>CM053990.1:3517488-5917488 GCA_028641955.1 Protonibea diacanthus | reverse complement strand
CTGGGTGGCCAATGATCTCCGAGGAAAATGTCACCCTGAAAAATGATTGACAAGCCACTTGCTTTCAACTGGTGGTGAATGCTAAGGAGGGGAACAAGTATTGCATACCCGTGCAGCTAGGAAAACATAACTCACAGCTAGGGTTGCCTCCCATGTCTCCAGTGCCTCCCATTCAGACCACAGTCGTGCAATACTATACCTGCTAACAAGGCAGCCTGACATTCTGCCTCCAATATTTACTTTCCACTGTATTTATGATCTCTTGTGTATTCTGGAACCAACCCTTCTCATGTTCCCTTTTGATTTCCTGGCACAGTTCCTTCCATTAAAATGATGTCGCTTTACTGTGTCAATGATTGTCGGGCCCTGGGTGTGAACTTTGAACCGACGAGGCAGAAGTCGCTCTCTTTCTAGTACACTGTAGGGAGGTGAGGCATGGGGAGAGGGGGGCTATAGGTTGAGGGTTAACTGGTTTACGGTTCGCACCATAAAGCTTTCTGAAAGCTTGGTCGGGGCTGAATAAGTAAGGGTATGTTAACCTTTCACCTTCCCACGCAACGAAAGCGCACGGCCACAGGAAACGGCCACACGGGGATGTGTGTGTTCTTGAAAATTGTGTTTGTATCGCACGGTGTGTGTGTGTGTGTGAAAAGGCAAACTCTCTCTCTTTCTAAGAGCAGGTGTTTGTGCAAGCTGTCCCAGGAGAGGCACCCTGGCTACAGTGTTGTGAGACCGCTCCCACCTGTGAAGATCAAATATGAGACATTTATTATACAGGGGGGACTTATCTAACGCTCCCTATCTGATGGGCTATGTAATGGAGAGGCCCTGGTAAGATCCACTTTCACTGCCCTAAAAGGCTGGAGAGGTGACCCAAAAGAAAAACATTATGCGAGAAAACAAAGGCGGCGTAGGCGTGGAGGAGAAACCCTCTGAAGGGTACTGCCCTCTCTCCGCCCCGCTCGCTGTGAAGACTGGAATGACCGGGTCGCCATGGGGCTTATTATGTCTGCGTACGTGCGTGTGTGTGTGTGCCCGCCGTGTAAGTTTGTGGGTGGTGTGTTTGAGATCACCAATTTTCAAGTTGTGCCTAATTAGACTGTTCTGTGTTCGTGAGGTGGTGACTAACTGTGTGTTTTACACATAATTATGCACTGGCAACAACAGACGTTTCAACTGCAGAAGTTGTAATTTCACCATAGTGTGGCCTGTGCATCATTGTGCACGTTGTATTGTCAAGTCGCAGCTGTAAAGTGCTGCCACTTTTTATCCTCTGGGCACCAACCAGACACTGGTTGAATGATGTCGGCTCTCGCAAGAAGTCAAAGCTGACTCTCTCTCTCTCTCTCTCTCGACTTACCAGCCCTTCAGCAAAAGGTCTCATGCAACCAACGCTTGCTACAGAGGCTGTATGCAAACTGTTATATAACAAACTACAAAGAGCCAGACTGAAATCAAACAGGATTAGTGCCAATAGGCACAGAGCATTAAACAGGTAATTTAATTGTAGTCAACGCCTGTAAAATCGGTACCTGTTTTGTAACTTTCAGCTTTCATGCTGTGTATGACACAGCAAAGCTGGCACACACACACATTCACACAGGTATTAAAGAGAGTTCATGTTTTTACCATGCTAGACGGTTCAAAGGAGTGTTCAAAGCGAAATATCAACGACTGGATGAACCGCTGTTAAATTTGGTACAGATTCAGGGTTCCCAGAGGATGAATCATAATTACTTACTTAATCTCCTGACTTTTCCTCCTTCTGTGTGTTATTTGTTGTTTGCTATTGATAGATTGCCATAAAATTTGGTTCAGGCAATGATGAACCCTCAGGTGTCCCCGACCTGATCAAACACATTCCCACTAATTAAACTATCATTAAACTAAGATGGTAAACATGGAGAACATGACATCATCATTAACATCAGCACGTTAGCAATGGCATTTTAAGTGTTCTAGCACGCCGACGTTAGCATTTAGCTGTGCCAAAGTACAGTCTCACAGAACTGCTAGCATGTTTGTGGATTCCCAAGGCCGCATTCAAACCAGCTCTAGCTTATTTGAACGGCACCAGCATGGTTGCGCAGCGGGTTGCCAATCCAGAGGGCTGTGGCAGAAAAGCTGAACCCTGGCTCAACTTTTGCGACAACACAACACAATGTCATCCAAGTGCAGCGATGGCCAATCACAGACACGTGCAAGCGCACATTCCTGCTAGATTACTTTGTAACATGACCGCCCTATTTGTACTGTAATTGTCGATACAACTCAGTTTTGTTTATATATCACGGAAAATCACAACAGAAATTATCTTATGACAGTACACGACAACTCCCACCATGAGCAAGCGCTTGGTGACGGTGGCGAGGAAAAACTTCCTTTTGAGAGGCAGAAACCTGGAGTAGAACCAGCTCGTTGTGGGCGGACGTAATTGCTGCCACGATTGATAAAATCTTGTCTCACAGTTTTCTAAATTGCTTCAGGCCTTCAGGTTTATCAATGTGTTATTCAAACCGGGCTTTCTCACCAGCACCTGAAGCAATGTTTTAACGCAGAGTGGAGTTTTTCCCTTGTTGCTGGTAAAATATGTTGTGCAGGTGAGCTATCGTGCATCTGCAATAACTTCTTGAGTAGATCATGAACCACATTCAGGTCGTGCATTAAAGTCACACAGTCGGCGCTTCTATTGTGTGACCAATCACTCCATCCCCGGCGTTAAAAGACGGGGATGACAGGGCAGAGAGTAAACACCTCAGAGTTAATTAAAAGCTGCAGAGATAAGGCTCCCATGAGAAGCTACTGTCTCCACTGCTTTGTCAGGGTATAAAAAGGCCAGGACTTCCTGCTGGGGAGAGGAAGTGAGCTCGGGAGAGGTAGAGGGAGAGAGAGAGAGAGAGAGATGGGGGGGTAGAGGGATTATCTCTGCACATTAACAGGCTTCACTGAACCAACAGAGCAGCGTATGGCCCGAGGGTATCTGACATCACACTTTCAGATACAGTCTGTGCCACACACACACTTCAAAGCGCTTTGTGTTTACATGTCAATTATAAAGAATCAGATTCCAAGTTTAATACACATACAACCATCCACACTTCAAAGTGTGTTTACATGCCATCATGAGTGCCATGTGGACAGACAGATTCAGGCTAATATGGGTGAGCACCTGGTTCGAGTGTGACGAGGCCGCCACCTGATCAAATAAGCAACACAATACGCTATAATAAACACACAGATGGACACAATCGTTCGGGTGTTCACCTGGCTGCTGTCACAGCTCGCAGAAAATCATTGCCAATTATGGCAGCCATGGCAGGATGAACCAACAGGGGGCATAAAAAATACATCACATCATGAACCTTATGATCTGGATGACCAGAATATTTTGGTTCACGAGTGCAAAAAACTACACAATTTAACGTTTGCTACCTGGATTATTTGTGACGCCAAAGACACAAAATTGATTTTATAAAACCTGAAAAGCACCGTGCTGTGTGTCAGGACCTTTATTTGAAGCATGCACGCTACATTACGTGAATACAAAGATTTGTAAGAATAATAAGTCACAGCTCTGTGTGCAAATGTCTGAGACTACAAATGTTTCAAACTCGATTATTAATGCAGTTAAAAAAAAGTTTAAAAAGCGAAATTAGCTGCGGTTTCTCTCAATGTTTTCATCCGTTTCTGTTGAAATTACAATTCAAAGCGTATCTCCTCCTCCTGAAAATAACTCATCTGGATTCTCGGCTCCTCAAAGGCCCCGTTTAATGATACAATTATATAATTACCTCCACATAAAATTGTCTTTCTGCGATCGTGACCTACATATCTCTCTATCCCGTGAAAGCAAATTTACGACTCTGCCAATGTCCAAATTGGATTGATGTCGATTAAGATTCTGCTTCCAAGAGTCGGCTTATTCGCTCATTAGACTTTTAAGTCAGTAATTGATTGATGCAAAATCTGATTAGTTGATCAGACGTTCTTTTTTTTCCGTCCACAGCTGTTTCCTCGTGGATAAACTCGGTCAGATCACGGCTAAACTGTCATCTCGAGATAACGAGATAATAAAATCACGGTCATCATGAGATATTATGTTTGATATCTTAAGGTAGCAATATAATTGGAATTGTTATCTCTGAATAACAGGCAGCCAAAATTGGCTAAAATGTGCAGAAAATTGTGATTTGTTATCGGGGATGATGACATAATAAAGTTGTGATAGCCGGCTGCAGACTTGTCTTCTGGTTTCGGGAGGAGGGGAGACTGATGTGTTTACATTTGGATCACAGATGGCTCCTTTATGATGTGAACTGGTATAAAACATTTATGAGCAACCACATCCGCTCTCATCATGGGTATACGGCAGCAACCATGATAATATTATTAGCAGAAGAGCAGCACCTATTTATTTTACACTCTCTGCCTCCATCTTCTTTGGAGTGATGAGGATTTGATTTATTTATTTTTTGGCTACTTTGTCAGTTATAGAGTCTATTCTCCAATATAAATATTTGCTGTTTTTCTTCTATGGTAGTACACTGTTGGACAAAATAAGTAATAATCAAGAAAACTGGCTGATAATTAAAGTAATATGTGTGGTACTACAACTAAAAGCTTCACCTGTACGAAATGTTGAGCTTCAAACTCCGGTAGTCCATTAAAGACTCACCTGTTGCTGTTATAACTCTATAACATGTAGGGTTTTCAACTGATTTTGCGCTCTAACCTCACCAAAGAAAACAAATGCAAACATAACATGGATTATAAAAAGAAGCGTGAGAGGGTGAGGTACCTGCCAAGCACAGTTTAACCAACATGTGCATGTTCAAGCAAAGGGGATTAAGAGAAAGAGAGAACGGGAGGAGGAGGAGGAGGTAGAGAGAGAGAGAGAGATAGAGGGAGCGATGGGGAGACAAAACAGGAGGGAGTGCTCAGATAGCGCCGCAGTGCTGGGACAGGTCTTGAAGCAGAAACTGTGGCTGTGGCCTTACTGGAAGGACTCCGGGGCTTGTAGTGCAGGTCTCCTTTGATAATGGGCCACAGTATGTGTAAGAGCGTTGGGCTGCAGCCAAGGTACACAGCCTTTTGGTAATAGTTAACAGAGTGGGCAAACAGTGGAAGTCAGCGGCATGGAGGTAGGTCAGAGAACTGCAGTAGACACACTGCTGGCCCCCCCCTCCAGCCCGACCCAGCCCTCCCTCCTCCCCCCCCCCCTCTCTCTGATAGATCTGGCACTGCGCTGGGACGCTTGGCTCGGCTCCTGGCTCTTAGGTTTGAACCGGAGCTTCATAAACACACTGTTGACTCATATAGGACAAAGTGCTGTCCTGAGCACTCGGCGGGGCTTTCTTCATAAAATAACGTGGGATGTCAACAATCCCCTAACAGGATCACGGTCTCTAACTCCCCTCCTCCGTGTAATTGCTTTGAAATCCTGTCAACTCCCAGTGTCATGTGATGCAAATACGTTTCATGGAAATTCAGGGAATAATCACAACATTGTGATGTAGCGGCATTTTTGCTGTGAGGGTAATGGATCAGATTAGGAATGAGGTCAATCTAAACTTCATTTGCAGCGTCAAAAGTTGCAAATACAGAAGAAGTCCTCGCTTGGGAACATTCCTAGCGTGTACAAACACACATACACAAGCGGGAAATGGAAAGAATGCACAAAAAGACGATGATAGTTCTCATTACACAACTTTTAGGACTTTCACCGTGATGTTATTTATAGCAACGTGCTATTGGGAACTTCCGCCCATGTTCTGCTGCTTTGTTTTCACATTATTATATACATTCACGACGACTTAACGCTCTGGAAAATAGGATTTGGACTCAGTGACATGAGTGGAACATTATATGTCATCTGTGCGTCCACCGCTATTAGTGGCTGACCGTGTCACATCTCATTTGGCAGAGATTATAAATGTTATGTTACCGCAATGTTAGTCTGTCTTGGTGATTCTTCATGGTCAAATTTACCCCGGTGGAGGAAGAAGTGTGACGCTTCTGTGTGTGTGTGTGTAGGTGTGTGCGTTTGAGTCTTGCTTTCAAGTATCTCTGCAGTCCCAGACAGTCCAAGGACTCGAGAGCGGTAGACATGTCATTACCCAATCCTCTGCCAACCTGCTGCTCTAATCTCAGAGTGAGCAGACCAAACACCAAACCACACACAGCTCTGCTTTAGTCTTTAGAGTTGGCTTTCAGGGCTGCTGTGGTGTAATGCTGTGCTAACCCTAACCTAGGGCCCAGAACAAAGAGCAACACCATGCTCCACTCCACTCCCGCACAGCAATCTGGGGGTTTAAATAGCAGGCTGTGAGGGAATGAGGCTTGGCAGCTCCCGTCACCAACAGACCGTCTCAAAGTAGAAAAGGAGCCCATCTGACTCCATACAGCCCTAAAAACATGCCTTGTTAGCTGCACTACTTTTTCTTTTTTTTTTTTTTGCAGCTTTGGAGAGGCTCCCAAAAGAGGAGGTTATCAGGTGAACGGCCCTGATGAGACATCACGGCCCCGTTCTCTGAAATACAGACTGCCTTTTGATCCGCCCACCTGATTCCAGTGAACTGCTGCGCACCAAGGGCAGCTGACATTGAAACAACGAGGATCTGTTTTTTTACTTGGAGGCTGCAGGAAGCCTAACGCTGGAGTAAATGTAAATACACGGGTTATGTAACCCAGATGTAGATGATATTCCGCCCGCTCTATCACTTCCCTACAAAGTCCCAGTCTGTGGTCAAGGCCATTTCGAACAGGATAATCTGAATGCATTCCAAGTGGAAAACCAGCACAGCACGCTGGCATGAAAAAGCCAAGATAGTAACGCATATTTTGAGCGAGTTCAACAATGAAGTCATTTGTGTTTCCGTTGCCGACTTGAGTTAGTTGTTAGTGTTGGCTGTGCCACACTTCTCGGGGGGTTAAACACAAGGAGAGGAGAGGGAGTCGGTCGGTGACTGTCCAAGCCTCTCTCGCACCCTGAACAGCAGACTGTCAGCATTCCTGCTGGGTGCCAAGGTATTTACTTTGGACAAGAGAGGGAGGCACTGCAAGGGACCGCTTCTAATTAGGAGCAGCCAGTCAGGAGGTCATGGCCAATTGGAATGGGTTTCCTAGATACGCGGTCCTCTCCTGAGGGCCGTTGGGACAGCAGCACACCACAGCACAGTAACGTCAGTGCATCGCTGGGCTGAATAACTTATTCCACCTGAGGTTCGGCTAATACACGACATAAGAGTGACTATAGAGTCTTTATAGAGTCACAGTCCTGAACAATCTTGATATTGGATAAATATTAGCATGCTTAACGGCGAAAGAAGTGCAGTTGATCTGAAACACCAGCAGCAGCAAGATGCCAGTAAGAAAGAGCAGCATTACATTAATAATGTCAGAACGAATTATGTTTGTATACTTCAATGACTGTTCACTCAGATATCACGGTTTGGGACCTGTGGCAGTATAATTTGGACTCATCCGGGGTCCTGAGTTCGTCTCAGTTCCACATTAACAAGCGGACCCGTGCCAAGCTTGAACAAGTCTAAAAGATGAAAATAAAACAAGGCCAGGCAGGCCGAGACGTGACCCCGACGGTAGAGGCCGGACTGTGTGAAATTCATCTGTGAGCGCACGCATACGTGCATGTAGCGAAACCCAAGGCCATGTGACACCAGTTGAGAATCTCTCAGCGAGTCACATGGGACTGTGTCTCCTTCACTGTGCATTTTCAAACCAAAACTCCCTGAAGGGGAAAGAGAGGGAAACTCTCCCCGCAGGTGAACAGAGAGAGACGAACGCATCGGTTAAACACACTCGTCTGGCAGACATACTAACCCTTTTGTCTGATTCAAAAGCATGCACATTTCATTTAGTCCGACTGAGAGAACAGCCATCTATCATGCTGGCAGGCATGTGACTGGATGTATGATGATCAGCCACGTTCACAGAGAGCAATCATTCACCTCCCACTCACACAGCAGTCATTAGGAGCAGACGGGCGGCTACAAAGGGCAAAAACACAGACACATTTAAAGACAAATGACAAAGTCATTTCCTTTTACACTGTTTTATGCTCTGCTCCTTGAAGAACTATTGAAAAATCTCAGGGTTTTGAGTGTTTGTCTGATAAAAATCTTTGATGATTCTTCTTTTTAGCGAGCCCTCAATTAGCCCGGAGGCCATCTTAAATCAGAAAGACAAGGGAAGCTTTTAGCAACTGAGATCTCTCATGTCGTAACTGAATTCCTAGGACTAAAAACTTGTATTTACTGTTCCTAAAAGTTTTAATTTACTTCTGGTTCACTGTTTATTTCCTCTCAGTCTCAGCGCCGTTGTAAGTTTTGTAATTAACTATGCAAGCTAAACAATTAGCAAGGCTCAGATCAGTCTTCCAGAATAAGTTATGATCCTTCAAATCTGCCTTAAATCTGTCATTAGCTGTCCAGTCCGCTATTTCTTGCATTGAACACGCAGGTTTTTCCAGGTTTTTGGCTGTTGCGATGAGGTCCACAGGGTGTGCCCAAAAAAATATAATGACTTTTGAACTTTTAAAGAAATGCAACCTGACGTCACGCTGCGAGGCTGAACCGGAAGGTGGGAAGAAGAACAGTTAAAGAAACTCATCGCTGTTCCAAGTTGTATAATCCTGCCATGAGGGAACACAAGAACGCCATGCAGCCGCTTGCCACTGCATCGCCCTTCAAGCTCAGTTTTCTGGTTAGCATTTGTGCGCTATAAGCAGCATGGCTAGCAGCATGAACAACCACATCGGTCTGTTTTGCGTCGTGTCACACGTCGTAATTACAGGCCTCACATTCTGCTTGTTACTGCGAGTAAAACTTATTTTATCAGGTCTGTCGAGGGGGGCAGTGGGTCCGCAATCAAACTGTGAAGCAGTCACAGGAAACACAATGTAACACTGAATTCTCTTCAAAACAAGTTGGTCTGGCTGCTCCGTAAACTTTAACAAAGTAGCTGCTCATCAAATGCTTTCTGCCCCAAGAATCAAAGTATCAACTTCCACTTGATGTTAACACCAGTAACCACAGGTCACTCCAGGCCCTACAACACAAGTCCATGCAGACATAGAAACCTTCTGTCGTTACTTTATGTCACAAAACTGTCAAATAAGTGACACCTTTTGCACAGAAATTGGCATTAGAGGAATATACATTAGAAACAGCATTATACAATGCTAAAAACTTGGCATGTATATGGACACAAATGAACAAAAAGGCACTTAAATACACGTATAGTTTAAGCTACTGCACATCTTACCTGGCTGCATTACTGCACCAACTAACTGCACTGCCAGGCCGTAGCTGAAAGATTCAGGAAACTTGTCAACATGTCTTGCACCACATTAGTGCTGCTTCACTGAGAAAGTCTGATTCAACATGAATCAGTCACTGTGTCTCTGTGTTAGTGCACACAGTAAAATCTGACATTTTCTATTCAGCTTTTCTAATTCAATAAATCAAACTCTGCATGAAGGAGGCCAGTATCACCACCATTATCAGAACTAACACTGAAGTCTTTCTGAGAAGTCGGCAGCCCCCCCTCCCCAAAAAAAAGAAAAGGTCAAAAACGGGACATGCTGGTTACTGTTTGGAAGTGACCATGTGACTTCCAAGACATAAAGCATTTTTTGTCAGCAGCGTTATCTCCCTGGATCTGGGGTTACAATATGGCTTTTGTAGTCATGCAGCACTGAAAGATCTAAGTCACTTTGATCCCGCTTAATAGAGTTTGGTAAATGATCTCAGTATGGGAGCTCCGCCTCCTGCACACACACACACACTGTGGGCACACTCACAAAGACTCACTCATGCTTGTACACACATATATAAAGGATCAGACCGTCACACAGGTGAAAGCTCGTCTTCTTGCGGATCGTTGAGCCAAGCGTTCAAGCAGAAAAGTAGAAAATTCGCTTCCACTCACAAGACTAGCTCCGTGCTCGCTGCAAGATTCAGATTTTTAACAATATCACTCTCACAGCTTTGATGCATGTGCGATCTGTCGTGAACATGTTTTCGGCTCCTCGCACAGGAACCGAGCAACTTTGTGCAAAAATTACATTGCTGGGAGGCGTTATTGTTGTGTTTGTCAAAGCGGCACAAATAAAAGTGAGTGAAAGAGCCACGGGGAGCCGGAGAGAGAGGGAGGGAGTTTGTCAGAGAGCATTTATCTGTGGTATGGTGATGACTCTTTTCCTCCAACCTCTCAGCAAACTAAGCGCTTCCTGCCTTTTGAGTGCACGTAGCCATATTTGTCCTTGAAACTAAAGCACATGCAATGAATTACAACCGTTTTAAAGAGCTGTCAAGAAACAAGAGAGGGCTGGTTAGAGGAGAGGAGGTGTGTAGGAGGAATTTGAAGCTGCGCTGTGGGAGAAAAGAAGGAGCGAGACAAACAGAGAAATGAACGCCTTTGATGTTAGCGGGAGCAGAAAAGGCTGCTCTTGCCACTACAGGCGGGGCAGAAGTATTAGTGAGTGACTATGAAGACATTTGGCTGAGAGTGACTGTCTGATGAGACAGCAGCTAACATAAATCAGGTCCCAAGTTATCCCAAGTTAGTGTCAACATCTGTACGAGCTTTCGTGCCTTCTACCCCGCACATGTGGAGATAGTTCACAAAACTTGATGATGGTGGCGCTGGATAAAAAGTCAAAGACATAAATATCTGCACCAGATTGTTGACCTGAGTCATAGCAGTGGACTGATGGGACGTTGCCATCCTTAAAGCTATGCCATTAGCGTGTCTACAACAAGCAGCAACCTCCGTGACTGTGAAGTGAAGCCAACATGGAAGTGCCGATAACTGCAGTACCTCGGACAGACACTTGAGGCTGGCTACAGAAGGGAGTCACTCTCCATAAGGTCCTATGTTAAAATGTCCAACTTCACAGCAGAAATAAACATCTTTACAGCCTGGTACAAAAAACAGTTTTGGTCTCTTTAGCTAATTTCCCCGTTCATGACAACTGTACTGAGGGTAAATTTATATACAACTCACCTGTTCAAATTATATTAAGGCTTAAAGTTATGCACAATTAAGAGTGTGGCTGCTTTGATCGACAGATAGGTACCATTACAGATGGCTTGTTTGATCGTCCAGGCGTCATTCAGCCCACCGATGATCCACGTCTTTGCCGATTTTCAGGTTAACCAGGAGGCGGAAGAGACAGGACTACAACATGATGGCGACAAGAGCAACAGATTTCACTAGCTGTCAGTCTGAGTGTGGGACCATTTTGACTTTCAAATGTAAAGTGCGCAATGCTACTTAATTTTGCACATTAACATCAAGCTGCCATGTCTGAGGATGGCTTGCAGCCAAAGATCAAAGTTAATTGGCAGTCCAAAGTCAGATGTGCATCAGCCGGTATGCCACCAGTCCAGTATGGCAGCGGGCGAAGGATCTAAAGAGCTAGTTCTGTACCTCAAGGCCGGGTACGTTATCGAGAGCTACTGCTGACCAACTTTTTTTGTCGTATTCTTTGAAAATGTATACACAGAGTTCTGCATCTAGCTTATAGGCTAGACATAGTTGCATGCATGCATGACAGAGAAACAAAAGCTTTATTCATTCATAAATTCATACTAATGGTGAAAAATGTAGGGCAGGGCAGTGATCATAAGCCTTCACCTCGGGGGAGAATCCAAAGCAGTCCAGTAGCATTCGAATTCGACTGCCATGTGGCGCAATTGTGATCTGTTGCAACATGGTTCTCTGTAAATCTCTATAAATGTGGCCTTGATCCCCGGGGAAGGGATAGCTTGGCCTCCACGCCTGCTATGGATCAGCAGACTTTCCTCTGTACTCCCAGTGGATCGGTTTCAGCTGGAAGGTTGAGGACAGGTGCTTCACATGACCTGCACTGTCAGGGCAAATTCAGAAAGGTCACACGAGATACCCATCTTGCTGGGAATGCAAAAATGTCGCTGTGTTTTCGACTGTTTAACCCATGGACATTTTACATAACTGAATCCCGCTGACCCTGAAAGCACCTCTTGCCCTGGCCCTATGTCAGGTACGGTGGCATCAAAGAGAAGTGAATGTGTGTGTGTGTGTGTGCGTGTGCCCTTTTATAGGCAGTGGTGACTCACTCCTCTCCATTGTAATGGATCTGCGGCTACATAATGGCACAACTTAAAAGAGCTGCGTACATTTGCTACTCCTTCAGTGCCCTGGTGGTTTCTCGGAGGGACAGACAATAAAAGCTCTCGAAAAGAAGAGCGAGACAAAGCCTGTATCATTAACATTTAAGTGTGTGTTTATGTGTGCATGCATGTGTGCAAGTTTTTCGTCCACTCGGAGATCAATGAAGTGTGTTAATGTGAAAACACACACACACACACACACATGAAAACATACAGCCCTCGCTTTTTGGTAACGCTGTTTGTTTCTGCTCTGATGTTCCTCTTCCGTCCTCTCCAACTCACCCCGTCTGTGGGCCGGTTCAAGGATAAGTCCAGTAGTAATGCTTTTACCATGCTGCATTGTGTGTGTGTGTGTGTGTGTGTGTGTGTGTGTGTGTGTACTTAGCATGTGCGTGTGCATACTCTACATGGGTGTGCTGCAAAAAAAAAAAAAAAAGTGGAATTATTGTAAGTATGTGACTCTTTTGCACAAATGTACGAGGGAGTGACTGGATGAGTGGAACAGTGATAGTGACAGAGTGCACGCTGAAGTAACAGAGATTTTTCCTCCTTGTTATTTGCATGAGGAGAGCTATGAAAAGTAGAAAAGAATGTGTTGTATAACATTCAAGAATTCCAGACCTGGTCTAATGACTTAAAAAGAAGGGGGCCGGCAGGATTAAGAGATTTGCCATGTTTCCCCTACCTGCCTCTCCCTTCTTCCCAATGCCCTGAGAAACATCTCAACAGCCATCTCTTGTGGAAGAGGGTGGACAGGACAGCGCTAGCCCCTGCTTCCTGTGCTGCAGGGCTCCAGTTTTGTCAGATCCCTGCTCAGGAGAAACCATTAGTCCAAAAGCTTGTGCGATAGATTCGGACACACGTGGGGGTCTGTTCAAGGCAAGGGCCAGAGACAACACGGAAGTGTATTCTCAGATCACTTAGAGGAAGGAGACGATAGAAACGCAATAGCAGGCGGGCTGAACTGATGACCATATGGAAATACAAAAGAAAAACATGTCTTGACAGCAGATCTATGCGAGCAGGCCACATAAGAGGAATGCGAATGATCTCTGCATCAACAGCGCCCAGTGTGTTTTTCTTACGTTATGTGGCGTCTTTAAAGTTGACGTGTGTCCCTGAATGGCTTCCCTTCGCTACACAAACAGCAGTTAATCACAGAAAAGTCACAGTGGCGAAGCGAGGGGGGAAATTGTGAGCTTATAGCGATTTCAGCCATTCCGCCATGTATCTGCCAGTGCTGCCGAGGGGCAGATAGGATGAATGGGGACGTGATTCTACTGCTGTTTATGTTGAGGGCTCATATGGTGTCCTTACCAGTGGACATAGCAGAGCTCTGCATGCCAGACATGCTGATACCGATATTAGGGAGTAAAAGATGCAGATACATGCCGTATTATATATCCTTTTGCAATGATATATTGGTCGGACATCTGTCTTCAGTGAGTGAATCTGTTTGCCAAATGTGAAGGTTTATACCAATGACAGTCGGACAGCGTATGCGTGATGTCTCGCACAGGTTTCTGAAGCTCAGAATATGCGGTGCAGGCCGCCGCCATGTTAGTAGTCCTTTTTCTTCTGCCTCACGGCTAATCTAAACATTGGCATAGACGTGGATCATTGGCCGAATGACACCTGGGTGCTCAAATGACCCATTTGTAAGGCAGCTACCTGTCAATCAAAGCAGCCACACTCTTAATCCTGCATAACTTTAAGCCTTAATATAATCTGAACAGGTGAGTTGTATATAAATTCACCCTCAGTACAGTTGTCATGAATGGGGAAATTAGCTATAGAGACCAAAACTGTTTTTTGTACCAGGCTGTAAAGATGTTTATTTCTGCTGTGAAGTTGGACATTTTAACCGTGGAGACTGACTCACTTCTGGAGCCAGCCTCAAATGGACGTTTGTTTTTGACACTTTCACATTAGCTTCACTTTACAACCACAGAGATTGCCGCTTGGTTTACAGCCTCCAGATTCATTAGCAAGCTAACAGTGAGATGTTTCCATGCAGGAACATATAAGCGTGAGAGCGGAGCACTAAGTTTGATGTGAAAATGAAGCACACACTAATCCCACATTCAACCATTTTACTGTCAAGATGATTCCTTTCAATGTTGTAATTCATCCACACCCATTTCTGCATATGTCAAATCTTCCTAAACTTCATGGATTACGAGTCAAAGAATATGAGGTAGCCTCAGGGCAGAGATTTGCTGATGGTTTTCTTTATTTTTAACTTATATTGAAGAGTCAAGAGACAAAAGCAAAACTATGTGCAGCAGCACTTCCAACAATGTAAGCGAGGAGCCCCAAGGAGCCCAGGCCAGGCTGTTATCTCATCCTCGAAGATAGGAAGTATGGGCAGGAAATCTAGAGGGAGGGGGAGGAGAGGGCCCATATGGGAAGTGCAGTGTAAACAGTCTCAGTTTTTAATCATCCCAGCTCACGTTCGGAACTGGACGCACTTTGATGTTCTCCCTCAGCGCCCCCTCCGCCCTCCCATCCCTCATTCCCCAACGGCCGGCGCTGAGGGCCGAGCCAGGGAAACATGCAGATAGTGGCCTCGGACAGCGGAGAGCTCGGGGAGGGACGAGGAGGCATTCAGTACCTTGTGGGACACTGAGAAGGGAGACGAAAGAATGTGAAGTGGTGCAGAGTTAACTGGTGTTCAGTCAATTGCCTGGCCTGCCTTAATTATAGCTGATGTATTTAAGGGAGCTCTCGAAGGTCAATTCAACATTTCAAAGTACAAAGACCCAAAAAAACAGCCAGAGGAAGAAAAGAAAGTCAAGATGGCTTTTATGATATCCTTTAATTGGGCACAATGCCCGTTGGAGGATAAACTCCAACTCCTTCTCTCAACAGAGGCCAGAGGACAGTTGACAATCGCCTCGAGTTTAAAGTTATCCCGAAAGCTTTTTGCACTTCTCCTCTGGTCACAGTGTAAGCCTGATTTTGGAAAGGGGGAGAGAGTCAAAATTCCTCAGCACTTGTATTTGTCCAAATAGTGCTGGCCGGTCTCCAGCCAGTGTTCCAATGAACGTGTTCATTCAGAGGACAGGGCATACTTCCAGAGAGATCACAGTTTAATAGATCAGAGGGAGATACGTACCAAAGCACAGTCTTATGACTTGAATACACTGAGAGAAACTGGGAACTTCTTCTGTCCCAAGTACTCTCTTGAGTTTGTTCCTTACATGTGTTAGCAGACATAATCAAAACAGGATCTGATGATTTATAAAAGACCTCCAAGTTCCACCTCTACAAAACGCACTGCTGCCAAAGGGCTAAAATCCATGGATCTGCACTGTTTTACGCAACAGGCACAGTGCAGGTTTATCTTTTTCGACACTGTACGACTGAAAGAAAAGTTGCGTTTTTTTAATTAAATATTTGCTTAACTTCTATTTGCTTAACTAGTGCCAGATTCTGCTTGTGTAGATATCAATCTGCAAAATGAGACATTTCTAGCATGACGAGAGGAACCACATGTTGAAGAAGACCAACGAGATGGCTGTGGCTTATGAGAAATGGTTGTCACGCTTCAAGCGTACAACTTGAAGTTGACTCAAACTCACTAACAGGAATTAAGCGTCATAAACCACATTGGTCATTAAGATGGTTAAGACACAAAGAGAAGAGACAGAAATCTTAAGACAGAAAGACAAAGACAGACTGAGGCAGAGAACCTATCTATGGAACTCAAACCTCCTTTCCAGCGTTCACCCCCCCCCCACAACCACCTGAAGGAACATAAAGCGGGACCGTAAAGCAGCCTGCAGAGGCAGCGAGGACCTGTTGGAACAGGTCTAAGCTGCAACAAAGAGCATCCTGCAGCACCTCCGCGCACTGTGGGAACAGCTTGGGGAAGAGAGAGTCTTGCAAAACTATACCTTGCTAGCCTTGGACAGAACCACAATCAATGGTCTGAGTTGGGGAAACATGAAAACAGAACAGCGTACAAAACCATTCAGATTTTTTCAAGCCAGCAAAGAGAAACAGGGATCTTATCAGCAGAGGATTAGACTGTCGCCATTCTGACTGCGGCAGAGATAAAAATATTACTTTGAATGTAGCACTGGTGCACCTTCCTTCACACCATTAGGGAAATCCAGGCAGATGATCATGTCTGCAATCTTGATCAAGCTCTGTCACTCACTGTGTTGCCTTTATATGTACAGCTACTGAGACCCAGTGACAGGGGGTTAATAACTTTTCATGTACTCCACAGCAGTTTTATTTTGGCCCCTGGAACACTACAAAACACCGAGCGAGGTTTTATGGGGAAAAAATACAGAAAGCTGGAAATCCCAGAAAGCTGGAAGCAGCGTCTTTGATCTCAGCCACGCTGTGATATGCATCCTAACATGTTTTTTAACTGGAGAGAGAGAGAGAGACGGGGGGAAAAAAACAGAACAGCAATGGCTTTTCACTGTGCTTTAATACTGGGGCTTTCTCTGTGGACAAACCGTGTAAATCCTTATCAATTATGGCAAACTGCAGCATCTGGCTTGCCATTCACAAAACCTCCCACGCCTGGTGAGTGAGAAGAGACAAGATCCTGCAGTACCTCATATCTGTCGTCCCGTTTCTTTGGAGACGGTAAATAAATTGACACAGCCGAGCTTTATGTCCCGGGAACCCTAATCCACTCCTGAATCCTAAATATGCACACTGAAAGGAGCACATACTTGCATTCGCAGGGTAGCGGCATGCTTTTTTTTCTCTTCCTCTAAATGGTTAAAAAAAAAAAAAAAAAACACTTTTGCTTAAATTATAGGCTTGCATGGGTCTAAACATGATTTGCCGTGCTGTTTAACAGTCTTGGACCACACCTTGATATTATAAATGTTTGAAGGCGAATTAAATGCCATAAATAGTTACTGCAAAACAAAGCTGTCACCAAAGATACACCTTCAAAAAGGCTGTCAGCTTAAACCAAACCCTGTTTTTACAGGATAAGTAAAAATAGACTGAAAACAAACTAACCTCAATAACACCTGCATGTCATCACTATTGTTAAAGGAATTTAGATATTCTGTCATCACATGCTGAGTGCTGAGAGCGAAGTGTGGTGTTGTGAGCAGCTCTTTGGATACCTACAGCGTACTGTAACCCATGGTCACTACAGTATTTTGATGGCATATAGCAACAAGTACAGGTGTTAAGATCGTTTGGTTCTTCAGACAGCGATGCTGTGTAAACTGTTTTTTAGGTTAGAGAAACATGGGGGCCAGAAGTCACCCCACAGAGCCACTCATACACTGAAAGTCTGTTTCTTTTTTCAATAGCAAGCTATGGGAGAATATTTAAGTGCATTAATCCTGATATAAGCTCTGAGTTTGTTTATTATCTGAACATTTGTGCAGACAGAAGAACATCTCTGACACTATAAATATTATAAGAAACAGGCTGATGTATATATAAATGCATATCATGGCACAAAGGTTGCAAAGTGTTGAGGCTATATACTGATGTGATCACATGCATGCTGCTTAAGTGCCTCTGAGCAAGGCAATCAGTTCTTAACAGGGCAACCTGTAACAGCTGAACAACAGGTGCCCACCCGCACAGCCTTTGTGCATGTGTGGAGGTCAATGGCTCTTACAATGTACTCTTTCTCCACCTTACCTGCATTAGTTTTCCCTCCGCGAAGCCGGCACTTCCTCCCACGAACACCCCTTCCAGGGTGATGGGCTTCCCCGTCGGCTCGTGATTCAGCAGTGCCACCTTGATGACCGCTCGGAGGGCCGGCCGCTCGGACTCCAGGCCCGGCTGGCCCAGCACCACCTGCAGGGCCGCCATGAGCAGCCACGGCCAGAGCCCGGCCAGGCGCCGCTGGGGGACGGTCATGGCCTCGGCTGCAGCGGCGGTGCCCGGCCGCACATGGTGGACTTCAAAGCAGGCAAGCACCGCGGATAGACAAGACGGGGGGAGTAAAATGTGTTTGTATGAATACACGTCCCACTTCTGTGAGCTTCAACGACTAATGCGAAACAGATAAAATCCAAAGGTTTAAACCTGGAGGACTGCCATCATAACTCACTTCCATTCAGCACCAGAGTTAATATTCAATTGTGCCCACATGGAGCAACTTCACACAGAACTGAGATAAAAACTTGAAGGCTTGAGTGAACTTTTTTGTTTTGTTTTTTTATCCAGTGTCATTAATGTGAGAGGCGAAACATTGTTTGCTCAGATACACCGTGAGAAGACAGACACGTTGTGTTGTGTTAAGAGCTTCAAGTTTCCTCCAGCCTGGTCTTCATGGGATAAACAAATGTCCTCATCTGAAACGTGTTTGCCTCAAACAGCCGTATCCTCTCCGGACAACAGGGCAGGTCCAGGCAACAGTGTATCGATCTTCATCCGTATCCGTGTGTACTTATTATTATTCTCTTTTTTTTTTTTTTTTTTTTTTTTTTACAGTGTGTCACTGTAACTTACAATCACATTTTGCGACCAAACAGCGTCAGAAGATAGCACATCCTGTGGGCGCCACATTTTCTGGATAAATCCACAAAAAACGCAGCAGGGCGACGACTTGAACTTCAAAGGCTGAGCTACAGGTTGCCGCCGGAAAGTTATAAGGCATGCTGACGGATAAAGCAGTGCCAACAAGTGGAGTAATACATACATATATATATCTATATATACTTTACAACCGAGGAGTTGCGAAAAATAATCCTCGAAGAAGTTGTTAAATTCAGTCCAGCGCTTTATCTAAATATTAACTAAAGCAAATGAACCGTTACACTAACTTATAGCTTTGTAATTAGACTGGGTCCGAAACCAAAGCGACTTCTGTAACAGACCCATCCACTTATTTTCTTCTACAGTCGGTCTTCATTTACTCGCTGCTCCCTTGAATTCAGCGCCTCCGCCGCTCCGTGAGAAATTAGATATGCTCCTCCTGAGAACACCGAGGGGAGAAAATGAATCGTTTTTTCATCAAAAAAAAAAAAAATCATTAACGATTAAAAGAGTGGAAAGGCCACACGAAGTACGGGATAAAAGTGCTCCAAACTCCCTGTGAGCTCCATTTAAAGTTGACAAAAAGTTGGAGAGAAGACGCCGTGTACAAATTATGACACCGTCCCAAAAAGTCTACCTCCCGGACTGTCTCTCGCGCTCCCCTGGGATCTCATTGACAGACTCTACCTGCTCACTGTCCTGGTGCATTCACGGACCGGCGGAGATTTGGGTTTTCAAAGAAACGGCGCACATAGGCGACAAGTTATACTCAAAGAGAGGAGAACATTTATCACCCGACTTCTTTAAATGAAGAAGAAGCCGTGTGCTTCATTATGACTATTATCAAAATGCAAAGTCAAAGTTACATCAGGTGTTTACTCCTATTTTCACTTAACTTGATATCAAACTAAAGTCTTTGATATAAAAACATATCAGATACCACTTCTGTTACTGAATCCGTTTTCTACTCAAACGCAATAAAATGCCGTAGAACTTTGCAGAAAATAATTAAAGAAATAATTTAGCCGGAGTTTCCGAGTATCACCTGAATGTTACATTGGACGCTGAGGGCGGAGCAGCCGCGCAGCCGCAGAGCTGATCAAACCTGAGTGAGTGGCTCCCTCTAGTGTACAACATCGTACAGACACCTTCAGTCACATAAAGTATTAAATACACATTACAACCATCCAGCTTAATTACTAAATAAAATATGTTCACACGTGTTTAAAAAGACTGTACCTAGCTCTAGTAGATGTTTTTTTTATTATTATTTGTGTTACAACCTGCGATACAAATTTGTTCTTAAAAACAAGCTGTAAGTCTAAAATGTGCACATTAAAATGGTTTAGGCAGGCTTATTGCAGCAAATGTCAGTAAAAGCCACTTTAAATAATAATTATTTAAAAACATCACAAGTTGGTAAAAACATTTGAGATAAAACTGTGTTAAAAATGTTGAGGATAAACTTTAAAAGTACTGCTTTCAAGTCATTCTTATTCTTAGAGAAATAAAAAGTATGACTTCAAGTGCTACGCCAATTGTGTTTTGTACTGTCGTACGTATGGTCTAAAGTCACTTACAATAAGGTTAAAGCACGACTATGAAATGACATTTAACTACATATAAGACTTAAATTAGAACACAGCAACAAAGAGTCATTACAATATACAATAAAGTCTGGTGACGATCACGTCATGTGTGAATCAAACTCCCTGTCACGTGCCAACCAAATCAAAGCTGAGATCGATGACCTGCAAACATACGTTTAAATTGTGAAATCTGTCCTTCCACTGGTTTTATTCTGAATGTGCTCACTAAACTCAGTCACGTCTTACCTAAAGATTTGGTGTACTTCCTGTGCAGCTGCTCTTGTAAGCCTGACTGGTAACCACGAGGGAGTAGTTAACTCCGACATCTATGACCTCAGTATCCTTTGCATCATCATTAGTAACCTTGCCAGGGCACAGAGGAAACCACAGCAAATAATATATAAATCTCTATCAAACATAAAAATAGACGTCATTGATAAACACTTCTTTTTCTCTACAGACCTCTCTCCCAGCCTTTTCTGGGTTTCTTGCCTTTAGAAAAGATAATGTCTTTAGAGTGTAGAGGCTTACCTCAAATATGGCGTCTTCAGGCATCTGCTCTGGTACTGAAAGCACAAGTTCCTCCTGCTCTTTGTCTACATAGGCGCTGCTTGACGTAGACATTATAATGGGTGTGTCACACAAAGGGTTATCTTGCATGGTGCTGGCAGGTCTGCTGGTGCTGGTGCTGGAGGTGGACACTATCAAAGGGCCTAGCTTCTCTAAGGGCACAGCTCTAACCAGGCAGTTATTGGGTGAAGTTTTCATCACCTCATCTGCAATCTGGAAAATGGTGTCCATGCTAACGTCGCATTTTTCGTCCTCCTGGTGTTCTTCCTTCTGGGGCTCCAGGTTGTGATCTCCATGACACATGTTGACAGGATACCTTGGCTAAAACAATAAAAAATATATGTGTTTAGACATTTTACTGCATTTGTGCTTTGACTAAGCACAGATTTGAAGTGAACACATGACAGAGTGAGTAAACTCACCTGGTAATAAGTGTGGGGAGAGAAAGACCCTGTCTTAAGCCCACTGTCTGTCAGAGGTGATGCCAAACAGTTCAGCTGGAAGCACCGGCAAACTTCAAGAAGAATAAAAGATCGTTTTTAGATTGTAGAATGGGGTTTTGTACAATTTAAGTGAAGCGATGTGACAATATTCCTAAGAAGTTAACTGTCACGCTCACCTGGGGAATAGAAGCCGGGCTTATATGGTCTGTGAGGAGAATTAAAAGTGGCGAAATTTGGACTTCCATGGACCTGTAAACCCTGCTGAATGTGCACAGGAGTGGATCTTGAGGCTATTCCAGCATACTGGTGGCACAAAGATGCTGGTATCCCTTTGTTTGAAGCAAAGATGGTGGGAGAAAGAGCTGCACCATGACCCCTTATCAGGTACTGTGGTGGGATTGGGGTCCCATTGTACACTGCCATGGCTTTATTTAAATAGTAAGGATGAGGTGATGTCTCATGTGTGGGGCTAAACCGTGAAGAGCTGCCTACAGAAACAGAAAAAAGAAAGCATGATAACCTGTTAGACAGTGATTATTACTTACTATAGGGTTCCACTGTTTATAGCTACTTACCTCTTCTCGCTCTGCCTTCACCACTCATACCCAATTGCTGGAATCGAGTCGGGGTCTGTCGAGTCACCGGCACACCAGTTTTCATCTTGGCCTTATTGTCGACTGTGAGCCTCATCAGGCTCCCAAGAAGCTCAGGGTGGTTTCGCTTGAAGTTGGGGTTGTAAAAATGATGAAACCACTTATTGTCTCCGCTGGAATGGGCATCGTCTTGGATCGCTGGGTCGGCCTTCTTGAAGCCGTACAGGTTGAGCTGACGGACGAAGCTTGAGAAGTTGGTGGTTTTGAAGGCATCGGTGTTGTCCGAGTTTTTAGCGTCCAGAGACAGGATCTGTTTCTCGAAGAGAAGCTGATCAATGATGATGAGCGTGCCTTCGCTGTCCCAGCAGATGGCTTCATTTGCTGGGTTGTTCACCAAACGCCACAGCTTGGCAGGAAAGTGATTCGGGTTGATGGTGTTAGGCAGCGAGTTTCCACCAACATCCATGCTTTTGTCTGTAGGACTGGAAACAGAGAAACTGTCAGCAGCTAGCCAGTTATAATAATCCAGCACAACACCCTTAACTACAGTTATAAAATAGCTTACATGGCTAAAATTACATACTGTAATAACAGTTATATCAGTATATATCAGTATATATCAGTTATAAAGTTATAAAGTAACTAACATGGATAATACTGTACATTGTAATAACCTACAGTTATAGAGTTATGAAGTAGCTAAATTTGCTAACATAACTAATATTGCACATTTTAATAATGCTAACAACTGTTAGGAGTAAAAATATGAAACCCATTTGCTTTTAATTTTTTAAATTAATTAAATAACGTTTAATGTTAACTATAGCATTAACTGAAAAAAAAAACAACAACAACAGCTAACTGTAATTAAACCGCAACAGCTGACAGATGCTAACTCTTAGCTACTCGGCTAAGGCGACCGTTGGCTCGCCGCTGAACCGCTCTGCATTAGAAATTCCGTATTTTTAACAGTACCGTTAAAGTTGGAGACATTCTTTAGATATTACCTCGTATTTTTGGGGGGGGGGGTTATGTTACACACCGAGAAGAAACTCCATGATAACCGTACCTGGATCCGGTACCGAAGAAGAAGACCGTCCGCTGTTCTCAGAAGGACCGTTGGAGGTTGACGAACCGTCGGTGGCCGTTGGACTTCAGTTTGTTTAGCTTCTGCTGTCAACTGCCGTGATTCTACAATATATGTTATGATTTCTAACGTGTGTTTAACGGGAATAAATGTGTGAATAACAATTTAGTTTTCATTTAAAATAGCACTTAAAAGATCACAGGAGTATCAGTAGCCGCTAAAATATAGTAACGTGGTGAAGATGGAGCTGTTTTTGAACATTTTAATAACATGTTGTGTTATGTTTTGTTCATTTGGACTAATGAGATACAATTAGGACTATAATAATAATAATAATAATAATAATATCATCATTTATCAACTGGTGAGGTGGAAAAAAACTACGTATAATCTGTTGTTGATATTGATATTGAAGATAGATGCATGCAGATTAAATGTGTTAACTGCATCTGTTGAAAAAGGGCAACTAAACTCAACTAAAGAGGGCAAAATGTGAATTACAGAGGCTTAAAATATGGTTTACTATATGTCAGAGCCAGAACATGCTTTTAAAATGTCTGATTTAATTTAAATAACAAAAACGAGTTAATGAATACGAAGCAGAGTGATAAGTTTCAGTGATAAGTGATTTAAATCATTATCCTGCAGTGAGGAAACACTGTAGGCAGGTTCCTCCAAAACCTATTAAAATGTATATATAGTTAGATAAAAAATATAATAAAAGTAAAGCAGTAAATCAGATAACTAACCAAATAAATTAATAGAAGTGTAACGGAATTAAAATATATAAACAAAAAAAAATATTGTATTATAAAAATATAGTTCAAGTAAAAGCCAGATTAAAACGATAAGTCTTAAATTTGTGTGATATGATTATTTTATATTTCTGTATACTGTCTATGGTTGGAGGTTTACAGATTTTTATACAGGCGCACAAAGGGACGCCTCTGTGCTCGTCTTCTCTCGGGTCCTCAGCCTGAGTGACGTCGTACCCCAGCGACTGTAGCCTGGTGAAAACATTAATCCGTTTTTGATATTTGATTGTTATTGAAGTGTTTACTGCAGGAGATTAACGTGATGGCATTGGAAACGGTCCCCAAAGACCTTCGCCATCTGCGGGCTTGTCTTCTTTGTTCTTTAGTGAAGGTAAACCGACAAATAAACGTTGAAGCTAACGTTGATGCTAACATGTAGCCGCTTTCTGCGCAGTGTTTTCATATGCACGAGCTCAAACTTTAAATTTATGTTGCCACGACGACTTATTTAGTGAATATAATTATAGTTGGTTATAATGAGGTACTTCATCATAGTTTGTTCGTCATCTCACAGATGCTGAGTTTAGTTTGGCTAAACTCAAACATGTAACGCTACTCCACAAACTAAGAAACAGTAAATCCAGACTGCGGTTAGAAACCCAGTCAGACATCTCGAAGCCAACCCTTCTGTTTGTATCAGAGGTGTCTTTATCTATCGAGTCTTTAAATGTGTTAATCCCTTAATCACTAGCTCACTCCTCTTCCTCTCTTCTCCTTCAGACCATTGACCAGTTTGAGTATGACGGCTGTGACAACTGTGAGTCGTACCTCCAGATGAAGGGGAACCGAGAGATGGTCTATGAATGCACGAGTTCCTCGTTCGATGGGTAAACATTGATTGATTGACTGATTGATTATTCTAAAATCTTCACATGGACTTTACTGTTTCTCCTGATGTTTACTGTCTGTTTGTTTACAGTGTGATAGCCATGATGAGCCCCGAGGACAGCTGGGTAGCTAAATGGCAGAGGATAGGTGAGGATATATTTATTGAATCACTTTTTGACTCCAGTTTCACTTTGCTCTCAGAAGGTTCCCTATTTATGTAACATACACAGATATAGACATAAATACAGCTAAAAACAAGGAGCGCAACAGGTAAACATAACATTAAAATATGTGTAGATACATATACATTTGTAAGACTAAAATAAATGTGGTGTATGTAGCAGGTTGCTTTATGGTGGTTGTAGCAGTATATACAGTATGACCAGCATGAGTAGATTGTGTATGAGTGATCATATTTACGTTTCAAATAAGAAGACTGCATGTAAACAAGTTATAAAATGAGTATACTCTGATTCTGTTGCTCCTAATTCAATCTTTATCATGTCTTTGTTCAAATGTTGTGTTTTAAATATTGGCTGAAGTGCTTTTCAGTTTTGTGCGTCATAAAATGTGTGTACTGTATATTTCTTTACTCCATCCTACAGGCAGCTTCAAGCCAGGTGTATATGCAGTATCAGTGACAGGCAGGCTACCTCCAGGTACACTACATCTAACTGCATTGCCAAACACACATAACCTTTACAACATTTAATTAGCCTACCCTCCAAATTCATTCCTAACTGTCTTCTCCGTCTCTAAAGGTGTGGTGAGAGAGCTGAAAAGCAGAGGAGTGATCTACAAATCCAGAGACACAGCAGTGAAGTCATAAACACGACTGCTTCCGCTTTACTTTGTCTGATTAGCCACACCAGAGCGGTGGTATAGTACCGCAGCACCAACAGTGGGACTAAATTTGGTTATGTCTGTAATGCCTTATGGCAGTGTGCTCCAGCTGTTCAACCTTTGTTTTTTGTTGTGATTAGTTATATTAGTATGGGGGCTTATGGGGGAGAAAATGTGGATGTTTTTTTTATTATTATTTTGAGTAATTGTGAAAAATAAAGGTCTGTTTTATAACAAAACATAATCGTCTTTAGTATTTATTTTGGATTCATATGCTACAAACGTGTTTTTTATGCATGCTAGTAGTGTAGCTGTAGACATGGCAGTCACTTTCATCAAGACTGACCTGCTCAAGGATTCACCTCAAGGGCACCTCAGCAGCACCTTTCTAGTCTTCCAACAACCCAAGGTCCTTTTATACTGTAGGGTGTTATATTTTTGTCAAACTATACCAGTGGTTCTAAAACTTTTCTTGAAAAAAGGAATTAAGTTGAATTTTAGTGAAATAAAGGTCAGTGGGGGAGAATATTCAACTTAGTATCGCTACATTCATCATATGTGAATCACCACAGGGTCATGTTCAGGTCCTTGACTCATCATCATATCCTTTTTCTGCTGAAGTGTGAGGAGACGGGACAATCTGAAGTGAGGTCAGCCTGGCAGGATTGTTTATTCTTGCAGAACAATACACCGAGAACCCTTACATTTATTATCAACAGAAAACAGGGTTAGGCAACTTCCACCAATATCATGCACGCCAACGAGCCCTGCAACGGTGAAGTGGATATTTAATCACTCTTTGGCTAGTCTTCATGACGCCAGACTGGCTTACAACATTGCTTTGTTTGGGCCTTTTTTAAGGGGAATACCAAGATCTTGAGTAGGTCACTTTGACCTGGTGCTGTTTGAGAGGTTTTTCTGTGAACGCCATAACAGTCCAGGTGTCGCCTGTTGTTTGTACTATTTATCTTTAGAATAAACAGATGTTCACGGTACAGATCAGGTCGAATAAGCTGAAGTGATGAACTAATTCTTGAACACTGGTGACTGATCTGATCTCCAGAGAGGAGTGTACTTCTGTATTTGGGCCAGAAGATGGC
This sequence comes from Protonibea diacanthus, assembly GCA_028641955.1. NCBI lineage: Eukaryota > Metazoa > Chordata > Actinopteri > Sciaenidae > Protonibea > Protonibea diacanthus. The sequence continues at coordinate 5,890,967 of CM053990.1, read as the reverse complement.
GCTTTTGAATGAGTGGCAGAACCACACACAGTTCCAAACATTGCCAGTAGGGGGAACCTTTAATCAGACTGTGAGTGGTATAATGTTTGTTGAATGATTCTCAGCTCCTGTCATCTATAGCTTCCAGTTAAGTTTTAAATACTTTCCAGCTTCCTTCACCGCTGTGGCTTCTGTTTCACCGTACAGTAGTCTGTAATAACACCTGAGGTTTGTAGGTCTTGTGTCACCCTGTGCTGCTGTGTGTATCAGGTACTATTCAGCTGTACTGCTCTATTGTTGGCTTATATTACTTTTTAGGAAGAAGCAATATTTGTTTATTGCCCGAGGGGTTAGGCATTGTGAAAATCTACTGTAACCTGATGGCTTGGGATCATGCATTCTTTAAATCTGTGTAAAGTGACCTCGGTTAGATAAGGGCTTCATTTGATGGGCACCTGGTGCTGATCTTTTGTTGCAAAGGCACTGAAACTGGTAAAAAAAAAACAAAAAAACAACAACAGCTGAGGTTATGGTTTAGTGAAGTGAAGCAGATGGGGCTTTTTTTTTTAATATCTCTGGATCTACCATCATGAAACCAACTAATGATGAGCAAGTGCACATTACTGAATACACACTCCATAGATTCACTTCATGTGATGAGTCTAAGGAATTGAAGGAGCTACCTCATGACTTATAGACATGAGTGATTTGCCGCCACAAGAATAAGCAAAGATAAATAAAATAACAGCCTGAAAAACTACTTTTCTGGGTAGACTATGAGGGGTCATGCAGGGAAAAATGAGATGATATAATCAAACTTCTTGTGTCTCTACACCAAAAGATACAAATATACTATAACTAGGTCATGTGTCTCCTCAAGGTGTTAAATACAATAGTTTTGTCTCTCACTACACACACTAAGGTTAAAGTTGTACTGCAGGATGTGTACGAGCGTACACATGTTTGTCACAGGGTCCCTGTGCAGGCTGTCACACTATGACTGGGTTTCCACTAGACGAACACAGCGTGTTAGTTTGAGTTTAATGGAAACACAACACATACACAGAGTTAGCCGTGTTAACGGATCACTGAGGCTCATTTACTGTCAGCAGTGATGCTCCAGTGCAGATAACTTTAATGAAACTGGCTCTGATAAACAGGCCAAGTCGTGATCTGAAGAAGTTCTCTCCCAGTGTGGGTGACTCCGAGAAACGAAATCTTAATTTCACACTTTAAACGGAGAATTCGTCAAGCATAATTTGCACTTGCTCATCAAGCTTAATTAAATTAGCATGCAGAGGCACTGTTATTCAAGAAATGGAGACATTTTTGAGGGTTGGAGGTCAACGCCAAACTGTGAAACCTGCTGAACCAGCGGAATAACACAACCTTTAACTTATTCTATTCTATTCTATTCTATTCTATTCTATTCTATTCTATTCTATTCTATTCTATTCTATTCTATTCTATTCTATTCAGCCCTCGCTTTGACTCTTGCACATCACACACTACACTTTTAATGTCTGGCTCTTCTTGTCCTGTTGTTTTACCTCTTGACCTCCAGTCATCATTCTATATATCTGGACCCTCTTTTTATCCCTCATTCTAATCTAAAAATCTCTCAGAAATGTTGAAGCTCAAGACAAGAGGACCACAAAGGAACCAACGTTTTTAACACCTCAACCGTTTTCTAGTTAGACATTAATGTGTGATGTGCATGTTTCCGTTATGAATGAATATACTGTATGTATGAACGCTCAGTATTCATATTTTTAACATGAATAGCCTGGCTCTCATCGTGACAGCTCAGGTAGAGAAGTGTAAATAGGAAGTGTGAGTGGCTGAATGACAATCTATTCAGGATTATTTCTCCATCTTTTGACCAAGACATGCTCCAACACCTTCATCTCTGAGTCCCAAACATGCCCATAAAAATATTCTTTCATGTGCAGCCACATAAAGTTCACTAGACTGAAGCTCACACTGATTTATTTAACATATAAACCAGACAGTATTTAATCTGATACCCATCATGTTGCCTGGAAATCAGACGTTTTAAAAGCCACATGGCAAAATATACCTGAACCCTGAAACTCTCATCCATTTAACAAATAAGGACCTATGTCTTTCCTTTTATTTTAAAGTATGAAACACTCTTTGTTGCACTGTTATTCAAGTGCACATCATGTTAAATATTTCTTTGCATCACGAGCAGAACAGAGACATTTTAACAGAGTATCTGCCTGCAGCGGTTGGAGACAGTTAATCAAATGAGAAATAAACCACAAGAGTCTCTACGCCCCCATGTGGGTTTGTAACTCAACACAGTTGATGTATCAATGAGTGAAACATCATGTCATTGTTCAGTTAACTCTTTTTTTTTAAATGCAAATTTAATATGAAAGTAGTAAAAAAAAAAAAAAATTCCACATGCAGTTTTTTGAGTCTCTTTTCCTCTTCACGCCGCATGTGGGTGAAGTCATTTCACGAGAGCTGCAAACTAAAAACAAAACTGTGCTGCAAGACTTCCACGACCACAGGCGTTGTCAGGAAGGCTTTCAGTTCCGCCCATGCGCTCTCCACTACACCCCAAGTGTTGTAGCAGCAGCAGCAGCAGCATCTGAGCAAAGTGAAGCCAAGCACGCCCTTCATTTTCACACTCAGAGGGACACAAAGGCCCGTCTGCCACAGCCTCATTGGTGCTCACAACTGTGGCTTTTGCCCTTATTTGGATATGTCAAAGGCTTTAAGCTGAAGGAAACAAGGTGTTGAATCAAGGTTTGAGGCGCCTTGGCTGCTTGGTGACCTCCTTTTAGAATAAGAAGGAATAAAACCTTCAATTCAGGCTCTGTCTGACAGGAATAAAGTGGAGATAGGGAAGTAAGGGGATGTATTTCACATGGGGGGATGGACATTATCAGCAGAAGGCCACACACACACACACACACACACACACACACACTCAAACTGTTGCTGCTGTGTGAGTGTGTTTCATAAGGCTGACAACACTTCCTCTCTTTTGCAGACTAAAAAGCAGCAACAGAACTGAGAGCAGCTCGTCATGTTTGAGCATTTCAATTCCTTTTACAAATGACGGCACGCTTTCTGCATGTACGACGGGAAAATGGGACACAGCCACTCCCTCGCTGTTGTAGCTGCTCCACGTGGAACTTCTTCATATACCGTTAGTTCGTTTTTCGAGTTTAATTTGACCTCTGTGGGCCTCAGTCAACGAGTCATTTCACTGGAGTGTTTTTTTTAGATCGTAAATAAAATGAGTGTGTCTCATTTATAGTGACATAACTTTATTTATATATCATGTAGGGACAAGCTGAGAAAACCTATTAAAGTGCTGATGTGTGGTGTTCATGCATGACCTCATTTATGTCTGTAGGCCTGTTTCTCAAACTTTTTACACCGCTTATCACCTCAGAAAATATGAGGCTCTCACGCGCAGGCCGACCCTGTTCAGCTCCAGACACAGGACGCAGGTTTATTCCTTATAAGAAGATCATTTACTGTTGCCGGTTGTTGAATCCTGAGCTGGTGGAGTCGATGGAAAAAGGCAGCTCCTGATCTGCGCTCCTCTTCCTAATGTTTTCCTGTTTGGAGTTTTTGAACCTTCACTTTCCATTTTATCTCCACTCTCCATGTCACCGTCACATTTTAGCTCGTAACATCATAATCATGGACGTAAAATATTTCAGAGTCGTCCATGTATCACTACAGGGAGGTCCACCAGTGGCACATGTACCATAGTTTGACAACCAGTGCTGTAGATGAGTGTTTCTCATGTACCACCTCACTCACACACAAACACTCTCCAAGTATGCCAGCTATGGACAGCTGATGCAGGAGGCGGGTTTATTCCTGACACAGAGTTTTTGAATAATTCCTTTCACCTCCACTCACTGTCTTACCGTCACTTGTAACTAATCACGGATGGATGCGCCCTACGTGCATGGACGTTGACTAGCAGGCTGATATTAAAACAATTACTTGTTTTAAATTACATTCCAGCGATCTCAGAGTTTATTTCAATTCCAAATGTTGTTTTGATGGTATGAGATGTTGTTATCTAATTAATTAATTCATTAATTTCATATTAGACGCAAAACCAGTTGTAATAAAATGACTTTACATCTAAACAGACATTTTATTTCTTACGTTTTTCTGTTTTTTTTTTTAATTTATTTTTTATGACACTGAGCTATGAAGGCATCATTGTTTTTTGAGAAGTCAGACTTACAGCTGTATTTGTGCTGAAGAACGGTGACCGTGCATGTGGGGTGATGACATTCACACCACAATGACACCATCTGGGAAGAAAATGTGTCTTTGGTGGAACTGCTAACAACTCGCAGACATCTGAAACACGACCAGACCTGACCTCTTCACACACATGTTGGGAACTACTGGTTTCAAGATAATCATCTGAAATCTTATGATTTAGATGTCAGATAACTATAGTGCAGTATTATCGTGTTTATCTCTGAAAAGTAATGGAGTAGTAACATGGAAATACTCAAGATAAAGATTGAGAGTAAGTCTACTTTCTGCAGAAGCTGGTTTAGAGCAGAGCAGGCCTCTGTGGAGCTCGCAGGTCTGGGAGGGATCACAGCTTGTGGGTGGCTTGGCGGTGTCGACACCCGGCCGTGGCCCAAGAGGAGCTAGGAGGGTGCAGGCAGGCAGGCAGGCAGGCAGGCAGGCAGGCAGGCAGGCAGGCAGGGAGGGGAAATGGCTGCCGGCCCAGATAAGGTCTATCATGAGAGCGAGGCCCCAGCTTTACTCTTCTCTTCAGGATCACTTCCCCACTGGCACATGCACAGACGCTAGAAGTCGTCTGCCAGGTGAAGCGGCAGCACTTCGGTGGAGGCCGGTGACTCAAGAGGGCGAGGATTAGTAATATGTGGGGCAGGGGTCAGGAGATTGGAGGGTTAAAGGCTAAAAAGTGCGGCCTTTAAAGACACCATATGCTGGATATTTTCAACAAGTCGTCACTGCGGTTGTTTTATTTGTAACTGGAGCTTCATCGTACCTTTAATACGAATACATAACTGATGAACTGAGACTCACACAGACCTTCCTCATTCTCTAGCCTATGCTCTGTAGGTGGAAGTATTTGTTTCCCACATCCACTGCCCTCAAATTCATGATGTCAGACTGCTGACCGCTGTCTTTGTATTATACATATCGTGAGAATAAAATTAGAGAAGGCCTAACCGTGTCAGATCTTTCTATACACGCCAGTGTTCTTTCAAATCCTCAATGAGAACGCATCCTGCACACACAAGCAGTGTCCAGCTACTTCTAAATTGAGTATTTCCATCTTATGCCGCTTTGTACTCCACTACATTTCAAAGGAAAGCATTACAACTCCTCTGTAGCTGGATTTGACAGTTTATTTTGGCCTGTGACCTCGAGCATAAAGCTGTGTCAGGATGTCTACGAGTTGTTAGCAGTTCCACCAAACAGTGATTTCCTCTCTCAACTCACTGGAGTTCATTTAAATAACCGTCCAGTGCTCGATGCAGCAAAGGTACATTTCATAAAAAACAGCAAAGAACTGCAGAACTGTGTCACGACACTTCAGATTTATCTGATGATTTAGAAACCACTGGACTGATCTACATAATTATATATAGAAAAGTTCAAACTAGGTCCGCCACACTACCCCAACGTAGATGCAACGGACTTCTAACAATCTGATAATGTCATATCTGACAACACCTCAGTTACAGTACACACAAGTACTTTTGCTCTGATACTTTAAATACATTTTGCTGATAATACCTCTGTACTTTTACTTATGTTTGTGTTGGTACTTTTACTTCAGTAAATGACACACGAGTACTTCTTGTACTGCTGCTTAAGTGCACGTTACAACTCTAAATGATGGATCTTTCCCTTTTCACACATTTAAAGTCATGTTACATGCTGATGGAGGACTTATTAGGCTGAATTTGACAAGAAGGAGCTGATGTGAGAACTAAAATAACACAAAGGGAAGAAAAAAAATGTGCAGTAACACTTTTAACTCCCCACACACCCATTTGTAAGCAGCGAACATTTATATTTAATTATAGTTTAGAACACACTGTAACATATTTGCTAAGTGGTTAGAAGTAAAGCTAAGTCACCACTGAAATGAGTGTATGTGAGTGACCTCTTTGCAACACCATAAAACTTCATGATCACTGCTGTGTGGTCGTTAACCGTCTGTCCTCACTGTCACATCTCACACAGGCAGGCCTGATCATCACTCCTCTTCTTTGGTGACCTATTTTAGACCGAAAAACTAGAACTTTCAGGGTTGCAAAAGGCTGTTTTTGTTTATTCATTTATTTATTGCACTGCACATCCATACTGTGCTTAACCTTTATCCGTCATCCACGGTTTTGAAAACCACACTGTTACAGTTGGACACTCACATTTACGGGGGATTGAAACCTGCGGGCTTTCACTTTTGGAAACCAACAGAAAGGTAAAGTGTAATCGTGACGCCCAGTAAGCAAACAAAATCTTTTAAACGAGAGGATTCAGGTTAGAGAAACATGGCTGTGGGTGATCCTCACCATCCCCACAGGCACCGGTAACCATTCAACCATTTCAAAGTCCAAACGAGCATGCGAGTGTTGTTTCAGTCTGAACAAACTCTTTCTACAGCTCATCCTGTAGCTTCTATCTGAGTTGGTGGGCTTTGCCTCCACTTATTAACTCATCTAAGAGGAAATATACTTGGAAAGGCTTTGCTATCTCTAAAGTCATATTATCAGTGAAACCATCCTGTCACAGGAAATGTTTTACTCATCAGGTACGTAACCTTCCTGTATCTGTTTGCCATATGAGACAAATGAGGCTCTTAAAACTGATCCGAGGATGACTATGTGGCCCAGAAGTCACGAAACTGTGAATAAAATGAAGCTAATGCGAAATATAAACGTGAAATACGCTGTAACTAGTTCACATCCACCTGATGGGAAGACTACAGATGTGCTCACAGTGTGTTGTAATCTCTCTCCACCTTATTTTGGGCTTATTAGCCAACTTCACATTGCTCTGTGCGGTGGACAGAAACTGCATGAAGCCACAGTGTATCTACAGTATAAATGACATCATTAGACGTGAGGTCGATTCAGAAAATATGAAATCTGTTTTGTATTTAATCTTCAGACGCATCTAACGTCGAGATCATGTTGTGTAGTTTGTGTCTCGATGAAGTCTGTAAAAATGATCTCCTCGGTTGCTGTCAGCGTTTAAAAAAAAAAAAGAAAAAGGAAAAAAAAAAGCGTCTTCACTGCAGAAGGCAGAGACGGAAGAAGAGAAAGAGAGCGCCTGTGACTGTTAGACCTCTTCCTGTGGTTACATCACGTGGTTGTGGAGGGTTCAAAAGGAGACAACTTCTTCTTCTTCTTCTTCATCCACTCCTTGGACGGACAGAAGACACCTGTGGGGGCTGCCAGACGATCGACACTTAGAAACAAAAGAATACAAATGAGAAGGTCGAGGTAAAGTATGACTGGACGACGGCGCTTTATTATTTAATGCTAGAATCTTTTGTGACGAGCTGATAAAAAAAATGCTTTTTTATCTGCCAGATAATGACAGATATGTCGTGGTTGGAACTTTTACTTTGTTAAATCTGCGTTTCTTTCATTTAACTTGTGATCAAATGATCAATATTTAGAAATTTATCTGGATTTTTGGTTAAAAAAAAAACGTTCATTTAAAACTGAACAACTTTTTTTTTTGTGACTGTAATTTAATCCATTTATGTACACAAGTTTTTAATTTTTTTACCGTACTTTTGCATTTATGCCATTTTCTGTCTGATGTGACGTCAGATATCTGCAGTTATTGTTGGATTTATTTAACTTTCGAAGTGATCTGTACTCAGACAGAAAAGCTTACTCATGCCTGCCAAAATGGCTTCCTCGAGATAGCGCTTCCTCTGGAGAGTGGTTTAGCTAAAAACTGCACCGAGGGGACAGTTTGAAGGGACACGTGAGGTCCTCTGGGTGAATTTCTCACTCTGTAGAAAAAAGAATTTACCAGGCCTCAGTTAGATTTGAACGAATTGTCTGCATGCAAATGTTTCAAGGCAAATCAGGAAGTGTGCATTTTCTGGTTTGACGAGCTGTTTGAGCTCGTTGGACGTGCGTGCGAGCTGACAGGTTTCAGTTTGGGGTACAAGTGTGTCTGGGCGGGGTTTTTTTTTTTTTTTTTTTTTCATGTGTGTGTGCAGCTGCAGACATGAACACAGGTGCAGAAGAAGAAGAAGAAGAAGAAGAAGAAGAAGACGGAAGAGGATCAGTGGATGTACAGTGCAGTCATCCATAAAGTAGAAAGCACTACTAAACTCCTCGCCACAGTGTAGTGTTTCCTACTTTATGGATGAGTGTACTGTTGGCTTCAGGGAGAGAGGAGAGACCCGATCATTGGAGCCCGCGCAGGAAGTCACAAAAAGAGGAAGCTGCTTTGTCTCACAAGACTACACATTACCCAGAGTGTTGCCCCAGTCAGTTCACATGGGTGGTGTGTGGCGCGGAGCGAAGCTTTTTTTTCCTCCATTTTGTAATTTTTGTTTCTGTTTCCTGACAGCGTGTACGTGTGATCCGCAATAAAGACGATTGAATAATATTCTGTGTTAACTTTGTTTTTTTTTTTTTATGAGAAAACCACACGCACAAGAGTTTTCTGTGAAAATATACATACTTTATTCCTGTAAAAAGATCCATATTGAAAGAAACCATCACAATTTCAAGTCCTCTGTGTACTACATCTTTAAGTTACTGTTCCTCCGTCAATGCCTGCGCATGCAAAAAAAAAAAGAAAAAAAGAATAAAACTGAAAAACAATATAAACAAAACATATTTACACATGAGCTTCCAAAAGGGTAATAAAAACATGAATATATAAAAAGGTAAATCTTCCACTGGTTTCAAACAATGAACGCAGGTCAGGAAAGACAAAATGAAAAAAAAAAAAAAAAAAAAACTTTCCCGCGCTGTATGAAAATATACCACAAGTCCCAACACTGTTCATTATATATATATATATGTATATATATACACACACACACAGCTTCTACAGCTTCCTTTCCACTGCATTGATAATCTACAACTCAAATATTGTAGACAAGTCAGCCTAGAACAACAGAAATATGACAGTAACATAAATAAGGCCGAACATGGGTATAACATTGGTATGCATGCAGTCGATAAACATCCTGTAAACAACATATTAAGACTAAACAAGGTCTTCTTGTAAGGCTAAATATGATCAACTGAGCTAAAAGAACTACCTACGCGGGCCAGCTAGGTCCTACTCTGTCAACAGTGGAGCCGCCTACTCACTACACAGCAGATAGAGGGTTAACTTGTGCATTAAAGGCCGTCAAATACAAGATCAGTACAAATATTCGCTGTACATTTCGGCAACTTTTGAGCATCCACACACCCCGTCCTTTAAAAACATAAATAAAACAGTAACAGCCTCATTCTTGCCTCTATCCCGGCTATCTATTTCACATCTAAAGTGTCTTTGTCGCCCTCCCTCCTCTTCTCTTTTTATTCTTGGCATCATCATGCTCCCTTTATGTAACACTGACGAACAAAACATTCATGAAAAAAAAGAAAAAAAAAAAAAAAAAAGCCTCCAACTTGTGTCGTGCTTCAAATATGTGAGTGAAATCAAAGAAACACGACAACACTGAGCATCCCCGTGCTCTCCATGCTGCCGGATGCTTGGTCTCACTCGTAGCTATGGTGACGGGCAAAGCACCTAAGATTTTGGCATATTCTGCATTTTTTTTTTCTGTGTGTGTGTGTGTGTTTTTGTTTTCTGTTTTCTGACAGCTGGAGTCAACGGGTGGCTCAGCGTTAATAAGAAACTACAAGTAAAAACCTGAGAAGTTACCTAACAGCCCTGTGTCACAAAGATCTGATCAGACGGAGCCAAACAATCACTGCATGTGTTTGTAACTGACTAAACTGAAGGCCTGCTCCCACACACACACACTCACACACACACACACACACACACACACACACACTCACATCAAAACTGAATACTACATCTTAAATATGCCATTAAAAGATACCGTACACGCTACGCTACGCTGCTAAAGTTGTGTTGTCATTTGCGACGTGTGCAAACGTGGGCTGACCTCGTGAACACACACCACGAGCTTCGAGACTTCGTTACACTCGGCGCGGAGGCAAAATAAAAGATACATGAACAAACTTATTGCCGAGTCTATCACAGTACAGGAGTGCCACAAACCAACAGACCCCCAAATCCTTGCAGAGTTTAACCTCAGGCTGCAAAGTGTCGGTATTATCAATGACGAATCTAGAATATTGGCTAGAGCTGCCAACGCCCAGAGGTTTTTCTCAGTATTTTAAACTGTGGGGCAGGATGGTGGTTTTAGGTTGGGCGGGTGTAGTAGCAAAAACAGTAAATATTCGATAGATTGTAGCTTCTCAGATGTGATTCCTTAAGAAATCTGCAGGGAAACTGGACTTGGTTGGAGATTTGGCGAAGATGGGAGGTGAAATGTTTTCACGGATCTACGACCGAGTCCGCATGCCTCAGATTTAACTCTTCTTGAAGAAAGACGACTGAGAACCTCCACAGATTTTCAGCTGTGACATGTTTCCACATCTTAATTACAGTAAATTATTCATCTTTGGGTTCTGAACTCATCAAATTAGATGATCAGTGATGAATGACTTCAGTTGCAGCCTTGTTAGCTCACACTGCAGCTCTCACACTCTCGTGTGCGGCGTCGTGTAGGCCGTTTGTGACTGACTGTGGTCACGAACATCGAGAGTTCCCACGTTAAATTTCTGAGAAAGGCATCGGTTTGTCAGTTTCACCAGTGGACTGGACAGCTTTATCTACACCCACGCACCCACCCACCCATACACACACACGTAAAACACACACACACACGTAAAACACACACACACACACACACACCAAAGAAGGGCAAGCCTTCACATTCTTTACACTGAACAGTATGTTAACCTCAAACCTCGTCTTTAGATTAGATCTAAACTACGTGGACAGTCACTGTCTCTGACAGCTGTAACGTGACTAACCTAGCCCTGATGTCATGCAATTAATGATGGTTTAGGGCATGATATAAATAAATAACATGTTCTGTACAAAGTATAAATACCCTTAAAGACGAGAAACACACGCGAGGGACGAGCAGACCTGTTTAAAACGCATCCCTTCAGGATGGATAGTGCATTCTTTATAGTCACACAGAGGAAGATAGACTGCTGCTTCTGTTCGTTTGCGTCTAATCAATAAAGTGGCACGAGTATATGAACTATTAAAGCTAATATTTAATTAGCCGTGACGTCTCCTCTTCAGATTGTTCTAAATAAATCAGATCCACTGGGAGATAAGTCATGTTTTACATCGAGCATTAAAGCCTCTAATGAGTTGCACGCTTGCGAATGCTTAGATAATTAGGAAGTATTTCGAGAATATATTCGACATGCTCCTCCGCATGCTCTCGCGGTGCTGTAAGCTGATGTTTACTCTAAATTTGACAGCTGGTCTAGCAGTGCTCTAAGGCAAATGTATCATTTATAAAGCATCAGTTTATTAGATCTGATGGCCGCTAACTGCGCAGTGAAGATAGAAAAAAAAGTGCTTTCAATATGACGCGAGTTATTTGGAGTCAGGCGGCGGTCCTGACTCTCATTCTTTCTTGCTGGATCCCAGCTTTTTGAACAGCCTCTTGCCTTTGGAGAAAAAGCCTCTCTTCTTCTTGCCTTGCGCCGAGCAGTCTGTCTGTGGCGGGCTGTCTGCCGCCGGGAGGGGAGCCGGAGGGGAGCTGCAGGCCTCCGCTGCAGCCGGACCTGGAGCGGGGTCCGGGTTCGACGTGGGGCTTGCCGGTTTGGGCTGTGGGTCTGTGTGCTCTGTTGGGTCGGGGGAGGGAGGTTCTGTTTCGGGGGGTAAAACCTCTTCTAGGGTTGAGGGTCTAGGATCTTGTGGCTCTGTTGAAGACGTCCAGGTACCCTTCAAGAAGAAAGTCAAACTTTTAGCATGAGAACGCTAAATATGAACATCTAAAGCTGTTAAAGCAGCGGGAAACAGGACACACACAAGAGGCAGAGGATTTCTCAACTGTTTGTCTGACCCGTGTCTTGATCAACTAAAACCACAGTTAGGTTCAGGGTCTTACACAAAGGAGCGGTGTCAAACTACAGCTAAGGTGGAGGGAAGAGGAGATAAACACGGGACACTAGCGTGGATCAGTGAGCTGCTACAGTCTCGTCTGAAAACACTTACGATCACGTCTCAAAGTGAACAGTTCGTTTCTGCTTCTGCAAAAAAAAAAAAGGCCATGCAGGAAACAGTGGGGGCAAAAAAAAAAAAATTAAAGAAACAGAACAGAGAACGACAGCAAACACTCTGAAAATGAAGAAGTTTTTGATGAATATGACATAAATCAGGTCACATGTCGCAGGTGTCCACATGTGCTGAGGTACCTGTGATTCTTTCCTGGGTTCAGGTGCAGGCTGTGCAGGGTGGAGGTCAGGTGGAGGGTCCTCCGGTAAAGCCTGCAGGAAGTTGGACGGTACTAAGCCTCTGTGTCCGTTCAGGTCTCCCTGCAGGAAAAAATACAACATGAAGACAAAAGATAGCAATTCATATAAAGTCACATCGATTCCTGAGAACGTCCTGAACACACAATGCAAGACGTCTGCAGTATTGTGGACCATTGTGGGGGAAGAGGGAGTAGAGCCGGAAGGCGACTCTCACCATCATCTGTGGTCATAAGCTTTGGGCGATGACCGAAACAATGAGATCGCGGATACAAGCTGCTGAAATAAGTGTCCTCTGCTGGGTGGCCGGGCTCAGCCTTAGAGATAAGTTAAGGAGTTCGGACATATGGAGGGAGCTCAGAGCAGAGCCGCTGCTCCATCGCGTCAAAAGGAGCTAGCTGACGTGGTTCAGGTTGCTGATTAGGATGCTTACTGGGTGCCATACTTTGTGCTCTAAGCATGTCCAACTGGGAGGAGACCCCAGGGCAGACCCAGAACCCGCTAGAGGGACTACATAGCCTGGGAACGCCTCAGGATCCCCCAGGAGGAGTTGGAATGTGTTTCTAGGGAGCGGGACATCTGGAACGCCCTGCTAAACCTGCTGCTTTCATGCCGTATATTCAGTATTTTTAGGTTTTGGGCTGTTGGACAACTCCAAACTCGAGTCGTGTTAACACTTACGTAGAAGAAGCCGTCTTCGTCCATGTCACCAAACACATGTATGATGTCTCCTGCACTGAAGGTCAGCTCGGCCTGAACCAGAAACAAAATATGAGCAAAAAAAAAAAACTACGACTTCACTTTGTCCTGAAACAAAATATCACACGTGCACGTCTGACCTCTATGTCAGTGTTGGGGGAGCTCTCCCGTGGATCATAATCAAAGATGGCGACCATCCTGCGAGCTCCTGGGGCCGGGTTACCCGCAGCTTTGTTGGAGGCGGCCGGGCTGGGATCTGTCGGTCAAACACAGAGAAGGTCAAAGGGTACAGTCTGACGTCCTGATGAGAAGATGGGTGACACACGCCTGTGCAATCCCAGCTCATCAGCATGCAGCTCATCGTGTCTGCATGTCCAACTTCACTCAGCGTCATGCTAAGCTGAGAGGAGAAGTCGCAGCACTGCAGTCAAACACGTGGAAATAATAATAATAAAAACAAGAGGTTAGCAGTGACGGTTAGCATCTTTAGTAGCAGCTTGAGATATGCTGCTGTTTTTTTAAACATGAATCAGAGCCATGAGATGAAGATCGTACCGAACTCTGCCAGACGGTTAGTAAAAATGAATTATTTGATGATTAAATGAAGAACTTGAACTGTGAAATGAAAACAGGGGTTAGGAGAAGGGACTATTTGATGTTTAGACCTCAGGGGTTAATGAAGAATCCATTATTTTTCTATTATTTTAATCATTTACAACCCAGGAAATATTTTTCAACATCCCTCCCTTTATGGATCTCAAATTCTTCAGTATACCCCCGATTAATCAAACAGTCCCTGGTGAAGGTGAGTCTTCAGCTCCTCGTGTTTACAACCACTCAAAAAAAAAAAAAAAAAGGTCACATAATGTCACGTAAACACATGCTGCGTCCGATCGCCGTCTCATCATGCAGGTGCAAACAGAGAGAGAGACGGAGGGGTTCAAAGCTCGAATGACAAACCTTGACTGGAGGAGCCTACGCTCTCCTCCCAGAGTGCCGCAGACTCGACTGTAAGAGAGACGAGTCGAAGGGAGGGGAGGGGAGGGAAAAAAAGAGCATAAGCACAATCACAGAATGACATGAGGATAATCGTGAAGTTATAGCATGTGTCAGTCGTGAGCACAGATGGAGATCAGAGGAGAGGATGGATGTTTCAGGTGAATTTTAGGTGATCATGTAATGCGTTTGGGACAGGGGAGCAGAATACTGGCTGTCTCTTATCGATCATTAAGCCACATTCTGCTGCCATGCCTGTATTACATGGATATCTAATGACAGCTCGTCATGTGTGTGCCTTTTAAAAACAGAACCTGTGTGAAGATGAAGTTCTGCAGGGCCAATGTGCACTAAGAAAGAAAGAGTCTTAATTATAGAAAATGAAAGTGCTGTTGTGGTGGTCTACAGTAGTCATAGTGGTAATATTTCATCATTATGCTGGGAAGCTGTCTGATTTTATAGCTACAGTGGCTGACCTAGAAATCCCCCACCCCCCTGGTTGCTGAGTTGAGAAGCAGCAACTTGGAAGAGCAGGAGCTCGAGTGAAAGAGAACAAGAGGCAAACCAGTGAAGAGTGTGTAAAGGAGGGAGAGAGAGGTGGGGAAGCCGCAATCTGCAGCGAGACACACCTTTCTTGGATCGTCTCGGTTTCGGCGGTGGGACAGGACGACGCGGAAGCTGTGCGTGTGTGCGAGTGCCTTTATGGAGTTTTAAGAAAAGGGAAACCAAAAAAAAATGAAACCAAAAAAAAAAAAAACAAAACAAAAAGAAACACAGAGGTGTAATTTTTGAAGAGAAGCAGACTGAGACAAAGTAGACAATGAAAAAAAAGCCAGTGAAGAGCAAAACTTTAAAAAATGACAACCAGTGAGCAGCAGACACAGCAGTGAGAACAAGTGGAAGTGAAAAGGTTAAAAACCATCTACAAACACCGCTCTGGGTAGAAAGCAGGAAACAGAAGCAAAGTGTCGGCTTGAGTTTGCTGAGTGGCTTGATACCGCTCACCACAGGCTAACACTTTGACTTCAGTTTATGTTTTTAGACACCTGCATGAAAACGCAGTCAGTGACTGAGAATAGATGGTTATGATTTCCTGAATAGCAACACAGTGAACACGAACCCACTGATGGGAGCGTTTACGTGCTTCCTGTTGGGTGAAAAGGCCAAACGGAGCTTAGATTGGCCAGAAAAGTCAAATCTAGTGAACGCTGTTGGAGATGATTTAAGTCTGGCTTCTGCTCCACCTGTGCTGCTATTCTCACTTACCACTTAAACATGAACAGCGGTGATACCATGAGTAAAAACATTACATTGCACCTGTGATAAACGACGTCCAACATAACTAGAGTCTAGTCAGTCATTTGGTCTGAAATCTTCTATCTTCAGGTCGCTGTTTTTTCACGTACCTATCTTCTCCATGGAGGCCGCTGTGGATAAGAAGCCCTGCTGCAGCAGCTGCTGCCGGGTCTCCTCATCCTCCACCTGGATCTCAGACACCATATTACATGGCACGAAGCCCAGACGACCACCAGACTCTCCTCGGTAGAACCCGTCTGGGTCTTTATCTCCGTAAACCTGGCAGGAGGAGACGCAGCATATATCAGCTGAATGTCTCTCTACGGTGTGCCTATCTGACGGTGTGTGTGCTGTAGCTTTTCATGTCAGCTTATCATGATTGTCGAGGTTCTTCCAGCAGAGTGTGAGCTGTGTGTGGACGTACTTTGATGATCTGTCCTTCAGTGAAGGGCAGCTCTTCCTCAGCAGCATCAGGATTGGGCGACATGGTGGCAGGATCGTAAGGGAAGAGGGCCACAAAGATGCGTATGTCACTGTCTCCTTTCATCTGTGGTGAATCTGTACACACACACACACACACACACACACACACGATTACAGTACTTCATTTGCTACCCAGTGTGCACTTGGCACAGGATTGACATCATTTAACGTGTTCACACAGCGTCTTTCCTGTTGTTCAGAGCTCTGGTTGTGTCGTGACACCCTCACACTGAATCAGTTAAAGCATTTCTTTACATTTCTTCCTATTTCCATGGTAGACTTTTTAAAAAATCTCTCTACTGTTACACCACACAAACTTTGCACACAACCCACCCATAGCTTGCAGTGAGTTCCACAAATGGTATAGCCTGTGCCGCCCCTCCCCCACCGCCCACCAACTGCAGCCTTGAACGGCGTTTCTCCCCGAGCGCAGGCATGTCCTTAAAAGAGGTAATCAAGCTAAACCACTGATCCTAAGCTGTGTGAGCCTGCTTGACAAACGTGTGCTCGTTCATGATCTGCAGAGGAAACAGCGTTCGACCCACTCTCTGATCTAAATCTGAGGATGTTTACAGACAACACACAAAAAGAACAAATGATAACATCGAAGGCGCGACGTCACAGCGGGCCTTGCGGCACTACTGATGTGAGCTGTGACAATGGTGTGGCTACGAGCGCTGCGTTGGACTGCGAGCGACACATCTGAAGAAGAGACTTTAAGCTCCACTGAAGAGAAGTGTTCTCAATCTTATTAGGGAGAATCAGCCCATCTGTGGCAAAAGTCACGGGCAGACGGCTTGCACACTTTCACATCCTCACTGATGTTCGACTAGATAGGCCAGAACTTCTCACTGCTCTCTTCCTCTATCGGTGTGCACGTGTACACTTGTGCATTTGTGTGTGTACTCAACCGTACACACCCACGCATACACCAGAAATGTCAGGTTTTACTGAATGAGTGTGTGAGGGGAGAAGAAAGAGAGCGAGGGAAGGCGTGAAGGGAGTATGTCCACACTGCAGGCCTGTTTCTTTGCTGGCTAATCGAGGTTACTATTTTAATGTCTGTCACTTCCTCCTGTCATGACAAGCCACTTTGGGTTAAGCCGGTTCTCAGCTTAACAGGCTCTCTCTCTCTCTCTCTCTCTCTCTCTCTCTCTTCTTTGCTGCAGCTACAGCACCTCCTCCTCCTTTCCCTCCCTCCCTTCCTACACAAGGTGCTAATCTGACTACCATCATGTGTGAGAGGGGGGAGACTTGCCAACAGAAAGCACAGGTGTCGCCTCGTACATTTCCACTGCATGTTTTAGTCGAAAAAAAAAGAGAGGGAAACAGGAAGACAAAAGAGGAAAGAGTGTCTGACCTTTGAGTTGCCTGGCCTGCAAGCACGCTGGTTTAGACGAGAGCTCAGCCTGGGCTGCCCATGACGGACCCGCTTCAGCTGGAGGGATTTGGCTGGGCTCCTGCTTGACATGCAGACAAAGATACAATAAGAAACATGTAACAGAAACATAATATCTACTAGGCGGGAGGGTTCAGAATTAGCTTCAGCTTAGCTCCAACACTGCATTGTGGTGCTAGCAGACCAAAGCACATCCACTGTAAGCTAATGCAGGACAGGGCAGGACTGACTAGTTAAAGACTGAGTGCTGTGAGACAGAGGGAGAACAGAGTCAGCTAGACTTAGAAATCGTATAAAGGTTACAAGTCTGAAGCCGCTGGGTGATGTATCTTTGATTTTATAACACATAACATGCTCGCTGACCTCCCTCTGTCCACTGCAGAGATGCTGATGGAAAACACAGAAGTCTACAGAGTGTTGGAGTTACTGTAAGTGATATCCACTAAAGGGCTCGGGGGGTTAGATCCACAGAGCTACAGGGAGCAGGAGGGCACTAGGACAACACACCCATCGCAGCTGGTCTGCAGCAACATTTACCAGCGGATCAGCCTTCAGTCCTCGGCAGTGAGTCGGTCTGCAGTGTTCCACTTGAGCCCCCTCTACCCACCAGTCAGAGCCCATCTTCTCCATCGCCACCTCCCTGGGATTGTACTCCACGGCCTCCTCGTCTGTGCCGTACTCCACGTCTATCTCCATGCCGCGGCCAATGGGTGACCTCGAAGTCCGTGCTGTTTTGCTGACTGGGTAGGGTCTTGGCGGGGTAAGACCATAGCTGGGGTTGGCTGCCGTGACGACAGCCATCTGACTCCTGAGCATGGCCTCCCTCCTAAGGCGGTCCCCTAGCCCTCTGAGAAGTACTTTGCCATTTGGGTTCGGTTGGGGAGGATAGTGGGCTGAGACCCGCCTGCTGGTGGAGCCCTGAAATAAACTCATGTCTTCTTCTTCGGGGTAACTGATGGTGTCGACCGTGTCTTCGTAGTGCACCCTGTGCTGCGTCTTAGGCTTGGGTCCGTGCCTGAGTAAAGGCTCTTTGGTTATGGATCTGGGATCTCTGTTGAAGTGGTGATGGTGAGGGGGAACGTTTGGGTGCGGGTGTGGGTTAGAATGATGCGGGTGATGCTGGGGGGCATGGTGGAGGCGTTCTGCGTCTCTGGGGTGAAGGTGCCTGGCCCGTGGCTGACTGCGGTAGCTGTGTGGCTCTTCTTGACTGCTGTCTTCCTCCTCTGTCACCTCAGGAATGCTGAACAGCTGCTTGTTGTGACAAACCTGAGGCAACTTAAGGATCCTCTCAAGAACCTCCTCATCACTGTCTGCTTCTGACTTGCGTGACTACAAGGGCCACAGGTCGAAGCACGTAAGAATGAGTGGGTGATGATGGGATATAGTTCAATGAAAATAAGGTGCAGACAAAACAAAGGACAACCCAGCAAAGGAAAGAGAAAAGAAAAATAATCTCAATCATGCACGATCAGAAATATGAAAGAAGAAACAAAGCCACTGACTAATGCAGGACAAACTGAAAGAAGAATGTATATGTAACGGACTCGTTCCTTTACCCTGTTGCCTCCCACTGTGTAGCCCCTGGCCTGTGCGTCTCCGAGGTGGTCAGAGTAAAGGTCCTCCTCGTCTTCCTCCAGGATGTCAGACAGATCTGAACGGCTGTTGTCTGCATGGTAGTCACTGGGAGGCTCCACGAGCCCTTTGCTGTAACTCTGCATAAATCACAAATGAGTGAATTTATCTTCAGATTTAAATCCTCATTAAATATTGAATAAATAGTAACATGTTGCCTATTTAAAGCCACATTACAAGGCTTCTTATGGCCTCCTGTCTTGGCTTATTACCCTGATTCATCAACTCAAACAAAATACTTAGCAGCGTGAGTTCACCACATTTAGAGTTTGTAACTTTTAAAGACCTTTTTAATATCACATAAAATGCAATTTAAAGCAACATTATGTAACTTTTCTACCTTGAAATAACAGCTCCACAATAATTTTGATGCTACACTGACTTGTGGCGTTGGTGTCGTGCCACAATTTAACTGGGCTTAGCAGCTTCTATGCATACAGCTACTGTTAGAGGAGAAGAGTACACTGATGGAGGAAAGAAAGGAAAGGAAAGAGTGGCTGAGTGAGAGGTCACCAGATGAGTAGATCTCAGACTGACGCCTAGCTGCTACATGCTTGTGTGTCAACAATTCAGGTCTGACCTGCTGCGTCCGACCGTACGCTGGTTCTTGGTCCTGTCTCAGGAACTCTTCAATGGACACCAAACGGGTATTCTCTCGCTCCTCGTCTATTTCCGACTCCAGCGGTGAAGGGCAGGGGGGCAGGAGGATGTTAACGTTCTGAGACTTAAGGAGGTCTGCGATTGGGGCTCTGGGTGGGGAAGGGATGCGCTCAGGTGTCCTGAGCTTGGCACTGGCACTGGGGTCCTCGATGAACTCTTTGATAGATGGGAAAGGACGTATAGTTCCAGGGCTCTCGGTGTTTCTGCACTGCTCCAACACCGCTGCTGCTGCTGCCGTTACTAGTCCTTGTTCGGGTGATGCTACTGGGGATGGTTGAGGTGATGAGAGGGGCGGTGAGGTCACATTAACCTGAAGAGGAGAAAGAGGTTGGTTAGCTGTGGGTAACTCTGGTTTTTGTTTAGCCTATATTTGTTTAGAGGAACATGGCGGAGTGAGGATTACCACTGGAGTAACGGTGGAGGCTGCTGGTAATGTGGCCTCACACGCAGCCAAGGCAGCGCCAGCAGAGGGGTTTGCCCAGGCCTGCACGTACGAGGCAGATGTGGGAAGATCTTCGGAGTGGAGAGCGTGAGGAGAGTTGGCAGCAGGCTCCACTGTGAGGCCAGCGATGTGAGTGTCTGATGGCAAAGGGCTGGGCAGCATGGAGACTTTGGCAGCAGAGTTCCCGTAGGACGGCGGCGAGGGCAGGTTACTGGAACCTGCAGGGGTGTACGGTAAGGGTGGCACAGTTGGGGTGGTGATAGCTGGACCTGCCATGATGGCACCCAGCTTGGAGGGCACATTGACTGGAAAAGAGTCACAGGACTCCCCGTGGGCGGACATGGTGCGGACAGTGAGCTCCTGAGCTGCCTGCAGGGACTGGATCTGAGAGGGGCCCAGCAGGGCGCTGCCGGCCGTTGGGGATGACACCTCCAGCACCTTGGATGAGAACGACACGTAGGATTTTAAACCTCCCACAGCACACCAACATAAAAACTGTGCACCAGCTTACAAAAAGCTAAACTTCTTGCCTTTTTCTTGTCAGCATATATTGTGTATCCAGTGACACGGACTCCGTTGGAGGTCCCGGCAGCGTCTATCGTGACTGGCAACCAGCTGATGAGGGCGATCCCTGGAGAGGGACCGTGCTCCAGCTGTACATCCAGAGGAGCATCGGGGGGACCTGCAGGGATCGAAAGCATCATAACGCATCCGGGACAAGACGGAGGAATGCTTTTACATTAATATAGGATCAACATGATTCACAGTTCTTTGGAGAGGAAATGGTCACAATGGGCACATGAAAATATGCTATCTAATACTACTTAAGAAATTTAGAAACCATATACCTGAGTTCCCAGACTGTGGGCATGAAACTTAAGCAAATTTGAATGATCATTTAGAGAAATACAGCTCAAATCTAATATGACACTCATCACAAGTATGCATCTTACAGCGTTTATTACAGGAAAATTAAAATATTGTGAACTGGAGCGGATCACAGACTGACTCGAATGATGTTTGGGATTAAAAACTTGACGCACCATCAGTGAAAACTTTCCCTCTAGGCAGGAAAATGTCAAACAAAAGGTCAAAATACCAACTTGCAACACTTAAACAATCCCACTTCTCTCTAAATCATGGCATCAGGAGGAATACTCGATCGGTAGGTGTGGTGGAGGATCTGTCCTGACCAATCAAGTCACATATTTCTCTTCCCTTTGAAGCATTTCAATGTGTGCCAATGTGCTTTGGCGGCTATTTAATAAAGGGCAGGCAAGTCAGAGCAGAGCATAAAAGCAGCTCTCTCATGAATAAACTGATGTCCTCGCGTGGGCGGCGCAGAGTCCCGACAACTGAATATAAAACATCTTAATTTGGACGCGTTGGATTAACATGCAGCTCTGCTAACGGGAGTTTACAGACGGTCCCTGACATTAATGGAGGATGTGATCGCCTTAACAATCCCTTTAAAGAACCAGATAAAATACTAAATACTGACCTGCCATCAGGGTGGTGAAGGTGATTGTAGCGCTTCTGTGTTCTCGCCGCTCCACGGGTAACTCCCATGGCGTGCGGTGCGGCCGTGCCTCCACTTTGACTGTGTACTGCAGGCTGGGCAAGAGGTTATTGAGGCACAGCGAGTAGCAGCCAGCCTTCACCAGCTCACACTCCTCCTCGTTCAAGGACACAATGTGCACATAGTTACTGTTGCTGGGCAGCCAGGTCAGGTTGGCAGAGGTGGCGGTGATCCTCTCCACGCGCAGCTGCGTGGGCGCCACACAAACGTCCCGACCGACCAGCAAGCTGCAGCGCAGCTGGTCAGAGAGGCCCTTCTCCGTCAGGCTTTGCACTGACACGCGGTAGGCCTTGAGGTTTATGTCTAGCCGCTCCAGCACCGCTTTGGTCTGGGAACCGAAGGGCACATTGAGCCGCAGCTCC
This sequence comes from Protonibea diacanthus, assembly GCA_028641955.1. Taxonomy (NCBI): domain Eukaryota; kingdom Metazoa; phylum Chordata; class Actinopteri; family Sciaenidae; genus Protonibea; species Protonibea diacanthus. The sequence continues at coordinate 5,868,871 of CM053990.1, read as the reverse complement.
TGGTCCACATACACATTATAGCTCCACACATTGCCCCACCCAGCCGGCACCAACGGAGGGTCCCAGCCGATGATGATGCTCTTGGCAAGCTGCTTGATGAGGGTGAGCTTACGTGGGTAAGGCACAATGTCCACTCCCACCTCCTCCAAATCCAAGTCCAGGCCGTTGGTGAGGGGGGCTGGGACAGCCAAGGCCGATGCTGAATCTGAGGGGGCTGAGGCGGGGCCAGAGGTGGCAGAGGCCTCTGTCCTTTCCGAGGCGCTGACGCCCAGGTGGAGGTGTTGCTGGTGGCTGGCACTGTGCAGGCTGCTGTCTAGCAGGGAGTTATGGGACATGTCCCCTGTCTCTGGTTGGTGAGTGGTCATGACGTCGTCGTCCGATACACGTTCCACAAAGTTAGAGGGGACCAGCCCTCTCCGTCCGTCCATCAGCTCACCTGTAAGGAGCCACAGGTAAACACCGAATGCCACAAGACAGAATATGAAGCTGTATGTGCAACAGTTCATACTCCAGACTTACCTTCATAGAAGCCGTCATCATCCATGTCCCCATACACATAGATGTACTCTCCAGCAGTGAGCGGGAGCTCCACTTCAGGGTTGTCATTGGGGCCATCGTACGGATTATAGCTGTTAAAACAAGTTATTTTTAAACACATATTAAGAAGGCATTGAGATTGTGAGTGAACTTTTGACTTAGTTTAATACTAACCTGTATCTTGCAATGAAAACCTGAAGCTTTGCTGCTCCTCTGCTGGCTGTGTACGGTGCCGGGGCAACGTCGATGTCCAGCTCCTCCACTTCACTGGCAGTGTCCACCTGAGAACGCCACGAACACAAGGTGAATCCTCTAGACCGTGAGGCAGTGTTTAAAGTGTTTGAACGAATAAATCATTTTATTCTTTATCACTCCTTTTAGAGTCGATGAGTGATGGGAAAAAAGAGCGGGTCAGTGCGGCGTCCACTGTACTGTGGATGTTGTACCGGACCGTCAAGGACAAGAGGGAGCTGAGCTGGAAGGCAAAGCTCTCGATCTTCCAGCCTTAGGGATAGGGTGAGGAGGGAGCTTGGAGTAGAGCCACTGCTCCTTCGTGTTGAAGCTAGCCTCCTGGGTGCCTTCCTGTGGGGTGTTTCGGGCATATCCAATTGGGAGCAGACCCTCCAGGAGGACCTGGTTTATGTTGCTGGGGAGAAGGACGCCAGGGACGCCCTGCTAAACCTGCTGCTTCTGCAAACCAACCCGGGATAAGTGGAAGAAAATGGATGGATGCTTTCATCACAGTAAATCCACATAGATTAATAAAAATATGTTTTTTCTTCAACTTATTAACATATTTATTATTTATTACATATTTTTCAGATATATTCTGCAGCTATACCTGACTGCATACTGTTGTTACTAGGGTACACATCAGTACCTGAGTTTGATTTCCATTCATAGCGGTTACACACAATACAATAAAAGAGATTGTATATTTTTAGCTCCCTGGGAAAAACCTTTTTAAGGATAATCACTTACAACTACTACTGTATAACCTTCATAATCCACGGTGGAGAGTGGATTATCTCACTAAATATGAGCTTTATTGAACTGTGTATGCATACGAGTGACTAGATGAAAAGTGTCTGTCTGTCATGCGAGAACAGGCTTTCTGGAGACGTGGCACAACAAATGGCAGCAGATCTGAAGGAGCTCTTCTTACGGCCGAGCGGAGGGAGCGCCGGCATGTTCAGCTACACTGTGTACTCGCGTGAGATGACGGAGAGGTTAAGGAGGGCTTTTTAATCCATTAAATCCACACAATCAATGTGATCATGCGTGGTAATCTTGATGAGCAATCTGCCTGTCTATAGAAACAAAGACAGCAAGCCTGCACAATGACATAACCGAGGTGAACAGTAAGAGCAAAAGGGAGCATCAAATTAACACAAACCCGCCCATGAAATATGTAAAAAGAACTATTTTGATTAACAGATTGTCTGCCTGGTTTGTTCCTTTAATGTATAAATGATGAAGCACTCAGATTCACGGCTGGTACCTCATGTGTTGGGCTTGATTTGTGCGGACTGAGGTGGGTGTCAGATTTTGGGGTGAGGTGTGTGGTCTCCGACTTGCTGGAGGAAGAGGCTGACTTGCTGACGCTGATGGTGGGCAGCTCTCGGTGCTTGGTGACAGGCGAGCGCTCCACCCTGGACAGCCCTGCTGCGTGGGGGGTGGCCCCCATTCGCAGAGCGGTGGCCACATCTAACAGGAGAGAGAAAGTAAGAGAGAGAGAGAGAGAGAGAAAGAGAGAAGAGGGGATAATACATAATCCTTGACTTAATAGACCCTCTGCCCTATCGCCGGTTAACCTGGTTGAATCCATGAGCAGCTAGGTGGGTGAGGTCACCGGCTGACATGCAGGAGGCTCAAGGGTGAACCTGGCTGATTAAACAGTGGAGGAAAAAATCCCATCTCCATCTGTCTGAGGTGAGAGGTCACACTACCTCGTGTCACACCAGCACTGTTAAGGGGCTTAACAGTTTCTCACCACGGGCCCACGAGCACCGACCCCCCATGTGATGGTGAGCAGCACAGACGTTGGTGGGTTGGTGGGTGGGTGGGATGACAAGGTTAGAACATGCCATGCTTTTTATGACAGTGCCGCAACACGCATCATGAGTGACAGAGAGAGTACCGAGCGGATCATTTACCCTCAGGGCAGGAGAGAGTGTCACCTCCCTCGAGACTCCAGAAGGCTATTTCGCCCAGAGACACCATATCCCATGAGCCACCTGTGCAGTCTAAAACACATGAAGAGTGTAGGATAAAGTGCTTGAATACAGTTGTGGGATACATACAGGATATGATGTACCCTCACTGTTTAAAAGGAAAGTCACTATGAAAAATCTGCCTGCTAAAGGCTGACAGGAGGCATCCCTGACGAGACAGTAGGCCTACATTTTCCCAGCCATGCTTTAGGCTCAATTCCTCTTTTGCTGATAAGATGTCCTTTGAAACTGAAAGAATCCATGAACACTAACAAAAATGATAAACTACCAACATTAAATTATAGTTAGGAGATGATTTAACTATTAGCTTATCTTGAAAGGAGAGCTGATTTCGACACACGCTTTCTTTGTTTAGACAGTCATCGATCAAGTGAAGCTGTTAAAAGAAACATGGTTGCAAAAGCACTTTATGGATATTATAAATTAACCAAATCCACCCCTTTGAACTGGTTGTTAAATATCTTTTAAAGCACTAAATATCCCAAGAAAAAGCACAAACTTTCCGAATCTATCATGTTCAAAAGCTATCGACAACTTGACTGTACAGGTTGTATTTTTTGGATGTGAGTACAAGTCACTTTGGTGTGGCTCACCTCGTTCAGTAGTCAGGCCCACCCCGTTGGTCAGAACAGAGAGGCTGGGGTTGTTAAGGAGGCTAGAGCCGGCCAGGTCCACCTTCGAGGCCTGCAGTCGAAACTTCTCCAACTCTTGGGACAGCAAGCCAAACTGTTCGCTCTGGCTGCGACATTTCTCTTCCAGATCTCGTACCTTTGACTACACATACGGCATAACAGACAGGCAGTAAATTTTATCAGTTTGAGATAGTCAATACATCTCAGGGGTAACTGTGTTTTAAGGTGGATTTGTGCTTAAGTGAGTGTTTTATTGCACATCAGTCATGTGGAGGGGTTTAACCCAGAGGGCCCTATTTTCATGGCAGTGCAATGGCGAGCGCAGAGAGCACCTTCCTGACCTTAAAATTAAATTTGCCCGCCACACCATCTGCCTCTTGCTTGCTGCAGATACGTGGTGCACGCTGTGTGTCCACTCGGCACCATCGCCAGAAGATAATTCTTCACTTCACGTCATCACTGCGATTGGCTCAGCTGCTTCAGAGTGATGTGACTTGCTGTGAGCTATTTATTAATCCCCATGCCCGTTGATCTATATTCCCCTCCACCCAGCTGGTTTGCACCATGCGCTGCTGCACATACATAAACCAAAATAGGCGACACCCACATCGTCTGGGGCACCGAACATGTACGGCTCTGCTCTTGCCGTTGCGCGATTAAAATAGGGCCCTGCATGTAAAAGTAACCTCCCTTCTAAGTTGTCAGTGTCGTGCAGAAACCACCTTACAGACACAGTATGGCAAACATACAGTAAATGCTGTACATTGCTGTTTACGTGAGGTGTAAATAAGGTTTCTGCAAGACGGACTGATGTGAAACATTAGCTTCAAACACAAATGACAAAGAATTAGAGGTTCAGTGGAACAAAAAAAGGAGGGAAATAAAGGCGGGTGGTTTTCTGGTGAGATGGGAAACAGAGGTAGCAAACAGAGTTGGAGGGGCAGCATGAGAAGTTACACTCTGTCTTAAGCTGCATTCACTTTAATAAAGCCGCTAGACAGCAGGGTTATTTGCCAGAACACTACAGAGGTTTGTCTTAGCCCCACTGAGTTTCTATATGTGGTTGATTTCACTTCAGGTTGCGGTGGGAGTTTCCTGGCAGGCCGGTCTGACAAAAGCTTCTGCACAAAACTGTCTGAACAACATTTCCTGTTAGCTCGCACCTACGCAAAAAGCCAAGTCTGCAGTCAGTCAGTCATTATCGAGCTACACTGAGCTGAAATGACTGAAACTCCCATTTACGCACAGCGATTCGATCTCAGTGTTAGGTACACACGGAGGGAGATTCTGCCTCAATGTAAGATCAAATAACAAGCCATCGTGATAAGCATGATGGTGAACTCAGTGCAGCTGTGTGACACACACACACACACACTGTTATCTGGCCTCATATGAATGGCCCGATTTGCACACACTTTGGTAACCTAAAAAAAGCATTAAATGAGCGTCTATGGACACATGAAGCATTTATGAGAGACTGTTTCACTGCGGGGCATGTACAAAACACAGAATGACGTGCAAACCTGTGTGTTCTGTCAACTTGAAGGATTTAAATCAAAGTAACTGGGGGGGTTTGGTGGTTCTAGCCACAGGAATTACAGAGGGTATTGTAATAGAAAGATAAATAATTTGGCCTGTGAGGTCAAGCAGTACCTGCATGCAGTCCAGTGTACTCTGGTTAGCAAACAGATAACACAAAAAGGGGGGAAAAGATAGACCAACGTAAACACATGCTTGTGAAACAATGAATCTGGCAAAGAGAAAACATATTAATAAAGTAGAAACACAGCAGTCTGAGGAAAAGGAAATCCTGTCAGGAGCCAAAATCATTAGTGTTTTTGGCCTCTCGGCAGCCAACACCTGCCTTTCGATCGAGCACAAACGTCGGGTTTAATCTTTCGAAAGCTGTTTTTGATAGATTGCAAAAGGCGAGGTGTCGACTTGGAAGCAAAGCTCAGGCTCTCGGGGAGGGAGAGAGACTTTCTCCTGCGATGCTTTGTGTTTAAATAAAGGACAGAAAGTGAGAGAAACGAAGCAAGAGGAAGGAAACGAGCATTTGTTAAAAACAGGAGCAACTATACTCTACCAGCTCCCTCTGCAACACAAGCTGAGTCAACTCCTAAAATAAAATACACACTTCATTTAGGGACAATTCTTGTAACAAGAATGCACAGTGTGAAAAGCAAACCGCACACAGCACACGAATCAAATGTGGACTTTGAGATTTTATTGTCGGCTCTTAAGTTTTTTTTTTTTTTCTTCATTCAAAAGTAGCAGCCAATCAGACAGATGGGGGGACTTTCAACTGTCGGCAAGAGCGTGGATTCATTTTGAATTCAAAGTGTGTTACACTCACACTGAGAGCATGCACAAACGTCACACGGCAGTGGAGAAGCCATCTGTTCAAACGGTTTTCGGGGCCCGTGAAGTGCTACGAAAATAAGTATTTTCTGCTACAGCTTCTCTGCCAGGTGTTTCGATAAGAATAAAGAGCCCATTGTGCTGCGTGTCCACGCAGGAATCCACTACAGCAAGAGAAGGAAGTCTGAGCAACGCTCTTTAATGTTGGTCCACTCTCTTGTATGAGTAATAAACACTCGCACCTTTGATTTAAGAGCAATTCAGGGCTTTACTATGGGGCAATAAATGCACGTACATGTGCTAAAAATCATTTAGATGCTTGTCTTCTTTGCTGAGTAGTCACAGTAGCGTAATACGCACTCACCTCAAGCATCTGAACCACTCCCTCATGCTCCCTCTTGGCGAATAACTGAGCCTGATGATTAAAAAGACATTAAAGTCAGTGTAACGGTGACTATTTGCTCATAAAATTACTTAATTCACAGCAAGGCAAGCGACCGGTGACAAAGCGTGACGCTTCATTGGTGCCCAAAGGTTGCCTCCTGCTGGACATTTCACAAAATTAGCTTGAAAGCAGCTTGGGGGTTTGATTTTATTAAGATAAAATATCAAATATGAACATGGTGGTGTGGTCCTTACCCGCTGTAACCGTTTGATTTCATCCTGTTTGAACTTAAGGATAGCCAGTGCCTGCTCATGTTCCAATTCCAGCTGCTGCCTTCGCTCGGCGACCTCTCGCATATGCTGTTCAGAAAGATGGTAGTGTTTTTCAGAGTAGCATGGTCAAGGGATGAAACTGACAGTTAATACACTGAGTACCTGAGTCGAGTATTACCTTTAGGACCTGCTCTAGGTTCTCCAGTTTGGCACGGAGTCTCTGGTTCTCCTCGAGAACTGAATTGTGTTGAGCAGTCACTTCAGAGAGATCTTCCCTCAGCTCCTCATTCTCAGCCCGAGTCTGAGAGACAGCAGCAGGGTTAACAGACTGGATCGTTTCATAGTTTTCAATCATTCCTATAGTTTTATTGTGAGATTTGAATCCGCTATATGAAACTGAAGAGTCTGATTATCCAGACGATTTGTCTTGCGTGACCGACTGAGCTCTTTTCAGCATTAGACACTGACCTGGTCGAGCAGCTGTGCCTTCCTCCTGAGGAGATCTGCCTCCTCTTTTAGTTGCTCATTTTTGCCTCGCTCATCCTCAAGCTGGCTCTCCTGTTACCAAAACCACAAGACAACAAAATGAAGCTGAGGAAATCCATACCTTCAGTGTTAATAATCCACTACGCAAACTGTGAAGGGCTGCCAGAGAACATATGAGAAGGAAATACCAGAGTGAGAAGATTTCTTACCAAATCCAGACATCTCTTCTGTCGCTTTTTTACTTCATGTTCGAGGTTTTCACATTCTTTTCTCTTCTTGCTCAGCTCACTTTCCTGAATCAACAATGATGACAAAGCAAAGATCTTATTCTGAAATCTAAAACTAAACCTCGTTCTTTACTTGGTCCTAGACATCAAACTCACACACACACACACAGACGTATATCCTGCATGAAAGCAGAACCATGAAAAACAATCTGTAATATAATGAGAGATGATCTGCATTTACTCTTTTCAATGCAGAATTCATTGGCTTTAGTTTCCATATTGACCTCTGACATGACAGCAATGAGGTATTACAAAGCTTAGCATTCTTTAATTATTCTAAACGCAGCTTACATACAGGACCAGCATAGGAGAAATCAGCTTATTTCAGCGTGGCCGCAGGACCTCAATCATGTATTACCACTGTGAGTGTGTGTGGGGGGAGGCTACAGAACAGACAGGCTAATTGCAGACCACCAGCAGCGGACTGGAAGAGGTACTATACTCACCAGTGATGAGACAGCGAGACAATAATCATGATTAAATTGCAATCTGTGGTTTGATTTGATGATTTCCTACAAGTCACAGCTTTAAATGTCTAAATAACATGTCTCAAACACGAGTGTTGCTTATTAAAATCATGACTTGCAGTATTGTCAGCTGTTCAACAATCAACAAAGACACGTTTCATTTGTTGTGGGTCCAAGTTGATTAAGTTTATTACTCCTGACTTGTCCAGACGATGGTGTCTCCTCTCACACATCATGTTGTTTCTTCTCTACACTTTCAGAACCACACTGAGGTTAAATAGGTGCCGTGAGCATGCAGGTGATATTTTTTTTTTATATCCCTGAATTGCCTGAATAAATATAGAAATAGTCTTCGGCTGCACAAGAGGCTCTGCAACGCTGTATTTAAGCATAGCAGTGCTCTGAACTGAATGCCAACATCACCATGTCGACAATCTTAGTTAAGCATGTTTACGTGCTGACATTTGCTCATTAACAAGAAACAGCAGCTGATGGATGTTATTTGTTTTGCAGATGTTGATAAAAAAAATTAAGTGCTCATGAATGTCCATCCCGTAGCTGATGAGATATTTCAGCCTGGACCAAAGTGGTGGCTCAACTGACGCTGCTAGCGTGGCTAAAACTATCACCTGTGTGATTTCTGGGCTAATGCAGATTCTGGAGGAGTCCAGTGTTTACTCAGCGGATTTAAATCATCTCAGACTTCCCACTGTCTAAGATCCCCACTGTTTCCCCATGATGACTCAGTCATGCTCTATGAATGAAGTGGCTTGTTCTTGCTCATTCTGCGTGTGCAGAAATGATGCACTCGAGCAAACGATGTACAAAAGAATACATTTTGGAGATCAGAATGTAAACGTCTGGTACGTGGGATTTAGTGCCATCTGGTGGGGTAGTTGTGGATTGCCACTCGCCCTCCCTTTCAAAGTGTGAAGGACAAACCATGGTGGCAACAAAATAACCCAAAAGGCTCGATCTAGAGCCCAGTTTAGTTTGTCTGTTCTGGGCTACTGTAGAAACATGGCAGTTCAACATGGTGGACAACATGGTGGAGGACCTGTGGCGTCTGAAGATATAAAAGTCTCATTTTAAAGTAACAAAAACACTGATTCTGATTTTCAGGTGATTATACATGGATGAACTCATAGTTATGCATATTATATTCCCTTCCCTAAGCCCTTACACACTGGACCATCAAAGCAGATCATCAGTTCTTATAAAATAAAATATAAAATACAGTAATTCATTAATACATCTGCACATTAATTATAACTTCTTCTCATCGGAAAACTGCTCTGCCAGCTTTTCAGATATGATCCTAATGGACACAAATCACAGACATGAAAACACAATAACTGGATGTGCAGTGACGGAGTGACGGAGACACGCAGCTCGTTTTTTTTTTCATTCAAGCTGATGTGATGCAAAATGTCAACTCTTTAACAACAAACAAAACAACATCTGTTAATATCTGGAATTTGTCATGCTAACAACACAGAGCTGACAGGGTGAATATCTATTTAAGCCATGAGACCCAATTGTACAATCAGCAAGGGCAATGTGCTACTGTTCTGTTTCCAGGGGACACGGTCGAAATAATCCCAGCATTACATAACAAATCTGAGCGCAGTTTTTCCTTCAGCGGCAGTCAGCTCAGTCACAGCACCGAATTCAATTCAAGCTTCGGTCTTAACATGAAAAACTTCAGTTAGGCACAATGTGCTAGGAGGTTTTTAGGACCCTCAACAATGACTGCTGATTTGGGAGCTGAGCTGGTGGCATTTAGTAACCCTCTACGTTACTAACCCTCTAATTTCAGCAACACAAAACAACCATAATTGGCGAGCATGTGGTTATATGTGGTTTGAATGTTGTGCTACATGACAGTGTCATTATGAGATATCAGCTACTAATTCGAGGCTCTCACCAGAAACTGTAGGCGCTGCTCCTCTGTGTGCTCCTCCTGATGGGAGGGGGTCGGGCTAAGGCCCGGTTGGGGCGTCACTCGGAGCCCCGACTCCTCCTCCTCTCCGGGAGTCTTCTCACACCTGGATGGAGCTTCATCTAATACCACACACGGGGTCTCTCCTACAACCTGGCAGGGGCAGGGATAAGCATTCGCTCAGTCACTTTACAGAGATAATCCCGAAGAGTTGAGATCTAAAGAATCATACTGAAGAAACTTCTGCTGTTATCTTCAAGAAACATATTGAGAAGGGAGCAAATGTTTGATTCCTACATGGTACAGTAACATTTAACATCACACCCCCCACACTGGGTGAGGGATTAGCAGCAAGCCTCCTTCCCAGTGGTCCAACCACAATCAATGAATAATCCAGGGGGAATCCCTCTATCCTGCAACATGACTACAGCACATTAGCAGGAAGTCTGTCCTTTGTAATTAGCCGAGATGTTGTGACTTAAATGTTTCACAGTAGGCGACTTTCTTAATTATATGAAGTTACATGTTAATTTTTAGAAACTGTTGTCTGTTGTCTAACTTGGATCCAGGTGGGGGGGGGGGGGGGGAACAGGGTGACATTGGTTAAGGGTTAAGAGTCGGGAATCAGTATCTAATTTTAGAGCAAACCTACTTATGCTCAGAGTAGAACTGTGCTAGTGCAGCCAAGGCCGTGACCCAATAACAGGATCAAAGGCGCTCTGCCACGTGCTGCAGAGGGGATCTCTCCTCTCTTTTACATTGTTTGTCACTAAAGGACATATCACTGTAGACCTCAGGCACAGTTTCCACGTGTTAAAGAGATGAATTTCCCCTCGAGGGATCAATAAAGTGTCTATTCTGTTCTGTTTCTCGAGGGACCGTCAGAGCACAGCACGGAGACATTCATACATTATGCTGACAATTTCTATGCAGAGGTACTATTAAGCGAGCAAATAACCCCTAAAACAGCATATAGTTTCAGATCAACTAGAACATATGCAGAATAAATAGTTCCCTAGTTTGTTTCCACATCTCCATTCGTACGTTCTATTCTAAGATTTCAACATATAAGAACACAAATTTGCATTTGAATTTGTTTCACAAATCAATGTAACAACTTATTTTGTGCCTCTTATTTGTTAAAAAATTACAAATTCTGTTGAAAAGTTCTTTTAAATAGTTTTTAGTATGACGTCATAAAAGAGTCACTGGATAAACCTTTGGATATTGATCGATACCACAGACTTCTTTTTTAAACAAATTTATAGCAAATAAGAGTTTGGTTTACATTTCATTGTACTTCATATACCATGAGAGTATAACTCTTTCACACAGCTGCTGCATAATATATGAGCGTTTATTGATGCATTTAGAGTGGAACAGCTGAAAACTGCCATCCAAGTCACCATAAAAGCATTGAATGCATTATGTTGGAGTTGCAGGCTGCAGGTTGGGAGAGAACTGCAGTCCCGTTGTGGCTCCAGTGATGAACTGAAACATGACAAGACTTCAGACTTAATTGGAAATAGTTCTTTCTTTTGGGTGATGTTCGCTGTCCTTGTTACTGACAGAAACCACAAAACTGTCACTCAAAGAAAGCTGGTGATGACAGAGAGAAAGCTTCAATGGAAGAATTCCTTTTCAGTAATTAAATAATATATATAAGAAAGAAACCTATTCCCAGCATCCTTTATTTCCGCCCTCTATATTACTGTTTGCACAATGGAAAACATGTGAAAGTTTTCTGGCAGCACACTTGTTACTCAAACATTCAGGAGTTTAACGTTGTTAGCTTGCATTTCTTTCTCTTTAGTTTCTAAGACGTTCACCGTGGTGGATACAGAAGACCTCCAATATGAGGCCGATAAAACATTGTGACAGCTCAGCACCAAATCAGTGTCATGACTGTGAAGTTAAGCGAGGCTGTGCCTGGTTTATCTTTTGGATAGGAGACCAGATGGTGTTAGTAGTGGTGACGAAAGGCCAGCAGGAGGCACTAATTCCATTGGCCCCTGTACAAAAACAGCGCACAGGAAGCTTTAAACAAGGACTCTGCTGATGTCTCTGCTGCTGATTCCTGATGGTCATCATGGAGCCACATCCATGCACAAGTGTGCACAAGTGTGCCAGGTGATCCAAGCATACTTACAAGCATACCACCTTTGTGTTTGGTCAATCATGCTCTAAACTAGTCTGTCTTCTGGTGACTCTTAATTAGCTTGTAGCGCTTCATACCCACTGAGTGGGCTGGCTTAACTGTGTGGGCTTTGCTGCTACAATCTGGCAGCCATGCACCGAAGTGGGAGTGACACGAGTGGGGGCCAAGGCATGACCCCGATGCTAATTTGACTAATTATTGTTCTTCTTCTTATAATTACGCTATGTTTGCAGCTCGTCACGTTATTTGAACTCCTTCTTTGCATTAAGTAAACCTGAATTAGCTTTACTACTCCTAACACAGGTGAATCTAAACCTCTCATACCATTACTAAGATGTAATTAAACATTACTACTCAGTCAGTCGTTGTGTTTAGCCCCTAACATATTCTAATCGGTGTGACATACGTTGCTTTGAGTAAAAGAGCAGTCCTGTTTGCAAAGGGGAATATGAGCGCTATAGCAAATATAATCAGTGTTCAGGCGCGGCGTGATATAATTCTGACATGGTTTTGACGAATGAGCACAGAGGGGGAATATTACGTAATGCCTCATTTATACAATGTTATGAGGAATAAAGGGCTGACATAGAGAGCATTAGATCAAAGCTTAGGCTATTATAAATCATTTCAAAGGTTTATGTGCCAACACACTAACCTGTCAAAAACAGTGTGACCTAACAAGTTGTACATGTACTTGGTCATGGTGCAGCGTTTAATTCTCTATTCCCACATGGATAATTAAGAGAGAAGATCAACTGAGTCAAATGATAGTGCTCCAACAAACACAAACAACATGCCTTATGTTTTAGAGCGAAAGTATTGACGCAAGTTGACGACTAAATCAAGACTTGAACGTTCTTGGCATATTGTGTCATTGCTGTATTAGCAAAGAAGCATTTTTATGAAGTGTTATTGTATTTTTTAAAACACATGAGCTGAATGATCAGCTGCTGAGTGGGTACAAAAATGAAGAATGTCATGTTGCGTCTAAGCAGCACTATAGTCGCTTACTTATAAGACTCTGAGTGGTGTTTAGACGGTGTTAATAAAAACTTCGAGTTGATTTTTTCCAATGAAATTTTCAGTTACTTCTTATCCCCTTTGAACAGCAGTGATTCTTATGTGAGAAGATAAAATGACGCAAACATCATCATCAGAGGAACACACTCATTTAAACCAGTGAATCACTGGTTGTTTCTATCCTACCACCACCCAAGAAATGACTCATCATATCATTGTCATTATACATGATATTGTAAAGGGGGAATCATGCCAGAGCATGATAAGAACAGGATGTATAAACATTTGTAAATAAAGTCCTCAAAGGGCCAATCAGCATAAAGACTACACATTAGAAAGATAAATCATTCAGTATATTTGCAAGAAGTTTGTGCTTGAATTGGTCAAAAAAGGTCATTAACATGTAGAAGATGGTTCAAAGGTTAGCATCAGCTTCAAATGTAAGACACATATATCAGTTCTAGCTTTCAAAAGATAATCACCCAGCCCGTGATACTGTGCAAATATAATAAGAGGATGTTTTCTTTATTGTACACAAAACTATTATTAAATCCATTTCTGCTCAGTGAGCAGTTCGAGGCATTCACACCCTGCAGACAGACACGCTTTGGTCCTGAAGCTACTGGAGTCAAGTTAAATCATGAATGAAAATAATTTGGCAGGCTGGGTGAAAATGTGCTGAGTCCATAATTATGTGACACTGCAATTAACATGTAATCAATTATAGCTAATACGCATTAATATTCTACAGATTAGTGCTAGTGGCACCAATTTATTGGTGAATATAACCTCGACTTGTACTTCTACATGAAGTGCGTGTGATGTTTAAAACTTAAGCATTCAAGCACGGAGTTATAAGTCAGGTTGTCATGTGTGTGGCGCTGAAGAAGAGCTGCAGCTTGACTGAATGTTTGGTTCACTTCCTACTTTCCCTGGTTGTTTTATGTTCATTCAATCTGGGTAGATTTTCAATTAAATTTCACAGACTACACCTGATGGAGGCTTCTTGCTTTGGTATGAGTTCTGGCTTGACTAAGCTCCTAACAACAAAAAACACTAGTGCTTGAACATGTTGATGATCTGAACTTCTTTTCAAATTTAAATGTTTTCCTGTGCTTGATTGTTAGCTTCTCAGACACAGTAAAAAATATTTCATGTGTGTTTTAAAGGTGAATTTAACAGTGCACACATTGAAAACTAAAAACTTAAATTAATGGATATTATAAATAGTGAGAAAATGCTGAAATCCTGCTGAATGTGTAAAGACAGCCATAGAAATCACCCTCAATAACTGGCCTGATGCAGGATGCAGCCATGTCTGCCACAGCAGGTGCCACTGGCTGTGCTTTTGTCAGATGAGGTCTTTAGTCTGCTTGTACACTGGTTCACACAGTGAGGTGCCATTGTGTACACTTCACACTGATGTGGTCCATGTACACTAAAGGATCAAGTACACCTTGGGCCCATGCGTACTAAAGCAGGGCCAGCAGATCCCATTCAGCAGGCCCTGAATGCCATAAGCACATTGGTGTAATCCCTGCAGACTACTGAAACGGGTAACTGGATCACTTCTTTTAAAAGCACCTTAATGGATTGGCCTGGCCATTGATTTTCCTTTTAATACAGAGCATATCAATGTCCACCAATCAAACGCTCTACCACCCTGTCACTAAGTCGGCCCGTCTAAATTCTGCATCTGGAAGCTCTAAAATATGACTGTTATAAAACCGGGTGTGAGACAGGCTGCCCTTGACTAGGCCTCATGCACGTTCCTTCTCTCTAATTTATAAGAAAGTGGCAGTCCGTCACAGACAGAGGTGAGATTTACCATAAGATTTACTGACATGAATATGAAAAAACAACAGCTATAAGACCTAAAAGAAAATCCCCTTAGCTGCGAGTCATATTGTCATACCAACACGGGGCATGTAACATACTAATAATCTATCAGAATAAGCAGGTGCTTTTAATATCTAACACAAATGCAACATTCGCTGCCTTCAGCCAGTTCTCTCACAGTCCCGATTCGTCATGACACTGATTAGTTTTCATTGCTAAGTCTCAACTTTGAGTCCTGCAGGGCTTCTGCCTCACATATGAGGTTAGAGCCTACGAGATCTACAACGAACCGCTACGCACGAAGACAACAAAACTCACAAGATGACCTACCCCTTTCGTGTGATCTGTGGCAACGTCAAGGCTTCCCTTGGCCTGCTAGTTATCCAGAGCAGGGCGAGCTAGAAAAGTCTTTAGTGCGGCTGGAGTCTTACCTTCCACCCAAAACCCTCTCACCGCTGCCACAGCAACAGAGAGCGGATTACTGGACTGTACCATTCTGTTGTTAGAGGGGATTAGAGTTCACACAACATGGCCCCTTTCTGGGTGTGCGCGTGCCACTGGGTGTGCGTGTGTGCGTCCCACAAACGAGAGATTACCACAATCGGCATTCTCATTTGAGCTTCACAGGCAGAGAATTTACTCCAGTTCACAGGAATATTTTACAGAAGAAACCTGTATGCCTTTCAGTGATGTAAACTTATTAATATGCAGAAACTGCACCTTCACATCCCTGTTACAGATGTTCAGTGGTGTGGCTAGCTAAATATACCAATTACCAGTAATGTCCCTTCTGCATTATGTAACATATTCATACAGTTATGATAACATCACTTCACTGGTGAGGAGCTGATTCCAAGAACCGAACATAGAGAAGATCAGTATTAAATGCAGAGAGGATCAGAGTGTGTGTGACTTTGGTATCTTTGATCAGGACCAAGTTCAAGACGAGGAATCATCTCATTATGGCTTGTGGCAGATTAGTATCGGGTCCAACGACGAGCCATTATATAACACCGCAAAAAGCAGCATTCATGCCAACATAAACATACGCTAGGTTTTTAGAAAAACCAGAAATATGACATAGAATCCAAAATGTGCTGCGGTACACTATCCATGCTCCTGAGTGTAAAACATGATGTGCTGTGAACTAATGTTTGTAATCGTATACTGAACCCTGAATAAGAAGAAGAGTATCACTGTACCAGTTTAAACGTGGCAGATTACAGTCGATGCATCATTTTTTATTTTCAGAAAAAATCCTCACCGCACAGTAACTATGACGGAACTTACTTAGTCACAGCTATTTCGATCTCATGTCTAAAATTACAGTTAATTTGACATCATCAGTTTCAGTGTGCACAGAGATGGTTCCCTTATTAAACTTCATACCAACAGGGGTCAGCACAGAGCACAGAGTCGTGCTCTGCTCTGACATGAGCGGACGGCTTTACCTTCATCTCCTCCTCCTCCTCCTCCTCCTCCTTCTCCTCAGTTCCCTCACACTTCCCCGACCCGCTGGGGTCGGGACTGTGGCTGTGTTGCTGTCTGGATGATGATGTGACCGACAGCTGCCTCTGAAGGCGCAGCACCTCCCTCTGAGACTCCCTGAGAAGCCTCTCGAATTCCACCCTGCCAGATGGAACAGGGGAGCCCTACACGGAGACATCAAAGCCAGCCATGAGACTACAACGTCATGAATTCACCACAGAATTGTTCTATATTTTAGTTATTAATGTTTGGAAACTGCATCCCAAGGACTAAAGAGAATCACAGACTGTTAATCTCACTCAATAATATATGTAACTATGTAGACTGTGATCAGAAACCAGCCTGATATTCTGCTGCAATTTATGCAGTGTCATCTCATTTGGATATATTTTAATATACACACTCAAGTTGAGGAGACCACGTCACCCTCCCTCCCTGTCACCTTTATCACACAGTGCCAACTTTATCTGTTTTAGCTGGGCATGGGCTCCAGCACGGATATACTCATTAGATCAATGCACAGCTCATCCTCTAACAGCATTCATTATTAAACCCAGCAGATGTTCACATTAGGATGAATGAGCTCCAAAGTCAGTAATTAAAAACAGGCACTTAGAAAGGCAGCCTATTCCTGCACTGTCATGTAGTCATCAGCAGTGACGCAGCCTTTGTAATACGGGCTTAGCGGGGAGTTAGAGATGAGCAGTACCCGTGTTGTCCAGCAGAGAGCAAGCTTGTGGCAGGGATGATGAGTAGATGAGGTTAAAAAGTCTGATTCAGTGACTGTGTCTAAAGTACCTTAGCGGTGCCCAGACGTGCCTCCAGCTCTCTGCACTCTTGCTGTAGAGCAGCAATCTCTTTGTCCTTAGACAGCAGGGCATCGGCGTGTTGGGCAAGGTCACGAGCTCGCTGACGGGCGAACGCCCTTTTGTACTGTTCAACTGAGCCGGGTCTCATCAGTGACGGGGAATTCACCTGCATAAGAGCAAGAGGGAAAGATGTATTAATGACAAGAAGGGATTTCTTTATTGAGAAATAAACTCTTACTGATAGTTCACACATAGAAATTGAAGGGATTCACACTATTTTTACATGAGAAAGGACTAAAAATGACTTGGATTCATGTGAATGTCTTTAAACTGTGACATGAACCAAACTACTTCAACATTATAAGGCAGAGCTACTAGCACTCCCCTGCTAAATAAAGTGGTTATAGTCAGATAGATCAGCAAAGAACAGCCACAGGGGCAGCAAACACACAGCACTGAGCATGGAGCTCTCAGTTTGAGCTCTCTGCTCTATGATAGAGCAGAAAACGAATTATTAAAACAATCTATGATTTGACTGGGTCCAAAAACAGCAGTTTAACAACCGCGGCTGAGCTCTTGCGGGTCTTTTTGTTGTTGGAGTAGATTCATCAGAGCTACGTTGCTCTCACTGCCCTTCAGCGAGCAGCAGGAGGTGAGAGAGGGGGGAAGGGGAAAGGTCCCTCTCTCGGTCTGGTGAACAGGTGCACAGCAGCCAGTGACCGAAGCAGCTGGGACAGGGACGAGGGGTCCTTAAATTGTTTTTCTACACCGACTGTGTCATGCTAGCTTGTTGGGAAGGGGAGCTAAATAATGCTCCAAGGTTGGGCTAAATTTTGGCTTGGGTCCTTGACTTCTCACCTCCAGATATGTGAATGGAAATAGGTTCCCATTCCAGTTTTGATATAGTTTTGGTATATTTTTATGTTTTTTAGCCTTCAGCATGGTAAACAACACTCTGTATTAAACTCTAATCCTTCTATTTGTAACCGATGATGACATTTATCTATAAAAATAGAATATTTATAGCCATAATTTACTCATATTTATGTCTATTCATCCTCAGTCTTTGTGTTTGATCTTCACTTGTTTAATCTCTTTTGTAAAGATGTTACATTTCAAGAGACTTCCTGGACTTCCTGTTGCAATCTGAGTTCTAGTGATGCATTCAGTGATTCAATATAGAGCTTGTATGTTTCAACAAGGCTCCCATTCATCACATGCTGAACTGCCCCATTCAACTCATTACCAGACATTATGGTGATGTGGCTGTTTGGATGTTGGTGCCTGATAATCAGTCACTGCCAGTATTTGGGTCAGACTGAGGGCAAACATGGTGGGCAACAGTTTGCGGTGAAAAATGATGGAGCGGTTTTATTTTTTTGCGTTTTACCACTCTGAGGTTGGCCTCCTGCAGTTTCCGTGCCCTCTCCTCCAGCCTCTTAGCGAGAACAGCCAGCTCTGTGTTCTTTCTCCTCAGTCGTCTGACCTTCTCCTCGGTCTCTGGGGCGCTGCTCTTCCGCTAAACACACGGAGAAACAAATATCATCAGACAAAGCCTCTGGCAAATGATAACACCAACGCAGTCACAAAAACAGTTTTTCAGGAAGGCGTATTGATGGTTTGCAGAGGGATTAAGCCCAACTTATGTGCCCTGCCTGTGTGGAAATTCACACAAGACACGAGGAAAGTAATGATCTATTTCTAAAAAAATACAGCGCGAGTTACAGCAACACTTTAAATGTTTTGTCTGCCCATTCTGTGTATCTGACCTACTTTCTAGGAAGCTTTCAGTCAAGACTACAAACTCTCTGTTATTTTTAGTCTTACCAGCAGGCCATTCTCCTCCCTCAGTGTGGTACAAGTCTTCTCCAGCTCATCGAGGGCTCGCAAGAGCTCAGAGTTCTGACGCACCAGGAAGCCATAGTCGGTACCATTCTGTAAAAAAAAAGCACGACAAAGATAGATGCAGAGTTAACCAACTTATACGTTTTATAAAAACGGGGAATGAGTTTCATCTCTGAGCTACAGGAAAGTCTCCGTCTGCTGCCACTGTTTACATAGTGCTGTCTAATAGTGGCTGACAGATGACAGACCACTAAAAAGGCTTTTCATTAGACCACCTCAATCAGCCTACCGCTGGCACTCAACACCTATTATAGTACACTAACTAACTCAGCATAAGAGCAAAGCGGAGCTCTGCTCTCATATAGAGTTATGGACAGAAGGGAGGGAGAGGCAGAGCCAGAAAAAAGGTGATTACATCCAGTGGATTCAGAAAGTTTCATATATCTTTACTTATATTTTTATTTTAAAACTTAAAATGTATTTGCTTCTTCCTTGCAGTTGTTCTTAAACTCTTTCAAATTGAGCAAGAACACTAATTAACTAATGATCTTCACGTCTTGGGCTATAGAGAACATTAACTTTACTTTGTTTCTACTTTACTGATCCTCTAATGACAGCAAAAACAAAAATAGGGTGTCAAACAGGGTGAGGTCTGTTTTGTGCAACCTGCACCTCGGGGCAATGGATTGTGAAACACTCAGTATATATTTAATGACTGGAGCTCTTTGTCATGCACTGAAATATATACACATTCTGGGGCTTTATATAGTGTAAAAGCGCTGTGTAATAAGCTCGTCATCTTGTGAGCTCTTACTGAAGAGACGGCTAAACTAAGCAGCAGTAGACGTGGCAGACGGTCTGTGTGACAGATAGTCAATGTGGTGATCAAGACTGTCATTGGTGTTTACTGTCTAGATGGTAAAAAAAAACCATGAAGCGGTGTGAAACCGCTGATTGTCTTTAATTTGAAGTAAAGTGATGCCATCCTGCCTCCTGTGACAGGTACCCTCTTAAACGAGCCCCCAGGGCTCAGAGGGAGGCGCTGAGAGCAGACCTGGCACGCATGAATGTAAAGGCTGCAGTGAAAGCAGATGGACAGACAGGGAGGGCAGATAAGCTGCAGGTAAAGGGAGGGTTTGTCCTCAGGTTGAAACACATTCAATGAAACTAGACTAGACTTTGGCTGCTTACGTATGATGAGAGAGCAATTACCGTTGAGTAACACTATCTCACGTTACCTGTGGTCAGTTTGACTAGTGAGAAGCTGCATGCTCCTTCCTGCAGCTACTGATTCTGTTTGTGCTTACTAGACTGTAGCAGAGCGGATATCTCAGCATGACAATAGCAGACAGATGGCTCCACATGTGAAACACCAGTAAACCTGTTAAAATGTGCTCTATTATACTCCTGGGATCTAATTACTAACCCAAAATAGCCCTCTGTTATAATGACACACATAACTGCACAGGGACTCGAATTATATCAATCAAACATCCTGATGTATACGAATCATGTGACCGTCATCTTGTGAGATTATGCTGTCTTGGTAGCCGCAGATGATGGGCGATCTGGTGGCTCTCTGGAGGGCTTACTGTACCTGTAATTTAAGTCAACACTAATGACCAGCTGTTTACTAAAACCAGCAGCTGAGCCTCCCCTGTCTGTGTTCATCGTCCAATATTATCGGAACGAAAACATCCTGAGTTACAAACTAGTGCTAGACAGACCATATGTTTTCACGGTAACACCATACAGACTAGCAGACACAATATTTTCACTGAAACCATTAACGCACGATCTGGTGGGAGGGAAGTCACTTACATTCACGTTAAAACTGTAGGAAGTAGCAGCTTGGAAAATAAATGATGTGCAACAATGCATGTTAATCTGCAAAGACATCCATATCAAAGTGGCAGAATTTTAAAATTCCTAGCTCGAAATGCAAAAATCACTTGGTAATGACCAGATGCTCTCTCCCAAAATAAGTTCTGCCTAAATTAGCAGTGAGTAGCTTGCAGCCAAAGCAAAGATGTAATGGCTATTTGTCGCCGCAGGCAAAAAAGATGCTTCATGGACGACATTTATACAATCGATACAGGCGTTGACTCAGCAACTACATCCTCCTTAAACTTGAACGCTCTTTCTTCGGGCATCAGAAACTGTGAAACAAAATTTCAACTCATTATTCTGATGAAGCGTGACTGCACCTCGTATATCTGACACAGAAACTACTGAAGCTCAAACCCATGGTCAGCATTCTTCTATCTCTATACAGTCGTTTTAATGGTACGTTTAGTGGCGGAGTCCGACATTCCAGTGCTGTATTCAGAGAAGGGATTAAGAGTCAAGCGATACATACATGGAATCCAGCGCTATTTCATTTCACCGATAACAGCCTCAGTCTTA
Source organism: Protonibea diacanthus (assembly GCA_028641955.1). Classification (NCBI taxonomy): domain Eukaryota; kingdom Metazoa; phylum Chordata; class Actinopteri; family Sciaenidae; genus Protonibea; species Protonibea diacanthus. The sequence continues at coordinate 5,847,703 of CM053990.1, read as the reverse complement.
CTGTTCAGTCACACCGGTCAACGTCAGAGCTGTATTAAGTTACTGGAAATGAAACATCCTACTGACAATACTTCACATTAAAAGTGTCGATGAACAGGTAAAACACAAGGTGGCATTTATTGTGGCGCTGCCACAGGAATCGCAATGTTTTAGTTAGGTTTTGTCATTATATAGTAAAAATTAATTCCTAACAAATAAAGTAAACTGAAGTAAAATCATGATAAAAGTTTATAAGTTTGTAGACGATGTAGAATCTCTTAGAGACATTTTTAGTAGTCGAATTTTTACGACATGGTCAAACATATATATAATAATAATAAGTCCATCCATTTCCTGGACACTAATTTTCCTGCTAAGGCTCACATGCACACATGAATCCTCCTCGGATGATGTATTAGGGCATATAGAGAAACTGCGCACAAGAGTGTATAGCTTCGTCGTAAAATCCTATGAACAGCACTTCATGAACAGACTATTTACTTTGCTGATGATACATGATTTTTTCAGGCACAATGGGATGCTGCTTATTTTACTGTCCCGGTTTGATTTATCTCTTCGGCTGTAATGTTCGGTAGCGTTTGAAGTCGAAAGAGGCTCTCTGGTGAATTCTTAAAATCGATTCAAACGTGATAACAAAAACGCACAAAGCTATTTACTCCTAACAAAATACATCCAACGACTAGCTAAAATGAGACACAAAAGACCCAGAAAAATCAGGATTTTCCACATAATATTGATTATTAACACAGGAAATGTACACTTCAAGATACAGTTTACCAAAAAGTGTCTACCTACTGGCTGTTTCTTTCCCCTTTCACCCTTATTCAAATCTCCGTATGGACTCAAACAATGAGAGAGCAGTGAGTCACTAACCTCAGCGCTTGCATCAATAATTATTGTAGCTGCCTGACAATAAAGTCCTTTCATTCGTTTATTAGTTCAGTTCAGTTCAGCTGTTATTGTTCTGCATGGGTGATTTGGCTCGGAGCGTGGCAAAAAACAACCCATCTGTTATAAAACAGTGACACACAACAGCAGTAAAACGTAAAACCAAATTAAAGCATGTAAAATCAATAAAAATGAAAACATAAAATAAGATGAGGATTGTCTTGTTGCATGTGACCACAGTGGATGAAAGGAAACAGGAAGGTTTGAAGAGCAGTGGAAGGCTTTTAACACGAAGCAGCAGGACAAAGCGCTCAGTTAGAATTACCAGTTGTTAGCACAGCATCATGACAGCTCTGATTGTACAGCAACAAGGAGGCTATTATCTGTGAGATAAAGGTAAGAACAGTAAAGAAGAGCTGGTATACAACAAGAACTACGTCCTGCGTGCAGATGGTCGATGTGACAGGTCACCTGTTACATTGATGTTTTTCCTTTTTGGCATTTGTTTCTCAGGTCTCATTACTGAACCAGAACACCAAAAGCAGTTTCCTTAGGGTCCCCTGCCCAAGCAAACCACTCAGTGGATAGACTGAACAGGTTTGAACTGTGATTTATCAGTTTATTGTTTGTTCGGCTGATATTCCAATCGTGCTAACCCTATAAGCATTCTGAAACGAATGAAAGGACATTTTGAAGTTGCCAAAGCAACATTCCTGCTAATTCCAGCTTGTTATCTGCATTATTTCTATTTATATTTGCACATATTTTGATGCTAAGCTTCTAATTTCTCTTACCATCGATTGGTGATTTGCTATGTTTTGTTGCTGTGGAAGCGCCTGCTCTGTCTCTTTCTGTCCTGTCAGTTGTCAGTCTACTCGAACCATTGTGCAATGTTTCGTTCTCCAAGTACAAAACATTACTTTTGTAAACCCTTCATACAGAATAACATCTATTTTCAGGGGACTTTCTACAGCCTAAAAAAGTTTAAGACCATTCAAAACATAGAGTCGTCCTTTCAGTCATCTGCCTGTACTGAATCAAGCTCTCGTGGCAGGCCATCCTAAACTTTTGAACAGTACTGGAGATGAAAAACCTGAATGTATCAGGTATTTTTAGAACGGTACTCTGTCTTTAAATGACTTCAGAATGGAGCTAATGCAGGGCGGGTAACGTCACATCAAGTAGTATGATAGCAATGTCAGAAGTGACACACCCCAGGATGACATTATTAAAGTATGCCGATACCCAGAGGACACAAGGCACCACTTGCTTTTAATAACACCGCTAAATGTCACTGAAGTGATGCTCAAACACTTCATCTAGCCGAGATAATTGCTGCCTGAGTGAGTTTTTTCAGATGTAATGTCGCCTTTTCTGTACAGCATACACTCTTAACTGGATCACAGAGAATTAGCCTCAGATAAACCTTTGTGTCCTTGAGAGTTATTTTGCCATCAGTTAGAGGACTCAGCTGGTCCCAGTCTTCCTCTCAGGAGGACGACGCTAAAGCCTAATCAATCACCTCAGAGGAAGGCCAGCCAGAGTGAACTCAGCCTCCGCCTGACTCTATTCTAATTCTAATGATCTTGGAGTCGGTCCATGTCTTGTAATTGTTCCCTGGGAATCATACTGAAAAACACTGGAGGCTTTTCTTTAGGCATGAGGTAATGCTGGCTCCTTACAAACTAAAAAACACCCCTATCCTTGCTTCACTTGCTGAAACCGAAAAAAGGGCTGCAGGTGGTGAGGTCCACTCGAGGCCAGTGTATTAGCATTCATGCAGTCCACCTCTCTCACGGCACTGCCGTTTTCACATGAGCCTGGCTCAGTTAATAAGGCAGATGTAACTTCGTAGCAGGAGGGCAGGGGTCTGTATACAAACGTCTGTCAGGAGAGCCCGAGTCCTTGGACAGGGCAGACGGACTCTGTTTGAATCTGTCTGCAATAATTTTGGAGACAAGCAGATAAGTGAAGAGAGTGCTGATTATAAAGGTACTGTCTACATCCTGCAGAAAAGTCACAACCTTTTACATCAAGGGGAACTGAATGAACTGACAGACCCCTGACTGAGCGACATATTTTATGGATACTTCACATTATATTCAATACATAGCAATAACAGAAGCTTCTTTTTTTCTCCTCCTCGATGCTTTGCCATTGTTCTCTGAGCTCTGTGGTTGTTTTACCTGCCTACTTTTTCTAAAGCAGGTCGAGGCCGTTTAGCAGAGACTGAAGGCTCTGTGAATAAAGTTTGTGTTCAGGTTTTTACTGTGACCTTATCCTGTGAGAACTTGTGAAGTTAATATCTTAAATCAAAATCTACAAACTATTTCATTTCATTTTTACAGACAGAAATAAGATAAGATCCCACACCGGGGATAAGAAAATACTTTAAATGGGGGCGCACTGGTGGCTCAACTGGTAAAGTGTGCACCCCACATACAAAAGTCCTTCCTGCAGCAACTTGGCCTGTGGTCCACGGATGTTTCATTTCCTCTGTACCATTCGGCCCATGCTCTCCCTATCCGCTCTCACATGTTGAAACCCGTCCAGAGTTACCCGCGAGTCTGTAGTAAGTTCATTCAGCCTCGTCTCTGTGATGCTACATCCTCGATAGTCCCTCTGTAGCCTGGTTAGTGTCGTTAGCTCCTCCATCTCATTAGGCAGAGATGTTACATTCTCCATGATAACAGTAATGTCTTTTCCGCTCCCGGGGCTTAGATACTGTACATCCCTGCATCCCTGTGTCCTTTTCCTTACTTTAGCATGGATCACCGGCCTTTCCACAGAAAGCATGCTAGCGCTGTTCAGAAAGCAGTCTGAATACATATTAATGAATGAAATTATAAAACACAAGCCGACTGTATAGTTTAAAAAAAAGTTTTTTTACACCCGTTAAAATCAAGAAAGCTTTGCGACCCACTGTGAGGCTTTGGCAACCCTTAGTGGGGCTCGGGAACCAGTGCTTTAGAACACATCATCATGTACCATAGAACCTTTTTAAGCAATTTTCATTCATCATTATCTTCTGACTTTCTGACTCTAATGGCAGTTTTTTTGTTTTTGCATAATTTAGTGAGTCAGAATTCACCTGAAATCCCAAAATTATGCAATATCAGCCGCACAATAAACCAAAATTTCCCGTTCCAGTCATTTTTGTAAGAGCTCTTGTGGAACTGCAGCTGATAAAAGACGGTGACGATGTGTGGAAAAATCTCTATGGTATGTGGGTCACCTTTTCATCATGGCACCATTCTCCGGTGCTTTCTCTACCTAAGAAGAGGAGTTGGATCACTTCGGGGCTTTTCAGATTATCACAAAGAAAGTTAAACCTTCATGACCCGCAAAACAGCTTTTCAGACAGAGGCCACTTTCACACGAAACACCTTAACCTGCGGTGACACGGGGTGGGTGGGGGTTCTGAATAGGAGACTTGTATGTGTGAAAGACACCAACCCAGATAAGTGACTGTGAAAGGGGACTATACTTGTACTCAAAATTCTAAGAATACCCACTGAAGGACAAACTCTGGCGTCACGTGGCCGTCAGAATTTGGCAACACAGCAGGTGGTTCCAGCACTGACATATGCTACCGACCTTGTTAGTAAATGCAACTGGAGCAACGTGGAGTCACTTTAATCCCATTTATAGTAAAATTAAGTTTTAAAGGTCAATAAAGACAAACTAACTTGGGTTAAATGAAAGAGAAATCTCACTAGTGACTATCCACGACTGCATTACTTCTTATAACAAGCTGACACTGACAAGACCGAGCTTAGTAAAGAGAGCAGGCTAAATAGTCTCTTGATTATCTGGGTCAGAAGCTGCTCTATGTGCCTCTGAGGATCTGAATCAAAATGGCTTAAGGTTTTCTGGATTCATCCCCTTTCTTGAGCAGAGTAGCAGCACAGACACCACGGATAGATTAACCCTAATGCCCTGCTCAAAACTACCACACATTTAATTATTTTGAGGATTTTAACCCTTTAAATGTCAGTTTGATTACTTGTCACTGTTATTTATTTTGGGTAGAAGGGTTAAAATCTGGTTTGGTAGTTTTGAGCCGGGCTGAAGTTCTTAAAGAGATTTACACAGAAAAAAGTCTAAAATATAATAATCTGTAAGGTTTTTATAGCAGTTTTTTGGAAAAGTGGACATTTTTGTGTTGTACTGATCTATTAAAATCAATAAAATTTGAATTCCAAAATGTTTCAAGTTTTTGTTATTAAAAAAATATATCATATACGCTAACACAGCCAAAATGATGGACATAAAGAGGACAAATGGACAAAAAAGTGACACATGAGGATAAAGAAAAACAGCAGATAAATAGGTCTATTACAACAAATCTTCATGTCTTCAAGTCTTATTTAAAGCTTATAAAACTGCTCACAAATGTTTTATTTTTGACACAAAAAGATTTGAATAAATTATGAAATGTCCCGGCACTTATTCTTACATATTCATAAGGTCTCGCAACCAGATTATCCTTTTGTCTGCGCTCCATGGCGAGCGTTTGTAGAGGGCGTATGGAAATGTCTACAGTCTGGTTCCAGAGAAACACCAACATCAGCATTTTTAGCTGACAGCTAGAAATCCCCCCACCATAAGCCTCTGAGGAGACAGCGAGACAAAGACACACGCACACAGAAACACACGTTTTGTATCGTTAACTCTTTGTTGGACATGCTGAAGCTGAAGTGGGGGCATTAAAGAGTCAATTTGCGATTGGTGGGCGGCATCATTTCAGCCAGAGTCCGTACAGTTTGTGTTACAACCGCAGCCCGTGCAATCACAGTGTCTACAACTCAAGCGATACATCTGTACGCCACTAATTATAGATTGGGACTAAAAATATGAAGATCTTTATTTACTTTTGGCTAACCCTGGATGGAAAAAAGGGAAACACGCAGTAGCAACCGAATAACCCATAGTTACACACAAATCAGTAGATCTGCTGCCTGCATGAGGAAAGCAGTAACACATTTATTAAATTTTGCAATATAATAATGTTTTTATTGCAACATGTCACGGTGTTACCTCTTCCAGAGTAGTATTTTTTGCAAACAGTCCAAATATAATCACAGTAGCTTCTGAAGTCGATTATTTAATTCTCCTACGTGTCTTAGTCATTTTCATAAACGCACACCCTACAAGTACTTGCTGCTGAGCCTCATTCAGCAGTGTCGCTCAGAGGATTGGTGTAAGGGGAGGCAGTCTGCTGAATGTGGAAATGTGCCTTAATTAATCCAGGCATTGTCTGCCCCCGGCAATAATGGAAAAGGGGAAAGGCCTCCTCCCGCAGACCCTGCTCTCAATCACCACATGGTCGGAGAAATTGACTCCTGAACACAGTTTTAATTACCAGTGTGGGTAGAAAAACAGGAAAACTGTGTCCAGCAGAGACTGGGAATGACCTCCCATTCTCAAGTGGATACTAATAGACTTCACAATATCAGTGAAGTGTTACAATTTAGAGGCAAATCAATGACTCCCTTTATCTCTGTCTCCTTTGACGTCGATGGTTTTCGATTGAGGTTTCCCGATCTGCTCTCAAACCTTTAAGAAGGTATCTGTTTGGACCTTCTATGAATGCTCAGAAATGCTTGTCTCCAGTGCTCTATTACATATTATTACTTTCAGATTTCCAAGCTAAATATGATCACGGTAGCAATATCCATCTTATTTATAGGACAAAAACCACAAGGCTAAGGCAAATCCAAAACCCTCTTATGGTTAGGTAACTGAGGGGCTGTAATCTTCAGTGGTCTCACCCAAAGCAGAGAAAGAGAAAGATCTCTTTAAAAAACTACACATCAAAAAAAAAAAAAAAAAAGAACCACAAAGCTGTTTTTGGCCCGAGGTGGTTTATTAACAGTGACTCTCTGCCTACACTCATATATAAGTCATGAAGAAGCCCTCTTAAGTGTCCTCTCAAATCCCCTCCTGTATTTATCACGACTCATCTCCCCCAGGGTACCTGACGGTGACAGATTAGGGGGTCTCTCTCAGTGCGTTAGAGAACAAAGAGCCGACACGAGACACCCCTTTACTCCACCCCCTCCGCAAGGCGTCCAGAAATCTACTTCTACCACCGCCCATACGAGCGTCCTCTGGGTGAGGTTGTGCAAAAATGAAATGCAATGTCTGGAAATGCTTGTTAGTGCCTTTTCTCTTCCATGTGTTGAGAATAACAACCTTTATCTGGTCGTTTAAGATGGGTTCTCCAACTATTACGCTCATTTTTCGTATCTGTTATGCCAATAGTGATTTCATGTTTAATCCAAGTTAGGAAATCAATAGCCTTGAAAGCCACAGTAGTTACGGTTTAGCATCTGCCCTGCGTGGTATGTGCAAAATTAATTACGATACCACATCCCATCAGCCTTCGCCATCAGAGCTTCTTTCTCACAAAGCCATTACAACAATGCCCTCCCAACGCAATAATTAAAGTCAACACCAGCATGGCCGCCTCAACATCTCCACAGTCCACAAATAACAAATGCCACAGTCCTCCCCACCGGAGCCTCTGAGGGCTTAACAAGGCGTCAGACAAGCAGAAGAACATCTGGCTTTTAAAAAGTCAAAAGATGAACAGAAGGACGGGTCGCCAAATTATTCTATTTAGTGCAGTGTCAGCACAAATGGATCGAGGGGAGACAGAATGTAGCGGAGATGATTTGTTTCTCCCCCCCGACCCTCCAAAGGTTCAACCCTGAGAGCTTCAAAAGAACATAACCCTTCATCTTGTCAAAGAAAATTACATATGCGTACAAGCCCCTCGACCCCCCGCTATCATACCAGCAACAGCTTAATTTGTGGTCTAGCGCAAGAGCCGCTTAAAATGGTTTAACTGAATATGTAACATTTAAAACCACATCGGTCATCATAATAAGAGACGCGAGGCAATATTGGGCTTCATTAAGTGTGAGGAAGATATTCAAGTGTGTGCACGACGTGCCCACATCCTCCTCTGCACAGCTCGGCTTTGTTTGTACACAGCAATATAATATTAAATTACATTTTAACTCACACATTGAGTGCTGAATTTCTCCCAAAACACAAAATTTGATGTGTAGAAGAGCCAGACACTAGACGAATGTTTTTCTGGCTGAGATGACTGAGGCAAATCTGCCTTTGTTAACAGGAAAATGACAAATATGAGAACACCATTTAGCCAATATCATTTTACCGAGGACCTAGTCGCCATTCTCGATGTTGCCAAAAAACGCTCCTCTGTAGTTTTCCACAGTTGGCACCTTCGTCACCCAGAGCTCGCTGATAAAGAGCTTAAAAATCCCCCCCGGATGTTTCCAGTATAGAGACATATTTTAGTGCGAGCTGGAAATTCCCATTCCTTTATCACAAGTCAGGTGCAAACATGCTTAATCATCATTTTTACAGAGCTATTTTGATGTAATGCTACACTAAATGTCAGAACACGTTTATTATTAGTTGTTACTATCTTACTTATGTTCAGTTAATACCATACAGAGCTCAAAATGTTTAAAGATTCGCTGATATGTTGATGATATTACAGCTTAGCACCTTGTTTAAAGGCAGCAATGAAAATATAAAACAGGTTGACCTTATAAACACACACACATGTCTCTATTCTGTACAGATCATGTGATATCGTGATCTGGAAATAGGCTTAGCCATGAGGCAGACTCTGTATATTTAACATATTCAGAAGAACAGGCTTCGAGGTTAGTTTCTAGACAACAGGACCATTAATAAAACACACGCACTGTGTCTAGGGCAGGACAGCAGAGGGTCAAAATACTCAATAATTCTCTGACAGCTGTTCAAAAGTCCAAACACTATTGCAGCGTTCCACAACAAACCTTTATGAGTCACATTCAATAAATAGAAGAGGCAATCCGGTAATGAAAAGGCCGAGGTGACCTTTCTTGACATTCAGTGCTTCAAAAAAAATGAGTCTCCCTTTCCCCCCTCCAGGCAAAACCGTATTCCCCATTGTGAGGAGGAACGCAGGTAATCATCATCGTCATCATGGGTCTGATCTCACCGGCAGTTTTGGAGCAGGACCAAACGATGTAGAAATGTCACAGGCGGGACTCGGAGGACGCCAAATACTGTATGCAGCTGTCTGGATGCATAATAGTGAATGCAAATGTGATCTGTGCCGTGTGGCTGTGTGATATTAGGTCAGAGCCGAAGGACTGCAGGTGCAAAACAGATGAATATTTCTAACAGAAACTATTTCCAACCAACGACTCGTGCACCATCAATCTTAGGTGTAATAATTCAGGTTTATGAGAGTATTAGCAGGTGTAGTGATGACAGGAAAACTGGAAGCAATAAATGTGTAAATGGGTTCACTTTAATGGTATTAATTTGGTGAGTAAAGATTAAGAAGCTAATGTGATGTGTAAGGATGGAAAAGTGTGGGGAAATTATGACTATGGAATTTATTAATGGGGAAATTTGAGTTAGATTTTATTTACACAATAATAACAATAATTCCTATTTAAACACATAAACCAGATACATAGATTTTTTTAAATTTTTTTTATTTCAAGCGGTACTGCTAAATATTTTAAGAGGTCCATGAATCTACACATTCACAGTGTGTTACAATTTAAACACATTTCTTTTGTGGATGCTTTTTTGTGGAGAACTTCTCTACACACTAAGGTTTTTTTTTTTTTAAAGGAAACTAATACTATACTTTTCTATTATTCAGCAGCATTAAAAAGAAGTCTAATGTATAGTCATCTACTGAGGATTCGACACATTTACTATCCTGATTAATCTTTTGAGTTTCAAGCTAAAAACCTCTGAGATAGTTTTAAAATTAAGGGGCTATTCTTAATAGGTCTTAAGAGGGTATGCCAAGTTCAGTGGACAGATTTATTCAGTCTTGCATTATGTATCAGTCAGTTAAACAAGAGGTAGTGAGTAGACACCGGCACATGAGCCTCAAACTGCAGGTTCATTTCAAACTCTGTCCAGATATTTTTTTTATAAAAGATCATCCACTTTACGGACTACCTGGTCAAGTCAGATTGGTCTAAAAGGCCCACTCATTTTATGTCTCCATCCTTTATGGGAATACTCATTGTCATAACTGTAAATACTGATATTTTATGATTTAGGGTAATCTGTTCACATATCCTAAGTGTGGTGTTCGCATCAAGGTCAGGTCACAATCACCTGATCTGATAAATGCCCATGTGATCTATTATTATATCATAAAAACAAGAGTTAAAAAACAGGATTGGTGAACATAAGTGTTCTATTTGTAATTGTGATGTTAAATTATCTGTGGCTACACATTTTAACAGTCATAGCCACATTTTGAGTCATAGAGGGGTGGTAACAGAATCCTTCTCCAAAGGGAGGCAGAGTAGATGCGCTTCCCTCCCAAAGGATGAATGAGGAGATTTAATTTGTTTGTTCCGTATGAGGTGAAAATAATATGTTGTGGTTTTTGATTTTTTTTTATGTGTCATATGAACTTTGAATGGTTGTGGCTCCCCCTGTTGGGATGTCCTCGTGCTGATCCAGTAGTCTTTAAGGTTTTATCAGGAGTTGAGTGCATTGTGCCTTATTTTTTTAAGGATGGGAACATCAGAGAGACAGATATGAGTATCTGTATAATATTTTCTGTCTCCTGTCATGTAAAATATGTTCTTATGGGCTGCTATGGTGTTAGATTGTGGCTTATATTTTTATTTTCCACAGTGCTTTGGAAAAGCACCTTCTGCCACAGCATCCACAGATCAACAGGATGTATTCTCTACACCCCACATTCAGTGGAGGACATGCTGTGGGAGTGACACTCCAATTTCTTGGCTCCACAGTGAGTTGTGATTGAATGCAACAGTGAACACAGTGTCTGACCGATGTTCCACAGAGAGAGTCTACACCTCGCTGAAGCCAGACAGCAGCCAGACAGACAGACAGACAGTGATGTTTGGGTCGGGGTATAGTGAGAGACCAATACTCCAGAGATTCCCTTCTCGCTGCTCTATCAATTATTCACAAGTCATTACATGGCTGGCCAATAAAACACACACACACACACAAATAAATTAAACCTTGTGGCAAAAAAGGACCTCGTATACAATCAACCACAAGAATAAATCTTCTTTGGATTCTTAATTGAAATTGCCAAAAAAAATCAAATAACCTTTTAGCTAGAGCTGCAACAATCAGGCGATGAATCGAGTCGTTTTTCAAGAATAAATGCCGAAATTCTCCGGTTGTAGCTTCTCCAATGTTTCCCTGTTTTAAATCATCATTGTCTATGAACAGATATTTGTTTTATGTTCGTAGTCCAAGAAATATTGACGAATTATGTTTGAGCAGGCTTCAGCAGGTAAACAGTCTGTGTGGAGAGCAAAAGAGGCAGAACACATCAGCCAAAACGCAGCTTTTGACTGACAACGATGAGTCAGTGCAAATATCTGTTCATAGAGATCAGCAGAAATGTGTCTCTCTTGTCATCATTCTTGTGTATGAAGTTGCTAATAGGACTGCAGAGGAAGTCCTGAATATCCATCAGGCATTTTTCTGGATACCTGCTGGCTACACCGGAAATCCAGAAACAATGGGCATTTCCCTGAGAGGCTAGATTGTCGTCAGAAGATTGCGGATGCGTTCTGAGATTGCATCATTGTAAACTTGTTGGTTGGATAAAACAAGGCATTTGAAGACTTCATCTTAGATGGATTAATCAAGAAAAGATCATTAGTTAAAGCCCTAATTTAAATGCAGATACGTGCAATTAAATAAGGATTAATCTTGTCATGCATGAACTGCAAAATTATATACAGTGCTATGTAGAAAACACTGCAGATTAACAGATAGAAAGAAAGAGGAAGAGAAAGAAAACTATCTGAACGTGTGTGAGAATAAGGTAATTTTGCAAAAACATCACAAAATGAACTTGCCACTGTTTAGCATTGTTATTATACATTTATATTATACTTAAAACACAAAAAATAAATAAAAAATAGGTGTTTTAAACAACCCTACATGTACATAATGTGACACAGTGGATACTGGGCTCATCAGGAATAGAACAATAAGTGGAAGACTCACAATTCAAAAGACTCTGACATGAACACATCCTCTTTAAAATTTGTGATTCATTTCAGGGAAAGTTATGGTGAAATCAGGTCTTCATACAGACACACTGCTCCACTTTCAGTTCTCCCACAGGTACAAACTGGGTCGGTGGTGACCTGTATGGCGGGTGTCAGTGCGTCAACCATCCAACCTCTCTGCATTCAGCAACAGATCGGTAGCAAAACTGACTTCCAGTACTGCCTTTTATCCCGAGAAATCTGACTGCACTTGTTACAGAGCGGCTTTGGCTGGGTTAAAATTACTCCCAAGAAGTGCTGAGCATCAGCTATGTCACATCCACAGCAGGAGAAATGACATGCTGACATGTTAACAGTGCCTATACTTACAGGCTACAGAGCTACAGCTGATGCCAGATTGAGCGACAAGTACTATTATGTTTGGGTTATTTTAAAGGGCGGAAATGCCCCCGCTGACTGGATCAGGAGCACTAAAATATAAAACACAGAGTAATTAAAATACCTGTTTTCGTTGACAGACTGAACAGCGGCTGAAGTTTAACTGTGTGCAGCAAAGGCACCAAGATTCCTACCATGGATAAAGGTCTTTATACTGAACAAAAGACCACTTGCAAAATGGTATCAGACTGTGCCAGCCTCGCTTTAGCATCGTAATCACAGGGAGGGATCGCAGCTAAATGCAGAGTCAATCAGGAAAAATAACTGTCTTCAGCGGAGGTACTGAGGAGAAACTGGATTTGTTTGTATATCATCTCTTTGTAGCTCCATTTGGAACTCACAGTGTCTAAACCAGGCAGTCATTAAAGAGGCAGCCATATGGTAGAGCAGACAGGTGTTAAAGGGTTAGAATCACAGAGGACCACACAGTCAACTCGCTCATTAACCTTCAGAGGAATCATGCTTGTTTCTGTCATGAAGTGGAAAGACTGACATTGACAGCTGCCTCATGCAATTTGCACTCAGACAAAAACAAGTTTTCTATAATGCATCCAGTCGCTGGAACACACGTTTGATCATCCAAAATCATCCAAACTCTGACTATTTAAAGGTTTTATATGCACGAACGACAAAACACTAGTGTTACTATCTGTAATGTTCCCATGTTTTATTCGGACCACTGGCTCCATGATACTAACTAGCCTGCCATTTGCAAATCACGCCTTCAGCCAACACCATGAAACAACCAACACCAGATCTACACCGCACAGCCAAAGCCAAGCCACAACCTTCCAGCTAACCCCAGCTTAGCTTTGGTTACAGTCTAGAAAGGAATTGTTAGTTATACATCTTTGCCTTGTAGCGTCACAGCTAGAATCAACAATGTTTGTCTTAATACACAAGTTAGTATCATGGATAATTTAGTTAGGGAGTAAATTCATTTGGCAGGCTATACATAACATATTCACTCATAGTGTTTTGCTGACAATAACATTAACAAGCAAGCTAAGAATAACCAGCCAGTTGGGTGGTTCAAAGTCATTTCAGGGCCTTCATTTATTTTGGGTCGATCACAGAGGGTGTGCGCATCTACTTACATGTCTACTAACATCAACACAATTATGTTATATACATTTATTTTTGTATACAAATCTGTAACCCTTTGTGCAAGAACCCATGAACCCAGTAAACGATAAATCACTACTTCTCTCTGTTTTTTTTTTTTTTTTTTATAAAAGAAGACAAGTCTTAGTAGAAAATCTCTACAAAATCTCTATAATGCTCCTTAATTGAATTTAAGAGTTGTTTATAGTCTCTCTCACAGGCTTCCTTCCTATCTTGTCCAAACTTGTGTTTGAATGCTAAAGATGTTCATTGGTTATTGTAGGAAGATTTAAGGCTACGTATACATGTTTTGCCAACAAATATTTTGTCAATCAAGAACAACAAAACCTCCATCAGCTTCATGTGGAAGACAACACGTGGGATAACTTTCTGCTCTGTGGGCTAAGCCACGCTGGATCATGTAGGTGACTCACATCACCTACACAGCAAAACAAGCCTACTTAATATATACATATTCCATTTATAACCCAGACAATTCATATGGGGGTTTGAACATGTTGCATTTTTCAGCCACAGTTTAACCCACTTCCCTTCTGCTGTACAATACCTGCTCTACTTCTTATATAGGATTTAATTATATTCTTATAGGAATGCTTCTTGTCGTACGAACACACAACAGTCATCAATTATGAGTGGAATTGATGATAAGAAAACAAAAGGACAATCAAGGCACCCCCGACTGGAAGTAATGGTCTAATTATTAACAATAATAGAAGAGTGACAGCCCCCTGCTGAAAAAAAACACAACGGCCAACCCCCACTGGTCTGAAATGGCCAAATAATTATTTCTAATGCATCAATTAAAGCTCCCACTCAGCTTCTGCGACCACAGATCTTCTCCCATGTTGTGTGTTGACAGTTCATTAGGGTTTTTTTTTTACTACGCTGTGATTGTGGTGATTGGGTAATGAAGTGGAGGGGGTGGGGTAAACGGCGTGCTACCTTGGTTAGATGATGAGATTCTGCCTCATCTAAGGATACACTGAAACCACCAAACAAAGGAAAAAAGCACAAGGTTCGTCCAAATACAGGGGAAATATGGCTTATAGCTAATAGGTGACATTAATTTCCAAACTATTTGTATGATTTCAGTTAATCTGTGAATTAAATAAAATGAAGTGAAAGTGTATATAAACATATAGCGTGGCTCAAGTTGATTTAGGATGTCTAGTTGAGCCTAGGATCTGTAACTGTAACTGTAAACAGTGTTTAAACCAGTTAAACCAGTTACAATCAATGATTCCAGAGGCTTTCAATACAATCAGTTCAATTTATTTGTCATTTACACATTAAACAATCTATTCTGAGGGGGGGTTAGTTTGTTAGAGTGGTGTCTCCAATTGGCTGTACGAGCCTCCATCAGTTAGATGGCAATTTCATGGGTTTCCAATTGATTTATAAATGGCTACCATCAAGTGGATCTTGTGTGCGCTAACAGGATAATACGGATGTGTGAAATTAGGGACGAGGTCACATGAGGTCAGCGTAATATCTGCCAAGCGTCTGTTTGTACTACAGCAGTTACAGCGGCTGTCCCAGATTAAGTGTCAAGAAAATTTAGTGGACCAACACAAAAATAATCCAGTGGCATGATTTGCAACAGAGCAACACTACTCTGCTTTAAGTTTCCTTTGCTTTTAACAATAAATATTAAGAATCAGAGGATATATTATAGTTTGCAATGCGAGTCATGTGTTTTTGGTGATCCTATGATAGACTACATTATGCCTGTTACTCTCCTGGTGGGTGTACAAGAAACCTCTCCTGTCTCCAGGCCTCATTCAACATTTAACCATCATCATCCACACTTACCTTGCGTATTCCTTCCACTTCAAAGCCGTTGAGGTTTGCATAAAGCGAGTGATGCCTTTTCCCTAACAGCGATGTGGAATTGTTATTAGCCGCGGTGGTTGGGACTGTCTTGTCTGAGAGCCCATGTTGCTTAGTATCCTGCTCTTCCGCCCTCCTCAACTCCTGATGCTGCTGCTGCTGCTGTCGCCCGAGTGCTTCGGCCACCTCGCGGCTCTCCATCTCTGCGTGTGCCGGCGCAGGCTCGGGCTGCTCAGGCCGAGTGCACAGGTCATACATCACTCTCTGTCAAAGTCAAACAGCGCAGCTGGGATCGATGTGACCAAATGAGGTGCCCAGCTTAGACCGAGCCATCGCGGGCTGTTCATTTGCTGGAGGAGAACAACACAGATCAGCTGTGGCAGGTTGATGTCAAAACGATGAAAGATGTCACTGTCTTCCCGTCCTCACACAGTTCATAAGCAGGACTGCTTTTTCACAGCTAGGGTGAAGAGTCGGAAACCAAGCAAAAGACTGTTACTGCCATGGCTGTCGGTGGCACAACACCAAACCTTAAATTTGTAAATCCCTATAAAGTGGCAGCACTAAAATCTGCTACAGCAAGAGTCTCTGTGACATATCTAAAGACAAAAGCAGTTACAGTTAAACCAGGAGTTGTAAAGTACCTCCTCTTTCTCTGCGCTGTGACGTTTTCCAAAATGAGGACAATCAGCTCCAAAGGGATATTACATATTTTTGGCCTTGGCTTGGGAAGGAAATTCAGCGAATGTCATCATCCTGGTAGCATTCTTGAGCATACTGTGGTTAGTATTTATCACAGTGGAGCATTCAGATTCAGAGCCCTGCTCACTACACTGACACAGACTGTTATTTCATGCCTTACCGCTCTGTCGTCTGTCATGTGTCCAGAGAAGAGAGAAGACACAGCTTCTTACCCTACGTAATGCTGAAACAGAGCGTGCAGGCCCGACTGGAAGAGCAAACAAGATGAGACGCGCGACGGCGAGGGGGGAAAAAAAAAAAAAAAAAGCAAAACAAGAGGATGATCTAACTAACAGGTCTCCACTCCAGTCCCCATTCTCTCAGTACGGCTGAGATGTGGGTGGCATGTTGACTCTTCAGTCTGTACGTCTGTCCTCATTGATGCCGCCGTGTCAAAAAAGCATTTCATCCAGATGCAACAAGATTCGACAGGCTGCTTAATCCCATCTTGGTTAGAGCGCCATAAAGGTGAAGAAAGAGGACGAAGGGAAAAATGCATGTGTGTAAGACGGCGAGTGTCGCTGAGAGGAGGGGGGTAGGGAGGACTGCTCCCGTCCTCCTATCACAAAAAGGCAGGCTTTGAGAAGGGGCCCAATCATTACCGCGACTGGAGCTCGTTTCCATGGAGATGACGCTGGAATGATGTTGGCTGCCTATTGATTGTTCAAGAGGCAGTACACACTGCAACGCAGGGAGGCTGCAGGAGGCAGGCGGAGGAACAAGTGTGTCCAGCCCGGACTAATCAGAGTGTTTTACTGCAGTCGTGCACTAGGTGCAGACAAGGTGAAGAATGCACCTCATGTTTTAGTAATTCAGCCCCGGACACGGGCATTAAATAAACATATAAAGCTGTAGGGCTGATGCTGCAAAGGATAAACTCTGCCACAGCTAATGCTGGCTTACAAATTAACTTGACATTTAGCCTTACGCCATCTAATTGTCTATAAAATGAGCAAAGCAGCTTAATCCATCCCTTTAATAAGGGCTGAAAGTGGACCCAGGAGGAGGGAAGTGGTGTGTGGGAGCAATTCTGTCAGGGTACAACTATTTCAAATTAAAGATAATAAAAACTAAAAAACATGGGCATGAAATGTGTTTGTACCTCTTTAAATTTGGTTCACCATCACAGACAAATTCAGACTTTCTAATAGTAAACTCCAAAGAGTTATGAGATCATGACTACAGGAGCAATATGGGGAAAATGACTGTCACTCAGAGAAGGGAGACAAATACTGGGAAAAATGGGATTGTTAAAACCATGTAGACCTTTAAGATATATGTGTATCTATTTTATTCTTCTAACTAGACCTCTTGGGGTCATTTGTTAAGGTGTTATATGATCATATAGAAGGCTTAAGATGCTTATAGACACCAACTTGTTACCACTATTTTTGGTTGTCTGTTTGGTCTACTGCCATAGGTACCACCTACATCCCCTCCTACCAACCTGTACCTAGGCTACAAGCTGCTGCTACTCAACTACTATAACCTGACCGTTATGTACCTAAATAAACAAGTTGTAGCTAAAAGTAGAGTCAATTAATACAGCAAGTTGAAGTGTCATAAACATTGACAATCCAAAACAGTTTTTCTTGATTTAAATGTGCGTTTACTGCTGATTCCTGCATCAAACCAAACCAAAACTCTCTTTTTCCACATTTAAACTCATTATAATTCCACTGCATTGAACTCAGTGGGATCATTTTCTTGTAAGGTGACACTGAACTGACTGCTGTAGCTTAATGGACGCAACTGGTAGCGGAAAAACTGAGGATCGGTCATGTCACGGCCATCCCTACTGGCAAGTTGTAAACAAACGTCAACCATCATCAACTCAAGCGGCAAATAGCCAATCGTGTCCACATGAGTGACAACAGACCTCTCTCTCCTCGCAGTGTCAGAGCTGCTGTTATGTTGTGTGTGAAAACTTTCCTTAGAGATCATATTTTTAATCACACCAGGAATGGGAGACAATATAGAGTATAGTATATTACAGTAGATATTTTGCTCCACTGTTCATACATAATACTGTATCTCTGGTTGTTTTAGAGTGTTGTAGGCTTGCTGGAAATTAATGAACAAATGAATGACATTTTCATCTGCTAGTCTATCTCTCAACAGTTTATTAATGATGTAATGTAATGTAACTATTGCACTGTCACTCCCTGCACCTCTTTTCCAGCCTGTTCTCACCTCAGTCTACCTTCGGTTGCGTTAAAGGTCACTGTCAGAAAACATGTATCTGGGTGCGGCAAAGTTAAAAATAGACATTTTGCCATAATTGTTTTGGTACTGGCATTTTTCTGGAACACTGCCTGCTCAGTCAACAGTGAGACCGTTACATTTACAATGACTCATGCTGAAAATGAAAGTGATATCCACTTTCCCTTACCTGTCCATCATCCCCCACTTTAAAAGCCCTGACATGTACGCTCAGTAACACACGGAGAAGAGCGACAGCTCACGCCTGCCGGTTTCTGTTTGACTGTTTGTTGTCGTCTTGTTTTTATTTGGTTTCGTGGTGTGATCTTGTCTTTTCTATGCAACCTGCTGTCAATCAGATTTAACTGAGGAAGGCCCGTTTAAATGTAACACCTAACATCTTCTCCCGCATAATTAGAAATTAAATGAAGTTTTTCACTTTGGCCTAACACTGCATTTCACAGCTTCGGTCTATTTCTTTATTAATTACAGTGCGCTCACAAGACCTTGGCTTTAGTAGCCTCAAGACGTGATGTGATGTGAACACTGTTTCTATCCTGCTATTCAGCTCCTTTGATAATATAAATGTACTCTGTGATTAGAAACGGCAAAACAACTGACAAAATTAAAATAAGTGAGACGACTGCTGCACACATGACCACTGCCACCAGCAAATGTTCTTATCACATGTTGTACACAGCAACACAAACACAATGACATTTCACAGAGCATAACACCATGAAAAGCATCCAGTCAGCATGAACTAAATGTGTGTCAAACAGCATATGCTCTGCACACAAATGAGCCGCAGCCAGCTTCATCGTGCTTCAGCGGTATTGACATCCTATCACGCTGTCATATTTTGACAATGTGTCCCCTGTCTGCCTGTCAGGAGGCTGCTGGTCAAATACATGTCACGATAAGACAGGGAGGAGAAGGAGCATCTCTAATTTGGATCATTTGGACACTTTAAATAGATGAAACCAATGCGGAAGCGTCAAAAACCGCAGTTCCTCAAACGTCCACTTGAGGCTGCCTCCAGAAGTGAGTCAGTCTCCATAAGCCTTCATGTTAAAAAGTCCAACTTCACAGCAGAAATAAACATGTTTACAGCCTGGTACAAAAAACAGTTTTGGTCTCTATAGCTAATTTCCCCATTCATGACAACTGTACTGAGGGTGAATTTTTATAGAACTCATCAGTTCAAATTATATCAAGGCTTAAAGTCATGCAGAAATAACAGCGTAAAGGCGGAAGAGGAAGAACTGCCAAAATGGCGGCAGCCAGGGCCACAGATTTTGAGCTTCAGAACAGCTCTTGAGTGATGTCACGCATACTCTGTCCATTCTTTAGTGAATAACACAATATCTATCAGACAAAACAGCATATTTATACACTGATCGTGTGCTCATGTACTGAGCCATTCCTCATCTTAATTTAGAGATTTAAGCAAAAGAACTGGAATTAAAAATTGGGCATGTTTGGGTAATAAACAAATATAAATATACAATAGTAAACATGAACATAGCAGATGCAATGCCAAAAAAAAGCAAAACTGACATGATTAAAGAAACATGGTCGGTCCATTCTTTTTTAAACACCTTTAAAAATTGGCTTCCCTGATGTCAGTTGCTGCCATAACAAAGGAGTTGCCTGAGCAGAGCAGTGCAAGAAATATGAAAGAAAGAACTGTGAGACTTGGCGAGTGGGCACTGCTGTTTAGACACAGTCGAAGCTTTGATTAATTATTTAATTTCCCCCCTATGAAAAAATGATCCAAAATTTAAGAGACCCACTGACCCACTTCTGCCACCACAACAAGAGACATAAACAGACTCACCCACACGTGCTAACCCCTCCTCTCGCCTCACATCAACATCACGCCTCCTCATATACACCGCAACAGTCATATGAATGTTTTTACATTTCCTGCATCAACAGCAACTAAGAAGGCTGCAGCATTAGCTGGTGTTTGGTTCTCTTTGTTGTATTGTGTCTGCAAAAAAATAAAAGTCTCATGGACTCATGAAACTCCTCATGGAAATGTTACCAGCTGTTGTTTTGTTCTCCATCTCACTGCGGCTTCTGGTCTATCATATAATGCAAATCTTAGCTCAAATAAGAGGGAATTATTTGACAGTTACACAGCGTGTTCACTTAATTGAGGCTACTTGATTTGCAAAAACTATTAATCAGAATACAGAAAGTTGTCTATGATCACCTTCATTGAACTCAGTGGTCATAACAGCTGAATTTTAAGCAAATTTACTGTGAATATTACATCCTGATATTTTGGGGAACTTTTGAAACATTCTTTAAAAAGAGAAACTTTTTAACAATCATACATTTCACACATTTCATGAGCTTCTTCGAGAATATCAGCGTTTTCATCTTTTGGCCGTTGTTCTATGAGCTCTTTGGTTGTTTAACCGCGTACTATTTGTATATTGCCACAAACCCTTCAGGCCTTCATTGGCCGTGTGTATGAAGCCAGCAAAGTTTGTAAGTGCACACTGATGAAGAAACTGTTAGCAACACTTCTGTTTAGTTTTGGAACCACGTGCGGAACGTGAAATATCTTACCTCCATGTTTCTGTCCATGCATTTGGAGGGCGGCGACTCGTCTGACCCGGAGGACTCAGCGCAGCAGGTGGGCTGGACGTCCCAGCCTGCATGGGGAGCGCCGTGAGGGTGACAAATTTTCAGAGAGCTGCTCCGACAGGTGTCCACGACTGCAGCGGTGGTGCAGGGGTCAGCTGCACGGAGGGCCCTCCCTGAAGGCTGCTGTCGCTGATCTTGTTTGGGCTTCCTCTTAGGTGAGCTGGAGGCACTGTGGGATCTGTGGAGCAAGACCCTGGAGAGGTTACTGCTGTCTTCCAGCGTTGGCTTCCTTGAGAGACGGTTAAAAATGTAACCGGGGTGTCCTGCTCTCGGCCTCCCCTGCAAGAGTCTTCCGTGGGCCTCTAGCAGGTGGCAGAGAAAGATGGCTTTTTCTAGCTCCAATTCCTGCCTGTGATGCAATTTATAGACTGCCTGCTCACCATTTATCCTCTCATTCAGCGTCAGCAGCAACTGCTCCAGCTTTGTATACGTTTCTCCACTGCACAAACAAAAAGCCTCTTTCCCCGAGGGCTCCACCTCACCGTACCGTCCACTGTCTTTAACATTCACCTGCTTAGCGAGCAGACTGTTGCAGCGCCTGTCCTTCTGGCACCCTCGCCTGGCTGTCAGCTCCCTCACGGCCCTCTGCTGAGCCCTCTCTGCTTTTTCCCGCAGGTGCCTCAGCTCCAGACAGAGGTGTCCACGCTCCCGCTGCGTTTGGGTCTTCTCTGCTTCCAACTCAGCACGCAACCTCTCCAGCTCTGGTCCGTAGTCCGTCTGGCCCTGGCATGGTTTGTTGGAGGACAGTGCCAGAGGGTTATCCCTGTCTTTCCTCATGATGACACACTCACAGCACAACATGCAAAGAAACGACGAGACGTATTCATTTTCTACAGAAGGGCGTCAGAAATGAGAGGAAGAGCAGGAGGTGGGTGATGGATGCTTATCAGACATGCAGCATGCAGTTATCATACCGGGTCACTGGAAAGATGAGACAGCATTTTTAGGATGTGAGAGATGCAGAGAAATGTTTTAGATGAATGCAAATAACAAGAAATTCAATGATTTCAGCACTGATGGAGTCAAAAAGAAGACGGCAGCTTCAGGTAGGAAAGCAAAGTGAGTAAACAAATGAAAAATTGTGATTTTTTGTTATAAATCAAGAAGAGAGCCTCTCTATACAGTGAGGAGCAAAGAAACCTGTGGAAATAACCTGTTAGGCTATATTAAGTAAACCCAATATGTAAACTGATATACTACCAAGCAAAATATGACTGTATTTATATCTGATATCTTTAACTTTGTCCTATCTAAAGTTGGCTTAATTAAGATGCAGAAGCATATCTGAACTAACCACCTTTAAACACGTCAGAACATTACAAAAACATTACAGAAACGATGGGATATGGTTAATGGAGCATATACTTAGGCTATGTTAAGTAAAACCAGTGTATAATTTGATATATTATCAAGCATATTATGACTTTATATACACCTGATATCTTTAACTTTGTGCTCTAAAGCTGGCTTAAATTACATAATATTTACTACATTACAAAATACATTACTTATAATGCAGATGTATGTTAACACTAACCACCTTTAAACACACCATAACATTACAAAACATTACAAAAACAAGTCATTCATGACGGGATACGATTAATGGAGATTATTGTTAGGTTATGTTAAGTAAAATTAAGGTATAATTTGATATATTATCAAGCAATCAATTATCAATTATGACTTTATTTATACATTTACACCTGTAAAGCTGTCTTAATTAAAATGCAGATATGATATGGTTGAACTAACCATCTTTAAACACATCATAACATTACAAAAACATTGCAAAAACGTTGCAAAAACGTGTTATTAAGTGTGGGATGAGGTTAATGGAGCTTATGCTTAGGAGCAGACATCCGAGGATGCAACAAGTGAAACAGACAAACAGCACTGACTGCACCGTTCATCAGCAGCGGCTCAACTTAACGGTGCCCATATGGGCGTCGGGCTCATGTTACAGAGGATGGGGACTTCGGGGGGTCAGCGACTAATTAATTAGCTTAATTTAGCACACTATTATATGGTCAAGTAGCTTATGCTAATGTATTTAACGCTGTGTGTTCACATGAATGACAGCCTGTGGTGAATTAGAGCCAA
Organism: Protonibea diacanthus; assembly: GCA_028641955.1. NCBI lineage: Eukaryota > Metazoa > Chordata > Actinopteri > Sciaenidae > Protonibea > Protonibea diacanthus. The sequence continues at coordinate 5,824,637 of CM053990.1, read as the reverse complement.
AACAGAACAACTACGCTGCTACGTGTTGTTGTTAGCCAGCGTTAGCTAACGGTTAAGTTTAGTAAGTCACAACTTTAGTGTCAAACTCACCTCCCGGCGGACTCTTTATTTAACGTCTTATCAACGGATTCATCCTCTTTTAGTCGCCGTACATCAAGGTGCTTTTATCGGCTTTAAAAAAAACGAGCTGTACGGAAACACTGAGACTGATAACGGTAGTTGGTAAAGCTCCAGAGAGAGCCATGCAAGACGGGGTTTGTTTATCTGTCAGGCGGCAGTCAGTGTCCGGCGTCATTGTGCTGCTGGCCTGTCCAGGAGCTTTGCTGCCTTCACGGACCCGTGTTTGCTGTGGTAGGGTTAGTGTTACTGCTGTAATACTGCACGACTTGTCGTGCATGTACTGGAAACGACTCTCATTAGGGGATATACATATTTTATGTGAATTTTTAAAAGTGATACATTTGCATCGTGTGAGTGCTGTGTATGTTGTTTTCAGTGATTTATCTCTTAGGAGTTATTGTTTACATCCATATTATTCCTTCAATCTAATTTTTTTCCCCCCTCTCTACTCTTAAGATTAATTAATACAGAAAGTTCCACCTCTTCCTTGTCTGCTTTTACAGATTTGTCGACTTGTTCGTGTGTGTTTTTACAATATTTGCAGTATTTCCGACAATCCCTGAAGGCAACATAATCACTGAGTCCAACCTACTTGTGTGAGAGGGGTGACAACTAGTGGCCACAGGCTGCAAGTGCACCGTTCATACTTATACAGATTGTGGTACCCTGATCAGAGAGATCATTGATTTACTCATTTATTTACTATTTTTTGTATATTTTTGGAAGTATTTTCATATTTTGTTAAGTACCAAACCAACTGATGGTCAAGTCTACAGGTAGAAGGGCATCAGCACAGGTGTTACCAGTGATACCAATTAGAGCCTCTCCAGTGTGCCAACATGCACCACGGCAGCACCCTAACTCTGTTTTATTATCACTGGTAACGCCTGTGTTTACTTTATTATTTCGTGTCAGAATGGCTGCTGTGAAAAGGATCTATTCAGCTGTAAATTTATGTGCTCTGGAGAAGAATCAGATCTTATAAAATCTGTATAATTATGTCCTCTGGGAGGAAATATTTGATTTCAATTGCTATACAGTATGTTCACCCTCTTGTAGAACCAGTATGTCAAACTATACGCCGACCAGCCACTTCATTAGACGCTCATGAACAATCCAGTGTGATCCAATACGACAACTCTGACATACTTTTACAAAGCTTATTATGTTTCAGTTTTTGTTGTCAGCCAGAGAGGTATTAATTCTATTTTATGTTTACTATTGAGGTCTTAGTGGGTGCTGTTATTGTATAGGAGTGCATTATATCGATATCTCTCTTGTGTATGTATCATATTACAGTACAAACAACTCTCAATATAATGCAGTCCAATTTAACACTATGGCAAACTACAACCTCGATAGTAAACGTAATAGTTAAATTAATATCTCTCAGAGAGTGTGAGCAAAAACTGAAACATAATAAGCTTCGTAAAAGTAGAATATATGGCAGAGTTGCTGCGTTGGATCACATTGGATTGTTGACGAAGTGGCGGGTTGGTGTACATCAATCTAAGCCCCTTTTCATAGAAGACATTTAGACAAGCACGGGTGCAAATATTATGATAATAATATTCCATTTAGCTGCTTTATTTTTAGTCCAGGTATATATTATGAATCATGGCTCACTCCAATAGAACTGAGCATTTGTTAATATTGTTAGTAACACCTGTGTTTTTCCTACTGAATAAGTCAAAATGTCTGGAATTCAATCTATTTAAACTAAACCTCTGAGCAGTTGTTTTCATTTGTCATCTCTTGCCTGCAATTTTTTTTTGTCTCAGCGCAGACTGAGGTGTCTGCACAGTGTTTAATGTGGTGTATATGCGTGTGCATGTGTTTCACAGCACTGACAAAACGTCTCTTGTGTCACAGTTTTTGGATGACTGGCAAAACAGAAATAAAAAAAAAAAGGAGGAAAGCAGCAGTCACAGAACACAGCAGGCTGGGCTGAAAATAAACCTGCTAAATTAAAGTTCAAAGTCAAGCTCGCGGAAAGTACTGGCAGGAAACACAGGATGCAAAAAAACGCTTCAGGAAACAGCAAAGTTATGCAGTCAAATAGAGGAAACGACAGGGTCCAATTAGGAAACGAGGAACAGGTGTGCAAAGTGTCTAAAGAGGAAGCAAGAAGGGACAAACCGTGGGCAGGGGGAGGCAGTCTGTAGGTGGTGGTAAAGGGAGATGTCACCATGACACCTTGTTTTTTTTCAATAGCCCTGATTTGTCATCACTTTATGTTACCTGATCAGATGGGCAAGGACTAGGTACCATCTTACATTTCCTTTGTTTTTCCTGGTTGCACTGCAGACTTTTTTGTCGCATCATTGCAGGGAAAAACACCTAAAGATGATAACAACAGCTCGGTTCCATTAAGTGTTCAGTGAGACAGCTTATGCAAAAGAAGGACATCCCCTCAGTGAAATGAAACTTTTATACACATCAGTTTCCTGCTTCCTGTAATGTGTCAAACGTCTGCCGTGCAACCGATCCATGAATCATCCTCAAGTTTCGGTACTTAAATTTTGGTCACAGTAATATTTAATTACAGCAGTTTATTAGTCAGGTAGAGTGTGTGTGCTGCTTTATATTAATCTATATTATATAATATATAATCTATATATTAATCATCCCAGTTTAGTTCTGCATGTCATGTTATGATCATCAGGAATGCACTGTTTAATACGATCCCTGGGACCTTTTGATAAAAATGCTTCCTGCGATCTGATTATTTGGCAACAGCAGTGATATTGAAATGTATAAATCCTCAAAGGTATGTACATACCTTTTCAATATCATGTTGCCAAAAAGAAATCCATCAAAGAGGCAGAGCATACCATGTCTGACCACTGGGTGGCATTTCTATAAGCAGATAATGTGTTTGTGTTTTACTGTATTTTTTTTTTTTTTTGTAGTGTTGTTGTTGTTTTGGGTGAGTAACGCGACGCGAGAGCATCTGTAATGGTTTGTGTTCACCGTGAGGGTGAAAGAGACACAGACGGACAGAAAGAAAGAGATTCAGCATACCACTCTGTGTTATCAGGGTGTCCTTGGGCCGCTCCCTCTCTCATTTCCATCTCTGTCTGCTCACGTGTGGCAGACTGTTGGGAAGAGGCAGCAACAGACAGAGGGAGAGCAAACGTGCTGCAAAAATCCCAAAGTCTGCTGCTCTTTAATCATTCAACACAGTTTGCCTCTTATCTACAGGTACTCCCTGCAAACAGAGTACTAACTTGTTTCTCTTACTCTGATTTGAACGTGCAATATTGCCTTATATACTTATGTTTTATGAATTGATAGACACACTTCTTCCATCTGTGCAGCTTTTGCAGTTCTGATCAGAGGTCATGCACAGGATGTGACCATATTTATGCCCCTGTATTTTCATATATTTACTCATCTTTCTGTATACTTTATAATGTGACAACCATCTGTGCATATTCTGAATATATACAGTATAATGCATATGATGCTAAAAGCATTAAATATATATATTTGCCTATGTGGAATGTGTTTTTACATTATTTTTCATCCTCTGTCGGCTTCTTCTCTTTCTCTCTGTAGCGTCATCTAAAGAAATCTGATCATATCCAAGAATAAAGAATCTTTGGGAGCTTTTTTCATCTTTTGATACCAGTTTATTCTACATGATGTATTACTGACCATAATTTGTATTGAAGCCTCATTTCAAATAAAACCTCTGTGCATTATTTTCATTCATGTACGCCAAATAACCAGAGGCAGGGTACAGTACTCTCTTACAGTCTTTTATTCCCAAGACATTCGAGTCTTCAGTGTTCATCACGACTCTATGCTGTGTTTGTATGGAACATAGGCGTTCATAATCATAATTTGGTGCACTGGTATTTCCTTACCTTCAACATAATACCTTGCAGATTATACAATATACTTGTGGTGTTTTGCAAATGAAACCTTTTAAACAAAAATAACAGATCAGATTTCTTTATTAAGGGTTTTGTGTCATGTACGCAACACGCTGCCATTCATTCGAAGGACATACATTGATATAAAGAACTTGTATCTATGTCTTGACCTGTAGTGTGATATTTGTGAACGGTGTCATAGTTTTCACCACCTATGATACCGAATATTAACTGTCATCATGACCCATTTAAAAGAATTGTTTAGTAAAAAGGTAACAGGATGTCATGCTGTGGTATTCGTGTCAAGTTCAAATTCAAGACCCTCATAACAAGAGAACAAAAGCGTTAACTCCTCTGTGTGAGATCTGGACACTGACATATAATCCACGGTGATCTATGAACTTGTGACCTCACCAAATCCTCAGCACACTAACAAGACATGTCTTCCAGAGACTTCTTAATTCCCAACTGAGGACGGCCTGTTTGCTCACATTGTGTGACTCTCTGCTAGGAAATTCAACTGGGAAATGAGGAGAATTGGTCTTGCTTGAGCCTTTTCTTCCTTCGGGCCTTTTGTTTGGGGTACCTTTGTTTCCTCTTTTCATTTTAGCCCTATTAACTGTTGCACCGACGGGCATAAAAACATCTGACCTCGTTGTTATTTACGATAAATATATCAAATTCAGTGCTGTGGAATGTCCCTGTGTGTATCCATAAAACTTCATTAAACATCAACTGGTACATCATCAACACAAAGAGAGGAAATAAGGGAGGAAATCTATCTGACCAATCGCTTTAAAACACCAGAAGCTTTTTAACACATCACGGTGACAGGCAAAGAGGTAAAACTTGTATCCGACCATCTCCCCATGACTGTAAGTCCTCATTATGTTTATATGGAAGCGTCCAGTAACATACAAAGCCTGGCTGGATTTCACCTGCAGTTTATGCATCAGCTGTGGAGGCCGAAAAGAAGAAAAACTAGACAACAATGGAATACGCCAGCACTGTTTTCACATTTCCCATAAAGAAAAAGAGATGCTATCTGGTTCTTCTTCCCTGGTGTATATATTTATTAGTCCCAGAGGAGCAGTTATAATTCTCTGAATCTTCTTTCCTCACATTTACTTTTGTGTCTGGTGTCTATTCAGATCATCAAAATGCTGTTTCCTCTTCCTTGACAGTAAAACAGATAATGAGCATGGTTCAGTAAGTCTGCCTATTGTATAACTTTTACTACTATAAGCAGTGTTGGAGTCAAGACCAAATAAACTGAGACAGAGACTTAAATGTAGCCGGGACCAAGACTTTGAGGGGTTGAGACTAAGTCAACACCTGGACCAGGTATTATATAGCATACTTAGGCAGGTACATTGGACCTCCATTTATCTCCATCAGGTGGCCACCACAACTCCAAATGGATGATAAAGTTGCTCTGTAACTGTTGGATGTGTAAATAAGCTTTGTCAACTTAAGGTTATGATATGTCAATGTTGTGTTCACAACCCATTTCTCAATTTGTGCACAGACTTTCAGGTGATTTCTGTTTAATTTGTGTGCTCAATGGCTAATATTCTATAAATTTAAAGCATCTATGATCATGATTTTTATATAAATAACAGATCTCATGACTTCAATGTGAGAGGGATCACTTCTAGCTACAAACCCACACAGATCTCAGCAGTTTTCCTCAGCTCTACAGTGTGTTTTAGCATTTTTTAGCTTGTTGTTTTGACAAACAGCATCAGACAGAAGATAGACAAAGATTATAACTAGCTGGTGAACATATTGGAGCGTTTAGCAGCTAAAGAAATAGATAAGTCCCACAGGAGTTTGTAGAGATAAAAAAAAGAGCTAAAAGGAGAATAAATGTTGGACGTAGATCCACCAGAGGGTCACAAACATGACTCCAGATTTACAGAATAATGTAGATACCATATGACTGTTGTGTTTACAGTTTGTTTCTGTCATGAAATGAGTTCATGTAGGATTAAAGTAAAAATGTAACTAAGTAAGTGAATTAAAAGTAATTAGCTGCTACACACTAAAAAAAAAAAAAAAAGGTGCAGATACAAATAGCAAAATCAAATTTTCAAGACTTGCAGCTGTAGCTGTGTCAGTCTTGTTGTGTGTTTTCTCAATCCTATCCTGAGGGTGCTGAACATTATAGCTTATTGTAACAGAATCTTAGTGTTTCCGTCCAATCACCGATTCGAGTGACAACGCGAGAAAGAGCCCTGAAGTAGTCCATGAAAACCCTGTCAATAGCCACGGACAGCTTGCACGTTTCTCCGCGGCTCAGGAAGGATTAGTGTTCGGAATCAATTGCTATTCGTGTACCGCACAATTCAGAGAGGCCCCGGGCCTTTCCACATGCAATTGAGGGAATTGTTTAATATCTTTTATGTCTGAAATATAACCACATCGAGACAAGTTTCTTTCTAGCTAGAGGCTTTTTGGAAAGCAAATAAACAAGATGGAGTGCAGGGATTGACAGAATAAGCAGTTTGAATGCTCAGGTTGAGATCACAGCCGCTGATCAGACACTTTGTAGATGTTAAAAAGGAATTTTAAAGGTCAAATTCAGCAAACTTGAGCATAATTCTGTCGTCTGGCGAAGGATAAAACAAAAATCGGTGTAATCCTCTGGGGTTCAAGCAATCATCCACCATAGATAGGGTCATTTATGGGACCCCAGAGGGTTAAAGCCCACATTAGAGAGGACTCAGCCAAAGATGTTCACGTTCAGTTTGTGTTGTCTTTTCATTCCAGTATTTCTTTTGTCAATCATCAGTTTTCTGTGGGACTAAAGCCTTCAAATCTCCTGAAACTACTGTACAACTTTCTTACTCATAACTTTCATTGCTTCATAGTGCACGTCTCTTACTTTAGTCTGTGTGGGAGAGTCCTAGGCACACACACACACACACACACACACAGACACAGAACCAGAGCCACAGCCGTGTCTAGCCTCTGCAGGGTGTGCAATGAGTACTTCTACCCTTCTGTGAGCGCTACCTGAAACTGGAGATGCTGGGGTACCAGTGAAGGGTTATCTTTCACTGGCTTTGTCTTTCTTTTTTTTTCTATCTTTGCCCCTCCCGCTTCTTTTAAGCATGGACAGGTACAGGGCGTCAGAATATTAACATACAATGCTGTGGTATTTATTGTTTTACGTAATCTCTGTCACTGAAGCCAGGTACTTATAGTCATGCACGGTAAAGGAGATGAAAGACCTTAAACAAGTAGCGCTGGATACTCTCAGTTTCCTGCCTCCATCTCTACACAAACTTTCTGTGTTTTCTGTGTGACTTGTGGAATTAAGCTGCCTGCTATTTAAGCTCTGAGGACATTTTTAGTGCTTTTCTGGGGGAGGAAACCCATTTTATTTTTATTTAGTTATTTATTGGGTTGAAGATAAATCCTTGCACAACAGGTATGTATTTTTATGAACTCCTTGATTGTTTTGTTTTTTTTAATCTCTTTATTAGCTTTATTTCTTTGCTTTATTTGATCATTTTTATCATAAAAAAACAAAGTTCTGTGACATGTCAGTAGATGTTTGTGAAAGATGTTATCAAATCTGGCTTTTATTTGTTATTTAAGTTATTTTGACTTCACATTTATTATAATATGAAAGAACAGAGGTTAATTAAGATGTTCATACTGTACAATTATTGCAAGAGAATGTCAAACATGTTCAAAATCATTGCCTTATTATTTTGTTAAGTTGTATCTATGATTGAATGAGTGCATTTCTATATTTTTACAATTTCAATTTTGCCTTTTTTTTTTTGTCACATTTTATCAAAAATATATATTCTTTGAAGAAAAAAGGATATTGCTCATAAAAGGTCAGACGTACAGGCTGAAAAATGCACTGATTCTTCGTTTGAATGGCATAAAATTCTCTCAGTTAAAGAGACTGACAGTATTATTCTCTGGTTTATCTCAGACATTAAGGGGTATTTTTGTGGGGCCGAGATCTTTCAGCTATTTCTCAGCACAGGGAAGTGAGAAGGGAGGGGAAGCAGAGCCGACACACAAAAGGCAACATTATTCCCCAGCGGATCTGCGCTACATCCTACTATGAATGGAGTATTGAAAAACATAACATTGGGGACTAGATTATTTTTCATCCCTCATAACTGAGCCATTTGTCCCGGAGTTTCGAGTGGTTTGTTAGGTACAGTCTGCAAATGAGACAGACGTGGTTCTCGAGTGCTGCGCTCGCTGTGCTGGTGTTAAAATGCACCACCTCCCGATTTGGATGCAGAATGACCTCTCTGTGGGCCTCTGGCTTGCTCTGGCGCTGCACCTTTTGGGACAATGCAACAGTCCACAGGTGAAGACAGCACTGTCCACAGTTGTTTCTGTGGATGCTGCTTACTTGTCACTAAAGGTTGTGTGTTAAATCTACCTCTAAGAGCTGAAGATAACCGTATGTATACAATACAGTGGTTCAAGATTTGAACATACACCCCCCCCTCTCACCTTCTCCCCCTGCCTCCCGCTCCCCGGGGAAACAAGAGGCGCCCCTGCAGTGTCATCAGGTGCCTAAGCGTTTTGGAGGGTTCTAGTGACAGATTGCAGGAAGCAGTGTTTATGCCTGACGATGGGGACCACAGAAAGCAGAAATGTCTTTTTGTGCCCCCTGGGCTCGGAATGTCCACTATCTCGAGGGGCCAATATCAAATTCTCCCCTCATCATCCCCTAATACACATTCCTGTGTAAGGTCAGGGGGAATTCTGCATCAGCGAGAAGACAAACAACCCAAGGCCAAGCCACACACTGCGGTCTCCTAATGACAACACGCTTCTAATAACGCTGTCTCAAAAGGAATATTTGAAATTTGGGCAGTCCAGTTTCCCCGTGGAAATCTTCTAGCACGGCATGTTTTGCTTTATATCTTTTAATTTTTCAAGTATTTGAATTCCCTCGCGGTATTAGATAAATGTCATTCATCTTAGTTTCTCATTTGAGAAGAATGTAGGGTATTCGGTGTCTGACCACAGCACTATCTAACTCTGATTATTGAGTGATGGTCAGTGAATCCCAATATTCTTTGTCTGGTCTGGAGGAAAATCCCCTTGATTATCGAAAAAAGCCACACCACAGGTGCCCGCCGCTGTCCGTAACACAAGCCTCCCCCAGCTGTTGATGATGCTGAGAAACTTGGAAAAAAAAAAAAAAATTTGAGATCAATCTATCACTGTCATGGCCTCGCAGCCTCCGTTACCTGCTGCCAGGTTGGTGCACGGCGGCCATTTTGTGCTTACAAAACAGCAATGTAACTCGACTCCCCGTTGCCGATGTTTTGTTGGCAGCGGTGGCATTTTTTTGGTAATACAGTCTGGGAAACTGAGGTGATTTATTGTTTCGTATCAGATCCTGGTTTGCTCTGAGATTTTTTTGTAAGCCATAAGGACTTCCTTACAGCTCCCTAATGTCCACTGTGAATGTTGTGCATCACGTGACTTCTTTTTGAGTTACGCAAGCCTGACGTCCGACTAAACCATCAATAGCTACTACATCACAATAAAAAACAGCTGCAGGCTCCATCAGAGAAAACAATCCAATGCTATAATTAGACATCTGTAAACCAGGACAAAAAGTAGTGATTGTTTTGTAGTAATCTAGTGTGTTCACAGTTCAGTACTCTTGTGAGAGAGACTGACTGAGTGTGCGTGTATGTGTGTGTGTGTGTTGCAGGCGGATGGTCAGTCAGGCAGCCATGCGAGGCCAGCGTATGGTGGAGTATCGTTGCTGGAACCCGGCCGTCTGGGTCCTGCTGTCCCTGCTGGGATCCCTCCTCTTGGTGGCGGTCAGTTTGCTGCTCCGACTCGGTGAGTGTATGGGTCGGGGTACCATGTTGGATTTGTCCAACAACGCTACAACAGGTCATGGACACTCCCTCCAAGGTGCCTGACTATAGAAAAAAGCATAATTTTCTGTATTTGAGTCAATTTTTGGGAAATATTTCATAAAGAGGAGTATTTGTTAAAAATAACTACAAGACAGTTTTTCAGTGATTTGTGTCATGCATTCTAACTTTGTTTAAAGGAACAATGTGAAATATATATGACTAAGTTAAAAGGCTACTTATTTCAAGTTCTCAATAGCAAGCAAATTAAAGTATATAATTCCATTGAGGGGTAATTTTTCATACACTGGCTCAGTACCAAAGGTTGGTTGCATGCAGACTGAAACACACACCCAAACTTTATCTAAAGCTGTGATCTACTACAGTGAAAACAAACTCCTGAGTCCTTTTAAAACTTTTAAATCTTTAATATTCATATTTTTTATTTTGTTGTAGTTGCTATGTTTCATGTTTTAAAGGTAAAAAGGTTGCACGGCTATAAAAAGAACCTGACACGTGAGATTACTCCTCATGGATCTGTACATGTTTGACGACTTAATACTGCTCAAGAACCGGGTGTACCTGCAAATGAACTCCCTGTAGATGAGTGCTTTTGTGTCCACAGTTACTGTCTGTCCTGTGTTTACCAGGAGTAGCTGGCTAAAAGCCCTGCAGTTAGTCTGAAGGGAGCCAGGATCAATTCCACTCGCTGGATATCGTGGATCAACAAATATAGAGAGAGCAATTTATTTGAATGTGCTGACACCAGTTTATTGGATTTGTCTCTTGAAAGAGCAAACAGATCTAAATGTGTGCCATACTAACGTTTTTTTTGTTCTAATTTCAAATTTCAGGTGACTTGAAAATAAACAGACGTGCTATATCTATATCTGGTAAGTAATACTTAACACCATTTTTCTTCCTCCGTAACTTTAACCCTTATATGAATAAGAACTGTGCGTTCCCAGGACATAAACCAAGACATCACATGTAAGTGACGCCATTAACAGATATATTACAGACCCCTGAAGCCCAAATAGGTAGTTTTATACATGTACTGCACATGTTTCAATGCCACAAACAAACGGGAGAAGCCTGTGAATTGACCTACATCGGGGGTGATGGTTCAAAAAATTCTCTCAGGTGTCTTTGTGAGTTGTTGAAACCTGAGATTTTAGTCTTGAGGCGTTACACTATCCTTTAGATGGGTCCAGAAAAAATATTCCTAAGTGACTCTTGTATTGTGTCAAAACACTTCACATCACAAACACAGATGACAGCTTGGTTCAGCATGGACTCATTGACTGAAGAACAATTTGATTACATATTATATATAGATACTGAGTTTATTGCAATTGTCACTCTCTTTCCAAATAAGAGTCTACAGTCGCGCTACTAGCTCTGTGAGGCTGTACTTAGGCACAGCAGTGCTTTGAGCTAACATGCTAACAATAACAATGCAAACATGCTGATTATTAGCAGGTTTACTATGTTCACCATCTTAGTTTAGCATGTTAGCATGCTTATACACAGAATACACGGGGCTAATGGGAATCTTTTGAAGATATGTGGTCAGAAAACATTGGATAAACTGAAATTTTGACCTGATGGTGCCGCTAGAGTAAAAGTTAGAGGAGCGCCAAAGTTATGATTCATCTTGCGGAGAACATGAATGTGTGTGAAACGAAATTCAGACCAATCTATCCAATATTTGCCCCAAAATTTGATAGAAAAGTAATTCTACCTTGTAGTAGCACTAAGTGCAAAGTCGGGATTCATCCTCTGAGGACCGTGAATGCCTGTATGAAATTTGAAACAGCAGGTCATCTAACAGTTGTTGACTTTCTCTCCCTTTCCATGCTGCTAGCATCCAAAATTAAAAGGCTAACTATATTTCTGTTGTAGCTGGTGCAGTACCTGGTCTGAACAGGCCTCCTGTTGTGGTTTCAGTCTGTGTCTAGTGTTACAGGAAAATAGATATAGTAGATATAGAGTACAGTAACTATGGAAGGCCAAGAGCCTCCTTTCAACAAATAATTTGACCATACTCCCTCTCACTCTCTCTCTTTCTCTTCCGTATCCCCTCCTCCTCCCTCCTCTTACTCTCTTAGAAACCACCGAGACGACACAGTACCAAGGTAAGCATGAGCTATAATAGTTACCTCCACCTGCACATCTGTGAAGACACCTCAGAAAAACAGACCACGCTATGAAAACGTATCAGTAGCTGGCTATGTGACAGTGAAACAGAAGTACAGAAGGCAGTGCCTGGGGCTTTTTAAACAAGGTCACTTTCCCAGCTCTCATTTCCCTAATCCCCACTTCACATCCACCTCACTCACTTCCAAGGAGTCATGTGGCTTATTGTGTCCAGAAGGTTTTTTTTTCTTCCTATTAAGTGTCATTAAATTAGAGGCATGCTAGTCTTTCTTATTATCTCTCTTTTTTTCCACATAGAAACATGTTAAAATGTCCCTCAGGCAGTGGAGCTTTTATGATTTTCCAGTGAGGTGGCACCCTCATAAACTAACAATATCCTCACCTCACTCAAACACAGAGAATTCAGCTGTGATTAAACAGTGATGGCAAAATGAATCTGACCGATTGTCTGTTCATCTCTCCAAAGTGCGACTGGTGAATGGCCGTAACAGGTGTGAAGGTAGGGTGGAGGTGCGTCGCCACAATGAATCATGGGGCACGGTGTGTGATGATGACTGGGACATGGTGGATGCCAACATGGTGTGTCGGCAGCTGGGCTGTGGAGTGGCCATGGCGGTAGGCACCAGCTCTCAGTTCGGACAAGGCACAGGCCCCATCCTGCTGGATAATGTGGACTGCAGAGGAAGTGAAACAGATCTCAGCCAGTGCCATAGTCTGGGCTGGGGCATCCACAACTGTTACCACTATGAGGATGTGGGTGTTATCTGCAAAGGTAAAGCCTTTATACAACTGTAAGCTCTTCAAGTACAAGGCTGGATAGAAAAAAGGACAAAATGACTAAAAATTTCTGCTTCCTTGTCGTTTTTCTGCCAGCGGTGGTGGAGCCAAAAGGTACTGAGAATCAAACCACAACGCCCCAGGAGAACTCTGGTTTACGTAAGTCCTCCTGGCTTTTATCTAAATGAAACTGGTGATCTGCCAACCTGAAACGTCAGAGGGATGAATTGGTCTTTTCAGAGAGACTAGAGACTATGTGAATAATGAATGTAAACCTAATGGGTATAACTACAGCTGCAGGCAGTGAAACAACAGTACAACATGTAAATGAGTATAATAAACTTGTCGTGTTTGACTTTGACCACTGAAAGATTTTACCTTTATAAAACAAAGGACAACATGACTGCTTAAAGTGGTCTAACCATCATATCTATCATTACTTTTTGTGGCAGCAGCTAGCTGTTTACAATAAAAAAAGACACTGTAAACTACATGCTAAGCACCAGAAGACTAGCAGGTAAACATCAAGCACTTAGTGGTTAAAGAACCAGATATTTCCCTCCGAGCTGGTGGAGACCAAAACAGAACTAAAAAAAACTAAAACCATGTGTCCAGAAACGTGCATCAAAATGAATACTAATGTTGCTCCATTTCTGGAGGGTGTGTTAACAGGCAACTAATCACTAACGATAGCTGTATCAGTTTCAAAGGTTATAATACGTCAAGCTTGTTTCCACTGGCTCTAAACGGCCAAGCTGCATAGACCTATTGTTGCAGGGTTTGAGCATTTGACACGACATCAAACGCTCACTTTCTACGTTTCATAATTGGATCGTGCTGCCAAGCTGATTGGCATAAAGGTTTAAGGACAGATGCTGCATAGTCTCTTTATTCATGCACATCTCATTCCAATGAACATTCTAGAAATGCTAATAAAGATAGAAGATTAAAGATAGAGGAAAATATGTTGTATATTCAGAGGTATAAAACTTCAATACTAGCTTTTCTCTGTGTTTGATTAGATGTTTTTTTTTTTTTTTTATGCTGGAGGATCAAAATCAAAAACACACACACACAAACGTTGGAATGCCAGATGTAACTATGAGATGACAGGGCAGGTTTCATTGAATAATGAATAATGGCTTACTTTATCATTGTGTGGGTCCAAATTTTAAATCTTCATGAAATGGACACACAGGTTCATTTAAAAAACATAATTTCAATTGAAGGGATACAGTTTATTAGTTCAGTTTTTCAAATCTTTTAAAAAATTTGACACAACATGAAAGGCTTTTCAGTTCAGTGGAAAGTTTCTGTTGAACATCTTTGGGGGAAACTCTACAATAAACCAAAGGCCTCTTGAATTCTAGGCCCTTATTGTTTGCTGGGTTTGTCTTTGTTGTGGTTGCCCTGTTATTTCTTTCCCTAAATTCCCATGAGGATCATGCGAGACTAGAGCAGAATCAAATTTAGTGACGTAGCTAGCTAATTCTCTGCCGGCCTTCAAAAAACCCACTGGGAGTACCGCGAAGCTATCCAGGTTCACGGCTTTCCTTTCAGGTGAAGAGCATTTTTTAAGTGATGGACACATGAGAATGTCTATTGTCTCTATTTAAGGTGTGTTTTTGTCTGGGCCAAGGCATAAGATGACAACATCTGTCAGATCAGATGTTCACCCTCACTTTCCCACTTCAGTTGAGTTTTTTCTAGAGCCACAATATACTGCTATTGGTCCACACCCTTCTCCTTTCTCAGTATCAGTGTCTCTAAGTGATGTTCTCTGTCTCTCACGCACAAATCCTATCTGTTAGAGTTTCCCCGAAATAGGCACACATTATATTTGACATGAATATAGATTATAATAAAAGCCTACAGAGACTAAAAATATGTTGTAGAGAAAGAAATCAAATCCCTCCCTCTCCCTCTTGGTTTAGGAGATGGCACCATCCGTCTGGTGAATGGACAGAGTGCCTGCCAGGGCCGAGTAGAGATCTACTACCAGGGAAAGTGGGGTACAGTGTGTGATGATGACTGGGCCCTCAACAATGCCCGGGTGGTGTGCCAACAGCTAGGCTGCGGCATTGCCGTCTATGCACACACCAATGCCTACTTTGGCTACGGAACCGGCCTGGTTCTCCTGGATAATGTGAACTGCTACGGCAATGAACAGGAGCTAATGAGGTGCAAAAGCCTGGGCTGGGGCAAACACAACTGTGGCCACCATGAGGACGCTGGGGTCACCTGCACAGGTACGCTTCTCTCAGTCATGGCGCATGCATTGAGACAAGATGTAAACCAGGAATTATTATTATTATTCATAAGCTAAGAGTCTGTAGGCATGCTAGCATCTCTTGTCAGGTTGTACTTACTGACAACGACAATGTTCACAATAATAGTTTAGCAAATGTTTGTGCTAATAAGCATTAAAGGTCCAGTTTGTAGGATTTAGTGGCACCTAGTGGTGAAGTTGCGGATTGCAACCAAATGAATACTTGCCCACGCCACATCTTCTCCTTCTAAGTATGTCGGCTGCAAAATTCTCATTAAAAGCAAAAGGTTGTATCTAGATCAGAGTTTGGTTTGTCTGTTCTGAGGTACTGTAGAAAAATGGTGGTTCAATATGGCGAACTCATCTCTGCAGATATAAAGGGTTTGTTTTAAGACAACAAAAACACACAATAATTCTAATATTAGAGATGATTAAACAATAATGAAAACACACTGATGAAGACTGTATTCCATTCCTGAAAGAAATATTCCTAAATCTTCCACACCGGACCATTAAACACAAGATTAGGATGAAAATATCTTTAGTTTTGAAAAAAATTTCACCTGACCAAAGTTATTAAAATTCCCCCTGAGGAGGATTTGTAAACTAAATTTCAGCAGTAATTTCACTTGAAACCACAAATGTGAAGCTCATAGTGGTGTTAAAGTAAGTCAGTAGTCAGTTGTTGACACATTTTAGTCTAAACCAAAGTGATTATTTAACTATCTTGTCCCCAGTTATTGTAGTGACCAATGTGAACTTACTGTCTGTCTATATCAATTACTACTGATGACAGTAATGTTACTGGTATCAATAGTTGTGGCAGTAGTAGGAATAGGTGGTGGACATATGTTTAGTGCAGAAGCCAGTTGGTAAAGTTAAGATGAGCTGAAATTATAAGGTCATTTACGGGTGAGGAGAGTTTATAACGGCAGTAGTGTAGCATCAGTATCTGTGTTAGTAACAAACAGTAGCAGTATTAGTAGAAACAGATAGCAGAAGCTGTACTTTACATATAAAAATGATTTCATTTCCATTTCTACCCTCTTCAGGATCCACTTCTGTAATTCCTCCGGTAACAGAAAACCAGAGAGTGATCTTTGGAACATATAACACTGAAGGTACACAAACTTACAGTCCTTTGTATCGACATGTCCAGGTTGTTCTGCTGTTTTTTTTGCACAGTAGAAAAAAGAATTAAATGTGCACTTTTGCCAGTTGACCAACAGGGAGAGCCAGTTCTCCCCCACTGTGTTTAAATGTGTTAGACCACAGTGCCATGAAACATGGTGGTCAAAGTGTGCAACACACTTGCCTTCACCATGATCATAAGAAACAGGTATTCTCTGATGTGTCGAGCCATCGTGTAATTTTGTCATCTTCCCTCCAGCAACAAATAAAGCTACAGACACCACGTTACCAGTTACAACACCTGTCCCCACAACTGCTGTGACAAAAGGTAACAATATGAGACTGACGTTTAAATGTTGGACTGACCAGAGAACATTCACAACACTGATTACTTTATGTATCTGTATTTATTCCTGTGCAGGCATACCGGCCATCCGTCTGGTGAATGGAAACAGTACCTGCCAGGGTCGTGTCGAGGTCCGCTACGGAAGGGTTTGGGGTACAGTGTGTGACGATGACTGGGGAATGACCAACGCCCAAGTGGTGTGTAGGCAGCTCGGCTGTGGCCCAGCTATCGCGGCTAAGAGTCAGGCCTACTTTGGCTATGGTCCCGGTCCAATCCTGCTGGACAATGTACAATGTCGCGGCACTGAAGGGGAGCTGTCCCAGTGCTTCCACCTGGGCTGGGGTCAGCACAACTGTGGTCACCATGAGGATGCTGGAGTTATCTGTGAACGTAAGACCTGACTTGACATCAAAGCAGGCTCCATTAGGCTTATATTTACACAGGACTGAGCATAGGGGAAGTCTGTATTACAAAGCGAGCATAAAAAATACAGTGGATGACTCAAGGCACATCAGCGTCACTGCATGCCTCCAGGCCAAAATTCACTTCTTGGAGGCTGAATCAAAAGCACATACAGACTCCCTTTCACTCAGATAGCACAACCTTGTTTTAAGTTCATCGGAAAATATAACTATACATCGTTTTCTGAGGCTAATTGGCAAAGGAGACGTAATCTATGTATAACAATGACAGCTATAAGCAAGGACAGATTTTACAAACAGCTACATGTAAGTGTGTCTCTGTAGCCCTATAGTAGCCAGGCAAGAAGCTTCCTATATTGATCACTAGGGTAATTAGAAGAGAGCCTTGCTATTGCTTTTGTCACCTGATATTTCTTGAATATGCTCAGGACCCAGAGGCATCACTCTGTTTTTTCTTCCCTCAGCTTTTATCCTAGAATTCCATGGATTAGGACGTGACTTTGAAGTAACGGAAACGATACCCCCCATCACACTACCCCCTGAAGGTATGTTAAATATATTTTCACCCGGCACAAAATCAACCCGTTTCCTTTAGACGCTGAATTTATGTCAACTCTTCCTTGTTTTTGTAGGAGCGCTGAGGCTGGTCGGTGGCCAGCACCAATGCGAAGGCCGCGTGGAGATGTACTTAAATTCTGGATGGGG
Organism: Protonibea diacanthus; assembly: GCA_028641955.1. Classification (NCBI taxonomy): domain Eukaryota; kingdom Metazoa; phylum Chordata; class Actinopteri; family Sciaenidae; genus Protonibea; species Protonibea diacanthus. The sequence continues at coordinate 5,806,962 of CM053990.1, read as the reverse complement.
CACAGTGTGTGATGACGCATGGGATCTGCCCGATGCTCAGGTTGTGTGTCGCCAACTGGGGTGCGGAGATGCCACTGCAGCTCAAGTGGAAGCTTTCTTCGGGCCCGGCGTGGGAACCATCCTGCTGGACAATCTCAAGTGCAGCGGTGCCGAGACCTCCCTGCAGGAGTGCTCCCATATATCCTGGAATGTGCACAACTGTGACCACACTGAAGATGCTGGCGTCACCTGCTCGCTGTCGTGATTTCAGCAGAACCACACTCCCATCTCCACCGTGGGTAGGAAGTGGGCGTACCAACCTGGGACTTGTATACATTATGTAAATAACAGCTTTCACATTGCTGAAGGAAAACCGCGACACCAACAACATACAAAATAACTAATATGACAATATATGATTACATACTATAAACTATCTATGCCTATTAAGCACTTTATGAATAAATATATGATATAAAATACAATGTACACTGTTTTTTATTTGATAAACAAAGAGAAGATTTTAACTGTCTGTCTCTCTCTTCTTTGTCCCAAAATGTTAAAAAAAAATGTACTGTACATGTGATTCTTTGATGATTAAATGAGGTATACTGGAGGAAATCCATCAATTATTAATTATGTGGATAAAAGGAGACATTTTTTTGTGGACTTGAGCGCCATAATTTGCAAATATGTATGATAAAAAAAACTCAGATATGCAGTAAATGGGGAAAACATTATATAGCATAAACCACAAGAATGCAAGAAACTTCCATAAATGTGATGTGTGTATATACGCGATCTCTCCATCTACAAATAAAGACTGTTATTTGTGTTCTGTAAACCATCATATAAATAAATGTAACTAATAATCATTTACATGTGACAAAATAAATGCTCTTATTTTTCTGTACATATTTTTGAAAACAAAACATTTAAATCAGTATCTGCATTTGTCCTAAACATGTGCAGCGCTTTATATTTCTTTAATGACACATGCAGATATGATCGCTCCGCCATTTGAATGTGCTCAAGGGAGAGGTACTTTTATTTTTTATTTTTTTTTATTTTTTTTTAGGAATGCAAAACAAGATGTCTTCATTTGCAGGAGGGAGGATGAGATTTAAAGTTTGTCTGTTAAGACAATTTATTTCCTCCCATTGGTCATTTACCATTTATAGCTCATAGAAACAAGCTACAAGTTGAGCTAATACATGATTTTCGCTTAGTCAGTCCATTTAATGTAGTAAAATGACACAATTTATTTGATCTGTGTAGCTGATAAGTCATATAATACAATTAAGCTAAGTGACTGCACCCAGTTTGGACAAAAGCATGCTGATATTATGCAGCTAACAGTGGCCCCTGTGGCTAGACATGATAATTACAGGATAACAGTGAAGCAATAGAGAATAAAACCAGCAAACTCAGCTTGACTCAGAAATGTCAGTCACACAGCAGTGTCTGTCTAAACTTGCTGACATTAGCCACAATAAGCTAACGGCCTTACCTGACTAAATACAGCTTCAGTATAGAAATATACAAGGGTGCCTTATATTGATAATGCATTCAGTTTTTCTTTTCCAAAGTTACATTTCACTCTAAATGCTCTGGTTTTAAATCCTCTAGAGCTCTTAAAAGGACCAGTGTTTAGGATTTAGCGGCATCTAGCGGTGTAGTTGCTGATTACAGCAAGAAACGTATGAGAGCCAGTGTTTAGTTTGTCCATTCAGGGCTATTGTAGAAACATGGTGGGCTCCATGTAAAAGGATCCGTGGCATCAGATATCAGATATATTCTTATTTTCAGGTGATTATATGCTAATGAAAACACAGTTATCCATATTATATTCCATTTCTGTCATATTCTGTAAACAGAGCCCACACACTCGACAGTTAAAAAGGCAAAAAATGGTAAATATTAAACATCATTTAAATAGAGATTCACAGTTAGTTTAATTTTTGACTTCAGCTATTTGCAGTTGGGGGTTTCATACACTCTGAAGGCAAAAATTTATTCTTGTTAGTCAAATCATCCTATAATTTAGTCCAGAAGTCCGGGTAAAAACAAAGGCCAAGAATCCTAAATCCAAATCCAAACTACAGAAGTCCAGAACAGGAAAAAAACAGGAGCATGAGAACATCAGGATTGAGGAACAGAACAGAGCAATACCTAACAAAGGAACACAAGAAATACACAAGACAGACAACTAGGAAGGACAGGTGAAACTACTCAGGGAGGAGCCAATAATCAAAGTGGCGGGAAACACAAAGGTAGGAAGTCAAGTAACAAAAGATACGACGAAGAGGGGAGAATTACAAAATAAAACAGGAAACAGAAAACTGTAATATATAAACTTTGTATAAATAAAAGTGTATCTGCTACGTTAGAAGGAACCTTATATATCATCAGACGTCACGAGTCATCTTCCAATGTATATGCCCGGTGAACCGTGATGTTTCTACAGTAGCCCAGAGCAGCCAAACTGCACAGCTAGTACGAATGTAGTCAGCCTAAACGAATATAAAGAAGATAAAATGGCTTTCGACCGTCTGCCAGGCTCAAGTTGGAGCTGATTGATCAATTTCAATAACATCGAGTGTCTACACCGACAGAGGGGGGAAATAATGGCCCGGATAGGAGGGCGTATTTGATGACTCATGATAAAATGACTCAGCATATCAGTGTTATGAGTCTGCCTACAATCACAGAAATCAACAGAAAGATTAATAGGTGGCGTATCCAAGATAAGAAACAAATCATAACAATATGAGACCAAACCATATTCTGTTATTTCACATTAATATTAAAAATACAGCATCCATACTCCTTATTTAAAAATATATATATATTGTAACTGTGATGATAAATTATGAATCATTAGCTTTTAAACTATAATAGGCTTTTTGTTCTGCTTCTCTAATGCCGGGCAATAATACTGCAGTCACGTCAAGCATAAGATATGAACTGTTTTATGGTCACGGGTGTGTCTTTTCTTTATCAGCAACGGCTTTGACGGTGACTCAGCCAATCACACCTGAGAACAGATCTATTTCCTTGGGTATTATTATAAAAAAATGACAGGTAAAACATGTATTCTGATGAAAATATTACCTGTTACAGATGTTGAACACTGAACATTTGTTTGTTTCTAGAGCGTGTCACGACTAAAAGATACAGGACTTGCACATCGTTCACTGCTTTAAAGAAGTTTCACGTGAAATGTTAATTATTTCCTGGTGGGAAGAGTTTATCTTCTGCAAACAGCACATTACAGTATGTTGCAGGAGGTGAGAACATCTTGTACCATTCTGCATAGCCTTTATTTCGCTCAGGGTTGGGCTACTTAAACGGTATTACCTCTTGGCCCCTGGGTAGAAATGAGCTGCTGGGCTCCTGTTAGCACCCTCTTCCTCCCTCTCTCTTTGCATGGTGTCCAGTTTTACAAAGCTGTAACATGACATGACGTACATGAAGTTCAGTGCGTGGTAATCTGAAATTAATTGAGTATTATCAGCAACGTAAGAATGAGATCATAGATTTTGACACACTTCTTCAGAGCGAGGTCACGAGCTCAGGTAGCCCATTTTTACATTGGTTCTTGTTGTGTTTTAGTGAAGTTGAAGGATCAGTGTGTACAGTGCCATATGAGGTAATGAAGCCCAGATTGCGACACATTGCCCCTCTTCAAGATCAGGTCCCTTTTATACTCCTGAAGTCAATACCAGGCCTTTGGAGTAGTTAGTTAAGTTGGTAGTTAGTCCTGGTTAGTAAATAGGACAATATAATATAATGTCACATTTGTTGCATTATTATTTATATCATGGTCACTTTACATTGCAATATTTTTATATCATGGTTACTTTATCTTACAGTATTATTTATATCATGCCACTTTTACCTTCAGTACTTGTTTTTTGATGGTTGTTTGTGTTTTTGTTTATTGTGTGGGTTATAAGATACTTATACTTATATACTTACACTTGTGTTTTGCCCTTTCTACTTTAATTCTGTAGTGTATATTACACTCTGCTGCTGTAACAAGTACATTTCCCCATTGTGGGATGAATACAGTATAATCTAATCTAATATAATCTAATCTAATATAATATAATATAATATAATATAATATAATCCTTCCACTGTTTTTTTAAGAAGAGTTAAATCTGAGGTGTCTGGACTTGGTTGTAGAGGATTATCAAGAATGTAAGCATTAGAGCGGATGTTCATATTGTGCATTAGAGGTGCATACTCAGGCCTTTGGAGTGACCCATGGGGGTCTGGAGGCCCAGGATATGTGGCATATTTGCATGTTTGGTAGTCAAGCTTTGCATTTGGCATACTTGGAAAGTGTGATAGCATAATGCAGAATAATGTCACCATACATACACACATCCTCCTTATGAGAACAGTTAAATCTGGGGAAACTGGACCTGGTTGCAGATCCATGAAGATGTATCACCTCTCATCCAAGCAGCTTCTTTATCTCTCTTCCCGAATACAAGTTTAGTGTGTGGATAATCAACAGTGTGAGCATACTGAGGCCTTTGGAGTGGCCGGTGGGGGTCAGTTGGTAATCAAGCTTTGCATTTGGCAAGTGAGTAAGTGTGATAGGACCATAATATCAGTATAATATCACCACACCACAGTTTCACCTCTTATCCAGGATGACAACTTTAGTGTGTAGCAATCCAAAAATGAATTTATGTCAGCATTAGATCATATGAAATGACCAGGTAGCCATCCGTATGGTGCTTTAGTGGTGCATACTCAGGCCCATGGGAGTCTGGAGGCCCAGGACATTTGGCATATGGTTAGCAGTCAAGCTTTGCATTTGGCATACTTGGAAAGTGCGCTAGAACAATACGGTATAATATCATCATTTCTTTATAAAAAAAACCCTCCATTTCTTGTGCTATGTGAACCCTACACAGTCTGACAGTGGGGCAATAGGCTGTACTGTCTCTGGCCTGCCAGGGTCGTTACATCACTCTGTAGAAGACACGCCTTTTTGGGTGGTGACACAACCGAGGGAAAGTGCTCGGAGGGGGAGGGGTGTCCCGTCGGCAGGCACACAGACAGCAGGCAGCAGCTGCAGCGAGAGGACCCGGCGTCGATAACTCTGCATTAAAACATTCATATTTAAAGAAAAAAAAAAAAAAAAAAAGAACAAAAAAAAAATTCAAAGCTCCGAACAAAACACCGCAGGACAGCAACACACACACTTACACATCTAAAAATGGTAGACCGTGAGCAACTGGTGCAGAAAGCCAGGCTGGCCGAGCAGGCGGAGAGGTATGATGATATGGCAGCTGCCATGAAATCGGTAAGTAGACTTCCTCTGTAATGACCTTTCTCTTTAGGATCATTCCTTTTTTTTTTTTAAACCACAAAGAGCCTCTTTGGTGTGTGTGTGTGAGAGTGTGTGTGTGTGTTAAAGCTAACCAAGCCTAGCAGGATAGAGAGAGAGAGAGAGGAGAGAGAGAGAGAGAGAGGGGGCTTGTAATACGCAAGACTGTGCCTCAGTGTTTAGGGGGCACATTTTGGACTTTAAGCGGATAAAGCTGACGCAAAATTGGTGTATGAAACTTATGATTAAAGACTGCTTTTATAAGAAAGGCGTCATTGTGAGCACCATACGAGCGTGCTGTAATGAGATTTGGCTAACATCTTTTTTTTTTTTTCCTCCCCAACGAGCAAAACTGCATGCTGCATGCAAAGGCCCGTTTAAAAGCCTATGTTCACATTTCATGACTGGGGTGGTGGTGGTGGTAGAGGGGGGGTACTCGTGACACCATTTTGACGCGGTGAGGTGCGCTCGAAATCGGTCATTCTTTGAGGGTTCCACCGGCGGTGTGCTGCGGTTGTCTGAAATGCGGACCGTTTGATCTTGGGGCGGTGCCTTTTTTTTGACGGAGCTCCTTTTTATATATTTTTAAAAAAAGGGGGACTAAAGGAGCACATAACTGGGTTTATTAAAGAGCTGAGGGGTTGTTAAAGCGTTGTGTGGCGTTTCAAATATGTTTAAACCGGTTTAATGTGCGTTTAAACGCGAAAGAGAGACCCCACCGTCGAAAGATGCGCAGAGGACGAGCTTTAGGTGGTACCATGATGATGATGGTGGTGGTGGTGGAGGGAGTGTGAGGCTGATTCCGGTTTACATGATGCTTGAAATAACGATGCATCCTTTTTCTTTTTTAAATGTGCAAGATCACTTTTATTCATTTTAACGTGCAAAGACAGCACGTTAGTCTTTAGTGGACGCACGCGTTTGGCGCATTAAAGAGGGAGCAATGTTGGCTGAAGGTTGATCGCCATCGATTTGCGCAGAAGCAGCGCACAAAATACGAATTCACCTCTCAGACGTGGGTGTTGCTGGACATTTTTTTTTTCCAGAAAGCTCTGTAAGATGTCATATTGCAGCATTTTGTGTGTGTGTGTGTGCAAAGTGGTAGCCATGATTATTATTTTTTATTTTTTTTACACCGTCACCATCACCACCATCACCATGTTAATCGATGCTGTGCTCCGTAGCAACCGCATCCCTGCGTCCTCGACCTCTCTTCCAGCAGGTTCCCCCACACAGAGGCGTGCCGCAGCATCTGCCAAGATGCAGCACAGGCCCACCCGTAGTGCACCATTTCATAGGCAGCGTTTTATCACAGCTTCACAAAGGCTGCATCTCTCTCACTCTCTCTCTATCTATATCTATATCTATATATATGAGCACTGTCTGGACAATAATAAGACCATAGAGGAATGGGCAGGTGAAGTCGATGGATGATTTGCTGTGTGAGAGGGCCTGCTCTCCTTTTATTTGAATTTATGGCCATGATATCTGTGCAGCAGCTCTTATTGTGGCATTTTAAGCATCCTTTACTCTAATATTGCCAAACTAGTACCTTTAGATTCATATTTCTTAATTTTTCCTTCAAAAATGACCCTTCCCACCTCCAGCGTGAGCCCCCAGCCCATGCCAGAGAAACCAAGATTACTAGAAGCTACATTTTCTACATCAGCTTCAACTCCAAGAGTCAACAAGTTAATCTGTCAGCATGTTTTAAAGGCCACGCTGTGTGCCGCCGCTCTCTAGGACCAGGCCGTAGTGTAGTGGTAATGCCAGAGAGTGTCTGTGTGTGTGGGGGGGGGGTGCCGAGCTCCACCCCTTTTCCCGATTTATGCCGAGTCAGAGGAGAGAGCTGCCCCTCACCCAGCCAGTCTCTCTGCAGCACTGGGCAACGGGGTGTGTCTGCTGCCTCGCCCATCATTTGAGGGGAATCCCTTGCCACTGCAGACATGGTTACCGCCCCGGTGGCAACGGAACCAAATAACCAGGATGGCGGAAAACGACACTGCACCCATCCTCAGGAGGGCTGTAACGCCTTTTAGATTCGGGAGCCAGGCGCCAGGAGCCAAGTAAAATCAGCGTTAATGGATCACTGGCTTTTAGGAGATTATAACGTCAGGACGGCGTGTCTTTTCATGTTTTTACAGCATCAGTACTTTAGCCTCTCATCCAGGACGAACGGAAATCATCTTATTCTCAGATTTTTGTAGTATTTGTCTGACTTTTTACACCCTGCAGCAGAGAGTCATCAGCAGGTCTCTCGTGTATTCATCTTTTAAGAGCTACGTGTGACATTACAGGTTTGAGAGCAGCCTTAAATCCTGCTCGTCCTCTTTCTGTCACGCGGGGGACGCCTATGAGTGATCATTAACCGATCAGAGATGCCGACCGAGCTGCCTGCAAATAATTTCAAGTGTCATACAGTTGTGCATTGTCCTTTTTTAATCTACAGGCCACAACACTGTGTTTTCTGTTAGCCTTGGTGCAAGAATCCAAAACTGAAATACCTCGTAGATAAAAGCCTCATGGTGCCCTCGTGTTTTTAGTTGTTCAATAAATTGAACAAAGATATTCACAAAAATATCTGAGAGAAATGGGAATTTTATGAATGTGATAAATGTTAGCACCTTCAAATATTTGGCACCTTTTTAGCAACTCAAAAGTATAAAGGATAAACAAAGAGGTGCCCTTGATGTCCATGCAGCTTTTGGTTCTGGCAAACTGCCACAAAAAAATGACATATTCCCCATTTAACTTGCATGACTACATCTATAAAACTTGGGATACAGTATTTCTTGGCTCAAATAGACGTATTCATAGTGTAAAAAACAGAATATTTGTAAATATTTGTTGCAGAAATCCATATTTTCCAGTATACAGCAGTACTCTGCTGCGTGCTACTGTATTTAAAGTGGTACAGTATACAAAATGCCACCTCTGTAAGTAAGTACATGTCGACCTCTGCCAGTCATTTTGGAGAACAGTGAATATTGAATATTCATGTTAAAAAAAAAAAGATCTCAGTACTACAGTATGCATATCTAATGAAACTATTACATCATAGTATCCACATGGGCACAGTGCCCCAGCCCTTTGATAGAGTAATGATTCATTCTCAAAGGCTGACCTCATAAACACAAATCAATACGCTGGTTTTAATGTGACAAATGCATTTAGTGTGTTTTAGACGAATGTTTTTCATCAGTTTCCTAAAAGAGCATGACAGTGACTTCAAACCATGCGCATGAAATATTCATAAAAGTTCAGGTTCTTCCCTTAAACTCAAATGCTGTTTGCGAGCTGCACAAGCCCTGCTACGCTTTCCATACAAACCCGGGTATGATGCGCTTTATCGAACCGCGCGTCATACCCGGGTTTGACCTGATTCAATCGGGACCACTTTCACAAGCTAATCCCCGTGCCTAACGGTCCACAGAGACTTCAGCCTTTCACTGTGGCTCAATGCAAACGACTGAAGAGCCACAGAGTTACACAGAATTAGATTATGTAAAGTAGCTACAGGAGGGTCTCATTTCGGTTTCTCAGTTTCTCACCTTCTCGTCTCGCCAAGTCATACAAGTACCTACAAGTAACATTAGCTCCCGTTCACCAGAAGAGCGCAGCTCACGGATGATCCCGGTTGGGATGAGGGTCAAGAAACCATTTTGGATGATTGCCGTTGCTCCACTCAGATCAACCACAGATGTTGGTTCAACCCTCTAACTAAGAGGCAGTTTCTGTCTTGGTCTATGTCCCATCATTCACCAGTTCATCTACGTTCCAACCCTCAGATATGGTCACATTTACGTGTAAAACACAGATACAAGAGGCCAAATCTTATATATTCATATAGGAGCTGGACCGATTCAGTCATAGCTGGTATAACTGCTGATTCATGCTGTTTTTTCTTTCTAGCTTTGACGTACACACACACACACACACCCTATCGGAGAGCTTACTCCTTTGTCTTAGGAAGTGCATGGCACAGAGAGCCAAGGCTTCCATCACACTTAATGAACTGGATGCATTATTCTCCCATGGATGGACGTCCGTTCAATGTAATAACAGATGCATTGTGCTGCAGCTGCTCCATGCACAGAATGTATCTAATATATATACTGACTGTACTATATAATGTTTGCTGCGTTAGGTAGAGAAATAAACGTCTATATCTCAGGGAGCAACAGAAGAGCCAATCATCAGCCTGCATGCATTCGAATAATTTAAGATAAGATGCTAACACGTTGAGTTTCCCGCATGTGTAACCACAGATAAGCAATATTATCTATATGGTATCATTAGTGAGTGATCCTGCATGTTCTCCAGGTCCCAAGATAAATGTTGAAGGTGCAGAATTTACTTGCTCGAGGGCAGGCGGGCCTGATTGCCATGACGCGACGTCAATATATGAAAATATGACAGGCTGTTATTGGACTTAACTATCCATGTGCTGTAAATGCAGCAACAACGTGCCACCGAATGCTGAAATAAACCAAGCGGCGTGCCAGTTTCTCGTGCCGACGGTCACACTCAATAATGTTTATTAAAATTTCCCAACCTGACATATCCTCCAGCATCCCATTTGTCTGTTGCTACGGGAAACGACACAAACCGGTAAAAGAAACGGGGAGTTGAATCTGCATTATTTTTTTAATCCACTTTGAGTTCTCTCAGCTTCAATCAAAAATCCCACCCGTGTCTTATTTTTTATTGCAGGAAACACTTTGAAGAGAAAACGCTGCTGTATGCGGGAATGATCAGAATTTACACAGGGAGTGGGTGTGAGTGGGATGATGCACCTTGTGGGAGGAGCACATGATCAAATGAGATCTCAAAATGTGCCCTTGGTGTGAATGGAACAGTATGTTTTTTTTTTTTTTAATTTGACACCTATAATGAGCTTTATTTCAGAATCTGATTGCTACTTAAGTAGGAAATGGGGTTATAGCCCCAGAAAATGTCTCTTAGTCACCGTTTTTTTCTAGTTCATCCTCATCTATTGTCCTCATTTTGGAGTTTTTGGCCGGGGGGCATAGGAAGCATCAAACTTGTCGTTCTTTATTTCTCAAGTACTCCTGAACCTCAATCCAATTATTGATGCAGCCAGTGTCATCTCAGGACGTTTCAGGATGTCCTGAAATGAGTCTTGACTCTGCGGTGAGTCACAAAGGCACTACGAAAAACGCCCACCCTTCCCTCCTACGCACACTGTAATCATGTTTGTTTCAAGACTTACATTTGCAGCAATACATGCAGAAATGAGTGATGCTCCCCTCCCAGTTCATCTTACCTTATCATCAAATAGCATCATCCAGTTGCTAAGAAATTCTACTTTTGCTTTTGCTTAGTCACGGTTAACAAGCGTTAGGGAATTTTAGGGCATCGCAGTGACATATCGTGCTGTAACGTGCTGTTGTAATGTAGTTACAAAGAAAGGAAGAACGACTAAATAAGGAATAAGAAGAGAGTATTCATGTAACTCCTTTCTGGGTGCTGGAAACACTCTCTCGTTGTGGAGTACAGACACTTCTCGGTGTTGTCTCCTATATTTATTGCTACCAAATTACTCAGTGTCTTATTTGTATTTTCTTGTATAGATTTTTTCATTTATGAATTTTACAGCTTTGGCTGCAATCATCTTGTACAGTCATACCATGAGACAGCTCATCAGCGAGGTAAGATGCTATAGACCCCGACATAATCATGAAAGGTCTTAGATCACCTTGTCAATGAGCAGTTGTGTATGTAACACAAAGCAAAGCTGAGATAATTTGGCACAAAATATCAATTTTTAAAAAGATTTCTTGCGTCTGATGTGGTTCTCCAGAGGCTACGATCACAGTGGTCTACCATACAGAAATAACAGACTATATACTGCTTTAACTGACCTACCAGAATCGAGTTTTCAACAAAGCTGTAGTCATTTTTATTCAAGGTTTCTGTTTACGTGGAATGTTTCTCGCCGAATCACAATGTGTGTCTTGTTGAGCTCTAACAAACATCTCAAGTTAATTTCCTTCCTCATTAAACATTTAAAAATCCATTTTAAAATCTATTTTATATAAAACATTACTCTATAGCGCTACTAGTGGTCAAAAATGATACAGGGCACCTTTAAGTAGCACTGCGGTGGCCAAATAAATACGTTCAAGTGCACATTTGTAGATTAGTTTGTCTGTGTGGTTGTCACCAGAGAAAATCCTCATCATTGTGATAACTTTCAAGAGCCGTGAAATCTGTCCATCTATCTGATCAGCCTTTATGCGCAATAGACAAACTATACTTCCTGTATCATATTTCATCCATCTCACCAATATCTGAAGCAACGTGACCACCCTTACATTTTTCCCTTTTAAATTTGGGGCAGTTTTTCAGTCTGGACACCCACATAATCAAACATTTTCTGAGATTAATAGATTAATATGAAGTCTGACAGCAGTTTCTGGCTTTACCCACAGATGTTGAATAATTATAAAATGGTCTGTAGCAGCACGGTAATGATTTCTAAGCGAAACTAGCTCGGTCAGCAGGAACTCTGGGGGCAAACAAGGACACCGCTCCACCATCTTATGATTAAGTCTTAAGAATATTCTTTCTCTTCTTGTTTCATCTTCTTAGTTCACGGGGTGAAATATCACTCGGCACCACATTTCATGTTTGTTGAAGAATGGTTGGAAGTTGTCGCCTTATTGCTTCAGCAGCACGATGAGCGTTATTTGTTTGGGATTTCATGGCCCTGAATGAGTTTACAGGATTATTACAGACCCGGAAAGTATGAACAAGAAGATGGACCCACCTAAAAAACATGACTGTGAAATGTGTCTGTGTCTCATAGACGCTCTATGACAAAGTATTAGTAATGCAATTACACAATAATATTAGTGACATCATAACGCGACTAACTAACAACTAACTGAGGAATTTAAAGAAAACACAACATTATCACTTGTTTTTATTCATTAATGTGACTTAGTTGTTGTTTGACAGCAGGTAACATCAATAATAAATGAATAATTATATCTTCTATCATAGATGTGAATTAGAAGGCGTCGTCATAACCCACATTTGACCTCTGAGGCAGGATACACTCAGCCCACACAAAAATGTGAGCTATCACTTCCTCTCAGAAACATCTTAACACATGTACCAGCATGCAACAGGGCTACGGTTTTACTTTTACTTTTGCCCGTTCCTGTCGTGTCCCTCTCTCTCCATACCAAGTCCGGCAGCCTAATTAGGTCTACACATCTTTCTCATTCCTTTTCAGTGATCAGCCCCTCTACGCGTCTTATTTTTGGCTATGCACATCAGCTGTAATCAGAGGGGAAAAAAAGCTACTGTCATATGTGGTAGCGTAGCAACAAAGAGCCACTTGAAGCGCCCTCTTCCACACACACACACATACACCGGCTTACATCCCCCTTTTCCTAAGCGCCGGGCTCTAGCCCTATTCACACCGCCAGTGACGTCAGGTAGTCCACGGCGCCTTTTGTGCTCCGCTGCCTGAATGAGGGTCGGCGGGGGGGTTGTCACATCAGGTTAGGATCGACTGGGAAGTGAGAGCAAATGAGCAAGGAAAGGACAGAAGGAAAGTGTGGAGCAGGAGGAGAAATGTGGAGCTGAGGGTCTGTGGCGAGCCTTCTTTATGTGGACTGTGATCCACTAAATGGAAATGTAAGGCCAGTGGGCAGTGAGGTCTAACCCAGCCTTTACTTAGGCCCAACACGTCCTCTCACTCTCCCAACTCTACGGCTCTTACTGTGTTCCTCCTGTGGATATTAATGGCCATGCAGAGAGCTGTCAAAGAGGAAATTATTGATCGTCCTGCCCGGCCTTTTGTTTGTATTAACACTCAGTTGTTTGGAAGTTTGACTGCCTTGTGCAAGGATGAGTCACGAGAGAGCAGGCGCGATTGATGAGCTTTATGGGTAGACAGAGCTCTATTGTCATTGGCGCACCACAGCTTCCGTCAGGGCTTTCTGCTCACCCTGCAGCCTTCTGAAACAAAGGCTGCCATGTTTTTACAGACGTGCTATTTAGGCCTTGTTTTTCTGACCACTCTGTTGCACCAGCACTGACCTACACTGCCTGTGGCACTCTTTCTATACTTGTTTAGGCTAATTGTAAATTAATGGTCTATGGTATAGAGACGTATAGAGCTGAGGTTGCGCTTGAGCAATGACTGGTGGGGGGGAGGGGTGACTTGTGCTTCTAAGTGGGATCATTACGCAACGGATGTCTTTTATTGTTTGTCTGTCTTCATACTCTTCCGGTACAGGGGTCGTTATATTTATGTCAGTTGTAAATTTTTTACGAGGTCGTGCGTTGAGACACTCCTTTAGAGAGCAAGCACAAAAATCTACAGTCCTACTGGTGGCCCTGTTCATGCTCATATTAAGAGGCTGCACCACAAAACAAGTCACACAAATTTAACAAATTCAAAGGGGCCTAAAATCATTTAGTTTTAGGGTGGCGCCAGAGGAAAACGGCCACGAGATACTGTTGTGCAGTAAATTTCATAGTGATCTTTAGATTTTTGGTTTAGTACTGGTTTCAGAACAAAAGGGTTCATCTTCTGGTCACCATGAATAGATAGTCTAAAGCCATGCCAGCATCCCTGTTAGGTAGGGAGCTAAATGCTTACCTCATCATGTTGACATTTAACAGGTTTGCTATGTTCACAGTCATAGTTTAGCTTACCAACATTTGCTAATTGGCACATAACAGAAAGTGCAGCAAAGGCTGATGGGAATCTCTTTACTTTTACAACTATTTGGCACGGCTGGCAACCACGGATATGGGCACAACATTTATTTGTGCCAGTATATTTCACTGAGTACATGGAAGAAAATTTGTCTTCTGGTGCCAAGATTTTATGGCAACCCCTCCGTGTAGATATTTCAATATCTGAAGGTGAGGCAAGCGTTCAAAATGGAGATGGTTCATCTTCTGGGCAGCATGAATCTGCACTATAAAGCAAAGACTCAAGCTGCCCAGAGGATGAACCATCTCCATTTTGAACACCTCCCTCACCTCCAGAGACTGAAATCTCTTCATTGAGAGGAATGAACAAACATCACCATCCTCAGGCACTGCATGCCATTTCAAAGGTCGCATTGTGATTGAAGTGAAAAGGTTGCTCTGTGGTTTTGGAGCTGTTCGCTTCTCAATCATTTGTATCCTATAACGAGCCTTAGATATGACATTGCCAGGGCCGACTCCCGTTGTGTGAGTCAGTTGAAAGGTGTGAGATATGAAATCGCTTGTTGGTGCTTATCTCCACCCACTGCGCTGCAGCTTTCTCCATACCATCAGCCGTGTCAGCAGCCGTGCAATTAGAAGCTTGTGGCCAGCGTCTCCGGGCGCAGCCGCACAGTATGGCTCTCACAAACAAAGCAGGTTTTTGCGGTTGCCATGGAAACAGGAGATTGCATCACCGATTCCTCTTCGCCATCCACTCCCTCCCTTTTTTTTTTTTTTTTTTTACAGTTCAAGTAATGATATTAAAGAGGATGGATGGGTCCGCGTTGCATTGAACTGTGATTGCTGCTTTATGCATCACTCGGCTTGAAAGAGGCGAATAGATGCTTATAAGGACTTTGTATGTATGCTGTGAATGAGCTCATCAGATGAACAAATGATTAGTCATATGTTCGCATGAACAGAGACTGTAATAACAACCACAACAGGGATTAGCAGCTAAAGTGTGTTACGGTAGTCAAACCAAAGCAGAATGACACAGCTGCTGACTCATAGATGCACCTCAGTGGTCACAGGTTTAAGCTGTTCTGTCCTTGAGCAAGGCACTGAGGCTCTGCCGTGCAGTACAACCATCAGGATTTGTCTTATTATGATTTTAAAAAAATGAGATTAAGAGAAGATCTACCCAAAAAGATACAACAAAAACATATTAATTTTAGTCACACTATCATTGCTTTATAGATGACAGTATCAGCCTGTCAGTTCACCACTTCAAGATATTCATGTTCCCCGGAGGATGAATCCAAATAACTTGGGTGATTCCTTTACCAGCCATTTAACACCACCAGCAGGTCATAGTTTCATGTTATATTCTTAAATATTTCAAAACATTCATAGTTCCCAGATGCTGATATGAATCGCTCTTGATATGAATTATAACAACTATGACAAACCTTTCTGACTTTTCATCTGGTTGGTTGGTTGGTTTACGACCCAACACCTGTAAAACTAACATTCCCATCAGCCTTGGCTCAGTCTTTGTGTTAACCGCTAATTAGCAAATGTTACCACGCTAAC
This sequence comes from Protonibea diacanthus, assembly GCA_028641955.1. Classification (NCBI taxonomy): domain Eukaryota; kingdom Metazoa; phylum Chordata; class Actinopteri; family Sciaenidae; genus Protonibea; species Protonibea diacanthus. The sequence goes on along the minus strand of CM053990.1, from coordinate 5,791,358 downwards.
ACGCTAAACTACGATGGCGAACATGGGAAACATTGTACCTGCTAAACATCAGCATGTTAGCATTGTCAGTGTGCTCTGGTTAGCATGCTGATGTTAGAATTGTCACTACAGTGCCAAAGTACAGCTAGTGTGGAGCTGCTAGCATGGCTACATGCTTAAACTTATTCACCCAGACAAAGAAGCAGCTCTTTAGTTGTTGCTAAAGGACAACTTCAGGATTTGGAGATCAGGTTGAGTTTATAAATGCTGAATAAATGTAGCAGTATCACCAATTTTTAGCAAGTTGTGTCTTCGGTTCAAACAGTTCAAGTTCTTTAGTTATTTTTTAAAAGTCTCTTTAGCAGCTCCATGTTCCAGTACATCAGCCCAACCCCCTCCTCCGTTTTAAACCCAGAATGTAGTTTTATGGTGACCAATATAGCGTTCAGTAAAGGCATTGTGAGGAGTTGTTCCATGTGATTGGCCGGGGCCCCCCTGCTTTGGTCTGCTCACGCAACTGAATTCTGTGCTGGAAAAAAAGAGAACGTAACAACAGGCTTTATACCCAGAAAAGGTCTGTAAAGATGCCTCTGCTGCACAGTTCCAGTGGGGTATAAAGGATTAAATCCTCCAGCCAGACACAGGCCTATCCAAACAAAACAAAACCAGCTTTCAGAGCTGCGGACGGCCAATCAGGAGTCGCCTCAGAGGTTGATGTCAGTGAGCTGGAGGCGTGGTTTACCCTGCTGGATGCAGTGACTGTTGCCTTGGGTGTTGTAGAGTTTGTCCGGAGGCATCCGTGACAGAGCTGTAGCTTTGTATTCCTCTGGTTATGTTGTCCAGCGCCTTGTGATTGCTGTAGATTGTGTGCACAAAGGACTGAATTGTTGCAATAGTCATACCTTTTAGCATGTTACAGGTTATAACTGCCCTTTTAGTGGTCAGCTGAGACCTAACGTCTGCATGTTTTTCCTTTCCTTCTTGTCTTTCAGGTCACAGAGCTGAACGAAGCGCTATCCAACGAGGAGAGGAACCTGCTCTCCGTGGCCTACAAGAACGTGGTTGGGGCCAGGCGTTCATCCTGGCGCGTCATTTCCAGCATTGAGCAGAAGACGTCAGCCGACGGCAACGAGAAGAAGATCGAGATGGTGCGGGCCTACCGGGAAAAGATCGAGAAGGAGCTGGAGGCTGTCTGCCAGGACGTGCTCAATCTCCTCGACAACTTCCTGATCAAGAACTGCAACGAGACGCAGCACGAGAGCAAGGTGTTCTACCTGAAGATGAAGGGCGACTACTACCGCTACCTGGCCGAGGTCGCCACAGGGGAGAAGAGAGCCTCAGTGGTGGAGTCCTCTGAGAAGTCCTACAGCGAGGCCCACGAGATCAGCAAGGAGCACATGCAGCCCACCCATCCCATCCGCCTGGGCCTGGCTCTCAACTACTCCGTCTTCTACTACGAGATCCAGAACGCCCCAGAGCAAGCGTGCCACCTGGCCAAGACCGCCTTCGACGACGCCATCGCCGAGCTGGACACCCTCAACGAGGACTCCTACAAAGACTCCACTCTCATCATGCAGCTGCTACGAGACAACTTGACGCTGTGGACGAGCGACCAGCAGGACGACGAGGGAGGAGAGGGCAACAACTAAAGAGTCCCAAAACCTCATTCTGCCAAAACAACACAACACGCGCGCTCACAAATGATGACAAAAAAATAATAATAATAGTTAAAAAGTTCTTAGAAATTACAAAAAAAAAAAGAGGGGTGGGGAGGGGTGGGTGGTGGAACATCGGCGGCCAATTTAGCCGATGGTACTAACGCGGCTGCTGTTCTTTATTTTTCAACAAATTAAAAGTGAAAAAAAAAAAAAAAGCAGGAGGAGGGAAGACCATTTTAGTTTGAGTAATAACAACGATTAAAGTGAAAAAAAACAAAACAAATAAAAGAATGAAACCCCCTCCTTGGTAGCCTCTGCAGCATTTGCCAAAATACCACTTTAGAAGCAAGAGGTATGTCATTCATCACAGTGTGACTATTGGGTAACGATACCTCCACACACTGGCAGAGACTGGTCTTATCGCGCAAATGAAGCTGAGCTGTCTTATTGTATTTGGTGAGGGGAGGAGCATTCAGAAATTGAGTTCCGATGCTTGAGCAACAAGAAAATTAACGAGTAACCTTGAATGTCATGGCCTTGTTTTAGAGAACGAGAGAGAGCGAGCGAGCGAGTGAGAGAGAGAGAGACAGAGAGCAAGACGGGTTACAGAGATGAAGACGGGCTTTTAGGGGTGTCAAAACTTCATCGTGTAACTTCGAAAAACACACACCGACATCTTTAGTTTGCACCACCACTATGATCGTTGAAGTGAAAAGCAGGTTGTCTCTGTTATTGAAGATAACATAAAAAAAAAATGTTTTTGTTTGCTTTGTGTCAGGTATGTGTCCAGCTCAGTCAAACAAGTCATTACTGTAACTAAAAAGACAAATTCATGAAGTAAACTTAGTGCAGCTTGTCCCTCTCATGTGCTGATGTGCTTTATTAAATAAATTAACTGTTTTTGGACACCTAATTCTTATTGTCAGTATTGTCGTTACTATAACAACATCTATTGGCTCCTTACGTTCGATTCGATTCGAGGAAATCTAGCTAGCGAAATAAAACCAACGGAAATTAAAAACAGAAGAAAAAAAAAAAAGAAATGTGGTGATTTGATCATGAGTCCAACCTTATTCTCCGATTATGCTATCTTCATAACAATCAGTAGGATCTCTGAAACGGCACCTGGAACCACAGACTCGATTAGTGAACTAAGTATAATTTGTGGACAGAGCACATGCAATGTTAGGTGGAAAAGCTCTAAAAGCAGATTTGAGGTTTGTGGATTTACTTTGTCTTCAGTTTCTTCTTGGTCAAGAAATGCACTTGCCTATTATACTGTTTCTTCAGTGTAAGATGATAACTGCTCCAATATTCTCCATAATACAATATTGTGCATGCTGGTGATGTATTTATACAGTAGCTTCAATTTATTAACTTATACTGTAGATGTTATGTATTCATATGAACATGGAATTACTAGACCTTAATCGGATTATTTTCTATTTATTTCTTTTTATTGCGATTGTTAGCTAGACCTTATTTTAATCTGTGTTTTCTTTACTCCATTTGCTGAAGTACGCTATACCAAAACAGTGATTGTTAACAATAAATTGATCTGTTACGGACATCGTTATGGTGACATGCAATTCTTGGTAAGGGTGACGGCAAGTTGAAGATGTTTGACAGTTGAGTGTGTTAACTCTTTTTTTCCTCTGACAGTCAAATAACGAGAAATTAAAAATATTACGGATAAAACTAAATCGTGAAACACAGCAAAATATTCCTGACTACGTTTGGTGTACAACAAACACAACGTGAATAATAAGTCACTTCAAGGCCTCCGTATTAAAATATGAACATGACGTGGAGAACAGTCTAGCTGGTTAAGATGGAGCTGAACTGTTGGGTAGTTCAAAGGTCAATGGACCTGATTAGACCTTTTTTCAGGACTCTGTACGCTTGCACAGGATTGGGCTCTCTCACACTGCTAGTTTTGTAGTATTAAAGTACCTCACAGTGCAGTACTTACATAAATTTACTTAGTTTCCACCACTGTTAGTGGTCAACTAGGGTCCAAATACATTATTTAGCTAATGGTGCCCTAAAATAACAACATATACATCCAAGACTATCCTTAAAGTACCATGTAAGGAAGTGTTTGTAGTTCATTAGCCCCACGAGGTGAACAGACGACTCTTCGTGGCTCCTACACACAAACATCTGTGCAGGAGCACTTCCTGGACTCAGATTGTTTGAGGATAAGGATACTATGGACACACACACACACACACACACACACACACACACACACACAAAAAACACAAGAAAGCTCCAAGGCACTCTGTTTAAAATAATTAAAATACCTTTATTGTGACGGCATGGTCAAATTTGGCATCAAACGTTCGACAGGGAGTCAAGGAAAACAAAAAAAAAAGACCATCTCACAACACTGTAAGGAAGAATTTGTAGTCCATTAGCCCCATGAGATCAGAAGACGAGTCTTTAAACTGCAGAAAACAACTGTTTGGAAGGTTAATATAATATTTTTATGGCTCCTCTGGATGTCTCAGACTCATAAGGGTCTCTAACAAGAATATGTGACCTGTACTAGAAATGGGAGGAGGCTGCTACAGGAGTCAGCTCATCTGTGATAACGGTTGTCTGTTTCCTCCATTTCACATACAAGTACTACATACTACCATCCAACTGGACCAAGAACAGGTGAAGACAATTACAGTTATTAACACTGTCACATTAAATCTAGAATCTTCTCTGCAGGTAAGTCAGACAGACAAACCAGGGATAAATTGATGAGCTACAATTGGGCTTGTTAGCATCTTCAATCAATGAGGCAGAAGTAATTATTTGAACAGCTGGTGAGTGCTAATTGGTCGAAAGACAATCAACACCCTCGCATGTCATTGGCTGACTGCCCTAGTCTAAGGTGTTGTCACCAGCCAATCAGGCGCTGTTGCTAAGGAGAAAAAAAGCACACCACCTGCTCTCCTCTGCTGCTCTCAGAGGTCTCCAGTCCGTGAAGATATCAGAGCTTCTAAAGATCTAGTTTGTGTTTTATGATCTAAGTCTGGAGTATTAGAGTCTGTCTTAAAGGTGGCCATCAGATTTGCAACATAAATGTCATTAAAGGGACATTTCACATCAAGGTTCGCTCTGCAGAACATGGCTGTTTTCTTCAGATGCTTTCACAGCTGGTAAAATAAAAGTTTAATATGCATGAGAAGCCTCGCTAATGCACATCAATAATTGGAAAGTGCAATTTGTGTTGTGCTTGTGCCATACTGAAATAAATCTTGGTGAGAATCATTTATCGCTGCCAAACCCTGGAGTGTAAGCCGCTCTGATCCCCAGCTGTTCCTGTTGTTTCACGTTTATCAGTGCTGGACTTTGCTCCATATTTCCACTGTAGTAAACTCATCAATAGACACATTGTATGGGGCCAAATCATTGAGGTAGTGGTAATTATTATTAAAGAAAGGAGCCTTAAATACTATTATGATGATTTTTTTTACCAGATATAAGAAAGTTAGTTAACATGCATGAGTATAACTTCGTCAAAAGACGTCTGACCTCTGTTTTATTAAATTACTTTCAGTAGTGAGACAGCGTGGCGTACTGTACTGGGTGTAGCACAGCACACTGTACACAAAGCAAGCTTTCTCTTTGCTCTACAGTCAGTCCAATAAATCACAATGTAAACAGAGCCAGAGCCAGCCAGAACAGCTTTATTTATTTATTTATTTGCCATATTTAATAGCTGTCACCGTCTTTGTTTATGTTTCAGCAGTTCCGATATTATACGCTTCTTCAGCTTTTAATTTAAAGTTTGGATATCCGTAAAATATAAGACAAGATATCCATATAGTAGTTTTAAATACCAAAAAACATCTCAGTAATGTCATGCTACTCTCCGAAGCTCTGGCAAAAATAGGATGGTTTTATGTTGTATTTTCACTCATTAATATTAATAACCTCTCTTCTGATTGGTTGACAGGCCCGTATATCCTGCATCTGTTTTCCAGATATCCACTGGATACACTTAAAGTCCAGAAACATCAGCCCCTAGAGGCTAAATCAGATAATAGCTACCTGGACAGTACAGGTGTGAGTAACACATTTAATAGCGGTTACCTGGGTTTTAGGGTCCTGGTATTAGCTGACTCACCGTCACACAAGTCAAAATGTCTGCTGGCAACAAGAAGAAGGACATGTAATATTTAGTAATGATGACAGATGACTAATATTTACAGTGACTGCAGAGAAACAGAAGCGTCTTTAGATGCCCACTTCATCCTTCAGTGAATCTGTCTATAATAAAGTTTGCTGTCTCGTAAATTGAATTTGAATTTGAATTTGTTTATTTTCACATTTGTTTAATCCCCCTTGTGTAAATGATCTGTTCCTGCTACGCTTTGAGATCACTTGAGAACCTCTTTGGTTAAAGCTGGCCCTCTTCAGCCTCTTCAGCCTGTCAGCCTGAGTACAGGGAGGATGTCTGCGGTCTCTGAAGGGTCCAATCAGCAGCCCGGTAGCAAACAGCTCCTCACGCGAGGCACTTCCCTTGGTTTAAGGACTGGGTTGCTGCTGGATTGATGGGGATTGGCATGAATAATTTAGACCTGCATTAAACTGGAAGGAAATGGTGACTCATGGAGGAGGAAAAGTTGAAATGCTAAGTGGTTTAGAAAGTGCTGCCTCGTCTTAAGACAGTGTCTGCTTGGCTCCCATGAATGGCATGAATGACTGTGTGTGGATACAATTACTGAATATATATGGCACTGCATACTTACAATATAAGTGCTTATATATGAATATGATGTTCAGCAAATGGACCAAAACTCCAAGCGCACTGACTCACACATCTTTTTCAGTGTGTATAAAAGAGTCAAATATTGCTGATAAGCAGCCTTTCAGTCACTACAGGTCTGGGACCATAGGCGGGGGGGAAAAAAGCACCAGGTCATGTCCGCTATCTACCCTGTGCAACTATACAACATGCTGGAGGCTCAGTGCATAGCAGAGCACTCTATAAATAGATCTCCCCTGCAGCTTTGGAGTCAAGAGTAGACTTAGTATGTGCATTAGTGGGCTGGCACGCAACATGAATGACTAGAAGTTGACAGGGAGGAAGAGAAAAGAAGTGATGAAAACCACCAGCCTCTCAGAACGTCACCAGTCGTCACATCTTTCATTTCTTCCAGCGCTGACTGATGAATAACCGGAAGGAGGCAAGCATTAACTAAAAATCACAAAGTGTTAGGGTCATGCATGTAGCAGTACACTGTATTAATTGCTAAAGGCCCCTCAGCTGATACGGTTTGATGATGTAATTTCCAGTGGCTGCCGCTGGCCTAGTTCCTCTACTTATGTGTGCTTTTCTGCATTTATGTGTCCTAAAAAATGTGCAGGAAAAATATCTCCCCTTTTGGTAACACAAAAAAACTTACCTCATGTCACATTTTTCATTTACCGGTGTACTAACTGTGTTCAGGCATGTCACTTTAGAAATTTCACAGTTCAGATTTGCACACAAATCCAGATCAGTTTCTCAAACGCCTGATAAAATGCAGTGAACATCTATTGAAAGGTGTTACAGGAACTGAATCCGTGCTTATATCATTTTGAGTTATGTAACTCCTGTTAAAGCTTCATGGCAGTGATAAAAACCAGAGCTCCTCTCCTGTCAGGCTCCAGTGTGAAACTAAAAAAATCACAGTACCAGTCAAACTACATCCCTGAAGCCACACGTATACATGGTCTGCTCCGAGAAAAGTCATGTATGTATTGTATGTCTTTACCACGACTCACAGTCTGAGCATGACATAACAGGGAATATGTGGAAACTCTGGGCTGTCACATTTTCTTTACTTTTGTTACTGACATGGACATGTTGATGAGAATTGTGCATTTCTTAAGTGAGTATGATCTCTGCTCGATGCCAATTTTGATGATGGATTATCCTCATCAGGGTCGCAAGGGCTGCAACCAATCCCAGCTGTCATTGAACAAGAGGCAGGTACACCCTGGACGAGTCGTCAATTCATCACATCACTTACACATAGAGACAAACAACCATTCACGCTCACATTCACATTCACACCTATTGGCAATGTACAATCACCAATTAATCTAATAAGTGCATGTGTTTGGACTGTGGGAGGAAGCCGGTGTACCCAGAAAGAACCTACACAGACATGGGGAGAACATACAAAGGCCCCAAGAGGGGTTCGAACCAGGAAACTTCTTGCCACCCAAAGGCTTCAGCTTATATCGCTATAAAAGATATCACTAAAAAAAGAATAATCTTTGCCTCATTATTCAAACAATAGTTTAAGACATCACCCTGGGATTTGGTATGTGGGCTTTTACTCGGGCACAGCAGTGTTTTGAACTAACATCATTATGCTAACATGCTGATGTTTCGTCTGCCATGTTTACCATGTTGGTTTGGCTTGTTAGCTCTAAAATTACAATTCATCCTTGAGGGATCTTAAATATCTGCAGCTAATTTCACGACAATCTATCCAATAGATAGGCATTAATGGATTAATCACTAATCATATAATTAGTGATTGTATTAACAGTACCATACACACACCGTTTGGTCCCGGCAGACTCTGTAATAATGTTTTATTCCCCCTCTATAGCATCCATGCCCGGTGCAATTGTTTTAAATGACCTTGCTCAGTCGAGAGCCGAGACCGAATCTCCATCAATTATGTATCTATCTGCGCATTAATAATTCATCAGAGACATTCTGTATGATGGAATTATGCAATTTCGGGGCATTATGACACATTTCAGTGGACATACACAGCAGCAGAAAATGGGCCTATTTCTCTGTACATGTGACACCCATCTCATATTTTCACTGCCTTATCAGTTTTTCTCCCCGGCTCAGTCATCCACAGATCAGCGGCCAGTGTGGGGATGAACTTACATCCCCCTCTCTACGCTGCATGAGTCATGGCGGCTGAAGGTCACATGATTACAGTATGTATGTATGTAACTGATATTATGATATGACCTCATCTTTAATGACTGATGGGGAGGTTGTAATTACAGGACAAAATGTTTGTTTATATGCATTTTTGAAGAAACCTGGTGCATTATGGATCTGTGTTAGGATCAGACGGCCTGATGGGGGCACTATTCTTTTATGTCAAAATACAAATATTAAAAGGCAACAGCCTGCATCACTCAACACGTTTCACTAACTTGCTCTCTTTTGCATGGATAACCATCAGATGAATAATTAAAGACACACAAGCATTAAGACGCTCAGCGTTTCCACTTAGTTATTATCTTCCTGTTTCCAGGCGCACGCAGATCACAGTAGCTGCTTCAGGATGTCACCTCTCATGTCTTGTCACCAGCATGCAAATAAAATAGTTCATAAAACAAGAAGAGACTCAATATTTTGTTGGCTCTTTATTCTTGTTTTTCTTCTTCTTTTTGCACAACTGAATTGTTTCAAAAGGCCACGTAAAGCCAGGATATTTCCAGTCCAGGGAGACGACCACCAGGCATTGTTCTACACTCATAGTGGCTGGGATTGTGCTTCTTAAATCTGCTTTACTGATGTCTTTAGTGTGTCTGTAGAGGCATCCTGAAGGAGGTTTAGTCAGAAAAAAGGTGTATGTGTGTGCAAGTGAGGGAGGGAGAGTGTGCAGGGTTAAGCTGAGATTTCCTACATTCAGATGAAGAGTGTAATTACAGCAGAATGAGCAGGCATATGGCATTGGTGCAGATGTGTTTACACAGTGCACTCAGCTGGGGTTGGCTCATTACCAGAGACAGAGAGTGGAGAGAGGAGAGCAAGGGCAATCCCTTCGCTTTCCTCTCTCCGCTGTGTGAAGTGTGCTTGGAAGAGCGATAAGCTGCTTCCTCACCTTTCTATAGAAGCATTTTGTACAAAAAAAAAGGTGTTGTGTGTGTGTGTGTGTGGCAGACTTGTCTTGTGCTTGTCTTCCTACTTCTTCACCACGCCACCTTGCTTGTCCACGTTGACAGGTATCGTGGTTTCTGAGGACTCGATGGCCGGTACGATCAAGGGAGCCTCCACGGTCAGCAACCCCTCAGGAGACAGGGAGGAGGTCACCTTCTCGATGTTAGCTGTCGCGGGAAGGCTGGAAGAGAGCAATAAAACATAAAGAGACCGGAGCTCCAATCACTGCCACTGCTTAAACAAAGACTGACTGAGGCATTAATCCCTGAGTCATTCTTGATGGGGTAAAAATCAGATCCAGTTTGTCTTTATCAGTGTGTGCTGTGGCCCCTGGATGGCAGCAGAGCCCTATGAAGCTGAAAGCTCCGACAGAGGAGGAGATGAACACAAAGAGGTGGAGGCTGCTGCTGCTTTTCAGAGCATGAAATTCAGCTATGAGCAGCAGTCAGCCCTCTACAGGCCGGACCAACCCAAAACTAAAGAGACTCACGCCAGAGAGGCCACATTAAGAAAACTCACAGGAATCTGAAGCCAGACTGAGAAATGCATTTCCCCCATGAAAATTCACAGCGAAGCCGCCATCAAACGGCCAAAACAAACCATTTTTAATAAGAACTCTTTAAGTTTTGAAGTGTGTTGTTGACATATTACATGAGCCTGTTGCTTCTTTTCATCAGCGGCTTGTAAAAAATGATCAAGAATGAAACAAAGTTTGGTCAGATTTAATCCTACATGCGTATCCTTTGATAATTGATGAACTTTAAAACACTGGGAATGCTTACGTGTATTTCCTGGTGAAGGTTCTGGACACAAAGCCGTGCTCGTCCTTCCTCTCCTCATGCTTGCCTGAGGGCACAGACAACATACTTTTATCTCAATGTGACACTAATCCGAAAGACACGTTCACTATAAGGAGTTATAAATAAAAGATCATGCAGGAAGACATCTTGTAAAATGAATATTAAATTGAATAAAAGCGCTTAGGGGGTGAGGAGCACTAGTAGGGAATGACAGCATGGTGTGGAACAAATGTGAGTGTAAAGGTTTGGGCAGGATGCACGTTATAGACTAATTATTTTCCTCACTGTACAGTATCAAGTATTGCGTCTGTCTCACCTCATGCTTATGTACAATAAACAAACTGAACTTGATTCAGTATTTTGATGATTCTGAACATTTAGATGATGTTCAACTGCTCTTTTTGTTTTGTCACAGGTCTAACTGATATAATTAATTATGGCTTAATTCAAGTATGCACAGTAACAGGACCCTGGAACTCGTACACCTAAATGGAATGGAGCCGTTATTATTTTAATTAATTACACCTTTGCTTGCTTGTGCTGCTATATAATCTCTATAAAAAGATATCTGCCTATGAATGCAAAATCTGTAGGCGAGAGATTTTGGCACCAGAGGTGTTCTGTTTTTTCTGGTTATCGGTGATGAATTCGCTTTTTATAAACATGATCTGCATTTTTATGCAGGTATCTGTTTATAGAGATTAGCAGAAATGTGTCAGACCGCAGAGTAATCTCTAAATTCCACCAGGTTTGGCTTTGTGACCTCGTGGTCGGGCACTGCTTTGGTCCATGCAGCTTTGTTTCCCACCAGAAACATTTCAGAAGCGGAGCCAGACTTTGTTAACTTCCTCAGATTTGGTCATTTTTCCTGGTTTATGTGCTTCTACCATGAGTAAGCAGACTATGTAGTTAACAAAAATTGACCAGATTCCCTCTGCTGTCTCCTGGCCAGCTCGTGTTTGGCTGTGGCATCCATCAAAATAGCACGGCCTGTGGAGCGGAGCGGCAAGACGCTTCTTGGGCACAAACATCGCCAACTCCTCCGGGCGCGTCCCAGCTGGAACACGTCACAGCCGCCTCCAATTTTTCAGGAATTTAGGGATAAATCTCTGCCTGGTTATCTGTTTTCTGGATGTTTGCTGGCTGTGCTGGAAGCACAGAAACTTTGGCCACTTCCTCCAGAATCTAAATTTTCGTCAGACGCTTTTGTTGACGTGACCTTTAGAATGATATAACTGTGGTTGGGGTCATGGATTGTTGGTAACTGGTTGAGGATAGGGCAAGATCTTTGGATCTAACTCTTGCCAAGACAATCATGACATTCATTATTACATTTATTGTTTGAGTTAGTAACACGGGACATTTTCAGCTGTGCTGCTTTGGTTTTGCCGAGGCTTTGGCGTTTGGTATTTTTATCATCTTCTATGTAGCCACGGTCATACGAGCCATAGATGATCCTCGCGAGTCCTGTCAGTCTCTCAAAGGCTCTAAGTCTGACTGGCCGTGCTGTTGAAACATTGCCATTCAATCTGGCTTGAATATGGTTTGTTATGACAACGGGCTGATAAAGGTTGCTGTCCTCGGGGGAGCTGTCCCCTTTTCAACAGGACGACACTGCTGGCCGACACCAAGCAGGCACTTTTTCCATGGAGGGTCATTAGTTCATGAAAGGCAGTGACAAAAGGGCTGTTGCACTCTTGGTGCGTATACAAAACTCTTCGCTAAAGCTGATATAATCTTTAAACATCACACTTGTTCTCTGGTGACATGTGAGAAACATGAGGTGGCAAATTCCACTTGGACTGAATCCTGAGCTTTGTTTATCTTTGACTGTGTCAGTCTCTCACCAATGAGATACTGGCCATCGTCAGGCCCTGGACTCTGGACCTGGACGATATCCAGTAGTCCTTTTAAAGTAGCAGGGACACTGGATGAGTCACGGCTAAACCCCTAACTCTAAGAGTGTGATCTTTTGTGAAATGGCAGAAGAGAGAACAGAGAAAAGACTCGAGGCCTCACTGAGCTTAGATATTATATGATCCATTCCACACACATTTCTTCAGGTTTGCCCGCTTTGCTTTGGTCCTCCACAAGAATGGACTGACAATGAAAACATTTTATGGCAAACTGTGAGGCTGGGTGTGCAATAAAACAGTCTCTGCACTGTGTCCGTCTGTGAGCTGCTGTAAAAGTCGACTCCCACATGTTGAATTGTGTGTTGTTTTGCAGGCGTGCAGCCAAAAGCCCCCGCCCTCCGGTGTACTGGAACTCGGTATATTGTCTCAGGATATTATGCAACTCTGCAGCAATGCATCTGCCTTGTTCTTGAGCCAGAAAAAAAGGTTTCCAGCCTTTTTATCTTTTGCCTTTTTGTTCAGAACTGTAGCATTTTTCTCTTAGAAGGGGAGTGACAAGCCAAAGTACATCAAGTGAGACACCTACCCACCAATACATATGTCCTGTATACAACAGTTTCAGATCTTTGATGTTCATGATCTTCACCTCTTTAGGTTTTTAGTAGAAGATACTGAGCTTTGTTAGTCAGCATGCCAAACAGCACAAACCAGTGAAGAAGAAATGAGTGCTCACCAGTGATTTCCACCACACCGTCCTTGGTCTTCACCACCAGCTCCTCGGGTGAAAAGTGGTTGACATCCAGGGACACCTTCCAGTTGTCCTGGGTCTGCTTGATCTCTGACATACCGCTACTCATCTGACGGGACAGGGCACGAGCATGCTGTTGGGCCATCATGGGATTGGGGTACATCATGGGGGCGTGAGGCATCATGGCGCCCATGTCTGGGACCATGAAGGAAGGCCGCAGGTACCCGGGCCAGTGGGTGCTGGGGAATGTGGGGAAGTCCTCGGGCAGAGCCGGCATGGCGAAGGCCTGGTCGAAGATGCGGCTGTTCTGCTGCCAGTCACGGAATGGGTCCCAGCTTGGGGTGCGGAGCAGGGTGAAAGGAATACGTCTCTCAGTCATGGCTGCTGTGTTGAAGGCGGCAGAGGAGTGTTGCTGTAGTGGAGAGCTGCTGGCTGCAGACGAAGAGCCTTTTGGCCTCTCTAAAAATGTTTTCCCAACGTGCTGTCTGCCTCTCAGCTGAGAGCTTTTATATCTTGTCAGCAGAGCCCTCCCTTCTGACTCAAGTCCCCCCAAGCTCACACCCCCAACATAATTCTGGAAGGTACTCCAATATCTATTTGTGGCAGACGTAGCACTCGAATGGAATCCAACAGGAAGGCCCTCCCCAGTAAGCAGCTGCCCAGTGCTCTGTTAAACCTGCCTCTCTCCTGTCATGTGTAATCCCCTCCCTCCTTTCCTCTCTTGACGTCGCAAAGATCCAGAAGAATCTGGGTGGCTGTTGGGAAATTAACCAGGCCTGCTGAGCGCGTACTAAGTCAGACTTAGATGAGAGTGACATCCTATTTGTAATATGGCTCTGTATAGTCCATGATGTGATATGAAGGACAGGCAGTGCTATGCTCTTATCAGTACAAATACACAAAAAGGGTCATGTTTACCACTCTGTTCATCACCTCTTTTTTTAGCGACTGGAAACTGAAACTGTAACTTTGTTGTAATCTTGAAAGTGGAAAGTTTTCCCATTCTTGCTTGATGTACAATGTGTCTTAATATGGACATGTTGTTGAAATATGGTTAGTCATTGTCTTGTTGGAATATGCAAGGCCATCCTTGAAAAAGACATCATCTACTTGGCAGCATATGTTGCTCCAAAACCTGTATATATATTGTTCAGCATTAATGGTACTCACCGTGCCATCACTGATGCTGGTTTTTGAACTGTGTGCTGCCGGATGGTCTCTCAGGCAGATGGTCTTAGTCAGGAGGACGCTGCATCCAAGATTTCTAGACAGAAAGTCAAATTTTGACTTGTCAGATCGCAGGACTGTTTCCACTTCACCTTCGTCCATCTTGAATGAGCTCGAGCTCACAGAAGGCAGCGGCATTTCTGGATTTGGTTTCTAAATGGTTTCCTCTTTGCACGGTACAGTTCCAACCTTCAGTTGTGGATGCAGACGATGGTTTCTGGAAGTCTTCCCCAGTCCGTGCAGCGATGTCCATGAAAGAAGTGTGTTTGTTTCGTCTGATGGCCTGAAGATCATGACCATCCACCGTCCCTTGTGCACAGAGATTTCTTGTGGCTGTCTGAATCTTGGTATTATGAGCTATAAATTGTTGCACTATTTGCAATTTTCCAAGAGTGTTGAACCCCCTCCTCATCTTTACTGCACAAAGACTCTCAGGGATGCTCTTTTCATACCCACTAACCTGTTGCCAATTAACCTAATGAATTGTGAGATCTTCCATGAGGTGTTTTGTTTTAGCATTTCACAATTGTTCCTGTCATTCATTGTCACTGTGCCAACTTTTTGAGACGAGTTGCTGGCACCGAATTATTCTCATTATTCAAATTCTCAGTTTCAACATTTGATGAGTTGTCTCTCTGCTGTTTTCAATTAAATATGTTTTGCGCATCATCACATTTTACACAGCGTGACAACTTTTTTGGAAATGGGGTTGTAAATTTGTGACTTGGATACAAATGAACATTGCACACACACACACAAGCAGAGCAGTAAAGATTTAAACGCCAGAAACATCTGGTGTAATATTACTTCATGCTGAGTCATCCTGAGGTCACTTATCACACTAAGGAGGACAGGGTGTAGGCGCTGAGGAGACAAACTACATCTAATCCTCAATATTCAGCCGCTCACGTTGAGCTTCGCAATTTTCTGTTATCAGATCATCGTCAGTGACATTTTCTGCAACTCCTCATGTTCTTAATGTCACAAACGGAAATAATAAGCCACGCTTTCTCAAAGCTGTTGTCAGCCCGACAGTCTGGCTTTATTGTATGTTACAGATATGTTCCTACCAACCTCTTACTGGCACTCTTACAGTATGAGATGCTCTGCTTTTAGAAATGGCCCCTGCACTTATAGGATCCAGCTATGACGTGAGTCAGAGGCTCTGGCTCAGGAGTTGGAGGTGTGTGAACGTCTGCTTCTGTCCTTATGAGTCTTACATGTCAGTGTATAAATGTGTGTAAGTGGGTGATTTACATTCTCTCACGGACCCCTCAAAGTTGACATAGAGTTTTGTTTACTTGCAACGATCTTCTCAAATTGCACAAAATTGCCCCATTTCGTAGACAATATTTTGTACTATTCAAGTAGCGATAACAATATGTTTTTTGTCATTTTATTATTCTTTCTTGTGTGTTGCAGGTGTGAAAAAAATACTCTGCTGAATAACAAATACAAGCTGGTTGGGTTGAGTACTCTGGCTTCCTCCCACTGTCCAAAGACATGCAGTTAACAGGTTAATTGGTGACTCTAAATTGCCTGTAGGTGTGAACATGAGCGTGAATGGCTGTTTGCCTCCATGTGCCCTGTGATGAACTTGCATCGTGTCCACGGTCAAGTCATCTGGAATAGGCTGCAGCCCCTTGTGACCCTGATAAGCGGTTACAGTTACGGAAAATGGATGTATGGTTATTACCTAAAGTGCAGGTAATATTAGCCTGTAGTCCACAGATGTGAGATTTGCAGATTTGCATTGGCCAGGAAGTCCAACAGTGGCGTAACTGTACCAAACTGTAGAAGAAGTGTGGCCACAACAATAGCCTTTTATTTACAGAGTGACTGTCAGAGGTAGCAGTGGCACTTTCTGCTACACCCATATCACCTTCCACAATAACTTAGCTGCCACACCTGTCTGTCTCAGTGTCCCATAGGGTAACAGTATATCACAACAGCAGTGTATGGTATGTCTGCACAGGCCCTAAAATAGACAACAAACTCTCCTCAGTGCTGGTTTGACTGGTAGCTGCTGGAGAAGCTTCTAGCCCCGTTTTCCAGTCATGAGTATCAGATACCGGACGGCTCTCATGAGTGCCATCTATAGGGAAATATATGCACAACGCCTGCATGACTATGCAAGCCATAAAGAGAAAGAACAACACAAGAGTTTACGTATTTCCTCATTTGTTTCTGTTTATTGTCAGGTATAATAACTTGTACACTACAAAGAATGACTTGTAGAACCAAAGGGGCAATGCTATACTTGGAATAAATGAACAGGTTTGCAGAGTATCATAATTGGGTTAAGTCTGCTTACACTGGGAATGCAACACTGTGCGACTGACATGAGACCGGACGAATGATAAGGAAGACTTAGGGTGATCCCTGATTGTATCGCCAGTTTGTTTACCGTCCTATACAAGCTGTAGGGTACAGAAAGATGGTGCGGCCCGTTATACAAGGGATTTAGAGTCATGTGGTGGCTGGGAACACGCATTAGAGGAGCAATAATGGACTCTCCTCTAATCACACAGAGATGTTTTGGTTGTGTTCGAGAGCTGATCCCTCGCTCCTCGATACAGGCAGAGCCACAACGCCTTGCATTAAAAGAAAACCTTTACAACAGGCCGGAGATCGTGGGAGTAAGTGTGGATGAAGACTCAGTCCCACTGGCTAAAATCAGAACATCTTAAACACACACCCGATAGTAAGCCTTCGCCACAGAAAGAAGCCCGCTCTGTGTAAAACGTGGACATAATCAGTTCATTTTCAAATGGCTATACATTTGCAGCAATCTCATCTTCGAAGCCTGATCCAACCATTTTACGACAAAAGGTAAATAAATTAAACAATAAATAACCTGATAAATAAATTAATAAATACAGTAGAATTATAAATAGCTGTGGTCAACAACAAAAAAAGTGTGCATGGAGACTTTTTGCAGACAGTTTTTCCTGTACAGTACCATACAGACGCCTGAGGTGCAGGCTACAGTGGTGTACACATAAATAATTACCTCACTGATCATTGCAGAGGAGGTACACACACACCCACACACTCCCACACACACACACACACACTCCCACACATAAAGCAGAGTCAACATAATAACTTAAACAGGGAAGAGAGTAAAAGTACATAATACATAGTCTCCTCCCCTCCAGTTTCCTTTCACCTGTGTACGCGAGGTGGCTGACATACCGTGTATATGTCAGAGGGGAGAACAGATGCAGATGGGACTTTTTCGTTCCCGTCCTCGGAGCAGCGAGTCTCTCCACCCGATGCATCATGCTAAAACGAGCCTCTTCGAACTAGATGGAATATACAGTGCATAGTTTACAAAGCCAGAACTTAAAGAGACTTTAAAGAGAGTTTACATCTATACAGACAAACCTATACAATACAGTTTTTTTATCATTAAAAAAAAGTTCCCTTTCCGTTTTGCTTCCAGTTTCATCCGACTCCGACTTTCCTTTTTTGTTCTCGCTTGTTGTTGATCTCTGTGCTTCGATGAAATGGAAGTCTTTGGGGAGACGATGAGGGGGAAAAGTCAGATTATCTGAAATGTACAGTAAGCCGCTGATGTGTCCTCTTTTTGCCTTCTACTCAGCTCCTATATGTATATATGCATGTATATATATATATATATACATACATACATACATACATAATATTTTAGATATATATGAATTATATTTTCATTGATTCATTTTTGGTTGCTTTGTGGAAGAAGAGAAAGAAAGTGCTAACATACAGCAAGATTTGTTCTCTGGGCTCTACCAAATTAATTTCTGACATGTGGTGACCCATTTCCTTTAATACCTTGTATATGTGAAGACATGAAGAGTGACAGCCAAGTTCATAGTACTGTGCTATATCAAAATACATTTCTCCTCTTTGATCCAGGCTCTGTATTAGAGAGGGATTATGGTGTAGGGTCAAGGGACCCCCGGACTACACAGCAGTAAATCTACCAGGACTGCTTCTTTGTCTGTTTGTTTGTGTTTCTCCGTCTGTGCTGTCTGTCGTCCGCATTCAGAAGCGGGGGCTGTCGTAGCTGCTGCGGCTGTAATAACTGTGGTGACTGCGGGAGCGGCTCCTGCTGCGGCTCCAGCTCCGGCTCTGGCTGCGGCTCTGGCTCCAGCTTCGGCTCCGGCTCCGGCTTCTGCTGTGGCTCCGGTTGTGGCTTCTGCTGCGGCTGTAGCTGCTGTAGCTGCGGCTACGGCTGCGACTGGTCCGTGAGGGGCTGCTGTCGTAGCTCGATGACGAAGGGCTGGGACGGTAGTATGGGATCGGCCGCTTCCGAGCGCTGGAGGAGAGGAGAGAGGATGGAGCCTCAGTTAGTGTCATGATCAGGAAGAACGCATGGTGTATTAGGACAAGATTCGGTTGGTTGAAAGCAAATCAGTGTTAGGTAGACTCATGATCAGTGCAGGATCTGAAAGAGAGCAGCTATGTGGGTTAAAAAAAGTCCAAGCTGTTCACACTCATACTTACACCATAATCACACACACACATAGCAGAGAAATGCATGTTTTGTTAGTTTAGGCTTAAGCTTAGATTGTCTTGTTAATAGCCACCCTGGAAGCGTTTCCTGTAAGGTAATTAGCTGTTAGTTCCCAAAAGAACCTCATCTTCTCAGTGGAGGCCAACACCCAGAAAAATCAACAGTCAACGGTGTGGGGAGAGATAAACGCTATCAAGGTATCCCTGCTGCTACAAGGTGTGCTTCACCTTGTCATTTCAGCAGCGGTGTAGATTACTCAGCCTTAGCTTTTGTCTCCTGTATCTGCCATGGGAACCCACAGCTCGTGCAATAGAGCGAATTCCACTTAAATAAACCTTGATAGCATTTTAATCTCCGTCTCCCCGTGTTACAACATTAGTGCATAATCGCAGTGGGGGTGCAGCTTTAGAGTCGGTGTGAGTTTCTTTTGTGTGAATTGATGAAGGAGCAGAAAGACGACAGAAAGAAAAAAATAAATAAATAAACGGGAGGAGGCCAGGTTTTACTCAGGGGACCTCTGATGGTTTTGCTGTTCGGCCGAGCTTCAGGAGTCACACTAGCCAGATCCTGCTGCACGGCAACTGTTACCAGGGTAACTAGCCTGCAGCAGCTCAGTTCAGCAGCATCCCGTTGTCTTGGCATCAGCACCTTTAGGACTGGAGTGAAAGATGACAAGATACACACATTTCACCCATGTCTATTCACACTTGAGTATGAGACGGTAGAGAGGCGACATGAAGAGTGTTTTCACAGGATGTGAGAGTTTAAATATCAACAAACTATATTTAAGAACTACAGTCCTCAGTGATGTTTCTATAGGACAAGATGACATGATCTAATCTTAAATAACTCATTAACATAACATAACATAACATAACATAACATAACATAACATAACATAACATAACATAACATAACATAACATAACATAACATAACATAGGATACAAGGTAAAAATCTGATTTCAGTATGAAGCATTATTATTGTTTGATTTATATTTAATTGAAAATAGAGAATAGAGTACATTGATAAATAAAGAAATCTAAAAAGACAAAATAAATCAATGGAGCCAAACTGAATACATATTTTTCTTGGCATCAAATCTGTATTGATTTATTGTTATCAGTGGCCAGTTTATTAGGTACAGCTCACTAAAACGAATGCAATCTTATACATAACAACAGACTTACAGTAAGACTGCAGGAACTATCCAGGGCTGAAAAAAGTATTTTCTCTGCATATTTTCAGGGTAAAGAAACAACCACTATGTGATATGTGATCTGTTTCTGAGTTAATATTCTTTCAATTAGAGATAATACAGCGAAGAATCGTGCTGCTCTTTGTCGTAAAGAAGGAAATCTGTCACGTCTCAGTGAAAGTAAATGTGATTAGCTGGTTATTGAATTAACAATGCAGCATTTTACAGAACATTTCTGTTTTTTTTAGATTACTTTTTGAATCTTTATTGTTTGATGAAAGCTGAAGAATTTAGGGGGGATGACATGCAACAAATGGCCACAGGTCAGACTCAAACCCTGGGCCGCCACAGCAAGGATTGAGCCTTTGTCCACGTGGCGCACACTCTAACACAGAAGATTTCTAATATTCTTATTATATTACCATTACTAACAATCACAAAGCACAATAACTAGTTTAATTTGTATTAGCTCGTTGATAGAAATGTATAAAAGAAGGAACTGACATGTTCTGTTTGGCTGTCCACAAAAAACCTTGAACCTAACCGACACCCTTGTAAACACTCTGTTCCTTTGTACCTGCAGTTTTTCATTTCTACTTCACATAAAGGTTTTACTGGATCCGAACGAGGGTCTCAAAATTTTCCATTTGTGAGTCAGAGCAGTAGGAAAGCCCATCATTTTATTCATTTAGCATCATCTTTGCTCTAATTTAAAGCTATAAAAGAACGACTTCTGCCCCAGCTCGAGTGGAGTGCTGTAAAATTATGAGACATGTTTTAACCGGAGAGTGTAACATCCATTAAAGTGTGTTGCATTAATTCCTGACATATAAAAAGCTGAGAATAAACTTTAAAAGATAAACTGTCTAATGGGAGTCCACGCTGTGAGTTACCTGGTGATCCTGCGAGCCTCCATGAAGCTCGGCGAATCTCTTCTTCTTTTGCGGATGGGTGAGTAGCTGCGTGAGCGGCGGCGAGCTCTGCTGTCGGTGTCAGAGCGGTTAGGGCTCTCCCTCTCTCTGCGGGACACACAGAAAAATCAATCAGGACAGCAACAATAGAGCTCTTGAGATTAAAAAAAAAAATCAAAACTGAGAGAAAAGTGTGGCAGACAATGAGGTTTCACCTGGAGTTGTTTTGTCTGTTGTGTGGGGACTTGGCCTTGCTGGGGCCTCTGTCTCTGGAGGCCGAACGTGAGGATGAACGGCCGCTGCTCCAGGAGCTGCTGCGCTGTCGGAGGTTGGGTTTGCACCTAGACTCCTCTTTCTTCCTGCCCGACGTGTGCGAGTGGCGCCCCGGAGATGCAGACGGGCTCCTGTGATGCGCCTGACCCCGACTAGAGCGGTGGTGGCGCTTGGAAGAGTGGCCCCCTTTTGTCCTGGTGTAATTGGCAATATAAGACAGTAAATGTCAAGTGATTCTGTCTCAGTGGCAAAGCTCCAGCAGTGATAATGTTCTGAAATCGTCCAGAGACAAATGGAAGTCTTTGTGCTTACTTTCTCTGGTGACGAGAGTTCCTCCCTCTGTGAGTGTGGTTGTGCTGGGAGTGGGCCGAGTCGCTGCTGTGAGCGGGGGAGTGGGAGCTCTTATTCTGGCCCCTCTGGCTCCCTCTCCTCCCTGATGTCTGGCTCACGGAGCTCCCTACAGCTGCGTTCCTGCCCTCCACACTCCCAGCCTCTCCCGTCGCGCACATTGGTCCTGTTTGGCTCCTGCTGGGGGCGCTGTGGAGCTTGTGCTCTCTCAGCAGAGTGGACTGGATGCTTGCGGAAGTAGCAGTCAGCAGACGGAGCTTCTGTAGAGATATGATGACCAACAAAGGAAAACAAAAAAAGAAAAAAGAAAAGAAAAAAAAAGGACGAAAAAGAGCATTAGAGGGTGTCCGGGTTGGTGATTGAGTGCTACGGTGTACTTGCCAAAAGAAGGTAAACATCTAAAAGAAAAAGATCTAGGTTTTCTCCATATGGCTTATAGATAGTCCTCTATGGTGCAGCGCATGCAATACTTGGCATGCAAAACCATAATGAGTTGAAGAAATCATAAATCGCAAAAACAAACAAAAAAATTAGGAGGAGGAGGAAGAGAGGGAAAAAAAATAAAACAAAACTGTGAACCAAATAAGTTTAAGAGCAGAGGCAGAAAGTACAGAGCTACAGATTTTGTAGAGTAGAAAAAGAGGACTTCTTCAGTATTTTTTTTTTTTTTTTTTTTTTTAGTAATGGTTAAAAAAAAATGAAACAAAACAGAAAGAGAAGACAACTTGACGGAACATCACAGAAATGGAAGGAACAAAATAAAGATCACAATTATTGAATCAATCGAATCAGAAAACAAATCGTCTGCTACTCAATTTTCTCTTTCTGGATTTTTTTTTTCCTGAAGACAATTGCTGAGATGTGAACAGCGACCCATTTTCTTTGATTTTTTTTTTTTTTTAATGGTTACTCTTGTTTAACTCCCTTCTGGTTAACATCCACTTACCAATAAAGTGGTATTCCCTCCTTTAGTAGGTAAGGTATGAAGAAAAGGGAAAAGTGGGGCAACATAAGTGCATCATTAGATTCACAAAATGCAAGAGAAAAAGACACAAAACCCTTCCCTGCCAGTGACTCATGAGACAATGCATGGAAATCAATGGAAAAGAACTCAAAAGCAAAGAGGAAAACCACAATGTGCAGGGAAACCCACACACAGAGAGTCAATCCTCTGGGCCCAGTCACCTTCCTGAACATCGGAGAGGAACTGGCTGGTGAGAGTTCAAGGTGTTTTCTTTACCATTTTTCTCTCCATGTAGTATCTACCACAGGGCAGCTGTTATTTTAACTGCCTGACACTTTAACAGGCTGACTACGTTAGCTTCTACTGGTGGTTACAATCAGTTTGTGCTCATGGGCTCCGTGATCAGGACACTTATCGTTATCACAACAGACAACTTTTTCTGTTCTTGTAGTTCCAGGGAGTTGTCGCTGCATTGCTGCATTGCATGACAGTGAGTGTAAAGTCAGTATTTCTGAGACTGACTTGGGTACAACCACATTTTCTGCCAATTTTTTTGGGGGGGGGGGTGACTGATGATGATGTACGAACCCCCCCAAAAAGCATTTCATCAGTGAAAGTTCATCTAATTGACAAACCAATAAGAATGTGATTCGATGAAGCTACTTTTAGAGTCCTGGATAAGCTAGCAGTTTTCAAAAGTACCACTGTCTTAAAGGATGAGGCCGGCAAATATTCTACATTTTACTTATTGTCAATAAATCCCGCTGTGCCATGGAGCTCCAATGATTGTCCAGGTGCTTCACTAGAGCACCAAATCTGTATTAATCCACAAGTCTGAATGTCGAGTCTTACCTTGACTTGAAATATTGCTACTATTGGGTGGATCGACATGATATTTTGTACTGATCATGATCCCCAGAGGATAAACCCTACTTACTTTGGTGATCCATCATCATCAGATCTAAATGTACTTTGCTCAGTACTTTTGTTTATGACCAAATACCTGCAAAACTAACAACATTCCCATCAGCCTCAGCTGTACTTTGTATTTAATGGTAATAAGCATGCTAAACTAAGATGCTAAAGCATGTTATTAGCTTGTTAGCATTGTTATTGTGACCACGTTAGCATGCACTGGCGTTTAGCTCAACGGGCCACTGTAGCTGAGCCCTCTCTAAGACTTATTTAATAATAAAACTATGTATTTGTGGCCAGTATTTCATCTTCAGTAGGAATTCATAAATGTGCCACAGACACAATAGGGACGTGAGAGAGTATTGACAGACTAACGCATTGTTTGTTCAGGCTTTTTCAAGGGATTTATTCATAGTAAGAAAAACATAGAGGAATGCCAGCCTTATCCTGTAAACTGCGTATGGTAGAGGGTGAGATAAAGTATATTTCATACTTCTATTTTAAGCATTCAACAAAGGTAGAACTTGTGATTCAATAGTAGATGGGGACTGAAACTTGTGATGCACACTTATACGCTGCTCGTTGTAAGCAGCTCATGAAAAGTGGGAAAAATCTCCAAGAGGCGTTTTAGTATGAAACCAAACACAGCTGGCTCTTCCGCATGCATTATCATGTGCTGTCTGAACTGCTTCGTAAGCTAAGATACAACAAAAGCACCGACTGGTTCTTTGCAGAAAGAAGAAGAGCCGTTCTCCACTATAGAGAGAGAGAGAAGACAACTAAAGCGGAATAATAAGAGAAAAAAAAAACACACAACCACTGGTGCTTATGACAGTTGTTAGAAGAAACAGTCGTGGAAATCAATGGTGAAAATCATAAGACGGATGTACTAATTCACCAACAAACAGAGAGATGCTGGACAAACAGGAATGCATTCTACCAAAAAAAACAGAAAGAAAAAATAAAAAGAGAAAGAAATGGACCTGGAAGATAGAGCGGGATATTGGACTTCAGGATGAAGTTAAGGAGGAAAGAGAAAAACCAGAGCTCTACTTAATCCAATCTTTTAAGAGTCAAATCATAATTGATGAAGTTAGATTAATTTGGTTAAAGACCATTGGTAAATAACAGAAAGAAAGAGAGAGAGAGAGAGAAAGAGAGAGAAAGAGAGAGAGAAACATTGACGTCACTCAGGCTAGGGTGCTTGTCACATTCTCATCTGCATAAAGATCACGTGCGTAGGCAAAGCTTTACCTACCTTCCATTTCAATCAGTGACACGTATGCAATATCAACAAAAAAAAGGAAAGAAAGAAAAAAAGAAAAAAGGAGAAAGGAATGTTCTCCGCAGCGAAATGGGAAAAAGACAATGACCTCTTTTAGTATCAACGCTACATATTTTGTCCAGAGACTAAAAGGAGAAATAAACAAACCAAAAAGTAAAAAAATAAAGAAAAGAAAACAGAGGGGAGCAAAGTAAAAAAAATAAAAATAAAAATCCAGATGGATCAAACTAAAATTAGAAACAAAGGATGAGTCTATAAACTACATGAGTTGCTTTGTCTTTTTCGCTTGTACAAATGCAGCCATATTTGTATCAAAAACTGGGGGGGAGGAGGGGGGAGGTGGAGGATAGAGGTAAGCGGATAGAGTTAATTGTCATATTAGTGGACATCCATGTTGAGTAGAGTAGCTAGAAGGACGGGAGGGTTGGAGGAGGAGGAGGAGGAGGAAGGAGTAGGAAGAGGAGGAGGAGGAGGGCATGCAAGAGCTGGCAGATGTGAGAAGATACGTGGGAAGAAAAATGCCAGGACGACAAGAGTGAGACGTGAGTCACGCATGACACAGATGATGAACAGCTGGGGGAGAGAGGAAAAGGGAGGACGGGGGAGGTAGAAGAGTGTTGGAGGGGCAGTCACTGCTAAGATGGACAACTAAAGAGTCAGCACATTTGAAAGGGACCCCAGTCGCATTTTGGCCTGGGTCTTCTTCAGTAGCGGCACTTCTCTACATCTCTGCGCTTATTTTTTTTGGACGTCAGCCCGTCTTTCTTCAGGGCGATCTTACTTTACTTATTTATCTCTATAAACACATAAAAGAGAGAGAGAGCCTGAAGGAGCTTTGTCAAATCTGAACATTCAAAATGGCTTGGGTCCCTTTAAAATAACAATTATGTTAATAAATGTGTGAGTTGTCCTAGTTTATTTCCAAGCGACCATGTACTGAGTGTGTTTGAAGTGTGTTTGAAGACATCCATTAATAATGAGCAAGAGGACGACTTAGCGCCGTTTGGGGCTGTCTCATCCGCCGTGCAGGAGACGGTCGCCGATGTTTCCCAGTTGAAGCCGCTGTGCGCTGCTCTTTATCAGAGGTGGAGAAGTTAATGATGTGTTTACAAAAGCTAGCCAGATAGTTTTCATCCTTGAAGCCTTCTGTGACATGGTACTAGAAAACACTTCTGATGAAGGCTGAATCTCCTCTTTGTGTGTCCAAGAAAGAAAGAAAGTGTGACTCATTGCCGCCTCCTGTGGTCAGAGAGCGGCAGACACCTGGGAGACTCTCAACAGACTGCTATGACCTGCAAGACGAGTGTCACATGACGCTGTGCAAACTATTACTGACTTTGGGTTTGAACCACTAAGAATATAAAGAATGGACGTCGTATCCGTGACATCACCTACAGGATTCAGAAGAGATCAAAATGGTGCTGGCTGCCAACATGTTGGCGGTCCTGCCTCTTCCGCCTCCTTGCTGATCTAAAAATCAGCAAAGGTGTGGATCATTGGTGGCCCTGAGTCGGGCTGAATGATGTCTGGGTGCTCAAACAGGCTACCTGTAACAGCACCAAGTGAACATGCTGTTAATTCTGCATAACTTTAAACCTTAATATAGTTTGAACAGGTGAGTTGTATATAAATTCACCCTCAGTACAGTTGTCATGAATGGGGAAATTAACTATAGAGACCAAAACTGTTTTTTGTACCAGGCTGTAAACATGTTTATTTCTGCTGTGAAGTTGGACATTTGAACATGGGGACTTATGGAGACTGACTTGTTCTGTAGCCAGCCTCAAGTGGCCATTTGAGGAACTGCACTTTTGCCACTTTTTATGGCACCAATGTGGGGCTTCACAGAGGTTGCCGCTTGGTCCAGGCTTTTTGCTGTTTATGCGCTTCTTCACAGTTAACCTTGCAGATCTTTGGCGGGGACTGCGGTTGCAGTTGGTGTTTCTTCCTCCGAGGAGACAACTAAGTCACAGCGAGGTAAGATTTTTGCTTTCATTAAATTATTTTCTCACACCATGTTTTAGTTTGACTGAAGAGGGACTCTGCTTAACTTCTCCACCTCACAATAAAGAGCAGTGCACGGCTGTTTCCAGGACTGTCCCGCACACAGCGGATGACACCGATCCAAACGGGGCTAGAGGACGACTACAGGAACACAAACTGAGATGATAGATAGATAGATAGACAACCAGAGCTGCTATACAGAACATTTGCTAAACCACACAACTGCTGCAGTAAAATCAAACTTCAGTTGCATCCAGGATCTGTCACACATAACCATCCTCCTGCGCAGTGGGGGGAGTTATCATGAGACAAATATTTTAGCTGTTTTTTGGGGGGAGTGGTAACGTCACCTTGTGCTGCTTAAAAAAAGGTGAGCCAATTCAATGCTCCTCTTTCACTACGACTGAATGGCTCAAAGATACATGATCGAACAGACGCTCGCTCGCCATTCTCCACTGGCCTGAGCAGACAGAGTAGAGACAAACGTCAGGGACAGAAGAGATACTGCCACCTAGGGGCAACATGCACATCGACATGGTACAGTAAAGCAGTAGAGAGGAGCGTGTGCTTTAACTCCTGGTGGTTTTGGCAGGAGCTGATTGGACGCCTGGAGGAGAAGAGGATCTATCACTGAGCAGAGCATGTGCTTGAGAAGAAAGACAACTGTATTGACAAGAAGAAACTATTACACATACCCAGTTAACCTACTTGGTCCAGTTCCAAAGCATTTGAGTGCTTTTTATATAAACGAGACAGAAAGATTTGGGCATTTTATTCATGGGTAAATACCACTTAAATTGATAAAGAAAAAAAAGAAACAGTAATGAATGAAATAAGCAGAAAGAGAGAAGAGAGAGAAGAGACCAGATAAGACCTCAGACACATGCAAGCTGGAGTAGAAAAGACATCAGTACTCTGCAGTGAGTGTTTGCAGCCCATTAAGATGCTTATTCATCAGAGGAAGATTATTTTACAAGTGATCCCCGTGGTCTAACGGACGTCTTGTGTTTTATCCCGACATAATAGCTGTCATCCTCACTGTAGCTCTAATGATTATTTTACAGTACGGAAAAAAAAAGCAAAGGTTGTTTCCATAATATCAGAGAGTGATTTAAAACTCATCACGAGCCAAAACAAACAGAGCAGGTCCAAATTAAACAAGCAGAGAGGAGAATATATACAAATTATCATATGTTTGTGGACACTATGTGGTGCTGTTATCAGTTGTAACATTATTTAAAGTGTGTTTAGGACATGGAAGGTTTAAAACGGCGAAATAAAAACAAATCAAACAAAGAAACAAAGTCAATATACTGTGTTATCTGTGTTTATCTTTATATGTATTTACTGTGTCATAATAAAATTATGAACGTATTTCAAAACAACAATTATTTAGCTTTTATTATTGACTTTACATTTATGTTCGACAGTCAGCAGTTGTCAAAAATCGAACTAAATATAAGCCGAGAGCGACCGAGCAGCCGGCTCACCAGCCGAGTCACGTCAGCCTTTGCCAGCAATGATTGTTCTGTGCTGTCTGATTTGATTTTAAAGACACGGCACAATGAAAAAGTATTAAAACTTCCTGTGAAACAAATAAAATATAAATATTTTGATGACTCATCATGGACAAATGAGCATGTGGGTAGCTGTCAGAGCAATATCTGAGGAGGATGTCACAAAAACTCGAGTACTTGAGGTATCATTTATTCATTCATGTCTTATCCTCCTTCTCCTGATCGAACATTGCACGTGAGGGAAGCATGTGTAGAGGCCAATTAAACACTGTCACTTTTGATTGATCCAATCAAATCTGCAGGATCTGATTTAAATTCCTTTCGTAACTAAACTCCGCCAACATTTCACATGGAAATATGTCACATTACAGTGACTGAAGATGCTCTGACTGCTGCAGACAAATGTATGTATGTACATATGTTTTTTATTTAGTTATGACACAGTGAATGCATGAAAGGAAAAAATATATATAGCATTATATTGTGTTTCTTTTTGTTTCTTTGTTTGCTTTGTTTTATGGAGCAATTTAGCGTTTTAAATCTTCCGTACAGCCGAGCACAAACAGCTGTTCATAGCAGCATTTTATAACAATTCATTTCAGCATGCTAGGATTAAGACTTTCCATTAAGTAATTGGATTAGTCAGTTCAAGGAGGACTTGCAGATTGGTATCACATTAAAGCACCATCAGATGTCTGATTATGACTCTTGACTCAACGTTGGCTAATTAAGACTTTATCGGCAGTAAAACGTAGATGTTGTAATTGCAGATAGACACATTTTTCTTTGATATTTCTCCACGGGCATGAACCTCTGTGGGAGGAGGGCAAATGTTTGAAGTAGACATACCTGTCCCTGGCTCAACTTTATTTTGTTTTTCTTATTCCTTAGCGGGCACCCACTTGGAAGAAACGGCACATCTTTTTGCTCATTCATTTGGAAACACTGTGCGCCTGCATGGCTCATATTTCCATTCGAGGTGCAGGTATGCTAATGCCGTGTGCCTCGACTCAGGAGGATGTGTGCTGCACAGAAACACTAGAACCTTTCTTGTCTTTGCTCCCTCCCTCTGTTACCGGCAAACAACAGGAACAAACAAAAAAATCAAGATGGCAGAGGAGTCAAAGAGAGCCAGAAACAAAGCAGCAGGAGCGGCAAGTTGTACACACAGGAGTGTTTTTATACACGTCAGAAATAATAATGTTAATAATAACTGGCCTACAACCTAAGAATAACTGATAAAAGAATGAAAAAAAAAGTCTTTCAATATCAAAGGAGATGAGAATTCATGTCAACCAACACAAAAGAGCAAGATAAAACTCATTTGAGACTGTGGTAGATACCGTTGGAGTGGGTAAGAGGGGAGAGGGTGGGGGGCGGGAGGGGGGGGTGTGAGAGCAAAATAGAGGAGATTACATACATCGTGCCCTTTCTCGCCCTCGGCGTGGTTGAGTCTGCCGGCCTTGCCGTTGCGGCTTCGCTGGGTGTGGTCCCCGTTGTGCCACGCAGCGGGAGCGTTGGGGCCCGGGGACAGCGGGGTGCTGGACACCTTTTGTCCGTCCATCTTGTGCTTGGAGTTCAGCCTGGAAGAGCAGAGCCACAAAGGAACACCTTGACTTCAGATAAAAGTACGAAATCTTGTTGTTTGACTTGAAATATTTTGATTAAAGAGAGATATTAAGTTGGTTACATTAAGATCTTAGTGAGACAGGGGAACACACACCTGAAACAAGTTCTGGAGCAATTCTACAAATTATAATAGGTTATGATTCATAATTTCTCCAGAGCAGAGTGGTGACATTTATCCGAGCTGCAGAGAACACAAATAAAGCAGCACTGATTTTGCTTGCAATCATGATCATTCTCTCATTTTCATTGTCTAGGTCAGACATCTCAGCACCCCTGCGAGTTTTTTTAAATTCAAAGTAGCTGCTTGAACGGCGGCGTGAAAGATGCCCCTCACATCAAGGACACGCCTTTCCTGAAACAGTGAAACCAGCCGGAGTAATATTGAGTTATGCATCACGGAGAGAGTATTTTAAAAACATTTCAGGACATTATATTTGTGTGACAGTGTTTGCAAGCGCACAACGTCTGCATGTCATCACTCTAAAGACTTTAGATTTGTTCTGTAACGCAGGTGAGAAAGTCTCTGCTGCGGGAAGTGTTCAGACTTGGCTTATGAGTTCATCCTATTTCCTATTATTTCATCACTATTTCAATATTTATATGAAATAGATTGTAATAATTTTAATAGCTGCTGGCCGTTTCTTTTTTTTTATTTAAGTGGCAGCTTAGTCAGAGTAGCATATTATTTTTTTTTTTTTTAAATAACGAACAATGGAACAAGTGGAGGGTGAATCTTTGTTTCTGATTGGCTGCTCCTGCTCTGAGCGTACATGTGATTACTTTATATTTATGTGATTGACTTCAAAAGAGGAATTCTGATTTTACACAACAAAGTCTGTTTACCTGTGCTGAGGACTAACGCTGCATGTGTGAAAAAAGTTGTTTTGTGGCTGCGTCATGTTAATTTAATGTCGGCGTGTTGGAGGAGCGAAAGAAGCCCGCTCCTCATCTCTGCTCAAGGCTAACAACTCAAGGCTACATTAGTCACAACTAACATAACACAACCAAATCTATCTGGTCTCTATCAGGTACCAAAGAAGGAGGATTTGTGGAATAAGAACAGACGATATCTCTGGTTCTGCTGCATCGATTTCGGCTCTTTCTGATCTTACTCTTTGTTCTTAGCAGCAGTGAGACGCTTGATGAATGTGTCTTGTTTTTCGCACTCCGCAAAGAACTCCTTTTCAGCCGTTTATCGACTCCTCAGATCAATCCCTTCAAAGTTTGTCCCAGAAAGTTTAGTTAAATATATATCACAATGCCTAATACATCTTGAAATACTCAACTCTGCTTTGTTCCTGGCCTTGTTCGCCCCTTTATGCTCCTATTTGCCCTAAAAATGATTAAAAAAATGCCTCAGGCACAAAGTTTAAAATTTAAAATGACTCAAAAATACATTAAATTTGGCCTTTTTAAAAGAAAATAAGATCCTCCAACAACAACAGAGTCACCTAAAATGAAGTATGAGTGCATTGTGAGAGATCACAGCCACTTAACGTGAGGTTTATTATAAGACAGGCGACACGGAGCCCCATTTGTATCCTAATCTATCCCCCGAGGGCTGAGACTAAATGAGAGAGAGGCTGACACCGGGGCAACTGCTCGACAGCCAGTGGAGCAGTATGAGTGATGTGTGTGTGTGTGTGTGTGTGTGTGTTTCTACGTGTGTGTGTGTTGAGGAGTCTACCTGGCAGGAGATTTGGAGGTGCTCCGAGTGGAGGACAGGGAGGCGCTACGGGAGCTACAGCAGCTGCCTTGACGCTGTGAACTCCTGCTGGGGGTCTCACCGGGGGACCTGACACATGACAAGAAATGGACGAACAGACACCACACATCACACACACACACATAAAGCCATGTGCATGTACGTACACACACCACAAAGGGAGGGACACACACACACACACACACACACACGCCACACAGCGAGCTCAGTAGTCTATCTCATGATATGTAAAACAGTTCATGCACTGCCAAACACGTTCAATATATATTCTAATCAAGACGGGGTGAAATGTATGGCGTGGAAACTGTGTCGAGAAGATGCACTCGGTGCTTTGCGGTCATTAACATTCTCTGTGAGTCTGAGTCTGAGATAATGGGTGTAAAGCACCAATATAAATTTATGAGAGACTGAACGTGATTCCAATTGCAGCCATTGTTTGTTTTACTGTGTGCAGAGGACAAACCGTGGCCCACTTATTCTTACACATTGCATACTGTTCACGTGCATGAAATCGTCCTGATAATGAATGCGGAACTTCACTGTCATAAGCAGACATACAGACTGTGTGCCTCTCACCTCTTTTTCTGTTTGTTCTTGTCTTTGTGTTTGTTCTTTGGGCTGCCCGATCTGAAACACACGTCATAGGTAAGATAATGAAGCCGTGTACTATAAAAGCATGTAATAAGGAAAGCTCAGCGCACCACTCACCACCCATATGGATTGCATTGTGTTTTGAACAAACCGTAATCAATAGGCAGAAACGGCAACGACAACACACACAAGAAAACTCATTTGCTTTGATGTGCGCTGATCTTGTTAACACATCGTGTGGTGATGTTCTGGTTTCATACACACCTGTATCTTCTCTTTTTCCTGGAGCCAGACGCGGATCTATAAAGATAAAAAACGCCACAGTTATAATGACGACAGCTACAACTCATACGATGAATAATTCATCTGCATGTATCCAGGGGCCTGTTCCAAGAACACATTTACAGACTGATCTGGTTAACTTTTCTATTTAAGATTTACCTTTTATTCAGAAAAGGTATTTTTACCATCGGTCCGTGCTCCACATTTGAAGGGGGGGGGGGTTCTGGGAATTACTAAAACCCGCTTCTTGAAATAAATTCTAGGACATCAGAGGTAGGTTTTTTTGGACACAAGTGCTGGAGGCTGGACCCAAAATGTAGTCTTTGCTGTCATTAGTCTGTGTGTGCCACATGTGTTTATGTCACCTCCAAAGGATATTGAAACTACGGAAAGTGTGCAAGTTCCCCCGTGCACATGAGAGTCATTTAGCTGCACTCATATAGCATACGTCGTGTACGACACGATAGACTTTAATGATCCCACACTGGGAAATTCACTTGTCACAGCAGCTCGTTCACACAAGAAATTACTCATAAATAAGAAATATAGAGAATAAAGTCATGAAGTCATGCTGGTGTTAAAGAGTCTGACAGCTGCTGGAATGAAGGACCTGTGGTAGCGCTCCTTCTTACATGGTGGGAGTAGCAGTCTGTTGCTGAAGGAGCTGTTTAAGGCCTCCACAGTCTCATGCAGAGAGGAGTTGTTCATGATGCTAACATCCTCCTCTCCTCAACTTCCTCTCTAGAGTTTAGGGGACAGTCCAGGACAGAGCTGGACCTCCTGACCAGTTTAAGTCTTTTTCTGTCTGCATAGCATATACTGGATGCCACCGCAGTGTCATAGAAAGTTTTTAACAGTCCTGCACACTCCAAAGGACCTCATTCTCCTCAGTAAGTGGAGATGACTTTGACCCTTTTTAGTACAGGACGTCTGAGTTGTCCAGTCCGGTCTAAAACAGACAGAAATATTCCTGTGTACACATACAGCACGCGAGTGAAAGCCGCATTTTAAATATTACATATAAACAGACCCATAGAGCAGCGCCATGTTCAGGTGACAGCAGCAGGAGGGTCTATATTGAATCTTAAATGACGTGCATGTGAGCTCCCTCCCTTGCTAACCAATCTGAATCATGTGCACTCATCCACATGTGAGCAGAGATGTCCCCAGTGAGCTCTCTCAGCAGGCTTTTTCCAGTTTGTATTCTACAGGTGCCCGATGTCACGCTTATTTTTTTTTTTCATTTCATTTCTGGCTGTAGAAAGACGCCGCTCCCCTGCAACAAAGCAGGAATATTAAAGCGAGGTTCAGTTTCCCTTTAACCGCCTACAGTAGCCCGTAATGATGGGGAGGCTGGCCATTCCTCAGTCATCAGCGTTCGACCGACACATCACCTCCATATCACTTTCACCCTCATTGCAGTTTCCATGGTGATTAGTCAGGCCGGTCTGCGAGAGCTGTTGATATTTTCCTGAAGAGCCCTACATCTCCTCCGCTGTTTTACACACCTACAGCATGCAGCGGAGTGGGAGGGAGTGCCAGCGCAAAGTGTGATGATTCTCGGAAAGGGGAGTAATAAAGCTGTCACAGTAATGTATGTGGCTGATATGTGACTCAGAGCTGTGGGCCCATGTTTCCCCACCGGAGGGAATCAACTGGGGACTACTGTATAGTGGTGTTATTCTGGAGAGCTCATTATTCTCCTCTTCTCTGGATGTGGATAGTATATGTGAGGCGTGCAGGCATGGAGCTGTTGTTTTTAAGTTGTAGATTGCAAACAAGCAGGACGGCGTCAGAGTAATCTCCTCCCCTCCCCTCCCCTCCCCTCCCTCCTCTCTCAACACACACCTTAAAAACTGACATCGACGGAGGCTGGCCACTCTGGGGAGGAACCCTGTGCTACCCCCCCCCCCCCCCCTCCCACCTCATTTATACATTATTCATATATCAACAGTACCTGCAATGCAGAGCAGCTTTGGTGCGAGGCTGCTGAGGGAGGTGTGTGTGTGCGGGGGTGAGGAGGGAGGACGAGGAGGACTTTGGATGTGCGTGGATGGATGGGAGGTGGGAAACAAGAGCGGGGCAGTGCAGTGATGCTCAGCTCTCTGGTGAGAGGCTCATTTTTCTTGTGTTTTGCGCCCCCATACAGGCCGGGTTATTAGAGCAACACATTTAGCCTCACGCCCCCCCCCGAAGTCAGGTGCACAACGAGAGAAATTGGAGGAGGAGGACACTCCACGATTGGTTATTGCCGTTATGATATCCCAAGGCATCGCAAAAGCATCCTGTGATGAGCTCTTTCTTCCTTTTTTCCTTTTATCTTATTGTTTTTCCTCTCTTCCCTCCTTCCTTTTATCATTTATGTTTCCTCGCTTTCTTTTTCTGCCCGTCTGACTCCAATATTTCTTCCTTTCCTATTTCCTTCCTTCTTCTCTTCTTCTCTTTTCTTCCTATCTTTCTTCCTTTGCTTGCTTCCAATCTCATTCCCCCCTTTCTGTTTTTTTCTTTCTTCTCTCCCTTGAATCACGTCTTTATTCCTTTCTTTTTTTTACTTCCTCTTTCCTCATTCCCTTCACTCCTTTTCTTTTCACTTCCCTTTTCTTCAGATCTTAGTCCTTCCTCCTTCCCTTTACCTTCCTTCTAGTCTCTTCTCCATCCCTTCTCGTCATGTTTTTCCTTCTTCCCTTCCTTTTTCTTCGTCTTTCCACCTTTCCATTTTCACTTCTCTTTTCTAACTTATCTCTTCCTTCTCTTTCTTTTTCTTCATGTCTTTCTCCCTTATTTCTTTGCTTCCTTTTCATCTTCCTTTCACTCTCCTCTTCCTTGAGTCTTTTTTGCTTTCCTTCCTGTCCATCTTCCTTTTGTTTTGACCTTCTTTTTTCTTCCCATCTTTCTTCCTTTCTTGCTTCCTATCTTGTTTCTTTCTTTCTTTTTCCTTCTGTTCCCCTTCCTTCCCTCATTCCCTTTCTTCTTCTTCTAGTCTTTCCTTCTTTCCTCTTTCCCCTTTCACTTCCCCTTTCTTCTAATCTTAGCCTTTCCTCTCTCCCTTCCTTTTTCTTCTGGTCTTTCCTCTTTCCCCCTTTCACTTCCCTCTTCTTCCTATCTTAATCTCCACTTCGTCCCGTCTTCCTCCTTCTGTCTGTCTCTTTAATTCCTTCCCTTCCTTTTCATCTGGTCTTTCTTCCTTCTGTTTTGACCTTCTTTTTTCCTCCCATCTTTCTTCCTTTCTTCCTTCCAATCTCTCTCCTCCCTTTGTTTTCTTCCAGTCTCTCTTCTTTGAATCGTGTCTTTATTTCCGTCTTTCCTTCCCTTCCTGTTCATTCCTTTCATGTAACTTTCTTCTCTTTTTGACGTCTTATCTTCATTTCACATTCATCTCTTTGAGAGCGACTGTTGACAATCTCTTGAAAAGTCAGAGTCTTGCTCCTGTGATGACATGTCTCTGATGACACACACTCACAGTTTGTACACACTCACCTGTCTCGCTTGTGTTTCTTCCCACTCTTTTTCTTCTTCTCTCTGTGAGTGGGTGAGGAGCTGCCAAACCTGTTGATGGAGAGAGAGAGAGAGGAAACATTTGCATGTCGTGACAGCAAAATGAGCCTCAGATTTCTGTTGAATTTGGGCTTTTTCACTCATCATTGTGTCATTAAACCTCAGACGGGGTCATTGTTGGCGAAGGTGTCAACCTATAATAACTCAGCTGATTATTCTCACCGAGGCTATGTCTTTGTCCCCAGCTCTATTCATGCCTCTGCCTTTCTCTTCTTATTCTTTTTCCTCTTTAGTGCCAATGCACATTTTCTGTCTCTCTCTGTCTCTTTCTCTTTTGCTGACCTTGTCAAAAGAAAGTGGAAGATGAGACTTTTGCTAATGACCCCTCTCCACCATCCCAGTATCTGATGGCTCGTTCTCAATATTCACGCCAAAATAATTGGAATCCCACTTCACAAAACCACAGTGTAATTATTCTGTCAACGTGGCGAAAATAAAGGCAAAGAAAAAGGGAGAAAAATCGAAGCACTTCATCAGTGAAAAGCTGTTTCCACTCACCGACTCCTTCGGCGGCCAGATTTCTTCTTCTTCCTTTTCTTTGGGCGAGGGGATGGAGAGCTGCTTGATTTCCTCTTCACTCTGAATTGGCCACAGAACAAGAGAACGAGAAGGACAGCGGGATCAAGAGCGAGATCGAGAGTTAGAACGGCAGAAATAATTTACAAGTGATTGTTATTATAATAATTTTCAGGAAGGATACATATCTGATTATAGTTATTTGCTGTTATATCGATAACAAGGTGATCCGGATCTATTTTCTCATTTCCGTAATTCATTCTGCCATTAAACACAATATTCATGTCATATATCTTACAATGGAAACAGGAAATTACACTTAATATTTTCTGCAACACAAGCAGAGAGAACAATCTGAACGCCTCAAACTGAAGCATGATGGTGGGAGTGTTGAGATCAATTTCATGTTTGTGGATATAATGAAAGGAAACACGCAGAGGCCTTGTGAAGGAGGTAATAGCTGGCCAATTGAACGGTCAGCGCTGGTCAATGCGTCGCTATTATACAGTGACTGTGAATGTGCCCTTTACCTGTTGTCGCTGTGGTAATCGTGGTCATAGTCTCCATCTTCATAGCCAACCAATTCAGGATCCTCTCCATACTCGTCAGGCTGATAGTGCAGGTGGTTGACCCTGAAATCATAAGAGGGGTCATAGGGTCATAATGGTGGTGAGTGTGTGTGTGTCACATCTGTGGATGTATGGTCAAAAACAAGCCGCTCTGTGAGGCTTACAAAGACACAGTGATGAGCTAAATGCTAACATCGGCTTGCCGACTGCCACCTTTCTAGTCAAGCACTCATGGTGCTTTTACACATCACATTCATCCATTCATACACTGACGCTTGGCTACCAGGCAAGGTGCTTGTCAGCTAACTCATTCACACCACGTTTAATCTTCTGATTAGTGGTCGACCTGCTCTACCTTCAGAGCTGCAGTCGCTCACATTTACCGCGCTACATCGGCCGGCAGCGATAAAAAACAAACCCATAACATAAACAAACCATCTTGGTCTGTATGCCTTGTTTTATTAAAAGAACTCTATCAACTATGTCATGCTTTAAAATGATTGCAAACCTAGTTTGGCATTCCTGTATCACATTTTTTGGGTCGTTTTGGTGATTCATTGATCTAAGTCTAATGCTAAAACATGCTAATTAGCAGTAAACACAAAGTTGGGATGTTGGAAATCACGTTAGTTCATTGGGAATTTGGTCAAAATATAATAACACATTAAAATCCAAGAGTGTAAGACTAGTAAAAGACGTTTACGAGAATGTTTTATTGTAACTGCTGTTACCTTTGCCTCTGTGAGCTTTGCAGAGTGTAGTTAAGGTGTGTGGCAAAAATGCCCACAACTCTCTGAATGACCTACACAGTCTTTACGAGACTAAGACCCTGATGAAGAAGAAGGCCCAGTCACTCCCTGAACTCCTGTTTTGTGTTACTACCATCAGGCTGCAGATATGATCCACCAAAATGCAGGACTGAAATATAAAAACTCTGCCATAGGCCTTCTCGACATCTCAATGAGAAATGAATTGTTCATTTACAGGTTGTTTGTTACCTACTTTGTCTTATTTATGTTATGTTTATTTAGGTTTGTGTTGTTCTGCTGCTGCACCACCTGGGGGATAATAAAGATACCTCGAACCTAGTTGAGAGGAAACCACACATTTCATCCTGCTGGTGGTGCTAGAGGACTAGTCAGGGGATCACCAAAGATGTATCCTCTGGAGACACGAATGTCTGTAGACAATTTCCATGACATTTTTCAAAGTGGTGGACTGACCTTGCCAGAGCAACGCCGCTAGCTAAAAAAGTAATTTCCTATGTGCCTACCTGCCCATCTGGCACCTGACTTGGGTAAATAATCGGCTGAATAAACAAAAACAAAAGGCGAATATATCAAATTTTCATAGTCAAACACTAAACCTTGTTTGTGACACCAGTTCTATACTGACATTTGTAATCTTCTCTCACCCCAGCAGTGAGAATACCATCATCATTTCTCTCGCTCTTGCAGCTCAGTTTGCAGGATTCATATCTTCCCACCGGTCTTCTCACACATACTGTATTGTATACAGACAGATGGCAGAAACCCCCTCCTTAATCCTCTCTGCCCCACTACCCCCTTCCCTCTTATGTGGCCTCCTCTCATCCACCAGATCTGACCTTGCAGGCTCGGTGTGGACTAAAGAAGGACACAAAAACACACTACTCTGATTATTTCCCTCTTATACAGCTCTATCTCTTTGACCTTGTCACGTCCCAGTATTGTTACAAACCCAGCAGGGTCAGGCTCTGGGCGTTTTTACACATATACATGTAGCTGTATGTTTTTGAAGTATATGCAGAGGTTATTTGGATTAAAGCGCTGATGACAGAGACATAACCTCGATGGCTAACCACGCAGCCTCAATTAGTAAGAGAGATATAAAAACAGGCAGGAGTAATGAGACGAAAACGGTGAAGAGACACGAAAAGAAGCTGGCAAAGCAAACGATAGTGCGTCTCTAGTAAGATCGTACACACGGGGCACACTTTCAGAGCAAATTTCCGATTAAATTATTATTCCGATCAAGAGGGGCGGTAAGTAAGTAGTGTAGAAAGTCTGGAAGGAGAGAGTGTGTAGAGGATTTGCAAAGGGTGCAGGCCTGACAGTTAGTTAGGAAGAGACGAGGCAACGGATCCCTTAATTGGCTGAGCACCACTGGGCACAGCGGGGATGCCAAGTACCAGCAAAATAAACTTCACAATGACAGCCCTTCCTGTACACATACGCAGAGAAGCTCAACCTACACACACACACACTCACACCCCCACACAGACACACTGCAACGCTCACTCTGATAAATATAAACCCGCATTACAAAAATCATGTTCATTCGAACTCGAGCAACAAAAACAACAGCCTCGGAAAACAGAGTCGAGCGAGGGAAGAAGTAAACAAATGTTAAAGTGGTGCGGGTGTGACACAGTTCAGCCGAGTAGTAATTTTAACCTTGACAAAGTTGGGTTAGAAACTGTCTGAGTGAATATAGACTACATGGTGTTTCAGATGCAAAAGCTGCACACTGCAAGAAAGAGAGAATAACAAGAGGGACACATCCTATGCAGGTGCATATATACAGGTGATTTGAAGGGCTCCTTTTTAACCTGCCATCCTCGCTCAAATCCTGTAACAGCACAGAGAGTGCAGGGGCGAAGGGGTTGTTTGGTTTGTATGTTAATGTGGTCTGCCTGCCTCATTGATCCTTTATCTAACTGAGGTTTGTGCAAGTTAGAATCCCTCTGAAATATCAGTAGCCTGACTGTGTTGTTTATTGATAAATCCATGATGATGAAGTAGCAGACAGATTTGGAACTGTGCCTTTTTCTCTCAGTTTAGTCTTGAATCAACGTTACGCCCTAAAATATATGCTTAAAATATTCAGTTCTGTACTATATTGTCGCCTGTGTGCTATACTATAAGAGTGAGTGCCGGTAATATTCCTATAATTCTTTCTGTGTTCATTTAGCAGCTTCCCCCAGACCACACCGTCTCCTTAATAAACTATTCTAGGGGAGACATGACTACAGATAGAGTTTGTGCTATAGGCTTGAGGCCATCCCCTCCGTTAAACATGAACAAATCATGGCTGTCTATACTGTTTATGCCTCCCTTCTGACAGATGGAGGTTATGGCTGCAGCCTGCAGACACTGCTCAGGGTATATAAAAATAC
Source organism: Protonibea diacanthus (assembly GCA_028641955.1). Taxonomy (NCBI): domain Eukaryota; kingdom Metazoa; phylum Chordata; class Actinopteri; family Sciaenidae; genus Protonibea; species Protonibea diacanthus. The sequence continues at coordinate 5,751,237 of CM053990.1, read as the reverse complement.
AGCAAACTCAGCTGTGTGTGTGTTTTGTGGTTTTTATAGTCAATATTCTTCTAAAAGATGTGAGAACTGAATAACAAATAGATAAATATGAAATATGGCAGTACAGGACAGTGTCCAAATGTAGTTTGAAGTAAGGTGTGTTATTAACACGGCAATCTATACACTGTTTCTTTTTATTAGACGATAATTCATTTGGAAAGCATGATGTGACAACAACTTATTTTTTACACTGATAATGCCAAAAATGGCATTCATATAGAGAGCTGAAGTGACAAGTTCTGATCCAAGAGTAAGAAAACTGAATTCAATTTTTTTTTTTTTTAAAGATTATTTTTTTTGGCTTTTTTCCAAGCTTTTATTGTATAGAGACAGCTTAAGAGTGACAGGAAATGTGGGGAGAGAGATGGGGAATGGCATGCGGCAAGGGGGCCACGGGTCGGGACTCGAGCCCGGGCCGGCCGCAGCGAGCCTTCGCATATGGGGCGGCTGCTCTACCGACTGAGCTAAACACCACCCCCTGAATTCAAAATTTGTAACTTCTTTTTTTTGTAAAAGTACATTCATGTAAAATATATAAGATTTACTTTAAAACAAAAAACTTTAAATTGTTAGTATGGACATAAAGTGAGAGCCACTATTACCATTACAGACCATTATATTACATACATTTTAATGGTAATTTTTTCAGTACAAAAATGAGAAATAACTGTAATTTCAATTCAGCAATTGTAACTTAACAGTTTAGTTATAACAGATAATGTCAGATATTTTGTGTACAATTTTAAAAAACAGAAAACTACTGTAAAATTTAGTTATCTTCCATAAATTTATGATTGTATTTTATACAATAATAATAGTAATCTGTCTGAGAAGTAACTGTAATTTTCTATTTCTGGCATTATAGTTAAGATAACAGTTTGGTTGTTATTTTACAGATAATGTCCGTTTTCTATAGAATTTAAAAAAAAAAAACAGAAAACTACTGTAAAAGTTTGAGCTATTTTAAATTTCTGATTTTTTACAGTGTGTTGATCACTAAAAATAGACCCTTGGAACAGACATTCTCTGTTGTGGCTCACTTCACATGTTTAGATGAGGAGGGTAGTTTTTTGAACAACAGCGATAAAATATATGATTATTATATCTAATATTGTTATTTTTAGGTTAACTTTAAAATCCATTTAGGCCTTTCACAAACAAAATGTTTCATTGTTGCTGTCACTCTTTGTGCCTTCTTCATACAACTTGTGTCCCAAAAGGTCCAGCCAATGAAGCACACTGCCAAAAAGAGCAATTAACAACAATGGAAACTATCTAGTGGTCCCCATGCTTAGTCATTAGTGATAAATCAACTAATTCCCCATCCTGTCTCTAATCACTTAATTGATGCCACGCTCCAATATGCCGGAGACATCTGTCCAGCCTGGCTGTGATCAACCCAGCGTCCCTGTTAGGCAGATGAGCGAGTGTCCCTGTGTTTAATGGTGCCCTGGTGAGGCAAGAGACTTCCTAATTCAGCCACTGTCCCTGGGACCTGGCAGTGATGGACTGCGGCCAATGCCCTCCTCAGGGCTGCGGCACAAAGTAGTGCAGCTCATTCATATCCCGGCTCAGACAGCCACTCTACCACTGAAGGCCCGGATATATTTCTATTGCTGCAGAGAGTTATAGTTTGTTATTCTGGGAGGAGGGAGGTGGAGGTTGAATTGATTACTCCTCAGTATGAGGGAGGGAGGCAAATCTAGTGGCTGCTTTATGGTGGTCATATTAAAATGAAAGATTGACCCGGGCTGGAGGTTTAAGCTGAGCTGATCAATTCTGTGATTATGTGGAAAAAACCTTGATGTTCTGGCTGCTCGCAGATTAGATATCTGCACAACAGTTGAGTAGTAGGTGCATTTTTATTGAAATTAAATATCTGTTATTCCTAACAAAGAAACGCCGGTCTCAGGCGTTTCATCAGATGTGAAGCCCACGGTCAGTTTCCCCATTGATCCTGCTCGGATCGGACAGTCCCGGTGTGTAAGCCCTTGAGGCATTCCTTCTCTCGACCTGCGTTTCCCATCCATTCTGCAGGAAATCAATGTGGCACGTCGGTAAACAGAGTTATGAGCTAGCACATCCATGCTTACTGCTGGCTGTTTATAGCTAGTGTGTGAGTATTAAGCTACAGCTGAAGGGCCTAGCTTGTCAATAGTTATAGTCCCTGTGGAAAAGATAGCATCTGAATAAAACCTCCCAGCTGAGCAAACTCAAACACACTGAAGGCAGCAGTGTGTATGAGGCCATGACAAAGCCTCCAATCACTTAGTAAATCTAAATATGTCTAAACTATCTTAATCTATATGTACGTTCATGTTTTCTTTAAGATGTGTGGCATTAAATTATAATGAGATGCTGCTGGGCACAGAATACAGTAGGATACACAGCTAACAGATGCTAACACGTTTGTAACACATAAAACGCTTCACTTGGAGTCTGTTAGCTTGATTTAATACATTTGTTATTTTGTTTCCTACTTCAGTGTGTAACAGTTTTGCGTTTGTTTCTGTGTTTCCTGTTTTATTTTGTAGTTCCACCCTCTGTCTTACTTCCTGTCTTGTTTTGATTTTGCACCTGTCCCTGATTAGTCCTGTCTGTTTAGTGCCTGTGTTTCTTTGTCTGTCTGTTCTTGTGTTTTTGTGTCTTTGTGCCTGTGTGTTCTGTTTTTTTCTCAGTGAGTCCGAGTTTGTCGCATTTCATGGTTTCTGTATTTGTATCTTTTCTGTTTTTGACCCTGATCTTTGCTTTTGCCTTTTTGTGTTTTTTCCTGGATATCCAGCCGCTTTTGGTTATTAAAGTTAGTTTTTGTTTACCCACACCTGCCTGCATTTTTCCTTTTCCTGTGACCTCCCCTCTTACATCGTGACACAGTGACTAACTTTGGAACGTCACATAAATACCTTTCATATTTGAATCAAATTTAAATCAAAATATTTATTTTCAGGGAGTCTACAGTCATGTCAGCGGCTCTGCGATATGCTAACATGCTGATGTTTGGCAGGTTACTAACATTTGCTATGCACAAATTAGGGAACGTTATCTGTTGTGCAGGTAAAAAATAAAATACATACTCATCATGACAGGGGTCATGAATGCATGCACACAATTTCATGTCAAACCGTCCAATATTAGAGACATTTCACTGAACCAACCAATAATATGAGACCACAAACACATACATGCACACTGCTGGTTGTTTACCACAGGAACTATGTGTGTGTGTGTTTGTGTAAAAGCCTTGGTAAGTGCTGAGTGTTTATCGGGAGTCTGGGGATAAAAACCTTGCAAATTACAACCATCTTCAATTTTCCACATCAAGGCCTTTCTGCTCAGGGAAAGTTGCAGAATTTCAGTCGAGCTCTGACATCCCAAATTGACCTGACGCAGAAGTGCCATGAGATTGAACTAATGCGAAAAAAGCAAAACAGACAAAACTTTCTGCATCTTCATAGTTTACTTTAATGTTTGTTATTGTTATGTTCATCCTACAGTGTGTAACTGTCTTCTATAACTCCCTCCTCCTCCTCCTCCTCCTCCTCCTCATTGCAGTCTGGTCCAATGTCAGACACTGGCTGAGGTGCAGAGGAGGGAGCATCATTAGTCTAGTCTGCGAGACAGGAAGCATCAGCGTCATTACCAGTCATTAGTTCACAGACAGCGGGTCACGTCACCACCATGCTGCCTCATTCAATCATTCACACACACACACACAGTGTACGATGGACCGACTCAGGATGGCCACCACGCCCACATCCTGCTGCTGCTGTTTCTCATTTTTTTGTCGGCTGAAGCTCCGGCCTTTGTCTCTCTCTCTGTGATCTGGACGAAGACGCTCAGCCATTTATTTTGATTCCTTTAATTCCATCTTTGCTCGCCTCAGATGAGACCCTCTCCCTCCCACCTCGCGCTCAACGCCGGAGCGAGGCTGAACACTAAACAAATTGACAATTATCATGCCAATCTTCGCCTCATTGGCTTCCAGCAGAGTTTAGAATAGATTTTAAAATGCTGCTGATTATTTTCAGAGCACCAGGGTTTAACCATTCCCTGTGTGTTCAGACAGAGGCGTTATCAGTCAAGAGCAGAGGACTTAAATTAAAATTTATTGCACTTTTGCAATTAAGGTCCATATTCTTAGGAACCGACTGCCTGAAGAGATTTTTAGACTGGCAGGCCATTTCTCATAACCTCTTAAAATAAATTCTTCTGGCATTTGATATTTACTGCTGTCCAGTTTTATTAGATTTGAATTCATTTTGTAATTAATTTGCCATCGAGGCCACGAAACCCTTTGAGTTATATATGATAGATTAGCTGAAAAAGGATGTGGAGCAGAGCGGGGAGGCAAGAGGAGGTATGGTGAATCACCATCCACGCACACTATACGAAAAAATTATTCAGTCTTACACAAATAATGTCCTCCAAATTCACTTTTTTTTTTTGCAGTAATATGCTTGTCGCAGGTATTATTTTTATTCCCTAACTGTCATCATGAAGCTTGGCATTTTCATTTACACTTCAAACAAATTATATTTTCATTCGAGCGTCCTCGCATTGCATCACAACCTTCAGTTTTTAAAGAAAGCCATGCAATATAGCCCCGTGCATTTCAGACTAACCGGCTGTTGTATTTTCACTCAGACAATTAAAAGTTATTTAGACTCAGTTTAGACTTTTCTTTTCTAATTTTACTTTTCTTCTTCTTCTTATCTGGTACTGCTCTTAATCTGTGCAATGAGATTAAATATCTTGGTCACTGTACAGTAGATAATATACCAGATAAAGACATTCAGCTGTACGCACATGTAAGTTTGTATGTGTTCAGAGACTGTGAAGGTGGCTTTGTTTACACCTTTGGTACTCCTCCACCTGGTGGTGTTTCTACATTTAACATAACACACAGAGGCTCAACATGTTCGACAACGTTTTCACGAGAATGCTCTTAAACTTCCAAGATGGTGTAGTGCCAGTGAAATGTTTGTTAACGTCAGCGTGCCGACATGTTCTGCATTAATACAAAATCTTATGTACAGACAGGCATGCAGGCTGCCTGTTTCACAAAGCAGAATTATTGTGGCATATTGATCTTATTGATCAGTCCTGAGCTGAGCTCAGTCAGGTTTTCATCAGATCGTGGAGCCACTGGCACTCAAGTTTGTTGCATATTAAAGTCAGTGTAAAGTAAGAATAAATGTGCTCTGAGTTTGTTAGATCAAAGAAGAAAGCGTTATTAACCATCCAGCCATATTTGAATGGTTAAAAATATCGACACGTTTATGAAATTAGGTGTCAAAATCAGGTAAAAATGAGCATTATTCTCAGCAGAAGATGACATGACTAACTTTGAAACACTCTGAGTGAGATTAATTCATCTCTATCTCTCTGCTAAGGGTGCAGAGTGTGTATGCTCAGTGTGGCCTCAGCGTGTCATTGAGCCGCCCTTTAGGACCGCCCACAAAATCCTGGACCGAAAACCTTAATAAAGATAATAATTAATAGTTAAAATAATACTTTTGTGTATATAAAGTCATTCAAATTAGCTTCACCTTTACTTCAACTTTTACTTGTAACACTGCTTTTTCTTCTTTTGCTTAACTGAAAGATCTGAGTATTTTTTCCACCACTGCTGAATACAGATATACTTGTGGCATGAAGAAACACAGATACGGCTTCGCGTTAATACACCCATCACAGACAGATTAAAGTGATGCTCAGTAACTTACACTGGTTGTGTGTGTGAGCCCTCTCTGGTGATAACACCCTCCTTGTCCATCAGCATTTGTCTGAACGTGCTCACTTTCTGTCGAATCTCTTCCTCCGTGTACCTGAGGGTGGATATAAAGACACAGCAGTTAATACAGGTTCTCTCTCTTGCACACACACACACACACACATACATGCACATATGAATCTATAATCTGCAGTTTTGACTGCTTGGCTGAGCAGCTTTTAATACCAGCACTGAATGCAGCGGGGGCGCTGACCAGGCTAATTGTCATCTGTCATAACTGCCAGATGCCCGTGTAGGAGCCGTGTCGTCCCCCGCTATCGCACAGAGTCCGAACAAATGGCAAAGAGTGTCTTCTGACCGTGCACTAACTAAAAATGACACTCGGCCAAATGATGTATATTCGGATGACTCACTTTCACCCTCTCCCGACCCCGGCGGGTTTCTTGTTCAGGCCAGGCCTGCACGTCATGTTTTATTCTGCGAGCACTGAGTTGAGAGAAACTGTGGGGCAGCGTGTGGAGCTTTCCACAGAGAGAATACTGCAGAGCGCTGCAGCAACACATGAAAGAAATCACCGTCCGTGTCTTGTTGTATTTTCTAATTGAGAATATCCAGCCTTTTTCCATTTCAGATATCTTGTAGCTGTCAGGAGGTGCAACAAGAGAGCATCGCTGTTTACTTTCATTTCATTGTAATCTTATTTGGTGCAGCAGATAATGAATAAATCAAACACTCCTAAAATATTTCATACATACAGCTACAGTAAGAGTGTCTGACCGCAGGCCTGCCACTGTGAGAATGTATCCACTGACAGCTCTGTGAGGGAGACAGTAATAACTCAACCAGCCTGTCTGAACAAGCATGAGAGAATGAAGCAGCTCTGCCCTGTGCCATTCTTCAAAAAAGGACAATGCAGGTCTGCGAACTTGACAGTACATGGCCCTTTTCAATGCACTGCACGCCGAGCCGATCTCCTGGTGTGTTCGCACCATCTTCGCTCCATCTCCACATTCTGCTCCGGCGCTGATAATGGAATGTAATGAGCTACAGAGGCAGAGGAACATGAAGCGAGAGAGAGACGAGAGATGAGGACAGAGGAGGGGGACGGGAGAGAATTAATAAAGCTGTGAAAGTGTGGCCAGGAGCCAGACATCACTGAGTTAGACTGACTGGAAGCCTCAGCCATTAATAATACACTGTAGTGTTCATATCAAGTTCAACAACAAGAGCGTGTTGTGAGGGCTGCCCGGGATACAGCAGTGTGTTCAAGATGGAGCTTGACTAATTATCCACAGTTAAATATGGCCTCCATTCACAGTGAACTGGTGACACAAAGAAGAAGAAGAAGAAGAAGAAGAAGAAGAAGAAGAAGAAGCCTCAGTTCTCTTTGAGTCTCAGTGTGCTGACATGTGATATTAGCTTATTGGGTAAGTGATAACATCTGAAATGTGAGCTCCTCTCGCAATAACCAAAGTGCTGAAGAACTGTCTGTCACGAAGCACTCTCACTTGGCAACTGTTTCTCTCTTTGTGTCTCTTAAAGGAGCAGTTCAACATTTTAGGGAGATAGATACCACACTCATGTCTGTAAGTTAAATATGATAGCAAGGATAGCCTAATCTCCGTCCAAAGATATCTTATAATATCTTTATTAATTAAACAAAGAAAATACACGCATTAATTAGGCAACTGTGCTTCTTAAGAGGTGCTCGGTGGCAGATAGTCAGAGCCAGGCTAGCTCCCTCCTCATGTTTTCAGTCTTGAAGCTGTAGCTTCATATTTAGCGCACAGACATGAGAGTTGATCAGTCAATCTCATCATTGCCCCATTTATGGTGACCCAAAACACAAGTTTTATAACTAAGTTCAGGAACAAAGACCACACCTTGAACTCACACCTCAGGTACTTAAACACACCTTATCCGTTTACTCCTCCTCCTACTACCTCCCTCCATCTCTCTCCCTTTTCTCTCCTTCATTCAAATACAGGAACCACTCAGATGCTAATCCGTAGAGCGATGAAGCAACAGAGTCTGAACTCCTTCCTGGTTCCCTCCCATCTTCCCACCACCGGCCAAAACTCCGACTTCCTTCATCCATCCACCTACAACCCTGAGTTCTCCTCTCATCCCTCACCCCTCCATCCCTCCGCTCTCATCCCTTACCCTTTAATCCACCTCCCCTTCATCCCTCTAACCTCATCCCTTGACCCTTCATCCCTCACCCCCTTCCCTCAATCCCTCATCCCTCCTGCAGCACTAAATCTAAATCCATATTGGTGTGGTCTTTGTTGGTGAATTATAGAAAGATAAGTCGCTCCTGACACCTCCAGAATTTGCCTGAGAATCATCATGTTTTCAGATTTTCTCCTGTATCAGAGTGATCCAGTGACATTTGCTTGTGCCTCCATGTGTGCACTGCAAACAGGAACTGCTAGGAGCCAATTCAGCACACTTTTAATGGTGCTAATTTGCCGAAATGTAAACAAATAAATGCGGCTCAAGTTGTAGCCCCGAGCTAACTCACTGATCCATGACAGCACACTTCCAGAGTGTCAGACTGCTCTGGCGTTACGATTTCTCTTAATTGGAACTAAAGGACTTGAACCTGCATGAAAAACAGCCGCGGATCAGAAGCACAACGTGCCGACACACACGCTCCTGGCCATGCAGTTTATTTACCTGTTTAATAGGTGATAACATCTGACATGTGAGCTCTGCTGGCAATAAGTTGAAGTGCAGTGGAGAGATGCATCCATCACTCAGTGCTAAAACACAGACCTGGCAACAGATTCTGTTTCCCTCTCTTAGCTTTAGACTCATGGTAGGACTAATTCTACAAACTGGATTGTAAATTAACCAGTGGCTCATTTCAGCGTGGAAATAGCATTAGTCTAGAGGAGTGTTTGCTTTTCTCAGATTAAATATAGCAGCCGGCACCATGTATTCTGGACAGGGTGCTATCAGTGCAAAGAACGAGATTAGGAGAAGTGTGATGGAGAGCCGAAATAGCTGGAAGATGGCCCAACAGAGGAGAAGCCAGCCAGTGTGACAGCACCATCAGGTCCTGCTGTACGGCAATCTCTCAGCCCAGCAGCTGTCAACTCAGCACAATGGAGGCCACAAACACACGCTTTATATTCATAGCTTTCAATGCACAGTGCAGCAGCCATCACACTATGTTAGCTGCGGCCCGACGAATCTACAGCGCTTGACTCCTGGTTGTGCTCTCAGCTGTCTGTTGCGGATCGAAGAAGGGCGTGCAATAGGTAAAAGGGTGAGAAAGTGAATGGACAAACACAAGCAGTGGCTGCAGGGCTTTCTCCCTCAGCATTGTGGAGAAGATGTTGAGGGTGTTAGCTGCCTGCAGCTATCTCTGTTGACGCTCGAGCAAGAAGCAAGAAAAGCGGGGTCAGAACTTGTGAAGCTAAAACCTCCGTTGACACATGACCTACAGAATCTCTTCTTTCTGCCTCTCTGCCTCCTCTCTCTCTCTCTCTCTGCCCTCCCATTACAAGGCCTGATTCTGCGATTCAGCATAAACCACCAAGGTTGAGTTGACTAACCAAAGTCAGAGAGAGTTAGCCTAGTGGAGCTTCTTACAGCGCCTGAATGCCTGCAGGAAACCGGTGAGTGGAGGGCAGGTTTACCTGCAGAGATAAAAGTCTACGGACAAAGGAAGGCTAAAGATGATGAAACTTTTGCATTGCAGGCAAAAATCCCGCGTGAGCTGAGCTGTAAATAGTAAGCATGTAAGTGTGTGTGTGTGTGTGTGTGTGTGTGTAAATGGTCCCATATTGGAAGCAAACACATCTCTCCCCTGCACATTTAATTAGCACTTCCTGCAGCTGTAAAGGTAGCTGCTTTCAGCCTAACACACCATCTGTTCTGCCCTGACACAGCGCAGAGAAGGGGCTGATTGGAGCGGTCACTCACAGCGAGGCTGGGTAACACTGAATTCAAATTGAAATTAATGCTAAACTGAGCATGGCACTTTGTGGATTTTCAATTTTGCATGTGTGTGTGTGTGTGTCTAAGAGGTGGGGCTGTTCAAAGCTAGCCAGGTGGAGCAAAACGAAAGCCATTTAGCTCAGGCCTGTTGCCTACAGCATGCAAAGTCCCAGTGATTTGGGTGGAGAAAGACATCGATCATGGCAGTGGGGGCTTCCCGCAACCCTCAGCCATGAAAAATCACCACGATTAAAGAACTTGATTGGAGTAATTAGACAGCTCCGAGCACCCACAGATTCCCCCCATTAACTCAAGATCCTGGGGAATGAATAGTTGTGGCCCAGAGACCATCCTTACGCTGATAGTCATCGATTCGATGAGGACGTGCCTACGTGTGGGAGTGTGTGTGTGTTTGTCAGTGATGTCTCTGCATTTGATGTCTGAAGAGCCTTTTTTCCCCCCACAAGTCGTCCCCAGGCGCTGCTCCACACCTATGGAGCTCTGCAGCCATCAATCCCGCTGCAAAGAGTACAGACGCGAAGCGATGCCAATGTAGTTAGTGAGATTGAACGGAGCTTTGAACGTGGGAGGGTGAACGCGAACACCCCAACATTTCTATTTCGGGGGCAGAATTAAAACGACCTGCCGAGCGCCGCGGTAAAATAGTTTAACTCTCGGGTGGAGAGGATTTTCCATTGATGCTCTCTATAGTCATAGATTTTCTGGTTAGATAACAGATAGTGGACAGAGCCGACAGCAACAGTAGCAAAGAGAGACTACACCTTTCCCTCACTATACAAAGCTGCTCTTTTCACCTCCCCCACAGCCCAAGCAGATCAATGGTTGGAGCTATTGCTACTCTCTGATTGCTCGTCTTCTCTAAGACCTCCTGTAACAAGCTGTTTTGTCTAGCGTGGACCTGCTATATTGGCTTGGGAGCCCCTCAAGTGACAATGTAGAAAATGGTTCATTCTCACCGAGATGCTCCCCCCCTCTAATTTTCAGCCTTACAGGACTCGGGCTTATCGTCTTATGACGCAGGCTTTGGCTTGCAGGAAAAACCTCCATCACGCAGAGAAACTGGCCTCAGAGACTCTGAGAGTTCTCTTATTAAGACTCACATCTCCTGCAATGTGTCACTGTAGGTGTTATTAAAGGAATACCACAGCAGCAGTGGCTGAAACGCAGCAATTTAGCTCCCAACTACTACAATTAACTTCCCCTCCTTGCTGTCTCAATTTACTGCAGACTGCTCGGTCTTGAAATTAATTTGCTCGCCCTCATGTACATGTACAAACACAAATCTAGCTACACTTCTCTGTTTTATGTTGTCTTCTTTTGTGCTTTGTGCCGGGATCCACCTCTCCAGTCGACTTCAAAACCAACAGATATTAATTTTTCAACACGCACGTGCGCATCGAATTTTTGCGCTTGGTGAAGCAGAACGGGGCGATATTGGTGGCACGCACACGCGTTTCATGCATGCATAAGAAAGGCCCTCGCGCTCACTTTTCGCGTTGCGGGTGGACAGCATGGTCTCGTCTTTGTTGCTCAACTTATGTGGGTGCAGCTGCATGTGCTGTATGGGCTTTATGTGTTTTAAAGGCAGCCTGCAGATTAGAGTGAGTGAGGCCCTACGAAGAGAGCTCATTAGAGCGCTGGGGGAAAAAAAGGCTTAGACACCGCAGGAGCTCAAATCATGCACAATCATTGTGCCTCAATTAACGTGGGTAAAACACCCCGAAAATAGAATCTGGACATTTGCATGCAGAGTTACTCGAGCTTTACGTGAACGATGATATCATACGGTGGCCAAACTTGCTTAAAAGTCGACAGAAAGCATTTGTTGAAGCATTCAGAAAACGCGTCGTCGTCTCATGGTGCTGCTCCTCATAGAGCTACTCTAACAGATCATGCCTCAAAAGACCCGACGTATGTAACCTCCAGCATATCTAATATACATAAAAGGGCAATGTTCAGCGGCGGCGTTGGAGCTCTCGCTGCACCAGTGAACAGGAGATGCTGTCAGGCCTTGAATAGCTAAATGAACAGACTCCTTTAATTGCTGAGCCCATCTAATTGGCTCCCAGGGTGAGGCCATCACTCATGACAGACTATTTATCCTGGTCTTATCTCTGGAGGAGAGCACGGCTGGACTGGGGAGGGCAGGAGAGGAGTGGGGGAGTATAAAAGGGAGAAGGGGAGTGTCTGCCATGCTGGCAGAGTTAGAGAAGGAGGGCAGGCGTCCAACCTGCCCCCAAGCCTAATCCTTCACCGAGGCCTCAGTCAGGACGGGGACTCGGGGGTGACGTAGAGGCTGAGCCTGCTGGCTTAAATCCACAACAAATGAAAACAGACTCCAGTCACCATTTTAATTGTGTCTAATGCCTGGCAATGGTCTCCCTCTCTGTCCCTGCGTTTCATCCCCCCTCTCTCTATCCCTTAATCCTGCACACATGCACACACGCTCTCTCATTTAAAGAGGAACATTAGAAATTGGAGAGGCAAGGGGGGAGCCGCGCCGTGCCAAGCTGGCAAATGAGATTCTCCTTTTTATTATAGCTTAACAAGATGACTCGAGTCCGTCCAGAGCTTTAACACTCAGCTGTGCGGCCGCTGTCCTTCGAGTAGGAAGGCCGTGCCCGTGCAGTCTGACGAGGGAGTAGAGCCGGTTAGTGTTAGAGTGTCTGGTCGTCTTGTAGTGTGCCAAGCTGCACAAGCTGACTCTTTTACATCAGGAGCAACCACGTCTACTCGAGGCCAGAAGATGAGCAGACCTTGACAGATGGTCACAGCACACACGCTCACCCCCAATTTTCCTTTTCTTTTTGTTAAAGTCCAGCAGTTTCCTTTCAGCTACATCAATCTGTTGTCGCTCCAACATTACCCTGCAGTCTTAATGAGGCCCCACCGCCCGACAAGCTCAGTCACGCTTAGAGAAGGAGGGACGGGGCAGAGAATTTAGTGGAAGAAAAGGGAAGTCTAATCCATCTCCACCTTCTCGGAAAGCCCACTGAAGAAGCATTGATTTATACTAACTAAATCAAATTTATCATCTCTCGTATCGAACCTTGACCATAAAAAACAACAACCCCTCACTAATTAGCCTGCCCTTTTTTTTTCAATTAAACCACCCACCCCTAATATATCACTGATTATCCGGATTTCTATAAATGACGAATGTGATGTGAATAAAATGTCACAAAGTATCAGTGGGAAGGCGAATTTTCTCCGTAGCGACACAGGATCACAGAGCTCGTCGTTAATTACAGTCTCAGCTAGCCTGGAGTTTGCCTGCGAGCTGTGGTTATTCAAGCAGCAGAGTGTGTGTCTGTGTGTGTGTGTGTGTGTGTGTGTGTGTGGATCAGACTTCCCTCCCTAACTTTGCGCTGGAGGACACATATCATGCTAATGAAACAGACGACGCTGTGCTGCGATGCTGATTGTCTCCATAGCAACCTCGCTAATAACTACCTACCACTTGAAGACGGTTCCGTTAATACAAAGTTCAAATGTTGACTGCAAATGTGCATCAACATCGCAGATGAGTAATGTCGCATCTGCGATCGCAGCTGATGCATATCCATGTTTGAAGCCTAGAAATGCTGTTTTGTGTGTGTGTGTTTTTATCCGTGTTATAAAATTTGTGTCATTTTAATTTATGAGGGAGCTACATGGTGCATCTGTGATTCTGGGGATTACCAGGATTTGTTGCTCCCACCTGCTCAAACCACATAATTTTTATTTTTTGCCAAGTAACGCTCGCATGACTGATTCCTATTCAAAAGCCTGAATTCAAACAAACAGATTTTTTTTTTTTTTTACCCTTGAGATTTTTTCAGCCACTTTTTTTTCTCACACAGTTTCAAAGGCTGAATTCCCAACGCAGCGTTCTTCTTGTGTTCAGTGAGGAATCCCCTCACACACATATAGCCAGTCTTTATCACCTCCATGCTTCTCCACAGGCGCCCAAAACCAAAAATCAGGAGCCACTAGAACAGCGTCAAAGGACGCGATGCTTCACCGGGTTAGATGATTGTGAACATTGACAATTATGTTAAATGGAGCTGCTGGCCAGGCAGGAAGTACCTCTGTCTTTGCCAAAATGTTCCCTGTAAGGTCCTTCACTGAATAATGAACTGTTTCTTAATCCAGGAGAGAGTTATCTTCAGCATCCTTCCACAATTTCATTTTTCAATATTCATCACACAAGCGTGTCACGTCTTACATCTGAGGCCACGCCATGCTGCTACATCGACAAAACATAGCTGCTCTGCACCACAGCTCCTCGTGTTTACTACAGTCCTCTGCATGGGCTGGTGGGTTTTCTTTTTTTTTTTTTCCCTTTTCCAATATCGCAACGAAAATGACTTTTGGCAGGTAACAGATTTTGAATGTAATGTTTTGGTGCAGCTTGTGAACTCAGCACCCCTACAGGTGCATACCTGTCAATGTCAAGTTCTCTACTACACAGAGAATGCTTTCACGGCTCGCACTCCAAATAGCTCCACGATAACTGGATTGTAAAGAAAAGATAAACAACTGCTATTCCACTGAAAACGCTAATGCCACTTGACATCAAATGCTCAGTGCAACTGGAGTGCTTACCAGTTTGTTGAGTACATTTTGGACTTAATACAAAAACATGTTGTTATTTTTATAATAAAACTTTAAAAAACTTTATTTTACTTTATTTTTTGCGTTTGTGAGATTTGATCTTCAAGAAAATCAATGGCCCCCAATGTCCATATAAGACTACCTGTTCTGCTCTGATTGTGGGCATGTTCTGTTCCCACAAAAATGTCACCAAAAATTAAAAACAAATATTTCACACTCCGGAGCTTCAGGCCTCAACGTCAGCAGACGAAAACATAACAGATGTAGCAGCGTTAGCAGTCGTATTAGGGGCTTTTTTTTAAATTAGAAAACATGAATACTGCTGCCAACGCATTTGTATCAACGCCATACCGTGACGGAAATGATAGAAAAAATAGTTTGACATGACGTTAGACGCAATAAAGAGCGGCCCATGACATAGATAAGGGGTGGTCAAGAAGGCGTGAGAGTCACGAAGATGGACGAGACAGCAGGTGATGTTACAATGTTGCTGCAGAGAAAGAATTTGGACACGGACCTGCATGAAGACTGTGAACATGCCAAAACTACTCATTTTATTTTTTGTTATTTTCTCCATTTTTATTGATTTTGGCATCACGAATAAGCACCAGTTTAATTCAGATGAAGGCATTTTCATTCTCAACCAACAGTTCTGTTTCTGCAGTTACATTATCATTTATTTGGAACTGTGTCTCTGGCCACCTGGCAGATGTAAGTCCGATATTCATTTACGTAGCTCTGTTTTTTGGTCTCTACAACTCCTGAGGGAAATATCTGTCTCTTTAGCTGCTAAATGCTCCAATATGTTCAGCGGCTTGTCTCTAAGTGCGTCTGTCTGCTTGTTGTTTTGTGCTGAGGAGGTAGTGCACAGTGCATTGTTAGAGCTTTTTCGAAGTAGCTGCTTTGTGTGGCTTAAAAAAGCACTATAAGAGCACTGAGAGTGAAATGAAACATTTACATTTACAAGCCAGACAGCTCAACAACTCACTGTAAAGCGCTGTAAAACTGATGGGAGCTTCAGATTCAGGCGATTAGACTCATTGCACTGTGGTCTACTTACCCCTGTTCCTCCATCATCTCCTGGAGCTCCATACATTTAAGCTCCACCCTCCTCTTCCTCTCATGGTCCAGAATCTCCCTGTGTGGCTTTTTCACCAGGACTGGCTCTGCTGTTTTGGGCTGCTCCTCCTCCTCTTCTTCTTCTTCTTCCTCCTCCTCCTCCTCCTCTTCCTCCTCCTCTGTACCTGGCTGTCCCTCCTCGGCTTTGGCTAGCAGGGCTGCAGTCTGCGTCGGCCCTACCGATCCTGCTGCTGTTACTGCTCCTGCTCCGGGGACCACGGGCTGGGCCACGCCGTTCGCGCCATCCTTAGGGGACGGCACCCTCGCCGCATCGTACATGATTACTGAAATCTGTGGAGAAGATGGAGAGAAATTGTTAGAAAAACACTAGGAGGACCATTTCACGTCAATGATTTAACATCCAATCTTTCCAAGAAGCCTCATTTGGAAGGATTTAATACTGAATATAGTAAAATAAAATTATTCTTCATGCTGCAGAGCCCCTTGAAATCCCCTTTCAGGTTGCAGTAGTCGTGTTTAACATCCACACAACAAGCCACAAAGATTCAGAGACTCACACAGGTGAGGTGAGATGTTAATACCTGGGCAGGCTGCAGCGCTTCTGCCTGAGCTAAAGCACTGCCTTTTACTAACATTCACACACATGCACACACTTTGTATCTTGAATACATGTAGACAGCCACAGCGCTGGCAGCAACTTCTGCTGCATGAGTCAACAGTCCAGTGGTGCCTAGAGGCAGGTTAAGGGGGGGGGGGGGTAAAATTCCTCTTTACGGTGCTCTTATCTCCTCGACTGAATTGAAGCTGAAAATAAAGGTCACATACGATATACACAGCACGAGAGCGAAAGGAGGAAGAGAGTTGAAGGCGGACCCAACGACGAAACACAAGACGAAGAAAGTGGAACATGTTGACTGGATTTTAATATAACTTGACTGATTTTATTGTGGTTCTAGATAGATAGATACTTTATTGATCCCGAAGGAAATCAATCAAGGAAAGCTCTCTTTGTTTTTGACTTGTTTGACCTTTCTGCTTCTGGCTGGTTTACTGATGAAATGATGAGCTTGTCATTTTTTTTTTGGGGGGGGGATACAAAGTCATCTGGTACAAGTGCTGTGTGGACCAGTCTCTGATTAAGATGGATTGTCCTGTGGAGGCCAGTGTAGAACATGCGGGGGCCTTCACGTGCCCACGAGCCTCGGCACTGCCCGGCACCGATCCTCTCCCCTGTACAGCTAATGGCTTCATTTTTCACAGAGGAGCCAAAACAGCCCAGCCGAGGCACTTCATCACTGTCACACGAGGAGGAGCGGCGACAGGATGACACTGAGGCTGGTTTGGACAAACCCTCGTGCCTCGTCCCCCTCAACTTATTGCATCTAAAACTGTTGCGAGTGGGCGAGCAGCTTGTGCAATGTAGTCAGGCGGTTCTCTCTACCGGAGCTGGTTCTGGAAGTCTTTGACTAGTTAATGGGGATGTGCTTGTTTTTGAAGTGCCGCGTGCTGGTAAACGAGCCGTGGATCTGCGCGTAGCAACACGGCTCTCGGCTGACAGAACAGGTGGCAGGACAGCAGGAGGCATCAACGCTGAATCTATTATACAGTAAATCAGCACTTGATATTCCATGACAGCAATCTCTCATCTGCAAACGCACGTCACAAAACAACTCTATAGAAGATTCAAAGGAGGATAAAGCTCTCCAGAGTCCTTTTAAAATGACATTCAGGTAGACAAGAGGAGCATAAAGGAGCTCTCTGTGAGAGGGGAAAGAAGACACAATGCTGTTTTCTTCCAATTGAGTATCAGAACAGAAACAGTGGGCCGCTCTTCCTGTTTCCTGTTTGTTTTAATTAGAGCAGGTGTTCAGTGGCTGTGAAAAGCTTGGATTGGACCGCTCAGGTCTGGATCTTTTTTAGCCAGAGGCGAGCGCCGTCTCTAATCCAATTTGTGCTGGACACCACACGCAAGCACCCGGACCAAACCAAACGAAAGAAGGCTGTTTGACATTCAGCAGTAATGAGCTTAGAAAAATAAGAAAAAATAAAAATAAAAATCTGCAGGAATCTACGGACCCTCCCATCTCAAATGAAAATCTCCACATCGCCAGATGTGGGAGTCAGAAAAGCTGCAGTTGGGGGGCCGAGCTCCAGTCTGTGTGTTAAGCAGCGCTGTAAATATCGAGCCATCTCGTTATACTAATGCATCACTCCACAGCCATTCATTTTGTTCCCTAGAGGAGGAGGAGGAGCGAAAAGAGAGAAAAAAAAATCTGTTCTCTTTCAAGTTAAGACAACTAAATCATTTAATTGCGTAATAAAAGAAAATCAGAAGAGAAAGGCAGGGTTGTCAGTGATCTGATAAGGCAGCAGAGCACGCAGTTAATTGTGTGCGAGTCCTCTACAGGGACTGAAGGTTATCTGGAGCTGCTGTATTAATGGTGGCACCCAACCTATTCCGCTGTTATTGCGAGGGCGTGTGTGAGACTGTCACATCCCGACAAATACTGTCTGTAATTAGTCATTATGCTAAGTTAAGTTGTTTAGCCTCGCACACTCAGTGTCACCATCAGTTAATTCGAATCACAAAGGGGTAATGTGCACTTGAAGATTCAATATTCTATTTTGAGACAAAGACGCTGGTTGAAATAAAGAAGCCATTAGCACGCGTCTTCTCTCCACTCAGTGGAGGAAGATGTTTCCTGCTGTCTGTTCTTAACCTTTGGGCCTGATTGTTTGATTGGGTACCGCTGCTCGTAGAGGCCTCTGCTGTGCCAGCACACCTTACACGACAAAAACATATTTTTAAGGGTGCCGGCCCTCTCTTTAGATGTCAAACAGGGTTGCTGTATTTTCCATCCAGGCGTCGTGATCTCTCAATGACACGGTCTACGGGTGCCCACGCGGGGCTGACTCATCTGATGTGTACAGTTCAGCAGATGGATCCCGCACTTAAAGCTCAATTACTGACGATAACGTTCACCGTGGCCACACAGTGAAAGATTTCAGTCTCATTAAGAATCGAATATTGCATTAGGCTAATGAGACATTAGAGAGGGGATTGCCTGCCTAGACTTGAGCCAGTGTGTAATTACGGTATTTTTTTCCCCCCAATGGATATTTTATCAAAATATATCATTACCAAAAAGTAAATGACATTCGCTGATACTACAGACTGTAGCCCGTGTGAGCTGCAATCTGTTGAGATATTCGATTACTTTGCCCGATTGCCTATTTGGATGGATAGATTATCTGATACCTACATCATCAGAAGTACATTTACACAAAGTATTGACCTCAGGAACTCCCAGATTGGGAGAAATTAAAGCAGAAAGCAGCTCAGTGCAACAAATACAATCTTATATTAAAAAACTCAGAAATAGTTTAAAAAATATATATTATTGATGCAAAAATGAAACAACAAATGCAATAAAAAACATAGCTTACATAAATAAGGTGGCCTAAGGTGCTTAAGCTCTTACTGACAAGATGAAAAATGAAAGCAGACATGACACAAGCATAAATGCCATATTTCCATGAGCATGTTAGCATGCTGATGCTGTGCTCTGTCTGAGTATAGCCCTCGCAGAGCTGTTAGTGTTTCTCTTGATTGCAGGCATGAAATATTATATTTCTGCGTATAAACCAATTAATAGTTGAAAGATTGCAGCTTGGCATCAACACTTTAGTACTTATAAATATCATTACAATCACTGTCGGCTAGATTTAGTACCATCAATTCTTCCTTTGCTTCATAAGAGCTGGTAGAAAATGTCCAGCTTGTTATTTATGCAGCACGTTTTCCAGATATGAGCATACGAACATACTGCAGGTTTTTTTTTTTTTTTTACGAGGTACATCTATACAGCAGGGTGCTTTCAGTACAGAACATATGTATGACCATCTGTACTTTTAATCTTGTTAATGTAAATACTGCAGATACAGCCTGGTACATATTACAAGAAGAGAGACAGACGGGGTTTCTGCACAGATACACAAATCTTTGCAGTTATGAATGAATATTAGGTGTAATAGGTAGCAGTTGACTTCAGTTTACACTGAAATTAGACTTTTTTTTCCCAACCATTATAGATTTGCATATCATCCCACTGTGACATATGATCAATAAGGGATGCAGAAATCTCTCTGCAACAATCCAGCTTGATCGCAGGCCTAATTTTTGTTCCATCTTATCTCCTGCCTCTTATTTTGGTGCCTAATTGAAATCTATTGAAAGGTTAATGGGACTGACTTTGCAGCTGGAGTGGAAAAAACACACACAAAGGCAGCAGGCAGCACGCTTCTATTTGTCTTGTGCCTTCGAACGTCTCAGGGTTTGTTTAAGTGGATTCAATTTTTTTCCTGCTACAGTCAGAGAAATAAAGTGGGACCGGTCTCCTCTAAAAAAAAAAAGCACTAAAAGCTCGCACTACAACCGCTCTCATAGCATGTTAGGTCGCTCTGTGTTGTGCACAAAGGCTCCAATGATTGGATCTCACTCAGAGGTGGCTGCACCTCAACCATGATTGCAGGGTAGCCTTAACAGGGGGTCTGACCTTACCTGAGACTGGCAGAGAGAAGCTGAAAAAACATCCTGGCTGGTTATCTTTAAAAAAAAAAATACATTTCCCCCGCATGAAAACAAAAATAGTCAAAGTCAGTGTAGGTCTTCTGGATATACTTTGTGTGCACATGTCTCACTGATACCTGACTGTAATTCTTCTCACCAGCGGCGTTGCTTTCACAAAGTTCCCCCCTCTCCCGCTGTCTCCTATCTCCCGCTTTCCATCACACCTTTCCTCCAAAATAATCTGCCCCTTGGCTGGAAGCTTGTGTTTTGTTTTTAGCACTTTGGCACCCAGAGGATGTGTTTAGCTCACCCAAGGTCAGCTGTCTTCATTCCAGGCACGTTGGATTGCTGCTCAGTGCCGGGAAACAAGCAGCCTCAACTTTTTTCTTTCTCTCTCTCTCTCTCTCTCTCTCTCTCTCACTCTCTTTTTTTAATCGTAGTTGGATGGAAGGTGCATACAAAATGAGTCGCAGAGGTCTGAGGAATTGTAAAAGAAAAGAGGGAAGGAACAGTCGTGCACGTTGGCCTTGTTTGGCCTTTAAACGAGGGGACCAAAAGTTCTGATGCAGGTAATTTCACGGTTAATATTCACCGCTGTTTTAGCACGTCACAATGAGTCCGTGCTGAACACTACAAGAGAAACAGACCTCCGTTGAGACAGACGCGTTTTCCAACAGCAACTGCTCTGATTTGGTAAATTCATGCTCATGCACAGCCCGCCATTCAGCTGACTTTATTAAAGAGACATGGGGTTAGACTGAGTACGAGCAGTTGCTGTTAAGTGCTTCACTTACTTTTCTGTTGCTGCTTTGGGAGCTGCAGCACAGAGTGAAATAAGAGCGTGGCTTCAACTGTAGTTGAGAGAGATTTCTTCTCTATCAGGGAGAAAGCGAGAGGGCTGGAGCAAAGGAGGGAATCGCTGCTGGAGCCCGAGTTGATGCCGCTGTGCTAAAGAATTCCAGCGATAGCGTTTAGAAACTGCAAACACCTTCTCGCTCTGTGATGCAGAGCTTCGCAGAAACAGGAGACTTTCATGTGTAGAGCTGCTGGTAAGAGCCACTTAGTGCATCACTTGGAACAAAGCAGATAACACGAACAGGAGGATGAAAAAGGTATACATCAACATACTCTGAGCTAATAAGAGAGGGATACAGAGAGAGGCTGAAAAATGTTGGCCTTTGGTGGAGAGACGTCCTTGGCAACTTCAGAGACGGAGTGTGACAGAAATAAAACCACTCCCTGTCCCATTTACACAGAGAACACTGCGAGGCACAGGGAGTCAGAGATGATGTTTAT
Source organism: Protonibea diacanthus (assembly GCA_028641955.1). Taxonomy (NCBI): domain Eukaryota; kingdom Metazoa; phylum Chordata; class Actinopteri; family Sciaenidae; genus Protonibea; species Protonibea diacanthus. The sequence continues at coordinate 5,729,953 of CM053990.1, read as the reverse complement.
AAGGTGACATCTGGGCTCATCCTGGCACACGGGTTCACCTGTGGGTTGATAGTCGCTCGACCTCAGAACATTTTTCACCTCGGGGATCAAACTGTGTGTGTTTTTTTTTAAATCTCTTCTCCGGGCTTACCTCTGTTCCGGCAGGCTAGTGGCACAACTACATTCGCTCTGTTCAAACTCATAAACTCGCCGTTGCCATGTGCCATGTGTCTCAGGGGAGAAATGATTAGCATAGCGCTGCTTCTGATGTGATTAGTGGGGTCACTGGCGGGGGAGAGATGGGCTCAGGTCTGCCTGTGTGCCTGAATCATTCCATGCCTGCCGGCACGCTGCACACGGCAACATGTCTTCCGCTTTGTAAACACTAGAGTAGAATTCAAGTCATGTAAGATCATTGATTCCAACTAATCTTTAATTATAGCTCTAATTACTTCTGCATGACGGCAGCTTGGTCTGTGAAGTGCAGTGAATGGTTTTATTTTTAAAAACGTATCGGCTAATTTTACTATTAAAGACAAAAAGTCACTCAAATGTTCATGTTCCTGCACATTGCAGCCTCTGTAGCCTGTAGGATAGCACGTGGCTACATTAGATGCTTCTAGTATAACCGCTGACAGTATAAAGATTGGACGTCGTGTCCGTGCTGTCACCCAGCTCAGAATATGGCGTCTCTGGCTGCCACCATCTTCCGCCTCTCTAGAAAAAGAAGTGGACTGCGTAATTTCTCCGTAGCATTTCACAATCTGCCATCTCTAAATCTCCCAAACAGCCACTTGAATTACAGAATAACAACCACTCCGTCCCTGCAGCACAGTTTATATAAAAGGCAGCAGATCTCATTAAAAAGTGCAGCGCGCCTCTTCCTCTCAAAGGCCCGAGACAAAACTTAAATAAGTTACAAAAAAACAAGAAGGTCATGCTTTTCTTTGAGGTATCATTTCAGCGTAGTCCATGTTGAGTGTATTTATTGATTCAGCCTCCGTCGTGTGTCCTTGCTTGCTCAGCGGATACATCTTAAGTTGCATTTCAAGTTTCATCAACCGCTTTGGCCTTTGTTCCACCATGATAAGCTTCAATGTTCTTTCAGCCAGCAAAGCACTTTTTTTTTTTCTGATACAGCCACAGAGCGAAGTGAAAATCTAGCTGCAACAAAATACCGTATGGTGTCCCAAACTCAGTTTGTCATCTTATTGCATTTTGGGAATGAGGCAATAAATTACACTCTCCCTCTCCTCTTCTAAAGTGCGAGTTAATCCCAGAGGGATGAAGTGATGTTTGCAAAACTTCAGTCAAACTTCTGTGTGTGGCTCATCTCACTCAGAGGGCAGTAGAAACTGAACAGTGGGATTCAAGCAGAAAAGGGAAAGTCTTCTTCTATTCATGGACAGAGATGAGAGCAATTCCCTCATCTGTGCCCTCTTTGCCTCCCTGTCGTCTCTTTCTCACGCTGGGAATGTCAGAGATTAGCCTGCCCCGTGCACCCGCCATCCAAGCTCACCGTCCATTACGGAATGGTCGGCTTGAATTAGCTCGTCGCCGTTACCGGCGAGTGCTCCTGTGCGGCTTCATCTCCCTCAGCATCGTTGTTTGGATTTCACATATTTCTCTCTCTTTCTGAACGATTATTCCCCAAGTGGTTAAACTCATAACTCCGTAAAAAACCCATCAGCTGCAATTATTCATCCGTATACATTTATATGGAATCATGACTGACTTGTATGATAATGATCCAAACAAACCGAGACTTCTGGCTCACACAGAAACGGGAGAAGTTTCAATATAGGTTTCTCAGCGACGCAGTTCTGCTGGAGCACTCGCACAGTTCAAAGAGAAAATCTAATTTAAAAAGTTAGTAGCCAGTTCTCTGGGTGAAGAGCTGCTTAAAAGTGGCAGAGGTTCCTCCTGAAAGAGTGTGTAAGGAGTGGTCAGGGTTACAACATGAGCTGTGAATTACATTATAGCTCCAACGCAGAGGAATGTACACTCTATGTGAAGGAAACACTGTAAATTCATCACGGTGGCCTCCGTGAGTCAGATTCAAGTAAAGAATTCTGATAATATTCGACAGGACTCCACCTATTTAATCATGTTTTAACACTGCATGCTTTGAAGACACACTATTGATATGGATGAAATCTCTCTCTTATCCACCTGCCTGCTGTGAATGGGTGATTGAGCCAGTCAAAGAGAGAGTTGGCTGAATAGAGTCAGTGCCTGCAGCAATCTGAAGCCAATCTCCAGACTGCTGCAGCACAGAAATGAGGCCGTCCTCCTTTCCACCTGCCTGCGCTGCTGCGCTTTAATTGACACAGCACTCTGGAGCGCAGAGCGATCAGCTTCCTGATACAAAGTGATGCCTGTCAGTTACCGGCAGACGCTCATTCCCTGACTGCAATCGCCCCTGGACTGCGGGGACACGCCTGTGAGGCTTCCGCGCAAAATGCGCCTTCACCTCTGCCGAATGCGGCGCCCACTTTCATAGCACATAACAGCCACCTTCTACCAATCACAGCGAAAAAACAACAACAATCTCTCAAACTTTCAGACAATGCCCCTTTTCATTTCCCAAAGGTTTAAAACTTGTCAGGAGTTTACAGAAGAATTGTTTTGCTCGGAGCAGCCAAAGGGCTGATTCTAAATACAGGTTTGCTGCCTACACCTTTCCAGGATTGCAATCACCAGCAGCCAGCGGCCGTCGACTGCTGTCACGCAGCTTTACGCATGACAGAAATCATGCAGGCTGCTCAAACCTCTGGTTAATTACACTGGGGATTCAGGCTGTCTATCTTATCACTTAGCTCAGGTCAAATGAAGCAAATGATTTTGTTATTAGTTCCCTACGTTCCCTATAAGTTCTAAGTTATAAGATTTCATGACAATTCATGACAAAATTAGAAGTTTGGAGATCAGAAAGAACATCAGGTCATTTCTTGTTGCAGGATTATATAGTTTCGATCAGCCAAATTTAGTTTGTTCACAGTTTTAACACGAATGCTACAACCTTGTAGCCAGTGTTGTAATCAAGACCAAGACCAAGACCAGAGTGTATTGAGACCAAGACAAGATTGAGACTTTGAGGGGTCAAGACCAAGACCAAGTCAAGACCAAGACCAGACAGTCTATAGTCAACTTTTAGGTAGCTAACAAATCTCTTTGGGTGTGGCCTCCCAGTCTTCTCTGTAAGCGTATTGCAGGATCTATATACTTCATTATGAGCTGTGGCGGGACAAATTAGACATTATTCTCTTTATCTAAAACCAAGGCAAGAGCGAGCAAAAATGTGGGCGATTCGGAGACGACCAAGACCACCTAAAAGTCCAATCTCGAGTGCTACAACACTGCTTTATCGTAGCTAATTAAGTGAAGGAGGATATATAACAGTCCCCCTCACACCTTTATACCAACAGAAGAGAGGCAAGGGCAGATGAAGGCCAAAAGAAACCCGGCTGTGTTTATTGGTTTCGCTTCAAAGAGGCACTTTTACATCTAAAATTATACCAGCTGTGATGTAAAAGAACACTCCAAGCTGGTTTATTGACTCAAAGCCATTTTATGTTGTATCTATTTAGATGAACGACTCGGCACTAAAATCATGGCGGTTTCTTACACTGTGTCAAAATGTACAGTATATCACTGCTGAAGTAACAGAGCCTTTAAAAACAGCGGCGAACATGAGCTGCAGCTAAAGTGAATTTACTGACACGGTGTAATGTTCGAGCAGCTTTTGGCTTCCTGTAATACAGCCTGTTGTTTTCTTAATTAAAATTTTCTAAATGCTCCCATCATTCAGTTTCAAGTGGCAGGCTGAATACAAAGTAACAAAGCAAGGTGACTGTGAAAATGAAAAAAGCAGATTTGCTGCTCGGTTGTGGTCTTAATGTGGTTAATATGATAAACACAGTTATTAAAATGTAACGTTCAGCCTAACCCGTTAATTTCCTGGATGTCAGAACAAGTGTTAGCAAACAGCAAGAGTTTACAGCATGGATGTATAATAAGATCTGGATACTAATTTCCTTATTATGAGAGAGGTGTCTGTAAAACTGTTGATAGGATGTCTAGAACTGCAAACAAGCTCAATTATGACTCTCTGTATTATGAATTTTTGATCCATGGAGGAACAATACTGCTCATATTCAGTGGGCTGCGGAAGTTTAAAGATTTTCTGGTGTATGCACCAGACGAGCATTCGCCTGGATAAGTCTATGGCCATGTTGTTAGCTTTGTGTGGCTATACGTGCTCTCTCCTTAGGACTGAGTAAGTATTGGCTCAAAGTTATTAAGATGCTGAGAGGAACTTGAACATATCTGCACCACATTTCATAGCAATCCACCCCTTAATATATCTAGAGATGTTTCATCCAGGACCAAAGTGGCCGACCAACCTGCCAAGCAACAGTGAACGGTGATTTTCAACCTTTTAAAGCTGCGACTGTTATTTTGCCCAAAGAACAACAACTAATTTGATTGTGGCTTTAATTAGTGTTTTTAGATTTATCTAAATAAAGGCACCTTCATCAACAGTTAACGTGCACTCTTTAGGCCTAAAAGAACAATAATAGATAGAAATACAGTCTCATATTACTCCCTGTTAAAACAGAGTATATAGAGTGTTATCTGTGTTGAATTGCCACAATATGTTACCACTTAGAGACCACCAGGTTGAGAATCACTGATCCACTGAACCACATCACTGGCACGGCTACACACATGCCTGTTGGATCTCTCTAAGTCAGAGCCGCAGAGGAAAGCTGCTGGTAAACTCACATCCAATCGCTTCTAAAGATTTTAAACGGAAGAGAAACATTCAGCTCCGTGCCTCTCGCCTCTCGCTTCTCGCTTCCAGTTGACAGCACACATCAGCTGCATTTCCTTGTAGACTAGTAAGATTGTAACGCGCGCATCTGCTGCTGGCATATAGCATATGACTCCAAATGGAGCATGGCCAACAATGTGTTTCAGTCCTTATTAAATCTGGCATGTTGACTGAGATGCCACATTCTTATTTATAGCTACAGCTTTGTGTGCCACGTCCATGCCATCACCTTGTGCACCAACTAATTAGATGGCTTCTTGTTCCCTGTAACATGTTTACAAGCTTTAATAATATCCAGTAAATAGTGTACAGTTAGATCTGAAGCAACACGCATCACCATATAATTAAACACAAAAATATCAACATTTCCAGGCTGATGCGACAAAACCAGCCGTGACAAAGTAAATAAAAGCTGAATTTTGATTATGCCAACTGCATAAATACTATTAGAAGCATGTTTGAGCCATAATTACAACATCTGAAATAACCTCAGTGCGTAATGTCCAACTAAACACAGAATCATGACAGTAGATATAAATGTGCTGTTGTGTAATTTGCTAGATTTTGTTAAATAATGCAGGAAGTCATGCCGGAAAAAAACATTTATGAGCCCTCAAACTATTCATATCACCCCCCCAACACATCCTGGGTATAATAAATTCACAGATGGTACTGTCCTCTTAGTCACAGGGATTATAATGGACAACAATGGACCCTCCAGTATTAAAAGTGCTCCACAGCTTGAGCTTAAAATAGTGGGAGGTGGAATAAAGAAGAAAAAAAAAAAATGGTGTTGGATTTTAGGTTCGACAAGGTCAACCACACGCCATTTATCAACAGGCAGTCTGTGAAGGTGTTGTTGAGAAAGTGCTTCGCTGGCCACGGCGACTGCCAACTGTTTAAGAGGAAAGAAAATATGTTCATCCTTGTCAAAATAAGACGATCAAACAATCAAGCTGAGGGTGGAGGAATTAAACACAGCACTCGCCGGGTGTAAGAGAGGAGTGATTAAAGGCGTGTACGATATCTGGTGACAGCATCTCCATCTGGTTTCACTGTGTGCTCATATTAAAAGTTATAATAATAGCCATAATTATGCTTTGTGTGTGCTGCTAACTGTTTATTTTTACTTGTGTGTGTGTGTGTTTTTCTAATGCTTAGAAATTAAATTCTGTGCACCGGTTGCTATGGTAATAAAGTAATGAATGTGGAGCTGTAGAAAATCAAATGATTTTTCAAAAAGCAAGAAGCAAAAAAAAAAAAAAAAAAAGAAAAGAAAAAACAAGATGGCATCTACATTAAGCAGTGAGACAGAGGGTCGGGAATGCATTAATATAACAATCTTTTCTTCAGTCATAACAAAGGATCTATCAAGCTTCAATCAACCTTCACATCAGCGTCTATGAAGGTGGATTTAATCCAGTAATTATTGAAATGCCATTCATTTCATTACGGGCACGCACAGACCCCCCCCACCACCACCACCACCACCACCGTGTGATGGCGGGGTGGGTGAATCAGACTTCATAAGAGGTGTGAGCTGTTGGCTTCTCCTCTGAGTCATTCACATGCGGCTGTCGGTCGAGGGCTCACGAGCCACGCAATCATCTGCACGCGAATCAGATGCAGTTTTCTATCTGACAACTTTCATGTGCGGACAGCTAAACACACGGAGAAAGAGGGAGATAAAAGGTGGTGTGAGGCAGGTCATGGCCACGTTGGCTGAGGATCAGTAAAATTACTGGCACCAAAAGCTATATTACCGGAGTCCATCAGACTGCTTCAGATGAAGAGAAGAGAGGCTAATGTGGGAGAATAGTGTGCTAAATGAGACAAAGACCACACATGACAGAGAAGAATGAAAAGAGAAGATTGGTTTGTCGGGCGTTCGCTGCAGAAAATGGAGCAATTTAAAAGGGGAAAAGGAGAAAAATAAAAATCTATCCCTCTTTACTGAATTGTTTTGACAGCAGCAGTTTACACAATGCCTTTTTTGTTTTTTCTTTAAATGAACCAATGACTAGAGAGCTAAAGCCAACATGTGGAGCGCTTGTGGCGCTGTCTTAATAGCTCGTTAATTAGATAACAGTGACACGAGCCAGTGAGACAGATAGAGCTACAATGGGGGCTCAGCAAGCCAAGGTAAGGCTGCAAGACATCTGGAACATCAGTCTGATGTCTCGAGTCTAACAAGCTGAACTTGCATTTCCTCTTAATTAGAAGAAAGTTGCTTCTTTTTGGTTTTTTTTGGAACAAAAGCCTGAGAGAGTCGTGAGCAGTGAGAAAGAACACAGGAACAATGAGCTAATTAGAATGAGAGCTGTATGATTCATTAGTCAGACCTCCTTAATCAGCACATTGGACACGTGTAGCCCAAATCATTTTGTTTACCTTCCTGAAGAACCATATGTTTGCAGCTTTTAGCTCTTTAACTACAAATTATGTCTAACTTTTCTGCTGACTATATCCAAATGCCGTCTATATAGGTTTGTGTTTATGTTTTTTTAATGAATTTTGGGACCTTTTTCACCTTTATTTGACACTGCAGCTGAAGGTAGATAGGAGAGGGCGAAGAGTTGGGAGTAACAGAGGGCCACAGGACACGATCGAACCTGAGCTGCTGCAGTAAAGGGTCGCCCTGCACGTTTAGATGCATGTGGCCATTGCTTTCTATTCATTTTAGTATGGTATGACAGTATAACAGACAACATACATCACCCTGATTTTAGCTTCCCTCTATTGACTCTCTGTGTGTTTTAAGATTAATTTTAATATTTAAACTGCCGTCAAGGTCTGGCCCTTAATTAAACTGCCAGTAACCCCATAGGAGTCCGTTTGCAGCCAAGTTTCTTGGGTGGCCGGTCAAGGTTGAACCTAAAAACTAGAAGTGACCGCACCTTTTCCATCAGAGCTCTTCAACTTTTGGAACGAGCTGCCTGAGGAGGCTCGCTGATTCAGTGAACTCTTTTAAATCACTCTTTTACAGACTTGCCATTTGGAGAAGTCATATCAAGTCAGTGTTATCATCTTTTTTATCATTTTACCCTTAACACCACACCTGCCCTTTTCCCTTTTTATTCTCCCGAACCTACATATATTCACACCTCTTTTTACTGTCCTATTCTTTTATTCCTCAGCTTTTAAATGGTAAATGGACTGCACTTATATATAGCCCCTTTCTAGTCTTCAGACCACTCAAAGCACTTTACAGTACATATCTCATTCACCCATTCACACATTCATACACTGACGGCATTGGCTGCCATGCAAGGTGTCAACTGCTCATCGGTTTGAGGAGCTAACCATTCATACACATTCACACAACGTTGGTGAGGTCTTTGGGAGCAATTTAAGTTTCAGTATCTTGCTCAAGGACACTTCAACATGCAGACTGGAGGAGACGAACCGCCGATCATTTGATTAGTGGACGACCTGCTCTTACCTCCTGAGCCACAGGCGCAGAAATATATCAAATATATTTTAATTTATTCTCGCTCTGCTTGTTTTCTGTGACTCTGTCTTTGTTGTGTTTTACACATTCTTGATTTTAACTTGTTTGGCCGTCTGTTGTCTGTCTCTCTGCTTTGTAAACATAGTTTTTAAAGGTGTTATATGAATGAAGTTATTATTATTATTATTAGTAGTAGTAGTAGTACCCTACTCAGATACTGATTTGGACTGGAAATAGATGGAAACCAGTGAAACTCTGGGTCGCCTGACAATGTCCAGATAATCCTCCAACTGTCGTCATTTTCGGATGCAAATCCAGATTGGAACATGGAAATTACATGACATCACCCTTTTCTAACAGTGATCCGCCAATAAAAAAACAAAACAGAAATCTAATCTAACTTCGGCGGATTGTGTGGATGTATTCCATCGCTCTTATGAGAAGTTTTCAGGGCCTTTGGATAATTACCAGAGGTGCAGAGGTTCTTTTCTGGGTTTTGTGGCTCTCTATGCGTTCTGTTATAAAACACAACGGGGGCTGTAAAAACACATAGGCCTTGACAAATCAATGGCAATGACAAATCCTAACTATTTCCCTTCATTATTCGCCCTCTTCACTGCAGCCCACGCTGAAAATGACTATTTCATTTCTTAAAAATGCAGAGGCGGCCTTTTCCTGTGACAGCTCAGGTGAGTTACAATGGCTGGCTTCCGCCTCAGCGTGTCTCCAAGGCAACCCCGACATTCCATTTCAAATTAATTTGGACAGTAGCGCTTTTATAAATCGAGCGCGCGGCAGAGGCTTCATTCCATCTTCAAGGGGAGGAGGAGGAGGGAGGAAAAAAAAAAAGACACAGGGCAAAATGTCAGTCCATTAAACGGCGTTCTGCGCTGTGTGCCTCTTGAAATCATGAGGCCGCTTGAATGTAGCTGCAACTCTAATTTATTTGATTGTGGTTGTTTGATAATGATTGTAAAAATGCTTGTGCCTGTGGTGATTTCTTTTTTTTTCTCATTTCTGTAGTGGCATTCCCTTCAATCCTGAATAAGTAGGGCTTGCCTGAGCATCGGTCAAGTGCTGGTGATAAACACAGGGTGTAACCCGCCTGTTGAAATTCTCTGGAGATGGCCGGCTTGACCTTGAAGCGTAAAGGTTTCTATTTCACGGCTGGCTGCTTGTGAATGTAATCATCTATAAGAATAAACACGGGTATAATTTGCATGCGTGCTCCAATTAGAGATGTCGGCCGGTGATATTCAGACTCTAGACCCTGCCGCTGGCTGACGCCGGCTTCCATGACAATAATAGAGCAGACACAGATATGAGAGAGAACAAGTGTCACTGGGGGAGGCTTTTCGGAGGTAGTACACTGTGTTGCCTGTCATACACTGCCCTTCTCATCACCCAGATAAGACGCACACACATACACACACACACACACACAAATATACCTCTCTCCTACCTCCTACCTCCTGCTGTCTCAGCCCTCATACAGTACGTGCAGTTCATTCACAGCAGCAGCATTGTGCACTGTGCCTTCTTCCCTCTCTGCATCTTGTAGTGTTCGTATCACTACTCTGTATGTGTGGAAATGGGGGGTGGGAGATGGAGTCCAATGGGACCGCAGCACAGATTGCTGACAGATCAGGAAAGCTCTCAGATGCTGCGCCACAGGAGAGTGATTAGGGAAGGTTTTTGTCATTTTTACCGAGATTTTTTTTTGTCTTCTTTTCCTCTCCCCACACTCACTGACAGGTCCACTATCTGCCACTATGAGGAAGCATTCTCTTCATAATAAGGAGACACTGACGCTAGAGGACAGATAGCGTCCATGAATCAAGGTCAACCTGCAAAGAACCGTTTTTGACAGGATTTCTCAGTAATGGCTTCCGCTGAAAAATGCAAAGCTCAATATTGGACCTGCAGATAAAAACTGCAGACCAAACGGACGAGGACAAGATTAATATGGCACAGATATTGACTGACTGAAAGCAGAAACTGTAGAAGACTGGAAGGGAATGTCAAACAGAAGGGGCTCTGAAAGAGGAACTGATTGGCCGATTGATTGATGGAGGGCTGAAACAAAAGACGGGCCACCCTTATCATCTCTGATCTTCTGTGACCTCGAACCCATCCCCGTATATCGTATGAAAAAAAAGAAGAAGATCACAGAGAGAAAAACAGCCATCCATCAGAAGACGAGAGAGGTGGAGACGAGGACAGAAATGTCACTGACAGTGATGATGACCATCTGTCATCGGCTCCTCACACACCTCACTGCCCTGCAGAGAGGACCGCGGGCGGGCGGGCGCACACGTGCATACGCGAACGCACCCGTCGACCCTGCAGCTGGAGCGATGAATTGTAAAAGATATATATTTTAGCAGCTTCTCCCCAAAACTGTCAAGGTGAGACCAGTCACTCCTCCATCCTCCGCTTGTGTTGCTCCGTGCTTTTTACATCTCAATCTGCCCGAGCTCCTGTATCGGCGGTCGAGCGTGACGTTCCCGGGTCATGGCAAAAGGGAGATAACATGAGACAAACCATAATGCCACGACAGACATGCCACCCCTCTCTGCCTGCTCGGATTTCACATCTCCTCCAGCCATCTGTCAGAGAGAGGAAGACGCTAGTGGGCAATGAAGCGGCAGATATTCCAGTGTTAACACAGGCTCCACCACAATGCCCCGAGAGAGGATGCACATATGCATATGGATGCAGTAATGCCTTTGATATCACACGTGGGTTGTATTTTCGGGGGGTCCTAAGCAATGTTTCTGGGTTAATCAGTGTAGAAATGTGTTTACATGCCTGGGGAAAGAGATGATATTGAGTAAAATCTTCAAAAAAAAATTCTTCTAATCTGCAAGCTGGGAGCAGGATTAAGGCACCTTTCAGAGAGAGGCATCCTGCTATAATCCTCCCAGCCTCTGTACAAACAACAGTTTGTATACACAGATTGGGAAGTGAAGCAGTTGTGGATCCCTTCTGTGCATGAACCGAGAGAAGCAACCAGTACGGTGGGATGTGAAGACAACTTTTACTCCAAGGAAGCGATTTGAATAACATTAACACTTTTTTATGGATGTAAAGTGGAGTGGGGTTAGAAAATGGGGGAAATATAATGCATTTTAACGGCTCAATCAGGGCCTAATGAAGCTGTTAACGCCAGCAAGAAGAGCATTCATGTAGCTGGCTGCACGACTATTATTATTATTATTATTATTGTGGATTTTCTATTAATTCCTCTCGGGGACCTGCTGTGACTGGAGGTCACCTTCGTCTAAGCTTACTCTGACATTACAACTGCAGCAACACACGTGCATGTGAAAAACTGGGAAATTTATGACCAAAAGATTTTAGTTTTCACATTTTATGATGCCATTATTTCATGGCTGGTTAATGGTGGTTGTGGCATCGACCAGCAGAGAGGAGTCCCTTGTCTATCTGCAGTAAAACTATCTATCGTCACTGTCTGGACATCAGGTTGCACTGTCTGCTCTCCTTTGCCATCCTCGTCTGCAAGCCTATACCTAGAGACAGGCTGCAGAGGCCAGCCGGCTCTCTGGGGAGCCGAGGACAGCAGCAGATCCAGCTTGTCAGCACTAGACACCGGGCTTCTAAAGGAGCCAGCAGCCAGACAGAGGGTTGTGGTTGGAAAACAGAGGCGAGGAGGAAGGGGAGGAGGCGCTGTGAAAGCACTCATAAAGGTCGCATAAAGCTGGCTGCTGTTCTTCCAGTGGGCCACCACTTGGCGCCTCAAAGGTTAGACAGAGCCCTCGGCCGCACCGGAGGTGATGTGAGAATATAAGAAATGTCACCAACACCAATACAGCCCCAGACAAAGTCGATACTGTCACAGCAGCAGCTACAGTCTGTGTTAGAGAGACATTTCAGTCAAGGTGGCACCTATAATGTCCTCCTGGTTGGGGGAATACACCAGATAGAGGGTGCTCCTCCTTGGTTTTGTGCCAATCATAAGCTCCGCCACCTGCTTTGCTCCACTGGTGTAAAAATAAAATGATGAACACCTGCAGAAGTGTTCCCAGTGGGCCGAGTCAGAGCCCTCACCTTTGCCTGACTCCCTTCCTCTGCCCTCCATTACGAGATAAAGTGAAGCTGTAACATCTGCAACAATAACATGGTCCCCGAACATTACAGCGTCAAAGTGAGGCATTAGGACACAAAATGGCTAACGAGTTACAGTATCATCCCCCTCAGTGCCTCGGTCTCTTCTGTGGCTTCCCATATGGGCAACAGCCATGATGGGCTTATTAATCCCCTGGGAGGTAGGGGACAGAGGATGAGTGTGTCCAGGCTTGCTGTAATATCCTCTGGCCAGGCACTGCTGTCTATTCGTGCACCGCCTGCCCCCGCTCCCTCCAACCAGTGCCATCTGTTTCCTGCCCAGCTCTCTGGCTTAAGTCCCTGCTGGGCCTTGGTCTCTCCTGCTCTTCTGGCTCGCTTAGAAAATGTGCCCCAGTCAGCAGTTAGAACATCTCAGACACTACATAAATGTATAATCTTCAGTTTACACAGTAGACACTGACAGTGCGTCAGTATGATTTGAACATGAGTGAGTGTAGACACGTTTCTCAGTCAGTTACACAAGTGATTTTTTTTCATGTTCAAATTAAAAATAGAAAATATAAACTGTTTTTTTGCTCATCAGATCATCAAGGTAAGATTTTAGATCCATTAGTTTCATTAGAATCAATTTCATGGATCTAAAGTTTGAAATGAAAAACACAAAATAGAAAAAGAAAAACTGAACTACAGGAAGAGTAGTTTCCATTTCTGCTTGTGCTCTGGGAGTTGTCAAACTGTCTTACTAAAGCTGTCAGTAAGTCACTGTACATATTGTACAAGTAGAAAATGAGCACAGCGTACAGTGTACACCGAGGCTGCCTTTTAATATCAAATTCCTGGGGCTCCGTTTCCAATCCAGCATCACAGGAGGGGTTGCTCTGGTCACTTCCCTGGCTGTGAAGCTTGCAGAATGCAGATTATCTTAAAAGGTTCAGTGTGTAACTTTTAGGGTGTCATTATGTTACCTTAGATTTAGATTTTTTCATGACTATGTTGCTGACATAGCCGGAAAAGAAATAGTAGTAGAAGAAGACGACAGATGTGATGTAAAGGCTAGCTGAGGCTAACTGTGTTTTGTTAGTAGTTTGGGATTGTTGAGTTCAATGCAATTGGAAATTTCAAATCTTACACACTGTAGCTTTAACTCACCACTCCCTCTGTATGCACTTCCCTGCAAATGAAGTAGACATCTCAGTGAATGATTATGTATCCTCAAACCTATTAAAACTCCAGTTTTGAGTCAATACTGCGTTTCTCACAAAGGTACCACTTGTATCTGTACGCTAAATTTAAGGCTACACGGTTAGCTTAGCTTAGCACAAAGACTGGAAACAGGGGGAAGGAGCTAGCCTGGCTCTACCAGCACCTCTAAAGCTCAGTTACAGGTTCTTGTTTGTTTAATCCATACAACAAACCAAGTGTTAGAACAATTCACGGGGGGGTTATGTGCCAGTATTTCTTGGCTTACTTGAATCTTCACTGTTTTCCTGGCAACATCTCTCAGCTGAGAAATAGTCTGACACGTAACCCTCCCCTCCCCCTCTCCCGTTAAACGGTGAATGGTCATGTTTGGTCTCCGGCTTCTGGACAGATTAAAAAAATAGCATGTTAATTAGTGAGCTTTAGAGGTGCTGGAAGGTGGATTTAGCTTCTGTTGAACGGAGCCAGGCTAGCTGTTTCACACTATTTCTTGTCTTTGTGTTAAGCTAAGCTAACCCGGCTGCTGGCTCCAGCCTCCATGGCGCAAACATGAGAGCGGTATCGATCTTCTCATATAACTCTCTGCAAGAAAGCAGAGGGCTGGTAAGAGACTGGTAATGATGCAAGGCGTATCACCAGCCAATCAGAGCAGTGACTCACTTTCCCCTCGTCTGAGTCAACCTGCAGCATGAATAGAAATTCAGAGTCAGATTCTAACACACTTACCCCGAAGGTAACTAGATCACAGATCCATTTCTTTCCTTACTCACTCACTCACTCTAATCCTGTCCATCTCCCACATTTCCCACTTTCTGTTGCTAATCATATTTGTTGCCGCTGAATAAATGGCTAACATCCTCACAAACCCTTTAAACAACTGCACAGCTGCCAAAGCTGGAAGGCCGGCATCCAGTGCCTTTAGTGCTTGAACTCCTTGAACTCTATATTCATTACTGTGTTGCAGATAGGTTTGGATATAGAACTTTGCAGCCCTTTCTATCTGTCTCTAGCGAGCTGTATGACTTTGCACATTTTCCCATTCATAAAGTGAGCTTTAAAAGAACCTATAGAATTCACGCTCCACAACTTTATAGCTTGCATGCCCCAAAGGAGGTAGATTCTCCTGTTTCTCCCTAATGGAAAAGGCATTGGGCATGAAATTTCCCCTGACAGCTGACTCCTTTACACCCTACACTGTGGGGTTAATCAATGAGGTTGGCGGTTTGAGGCTATAATACAGATTCAGATGTGCAGAAGAGGACATCAAACAAAGCCAAACTCCAGTATACTCTATGTGTGTCCGGGGAAAACAAAGACTCAAATTTGTGTGCTTCATGCTTGTTATTTTCAGACTGCAACATACCCATGTTATAGCTCCAGGCCTGCAAATGTGGAACGGTATAAAAAAAAAGTGCCTCACACACATCAGTTTTGGTTGTGACATTCAATCGGCACCCATGGGCCACTTGTTTTGACTGTGCCAGTAAAGGTCAAGCACTTTTCCTGTAGCCCAGCTCTGGAAAATTAAGTTCTCCACTAAGAGTGAGTGTTTGCACAGTCAAATTGAATATGAAGACATGTCAAAACATGTTAGATTTATTATTGTTTTTTTTTTTAGTTCAAATGCTCTTCAACTTTTCATACTGGTTGAGACAGTCTCTTTTGAAAAGATCAGATTGATCTAACTAACAAAATCATTATCAGTAGCTTCAATGACGTCTTTCTAAGACACATATTTTTCTGATCTTCCTCACGAATCCTTGAACTCTGTGTCTTCTAAAGCAATAAGACTGTCCATCAGCTTATGACTGCAGAGAGCTGCAGAGCACCAAAGGTCTACTCTGCCAATGTAAGAAGGTTACAAAGCCTTCCTATTGCTAAGAAAGCCAGTCTTCACAATAATACCTTCTGAAAATGTGAGTCAACAAAAGCTCTTTTATAGCTACTGGGAGCCTCAGAGATAGAAAGGCTGTCAGTGCGTTTCTTTTATCAGATTGGTTAATATAAGTGGGTCCCTGTGGTAAATAGCAGTGCTGTATTGCCAGCGACAAATGCTCTGACTCAAACACAATAGCAATAGTAAAATGTCCCACTTTATCTCAATCTCTCGCTGAAGCCCATGCTCGCTATCACAGCCCGAGTAACGTAACAAGGACGAGGCGGCAGCCTCAGAGGAGCGCCGCGCCTCAACACCCTCTCACCTCACACTTCTGCGTCCGCCTTGAACAACATAGCCAATTCTAATTCTTCCAGTAAAGGTCCACTGAGAGCAATGAAGGCAAACATTCTCCCCCCCAAAAATATGGCAGCCTGGGTCCATAAATGCTGTGTGAATTGCTGCAGCTGGCTGCTGGTGTTTGGCCTTGCTGAGCTCCCAGAGCAGCTCTGTTTCACTGTGCGTTTGTTTTTGTCCTCTTTATTTGAACTGCAGGCTCTTTGTATTATTGTCTCTAGTTGGCTTGCTCATTATGACTACTCTATTCTTTTTGCATTGTATTCTCTTGAGTCTGAATGTTCATATGCATGTAGATATAGCTGAGCTACACTTTAACAATGCAGGTTTTTCTGCGGCGGCTGCAGCCACAACTGGAGGATGATTTCATCGAGTTTAATCAGCCTTATTAGCATAAGGGACTTGAAATGATATCATTTCGCTTATGACTGAAGTGCAAATTCTACTGATTGCACACGTTTAAATTGCTTACTAAATCAAGGTTGGAAAACTTTGATAGAGACATGGAACAAAAAAAAAACAAAAAATACAAGAAAATCAAAGGAGCTGCTTCAGGGAGAGTGAGTGTGTAGTTATAAGACTGTTCAAAAAACACAGTTTTGCAGATTGATGAATTAAACTCCTTCTGTATTACATTTGACTATAAGACCACCACTTTTTACCTCCCTACTACTCCTAAAATTGTTAAATTTATTTAAGAATTAAGTGTAATATAACTTCTGAATCCCGACTAGAAATGACTGTAATAACGACTGCTGGTGAATTCTGAAATAGTCCAATTGCTGAGCTAGTATACCTCCTATTTTATATGGAAAAAAGAGAACATGACTCAACTAAGCCCTTCTGAAAATCTCTGTAAGTCCTGATGAATCTGCTAGTAAAGATCGAATGGTAAAATAGTTGAAATGAACAATATATTATTGAATTTCTGCAGGAAGAACCTCCACCATAACTCCCTAAAAGATGACTATAAATACTGCAGGCAGGTAGTCGCTGGGGGATAGGAGAAAAAATTGATTGCGTTATAAAAAGAAATGGTTTTATTTTATGATTTCATATTGCCATAATGTCCCAGAAATAGATGTTTTTAGTCTGCGAATACGAGGCAGGCATGTTTTTTTTGCTCAGAACTCCTCCAAACTCTACTCTCCAAGTGGCAAGTTGAAACAACACAATTACTTCCTTTATTTATGAGCATGCACATATGGGGCACTGAGAAGAAACAAACAGAATAATGATAGGCCCGCTGAGTTTCCACTTGGAGCAGCACAGCCCAAACTAAACACGAGTTCTGGTGCAATTTTGGATTTCACAGTGGAAAAGATGAATAAAGCTGCCGTGGAGAAATCACTGTTCGATTGTTAGTTAATTTAGCTTCATTGTCACATATAATCATACAGCTACAATCATAGTGAAATGAATGCATAATGAAATGTATAATACTGTTGTAGTCCGTCGAGGCTGAGCTAGTTTTAGCTGCTATTATCTATCTATGTTTTTTTCCCACATCAATCTCCATCTGTTTTGTGTGCAAACATGGACTATGGAGATCAGTGATTTGCCTTTTTTCTACTTTATTAATATATCAGGTGACCCATTCCCAAAAAAACACGACTCTCTTGTTTACGCTCAAGAACAGCTGTTAGAATAGCTCTGTGAAAAGATCCCTGCTGAAGTGAGGAGAAGAAGACGAGGATGCAGAGCTGCATTAAAGTTCCACGAGCGGAAAAGACGGTACAAACCATGCATGCCGCCTGTTATCATGGGGGAATGTAAGATCTCTCCCTAATAAGACGGAGGCGCTAACAGTGCTAACCAGTCCACAGAGAGTGTATGGAGAGTGCAGCATCACAGAGACGTGGATGAAAGAACTCACTTTGGACACGCTGGTAACTCTGGACGGCTTTTATATTTTTTTTATATCTTATATTAGTTTAGCTTAGCTTAGCTTTTATTGATAAATATTGAATAATTTGACAATTATTTCACATATTTAGAGGGGAAATGCCTCTTTGTTGGACTGGCTAACAACTGAAGCCTCAACTAAGAGGCTGCGAGCCAAAACATGTAAGGTAACTAATTAACTGTAGTTGTCAATAAATATAATGGACAAAGAAGCACAATATTTCCAAACACAATGGATAGTGAAGCAGAATTATGCAGTACTTGACTGGATGTTTCAACCTTTGCATTTTCTGCCACAGATTTCTTTGTAAACCAAATTAAATGTATGCACAATGCCAACACTGCTGAAATGCAGTGAAAAGCAATCTGGACAGAAACTTGCCGATGGTGGCGGCAATTTTCCTTTCAGGGGTCTTGATGAACAGACCTCCCATGCTGCCACTGCTTTCATTCTGCAGATTGGATACAATTAGTGTGAGTAATTGCTTGTGGTTTGCTTGATTAAAATGGTGACAGAGGCTTGGTGACATAAAAGGAGGCGACAGTATGAGATGTTAAGAGGATGTCCTCTATTGACAGAAGTAATGTGTTACTTCACCATGCCTAATGATACCACTCAGCAGAATGGATGCTTTAACATGCATGGAGGATGCCTACAACACATCCGACGACATTACCATAACCAACCAGACTGCACTTGAATACACAGACAGCCTCTCACACGCCAAACCGTCAAGACAGTGTGCAGACATTAAAGTCATTTTGATTCCCAATGAGATGTTGACGTGTTGCATTCACGCTGCTGAAACTTGAAATAAAATAATTCAACGGTTATGCTGAATTCTGTGTTAAACTGGCTACAAATGACAGAAAATGTGTAATTTACCACATTGAGAATAAAACACAGACCTGTCGGTTGTGGATTTTCCTCTGAGAAGGTCTGTCGAGCAGGAAACAGTGGGGCTCGGTGGGGTCTGCCACCTAATATCTCCCCATCCACCTCCTTGCAGTCCAATATCAGGTTTGAATTGACAGTCTGGGGCTGTGTCTGGCAGATACTGCCTGATAGAGCTTCTAAATAATTCACTATCCACTATCCATGTCCATATACCTGTAAACTCTCTCTCTGAAGAGAGTAGTTACCATAGATACACACAGGGTACCCTGCTGTTTGAGGGTTACAGCCATGTTAGGCTTCCCAAGCGTCTGCCTTTACAGACTGAAAAGTACAGGTTATGGATGCAATTTCACAAACAAGGGAGGTTCACTCCTCGACATTTCTGCCCTGCTTTCTCTCGAATCCATTGTGACAGACTTATTTTGCACAGTTTAACTCATGTCAGACGCCTGCTGCCAGTTTGTGTTTGTAAAAAGCTTGGTGGTATCGGCGTAATATATGAATATCAACACACAGTGGGACGCCTCGTTATTTACAGGAACTGACTGGTGCTTTTGGAAAAACGACCCAATCAAGCATCAAAACTCAGAGCGGTGCAGTTGTTTGAATGAAATATTACAGCAAACACTGGCTCGTTTCTTCTTTTTCCATCTTGTGCGGAGTCACAATAGCAATTTATCCAAAGCTAAGCGAAAGGCTGCTTTGAAGTACATGCTAACATGTTTACACTGACAATGCCAGCTAGTGTTTATCGTGTCCACCATCTTAGTTTAGCATGTAGGCCTGCGGCTGATGGGAACGTTGTTTGCTTTGCAGGTATTCGCTCGTTAATCAATGTGCAGTCCAAATTAAAAATGATGACAGCACTAGAAGAAAATTCAGTGCATCATCTTCACTTTGTTAACGTAAAAATAAAAGTTATTTCTCAAATTTCTTAGGATTTACTTACACCTCCTTATATTTGAGATAACTGGCTCCCTACCAGAGAATCATCTCCATATTTTTAAGGTTTATATTATTATTTAAGATATATAAAAAACCTGATAGGATAAGAGCACGGTGAAGACCTAAGAACAAGCTATATCGACAAAGCCTCCAGCCTTAACGCCCTGCTGCTGCTACTACTGCTTTGGAAAAGTACATAGTTAAAACATCCAAAGTTAACTGTGCAGTTTATCAGTTTGTTCTGTATTTTAATTTACAATAATAATGAAATATACATAAAATATGTCACTTATTCAATGACAGAAAAGCCCCTCAAGGAAAAAAGGTTGGGAACCACTATCTTAGATGACTGCAATACAGAAACAGAGGTGAACACACACCTTCTGATCTGAGACATGGTCGGGGGTGGTTATATCAAAAATCAGTGATTGTGATGAATAATTACACGTTAGCTGAAGCAGCATGGATACTTCAGAATACTGTAGTTTTAGCTGTCTGAATTTGAACATTTTATAGGATATATTTGCATTCATCAGAGGTCCAAACAACACGACTAAAGCTGCATTGATTTCACACCACTGTCTGCGTTTGATGTGCCTCTTCCATCAGCAGCAGATTCTTGTTTTGTTTCCTTTTTTCTTTCCATGTCAACCAATTTCCCATGAATGAATCCCTATAAATAATCTTACAGTATATATCATACATTTATTAGATTGTTGTTTAATTCATGCGTATGTTCATTCCAAATGGAGAGGTTCAAGTCTGTGTAAAGATTTCTTTCAGAATACATTAAATATGTTGGAAAATAGTTGCTGAAAACATGTGAAAAGACTTTGAGTGATACGTTACTGAAATGTGAAGTTAGAGGTTCAAACAGTTTTTCACCAGTTTTTAGTTCAGGATTTTGTGGGCGGTCCTTAAAGGGTGGCTTGATGACACGCTGAGGCCACCCTGAGCAGAGAGATAGAGATGAATTCATCGTCACTCAGTGTTTCAAAGTTAGTCATGCCATTTTCTGAACTCATCTGACACGTTTCAGTCGCTTCAAAATGGCTGCTTGACTGCTCCCACGAGCGGGCGTGGTTTAAGCGTGTTCAGCAGACATGCCCCCACAGTCCTGGAGCTGATAATTCATTTTTACCTGATTTTGACACCTAATTTCATAAACTTGTCAATATTTTTAATCATTCAAATGTGGCTGGGTGGTTAATAACACTTTATTCTTTGCTCTGACAAACTCAGAACACATTTATTCTTACTTTACACTGACTTTAAGGGTTTTACATAAATATAAAGTGAGTTTAAAATCATAACTGCACATCACTGACGACTAAAAACTTGGGGCGATGTTGAGCGATTTTTTGTCTCTGATTAGCAATTCCTGCTCAGTTCATACATGTGTTTAATCATGTGACTATTTAAGGTTTCTTCCACACTTGTAAGAGTAAGTTTCTTGATAAATGTGTCCTATTCTATTATTGACTTCTTAAACATCTGAAACAGACGCTGGTGAGCAATCCTGTCCACAACCCCTGCACTCTGATTTCACGCTCTACAGGCAAACTAATACTAAATCCTGGCTGCACAGTCATAAAAAACACTGCATCATTGGTTCACTTTTCAGTACAATATATGATAATATTGCTTACATTTTCATACTGTGCTGCAATGCACATCTTCTTGTCACATTAACTACCATTACGTGTTTGTTAAAACCCTTTTTGTGCAAAAATAAAATAGCGCCTAGGTGGTGTAAAGTTTCCTGTAATCCTAGTTATTAGTGCAATCAAAGGATGGAGTAAACCTCAAGCTGCTGGAGAAGTAGCTGTGGATAATAATACGCATGCTGGTGCTCAGGTCTTTTTTTGTTAAAGAGGGTTATTTATTATTTACAAAGAGACATTTGGTCACAAGGCTCATAATCGTCTAACTGTGGAGGCTTCGGATGGATCATCATTCAGTCACACGTACACAGACGTAAGTACACTGATCCGCAGAGAGAGATATTCATCAACCTCCACATGTAAATACATACACACAATTTTACATAATCACAAAAAGATAGCATGATTGATTCACCCCTCCCCCACGCCGGCTGTGTGACTCCCTGACAGGGAGGAGTGAACTGAACACGGGGGATAACACACAAAGACGGAAATAACGGTGTAACTCTAAACCAAGCGCAGGTATAGACTTTACACCGAGGTTAATCTGCTAGACGTGTCCGCCGGTGCGCCGGCTCCGAGCCCGATGATAAAGGGAACAAACTGTTATTTTAGGTCTGGCCCCGCTCTAAATAGAGGAAGGTAGTGCGGTGACTGCAGCAGGCAAGGCTGATATGAATTCCCAGTATGCTCTGCAAAAGAAAAGATGGAAAAGGTCAAAGCCTGCATTCATCTTTTCAGCACAGTTTTTTTGCTCGCAGCATCACCTTTTCCAGCTTTTATTCCTCTGCGTCCTTGGCCTTTTTCCCATCTCTCCGGGGTAAATAAATGGAATTCTGCCATGCAGCGCAGCGCAGTTCGGCTCAGCTCGGAGCTGATGACATTTCGTCTGCTGCTTTCACTCACGGTGAACCGTCGTCACTCATTACATGCGCCCGCCGACAATTCTGTTTATCCGGGGCAATTAAAACGCTGCTTATTTAGAGGACTGTACGTGATCCAAATAAATGTTGTTAAGATTTAACGTGATTTACATAGACCGTAAAAAACTGCGAGCTCAGGCTAGCTCAGGGATTATATTAGTTTACCCTTGTAAATACTGTTTTTAATGGGTGAAAGAGGGACGTTAGTAATTCACAAAACGAGCCATTATCCCGGCTCTGTCTCATTTCCTCATGTGAGAGCTGCTCCCTGAGTCATCATCTTATCTTTGCCCGATCCTCTCCACCACCTCACCCACTCAGGATTATGACAGCTCTGGATGGGCTGCTGAGAGGATCATTTCTCCCACTCACACTTTTGCTTTATCTACAGTACCTCTCGCCACAGTAAAGACTCGTGGAGGCTTCTCTGACGAATACTAACTCACCAAAACAATCATTTCCTGCATGACAAACACCTGCTGTCACAGCACGTGTGTGTGTGTGTGTGTGTGTGCAATAAACCACGATCATTAATGAAACATTTCTGTGTGTTTGGTGATCTTGAATGCCTGAGAGTATGTGTGTGTGTATGAATCTCTTGCGGCAGAGCTGGAGAGCTCAAGTTTGGCCTCGGGGTACTGATTTAAATTTCAAGTCCTTTTGTGGATTTTGGATAAAGCAAGCACCACAATTAAAACATTAATTTCTGCAGTTTCCGCACAGTGGAAGTTAATTATGTTTCTTTTTCTGCCACAATACTACAAAATTGGGAGCTCTGATCTGCTAACCCTTTATAAAAAATAATGTGTGGTTATTACAAATCCATTTTCTTTTTCAGAAAAGACAAATTTTACAGAAAATAGTGCATGAAAAACAGTTCTAGATAGATAGATAGATAGATAGATAGATAGATAGATAGATAGATAGATAGATAGATAGATAGATAGATAGTCGGTGGTGTGTGTTTGCTGAAGAGAGAATAGGATCGGATGTGTGTGTTTGTGTGTGTTAGTCCTCTGGAGTCAGCACGGCAGATGGTTTTGTGTTGAGGGTGTGTTGGCTGCAGCAGCTGCTCTCATTGCGCCTTTCTCATTCTTCTCATCCTCACACACACACACACATATATATAAACACACGCACACACACACACACACACACACACACAGCGCTCCTGAAAAGTACACCGGGATCACCTGATGGAACTAGACACTGATCCCCTCCATTATTCATGAGCTGACCGGGAGCAGCTACATGACCACCCTAATATGCTGTAAATTCCTAACACAGCTCTCTTCTCCTGGCTCTCCCTCTCTCTCTCTCTGAGTCCTCCTGTGATTTCACACTGGACCCGACATCGGCATCGAAGGTTTGACGTACTCAAAAAAAAAAAAAATGACATCATTCTCAAATTATGAGGGGAAACAGCTCGGCGATGAGGAGAGCGAGTGCAGCAATAAAAATGAAGCGTTTTCACTGTTCCCTCACTCCTCTTTGTCTCCCTCTTACCTCTCTCACTCCTCCCTCCCCTTCACCTCTCTCTCCTCTGAGGAAGAACTTCAAAGCAGCTCTGAAGTCAGTGGGATAGAGGAAGGGGATCCCTAGGGGACAGTACCACACACACACACACACACACACACACACACATAAACACACACACAGTGCCCAAAGATGGCTAACAAGCAGTCAAACAGTGCCCTTTGAGCAGTAACTGGGTGACAGCTTCAAAAAGGAGCCCGGCCATTTCTCGTGACCGTATTGACTTCAAGGATGCGGTTTCAGCTGCACATCTCTTGCCAAAACACACACACACACACACACACACACACACACACACACACACACACACGTGCGTCTGCTAGGGAATAATTCACAGATTTTAATGGCTAATAAGGTTGATATTTAATTTAGTAATAATAGATCTGAGGGAGCTAATGAATAAAACATTTTCTTATTTAACAATTATCAGCTGCAGAGGACAAAGTTCATTAGAGAACAGCCCCCAACCCCACAAAAAAAATAAGAAAAAAATGTTGGGTTGAATTATTCTGTTTTTAGTCCTTGATCTAATTTTTATCTAATGTTTTTCAGCCTCTTGATGAGGACGAATCTGGGGCTAAGCTCCCTTTGATCACCAGATAAATCAGGCGTTCTCTTGATCTTCCAAGTTGCTTAAATGCTTTCCACAGTCGGACGCTGACCTCGAACCTTAAAAGTTGCGTTACAGGCAGAACACGCAGTCCGTATCCAAACTATCGGAAAGAAAAACTTAATCACCCCTCAATGTCAAGAGCATTTTCGAGAGGACGTGAGAGGGAGGACGGAGCCGCAGTCACATTTGGTTATCGGCTCCGTGGTATAGCCGGGGCTTTCAAACTGTGCGATGCACCTCCCGAGGGGTGGAGCGGGTTGATGCGGGACGTGTGAGACAAAGGTCAAGTCTGAGGTCAAAGGGACAGGTGTTCTAAAAACAACTGGAAGTTAGTTTTTGTACTTTGGTCCACCCTCGCCAACGTGATCAGCAGTTGCAGCATCAGCTGTGATGCAAAGCTCAACTTAAAAACTCTTAGTGTGCGATTTGTATAGAAATGACACTCCTCCTCTGGGTCATGACACATTTTTAGATCAAATAAGAGTTAGGCTGTGATGTCCATCACATACAATCACTGTCTGCACAAACCCATTCTGGCCAACAACATTTGACAAAGTCAAGATTCTTCTTTGCATGCAATGTCCCACTTTTGGCGCTCGCTCTTGCTCGATCTCCTGCTGCGATCGTCGTGATAAGTTCGCTTCAAAAACTGACAAAAAAGACTTCACATCCTCTCTATGCAAATGATACGGCAGTAAAATTTTAACTCCTTTAGCTTGAAGTACTCCCTGAGTGGATTTGAGACAGCAACACAGACCGACAAGCCCTTTAAATAAAACATGAAGGAGTTACCACCTGCAGTGAAACTATACTGCCTCAGATACGCACACAGTCCTCGCCAGGCCTAGCGCAAGCCGACTGAAGTACGCTTTGAAGGAGAATCAGAAAGTGATGTTTCGGGATGATTCCTGCAAGTCTATTTGGCGTGGCTGTCCACGATTAAGCGTAAGTGCTCTAACAATGCAGCAATTTGTAACCTATCAGACCACATCGAAACACCATGCCTGGCTATTGTGTTTTGACACTTGCCGGAAACACTCAATCCTGATGAAAGCCACCTTTCCATCCTTGATCTTAAAGATGCCTTTACACCTCCTGAACCTGCCTGAGAATGATCACATTTGTCCAGTGATAGGTCTTCGATGCACTGCAAACAAGAGCTGCTCGTCGTACTTTCAGTCGTGCCAGGGAGCTAAGTCACTGAATCCATCACGCCATTGTACTACCTGTTGTGTTTCTCAGAACAAAATTATCCCACAGTGAGTTGAGTATTGGAAATCTACAAATAAATAAATAAATAAACCCACACATGATGTTACATGTGTTGCACTGTGATATTGTGAGAAATGGGATAAAACATCAAAAGCAAACTGCAAGAAGAATCAGCCAGAGAGAGAGAGAGAGAGAGAGTTCCAGTTTGTGTGTGTCTATTTGTGTGTGCTCAAAGGAGGAGGATTAAAAATGGATGCGCTCTAACATGGGAAGAGTGGCGTGCTATTTTGTCAGCCTGAGCACAGGCCGCCGCTGCAAAGCCAGAGGAGTGGTGGAGGTGGTGGCGGCGGCGGTGGTGAGGGGGATTGTCTTACGGGGATAATTCATCTCAGGTAACCTTAATGGAAGATAGGAAGGTGCTGCATCGTGCCTGTGAGTGGGCTCCGACAACAGCACATATAGCCTCATAACAGCCTCTCTCAAGGACCACAGCCGGCACTAGAGAGTGGTGCCGGGTATCAAATCTGTATCAGACCTCGAGTCTTATAGCAGCCGCTGCTGCTGATAATTCTTCAAGTGTAAGATGGTTGGAGGTTACAGCATCAGGAGATCTCAAGCGGTGTCTGGTAGGAGGTGAAATTGTAAATTAATTTTCAGGTAAATTGCTGTGATTGTTTTGAGATTGAACTTGTTCGTGTGAATTATTTTTGATTGCTCCAAAGATGTTCATGGTGGGGGATCAGACCTGTGACACATATGCGAGGCAGTCACTTCATTTAAACAGGTTTTCCTTGCTGTCATCATCCCTCCTGTTCATAGTGGTGGCCATTGAGAGATCCCTTTATAACGAGCTTCCAATGCACAGGAAGTGACGCGGGACACAAAATCCATAGTCATGAATATTATTCTAAAGCTTAAGCTACGGTGACGTGTGTCTGAGTTCAACAAATCAATAGAAATCTTCAAAGGTTAGTGTCTCTTTAGCCCTAAATTCTCTGTTTTTGCACTTTTAAAACCATAATTTTGGAACACACCAATTTATTATATATATATATTACATTATGTCCCCCATAGGAAGGGAGGAATGAGCAGGAGGAATGATCATATGGGCTAACCACTCCTGACAAACTTACAGTCTACAGTTCAGTCAGACAAGCAGCAGAATACATTTTGAGTTTGGCGTCCAGGCTGACCTCACTGACCTCACACGCTCTGCAGATCTGCAGATATATATTCATAGATATGGAAAAGTGATGAGCAAATATCTTAAACCCCCCCCCCCACCCCCAGGTGGATGCTGCGGCTGAAGAACAGGCGGTGATGCTGATGCAGGCAGAAACGGCAAAGCAGAGAGGGGGGCAGATGAAAAAACTTCAATTTAATCAATTAAATAGACCGCCGAATTTCGATGGCATGTTTGGATTGGATGACTCTGGAGCGGGAGGCGTGTCACGTCTGTGTATGCAGTGCAGCTCGCTCTAGCTCGCAGCCATCACTCCATTTCACAAAGTGATCGGACTAAACCGGAATCTGAAAATCGTTTGCACATTTTCAGTGTTTAATCTAATATTATTAGATGTTTATTTCCTTTAAGGGAGCTCTGCTGCAAAAGTTTCAGAGAGATAACAGCAGGAATTCAGTTTGCTTTGTTCTGATCTGTAAGAGCTCATTTACGGACTGACTAATAAATAATAAATAATGATAGAATAATAAAAATACAGTACAACAACATGGTCAAAACCCATCAGAACAACATAGAGTAATTTCCTTTGACAAACTTGCTCGCTCTTACCTTGACCGTCGTGATAAGTTCCAACAAAAACTGACAAAAAACCCACAATTTACTTAAAAAAGATCAACTCTATGCAGACGATGCATCACTTAAACTTAACTTCTTCAGCTACAAGTATTCCCTGAGTGGATTTGAGACGGCAACACAGGCTGAACAAACACAAAGGAGCTACCACCTGCAGCGAACGATACAGCCCAGCTACGCCACACTCCTCGCCCAGCGCCAGCTGAAGAACACAATCACAGAGAATCAGATTTTTCTTGTTTCCTGCAAGTCTGTTTGGCGTGGCTGTCCGTGATTAAGCACAAGTGCTTTAACAATGCAGCAATTTGTAACCTATCAGACCACATCATGAGACGATGTCTGGCTACTGTCCTTTGACACTTTGTAAACGGTACTTGCCGGAAACACTCAAGCCTGATGAAAGCTGCCTTTCGCCATCCTTCCTCTTGCCACCACATTCAACTCGCCCTCCTCCCTCCCTCCCTCCCTCTCTCTCCATGTCTCCCCCCTCGAGGCTTCACCAACAGCGGCTTCGCCCTTCAGGAGAGCTGAAGAAAAAGGAAGTAGGACAGGAGGAGGAGCGGCGTGTGTCTGCCAGCGGGATTGAGGGGAGGGGAGAGCGCAGGGGAAGCATGCATTGACAGCATGGCTGCATGTGGCGAGGAGGGACAGGAGAGGAGAACCACTGAGATGCTGCAGAGTGGTGGAGGTGGTGGTGGTGGTGGTAGATGAGGAGGGAGGAGTGGGGGGTTGTATCACAGCTCATCTAGGAACAATGTGAATGTAGAGCAGGCAGGAGACAGATGTTTTATGGAAAGGAGGTTGAGAGACAGACGGCAGAGGAAGATAGAGCGTGAGTGACTGACATTCCTCTCACACCTCTATGAGCAGCCACATCCTAATACAAGCTAATCCCTCTATCAGCCTCTTACCTCACCTGGGCCTATCTCGCCTGTGACAAAATGGAAGACTGCTTTCTGACACACACTCACGTATTTTAGTTTGGACCAGACCTGCACAGTGGAGCTCGAGTCCCACGCTGCAGAGTATTTGGTCAGCGCCGTCACTGTCCTGTCACTCACGCAGCCCCTGCTGACTTTTCCTTTTGTGCCGAGCAGCGTGTCACAAACCGAGAGCTGATTGTTTGTGAGGAGCGAGCCAAACACTCATTTTCAACGTCGACACGGACTGCAGTAGGCGTTTGGTGAATTTAGTCACACAGTTGTAGATCGTGGTGCAATTTGCAGCCACATGATGGGTTCAGAGTTTTTGCTGTCGGTCGGGGGCCGCAGATAATTATTATTTTCACAATCAATTCATCTGCTGATTGTTTTCTCAGTTCCGTAGTTGTTCTGCTCATAAATTGGCTTGAAATAATGAAAAATGTTTAATCATATTTCCAAAGAACCCAAGGTGACATCTTCAAAAGGTTGATTTGTCCAAAACAGCAGTCCAAGATAAAGAAAAACAGATTTTGATGGAAAGAAAACAGACAAAAAACAGCAAACACTCATATTTTAGACGCTGGAAATATCAAATATTTTGAATTTTTGACTGTAAAAATGACTCAAACATCTAAATAGTTGCTGATTGACTTTCTCTGAATGCACTGATGGATTAATTGACTAATCGTCTCAGCTCTAGCATCAATATTTTGAGCCACAGTGTGATACTTTGTGTATTAGGAGACAGCCAAAGCACTAAGATCCTCTCTAATGAAAACAAATCAAACACTTAATAAGATTTTAACATAATGATATACTTTGGTTAGGCATTTGTTTATATATTTGTTTATTAAATATACCTGGATGTCAATATAGGCTAAAAAAGACTGCAAGAGCCACCGCAGCAAAGAAAAAAACCCTAAAACATCAGATTTTTCACTTAAGATCTTTTTATCATCGCTATTTCTATAATATTTGAATAGAATATTGTACTTTGTGTTTATATATTTGTTATATTAAATGAACTTTATCTTATAAAGGGTAAAAACACTGCAGGAGCCACCAGAACCAACCAATAACTGCTTTAATCCCTATAATATCTGCTCTTTCTCTTCACAGCGAGGCTGTAAAGGAACAAAACTCCCTCGGTGCACCGCTTTATGAAGCAGGAAACGTTTAGGAATAATTTACAGTTCGGCTGCTCATGAGACCAGACACTTTAACCCACCAACATCAACACCAGCACCTGAGCTGGGTGAGACGATTCACACTTGCAACTGCAGCATCACCAGTGCTGATGCTCTGCGAGCCATCGAATCACACTGGAGTGCAGCCTGGAGGACAGTGTGGTTGTAAAGAGGGTATAAAGTCATGAGCAGACAGGCTTTTGTCTATTTACAGTGTGAGGGAACTCTCCAGTTAATGATGCATCTGTGAACTGAACTCACATTTCTGCCTCTTTTATATGACTACCATGCACATATTTGTAAACAGAGCCATTAAAGCATATTCAACATATTTCCTGCTGTGTGTTATCAGCTTCATAACAACGCAGTTCAAATGGTGCGTGTGTGTGTGTGTGTGTGTGTGTAAGCCGGGTTAACAAAAAAAAAAAATGGCAACAATATCAGAGCCCGTGACGGCGGTGTTAAATGTCCCGCAGGCTGGACGGGGAGAGAGGAGGAGGTGGTGGTGGTGGTGGAGGAGGATAAAAGAAAAACAGCAGCTGGCCACAGTGAAGCAACGGAAATCGACGAGTTATAAAACACCACCATCTGCAAAGCGACGACGGGCTGGAGCAGCAAATACACGGACGGACGGAGTCCACGCATGCCAGCCCGATAAACACCGAAGCACAGGGCGAACATATGAAACAACGTAAACACCGCCTCGGCACGGCCGTGCGGTATTTATGAAGCAGGAAGGGACGGAGGGGGATGCCCGTTATTATCCACCAACTTGATCCGATCTGAGCTTCTTCGCAAACTCTTACCTTCCCCGCAGTCTTTTTCGCCTCGTCGCTGTCGGCGTCTCTGCTGGATGGTCGCTCGGTGTTTCTCTGTTCTTAAACTGCGCCGCTCGGTGCTCGGTGCTCGGTGCTGATGTTGAAGCTCGGTGCTCTCCCTCCGTCTCCTTCTCCTCTTCAGCGTTAAGCTAGCCCCGCTGCTGCCTCTGCTGCTCGGCTTGTGGTGCTGAAGTGGACAGCGCACCGAGGAGCTCCGGGAACAAAAAAAAAAAAAAAAAAAAAAACACACACACACAACCCACGACTGGTGCGCTCCTCTCCGGGAGCCCCGCCCCGCCAGCACAGCGCTCTCTCTCGGCCTGGAGGAGCAGCAGGGACCGTGGAAGCTGCACCAGCACATGGAGTCAAGTGTACTGGGAGAGCGTCACCTAGTGTGGTGATTTCTGTGTGTTGGCCACAGAGAGGGGCAGTTCAGCTTCTGTATTAACCCCTCATTCGTCACTTTAATCTACCACCCTCTTTAGCCATCAAAACTGCTATAGAAACTTCACAAATGAATCATCTTTCTACTTTTTTTCTGCATAAATCTTCAGCCCTGCTGAACATTCAGTCATTTTGAGGATTTTAACCCTTTAAATGAGTTTGATTATTGATTATACATACAAAACAATTAGTTATTTCCCCCATTTTCCATAAATAATCAGTAATCAAACTGTCATTTAAAGGGTTTAAATCCTCAGAATGACTTTTGAGTAGGGCTGAAGTTGTTTAAGAAATGTAATTTCTTCTTTGCACATGTCAAATTATTATGCACATAATTAACTTTGCACAGGTTTAATTTGCAGGTTCAAATGCAGATTCAGCTCATAGGTTAATGTTTTTACAGTAGTGTTCTATTGAAAAATTCCAAAATAGAGAGACTGTTACTTTGTTACTCTGTATGCACTAACACAGCCAAAATGGTGGCCAGATAAAGAAGAAAAAAACTGTCCAAATGGACAAAAATGGTCATAGTGTTGCATGAGGGTTAGAGGTCATATCCCAGGAGACATGGTGTAAATGATTAAATTAATGAAGGTTGAATTCCATTTAGCTGCTTCAGATTCAGTGCACCCTGTCACGACGTACTAGGACACTTGAGCAGAACAAAGCCATTGCTAATGTTACCAATAAAAATGATATATATCAGTGTTTTCTGCAGTAACGTTATGTAAACTGCGTGTGGAATGCTGTACCTCAGCTGTGGAAGTTTGATGGCAAATAAAAAATCCCATTTCTAAAACATTTGCACGCTGTGTTAAATGTAAATGTAAATTAAATGTGATAATGTGCAAAACATTAAAACCCCATATTGAATTTAAAATAGCACAAAGACAACATATCAAATGTTGAAGCTGAGAAATGATGTGCCCATTTTAAATTTGATGCCAGCAACATGTTTCTAAAAATGTTAGGACAGCGGCAACAAAAGACGGGAGAAGTTGTGAAACACCTGGCAGAACATCTCACGGTTAATGAGGTTAGCTGAAAAAGCATCCCAGAGAGTCTTTGTGAAGCAAAAATGGGGATGGGATCACCACTGTGTGAAGGACTGTGCTGGCAAATAGTGCAACAATTCAAAAATAATGTTTCTCAATGTACACAGTGCAAAGAATCTGTGGATTGCATCATCTACTGTACCAAACAGTAAGGATATATAGCGAGCTGGAATGAATATCTGTATGCAAGAGACAAGGCTGAAGATCAACATCAGTTTGAGCCAATATTGGTCTTTGGCCTTGGTTTAATATATGCTGCCAAGTAGACGTTTTTTTCAGAGACATCTCTTTTTTTTTTGCTTATTCTGTACACATTACAACAGCATGGCTCCATAGTAAAAGAGTCCAGGTGCTAAAGTGGCCTGCCTGCAGGGTGAGGTGATGCAACCGAGTGGTAAACATGCCCCTGTCCCAACTTTTTTTGAAATGTGATGCTGGCATCAAATTCAAAATGAGCATATCGTTTCCCAAAAAACAATAAAATGTCCTCAGTTTCACCATCTAATAAGTTGCCTTTGAGCTATTTTCATGGGGTTTCAATGTTTTGACATCCTATTTAT
Organism: Protonibea diacanthus; assembly: GCA_028641955.1. Lineage (NCBI taxonomy): Eukaryota > Metazoa > Chordata > Actinopteri > Sciaenidae > Protonibea > Protonibea diacanthus. The sequence continues at coordinate 5,697,665 of CM053990.1, read as the reverse complement.
TGTATTTACATTTAACATGTCATGGCAGCTTTTTTGGAAACAGTGTTGTATAATAGTGCACAGGTTTTTGGTGGCATAACTCAATGTTTAATAACCCTTTGTCCTGGTTCTAAGGACAGATCAGTAATCCTTTCACATTCACAGTATAATTTAACTACCTTTCATTTTATTGGGAACCCTCTGGACCCCTTACTTGGTGGTCCCCAAACTCCATTTTGAGAACAGCCAAATATCCTGAACTAACCCCTGCAAACAAACTCTGTTAATTTTCTCTCTCTCTTTTGTCTAACACCTGCACTAATGTGTAAATACAGCATTAGCATCAGTAACTGAAGGCAATAATATATAATATACAGAAAAGATAACCTGAGATGTGAAAGGAACTGAGAATAAGTGAAGTTGTCGACTGATGTTCCAAATTATTTTAACAGAAAGCGAAGCACCACATTCACAGTCACAGCGCCTGACGTATTTGAATCATCCGAACTTCAGCTTTAGTGAAAAAAAATATTTTGAGGCAGAGAAATAATTAGAAGTTTGTTATTCCCTTGTCAGAACATAAACATAGATCACATACAGTATAGTTCCTATAAATTTTCGGTGTACTGGAATACATTCTTTTCGCGCCTGGTGAGTTTTATTTTAATGTGATTATGAATTATTCAAAGTCTCGGAGCAGATGTGTTGAGACTTTTTCTTAAACCATTCCCAGATGTTCTCCTCTGACTTTTGGTCTTCTGTGCATTGTGGTCTATTCATGTTAGGTTTTCACTGAGTGCTCTTCATGGTCACATGGGGTGTATGTTGTCCCGAGTGGCGGGCTGTAAGGAGTGGTCCAGGGTAGCAGCAACGTCGCCCTGGGTGACAGCGAGGGTGGCCTGCTCCGGCAGCAGGCTGGGGTCTGACAGGATGGCCGTGGTTGTACTCAGGAGACGGAGTGAACTCAAAACCACTGAGGGAAAAGATAAAAAACAGATTACAGCTAGTGGAAACATAACGGATGAAAACAATACTGAGGAACCAGCTGTAGTGGACTCACTGGGCCTGAGGGCAGGCAGGGAACAGTGCTGATCCAGCCAGGACAGAGTGGATCGACACAGGTCCTCCACGCTGGCAGTGGACACCATCCCATTATAGGACTCAAACAACGGCTCGATGATTATACTGAACTGATGCTGAGTTGAGGAAAGAAGTGTGGCTCATTCAAACACGATTCATCCATATGTAGCTTGTCAACAAGCCCCCAGAAAAGGACAAAACAAGGTGTTAGTCTGTCTTCAATATTTTCTGACTTCCCTAGCCTGTTTGCGGCACTCTGTTGGTTTCTATGCAAACTTAACAGGTCAAAAATATAGTTTTACTTTGAAAAAAGGGTCAGTTATTTCCTATAACAGCTGGGCACTGTAGTTTTTAAAAACAAGTTACTCAAACCGGTGTAAATCTTAAATTTGTTGGGGACTATTTTCAGCAGTGGATGAATACAGAGTAGGTGCACCAGTGCATATTTACAGCAGCAGGACGGTGTGTGTGACTGACTCAGATAAAACAGTACGTGTGTGTCCGTGTGTGTGAAGGAATATGTCATCGAGTGCAACAGTGCGGCTCATCGATGTGAGCTCTGTGGCTCATATTAATATAATATACAATACATCAGGCTTTAGATACACAGACTTGTTATTCGGATCAAGTCATTGTTGGTTTTAGTGTTTTCATGGGATTTGTTCATGATAAGAAACATATATAATAACATCAAGCGTATCCTTTAACAGTCATTTCAGACATAATATTACAAGTGAGAGTCTCACTGCGCTTTGCTGCGATCTGGACTCCGTGTAAAGAGAATATGTCCTTTTGGAGAGCTGTATGTTTTTAATTTAGAATATCAGCAATCAGATAAATGCACGATCCCTCGAGGAACCAGAGTATTAATATTCATAGAAAGAAAGAAAACACCCTCAAGGTGTTTTTGTGCAACATGCAAAGATTATAAAATCGTTATCTAATCTTCTTATCACGCCTGCGAGATAAGGACAGCAGTAACGGATTTGCCGATCATTAAGGAAAGAGTTTAATATATAACTATTTTATGCACCTGGCATTTGAAACTCACAGACATCGTCTATCTGCATGATAACACTGAGTATAATTGCTCTGTCTGGATTAAAACTGTTATTATACTTACTAGTTACTACTTAGTATTATACTGTTTTGGCCATATGTACGTGTGTAAGTAAAAACTCATTTCATGGGATATTTTTCCCTGCTACGCTATAAAAACACCATGTCACTGTAACAGATTGGCATAATTCTTGGTTTAATTAGCTCATTTAGATTCAACGAAAATGTTTTAGGGAACAAAACAAAGTCTCAATTCTGGAAAAGAAGCCAGTTGATGCTGCAGCCAACTACTGCAGAGTAATGAAACATAAGAACATCACACAGGAAAAGATGGTTGCGTTTAGTACAGAACATTGCATTGTAATGTAATTTTAATCAACTAGATTTACATTCATAAGGATACGATCCAGAACTTCCAGTTCTGCAGCGTCTGTGCCCGGACGTACTCTCTGAATTTCTGCCTCATGTGGTCAAAGCGCTGCCGTGTGATGGGCACACCGGTGGCTGGTAGCTGCTGCTGGCACGCACTGCAGGAAGAGTCAACAAAGCAGTGAAGTGCATCGTCATATCAGTGGGGAAACAACAATATGTAATATTAAAGGATAGGTTCAAAGGATAGGTCAATCAATTCAGGTCCTGAAGAAAAAGATCCCTTCCTTCCAGTGGAGGATGAACTCCACAGTCCACAAACGAGAACTTAACTTTTAGAAAAAAATCCAAGTATAACTCTGATATAATATCAAACCGAAATATTCATCCAGTCCTAGTGAGTAGACTCACAAGTGTGCACACATTCACACCCACGCTTCAAGTCAAGCCTAGCTAAAGGTCTCACTTGATGGCAGAGTTCAGGAGCTGGATCTCCTCTCTGAGTCTCTGAGCCTCCTCGTGCAGCTGAGATCTCTCCTGCTGCATCTTACTGATGTACTCAGCCGTCTTCTGCAGTGTGGTGGCTTTGCTGATCTGTGCCAGCAGACAAAGAGTTTACCACATATCAGCAATACAGCACGATTATTTATAAATGTTCAACATTACTGCGACTACATTCATCATTATTCCTCAGCTGCATTTACATCTCATATAGTTTTCCCGGTGTGACTGTGCATCAGCTGCTCTTTTGTGATGCTCTCTGCCACCTTTTGGCACATCTATCTCTAATGCAGCTGCATATCTTTTCACAGTACCTTTATGCTTGGCTGAGAGCTGAGTGTTGTCACAAGATTATGTAAAGTGTCAAAACCCAGTTTGATGTTGAAACGCCTCTTCTGCTCTGCAGAGATGTGAGTTATCCTCCTGGTCTCTGTGTGCTGCAGATAACACATCATAAAACACATGCACATCGCATTTCACACCCGTATTCACATGCATGAAGAATAATCAGTTTTCTATAGTATTCACATCATTTAGCACTTCAATAAGAACTCGATTCTATGTAAAAAAAAAAAAAAAAAGAACCTATGTAGTACTGTGCTGTATTATGTAAATTAAATGAGTGCCTTCCTACCTTACTTGATTCTATCTTTCCGTGTCCTGAGAAGCCTGAGTGTGATGACTCGGGGTTGGAGGCTTTATCTAAAGGGTTCGGTGGTGACGTTTGGCCTGGATGTCCTGAAAAATTAACTACAAAAAGACAGATATGAGACATGAGAAATCAGATGACCTCTTGGACGGTTGGATTTTAGCTTGGACTTTTACGACAAGCTTTATTTGACCTGCCCTTTTTTTTCTTGACAGATTCACCCACATGAGAAAAACATGAAGAAGAAGAAACTAAATGATGTGATGAGCATATTCATGCATGTATCTGTACATGACCTGCTGAAACTCAACGGAAAGTATGCTGAAGTGTTAGCATATAGCAGTGGCGTCACCAATCATGATCATTTTAGTGTGTTACTTAACAATGAACATGTCATTCACCAGCTAAAAGAAGAATCATAACATCGAGGCGCATACCTGTTAAGCTGCTCCTGTCCGTGTTGTAGAGCTGAACAGGAGATAGTTTTTCAGTCTTGGGGATGAGGAGGGTTGTGCCGGTGGGCGTGGAGTCGTGGCTGAGCAGGGCGGACACCGCCGAGCCTCTGGAGGTGCTGGCGTGGGGCCCACTGTGACCCAGGGTGGCACTCTGGCTGTGCAGAGGTATCACCCCTGGGATCCCTGCAGGCCAACCGGCTCCATGCTGCAGCTGCGATGAAGCTCCTCCGACATGAGCGCTGCTGCTTGACTGCTGAACAACATGCAAGCTCTACTTAGAAGTGCCGTTCTAGATTTTAACCCAACTTCCCTTTTGCTTAGTTGGACAAAGTATCCACAAATTTAAAAAAATGTCAAATTATTCATTTTTTCTTTCATTATTTGTTGTTTAGGCGCTGTGCCAGGCTAATTATCAACACAAAGAAACACTGCTCTTGTGATATTAAAGGACGCTCTCACCGAGGAGCTGGGAGATGTTGACCTCTGACCTGTGGCTGTCACCAGAGTAGTATCAAATCCTAACGATGGCTTCCCTGAAAGCACAAAACCCAACAGTTAGCTCATTTCTTCTGACAGAAACATGATCCCACTCATGTTGCCAAAGACAGAACAAAGGGCAGAACTGACTCACGTTCACGGGCGCCTGAGGAGAGCAGCTTAGCCAGGCAGCTAGTGGGTGTGGGTGCTGTGGACGGGGGGCCAGGCTGAGCCACGGGGGGACCAGCTGTCCTCACTCCTCCTGTCTTTTGCTTGTGCTTCCCTCTGACCCCTGTAACAGCCACCTGCTCCGGGACTGAGAAGCAGTGGGCCGCAGTGACAGAGGGCAAAGCTGCGTGGACCGGGTCAGACACGGCGGTCGGGTAACTGAGAGAGTGGCAGGGAGTCTGGGGGTATGTGTCCCCGGTGTGAGGGTAGCCGTGAGCCTGGTGTACAGAGCCCTGGGTACCCATGGTGGAGGCGGTGTGAGTGATGACAGTGGGGGTCACGCTGGTTGTTGTGTGGTAACCAGACTTATGACATGGCAGCGGGTACAAAAACGGAGTACTTGAAGACGGCGGCTGCTCGATGCTGGTGGTATATGCTATAGAAACAGGCGGATAAGGGTATGACTGATGTCCATATGGGATGGCACCTGATATGATGCTAGACGTGTGGTATTCAGCACATCCCTGGTCCTGCCTGGTCTGGTCTGGCTGGGGATTGGATGAGGAGGGCTGAGGCAAACTGTGAGATGACAGATTGGGCTGGAAACAGAAAGATTCAGTCTCTTTTACTGACTGAACAACAGCACTAATAGTTGCTAATGAAATATTTCTGCAATAAGGAGGAAGAGCTGTTTGTGGCAATGGTACCTGAGCCAGCTGGGTGTCGATTAGCAGCTGAGGAGCTGTTACCACAGGGGAGGGAACAGGAGCAAACTCTGTATTGGATGTGCTCTCGAAATAGCCACAGTCAGCAAAACCAGTCTGCTCAGTGGGCTGTCCCCGGTAGTTCATAAAGATATCTGAAACACACACACACACAGAGACACACACATGCACACTGTTAATTAGTCTGTCAGTTATAATAAAACTCTGGAGGCTGCTACAGCTGGAACACCAGAAATTTGCATGAGTATGAGCCAGCGCAATTATCCTTCAAAACTCTCCAAATTTCAAATTGCTAAATCAAAACCTGTCACTTCAGTCTACTCCTTCTCTCTTTAGTTTGAGTCATAAATCCAAAGTTATGAGAATAGATACGATGCAGAATCATAAACAGGGCAAGAAAACTATCACACTGTACAAGTTTACTTAGGAACAGAGCCCTGATGAGATGACGTAATGGTTACCTGCAAGTATCTGACTAGTGACGTGAAGTTTGTGTCCAAACTTTCACTCCAAATATTAGATGTGAAATGTCTTTATTGTCCTTTAACTAAACTTTTGGTTTTTGTATTAAACTTAATCTAAACAAAAGGTTCAACTTTGGAGGGAGTGGTCATACAGTTCATGTCAAATTTAGTATGTAACACACACAAAATGTGTTTATTCTGTTTATTCTAGGAGATACAGCTGAAAGTGGCCTGAAATTCTCACTCAGTCTTACAGTCACGATTAAATTTCAGAAAAATTCAAACAACACAACAGAAAATTAGAGCACAGAGCCGAAAACATCAAACAACAAGTCACAGTCCGCAATGCTGTGAAGCTCTCTGTGTGAGGTGATCGTTTGAGGTATTTGCTTTGTATCTGCCAGGTCACATATTTTTGGATCCACGCTGGCAAGCGACTGCGGCAAGCTGCCATCCGCGGTTTGAAACAGCTTCTTCACATGTGACATTACCAAATTAAAAAAATAATAAAAACATAAATCTTCATGTCTTAGTCAATGAAAAACTGACTTGAGCTTTTTGGAGGTGAACAGCTGTCATTAACACATTCGGTATTTGGAATCCAGCTCTGTAAACACAAGGCAAGAACAATCTGAAAATACATACCAGTGTGTCAGTGTTTTCATCTCAGTAAGGAGAAACTACTGGCATAACACGCCGCCTCAGACAAGTCGTCTGTATTTCCATGTAAGAGAAACACAGAGTGAGACTCTGCATAAATTAAACTCATGGCTGTGTCGCTCTGACAGACACTCTCTAGCTCCGTGGACCTTGTGACCAAGAGAAAGGCAGACAGCTGATCCCCAAGGACCCTGCCAGTGAGAACAAACACCTACACAGACACACACATACACACATACACAAACACATGCAAACACACGCACGCTAACCCGCACACATATTACAGCAGTGGGCAGCAGGTTGTCTCTGGGTTACAAAGGCTGACTTGTTGCCACAGGGGCTGCTGGATTGCTTCACTGAAAGTAGCACAAAGGCTAAAACAGCCACAGCTTTTGTGCCCCTGAGCAAGGGACTAAACTCCAACCTGCTTCCTCCCTTCTGTCTGATGCTCTTCAGCTTTCTGAGTCTTCCTGCAGGCTAGCTGTTTGCTCTGAAGAGGCGAGGAGCCCTGGGCGTAAAACTGTCTTTGCCTCTCAAACTCTGAAGAACACATCATTTCCAAGAATTCTTTATGTTGCATGTCTCGATCAACTGTTGTTCCAACATTCAATCATAACTTGACTTTACTTAGATTAAATTTAAACCTACATTAACTGATTTCATTACTATTTGGGGGCAGTAAACACACTATTAACATGTTATCACCTTTTAAAGGTTCCCCATAGAGTTTTTGACCTCTTGTAGCACAGAGGAGCTGTTTTTCTATGAGTGAGTCCCTGTTTTGTTTGTTTTGTTCACATGCACGAGGACACGTTGCTCACTCCAATTATTTTACTGATCTGCAGAAGGCCAAGAGATGTGCAGCAATGTGCCAACAACAGGGAAGAAGTTAGCAAACACTCATGTCAACAATTCTGCACTTAAAATACAGATTTAAATCACATTTGCAAATGTTTTATGAGGAAGGTCATCATGAATACAAACATAACTTTTGTCTATTTGCAAAAAACTTAACCAGGGGCCCTTTAAGGGGTTCACTCTCCTTTTTGTTCTGTTTTTGGTCTCCACCATCTGCTAATGGATATATCTGCTTCTTTAGCCACTAAATGCTTCTCTATGTTCACTGCATAGTGGCTATCTTAACGTGCATCTGTATCTAGTGTTAAATCAAATCCTTCTGACTATAAAGCTTCAACATGAGACTTTCAAACTCTTCTTTGGTAATCAGTGGAATTATCTTCTTCAGGACTTTGACCAGAGGTCATCAAGAGCTTGTTTTTGGAGAAGGAAATTTCTGTTATTTTGCCTGGCCTCCTAAGTGGTGCCAGAGCCGGGGGTCAGGGTTAAATACATCCTCTTCCACTTCCCCATTCTAAACCTCAACTCTGCCGTTGACCCCTCTTTAACCTCCGTGGACCAAATCATATACTGCAGACACAGCACATAAACACTTAGAACTGCTTTTTTTTATGCAACAGCCATTTAGAAGAACAATACACACGAGAAATAATAAGTCTATCTGAGTGGAAAACAAAAATGTAGTGGTCAAAAATATAGACATTAAACTTGGTTCAGATGTTTTCCATCAACTATCAAGTATATTTTTCTGCACTAAATCACATGCACCACATGTGTACTACACAAAACAAACAGAAACTGGATGGATACTCAGGTGGAGCAACACAGACAGACAGAGAGAGGCAGATAGACGGGGAGGGAGTACCTGGTATATCCATGAAATCGTCCAGATTGGGCTGCAGCGGGGTCAGACCTGGTTGGATTATATCAGCATTGCTCGTGTACGCTGGTGAGGGAGAGAATAAAAGGTTATCTTTCATCACAGAGATGTTCCTTATTTGTAGGGTGGGTTCCTTTGGCTGACTTGCTGATCCATGTGACCATCAGACGAAAGTGACAAAACTGTGGCAGTGGCACAAAACGTTAAAACCTTTCTATTACATTAGAGTAACGCCCTTATTGGCTGTCCACTGTACCACTTATATTTGTTCATTCAACAGCCTTGTATTGAAGGGACAGGCAGCGAAGTGAGGTAAATCTTCTCATCTAACTCATGAGAAACAAACCAATTTCACATTCTTCCTTCCTTTCAAACAGTTGCAACTGAACAAGCAACAAAAAAAGTCTGAAAAAATCCTCACTACTACCAAAAACACAGAGCTGCGTGGGTGTGGTTTGATCAGGGTTGACAGTGACCTGACAAAATAAGCAACAAGCCCACATCTGTCATCAGATTCTGATTCAGTTATTGTTAAATCCTGATAGGTGCATGGAAGTCTGTGTCCGTGTCAAATCAGTGAGAGGAGCACAGACAAAAACACAAGACGATAGCTCAGGTGAAAAAAGCAAAACTGTTTCAACTTTATCAAAAATATTCGTGTAGGACTCATCGCTTGATTGAGAAAATAGATTTTCAGGTACTTAAATATGACCGATTCCCTATGTCTGGATCTTCATATCGCTCGATATTAAATAATACATTAAACACACACATACACAGTTCATATATATATTTAATTCTGTCCTCTCGGCAGACGTGGCACGAAAGCTAAGCTGATGAGTTTTGACAGTTATTTGATAAAAAATGAATAAAGTAGGGTAGAGCTGGGAATTTCTTTTCAGACAAATGATGCACCCAAATAATAAATGCACAAATATAATTTTGTCATGCAGCTCACAGCCCACTAGTTGTTTTCCTCATTTTTCTCTTTCAAACATTTGATGCTGCGTTCAAAAACAGATTTGAGGCCAGCGCAAAGTCACAGCAGCTGAAAGTCACTCTGAAAAAGTGCTAACGACTCACTGTTGTGTCGGTCGCTGGCCCAGGGACTCGGCTTTTGTGTCATGGTGAACAGGGTGTCGGAGATGTCAGACAGAAGGCAGTCTAGGTCAAACATGTGGGCCTCGACCGGCGCAGCCTCAGGCTCCTGGTACATCTGATTGGACCATTTCTCCAGCTTGGCCTGGCAGATCTGACCCTGGAGCACATCAGCCGGAGTTTAAAAACACTTCAGGTTAACTTTTTAGTGACACGCCAAGTCAGTCCCTGACCTATCCAACAGAGGGCTCACTACAAATAAGACTGGAGGTGGTGAAGGTGTTGCATTGATGGCATTTGTGAAAAGATAATAACTGCCACAAAAAAACAAATTTAAACACCAAAAAGCAACATAATATAATCAGATACTCTTTATTCAATAAGTCGTGCAGAATTAGTGGGTCCAGCTGCCCTTAAAAACATAACAACGCCAACTCACTAAAACATAATTTACATCCACGTAGACAAAACCAAAATGACACACGTAGAGCAGCTGCATCTCTTCTAATATCACATCTATTTTCTGGAAAAAACAGCCAGCCACGAAGATTTATCCAAATGCCCTTTCTCCTCTTGAAATCCAATAAAAAGACTCACAGAAAATGAAGCTCCAGACCGCTCTCTTCCCTCTGTTTGAGATGCTTCACCCTGATCTTCTTGTCTTTACCCTCCAGCCCTCTAAGTCTGAAGTCACATTTATAGGGAAGCCCAGATTGAGCCGGAAACTCTTTTGATTACGTCTAAGCACACGACATCCCCTCTTATAATTTATTCATTTACCTCTCGATTTGTTTTCTTTCAGGCAGAATGTAAGTGTCCAACTAGAAATGAGGTAAGATTGTTGTGTGCATATGCATATGTGTGTGTGTGTGTGTGTGTGCGCGCGTGTGTGGTGTGTGTGTGTACAGTGCATGATGAAAAAGCAGTTTTGACATATTGTTCAAAAACACTAGCCCCTTACAGGTTATCATTATGTCTGCTTTGTTCATTTCTTTATTTTGATGTCTCACCATTTCAATAAGCGCAGCAGCCTTTTGTCCCTGACCTAATTCTGGCAGTCACACTCACGTGCGGGCAAACAGGCAGACGTGAGGCCCCTTACCAACACAAACTGCTGCTGTCTCGGTGAAAAAAACAAAATATACACGCATATGAGCGCCTCTAAATTTCTTACTTCCGATGGGCATTATTTACATTTTCTGAGAGGCTTCCTGCAGCTAGGTGGTGCGTTACATCTTAACGTGAAAGAAGAGAGGAGACAAGATAAGTAAGTAGAGATTTGATTCATTTAAATGATATAGGCAGTGGCGAGATGAGATTTCTAATGCGAACACCTCCTTATCCTGTGTCCAGCTAATTTTTTTTCACGAGGAGAGTATATCTAAGGTAAGGAGACAAGACTCTACAGCAGACGTTTTCAAAGTGGGAGGTGGGCAGAGGCGGCTAACAGAATAGAAGTGAAAAAAACTTATTTATTGAAGTTATTGAAAAGGAGCTCACATAGAACAGTCTAAATGTGTGTCACAGTTCAGAGGTACAGTAGCTTTATGGGGATTGTACTGTTTTTTTCAATTTTCACAGTCAGAAATTAATAAACGCAATAAAACCTTGGTGTAGGCCGAAGTTACAGTATGTCAAACAAGCAATATTAAGATAATTTGAGTGTCTACGAGATCAAATAAGAATTATGGTCCCATAGGCATCCAGGAATTGAGTGAAACTAATACAATAAACTGGGGGTTACCAGTTTTCACCATTTATCCTTGGTGAATAGCAAATTTCATGGTGATCCATCCAGTAGTCTCAACCATAAATGTCACCCTCACGGTGGCTCTAGATGACAAGTGAAGAATGGAAATACCTCCAATAGTTGCTGAGATATTTCAGTCTGGACCAAAGAAGCGGACTGACAGACAAATAGACAAGCAGGCATCGTCATCCCAAGTGCTACACTGCCTCAAAGTCTATTGGTAATGTTCTATTTTTATCAAAGTACAGACTTCTCATATATTGTACACTCCATTTTCCTGCTATTGCCTTTATTTAAGACTTGAATGGGTAATTTGACCAGACTTCCGTTTTAATATCAGCACTGACAGGATACTATGTAATTTGAGTCTGTGATAGATTTGCAAACAAAATGCTCTTGCAATATGATACCCGCTGGAAGCAGATGAAGCTACTTTTCTCCGCACAAATCAGATTTTTAAAGCTTTTATGAGTATGGGGCTGAAAAGCTGAAGTTATACAGCCGATTCAATTTGAGATCGAGAGCTGAAAGCTGTTATAACATATATGACCTAAGAACTAACATTACAAAAACAACAACTGGGTTTTTTACTGAGGTGTTTTTCCCAGCCACTGGATGTAATCTGTAAAGAGAAAGGCGAGATAACACTATGTGGAACACGCAGCATAAAAACCTGGTTTAGTGATCTTTGACCTGTCAACTACATGCTGATATTTACCCTCTGAAGTGCCGCAAAATTTAGGGCAACAGCCAGTCAGACATTATCTCTGCAGCCGTCCTAATTTTGACCTCAGGTAAAACCTTGCTTCCAATGACAGATTTTTTAAAATAATAAATAAAAACAGAGAAATAATGATGCCAAAGGTGAAAAAAGCAACAGTGGGAGACTTGTAAGGGCATACTATCATGAGCGAGGTGCTTCCCCGGGGTACCTGCCTCTCTCAGCCTTTCTCTCATGGTCTTTTGTTTGTTTCTGCCAGTGTGACGTCGCTCACAAACTCGCTGCCCTTCCGCTGCTCAACCTTTACAAAGCGTTGCTGGAACTAGGTCCGATTTGATTAAATGACATTAAGTTCTGCAGCTATTCCACCTGAATGAAGATAAAGCCTGAGGGGCTGACAAATGCATTGTCGCTGCTGACAATCAATATGTGTCAATTGCCCACAAATGCCAGGCCATGACGCAGATTGTTTTGCATGCTTTCTGTTTCTCTTTTTTCTTTCCATGCCTCTCTCTTCCTATCTAGTTAACCGAGGGAGGCTAAATCCATGTCCTAAAAATAGCCCCCTGGGGGACTTTGATGATCATATGTTGAGCTCCAACTGAATTCAAAAGTAAACAACGCTGGCAGGGACACTCACAAGCCTCAGTCAGTCAGCCGACTTCAGTTTTCAGAGGTCAGAATCCATATTTGTCGAGCACGATTCACAAGAGAATAATAGAAAAGCAGGACTTCTGTCATACCTCTTGTAGCATTGATAGAATATCATCCTTCTTTTTCTGAAGCTGCAAAAGACAAGAAGAGAAACAGTCTGTAGTTTGATATGGGAATAAACTAAGAGTCTATATAGCCATGCTATATATATCAGCTTAGTTTAGTGATTGTGCTAACATTTGCTAATTAGCACTAATCAAAATTATGATCTGTTGATGGTGCAAATCTCCAAAGCTATTACAGTTCAACTTGGGGGGAACATGAATATATGTACTAAATTCCATTGCAATAGTACAAAAGTATTCATATGAATAATCATCTAGCTTCCTTCTTTTCACTGTCATAGGATAAAACGAGGTTGCCCTTTACCTCCTACTTGCTTTAGTAAACAAACCACTAAGAATAGAAATAGCACTATGTGATAACATTTCAATTAAAGGTATACAAAGAAAGAATTCTGAACATAAAGTGTCCCTCTATGTCGATGATATGCTCTTCTACTTCTGAACTGCACCTGCAAACACTTACTTTACTGGATACATTTGAGAAAATATCATGTTATAGTGTAGCTGTAGGTACAAATTAACCCTGCAGCTGAACACATTGTTGTTTGGTTCATTGCCCTAATTAAAAATAAATTTAAATGCTGGAGAATCTCGATCGTGGATAATTTTAACATGTTTACAAAGTAAACTCCTCCAACCTATAGATTTTCTGAAACAAGATTTTGAATGTTGGAAGTGAACTTATACCCAGACACTACATTACCTGCAGGATTTCATTTTCTTTAAATATACCAAACTGTATTCCAAATTGTATTTTTCTATAAAACTACAAATTCTACAAATGTGAACCTCATGGAGACACTAGAGGAACAGTCAGTAAAAAGTAAATGAATTTATCCTCTAAGAGACTGAATATCTGTAACCAATTTTGGAGAATCCATCCAGTAATGTCAGGATGTGTCACTCTTAATCAACCTGCTCGTGGCTCCAAAGTCAGTAAGATTCATCCACTGTCATTTCTCTACAAAATTTCACATCAATCTATGACCATGCCGCTAGTATGTGATGAAATGTGTTGTGTACAAAATGAATGCTCACCCTCTTCTTATAGTAAATCCTCCATTTGTGATACTCCTTGATCACCACCTCAATCCTCCGCTTCCAGTAGCTGCCCTCTAATACAATCGCCTGTTGACGTAACACAGAAACACTGTTTTAATAGCCGTATTTTGAATACTGTGTAGTTGAAAAAGGACCTCCGCTTTTACTTATAAATAACATGACACAAGTCACTCACTTCAGGCTTCCGATGTGAATCGGCCTCCGAGCCCTCCAGCGGTGTGACAAACCCACAAACTGGGTTCTTCCTCTTCTCCACATCTAAACACAGCAGATAGAGGCAACACAATCAAAAGATCTGCAGCTGTTTGAAGAGAAAACATATTTTATTCACCCTGTTATCTTAATGAACGCTTTGGATTCTGTTCAATTCCTCATTCATGTTTAGTCCCTTAGCTGTCCTTCTCTTTTGATTTAACAATCTAAGAATTTCTGTTGCATGTGGCAGCAGTGTCCTTGTTCATTATGAATGGAAAATGTTTAAGTATATGTAGGCGGCATAGAGAGGAGGTGAAGACCGGGGAACTCACATTGAATGAACCAAGCTCTCCAGATCGCATTGTTCAGACGGATCTTATCTCTCCACAGCAACCGCAGACCCTTAAAAGACTTCCACTTTGGAGAGACTATCTTACCACTGCAAAAGAAGAAAAACAATCAAAGTTATAAAATCTAAATATAATTAAAAATGCACAAGAAGCTTTTTCTTTCGGTTGAAAAGACAGAGGGAGTGAGAGTGACACAGTGGAAAAAAAAAAATCTCAGCACCTCACCCCGTGTTAGAAATCTGTCCTGATTTTGACTAATAGCGCCCAATCAGCCTGTTCACGGGTACACTGCCAGGCTGTTTGCACTTTCTTCCACTGTCCATCAGCGTGCTGAGTGCTGAGAAGAGGCGCCCTAATGTGATGTGCTCAGGGTGTTGCTAGGAAGCGAGGGGTCATTTTCAACATGCTTTTAATGACGAATACTGTGCAGCGGAGCATCAATTTGCACAAGTATCTGCTACACACAATGAAGTAAATAAAGTCCTTAACATGAAATCCTTTTATACCGATGTACATTTTGTCTTCTGTTGAGCTGGTTGCCAAACTCTGGCTCAGGGTTTATTGTGCAACTGTCTACAAAATACAAAATTTGGACACAGTTGCTGGTGGGAAAAGTGTTTTCTCTGTGCCAAAGGTTGACAGCAGCTCTTCATCAAAAGATGTTGCTAAATCAGGGCTGAAGTTTTAGTTTCTCGAGTAGACTTTCTGAAGAGAAACATGTCCCTGCAAGAACAGGAGCTCTCTTCTCTGCGCTTTGTGTCAGGTGTCTGTCACTCAGCTTTTTCAGAAATGCAGGGAATAAAACTAAAATGCAAATGTGGATGTTACATCTGTCACTTACTTATCCGAAAATAAGCAGGGTGTGAAGTGAAAGCAACTTTTCTTTTTTTAAATAAAACATAAGCCAGGGGCATCATTTCAGGATCTTCTCTCCTTTCCTCTTCGGTTACACTGTAATCTCTCCAGTGCTGCCAACAAGAATCAAAGTCCAGTTTTCAGTGAAGATTTTCCAAGCTGTTGCACAACGGACTGCAAAATCTCTCTTGCACACACACATACTTACTACAACCCAACCCCAACTATCAGTTTTAAAAGAGAAACCTGGAGATATTTTTTTGTGTTGGTCTCTTCATGTACAGGCTCATAAAACATTATGTAAATGATGGACTGCAGAGGGAGATCAGTGCAGGGGGGGAAGAAATATCAGTTATAGCCTGCAGGTTCATTTCTTCGTACTTTTGAATGATTACATCTGAAAACTTCAAGAATAAAATAAGTCTGGCGTCTTAGATCTCACTTTATCATGATGCATCAGAGCTTCAAATAACTTGTAACACATTTTCCTGCAGATGAAAGGGAGTCTGGATTGAACTGCAGGGGATAAAAGTGGAAATAGACTCATTCAAGCGGGGGAAATCTGCACTTTTAAACTGATCTGAGGTGGTCCTGTCCCAGAGTAGATAATAGGGACCCACCTGTAAGCCAGGGACATGCAGTCAAACAGGCGGGTCAGAGTGGGGTCGATGCTCAGGCTCCCGGAGCTGAATGGGCCGTACCGGTACGTTTGGCACCAGGTCCTGTTCACCGTGTCAAAGTCATATCTCAGCGAGCCGCCGCTCTTCCTCCTGCGCGGCGCGGAGTCGCTGTGGGGCGACGACACCATAAAGTGTCCGCTGTGAATGACCTGTGGGCAGGGGAAGGCACCCGGGTACGGTCCGGTACCACACGCCACCCGAACTGGCTCCATCTCCGAGTCCGAGTCTGAGGAGTTCTGGAGCTGGCTCTGTCCGGCTGGACAAACTCTCCCTTTGCCCGCCATGGTTGCGCTTTCATGCGGGGTTTTTGACTGCCAGTCATGCGGTGAACTTTCTCCTCAGCTGACTCCCCCTCCTCCTCCTCCGCCCGTTTTCTTCAGATACCCGATATTTCCTCAAACAAGTGCGGCTCCAGTGAGGCCCCTCATCTGTCTCCCTCCACACACAGCTGACAGTACTGTATGTGCGGACTGTTGTGCAAGAGCTACTATCATTATGTCAACTTCCTGTGGTGGTAAAGTCCTTTAAGCACCACATCACTGAGGACGGTAATTATTAATAGACCAATCCTAATGGGAATTACTGTTTATATGTTTACTGAATATGTGACATTTAACTTTTTTAATTGCTCATAATATTAATTAAGTGACTTCATAGTGGGATATTTTTAGCCAGGATCTTTAATTTGCAGTGGATTTACTCAGGTAGTGTAGTGTGTAGGACACAGAAACTGTTCCAAAGTTATTATAAACTTAGAAAAGTCAAACTACAGCCCTTTTTTTTATTACAAAATGACTTCTGTGTGTTATTAAACACAAAGGATGAATTTGATACTGAAAACTCAATAAAGACTCTAATATGCTCTTTTCTTTTTTTCCTCTTTAAAGTGCTGTGAAACATCACCTTCAAACTAGATCCCCCCCGGGAGTGAAAGAAGAAGTGATAGGATGGTTTTGATGGTGGACTTTTGTTTTGGTTTCTTCTCCGTAGTGGATTGTTTCCTCTATTTGATACAAGTTTTAAATTGTTTGTTGTGTTGGTGCATAACCTGTGGTTGGACTTCTCTGGAACGATGATATCATTTTCTTGTTTTCTTTGAGTGATTTATAGTTTCCAAAATGTAACCAGGTTTCATTTTGATGCCATGTTCCATGTTACATTTATGCATGATTTCATACTTTCAGACTGAGTGCCATCCATAGGAAATATGACTATTTATTCAAAAACACATACCTTAGGAAAAGAAAAGGTCTTAGAAAAGTCTTTATTCAGAAGGCGGTAGAGGGCCAAAGTTTTACTTTTACCCAAAATTAAAAGAGAAAATTTTAAATGAGGTAAAATGTCAAATTTACCCAAGTTTACCCAAAAGGAAATATTCAGCATTCTTTCTTTTAAACTAGTTTATTAAATGTTTACTTTAGCTCACCTGAAACCCAGAAGTTAAAACTGTGTCCCAAAGTCCCAAATTAGACTAAATTCATAATATAATATTTTGTGTCTTTTAATACATTCCACCAATGATCTGATTTAACTTGGCATCCAAAAGAAACAAACATAAAATCATCCATTAATATCAAACTGGTTTATTAGACACTGATCGTCCATTCTGTGAAGACACATTTAGACTTCACATCACATATGACGGTCTGACAGAGTCGAATCAATACTGGTCAACATGAACTCTCTCGCCATTCGCCAGCTACAAGTAAGACTCAAAGCAACTTGTAAAATCAGAAGCTGTCACATCAAAGCTTGACTTGACACAAATTGTCTCTTTGTTGGCTTCAGGACAGAGTTGGATATTCACAAATATTGACTGGACCAGATGAAACCACCTGCAGTAAAGACTAAAATTGAGAGTCATTTCTTGTCATGATGGTTTCTGCACATTGTCATGACCTGCATTATTTATGGTCTTCATATATTTAATTTAAACTACCTCCTTTAACTTACAGAAAAAATAAAGTCACATCTTAACAAAGAGAACAAGTATTAACGTGACAACTTCTCACAACCAGGCTCACTGTCACAGACACTAAAGCAAGTCGTCATCAGTCTCTTTAGAGTGCCGAAGCTGTTGATCAGTGCTGCAAGATTTGCTTTAGTCTTACTGTATCATCTCACCTCCAACTGCCATTCTCTGTGTTTAATTATGATTATAGCTAACATTTAGTTACATTTGACAAAGCCCTGGAGGTCTTCCAGGAACTTGATGTACTCTTGATGCTCAACAGCGGTGCTCAGCTCCATCAGCTCATCAGCAAAGGTGTTGTCAACCCCTCGGTCAGCCAGGAAGTCCATCAGGTGGTCATACAGGGCCTGAAAAACAACACAGCAACATTAGGCGTCTTCAGCTTCATTACCTTTAGGTGTATTAAGTTATCATTATCTTCTGTTTACTGAAATCTTACCCAGTCCAGAGAGTCTGTGTTGAGGGTATAGCTGGTCTCCTTCCAATCAGTGTCTCCCTCAGGCTGGAAACTGACCTCACGGATGGCAAAGATGTCGCCCTCCTCTTCTCCCTCACCATGGCTCATCTAGAAAAAGCAAAATTTATAAGTTACTAACTCAAAAACTGTCAAGAGAGATGCTGCTGTCAATATAAAACACCTGACATGCTCCATGCAGTCTATGCTTACCTCGTCTTCAGGGAAATGGCAGTCAAACACAAGGGAATGTTTTGAAGCCTGTTTTGTTACTTCAACAACAAAGTTGGGTGTTGACACAATTTCGGGCTGTAACGAAAAACAGGACCATAATTACATTAATGTTCATATCTTGACGTAAACAGCTTTTTTTAAAATAACCATCAGGTTTCTTTTCTCACCTCTTCTTCTGCTGACTTCTGCTGTCCTTGTTCCATTTCTTCCTCAAAGTTAGGAGGGATGCTGTTGTTGACGTTGAATGTGACAGTAACTCTGTAAAAAAAACAAAGACAGACAGACAGATCAGTGACATTAGTGTGTCCAAATGTGAACAAGGATTAGATAAAACATCAACTGCGACAGCCTTACTTTTCTCCAGCGAGACTCCTCGAGAGTTTAGCTTCTGTGCCGTTCATCTCCAGCTCCCATCCTCCGGACATCTTAGGAAGGGCTTTGCTTTTCTGGATCTTCCTCTCCTCTTTGATTTCATCAGACAGGAAGTCGCCAAACGCTTTGTCACCTGTTCAAAAAGGTATAATAGGCCTTATGATCTTGAAATATCTTGTGTAGTGATTCTTATCCTGCAGCAACTTTGAGCAGCTCGGCTTCACCCTGATTACTGGACTCTTAACTGTTTGTAGGGAGCTTTAAATGCTCTAAATCTGCGGCTGGCATCCAGACAACAAGGCTGCATCAACAGGCTCCTGTTGGGTGCTCTTGGTTTGATAAGTTTATCCCATCTTTGCCACAAAACTTATGTTAGTTGCCCAATGTTTCAACTTTAAACTTATCTACCTCACACCTTTGTGTATATATCATGTGCCTCTTGTATTACTTGTAACTGCGGCTGTAGCACAAGAATTTGACTTTGAGTATCTATCTATGGGCGGCTGTGGCTCAGTTCGATCCTCAGCTCCTCCAGTCTGCATGTCAAAGTGTCCTTGGGCAAGATACTGTACGCCAAATTGCTCCCTGTAAGTCGATTTGGATAAAAGCATCAACTAAATGACCAAAATGTAAAATATCTATCACACCAGCACATGCTACTACTAAACTTTTGCTTTATTACATTAATTAATCAATCAATCAATGATCAGTGTAATAAGCACAATATAACAATTCACTAAGTTGGATCAATATTAAAGACTGTTGCTGTATAATTGCTATTATTAATATAAATGTCACTAGATAAGGCTATCTGACATGAAAACACCACTTTATAGAGTCTGTGGTGAACACACACCTAAAAAATGAAAACGTATTAAAATAACTAGAATATCTGACGTGTTTAAAGTTGTTTGTTTTGTCTGCTTTCTTTACATTTTTACTTTTTCTGCTGCTGACAACTGAAGACATGTTTCAAGGTGAATGCTAACAGCTAACACAGAGGATGTAGCTACCTTTGTGTGTGCTGGCAGGCAAAATGATATATATGTAATTAAATGTTGTATTTAGGGGTTAACTGGACTCATAAATGAGAGAAAAGTTGGGTTAATTAAACATTTTAACGTTTAACTTTCTCTCTGCTGTCTGATACGAGGCTAGCTCGCTAACTAGCTACTTGTTTAAACACCTCTACATCAGATGTTACCTTCTGTGTGAAGGCCTCCACATCCACACGACACCGAGGGGCTCAACACTTTTGAGGCGAACAGTTTCGGCCTGTATCCCGACGAGGCTCCGTTGTTATTCAGCATCCAGAGGGAGCGGGTGAAGGGCCGGGTTGTTGCCGAGCTCGGAGGGCATAGCGTGGGGCAGACGCGCGGCAGAGCCCGGGCTGTGGTGGTGGTGGAGGTGGCGGAGGAAAGGCGAACGGCGGCTCCAACCGCACGGACGACCGACTTTAGCATGACTGTGAAGGAATATGAAGACGAGTAACGACACGGTAAAATAGTGTGACAGCTCTCAACTGCCGGTTAGCTCCCCGTTACTGCTGCTGATGACAGAAAACACGTGTGGAAGGACACATTGACCTATCACAACTATGACCTCTGAACCGGAAGTAGTACTTTAAAAGCGAAATATATAAAACAAGAATAAAGTTTTTATCTAAAGAAAATAACAAATGAAAAATCACCTATAGAACATGAATAAAATATCTAATCTAGTCCAATAAATTAAATTATATTTTTAAAAAAATGATGGTTATGATATGCCACGAGTTGCCCAACAGCGCCCCCTGTGGCCTTTTAATGAACTGACAGGTTAGAGGTTTTATATCCGTCTCTTCTCCACTGATTTATACTCTCTGTGCTCCACAAGTCCTGACTCTCTATGACAGACAGTGAATGCAGCACCTGTCCACGAGAGACAAGAGAACACCCACATGTAAAGTGACAGAGCTTCCACAACCCACAAGACCTGCTGCACCATCAAATCCAAAAAAAAAAAAAAAAAAAAAAACCCATGACACTTAAAATAAAGCTCCAGGCTCCAGTGGACAGCAGTGCCACATCCCCAGGGGTTGCAACCATTGCATCATTCCAAGTAAAGCTTGTTTTAATGTCATGAGTTGAGTCAGTTGCATCATTTAGACATGAAGCTCTGCTGCCAGAAGATGGAGCTGTTTTCAAACAGCTAACCCGGGACTCCTCTTTTTATTTGTACTACAGTACTTTGAGTCATTTTAAAGCCACCAGGTGTTACTTCATGCATTTCTGTATATTCCAGGTTTGTTTTACTTCCTCTCCTGAGTGCACCGAGCATCACCTGGTACATGTTACTTCAAATGTAAGCTGTCTGTATCCTAAATGTCACAAATCTGTAAAATATACCTATTGTATTATATATATTTAGTAGTACTTTTAGTATACCTGTATTTTTATATCTGTACATATGTATATGTATATATATATATATATACATACACATCCAAGCATATTACACTCTTGTTTCTTGCTGAATTGTTTTTGTCTGTACATAGTTTGCACTTTGTTTAATGTCGCACTGTGCTGTGTGTTCTGTCTGTATGGTTGTAATGACAATAAAATCCACATGACTTGATATAAATGTCGTCATAAGTTGACATTAGCAAGTTAAGAAACCTGAAAATACATCCCAGCCATTAAGTATAATTTTCTGTAATTCAGAATCTAAATCGGACTAAATAACAACATGATTTATGCATTCTTCAACATCTAAAACATCTCTCTTATTTTGAAAACTTTCATGCCTAATATGGAGCAGCTCTTTAACAGACACTCAGATCTGTGGGACTGTTACTGTGCTTCTGTGCCTCTGAATATTTACTCTTCACATGCAGACGTACTCTGTGGAACAGTGACTGGGTTTTTATTAGAAACTCTACCAATAGTGGTTTAACAAATCATATTAAATATACTCTTAATAAACTCCTCAAAGGCGTGCATTCGATCTTACAAACTTCATGACATGCAGATCTTAAATGGCCTACTTTTCCTTTGTAACTGAAAATAAATCTTAGAAATCACATCATCTGTGAGAGATCCAAACACTGACCATACAACGTCTTCGTAACGTAGTCTGACGACCCTCCACAGAAACCCCAGATGCATTTGGTATTTTTAAAAGTTACAAATCGTCCGTGTGATTTATTCAGGTTACAGAGTATATTGTACAATCCTGAGTCCAGTGTAGAAAAAGAGACAAGAGGAGCATCCATCATATTCCTCAACATGGTGATGACTCTACAAAGTATGAAAGACCTGAGCGATCAGATCATTAACTAGAAACTCCATGCATTGCATACATTTGTCGTCAGCATACATCTGTGGTTAGTCTGTGCAGAGGCTGAGTAACATACAACAGCAAAGGGTAGAACCCGGAGAATAAGGCATGCTACTTCTCCTCATGTGCGTCTTATTTGGGGGAACTGGTGATACAATCATCGACCGTAAAAAGGCATGCACGAGATAACATGAGCGCTGCGTGTAGCGGAACTATCAAAGTGAAATCAGAACCTCGTATTTCAAACCCCCAACTTGCGCACAGATTTTCTTGTAATTTCATAATCTCATAGATCAAGACAAACTGTCTTTGCATATATAAAACCCTTTAAGAACACTTTGTATAAACCGAAAACTACACGGCGGGAAAGCTCAACACAAGACTGCCTCGCTTAGCTTGTGACAAGCTAACATTGCAGAGGTATTTTATTACATTTATTGTGTTTTCTTTTATTTTTTTGGACTTGTTTCCCGTGCTGCTGTGTCAAATTGATCATTAAAGGTGCATCTTATCTTATATTAAACAAAAAGTGTGAAGTCAGTTCAAAATGATTAACAACCACATGCCACTCTACCGCGATTTTCTGAATCTCAGAGTGCGGGTGGCATTAGGTGCAATATTTTGTGAAAACACATGGAGAGTAGTATTCTATCTAATCTGATTAGATTCTTAAGAAAAGAACAAATAAACATGTCATCGACAGATAGGAGCTGTGCTCCTGTGAGGTTATCTGCGTTGTTAAAATACATGCATGTGTTGAAAGAATTGAAAGAAGTGTTACACCTCAAAATTACTCTATTTTTTTTTAAGGTGATAAATCGGTGGCTAAATGGCTGAGATGAAATACTACAGAAGAAACGCAGTTTATAAAATCTGAACGACAGTCTTACAGGAAGTCAAAGTTGTGAGGCCTCATTATGCAGATTTCTGCTGCAGTGACACGTGTCAGCTGGGAGGTAGTGATCCAGAGAAAGTTTACCACGCAGAAAGAATGTTCTGTTCTGATTTCACATGTAAATGAAATCAAGTGTCTGTATCCAAATTCAGCCGTGTGAAGAGAACACATGTTCCAGTTTTACTGTCGCTGTGTGATTTGAGGCAGAGGTTTCCTTCAGTTCGGTTTCTCCGTTGGTTAGCTCTTGGTTGGTCGGAGTTTGCGGCCGAAGTACTCCGGCGCTGCGTCCAGCAGCCAGTCGGCGTCCACCAAACACAGGTCCCTCATGTAGCAGCGGGAGGTGTGCAGCAGCTCGTTGAAGACAACGTACGCTGGCTTGGCCTGGAAAAGCACGGAGGACGGGTGGATGGCCACAGGCTGGTGAGTGTCCAGAGCTAAGTAGCTGCCGTCAGGTTGTAGCTCTGCTGCGTTGACGAACATCCCGTGGGCGAGGCAGCGGCGAACGTTCCCCGTTTCCGCCCCGCATGACTCCAGCTTCAGATTCAGCTGGTGAAACAACAAGAACAGGACGTGTTTGCTCAAAATGGTGATTAACTGGCAAACTGATTTGTATATGGTCAAATGAGCTGCTGTCACTACTCCACCTACTATTGTTGGCATGGGAACACTTGATAATTTGACACTGTTGGCTGTGTTATTGAGCAAATTATCGAGTAAACAGGCTGTGCTCTATACCTTGAAGTCTACAGGCTTCAGAAAACAAGCAGTCAGAGTTTACTGAGTGGGCTGTTTTGCTAAGTCGAGTCAGCATTGTACCCTGTAGCAGTTTTAAGCAAAGTAATTACCCTGGAGAGCAGTCAGGTTAGCAGTAAGCCGTGACATTGAATGCAGAGTTTGTCAGAAAGTGAACACTGAAGTTCCTAAAGAGTCGAGCAGAGTTCATCAGTTTTGTTTACCAGCAGCTAAGGCCTAAACAGAGGGCTACCCTGTGGCTCGGGGTTTAAAGAGTACTCCAAAGATTTTAACATTTTCAGACTCACAATGAACACTTTTTAAACGACCAAAATCGATTGAGCAAACTGTCTATTTTTCTCCTACACATTCATCTTCCTCATCAAAACTGGCACCAACTTTACCCACAACACAACTTGCCCCATCCTCCCTGAGAGATCAGAGTGTGTTATGCCAGTTGCAGCTAATCCTGCCTTGAGCAGACGTGAGGAGCTGGCTGCAGAGGTCTGGTAAGATCACTTCTTTTTGACTCCACAAATCCAGATTTTTAAAAAACTTTTCAACTCCTACTCTTCAGCCACAACCGACAATGACTCAAGTAACATCTCGACGACATTTATAAGACTTCATACAACTTTAAACACTTTAAACACACACAGTATGTAAGAACTGTAAACTCTGATGACTCCTGCTCCATCGTTTCCTCTCATCTCTCTCTCTTCTGTCGCTTTCTGATAAAGGCAGACAGGAGGAGGAGTCTGCCCAGCGTTTGGAGGATGACACAGGGTTTTTCAGATGCAGCAGTCAATTACACAACTGCAATTATTATAATAATGTGACATGATGACTATTCTACTTGAGTATGGAGAATCTTGGGCTCATGTGCAGCTAATAGTTGGCAAATGTGGCAGTGAATTATTGACTGATTTCAGGTACTTTGCTTTCGCTTAGTATTCACCTTAAGGCAGATATCTCTGAGTTGCGCCTGGACTTCTTTCACCAGACCCATGTTCCTGCTGTTGACAAAGTTTTCCCGACACCACTCCTTGAACAGAAGACATATACAGCGTTATACTGGAGGTAGCTCAGCAGCATGATTTCATTTCTGGATTTTTCTTTTCTCACCCAGCGCTTCTCACCTTATTACCACTGACTTTCTTGAACGCTCTGTAAATGTTGAGCAGTGTCATGTGGTCTCCTTCGCTGGAGGTGAACTTCTTGCGCGCTGCAAGCACCTCCTCCCTCCGGGCTGGAGGGTTGTACAGCACAGTGTCCACTGACAGCAGAGACACGATGCTTAAAATCTCCTCGGAACAGGAGTAGTCGGGGGACAACAGGATGGTCTGTGAGTCGGAGCAAACAAGTGTTACACAAAACATGTGACCTCCGTGTGCTGCTTATCTATTTGTGTAATGCCAACACTTTGTACCTTGGCATATCTGGGCTCCAGAGGGAAGCTTGCCATCTTTTTACCCAGAGCAGTGAGGAAAACCTGCCCCTCCCTCTTCTCCACAGCTCCCAGCAGCTCCAAATGGTCCACAGCGGAACGAACGGCCTCTGGGATAAACAGAACAGGTTACCACGGCTTACCAACCATCCCGGGTGACCAGATTTACGAATAGCAATTCATCAGTAGCATCTTACCTGGAGAAGGCTTGGACATGAAATCAAAATTCATCACATCTGGAATCCCCAGAGCCATGAGCTGCAGCATCACGCCGGATAAGTTACACCTGCAGCACACACACACACACACAGGAAAAGAAACAACAGAAGAGGCTATTCAATCACACTGACCCAAATAAATCAACACACGAGAGAGGGACTTTCTGCACATCAGCACATACTGCGCTATCCCTGTGAATAGTACAGTACCTCTGGATCTCAGGCACAGTCATAGGGATGAGGTTATCAAATTCCTGCTCGGTGTAGAGACGATAGCAGGAGCCGGAGTCCTCCCTGCCAGCCCGGCCCGCCCGCTGCCACGCCTGGGCTTTGGAGACCCGCTGCACGGCCAGCACCTCCAGCCCGCTGTCTGAGAGTCACATACACGGCTTACTGTTTCTATACGACTGTTACTGTTATTATATTATATAAATATAATATGTGCCAACATTCATGTAGTTCAACATTGTTATTAAAATATGACACTTAGTAAATGTAGTGTAATTACACCATTACAATGAAATGGTTGCCTCTTTTTCTGTGACTAATAAAAGGCACTAGTATTATTAGGTTAAATAATTAATATTAAAAGGAACAGTGTGTGGGATTTAGCGGCATCTAGTGGCAGACTGCAACCGATTGAATACAGCTCGCCTCACCCTCTCCTTCCAAGCATGCAGGGAGAAGAAACTACACAAAAAATGTGAAAGGCCCCATCTAGAGTCAGTTTGGCTTGTCTGTTCTTAGCAACTGCAAAAACATGGTTGTATATACACAAATGAAAATATACTTATGATTATTATACTCCATTTCTGACATATTTGGTCAATAATTGCCCCTCAGTCTTACACGCTGGACCTCTGATTTGAGAATATGTGTGATGACTGAAGCTCACCAGGATTGAACCGTTTGGCCTTCACCATCCCCGTGTCTATGACGTATTTGATCCCGGAGATTGTAACTGACGTCTCTGCGATGTTGGTCGAGAGGATGACTTTCCTACATCCCTGAAAAAAAGAGCACAGCATTCTGTGTAAGATATACAATATTATAAAACAATCAGACTACAATGCTTTGCAATGATATGAAAACCAGTGAAGCGAAAACGATGGCGGACATGTCTTAAAAGAAACACAGCACAGATGAAGACAACGTGGCTGTTTTTTCACAAACACGTCGCTTTGAACTCTGTTTCTCCGACACGTTTGCCGCTGCCTTTACCTTGGGAGCTGGCTGGAAGACCCTGAGCTGTTGTGTTGGGGGTAGCGACGCGTACAAAGGAATAACTACCATGGGACCACAGCCGTCAGGCAAATGCTTAGCGATGTCCCGGCACGTCCTCGCCAGCGCCTCGATCTCCTCCTGACCCGTCATGAAGACTAAGATGTCATGGGACGGAGGTGCCTCCTGCGCGGAAACAAGAGAGCGTTCTGTTCCAGTGTCAAGAAGAATCAGCGCGGTACACAAGCGCAGGAGAGATTTAAGAGCTGAATCTTGGGTTTAACTGGAATACAAATAATTTTCTCTCTCTCACTTGAGGGCAAATATCAAAGTCTACCTGATGGATCTGGAAGACAGAGACGAGTGCAGCCTGCAGATAGTCTGACTGGGGCTGCTTGGTGTAGTAGATCTGAATGGGATGCTGCCTGCCCTCCAGGTAGAGTACAGGTGACTTGTTGAAGTACTCAGAGAACAAATCCACATCCATGGTGGCTGACATCACTATGACCTGTGCAGGTTACGCAAAAGAGAGACGTTGCACTTCAGGTGTATATAAAGCATCAATGCTAATACAGATCAAGAGGCAGAAAAGGAGCTTATGGAAATGGCTTTTAAACCTCACGAGCAGCGATGCAGTGAAGGGATTAGTCCGGTGTTTTCTATGAGAGTAAAATGTCTTATCGAGCCGCAGCTGTCCTCCTACCTTCAGGGGAATCTTATTAAGTTCCCTGCGTCTGCGTTGAGCAGTCTTAACCACGCCGAAGAGCACATCGGTGTGCACGGTGCGCTCGTGAGCTTCATCCAGGACCACCACGGTGTATCGCAGAAGTAAAGGGTCTCCGATGGCCTCGCGCAGGAGCATGCCATCTGTCATGAACTTCAGCTTCGTCTCAGGGGAGGTGACGTCCTCAAAACGCACCGTGTAACCGACCTGAAAAGAAGTTTGTTGATATAAACAGCCCGGCAAGAGTCAAACTCCATCACAGAAACATACAACATGTACACATGTAAGCTTGTCTATTGTGCATACCAGTTTGCCAAGCTGGGTCCTCTTCTCCTCTGCCACCCTCCCTGCAAGTGAGATTGCAGCAACCCGACGGGGCTGAGTGATGGCGACGATGCCCTGCCGTCCGATGCCGGCCTCGTACAGATACTGGGGGATCTGAGTGGTCTTCCCAGAGCCAGTCTCCCCTGATGCATGAGAGAGAGAAGACATAATTCAGGTGCTTCACTATAAATCTGTAGAGCAGTCATTTTCAATGGAAGTGCACCAACTCACATACATGGAGAGAATTTGGATGGCTGCAGAAAGTACAATTACGGGTGAGGAGGACTGTTTGGGAGTCGGGAGGCAAATCACTGAGATATATTTTAATATGTCGAGCAGTAAGGCAGCTCTGGTCAGAGACTGGAGGGAATGTTTAACACAAAAACACCTTTCCAGTTTAAAAAGTTCATCTTAGTGAAAGTTGCTAAAAGACTTTCAGGACACTTCAACATAGACTTAACGTTGTATCTTTACTAAGAAAAATGACTTTTCACTCCATCTACAAAAGGACAGTTATATTCTGACATGAAAATTCTTCTTAACTGGTGTGAGACTGAAACAAAAACTCAAGAAATATCTGCCACAGAGTAATTTTAGTCATGCAGAGTGCACGCAGTCAGTAGGATGATGAACAGAAGTATTTATCAGTAACTATGATCGGTGGTATCATTTTCTTCTTACAGTCTGGCTCCGTTTCTTTTTCCTTCTAAGTTTAGAATATTGGATATATAAGGCTCTGTGTATTTCAGGCTGTAACACTCATTTAAATACGAATCAGAACAATCAGAAAAAGACGAGTGAAACTGAGCCGTGCACAGGTAATACGCCGGTTATCAGTGCAAGGTCAGGAATAGTTGTCTGGAACATCCTGCTCCACTAAAAAAGCCACAAGGTAGAAAAACAGGATGTGACTATGAGAAAGAAAACAGCTGACACAGCAAGTCCACGTGAGAAAAATGGAATTCAATACATCTCTATGAGCACATGTCTGTAATTTAACATTATGGGTCAAAATAGAGTTTATATGTAAAGAATATTATTTGTTTGTTTGTTTACTGTTGTCATTTTGTCTCTGCCATAATAAATATGCCTGGTCACCTGCCCAAATTATTGTTTTGCTGCAATATTATTACTTTTTCTTTCTGTATAATAGTTTAGACAGCAGAATAATTTATCTCCCAACATGTTCGTGCACATTTTTGTAACTATTACTTTGAATCCCTGCAATGTTATTTGTCATTTATCGTATCCATTCTTTAAAACTAATATAAAATAAAGTTGTAGGGTAGAAATGAGCTGAGACATGTGATGCTATTTGTCACTTTAATTACATATTTATGTATTTCAGGCTACAACACTCATTTAAATATTAAGTAGGACAGTCAGAAAAAGACCGTTTAAACTTGTGAAGTTAAACTGATCTGTGTAACATCACAGAGCTGACAATATTCAGATTTCAGGGTGGATTTTCCCTTTAACTGAGCCCCACAGCAGAGGCTAACGCGTTAGCAGGCTCACCTATGAGGATGGCATTGTGCAGCTGTCTCAGCTGGTTCAGCAGCTGTGGTTTGGCCTGATAGATGGGAAGCTGTTTCCTCTGGACGTCTATCGGAGTGCTTACATTTCCCTTTCTCGGCAGCAGCATTCCAGGCTTGTTCTTATCGAGACGGAAGAAGACAGACCCCGGCTTGAATTTCTTAGCCGGAGGAGGGTCAGGGTCGTGGGGCATGGTCCGGAAAACAAACAGGAGTTCCTCTGAGAGCGAAAAGCTTCGTTGGCTCTTTTTGTTTGAATTTTATTTTAAAGACACAAAAAGAAACAAAGAAAAAGTTTTTTTCATGCCCGCGCACTGAAGACGGGCAGCGCGAGCGTCACTGCGGATGTTTTGCTACCTCTGCACAAACGTCCCCACGTGGTAAGAAACCGGCGCAGACGTTTGACGTCATAAGTGGGTGTGGATTTTAACCTGAGTACGGACTGTCAGGCTCTCTCTCTGTAATATATAATATAATATAATATAATATAATATAATATAATATAATATAATATAAGAGATGGTAACAGGTTAAAGTTATCCTTTTATATCTACAGTGTGTAACAGTTTCAAAACAGCAGTTTTTGCCAGACTTAAAAAGCTATTTCATAAGTTGGTACCCCCAAATTTTATAGAAAATGAACCACTTGCAAGTTATAAATCTAGGAGGATGTAGATCTAAAGATTGACGAGTTATAATAAAAAAAACTGAAATACAATTTGTCCTTTTTATCTAGGTCAATGCATTTACTCCAGTCTCCAGGAATGGATGATGGCGATGGAGTGACTTTGACATTGTGGCCGTACTTTTATTGTAGTTTGGAAGATCGTCATCTGATGCGCACAAAAGCAATTTTTGCCACACAATCTCTGGAAAAGCATCTGTAAAATGGTTGAATTTGATCCATTTAGTCCAACAATAAAAAAGTCTCAAGGAGCCTTCTGATCAAATTATTTCATCCTATTCGTGTGTGCTGGGAGCCGACAACAGGGAGCGAGCTGACTCAGCCACTCTCGGACAGGTGTGCTCTCAACTGCCGCAAATTGATGGAAGCCATGATCAGACATAGCCTTTCATATTACAACCCTTTCCTGTGGGTCCCATTTATTGATTAACTGTCTCCAGTTTAAGGGGAGGGATTGTGCTGCAGGAAGCTGCACAAACCAAACCTTTAAGAAGAACACCAGGCTTTGAAGCCACTTAGGGAAGGGGCCAAGCAAGTGTAATGACAGCAATGGCGACATCAAGCATTGCACGAGGACTTTTCCCCAGAAGCTTAGTGTGACAACCCAACAGCAAAATGACTTTTCACAATCAGAATTTGATTGTTTAGAAAATAATTAAATCATTTTATCCCATTTAAGTCAGCGGAGGGCTAAACTGGAAGTTAGCTGGCACCACAAAGCATGTGTTTATTTCTTTATGACCTTCCCCCAACCCTGGCACAAACAGACACTTTGAGCTCATCTGGGTAAGACAGCTAATTAGTGTTAGCACGCTCATATTAGCTCTTGTCTTATGGTTATATTCTGAATATTAACCAGCTGACAGCACTACTAAAATCTATACCATTACCATACCCTGTTCCATTAAACCACTCAGCGTTTATTTAATTAATGCTACCTAAATAACATTAATTAGCTGTCAGCACTTACCAAGAAGAGTGTGTCTGATTATTATTCCTTTAATTATGACAGTGGATGCATACATAAGCTGAAATACACATCACAGTGTGTGTTCTGTGTCACTCGGATTTGTTTTAGTTTGGGGTAATTTAAATCCTCCATAATTTTTGCAGTGAACTGTGTTGCTCATCTTTGATGCAGCCACCAGAGGGCAACGTGGCAATCAGACAGACTGTAAGTCAGCCTCTGAGCAGAGAGCCAGCTGCAGATTTTCTGTATGTCTGATTCCGATTGGTCCATTTGCTGATTGTTGATGGTTTATTTTCTGATTCTGATCAGCCTTTTTAATGCTGGATTTATCCTACTGCTAGGCGCGGTATAGTCGACTCTAATCTGCCCGGAGAAGACCACAGAAAACTGTAAAATGATGCCACGTTATGATCAGCATTCCCCTAAAATCAATACACCTACACCTCTGAATTATTCCACAGCCTTACTGCTAATCATTTTACATTTAAGATACTTCAACATGTTATAATAACATGAGATAGCTAGTAAGACACTAGACCAACAACTAAAAGGCCTTTAAATGTTTTTAGGGAACTATTTACACCTGGAAAACTAGCACATTATTCAAGGTATACTATCAAAGGTAAGAGAATTCACACAGACGTGGGACTATTTCTATATTCCAAGTGAAGTAAGAATATTTAAAGTCTTAAGAATGTGCTATGCTGGAAATTAGTGGGTCATGATAAGAATTTAAGTTCTTTTAAGTCTAAATATTTCAGGCTCTTGATCTCTTGAAAAAAAAAGATAGTGACAGTGAAATGATGTTCTCATGTTCCGCTTTAATTAACAGAAATTAGACAGAGCCTATTATTGTCATGCTTTCTTGCCCCCAGGTCAGCATGTTAACAGTTCTGATTTTACGCAACAGCATTTACACCCGGAGCCAGGGGGAAGAATGTGTCCTCAGATATATCAATCAATATGAGACTCTCCCTCTGTAATCATCCAGGCAGTGCATAGTATTGTGCAACCACAGTGTAACCACTTAAAGCGTCATTTCCATTTTTGACTGACTTGATTGGAATGGGTTGAATTTAAGGAAACAGTTCAGGCACCAACATGTTTGTGATACACTGACAGGTTACTTAGAAAATTGCAGGAAATCATTACAAGGGTAAGGTGGGGTGACTTTCTGATGGGTCAAGTACAGCATCATGTTCAAGTCAGAGCAGTGGATCTGTTTTTTTCTTTACCAATCGACTAATTTGCATGTTATTCACAGACAACAACACACTGAACAAACCTGTTGGGTCATGGGACTGAATGTGTCAGATACCTTGGTGGTGGTGGTGGGGGGGGGGGACCACCGCCAACCTGAACTTCGAGTTCAGCTTGTCTGGAAGCTCTGCAGTCCTAACATCTTTTGACATCCTGCACTGAAATGTGCTTCTCTGTCTTCTGAAATTGCCACAGTAGTATCATGGCAAGGTCTGTCTGTCTGGTGTGCTCATGTGGTTCAGTTAAGCAATATCGAATGAGAAGGAACGATGTTGTACTGAATCGGCACAGCCGTGCTAATATTCGGTACAACAGCATGACTTCGAGTGTGTTATTGTTTTTATACAACAGTTCTACAAGCATCATTTATTAGTTTACAGTAATAAGTGACAACAGATTATGATTTGCTTATTCAAATTAATTACTTATTTGCCTCCGCCAACAGAAATAGTTACGCAAATGGACTGAGACCGCCTTGCTGCAGAGCAACACGTCAACATTTTCCTGAACAACAAGCTTGCTTGTTTTGATTCACAAGTCTGCCTCTTACCACAGGCCAGACAACGTTAATATTTTTGAGACCTAGCAAACTCTGAAGGCAGTTCAGAGCCCAAACTGTTTGTGTCAAGGTGTTAGAACGCCGGGCTTCTTTTCTTCCCTTTGTCCTCTTCTAGCAACCACTCATAGTTTAAATTGGTTATTTGAGAAAAATGTTCTTCTTTGTGCTGCAAAGTTTGTTACAATTAAAGATAATGACGTTAATGAAACAAATTTAGAACATCTGTGAGACAGAGTAGTTAATGTAGTTAAAGTCTCTGTGTTGTTGCGTTATCAGCGCTCATGGAACGTCTCTTGTCCAATCAGATTACTTGGTTGGAACTGAAATATCTCAGCCACTAAGGGATGAATTGCCATTGCAAGATGTCGTGATCCCCAGTGGATGAACCCTAATAACTAGTTTCCCTTGACTTTTCATCTAGCGCCATCAGCAGATCAACATTTTAATTTTATAGCAGTTATCTTGCTAACAAGCTAAACTAAGATGTTGAACTTGATAAAAATGATCCCTGTTAAACATCAGCATGGTAGCTTTGTCATGTTTGCTTTTCTCACAGTCTTAAATAGTCCCTTATTTAATTAAAGGGTTGGTACACTCAAATGACTCCAATTAGTGGCGTCTATCATTGCGGATAGTTTGGAATGTATTTGTCCAGGTTTTGAGAGTTATTCTTCTTTCAGACTTTGGACGTCACCTTCAATACAAATGAGGTGAATGGAATTAAATTTGTGGTTCTCACAGCATTAAAAAATACACAAAGGAGAAGAATGGATAATCAATAGAATTAACTATCAATTATCTCCCAGTGTCCCTTTAAATAAATAACACATAACATTGTGTCTATTAGGGCTTTTCAGGTTATTATATGGCTTATCATACAGCCTATTTCTTTTTTTTACAAGCCTCAGAAAATCCTCACAATCCTGCCAAATCCTCGCAAATCTACCAAATTTAAGTCATGGCCATTTTGTGGCAGTTTCCAATGTATGTTTGTGTGTCTGCTTGGAAGAAGCTTTAACCAGATTTAGATTTGGATTTTTTTAAAACATGATTCCAAAATAAGATGTTCCCCTTGCTAATCTCTGGAGATTAGAAAGCAGTGCACACGAGTGAGAAAAACATTTTCTTTTTCGGATGGTAAACCTTTTTATGTAATGTTCTTAATATTTCAAATTATTCATGAAACTGAGTGATTCACTTTTATTAGAATTTTGTGTTTGTCGCTTTCTCTCCTCTGAGAATGAAGATAAGAAATGCAAAGCACCTCTCGGTATTTGAAAGGAGAGAGTGAATTGTTGAACCCAAAATATTTCTCTCTGTGTCCCCCACACACACGCACACACACAAAAGTGGTGATAAACATAAGAAGGCTTAATGTCTGCAAATGGTGACATGAGAGGTAGGCAAAGCGTGCTGAGCTGAAACACACACATATTGTGTGTCTGTGTTGAGCTTGTGTGGTTTCTGTTTCTGCCAAGAGTTCAGGAAGAGAGTGACAGTCGAAACGATAAGGCTTGATAGCAAACACAGAGAGGAGGAGGTCCGGTAAAGCTTGCTTCCTTGCGTGACAGCTGTTGTTTGAACTTGCAAACAAAGTTGAGAGTAAATTCCAAAAATTTCTTTTCTGTAAATGTTTGTGCTGCATGTGAGAGATCTGACAGAGAGAGAGAGAGAGAGAGAGAGAGAGGAGAAATGCAATGAATGTGGAGATGCAGTGGTGTGAATGTGAGGACAAATGTGAATGACTGCAAGGAGAGTACTGACCCTGTGGAGAGAGAGAGAGAGAGAGAGAGAGAGGAGGGAGAGAGAGAGAGAGAGCGAGAGAGAGGATAGAGCAGCGTGGGTGGGAGGAAGTCCTACAATTCAGGACTTCTCATGTAGCGTGTCAGACGTTTCTTATGAGAAGAGGCAGAGGACCTTTGCCACAAGTGAGGAACGAGGCAGAGGAGACCGGGAGGAGAAGAGGAGTTTATATGCAAGTGGGGCGAAGAGAGAGAAAGAGAGACTCTCCTCTCTGTGGGTCAGCCGATGAGAGAAGATGAAGAGCCAAATCACCAATGCCCTCTCTGACTTCTTCTTTGAGTATGAGACCCCACGCCAGGTGCTGGTGAGGAACAGGAGGGTGGGAGTGGTGTGCCGTCTCATCCAGCTGGGCGTCCTGGGCTACATCATCGGGTAAGACACAACAGATTCATCCTTCTTCTTTGGGGGACTGTTTGGAGGGGGCAACAGGCAGAAGTGAATGCAGAGAGGGATTGCATTGTGTTGCATGTTTCAACTTGCAGTGACACAATCTGATGCAGACTGACTTCTCAGAATGACCCAGCAAATTCCAACCACTAGAGTGAAGTAACTCTGATGTCTTAATTTTCATTTTAATGAAAAAGCATCATTGACTAATCAAACATTGAGACATCTTGTTTGACTTCTCGAGGGTGCTACCAAGCCTCTTACAGTGTTGGCAGTGTTGACACAGCAAACCAAACAACAAAAAAAAGAGTAATGACGCTGTGAGTGATGTCAGATAACTTTTATTATCTGTCCATGTCAAGTTGAGACAAGGAAATACAGCGTGACTGTTAACTTGCATGTCCAACCTCTTGCTTTGACATGTTGGATGGCATTCCCTGGAAGTTGACTCACATCTAGATTTGTGCTTTTGGGAGTCAAAAATCAGTCAAGGACTGTTTGTGTTTGGGCATGTGTGTGAGTGTGTGTCCGCACCTCTGACCAGCAGAACCTGAGGAGCTGTGTGTGATGAACACGCTCAGGCATATGCTAACACATATAACAATCAACTGTTGCCCAATTTCGCTGCCAAACGGGGCAGAGAGACACGTTATCTTCCGCTGGTGACGTTGATGGTGACCAAAAATATGACAGAGAAAGGCAAAGAGGAAGAATATTCTCATGGTAATGGTGCGGTTATATTTCAAAAAAGAGAAACAGAAAGCTGATGGTTTCCTCTATGTGGTCCACATCTTGTGCCCATCAGGGTGCTTTAATCTTGATAATCTTCAGAGTCAGACTACAGCAAAAAAAAAAAAAAAACGCAGTTAATCATTCTTTCAAATCTCGATATGTTTTAGGTTGAGGAAGTTTTTAGTTTGCATGATAGATGAGATGATAGATAAGTGAAGATAGAAAGTGAACATCTACATCCACAGTGTCTATCCGTGCGTGACAGAGCTCACCTGCCTTTTGCAGCCATCAGTCCATATTAAATTTGGTGATAGGCATGAAAGGAGATGTGATTATAAAGCTGTCCAGATTCTCCTCTTCAGGGTTCAAGCAGCACGTCTGTCATGTCGAAGCAGAAGTCAGTGCTTGTCTCTCAGACGCTAGCAGTGAACCGGTGAACCACTGGTTGTTTTTTTTAGGAATATTAGACTTCATTTTTCACTTTCATTTTTAGCCATAAATGCCCTTTTTTATATGACTTTTTCTGTTTGCAACTTAAATCAACAGAAAGTTGGAATGTATTATAGTTTTTGGTACACTTACCTTACGAATATATTTGAACTGACACCTTGTCATGCATAAATAATCATGCATCCTTGGACAGCTGCACGTTAGAAGTGCACACACAGGATGGTGCTCTGCAGGCAATTCTCTTAAAAACATATTTGATGGATGAATTGAATCTCTTAATAAAGTCAAAAAGCTGATTTAATAGAGAGAGAACATCAGCTCCCGCAAACAATAATTACTGTCCTTTTAATTAATTCCTGTCTTTGTCACTTTTAAGTTCAAGAAAAATGCCATTGTTTGCATTTGATAATGATTCATTGAAGCTTGATTTTTCTTTTTTTCTCTACTTCACTCTGATTGTCTCCACAAAATGGGCACTAATCTCAGAGCCACCGTATGGCAGAGAAGAAGAAAAGCCCTCCGCACATCAAGCAGCCTCCTCCCTGCCTCCTTCTATCGGAGAAGATACAGATCTCACTTAGACTGCTGTTTTGGAGGATCTTTCCATTATTTCACGCTCATGGGTTTCTTTATTCCATTAATGTGCTCTATTTTTTCTCTACTTCCTCCTTGAATTTAAGCTCCAAGTTGCATAATTTGATTGCTTCACTGATAGAGGTGGTGGCTCTGAGCTCATTGTGCATACTTCATTCCAGTCTGCAGTCTGAAAGATGTTTCTGTTCGTCTGTTGCTGTAAGGCGCTTTCATTGGCCGCACAGACAAATGAACCTGAGCTGAAATGCATGCTGTCCTGTAGGCCTTCTGCCAGGGGGTAATTGCTTTTCACACCTATGTACATAAAATAGCTGTGCATGTGTGTGTATGTACAGACAGTGTCCTTCCAGTGCACACCAGCTGTTACAGCAGAGGCCTGATTGTAACGCTGGATTTTGTTGATCCTTTTATGTGCCAAAGTGTTCACAAACTTCTTCTTAATAAAGTAAACTCGACTTGAACTGCAGTTTTTGGCCGATGTAAATGCATCAAATCAGGAGTAATAGATTACCTCAAGGATGCAAGAAGTAAGCAGATTATTTGCAGTAAGTAAAATACAAACATCTCCACCAAACATCTTCACCAGATGAATTCTTCCTCGTGATACCACGTGAGAAGTTAAATGAGGAAACGTGTCTGTGGTGGAACTGACTAACTGACAACAAGCCACAAACTTTTGGGAACCACTGGTTTGATCTTTAACAATGCATTGTACTTCATAAGTTCATATGTTTTATTTTGAAATGTAAAACCTCAAAGTGAAAAAGTAACTAATGGGTACCAAAAAAAGTACAATATTTAGTATAAAGCAGATTTACTCAAGTAAAGTACCAGTACCTTAAATTGTACTACTACTAATTACAGTAAATCAACTGAGTTACAGTCAATCAATGATAACAATCAGTATACTTGGAGGAGGATATCTACATCTGTTTGTACTGATAAACATGTGAGCTGATGTCTTTAGATTTCTTATAAATACTGTGCTGGATCTGCTTTCAGCAGGGATAGTGATATTTAATAGTTTCATTATCGTTAATACGACTGTATCTCTGATCAATCTCTGATCAAATCACCGAACTAAAGTTCTTTATTTACTTTCTATTCAAGCTGCTTTCACTTTCTTTACGGACACGCAGCATGTTTTGAAACTGGCAAGAAGCCACCGTGAAATAAATATTGGTACGTGTCTGAATTCCATACGTCAGATTCGCTTTTGTGATGGTAGAAAGACGAGAGTACGAGCACCATGACATTGCACAATCACAGTCACTTGCGCATGTGTCCCTGTGAGGTATGCTGTTGGCATGTGCAGAAATGTCAACATCATCGCTATACATGCCCTTGCCTGTGGGGTTGTTTGGATGGATGGATGGCTGGGGTAGGGTGGTGGCAAGGTTATTATTATAGTTAACTATAGCTAAGAATGAATATTTTGAACTGAAACTGAAAATTAACTGAAACAACATAGTGTAAACCAGCTAAAAATGAAATAAAAATATGTTTTTAGTTTTAATCTTAGTCATATTTGGAGGCTTTGTTATGTCTACATGTCTGCCTTAAAGTGTTGTGCCTGTCTTAAATATTATCCCTGACAAAGCCCTCCTTGATGATAACAATAACAACGTAAAACTAATACTGAAACTGATAAAAACAGAAGTGAAATTAAGGAATAGAAGCGGTCACTCAGCTTCATTCTCCAGAAATGAGAAACTCCAAGTGAAACTGTCACAGTGGAAACAAAACTAAATCAAAAAACTGAAATTTAAAAATACAAAACCACGATAACTGACTGAGTCTGACGGGCCTGACAGGATGTTTTCTTTGTGTCTCTTCCAGGTGGGTGTTCATCTATGAGAAAGGCTACCAGTCCACAGATACAGCCGTGAGCTCCGTCTTCACCAAAATGAAAGGCGTCGGTTATACCAGTGTGAATGGGACAGAGAGAGTCTGGGATGTGGCTGACTATGTCTTCCCTTCGCAGGTTGGTGAGCGGTTCGTTGAAGCCTTACATGCATGCAGAAACAGTAAATATGTGCTCCTGAGAATTTGTTTTTTCACCTGCTGCAAGCCACTGAGCATTGTTATGGTTATGGTAAATCTGGGTCAGACTCAGTGAAGTCGTGAAGTTACCGTCCGCAGTCCATGAATCAAACTGCCAGAGTGAATAAACATCAGGCTGAGTCAGACAAGCAACGTGGAAATGCTGCGTTCCCTGAAGAGATGTGGTCACTGGTCTGACGTGACGAGGATCAGGGTTTAGTCATGCTTTCAAAACATCCGTGTTGACTATATTTTATGCCACAATTCAAGTCAATGACAAACAGAAAGATAATCTGGCTTTATCAACATCAAGGTGTCTCCATGCTTTTTCAAAAGTCACCCAAGGTTTCCTGTAAAGAGCCGAGCAAATAACTATCAAAAGCAGATGGATTTCATTGTTTACTTAAAATGTCCTGTTATTTGCATGAAAGAGACACAATGAAGATTGTCATGTTTGCCTTGAGGTCTGGGTGTGGGCCTTTTTTTTTTTATTATTTAATTCAGGGCAGGTTGGTCACCTGCTTTGTTTCAATAAACCAAACCAACGACATGAAACGGTCTCTTTTGTCTCACACTGTGATTGAGTTTGTCACTTTTGATGTTTTCAAGTCGTAAAAGTCGAGTTTGAACTTTAATAAAAGTGTGTAATGTTCGGGATATGACCTCTGTGACAATACACGTAAAGGTCAATAGCACCAAAGTACCATATTGTGGCATCCAGCGTCTTCCATCCAGGCTGGCTCTGTTCTTTTTCCCCAACAGAAACTCCACATGTGCATCCAGACAGGACAAGTGGCAGTACAAGTGCTACAAAGTCAATGGATAGATGTGATTAGTTGCGAATTTTTCCACGGGCAGTGTTTAAATCAGTCCAAAAATGTGTGAGAGCAAAAGGAAAGAGGATAGGGTTTCTGCCGAGTTCAGTCGAGGCCTCAGCTATCACACAAACGCACATGGACACACGCTACCACAGACATGGTCGGTGCATTCGTTGGCCTGTAAGCCTGCTGGCAACGTCTGTACAGTTTGGCTGTTTGGGGCAAATCAACACGGACTGCGTAAACAGTAAAATTAGCTTAGACTGCGTAAAATTAGCTTTGCTTCCTGTCTGAAAACACCTCAAAGCTCAGTAATTAACCGCTTATAACTCATTTCAAATTAGCCTAGCGTGGTATAAAGGCTGAAATCAGGGGAAACGGCTAGCCTGGCTCTGTTTTATGAGGTGTTATACT
Organism: Protonibea diacanthus; assembly: GCA_028641955.1. NCBI lineage: Eukaryota > Metazoa > Chordata > Actinopteri > Sciaenidae > Protonibea > Protonibea diacanthus. Next base: position 5,657,690 of record CM053990.1, on the reverse strand, counting down.
GTACCTCAACACCACAAAGTGTTTTGTGTATGCATTAAACAGATAATACGTAATATTTCCACATTGAAATGCTTGAAAAGGCCAAACAATTTTTTGTTGTTGTTGTTGTTGAAACCAAATTTCTACCCAAATGTTGAAACCCAGTTTGTACGTCAGAGAGTAAGGAAGGAAGTCAGCAGACCTAGCTGATCGTAATTACCTCATCTGTAAACAATTTCTGCCCGAATTTCACATAGATTTTCATCAGTCATTAACAACGAAGACAACGACTCCACTGTGACGTCAGCTCAGTCAGTGGAGAGAAAGTGCACAGTAGTCCAAGAGAAGAATGCGGGATTATCGATACACGTGCCACGACATGAAGCTGAAGCTGTCTTTTCTGACTCGTCTACACGCGCTCAGGACAGAGACACAAATACTTTATGTCCATAAATGGTCATTAGTCTACAAACAAGGAAATAAGTTTAGCCCATAGTAGCCTGACGCTGACGTCTGACTCTGCAGTGGTGTCTTTGTTGTGTCAGCCCTATAGTCTGACCGCAGTTATCATAGTAATGATCAAAATAGTGTCTGCTTTTTTTAAACACAAAGACAGCTGCTCTGTGTCTGGAGGACTTTCAGATGAAATGTATAGAAAATGTAAAAAGCTCATGCTACAGTGACATTATATCATGAAGGCAGGGCATTTAAGTAGAAGCACGCAGTGGTAATTTCTTCATCTCAAACAATTTATCAAAACAACAGTGGTGACAGAACATTGTCAGTGTCGCAGTAATTTGTCATGTATCCTTGAGCATCAGTTACAGTTTGACAACGACGTCTCGCTCCGTTCACAAGTCGACTTATTGCAGCCTGCTGATGACACTCTAAGCTCAGTGGCAACTTCCCTCCGAGTACGACCCGTTTGAGGCCTCGCAGTGGCCAGGTACCGCTGATGGATTGTTGATCTCATGATGTCAAAATGTGAACAGCATGATGAAGAGGACTGTTTAAATACAAACTGTCACTGAAGCAGAACATTTAGCGGTCCATTCATGGATCAGATATTTGTTGTAGAGAACAGCATGTTATGCAGTAATTGCTGAAACACTGAACAGTTGGACTAAAAAGTTTAGAGAAGCTCAAATTAAGTTCACCTGTAAAGGTTTTAGTGCTTTTTAGGTGCATTCTGAAGTTTCATCCTAAAGCTGAATATCCCTAACTTGTGAGTAGTCTAACGCCCCCATATGTTCTTGATGTTAGAGTAGAAAACAGAATGATCTCATGGTATTTCATGACGCTTTGGCAGCAGGACATACATCTAAGCAAACAAGATAATGGCATGTTAATGAGAGAGCCCTCTGCCAGCTGTTCTCCTGTTACTGCTAAGCTAAGTCTCTTGTCTGAACTCTTAATACTTGCGGTGCCGTGCAGATCTGAGTGCTATTGATCTTCTTATTTAATTCTGAGCAAGAAAACAGTCACGCACCAAACAACATGTGACTTTTTAGGATGTGAGTTTGTCATATCAGCAGACCAACACTGAGATACAGCTGATTAATGTTTGCCAGGCTACCTACAATAAACTTGGCATGTTGCGTAACAGCTACTACATCCTTTATTGTGCCATTTTATGGCATTAATACATGAGATTTAAAAAAAAAAAAAAAAAAAGTAAATCAACACATCACTTCTTTTAAACCTCAGGGAGACTCTTCTTTCGTGGTGATGACAAACTACATCATAACTGAAGGTCAGAAAATGGGAAAGTGTCCAGAGGTAGGTGAAAGTTTCTCGTCTCTCCTGCTCCCTGATTTCTTCTTCCTCTCTGTTTTCTTCTCGCCCCCTCTGACTTTTAAACTTCCATAAATAGTAAAACAAACGGAAATTGCTTCTCATTCCAAGACTGTTTCCATAATTGGGTAATTGTGTAAGTGTCAAATAGCAGGTTCTGTATGCTGCAAAATATCACAACAAACGCCATCGCCATATTGTTTTCATCGCTAAAATGAACTTGTTTCTTCACATTCACATTCCACAGTTGTGTACATACACTGACCCCCCTGATCTCTTGTGTGTGTAACAGCTACCAGGCAAGCACAACTGCAGCTCAGACGCCGACTGTGAAGGAGGGAGATACAGACGTACGGCACATGGTAAATCCTGACAGTGTGTGTCCTTAGCAGTCTTCACTGAGTAACCGTCCAGTCATCCGTTTCTGGCCAAACACACCTTGGGCTTTTTTGTTTTGGTTTCTCAGAAGCTTTAAGTCCTGCTTAAACTCAAACTTCTTAAAGCTAGTGACATGACCCAGGATGTGCTGAGGGAGGTGGAGGATCATTTCAGGTTATGTAGAAATGTATTTGCCAAATGGGTTGTGGCTCCTGAGAGCTATAGGATGGGCTCACGTAGTAAAACTAAAATACACCAGATCAGACTCGTCACTGTCACTACTAAGATAAACACTTGGACGTAGCACGCGTTGCTCTGGCACTGAGAAAAATAACGAAACGAATGTCATCAAAGTCATCTTGGCAACCAGACAGCAGGTCTCTGTGTTAATATTATGGTTTGTTGTGTCACTGAAGCTCTTAAAACCCTGCCTTAAGCAAGTAGACACAAATACACTGTATATATAAGTACAGGCACACACTCACGTCACAATAAGTCCTGTGCACAAGAGATGACATTAAAAAAACAAACAACCATCCAGACAAGGAATTTTTTAATAAGTCCAAACACATACAGTATCATGAAAGAGTTCAAAGAGCAGTTATATAATTTTTATTGTCCCAGGGTTCAATTCTCAGCCTTTCAAGTGCTCTGTGACCCGCATCAACTTCAATAAGATCAGTGTTAACCAAAGCTTTAGATCTGTCTGTTTCAGACCAGTCAAATTCACCTTGAGGTTGTAGTATCGCTTCAGAAGCGGCGTGCCGTCTCCACGCTTGCAGACAAGTAAACACGGGGGACGCCTCCGCGGCTAAACAGACTGGGTGGGCTTTGCTTTACTGAAAGGTCACAGACCGAAGCCGTGAGTCTATGAACTCATCCAGCACACGATGACAAAGACTGATACCAACAAAACCAATCACATGTGGAAGAAATTCTCAGAGCCAGATAAAAACAGCTATTTCAGCGCCTGCTCTGCATCGCTTTTATATCTTCACTCACTGCAGTTGATGCCAATTCAAGATAAAATGATTATTTAAAGCTCACGTCCTTTTTTTTTCTGCTGCTGCTGCTGCTGCTTGAATCACATGTTGTACTTTTGCTTGCTAAAGTTTTAAAAAAAATAAAATTGTCTCTAATGGTGCGACGTGTTTCTGTTTCAAGGACAAATGACGGGAGTTTGCGTGCAGTCCACTAAGACTTGTGAGGTGTTGGCTTGGTGTCCCGTTGAGAACGATCACAACATACCAGAGTACGTAGAAACGCTGAATTATTCATACTGTAAACTGATACTGACTTGCAATGCATGTGATTATTAGCTTTGTACCATTATATGAAATATAATTTCTAATGTGCTTCTCATCATCCTGATTTAACTCTCTCTCCCTGTTTATTTCCATCTAGTCCCCCACTGTTGATATCTGCAGAGAACTACACACTGTTCATCAAGAACTCTGTAACTTTTCCCTTATTTGGCGTCACAAGGTGATGGTGATTCATTCGTATTAAGTTAAATTTAGCTCAGCAGATGCTACAAATGATAAATAAAATGCTTCTTGAAGGGGCACTCCACTGAATTTACAGAAGCAGGTCAGTTTAGTCATCATGGCAAAAGTGAAAGTGCAACGCTAAATCGCTGGAGTACCCCTTTAAATTTGATAGTTAAGTTAGTCAACCGATACTGTTTAAAATCACAACGCTGGTAAAAGCAAACAAGTTGAATGTCACGCCTTCATCAGAGTAACTGTGTGTTTTTATAATGAACAGGAGTAACCTGGTGGAGGGTATCGACAGTTCTTACATCAGGAACTGTCTTCATCATCCAGAGGATGCTCCACTGTGTCCCATATTCAGACTGGGAGATATAGTTCAGCAGTCTGGCTTCAGCATTGAACACATAGCCAAAGAGGTAAGTCAGCTGCTTTAAATCTTCTCTCAACGCTGGGAATGTTTTTCATGTGCACACAGATTTTGCATGGATTGTCTTTGGGTGCTTTGTTTCTTTTGTCTCTCTTGTTATCACGGAGGTTTGTATCATGTTTTATGTGCTTGTGTCCTGACAGGGAGGGGCTATTGGCATTGTAGTCGACTGGACGTGTAACTTTGATGTGGATGTAAAACACTGTAAGCCACAGTACAACTTCCACGGCCTATACGGAAACCCCAACGAGAAAGACAACGTCAAAGCTTCAGTGGGATACAATTTCAGGTGTGTAAATACACAGAACCAGCCAAAAGTTTGGACACACTTCAGTCATTCAGGTGAACAGGACTTCCACTGCCATGTTTCTACAGTAGCCCAGACGGGACAAACTAAACACTGGTTCCAGGATGAGGGGAGACAGTTGCAATCTAGATGTCACTAAATTCTTTAAAGCAATAGTTTGAGATTTTAGGAAACATGATACCACTCTTATATCTGTGCATATAAAGCTGGAGCCAGCAAGATGTTAGCTTAGCTTAGCATAAAGGCTACACACAGGGGAAAACAGCTTATCTGTTTCCGTTTTGGGGCAGCAGGGGTCCTAGTTCGAACTCCGGCTTGGACCATTCTGAGCGGCGTTTGCATGTTCTCTCAGTGTCTGCATGAGTTCTCTCCGGATGCTTCATCTTGTGTTGTGTTGGCTGTTTGTCTCTGTGTGCCTTGTGATGAACTGGCAACTTGCACAGGGTGTACTCCACCTGTCGTCCAATGTCTGGGATCAGCTCCAGCCCCCTTCGAACCCTGATAAGTAGAAGCGGTTATGGAAAATCGATGGATTGTCCTGTTTTATAGGAACGTGTGGGAAATGTAAATATTTACCACACGCTTTGACAAATGTAATCTAACACGTAACACATTGTAATAATTCCCATGGTTGTTTGCAGGTATGCAAAGCATTATTTTGAGAATGGCACTCAGAAAAGAACCCTTCTCAAAGTGTTTGGGATCAGGTTTGATATCATTGTGCAGTCACTGGTAAGTAATATAATTTTATTTATATGAATTTCTGACTTGAGAAATAGACCAAGGAAACTTTATATCACCGGTTCTTTGTCTTTCACAGGCTAGAAAATTTGATATCATCCCAACACTGACAGCTATAGGCTCTGGAGTGGGCATTTTCGGAGTGGTATGTTGTCGCCTGACTAATATATCAGTAATGATTCATTGTCTGTGGAATAATTTGTATACTAACTCATATTTATATATTTTTTTTTTACCAGGCAACTGTAGTATGTGACTTGGTGTTGCTCTATTTGCTACCAAAAAGAGAATTTTACAAGAACATGAAATTCAAACACACAGATTCACACACACAGGTAAGATCTATGATGCATAAAGTGAAAAATGCTAATTCTGTTTTAATATAATAACTTTGGACACAAGGTGGCAGCAGAGAAGCATTTAACAGTCAATAGCAGTCCAGACAGACACAGAACAGACATAACATAACATGATATAAGACTAACAGACTAACTTACTTACTTACTAACTTAGACGTGTTATTCTTTGTCTGATCTTCTGGTTGTATCGTGAAGGAATCCCACTAACTAACACACACCCATCCCAGATTAAAGCTGTGTTCACAGCCAGTGCATGACCATCTACTGCATGCTCAGCACAGTATTCCTTTTATCTGATAGAAGATGAAATCTTTTCCATCCCATCCCTCCCAGACAGTTTAACTGAAACGGGCAGAACATTTTGTATTTGCAGCATGACAGCGAGTCGCTCGGTTTAAACACATGCGCCTATTACACCCTCGAAGCAAGTGCAAGCCAAGTCAGAGGGACTGACCAGTCCAACGTGAGTCCATGTGGAAGTTTGGACAATAGAGTAGATGTTTTTAAATGTTTTCCATCTATGTGATGATGTGGAGACTCCTTTTTGTCTTTACCCGAGGGCTCTAAATGACTCCTGTCCTTTGCATTTGACCTACTATAGGAGCCTGATTCAGAGGCAGGTAGCACAGAGACCGGAGAATCTAAAGTAAGACATTCATATATTCAAGAACAATATATGCTGATTTCTGTGATGGCTAATGTTTTATTTTTCTGCTATTCCTGTGTAGAAGTGACCTGGGAGAAAACTTACGAGGTACTGCTTTTAAAGGTGTGCTGCACTGGAACCCTGCAAAACCACAAACACACACGCACCTACTGAATTGACTTGAGGCTGGGGAGGACACAAATGACAATGCTCCACATCCTCTGATTTGTCTCGATCGTCAGCATCGTCTTCCCTCTGTGGAAACCACCCCAGCAGACTCTGACTCTTACTGTTGTGTGCTTTTTTTTTTTTTTTTTTTTGGGTGTCGCTTGGTTTGCTGTTTGTTCACACACTTTGTGTGACCGCCGCCTCCTTAACTGTTTCCATGCCTGTGCAGGTGAAAGAACTTTTTCTGGCACTTCAAGTGCTCCTGTGTGTGTATACAAATCATCCGTTACCTCTGTCACTGTTTCGTCAAAGCAAGATATACACACATAATTTTGTGGATGTGCCACTGAGTGATTCATCCTGTGTGAAACTGTGTGATCTGTAATTGAATTGAATAAAAGATGTACAGTAATAATTACTGTATTTTCTGTTATACATGCAAAAAAATACCAGAGGATTCAGTTTTTTCTTTTTATTGTCTTTGATTATGTCTAGGTGTACAAAAAGCATGCAAAAAATAGCTTCTTTATATATATTGGTACATATTTACATTGTAAGAACTGCATTCCATAGGGATGTGCCATGCTTCTGTTGTTGTGTGAGCGACAGGCGAGTACATTCAGAGAAATGCACGAGACGACACGAGACGGACATCCAGAAACACAGAGACAGCAGGCGCCTTCAAGACACACATCAGGAGAGTCACAGGAGAAACACAGCATCGATCCAATCGACCCTGACTTCATATTATCTACAAACCCGCTCTCCCACAGTCCTTCTCTTTGGAAATAATTATGACCTGAAATCTATCAGAAAAAAAAAGTCCTCCTGTCGCTCACTTCCTGTGCACCCATTGATTTTCCTCCTGTGTTTCATCACAGTAACACTCAGCTAACCTCTGCCAACGCCAGCCCGATGAATCTGATATCTTTTAAAACAGTATTTAATATTTCTCTGGATCCATATCTGCATCATCAACAGTGATGACTGACAAGTGTGCTGATTTTTGGAGAATATATTAAGTCTGAATTGTGCAGAAATGCAACAGTCATGCAAGCGACCACCAGGTTAGGGCCATTTAAATGCATCATGTGCTGTAGTACCAGTGTAAGGGAAAATGACATTAAATTAAAGACTCAATCAGAATTGATGCGCAAAAATGAGCTGTAACTGCTCGTTGCATTTAAGAGTTATAAAATTTTGAATGTACCAAAAATTATTATTTGATTGCCACAACTTCAACTAAGAAATCAGAAATCAGTTTAGGAATTATAACTTGAAAACTGTAAAGGGATTTCTAAGTGGCCACATGGTAATATAATCTGCACCAAAGGCAGTTCTTCTTTAGCCTGACGTCTTATTTTCTGTCTTGAAGCTGTGCATATGCTTCAAACTAACAGAACAAAAGAAGACATAACCTCTGCAGAGGCAATAACTGCCGTTAAAAACAGCTATTTACTGTTGAGAAAAGTGTTGGCTGGCCTGCATGAAGAGACTGTCCTATAATTGGAGGGTTAAATGTTTCATCTTCAAGGGCAGCTAGTGATCATCCATCACCGTGTCTCTAGAGAAGATCTCGAACACCAAGCTGCTATTTCAAGCCGCTCCTGTGCTCCGAGCACTGCTCGTGTAATGGGATCTACAGTGTTTTAACATTATGCATCGTCTCTGCAGTGAAATCCAGTTGCAGAGTCCCTTTCCCCAGTTGTACAACAGTCACAATTCTTCAGTTATTACATGGATATGCACAACAAAAACAACTACTCGAAATCTTGTTACTGCAGCCGTTACAGCATTTTGACACAGACAGGAGAGTAAGTTATCGGAAAATGGGAACATTTTAAGTTTCATTTGTAAAACTGTTTACATGCAGATCGATATCAAAGAGCAATGCTTCAAAAAGCACAGGAGACTGAGGACATACGGATACACAGTAAATATGGTCTTTTACAGGTGAGACACTGTTTTTCTCCTCGATCATAAACTGTACAATCTTAAATAGCTGGCAGGAACCAGTAGTGTTACATATAATCACAATAAATTTAGGCTTTTCAACCAGGACGACTCAGACAGACATTAGGATGAGCGGCGAATGAGCCAACAATGCACCAATGAGAAAGACGACATCAATATTGCACCTCTGACGCTGACAAATGTACAAACACACACGTGTAAAGCTGGCAACACATCCGTTTAAAAAAAACCAAAAAACGTTCAACCGTTTCTTTAGCAAATAAAATATAACACAGCGTTTCATACTTTTTGGTTCAAACAGCCCTTCATTGAAGGTTAACCTGCAAACGGATCTCAGCACCTTCTTTCACTTCCGTCATCCTCAGCAGAGAGAAGGAACAAAAACAGAAGAAACACACGACCACAGCTGCTCATTTCACATTTCAAACTATCAGACATTAAGATGTTCATGTATCCTCTACAACATTTACTGAGCAATAACATAAAAAAGATATTTTCATGATAATAACTCCGACATTTTAACATTCATGATTTTTACACATGGAGCAGGGAAGCCTCTGAACACAAATCCCTCTCTGTTCTCTGAGCTTCAGTTCAGCATCCTTCACCGAAGGATACCGAGGGCAAGATTAACGGAGGGAATGCAGAGCATACTCCGTTTCTAATCAGCCACGCTGGGGACGCCAATTGAAGTGGATGGGGAAATGTTGTTGTTGGCAGCCCCGGCCTAATCGTGACATTGAAATGCTCCTTTTCGCTGCGGTTCAAGTGATCAGAGCACTCTGCCAGCCAAAAATGCTTTCTATCACAGAGCAACGCGCCAGGCCTAAGAGGACAAAACAAGGAGTTATATATGGAGTTATATAAACATCCATCTGAGGCAGAGCTGCTGTGGAGGCAGAAATGTTCTCATTGATTTGAATCAGTGGAGACAAAACAACCCACACATGTGGCTTTTTTTTCTAAGTCATCCAACTCCCTTGAAAGGCAACAAAGGCCTCAAATCACAAAATAAATAACTTCCAGTCATCCATGATCCCAACTTTTGTGATCTCACAAGATTAGAGTGCCAGCCTACCCAGATATACAAACTACACTTACTGAGGCGGGGTGAAATGTTACATATCAGCTCTTAAAATTGCACAACCCTTCCTAGTGTTTATTTACTATTTTATTTGGACCCAAACCCAGAAAAAAAACAGTTCCCTGAATATCCCAAAATATTGAGTTTCATGTGCTATAATCTCATTTAATCCCAGTTGAAATGTAATCTAATTTGTATTTTATTTATACATGTATATGTTCATAAAATAGATATTTATGGAATAATAGATGTGCACTTTTAGCATAATGAAAAATTCAAATAATGCATAAGAAAGTTAGTTTTGGTCGGGATAAAATTTAGTGTCATGTGGAAAAATAAATCCCTGAAACAGCCCTTATCTTTGCATATGAAAAAGCCTTTATGACCCACTGTGCACACCATAACAATTTGTGACTATCCGAGTCCCCTTTTTTAACAGTCCTGGAAAGAAATACTAAAATATAACTTACTATTACTACTACTACTCTCCTCTCAGCAAAAAGGAGGCATACACAACAACCCTCACACTTTCCTGAGCCCTAATAATTTGTGTACAATCCCTTAGCATGGATAACTTAAAGTAGATTCAACTTCCACAATGAGATTATTTATGCCTTTAAATTAGCTCTGCATTCAAGAATGTTTCATAACAATAAATTATAATTTGATATACACATATATATCTTTTTTTCAGCCTGTTCACACTTCATCATGTCAAAGGAAAGAGACAATGTTAGAGAACGGGAAGTCAGAGCGACATAACAGTAGAAGAAGAAGCGTGAAATGACACCTAACAAACATAACTGTACATCACACAGTGGCAAAAGTCACTTGGAACAAATGTGTTCAAGTACAGCGAAGTCGCTGTCTTCTCTGTGCGACCACCCTGAAGGCAGCACGGGAAAGACTTCGACCTACTGATGGCACATATACAGGAAAAAGGCTGTGGGACGATAACACTGACGACACGTCAAGATATCTATGTACAATATTAAAATCATAAATATCATTATATATCATCATAAAGAAAAAGCCCTGTATTTCACTGAACAGACAATATGGTGTCATTTACATGCTGAAGTCCGGTAAAGATTATTGAAGAGGAGTTTCTCTTCGTCAGGCTGGCGATGACTGTAACAGGTGGCTATACAGTCTGATGATGAGGTCTAACTATTCGTCATGCAGACGTGTTAAAAAAAAAATCAGAGTTTGAGAGTTTTTTTTCCCACATTGCAGTGTAACGCCAGCTGACAAACCACAACAGTAATTTCCACTGTTAATGACCCAGAAACTCAGCAAAGTTTATCTTCTTACTGGTTCACTGAGGCCAGTCCCAACCGTATGTGGTTAAAAGTACTTAAGACAAGCAAGATTGTAGATCAAAGTGCCCAAGAAGCTCCACACTGGAGAAGGAAAATGGGGATACTCTAACAGGAAGCAAAAACGAGAGCGAGTCTGTGCATACAAGTCTGAATGTTAACGCAAGCGATATATCAGATTTGAAACTTCGAGTTTCTTCAGTGTCGGTACGAAGGGAATGTGTGGACGAAAAGGGGGTGAGCACACAGTGATTCAAGCAAAGGGACGTAAAGAGGGTGAAGCTCTGTTGACGTGGGGCTGTCATCGAGGCTCAAGAGGAGGGCTCGTCTTCATGCAGGTCCTCCAGCTCTCCCTCTCTGGGTCCGTCTCCTGTGCTGCTCTTTCTGAAAGAAGAATTAAAAGAGAGTGAAAGAAGTCAGTTTTTTTTCTATGATTTCAACCTGGACAATCACAGTGAGGACAGAGATCTAAATGATTATACTGCACACTGCATGTGCTTTATCTTTTTTCAACATGATGAATGCACAAAAAAGACTCAATCAATGCAACACAGCATTAAATGACAGCGGCAGGGAGATGGGGGACAGAAGGACTGCTCCATCACATCTCATGATGGGGATAAGCGAGAGTTCAGGAGTCTAAGATGATGATGGGTGCAGCGGCTGGTTAGATGTTGGACAGACAGCGTGGCGGACTGTACTGCACAATGTGTTACCTGAGCGAGGGATGAAGTTTTAAAGAAGGCCGGAAAGGCCACGAGTCCCTGCAGCAAAGTGGGAGAAAAGATGGAAAAGTCACAGGTGGGAGGGCAAACGTCACCTCAGGGGGTCACAGACATGTTCAGTGGTGGAGTAAGTCACGAGTCCAGAATAGTAATCAAAGAAGTTACTGTTTTTAAAATGATAAATTTGCCTGTTTTTGTATTTTAGAACAATATAAATTAAAGATTTGGGGAATTTGCCTGGACAAAATAAGCAATACAAAAAAAAAAAACAAATCTCTTAAAGGGGTAATTCCTCAAACGTCCACTTGATGCTGGCTCCAGAAGTGAGTCAGTCTCCATAAGTCCCCATGTTAAAATGTCCAACTTCACAGCAGAAATAAACAATAAATTCCCCCGTTCATGACAACTGTAACGAGTAGTGACAAACTAGTGAGCCAGCAGAGGCATGTGTGCCAAGATGGCCAGAGCCATCACTCAGAGCTTCACAACAGTCTAAGGGTGAGGCCTGCTTCATGTTTTCTGTGGCTCCAAGTAAGTTTAATCAAGTCTGAGAAAAAACCTGGTGATGTAACGTGTAAATTACGAGTCAAGGAAACTAAAGACGTAACTCATGTTGCCTTACAGGAAATGCAGGATCCAGTGTTTTTGAATTTTTTTTGAATTTTATCCATTCCTTTTTAAAATCTAGTGTAAATCACCAGAGTACCCCTTTAATTGCTAAAGGGAATACTAAATTATCTGAATTAATCGGATCATAACTTTTAATAAGTATAAAGATGAGATCGTAGCCAGGACGTCTGGCACCACCGTCCATCTAACAACAGCGTTTCTCACACTGCTAAAAGAATACCACTCGCCCCACCCGGTGTGTCATTAGTTGTTTTCTCTTTCGCTTTAATTTGGAAGAAATTACAGTGTTTTTGCTTATTAAATAATTCACTAAACTTTCATGTTCTCCACCTGCCGTTCAGAGAAACGCTTAAAGCTTTAACAGCAGCTGGATTTTGAAGTAGTCTCTTGAGGCTGTCGGAAGCTGCCCATGTTGCTGTTGATGGGCCCATATGTGTGCAATAAAAACGTCTCAAAATGGAAGAAACAGATGGTAAGGTTGTTGTTTCTCTGTTACTTTTTATAATCCATCCATTAACCAACATTATTCATGATTACTTTAATCTAAAGAACCAGAAAAGGCATGATCTCATGGACAGACTGAACATTTCAGTTCAGGGTTTCATGCTACTGTGAGCTTTAGTTGTAAGTCTTGTTTTCTTTCACTAACCAGCAGGGGGCAGTGTTGTTTTAGACTCCCTGCACGTCCTCTGGAAACACCTTCACCTTACATAGCAGCTCTGAGACTACCTTGAGTGTAACAGGGGAAACCTCGGCCTAGATAGAGAGGAAATCATCTAATAAAACCCTCACAATAGGAGATTAGAGTCTCCTCCGCAGTCAGCGCTGCAGTGGTCTATCTTCATGACAAAGTCTGCTGGACGTGCAACAGATTAGTGTCCCAAGGGGACCCACAGTACTGCGGGAACACAACAACAACACAGCTATAGATGCTCCGGTTTGCCTTTGGCTGTTTATGTTGAAATTGCACAATGGGATAAGGCAATGGACCATTTCCCCCGTGATGCTTTCAATCCATGTAAGAGAAAATTCAAGGTCAGCCTGAGGTATATTTGTATCATTCTCTTTTCTACCCTTGAAAGCTGAAAGCAACACACAAAGAAACACTTATAAAAGCTGTAAGCTCCGCTGCATACAATGAAAGAATGAATTATGGTGCTATGGCAACCCAAAGCAGCGACAGCTGCAGCAGGAATGTATGTTAGTTAACCTGACATAGGAGAAAGGTGTGAAGTGCTGATCTACAGGATGTCAGAATCTGCAATCTCTGAATTAAAATGGGCCTGGGTGTAGTTTTATTTGTCTTTATACATGAGATAAAGTATCAAACATGGATGACCATAGTCAGGCAGCTGGACTCAGAATGAATTTGTGCTTACATGAGCAGGCTGCCAGGTGCAGACATGGACCTTTCCTCTCTCCTGCTCGGACACTCAAAGGGATTACTGAAGGATCGCTTCCTCAGCATGGCTCTTACCAAGATCTGAAACATTCATAAACACAAAGACGGTTACAGATACGTGGAAAAGGTCTGGTTCTGCTCAAAGGATGCAGCCGATTGATTTCTGATTTGCACGCAGGAAGTAAATCAAACAGGATATCTGAGCTCTTATGGGAAAATCAACATGAGACATGCATAAAATCACGTAACGCATTGAAAACATTTAATATTCCAAAGTAGGAAACCTGCCTGTTAGCTCAGAGTGCATCTATCTATTTGCATTTATTGATTTGGTCTGGATTTTAATAAGGTAGTGGATCGTTTTGCACAGAAACTGACGAGGATGAAAGACAAGTTTCAATGTGAGACATTATTTTTAATGAACCGTACAAAAGTGTGTCAGGCTCTATGATTGATGCATTGGTGAGCAGTTTGTTTAGAGCATCAGCTTGTGCCTCGATGACAGCTGATAGAGGTGCAGACTGATTAAATTAAATTATTTTTAAAAAGACAAATACATGTGCAAGCTCTACTCTCTAATAATACTTTTATATACATTAATATTCGTTTGTTATTAATGAAACCTATGTCTATTTACACTGCAGGTATTTGAACTTTTGCATGAAGCTTCTAACATGCCTGGCGTCAGCAGGAAGGTCATACCTGCAAATGTTAGAATGTTGGAGCTTCTGTGCTCTAAACCTGTTTAGTTTGACAGGACTTTCATACGAGCATTTGATGGCTAATTGAGTTCTTTTCGTACGGTATGCCACAGCTAACTTTGCCTCGTGTAGCTGCTGTCTCTCACTGGAATCCCGTGTGTCATGTTAGCTGGCTAACGCAGACTAATGTCCACCATCATTTGATGTGTGGTTATGGCTATCTATAAATGTGACCTGTGTGTCCTTTATGAGGCTCTATGCTCCAATTCGAGTTTATTTTCAAAGGGAAGTTTGTCCCTTTGCACTCGGTGTTATGTAATACGAATAATACCTACCATTGTTCTCCACTGGAGAATTCAAAGTGCGCTGTGTGGCTGTATTTTGTCACAATTATGATTAAAATAGGACTGCAGTTGTTAGAAGAGCAGCCACTCTCAGGGCTTCACCTCTCCTGGGAATGATTAGCATAAATATATCAATTTGAAACAAAAGTGCTCGGTGAATGGGGGACGGTCAGGGTTCCTTACCACCGCGGAGAGGCTGGGAACGAACTTGACTGAGTTCTGGATATCCTCCTCTGTCACCTCCACCGCAGAGCAGTGCTCCTCCTCCAGAGGCAAGGGGTCAGTGCCTCCCTGGGTCACCCACTGGTCCCTCTGAACACACACACATACAGATACACATTGCTTATGACAGCCTCCTGTCTATAATACACTGCATCTATGAGCCACGGTTGGTAAAGTACAGTCATTTGCAAATGTACATCTTTATATGAAGTCTGGCTCTCATCATTTACCCCTCGTACTGCACAGCATGCATACTTTACAGTATTAGTGAGAGTTTTCTGAAACAAGGCACACTGTTTAGAGTTCTATGTGAGCATTTGCTACCAGCCAGGCAGCCATCTGTTTTGATTAATATTGTTATGCTCCGACTGCAGAGACTTAGAAGTCGCCTGAGACAGACGATCCATCACAGTGACCAACCAGCCCGAGTTGATTTTTGTCAACGTCACTTCACGGCTGCCCACATTGACAAAGCTGACAATATCATATATATTAGTCTGTTATATTGTCAATTAACCTTACAAAAAGACTCAAAACAACAATGTGTTAGTCTGCCTGTGGCTCTCAACGTCTCAGCATTACAGAAAAAAAAAAGTCAACTTTAATTTGTCAAGGCGGCTCAGTAAGTTCATGAAACAGCTGAGAGATGTGGTTTTTTAGCAAGTGTTCGGAGTGAATCGTGCATGTGTTGGGAACTGTTTTCCATCTGGGATATTTGTGTTTTTCTAGATTGCTGCAAGATAAACTACAGTGCAAAGAATGACGGCACCCCTTGTAATAATCTCTAATAATCTGTGGGTAAGGGACCGAGATTTCAGAACAGGAAGTGTAGTGGTTTCCACTTGTAGTCTGAGTAGTAGTGATCAATCATGTTTGGTAAAGAGAGATCTCTGAAGCCACGGGCTTTCATCTGTGGATGATTTAGCTTTTTATCTGCAGGTATCTTTTCATAGAGATTAGCCAGTTCTCATAATTCTCATGTATCAAGTTGCTTCAGACTTCAGAGGAAATCTCAGCCTGGATAGATTTTATCAGTCTTCTAGAAATTCGCTGGCAGGTCAGCTGATGGTTTCTGAGATTCCCCTGTGTACTGGGTCAGTGATGTATGTTAGAAATTATGATTCAGGAAGTTCACTTTTCTTCAGTATTGCAGTCAAAAATTCCCACAATCATCAAACACCCCAGAGGATCTGCGAGCAAATGACAAAAATGTAGCTTAGCTTACCTTCCTAAAACAAAGCCTCAAGTCTCTGCAAGTTTATATAAAAATCTGAGACTCTCAGTGAGTTCTTGTTATTTCTGCTGACTTTAAAGGCTTATGCTAAGCTAAGTCAAGTAAAGGATGTGATTGAGTGTGAGTGTGTGGTGCCTTACAGCCTAATTATCTCTTGTTCCATAAACACAAACAGAGTCTCTGGTGAGAAAATGACTCACTGACACATCATTAGAGTGTGTCATGGAGACACAGTGGGGAGTGGGGAATGACATGTGTCCATAGATGGTCCTGGACCTCCCTAACCTTCTACCACTGACTCAGTTTTAGCGCCGTCCTCCATAGGGACATCAAGTTTCGTCCTGCCCTGGAGCTCTCACGGCACGACTAATGAACCCTGTTACATGTACCACAGTGTACCACAGGTCACAGGCTTCTGAGCCAATCACATCAGGGAAAAGTCACAATGGTGTTGTGTCTGAACACGAACAATGAAATCCTTGTTATGATCGCGCTCAAGTTCTGCTTTGTTCTCCGTGTTACCTTGATCTCAGGGATGGTGATCCTGTTGTCGGGGTTCTTGTCCAGCATCCGCAAGATCAGAGTCTGCAGCTCTTCACTGATCTTTGGTCTGCATGAAACACAAGATAATGAAGCCAGCTTGTCTATATGGACAACAAATCATGTTGAGCATCTTTATTATATAACGTACTCTTTATTACATAAAAATGCAGGCTGAGAAGTCAGTAAATCATTCAGTGAAGTAAAGATATCCAGTATTTCATCAATAAAAAAGCAAAGTTTTGATCCCGTTAATGGGATTAATTATCTCACAACCACTCTGATTTTGTAAAACCTTTGACGTTGGTTCCCAGGGACAGTAATCGCTGGTCTAAGCTGCTTCAGGAGGTGGCTTAAAGAAGGCAGTATACACCACGACACAATGGATTTTCACTTCTATGTCAGTTACAAGCAGCCAACAGATGAAGCGGCTGCACGCTTTCTATATTTCGTGAAATGTTTGATGATAAACCGATAAAAGACACAAGGAGCTCCCAATATCCTCTCGATTTTGTTATTCATTTATTAATAAATTCATTCTTATAGATTCTCCAGACATGGTTATAATGTAAAATTATATAGTATGTTTCAATGTACTGAAGCATGAAGTATGAATCACCCTAATTCAGTGCTTGTGAGAGGGCACTGCAGGTAGACATGACTGTAGTCATTATTTTCCAACACTAAGGAGTCACTGCAGTCATAACTGAAGAATCACACTTTGATCAAAGATATTCAGATACTTATACAAAGCTTTTAAATGCTACTTTTTAACTGTATGATTTTTACAATAACATTTAAACGTTTTTTATACATAGCAGAATTCAGGTCATTTGGAGACATATCTGAATATTAAATACAAATGCAATGTCGAGGTAAGAGTAAATGGACTGTGGGAGTTTTTTTTCAGCGCCTCATCATAACATTTTAGTGCTAATCTCACACTGGGTGGTGATAGGAGACTGAAGTAAGAATGATCTTTTAATAAAACTAAACTCTAATAAATGCCAGTCCATATCAGTAGATAAAAATCCTCATAAAAAAGTGTTGATACAGTACGTGTACTTTATTAAATCGTTAATATTAAAAGGAAGCAGCAGAACATTTATCTCCTGTGCAGTTGGTTATTGTGTTCACTGGAAACGTAACAAAAAGTTTTTTGCACATTCTGTGTACCGCCAGACAGAAAGTACTCACAAGTTCTACTTCTGTCACCTCTGAGCGAACGCTTGTCACTTCTATCACTCAGCACTGAGTGCACGCTCGACTGATCAGCAGAATGAAAGACACAGATCATCTGACCCGTGGCGATTTGGTGCCTATGTTCTCATTAACTGTCAAAACTTAACGTAGCTGCTGATGAAGAAAATAATTGGCTTTTGAAGTGACTGAAAACAAATTATAGCACTGACTCCCAATAAGGGCTGATTGTGCCCCAGGGGGTAACATTACTTCTGCATTTGCTTCGAGGGTATGTGGGAAGATTGAGTAGCTCTACTAATTAAAAAAAAAAAGGAATTACAATTTCAAGTTTTAAAAATAACATGATTATATGAAGTTAACCGCAGCATTTGTGCGTGAAATATAAATGTAAAATATAGTTTTATACAGTTAAAATAGCCAAAAGTGGCACACAGTTATAATAGCTAATGGATACATGATAATGTAGGTAAATATAATGGATAAACAGATCAAATAGGTAATGGATAAATGGTTGATCAGAACTTAAAGCTTCTTTTTATGTTTTTATTTGTAACATTTAATGAACAGTATTGATTAATAATTATTTCGCTGTATATTTGACTTGTCTGATAACCTGTTATTACATTATGTCAGTGTCTGGGCTCCATACATACATTATAATTACTTGTTTTGGCTGACCAACAGTCTAAATCCACTTAAACCTCCAACCATTATCACCATTATCTATCACCCACCTGCCAAATCACACTTTGACTCCTGACTGTAAATAAATGAAACCTGTGATATCTACAATCAAAGTGTGTCATGCTTATGAAGATGCAGTATCAATGCTGCACTTCACTGACACTAATGAGATAAAATAAGTCACAGGTCATTAGTATCGCAGTAAAATGAGTTTACGTGAGCTCAGTCGTTGATCATAATGATGGTGGCGATATTAAATGAACTACACCTACAGCAGAGCGCCATCAGCGCTGACAACAAGGTGCTGCTAACCGTCATTGATTGCTACAACGTGGAGATGATTCCATTAGGTGATGTGATATTCAGTTCAGGCGGAGGGTGACGTGTAATGAACAAGCTTTCCTTTCACAGCCACTGAGTCTTTG
Organism: Protonibea diacanthus; assembly: GCA_028641955.1. Lineage (NCBI taxonomy): Eukaryota > Metazoa > Chordata > Actinopteri > Sciaenidae > Protonibea > Protonibea diacanthus. Next base: position 5,638,911 of record CM053990.1, on the reverse strand, counting down.
AGTCCACTGGGGGGAAAAAGACACTTATCAACAATATGACACTCCGGCCTGACACATACTCCAACTGCTACTCATAGCCACGTCTGCTGTGTTTTTTCACTCCATCATTGTGTTCCCTCAGTCTATCATCGCCGCCAGCCTGGTTTCTTATCTCTCCTTGTTTTCCATTGTTCTTTCTATCTTTTCACTCGAGAAGACCTCCATGTTTTTCTTTAACCTTTTAGGCAAAGGGGAGATACTGTAGGAAGCACAGCAGCGTGCACCGCGTGCGTCCACGCCGCTGATGCCCCCGTTTGCCTTTTCGCCGCTTGTTTTGATCACATACAGGTGACATTTACTGCGTGCTGGCGCTGACGCCATTCGGATTTTTGTGGGTGGAATTTGAAACTGGGAAAAGAAAGATGCAGATGAGAAGATAGCAAAGCGGCGAAGGTGATGACAACAGCAGCTGCGGACTGGAGGTGGCTGGAGCATCACTGCTGTCTCTTTTAATAAGGCGGAGGAGAGGGAAGGATGCAGGAGATGGACTTACGTTTCTGGGAAATCCACAGGCTTGGTCCTTATCTTATTGTGCAAAGCCAATATGTACTCGTCAATAAATGGGCACTGCAGGTGGAGCGGAGGAAACACAGGAAAGTACATTGAATTACTGCTCTGCCAGAGAAAATCTGCACCCCCCCCTGAAGACAACCAAGACGAACAACAACAGCACCAACCAGCTTCAAGCAGTCGTTCAAATAAATGATCCCAACAGACTGCTGTCGTATCAGGCATAAAGAATTGTTGTGTGTTCCCACTCAAGAGCTACTGGGTGTTGTTAACAAGCACTGGAGTCTGTGAAATGAATACTTATCCCAGCTTTAGTGTTACCTTTTGTGTACCAGATGTTTATAAGTGCCTAAGAGACAGAAAATTGTGCAGACTTGCCTTCCCGAAGACGAAACAGTAGAGGGTAACTCCCATGGCCCACACATCCAGCGCCTGCAAGAAATCACCAGCGGTGACATTAAAAGCAGCATAACAGCAAACAGACTAAAAAAACAGACATTTAGATACACACTGCAGCAATCCAGACACCTACTACCACAAACAAACATGGTGATCTAAGTCGGTGCAGAGTGCCGCCTGTGATTTATGGGACGTTTTAAGGTTATTTTTTGGCGGCGTCTACCGTTAGATAACTCGGAGATGGATGTGCGTGATCAGATAGGGACGCTGCAGCTATCCATCAGGCTCTTTGTCTTCCTCTCAGACACTCTCTCCCTGTATGGATAGTTCTTCCAGATATCCATTTCTATTCCTTCATAGATATGAAATGATAAAACTTGCCCCCTGAACAGATAGTGTAATCTATCTGGGAGCCACAGACATCAGAGAGTCTGATGTACTACCGCGACTGACACGTGAGGGGGTTTAAGTGACATACGAGCGTCCGATATTAAATATTTGACCGCTGATTTAAACCCAAAAAAATAGTGGACACAGAGCTCTGTGGCTTGAACATCAAATCAAAATCAGGGTGAGTACAAGACTAATCAGCGAAAAAGGAGCCGACATGACTGCGTGTATTTCTTGAAAGCTTGATGAAACAGCAGGCGGAGGCACTCGAACGCCTCTTGCACACTTTTCTGTCTGCAATCAAATATTCTATTCTGGACGAACATGCGAGGTCCTTCCTCGAGCAAATCCATCAGACCTGAACTGATGGATGATGTTGGATAAGAATAGGTTGAGACCTGCGGCTGGAAAAAAGGGGGACGGCTCCTGGTTGTTAATGGTTCGTAACTTAGCGGGTATGGTTGATTTGAAGGCTTTCATACTGCATGGATGATGGGAACAGGAAGTGTGTCATTGTCCAATCGTTATGGACAAACATAACTGATCATTACTTATCAGTATAATGATGTGAACACTCCCAAATCAATACCAGGTATGGTGCTGTTTTCCAATGTATTACTGGCTTATCTGGTAGTCCCAGCTAACACACAGGGAATAAGACCGAGGATGGCAATTTGCTCCCTGGATTAGCAGGCCGGCAAAGGTCTGAGAACTCATCTCGGTGTAATGGTTCTCATTTTCCAATCATGAGGTTAAGGCTTAGGCCGGCAGCTGCTGTAACCACAGGAGACCAGCACGGATAAAAACTTCAGATTCATGTACAGATGAAGCGTTAACTCACTTTCCCGCTGAAGCTCTTTCGTGTGTCTGAGAGAGTCTCGGGTGCCATGAATGCGGGAGTGCCAGCAGTGCTGGACAGCAGAGCATCGTTGCCCTCAAATTGGTTGCTGACCCCGAAGTCCGCTATCTTCACGTGGCCATCGTCCCCGAGTAACAAGTTAGACGGCTTGATGTCCCGGTGGACGATTTTCTGGTAGTGCACTGAGGATAAGAAACAGGAAGTCAGCTGTCAGATTTTTAGATACACTGCAACCTCTAAGCGACCGCAAACAACAGCGTCATGATGTTTTTGTTATTCTTGGATCCTTAGCGGGACATTTCTTTAAAAAATAATGTTTTTGTTGTTTTGACCATAAGAATCATGTAAACATTGTCAACTTATGTAACTTAATTTAAAGCTGAAAGTTAAGTACATCTCGGCCTTTAACACTAACAGCCGTCTGGAGCGAAGCCCTGGACACTTCACTGATTGGATAAGTGGCAGCTTCTTGTCTGAGGAGGTCTTATTAAAACATGAGACACTTGAAGGCTTTAGCAATTAAACATCATTAACACCAGTAATACTCAATTAGAGACACGCAGAATGAGAACTGGTATTTATAATCTAGGCTACAGTCATTTAGGCTTTAGAGGAAATGGTATTTCACAAAATATCATGTTAGAGTTCATCAAGAGAAAATCAACAAACATGAAATAGTTTGGATGAAACAATAATTTGGGAAATCATTTAAGAAATGATTAAAACTAAGCTCATAATTAGGAATCATCATACGAAACAAATGTTTTATAGTTCAATTTATTTAATGTTAGACACTTCAAATACACTTAATCCCAATGACACTTACTTAAAATTTAATTTATTTTATTTTATTTCTTTAGCTTATTTTTATCCTCCACGTCTAGCGCTGTTAGCACAACTAGTGCTCTTTGGAAGTTTTGCTTTGGAAATCTGTCTTTATTGTAAAACTTTACTTCATAGAAATATGCGGCAAGTAGTTCACTGTTGTATTTTTCAGTAGGCACAACGACAAAAGCAAAGCGGTGAGGAAATAGCTTTTCAACTAGAGGAACCGGGATCATTTGCTGTGCTGAAGTATCCTTGAGCAGGAAATGTAGCTGAGCCTCAACTGTGACCTACTCATGAGCTGGAAGCACTCAAAAAACAGTAGTGTGAAAATTCCAGAAGTGTGTACTGCATTTATAAAATATATGTATTAATAGCATGTGGTTGTTTCTATGAGGTTCTTGTTGCCTTATTTTCAAGACGGACCTCGAGGCTCAGAAAGAGGCAGCATTGATCCCTGATCATTAGGCTCATAGCCCAGTGAAACGGATATAGTACGGCAAATGAGGACACAGTTGAGAAAATCTCTCACTGAACAGAGGCTCAATACTGATCTGCAGCCAGACCCCCGGGGCACGGACATACAGGGTCAAGAACACTTTGTTCTTTTACATTAAAAAGGGAAAATGCTACCATAAAACACAGTGGTCCAAATGTCATAATCATAGTGTGATAGGCATATCTGCAGAAATGGAGTATATAACGCTTGTCTGACCACTAGAAACCTAGAGACATTTAAATAACTGAAAATTCATCAGTTTCACAGATATGTTTCATAGACTCAAAGACAGGCTTCATTCTGTGCGAGTACTCACAGTACTCTATGCCCAGGATGACGTCTCTGAAGTATAACCTCGCCTGCTCTTCTGACAAAGGACTGTCTGTCGGCACTTCCATCACTGGACTGCAAATCCAGGCAGGCAGGCGGTCAGACAGAAGAACAAACAGACAGACACACAGTCGACAAGCAGACAAATTCACAGATTAGCCGTTGCATTATTAGCACAGGGATTTGAATCCAAATGTGAAGATGTCAAAGCAGACACACAGAAACACACACACACACACACCCTGAGCACACATCACTATCACTGATAATCAAAATCTGTGATAAACACCATCTTTGTATAGAGATCCCAAAACAAACCACAGCAAATTCCAAACACCTTCTAGAAAGATAGTTACAGTTTAGTGCAGCCAATTAATGAATGAGTATATTTGTAAGAAGACATATGGACGTTTAGGTCTTAATTTCTCATCCTATTAAATCAGGTACTTCATTATCTAATGATATTAAATAATGTTAATTAAAATGTGTGTGTTAGTGGTTGTGTCAAAATAAAGGTAAATATATATAAAAGTCTGTTTTCACTGCTTTAAGGGTCATTATGACTGATGATAATAATAATAGTTTAATATAGTATACTGTGGAAGCTGTGATATTTTCTAAAGCGGTTAACATACGTGAAGTACTGTAGTTTGAAGTCGTAGAATCAGTTGTAATAGTACAAGCAGTATTGCTAACAGTAGCTGTAGCAATAGAGGTAGAGTAGTAGTAGCAGTAGTACCACTCTGGACTGCATCTCATGTATGAGAGCAGAATAAAAAAATGTTGTATTAATAGCATTTGTATTAATCAGCTCAACTGTCTATCATCTTTCTGCCAAGGGCGACAAGAGCAAACACTTTCTCTCATTATGAAAAAGTCAACAAACACAGCACATCGTATTAAAAGGAGAACTTGTTTATGTGTATATGTATATGTGAAATGATACCAGCTACTCCGTCCCACCTCCGTTCGCTTACAATAACAAAAGGTCTCAGATCATTAGATCATCGCAAATTCTTAGCGGTGGAGGAAGGAACAGCTCATGCATCAGGACGTGAAACATTTACATGGCCGACTGCCACCAGTAATAACTGTGAAAACCTAAGAATATTATGAATCCTTTTGAAGTCTGGGATGGAACAAACACCCGCACCGTGTCAGCTCGGAGTAATGAAGGAGAACACTGCAGAGACCGCAGCGGGGATGGAGGGATGGAGAAATGAGGAGGTGAAGGTGGAACAGAGGGGATTAAATTATTTAAAAAAAGGACATGCTCTCTACTCACCCCTTGCGCATCAGCTCAAACACTGTCATGAAAAGGCAGAGAGAAGGAAATAAGAACACGTCAGATCAGGCAATTTATTCATTCATTCATTCAGCTGAGTTTGACCACTGCTGCCACTGAGGCAACACCCGAGCATCCCATTATGAACGTGCCACATTAAGCACATAAAGAGTTTCTGAACGGCCTTCCTAGTTGTGACCTGATGGAAGATTTCTGCATAATGTGTGAACCCCTGAGGCGGTAGGGAAGGAAGCAAGAGATGATCTGAATTATGAATAACAGATACGAACACTTGTTGGTGACATATGTGCTGAGCACGGAGAGGGCAAAGATAGAGAGAAAGATTTGGACAAAGGAGAAATGTTTTTGCATACCCATGTGAAGGTTGTCCTCCGCTGGATCATCCAGCACCTGCAACATTAACATAACCAGCATGAATGGAGACTCTCCATTTGAAAACCTCAAGGTCTTATATTGTAGGTACAGGTGATGTGATCATACGATATGAAAGTATGCACTGAGTCACAAGATGGAATTGTGATTGCAACACCTTTGACATTTGATACTGAAGCTGTAGTCTCAACAGTGAGGGAGCCGTAATTTGAAACATCAACTCTGTTTGATTTGTGCAAATTTACAACACTCCAGGCGACAGTTGGCCAGGTCCATGGCTGGAATAACTTGCTACGGGGGCCTCAGGGCAAACGTCAGTTCTGGGGGCCCCTTTAGACCCTTTGGCTTTTTCATCAGTTCAACAGTGGTCGATTCTCTTAATCACTTATCTTAAGATTTAAGGGGAACTCAAAGACTGTTTACAGGACTACAGTACTACTGCATACCTGAACTCCAGAGGGAGCTTAGCAAAAACTGAAATGAGGTGTCGGTTGGGGGTTAAAGACCAGAAAAATCTGAGGGTTACTACAAACTCCCGAATTTGGAAGGGAATTTTGTTGAAAGGATTTCATCAATCTTCAGCAAGAACAATACAGAACTTCCAGTTTTAACTGTCTTCTGGAAGAATGTCCATCAGACTATAAAGGAAGAGCTCAGATACACTAATCCTTTGAGATTTGATGTTTTATATCCATGCAATAGGCCGCAGGAGGTAAAACCCAAAGACAGAATCCGCAGGTTTCCGCAGGTAAAAAAGTCATAACACTGCATGTGGCCCCAAGCTCCCTTAAAATGAGGTCTGGATTGACATAATTCATTCAATATACACAATGGACAAAAATGGACAAAACGACTGATTTTATGAGACCCAACTGTCTGTGGTCATGTTGCACTGTGGATAATGCAGGCGCCATGCCAGACAAAGAATGTGTACAATAAAAAGAAGAAAAAAAAAAAACTAAGGCGCCGTCTCTCGTTCTGCTTCATGAAATTTGATGGTTGATAATCGAGCCTCCATCTGGAGGAGTATCTGTTCAAATACAACATCCTGTTAAATTGAAGTTACCACAGTGAGGGTGCACGTCACACAGTACACACAGTATTGGAAAAAACAAAGGCAGGAAATCGCCTCTGAAGCAACGGGAGCAGTATTTACCCACGTCAGTTTTTAAAGAGTCAGCAGGTGAATGTTTGCTCATGGTGTCTTAAATGCGTTTGTTTAAATAAACATTGTTCTGGCTTTATTCATTGTTTCTCTCCCTTTATTCTACATAGAAAAAACGTTGCAATGCAAATCATGAGCAGCCTCGAAATCTTGTTTGTAGCTGTTGACTAATGTGGCGACTAACATGCATTAAAAGCCGAGATACGGCTTACGGGGAAACGACAAACTGAGGCGTGGGAAGTGTCTTTTCTCATAACGACTGTATGCCTTGGCGAGTATGAGGCCGGCTTTACTTTCCCTTCCCAACCGTCTGTGACAAATGACCACATCACTTTCATCAGTTTTAATCTGTTCCACTCGGCGTCCGCTTTAATGTTTCAAAACGAGAGAAAAAAATCTATTCATAATTAGATGAACTGGACTGCAGTCTCACTGGAATCAGCTGGAAATCCATAATGAATGTGATCCTGGCCCAAGCACAGCCCATTTAAATGGATGACCAAGAGAGAGAGAGATGGAGAGGAGGAAAGCAGGTTTTCCCGTTGCCCACATATGCCCATTATGAGAGTGAGAGTGAGGGCAGACAAAGAAGGAAAGAGATGAGTGGGTGTATGTGGGTCTTCACTGTTGGAGCGAGCAGAGGAGCACAAGTACTGTGCTTTCTTACTTGAAAACTCTTTTATATTTCTGGCACAAGCTAGACAGCTTTCCTACTGACTGACTCCGTGAGCTTAACTCCCGACCATGGCGGCGGCGCCCCCACCATCTGGCCAAGATTGAAAAACACTCTGATAATATCGCAACGAAGCGGCGGGCATCTTGAGACACGTCTTCAAAATGGGCTATCATTTTTCATAAACAACTGCCCCTATAGAAACTGAGATCTATCCATCTTTAAAACTCAATGTGAATCTAGAATCAATTCACGGCATGGAGTCTTTGTTTCTCCACAATTTATTGCCTACACATCATAAAAGTCCAGATTTAGAAGTGTGATATATGCTGGAGAGTAAACCTATCTGATTTTCTCAACCTGTTTCTTGGCAGCACACGGTTTTATTCACGTTTTTGGTCTGACATAAACTGTTATGACATAAAAACCAAGTATGAGTCAGGGTACATGGCAAGAAAGGTTATCTGAAGATAAGATTAATGCTAACCACAATGGATTTGAAGCCTGCTGTGGATGTCCACACGGTATTATCAGAGAAACAGTCATGAAATTACACATTTGCATACTGCAGACTTGCCACTTTTTCACTTAAAGCTACATTGTGTAACTTTTCTACCATAGAAAAACTGAATTTAAATCTTTTTTGCTACATTGAATTGTAATCTGGTGAATGGTGTCTCTGTCATTCCTACTCTACAGCCTGTAATGCCTGTTCTTGCACTATGTAACTTGCACTATGTACGATCACATGCTTCAACTCAACTTCAACTTGATTTACAGAGTTTCTTGATGGACAGTAAAGTTGCTGTGAACTGTAGATGTTGTTAGTTTAGTTTGTCAGGGGTACTGTTAGTGTTTGTACCACAGGTAATTTTCTACCCAGTGTCGTGCCAGAACAGGAGCTGTGCAAGCCGGCAATGTAACCAGGCTCAACAGCCTCTAAGGGGACACTGAGCACCAAGCACAGGACGTGCAGTTTGCACGTCATTTCATTAGCTTTTAAGGTGTTAAAGGTCATAAATCAAAGTATAAGACAAATTAGGATATTGACCTGATGTTGGCTCCAGATGAAACACAGCAACCATTTATTGTTTTGTGTTCAACAACCAAAAGATAGAGATGCTCTCACCTCCACCAGCTTCACAATGTTGATATGGTCCAGTTTTTTAAGGATGGCAATCTCTTGGTAGACCCTCTCCAGTGGTCCTAAGATTTTGGGCTGCTCTCCTTGGGCTGCCTTGGGTCCTCTCGGGGGTGGACGACCTGCAGACCACCACACAAACCACACACATAACTGAACTAAATGATTCATTCGATCATGATTAGTTCTGACAAGGAGTCTGACACAGATTCTCTCCGGAGCAACAAGAGAAATATTCGAACAATAAGCAGATGCAGGCTACAATCTCTGCATGTCCTTATTTTAACACCATGTAGATGTTTCTTGTCATAACAACATACCAACTTATCAAGCGATAACAAGAAATGTATATAAGTAAGTAAGTATATAACAACATGAAGTGACAGGAAAAGTTTCTTGGTTTCTGACCTTGTACTCATTGTGCTTTCTGATAGCAAGGCGTGAAATTAAAAACACAACCCCCAACAAGCCCGACCACTCAACCATTTTTGGCATTTGCCGTCTCAGTTTTGAAACCTTTACCTAATAAATCGTTTTTTGCAATGACCTGTAATCTTGGTGATTGGAGATTAGCAGACTAAGACCTAAATCTACTGAAAACATCTATAACTTTAACATAACCAGCTGAGTAGGCAGGCTTGTTGTGTTTTTAATTTCACACCTTGTCATCAGAGTACAAGGAGTACAGTCCTTTTCACGTAAGGCTCAGGAGGTAGAGAGGGTCGTCCGCTCGGTGGTTTGATCCCCGGCTGCAGTCTGCATGTCAAAGTGTACTCGGGCAAGATACTGAACCCCAAATTGCTCCCCAAGGCTGTGCCATCGGTGTGTGAATGATTAGCTCTTCTCTGATGAGCAGTTGGCAGGGGTGCCTCCTTGCATGGCAACCAAGCCGCCTGCAGCTGCCACGAAATTTTCAGTTTTTGTTGACACTGTGAGAAAGGTATTGATTTAACTATCATGTTTACTATTGCGGTTGTAGTTTGCAGTAGTGTTAAACTGGACTGCATGTATTGAGAGGTATTTCTAATATTATGGCCCTCTCATGTATCTTAATGGAGCGTAATGGAGTTGTATTGGATCACACTGGGCTGTACAAGTGTACCTAATGAAGTGGCCGGTGGGTACAAGTACAGTCCATTTACAATTTAATCTGGCGCAGATGATTTAACCTTTTCCGTAGCTGACAAATGACATTTACAGTTGACCTTTCATGGCGGTGTTTGTAATGGTGATTATGTTACTTCCTCGTTAAGATCCTTTGTAAACACTCTGACAGACAGTCTACGCGGACAGTAAACTGTGTGAGTGCCTGCACAAACAAATATGTCTCATCCAGGGGTACGGCGCCTCGTACGGCGCCTCGCTTTTCACGAAAACAGAATAAACAGAATAGAATATGACTTACGTGGAAAACCACACTGCTTCATTAACTTCTTCTTGGACACCACCTTCATGGCCTAGGAAAGCGGAAAATGATTTTGATCATGCAGCATATTCACATACAGTCAAAAAAAAAACCCAAAAGAAAACTAGATAAATATACTGTTTTTATGTAGATAGACATATAGAAAGCAATATAATAAAATAAAATACCCTTTTGGTTAAGCCTTAATGCACATGAACATGAAAACACACAGAGAATGAGACACCTTTAAGGTTTACCTGAGCCATCGATGCTGTAGCGTAGCAGCAGTGCCCTAATATGTGCCTTCAAAAAGCGAGGAAGTTTTCATGTCAATGGATGTGTTATCTGCGTTATTATCCTTTGTAAAAGGTCAGGAAAGGACTTGAACAGATACCTCTGAGGCAACCGAATCTTTCAGGGGAAAGAGCATCGTTTTTTTGTTTTTTTTTAAGGACAAAAAAAAATGTGTGTAAGTGTTATAATGACGTCTCGTTACAAGGAATTGGTTACGTAAAAGAAGAAGCATCATTTACTGATTATCAGACATCTCTACAAAATAATACAACTACCTACAGCATGCTGGCAGACTGCTGATGTGATTTCGCTGATCACTAATTCATGTTAAGTTTGAACATTTTCTACTTCTCCAGCATCTCAAACAGTTTCGCTGATATACAGCTCAGTAGTTTCTTTTAAAACTCCGGTCGCCATGGCTATGACTGTGCAGAAACCAGGTTTGGCAAGAAAGCACAGCCTCTCCTGTACACAGTTTCCATGGTGTGCTGCCTGCGTGTGTGTCTCTGTAGACTTGTAGGAGGGTGGTTAATGACTCAGCCACAGTCATCAAACAGTTAAAAAATCTCGAGCAACATTTAGAATTATTGCAGCTTTTCCGCTGTAAAGTTCACGTCGCAATACAAGCACACCAACGATTATATTATTCATGACCGCGGGTTCAATACACAATCTGGAATTGATGATGGAGCTCCGGTAAATAGCTGCCATCTCAAAAGCTCAGACTGTGTAGGCAGGTGTAGGTGCGTCATCGCAGATGTATTTTACCAAATATGAAATTTGGAATGATTATATTTTGTTGTTCAACAAAGTATAGCAGAGGAAAACTGATTTAAAGGATACACTGAAAGGGAAATGTGAGCTCAGTTAAGGACCGGTTCTTCTGCTTATGTGCTAAAATCATACTGGTGAGTTATTCGAAGGATGTCAAAAGCTCAACCGCAGCAGCTCCATCTTGTAAGAGGTGGAACAAGATCTCAGTCACCGTATTGTTTCCTTACTGACTTTTTCTGTAGCAAGCCTTCTGCACTGTGTGGTAATTAGTGTAAACACATTTTATATGAGACTATTCAACATGTAGGTATAATTTTCAAATTAGATTCTTACCCACAATGCCCGCACAATACTCAATGTTAAAAATCATGGACTGCATTTAAGTGCAGAAATCTTAAAGCCACCTTTAAGTCCTTAAAATCGTAGCCCGTGGTGATAATAAACGGTTTAAATTGTGCAAACTCGAGGTGCTACTTCAGTGTCAGAAATACAACAGAACAGCAGCGAGTGTGTCTGTTCACAATGCAGCCAAACAAACTCACAGTATCTTGAATGAAGAAGTCATCAGCTCCATTAATCCCTGCAATATTTAAACATGACCCCGTGTCAAAATAAAAACTGTTTAAAACAGTGTAAACTGCTTTGTAGATGCATTTTGATGCAACGTCAGTGCTAACCTCCGCCACAAACGCATTGATATTCGTGTCACTGCTCTGCACTAAAAGCCACCGCGTGTTCGGAACAATGGGAAATGTTGGATTTGCATTAGCAGTTATTTAACAGAGGTCTGATACAGCTGTAGGAGAGTGAACGGTAAACAGAGAGGCTGATAGCGGTGAGATAAAATAACACAGAGTAATGCTGGATCACATGCTGCTTTGTTCCTTGTGAATCCCTCGTATGTAGGCAGGCAATGTGAACTTGGGGCTTTAGGGGACCTTGATGTACCAGGTAACCGGGGCAGTTTGTTGTGTTGGCTGTACTGCGTTCATTTATACTTTTTGTACATTGTTTTATTCATTTTGATTTTTAATTTCATGAAAGCAAAGTGTGTGTGTGTGTTCTCCTGGAAGTGATTTAGAGAGACACTCAGAGGCACTTATCAAGCAAATGAAAGAGAAATTAGGACTCCGCTTTCGCTACTGACAGCAAATATCTGCTCATAATGACCTCTTTAAATTCATCGCTCCACCATTTTGGATGAGTGAATGAGTTGAGTGACTGCTGCATGAATTAGCTTTACTTTGACCCCCCACCCTCGTCCCTCCCCTCCTCGCCGAGGACTGCTTGATTGGCACGCATCACAACTGGATGCCTGCCGATCTGAGTTGTGAGCCGGGTAATTATACGACACAGGACACCACAAACAAACGCATGCACGATTCAAAGACCTTTAATAACCTGCTGATGTGTTGGACAATAAAACCCGGTTTCCAGCAATCACTCAGAGAAGATAACAGTGGTGAGAGTTAGTCATCATATAATTTTAGTTTTATCCCGAAGCCAAGCTTCATTCATTCCAGTAACTACTGCTGTTTCATCAACACAAATATTTCTCAGTGTTTTCCTAAGGACGCTGATGCCAAGGCCAAAAACTGAATTACTGACTCAGTAACTAAATCATTTCTTAAAAAAGATACAACAAAACATTCAACACCATATTCTGAATTTTTTAAAAAGATTTTCAGGCTCATATGAACCTGGTAAATACAGACAGACTGCGAGATTGTATAGGAGCCGCTCTTGTTTTGATATTATCTTTCCTGTGCACGGTATCTGCGCGTATCCGATGGTATGTGTGAATACTGTACGTGGGCTCATGCTGCAGATGCTCCACATGCAAAAATCCAATCAGTTTGTGCGAAACCAACTCAGATTGCCAGGAAATAGAATCACCCTTCCATGCCGTCATTACTCATCTCTTCTTCCCTTTGTTATTTCAGATGTGTCTGTCATTTGAGCCAGCCTGCAATAACCTGCAGTCTGTCCCCGAAGGTAACATTTTCCATCAGTGTCAACAATCAGCATCAAATATGACAACACGGCCACATAGAGCAGAAACAAAGACGCAACTAAATGTGGACGCATGCACATGAAAGCTCAGGAATATGTGATTTTGGGTGATACAGATAGATGATACAGATAGAGATTTGTGTCAGGTCAGGGTGGACGCTGGGTTTACAAAGCAGATGACTTCAGTTAGATTTTCATCCAAATGTAGTTCAAAATTAAAACTGAAAAAGACGTTGCTTGACGTATGTTAAGTGCATCTGTTGCTAAATATTAGGACTACATCTTGATAAAATTGTTGGCGCTAAAGTCTCTGGTAAGGTGTGATCAAACCTCATTACATAATCAGGGTTATTTTGTTATTATTAAAGACAATCTCTGCAGTATAACTTTTACTGTTTTATAGTACACAGAGGTCATTTCAAGGGGACCAGCTTCATTCTGCTGCATGTCTGAGAAGCTCTGCAGGTCGGCGTTATTTAAAGCTGCATGTTATTATTTCCCCCTCCAGAGGGAAAGTTTATATATGCACTCCCTTGTAATAATATTTTTCTCATCTTATAGGGCTCGTCTGTGTCCTTACATAAACTCCCGTTGTTTACCATTCTGCATCAACCCATTTACAAGCTGCCTTTTTAATATTGGGTTGTATTTCGCTCCGAGCTCTTGCTGGCACCCATTCAAGAGTACATCTTAAACTCATCCTGTGTTGGCAGCTGTAGTCGACATGACTCATCCAAACCCTTTCATTGTTGTTACTGTACAGGCCAGCTTAGTTATGTTTGGATATAAGACGGCTAACGTTTGGAGTTTGGAGAGCTTTTAGCAGAACTGATCACCTTGATGGGAGCGCCTAAAACGACTAAAATCTCAGCGTGCCGGCTCATATCCCCTGCGAGCTGACCGAAAAAGCAGCCACATGATACACAAAGCAACAGCAGCACTGCTTTGAAGATAGAAAATGAAGTCATGGATGCACTCTTGTTTCTCCCAAGGCAACTAATGCAATTTGATGGGATTGAATTCACAGCTTGAAAAAAAAAAAAAAAATCAATAGTGCTGGTGAGATCCTGTAAAGCTCTTGTGTGGCAGACGGCATTTCAATCTTTAATCAGGAAGAACTTACATAATGTTTGTCATCGTCCTCATTGTAGGCGAGTTTGACCACCCCGTAGGAGCCCTGCAACGCAACAACAAAGAGATTGTCATATGCAGTGATAGTTCAGTGATGTACACAGATTTTGTGCCGAGGCTCTACATTAAAACAAAGTGGGTCATCAACAAAACTGGTGAGGGCTTCTGTTCAGAACAGACGGCAGCACCATACTGGCAGAATGTTTTGAAGGCAGAACTGCTTCCACTCAAAAAAAAAAAAAAAAACATTTTTATTCTTTGGCAGCACAGTGGCTTCTCCCACACACACAAACACACCTACACACACACACACACACACACACACACACACACACACACACTTCCTCAGGATGTGTGTTTTCCATCTTAGTCCTTTTTTTTCCCTTCTCTGATGAGACACAAGTAACAAAACTGCTCAAAAAGCTGATCAAACATAAATAAAGCGAGTTACATCCACGTCAATGTCTGGTGCAGCCAAATTTGCCAGCTGATCATAAATGACTCATCTGATTGATTCATCCGTAGAAGAAATTGTTTCTTACGGAGGATAAAAAAACATTTATGAGCTTTGGTCAACACATGTAAGAGTGTGTAGTCTTCAAAATGTGTCTAAAAAGGTTGATCCGATGTCACAAAAATGGCAGTGTTCCATGTTAACGCCTAAAATTCTCCATGTTGATCTGATACCACTTTTTCATTTCTCATTTGATACTATTGTTCCAAATTATTGGATATTAATACCTGCTACTTTAACATATAACAATATCTCTACTGGTAATAAGCATTTTCCCTAAGATACCTATCTAAAAAAAAAACACTTTCTGCCTCGCCTTCTTGGGTTAAATGATGATGCACTTCACTCTTTTCAATTTGCCAGATTTTCCAATTTTCTGTTCTCTATTGCTGCCACAATGAATTCCCCAGTGTGATAAGCACAAAAGTGTTTATCTCCAAGCATCACTTTTTGAAATGCGAATCTTAAGTCAATCTGGTGTGCTGTCAGACTGAGTGATGACACATGTTGTACTCAGTAAAGTTTCTTCTGCAAAGTTTGAAATGTTACAAAACTAATTCTGCCGTTCAAAACACTTTTTTTTTTTTCTCTCAGACTGAATTCTCTCTGTTAACCGGATGGATGACATTTTAATCCCCAAAGGATGAAGACTTAATGACCTTGGCGATCCCCTGACTTTGCACTGAGCTCCACCATGAGATTGACAAGGTTCCCACACCTTCTTAATTATCAAATTCTGGGACTTTTTCAAGGCCTTTCCAGGCCCGATTCCAACCTAGCATATGTTGACATCAAGGTTAATTAGAGCTACAGCAGGGAGGATTTTTATAAACAGAGCTAGCAGAATGTAGCCTAAAGAAAGAAAATATATCAAGAGAACTTCAATTTCTATTCTTGCCCAAAATATATACATTCAAACACTTTCAATGACTATTTTCAAAAACTTTCAAGGATTTCAAGAACTTGTGGGAACCATCGGTTGACATTCTCTTCAGCTTCAACTGCAGTTTGTGTTTAGTACTAATTAGATAATGTTGCACTACTAAAACACTAAACTTGGTGGACATTGTGGATGCCACATACTTAATATCAACATGTTAGCATCGTCATACTGAGCCATGCAGCTCTGCAAAGCTGTAGACTCTCTTGTTTTATAGCAGGATATTAGCATATTTCTAGAAGCAGAACCTGAGCAGGTACAGAGGTAGACGTCCCTAACAAAGCAGAAATAACACATCTGTTAGTCGGCACATGCTGTGAATGATTTTTGGTGTCCGTTTTCTCATTTAACAGTTGAATTCAGCAAAAGGTCTTCTTAGAGATGCTGCTATTTGTCCAAACCACAACCCCCAAACTCACCTTTCCAATCTCACTCTTCAGCTTATACTGGTTCAACTGGATGCAGTCCTGTGATGGGGGGCAGAGAAAGACAGGGACATGAGGAGATAAATCATCAACATAAACATGATGAGCAGCAGCAGCAGAGAGAATGCTTTCATAATGAAGCAAAAAGAAACCGGGTCGTCTTTGGTACGGGAACAAAGCGTCCCTGCTGTGTGTGTGTGTATACATGTGTTGAAAGTCATTTATTTCTGAGATGTAGGTAACGATGCAGTCTGTAGTTTCTGTTTACTGTCTGCAAATCCATTAGAGTGCTACTGCTTAAATGGCTGATTTGCAGTTCCATAGCAACCACTGCTACAGCACAGAGTCAGCCAGGGGCATGGCAGAAGAGAGCAGACCACAGCAGGACAGAGAGAGAGAGAGAGACAGAGAGGGGGAGGACAGGGAGGGGAGGGGGGGGGGAGAGTTTGGTGGTAGGGAGCATTTCATGGAGGTAGGCTGAGGCTGAGGGGGGGGGGGGGGGAGAACAGACAGCAAAGTCAGTGAGCAGGGAGTGAGCAGTGATGTAAGTGTGAAAAAAGAAGGCGATGGAGCTGTGGGGAAAATGGATTGAAAGCAGTTCTCTCATTACATTTGGGGGGGGTGATGGCTTAGTGAGTGTGTGTGTGTGAGTGTGTGTGAGCCTGACCAGCGCCTAAGGCTTGATACTGGAACGTGTTTACAGGATGAGAGGAGGTAGGAGAACACAGATGGAACAAAATAGAAAGTACTGCACCAACTCATGGTGTAGGGCAGGACTTTGCTCGCCACCAGGCAAGATATTTTAGAAAATATGACAGCGGGTTACATAATATGCTGGTTATGTAGCGGGTACTGAACTGTTAGTGCTGCAGGAGATGTGAGGGTTGTGCATCGGAGGGTTACGCACTGAAGGGTATGATGGTGTGAAGTGCTGTGGGCAGGGATTATGACAAAGGGTGGGAGATTGAATAGAAGATGGCTTTGGTAGGTGAAGCAAGCAGTGGAACTTGGATTGCGTGGATTGCTTGAAGAGAGATAAAGGGAGAAGAGAAAATAGGGCGGTGGAGGATAAAGGGAGAGGCAAATGAGGAGAATCCAAAGAAAAGAGCGGCAGGAGGGATTGTCTGAGAGGACTTCCACTGGGTTCACAGTTTGCCAGCACATGCTCAGTGGGCTCTGCACTGCAGTTAATACTCTGTCAGGACTAATGGATAAAGAGGGCCATGCAGAAAGCCTTAAATACATCTGCCACACAGGCACGCACACATGAGTCAAACTCAAATGCTCCAGCGGGCCACGATAAAATCGTTGGACTACTGCTTTACATTAACAGCGCCGCCGTCTTCCCTCAGCATGCAGCCTCTCCCTGTTTGCCTTCACGTCTCACTTTGCCCTCCATCGCGTCTGATCTGAACCAAACTCTCCACATCTCTCCAGCCATTACTCAACAACTGATCAATATGAGCGCATAACAACTAGATCACTGCCACCGCGCCGTTCAGAATCAATGACCGTGCATTTCATTCTTACGATGAATAATAAGCATGCCTGCCTCAGGAAGTGTGTAACAAAAAAGGGAACTTGTGTCTGTGCGCCTGTACGTTTAAAGCAATTTCCTCAACCTGTCATGATGTGTGTTTCCTTTGGTCTGGTGCCAATGAACTCATGGCACATGAAAAGAGGATCAACTAAAACAAGAAATGAACACACAGATTCAGTGCTGCATGTATCCGCTGCTGCTGTACTTGTCAGTGATGGAGATAAGCACATCATTTACTGTTCTAATGAACTGTGAAGACAAGTAGACAGGAACATTCGTCTCTGCTCAAGGGGCTGCCAAAGTTACTGATTTTCATATTTCTCCTGCTGCTAATTTTAATAGACGGTTAGTCAGACATAATAGATTCAATGTACAAGAACTTTTGACAAGAAAGTTTCAAAAGAAACTCCTTGTGCACGCGGTTAACACAGTCAGTTCACCGGTATATCAATTTTCAGCATCATCGTGGCGATTTCTATTCAGCACTATGAAAACGAGGAGTATTTCATTTTAATCCATTCTGGTGTTAAGAGCAGAGAAGTTGCTCTGAATACAAAGTGGTTATGAATACAAATACAAGCAGAAAAAAAGGGACGCATCAGCAAAGAGCTGCAAAAATCTATTTTGCAAAATGACCCAGAGAGTCCTGGCAGAGTGCTGTGGGATTAGTTAGTATGGAAATGTTCAGTTCAGATGGACATCTGCTTTGTCTGTAACACACACACACACACACACACTGAATACATTAATGGTCATCCTAATTGTTCCTTCTGCTCACACACCGGCCTTGAAGAAATCTCTTTGGTAAATGTAAAAATGAGCAGTTAAGCTAAAGCTAAAATGAAGCATCAACAGTTTCTGTTTGACAAATCAAGAGGACGTTTTTGAAACTTGCAGTCTTTTCAAAAAAGAAAAAAGTACAAGATTTCCTCTTGGTGTTTCCAAAGACTGCTTCCTTGCTGAGCTGCAATGGAGGGATATCAAAAATGAAAGTGACTGATTCAGACTGCTGAAGCCTCATTTTAGCTTTGGCTGCACTTTGGGTTCATTTTTACACAGAAAAAAGGAGCTTTCAATGTACAATAGAGCAGATGCAGTTTATTGTGAAATATTTTCACAATGTTCTCCTTTTTTTGGTTTGAGTTGTTCCTCGTTTCCATTTATTATTTCATAATGTGGGTGGCTGTAGACCCCTGTGATTATTGGCTATAAAAATAAGCTTCCCTTTATATCCAGTTGTGACACAAATCAAACATTTAACCCCCGTGACTTTGAGGAAGTTCTCTGTGGATTTTCTTAATGCTAACTTTAACCCGCAGAACAGAGAAGTGAATTTGTTCTAACATTCATCCTACTTCCCACAAAATTATACACATTGTGTGTACAAAACATGGTGAGAAAGAGTCAAGAGTGAGAACCCAAAGAAGCTTCCTGCAACACACAGAGGAAACGACAGGCTACATAAGACGTACACATAATAATTCCTTAATTTGGGATTTGGCAATGTTTTTTGTCAATAATGAAGTTGGGAGGATTCAAAAAACATGAATATGTAAGTCATTCTTCTCTTTGTGGTAACGGCTGTTACATAAGTAAGTAACCAAAATTTCAGTAATGTCGGATGTTTGTGCAAGAAAAAAATGTTTCCCTCTCTCTGCTGTGTCATACTGAAGATGCAGTAAAAACAGGAAAACACAAGCAACAGAGACAGCTGTGAGAGCTGCAACTCCATTTTCAGATAGAGAAGGACACAGTGACAGGACTGCGAGTCTGTGGCAGCAGTCTGTTAAATTCAGAGGGGTTCCACATCCCGGCAGATGTCATGAATTTTTAATGATCAGTCTGAGTTGGAAAAAGTCGGAGGAAAATGGAGATTCGGGAGTCAGCCTGCACAGATGCATGCATGCTTTCAGCTGCACACTACGCTCATCATTATTCATAAGCAATTCATCAATCTCCACAAGTACAGTTCGAAAGTAGTAATTCAACTTATTGGCAAATATGCTTCTTCACTTTCCCTGTTGAGAGTTAGAAAATCAGTATCTGTCTGTAGGCTAAATATGAAGCTAAGGCCAGCAGCGCCAGCATTTAACACCATCTCTGAAGCGTGCTAATTGAAACCTTCATATCTAATCTGTTTGTTCCATTGAAAAACTCAAACCTGTTTTGCAGGAAGTTGTGGGACTGTGGGACTATTTTCTAGCTGGGCGTAGTCACTTCCGTGAGTCTTTGATTGAGTCTGTGATGAGTTGATGAGCTGTGAGCTTTAAAAGTGCTGATAGGTGGACAAATGAGAGCTAACCCAATCTCTCCCCTATTCACTTCCAGCCTTTAAGCTAAGCTAAGCTATGCTAAGCTAAGCTAAGCTAAGCTAATTGCCTCCTGGCTCTAGATCAGACATGACTGGTATCAATCTTCTCATGTAACTCTAAAAAGCTAATAATATACAATATATATCATCACTTATGCAATAATCAGTCACAGTAAGCACCCAGGAAGAGTTGAGTGACTTTAAATGACTGTACTTGTCAAAAATGTATGCTGATATACACCCACATCTAACATATCACTGTGGCTTGCCTCCCAGAAACCCTGAAAAGCAGGTGATGAAGCAGGTAGATTCACAAGTTTGACACTTTGAATTTCTTTACTGAACGTGCAGAAAAAAAAAAAAAATGCAACTGGCATGTGAAGTTTCTAGTGCAAGAGGCGGCAAGGAGAATGTTTTTGCTTGTGGATCAGATGTGGCTGTGTGACTTATAACAACCTGAACGGCTTTAATCTAAAACTGCAGTGTGTAAAAATACAACAGGAAAGGTATTCGCTGTCACCGATGCTGTATCAAATTCCCCATCAGTTATATAAACAGACATGCACGCGCAGGAAAACAAGCAGAAATGCTCCACATGATTACCATGGCAAATCATTAGCTGCACTTCTTTTATGGTGGATCCAGCAGTACGGCGCTGCCCAGAATGCATTGCATGTCTGTCTAATGAAACAGTCAAAACTGCTCTTGTCAAAGCCGACATCAGAACACACATCTCATTACGACACGTGTCGGCTCGCAGCGCAGAGCGTGGAGTATTATATATATATATATATATATATATATATATATATATGACGCCTTAATGTGAATCAGCTATTACACAGAGGCATGTTTCCATGATGGGTGCTAATGGGGGTCTAATGCACAGACCTTCTCGCGCTCCCTTCTTCCTGTCATGTTGTCCACCGGCCTTTAGCTCCTTGATCTTTGGTGATAACGCAGAAATACCGAGCTTATACGGTGCTCGTGTCTAGTTATGACAAGCACTCTCATTAGCACAATGGAGCCGCTTTCTCCCTGTTTGTGCTTCACTCCCTGCTATGGTACCACCTGTCACACCCAACTGCAGAAATTCATGTCAGCAAATCTCCAGATTAGAGGAGGTTTTTATTGGATTTTGTCAACAGCGTGGTCAATATCTGCCGTAATATCTTCTATTCATCTCAGTGTAATAATATTACTGATATTGGTTATTAATAAATATGAGTATAAATGACTTCCTCACCTGAGAGTCCGATATGGACACACGTTTAGACTCCACGGTGGGCCTCCGAGCCACACGAGGGGATATGTGCGTGTATCCTCCTCCAGAACCTGACGACAGGTAAGTACCTCTCTCCTGCAGCGACAACTTCCTCCCAGTCAGGTGAGGCCGCACCGGAGGAGTCCTCTTGGCTTGAACCCCGTCCTTCTGAGCCGCGCCGTTCCTCACGCCGTTGGCGGTTGAGCCGTCCGAGTCTTTTGTAGTCATGGCAGCCATCGTGTCTGTGAGACTGCCGGTCTGTTTGTCAGAGTCGGGGTCCAGCCTCTCGCAGCCTGGGTCACTGCTCATAGCCATGGCAGGTGGGGAGGTGGGAGCGGCACAGGAGCAGGTGGCGGGAGGAGGAGAACTGGGGAGCAGCCACCAGCATCAACGTGACCTGGGCCAGCCTGTGGTCGCAATGTTCAGGGTCCCTCCAGAGCTGGAAAAACAGAAAGAGAGGCGGTGAGCTACAAAAGTGATCTACGATACTGATCTACTGATACCGATACCGATCTAAAATTTTTAACAATCAGCTCAGTTTTCAAGTTTAAATAAACCGGAGCGGAGCCATGCAAGCAACTCACTATGACAATGTTAGCAATGTCCAGCAGGTTTAGCAGGTTTACTATCTTAGATCTGCTATCATGATTTAGTTTAAATGTTCTTTTTGTGGTCTTCTTGTTATTGTTGGTTGGTTGTTGTTGGTGTTGCTATATTACAGTGAAGTGACATGATTTTCTGAGCCTGTCTGATTGTTTTAGTTCAATAACATTTGCCTTAGCTGCAAATTCTTGGCCCACAAAACAGTTTTGCCTGTCTTGTGCTGCTTATATAGTAAAAGATATTACAAAATTTGATTTGGTCCATATTTACAAGCCAAATCAGTGTAAAAAACATCTTGCAGCCGGATCACCTGTGAGAGACTGAAGTTTCATCAACCAGAGTCAGATAGGATAAACAAGAAAATGTCATCTCCCTCTGTGAGGGTGGTTTGGTGGGTCAAGTAGTAGGCATGCACTCATAAATTGAAATAAATGTGCCCCTGATAAAACTCAAAGACAAACGCTGCAGCTAATTATACTCAGTGCCTTTGGTCATGGCTCCCTGTATCCCCATCAAATGCCCGTGGGTGGCTTGCCACACAAAGAAATGCACACATAAAAAAGACTGAAGGTATTATGTGCATACTGTATGTGTATACACCCAGGCATTTAGCAGGATTTGTTTATTGTGCTTGTCCCCCTTTCATCTTTAATGAAAATCAAGTCCGACGCAGATTGCCACCGACAGGGAATATCAAAGCTCCCTCGTACATCTGGTTCAGGTTTTGCTCAGCAGATGGAAGAACACGCAAAGTGAGCCTGCAACCGGCCATTCAAGTAAAAGAGCACTTAAATCCCTATTTCTCAAACTGCATCCATCTATGTAACAGCAGGAATCAAGAGAAATAAGTGTGGTGGTTTTTTTTTTTTTCCCCCCCAGAGGAGCCACCTGGGTCTGTTTATGCGCCATGAAAAGATACAGACTGAAGAGAAACAATGAAGCCGCGTACAAAGTCGGTACTGGAGGGGGGGGTATTAGACAAGAGGTGGTCAGTAAATGGGCCGTGCTATTCCTGAAATGTGTCAGGAACGTAGAGCTCGTGCATGAGCATGTTCAAAAATAACACAATGTTCCACTTTGTCCAGGTCACACTCATTCATGAATTTGCACAGCCAACTGCAGTGTTGGCATCCCAGTTTTGCCATGCTAGCAAATGTTGGATGTAGCTCAACAACTATTGGACGGATTAGCATGAAAATTTGGACAGATATCAGTCTCCTGGAGGATGAGTCCTAATGATTACAGTGATCTGTTAGTTGTCTTTGGCTACACTTACAGAACACTGAAGTTGATGGATTTACCGTTCATCAGACCACAAATGAGACTCAGATTGGAAAAACGATAGATTGAGTGGAGGAGGGCTTCCGGGGGCTGGACATCACTGATGTCTACCTCCTAGACTCCATAGAGGAAGTTGGGGAGAGCTGAGGAGGCCTTAAACAGCTCCTTCAGCAACAGACTGCTACTCCCACCATGTAAGAAGGAGCGCTACCACAGGTCCTTCATTCCAGCAGATGTCAGACTCTTTAACACCAGCATAACTTCATGACTTTATACGACTTCATTATTTATCTAGATTGCTATGTGTTGTAATAATGTCTGTGTGTCTGTTTTCATTTGACTTGTCTTGGTCAGGACTCCCTTGAAAAGGAGCTTTTTAATCTGAATGGGACCCTTCCTGGTTAAATAAAGGTTAAGTAAATAACATCATTACAAAGGAGCACAGTCATATCCATGTAAAGTAAGTTTACATGCTGGTGCTCTGGTAATAAAATGCTAGTTTTATGACAAACATATCCATGAATTCACTATTCATAAAAGTATAATGGCTTCTCATGATGCAGGGACACTGGTTACCAACGACACAAACACACCCATACACATAACCATCATCATTTGCCTACCATTTGCATATTTCAGATGTTATTCAATCTATTGAAATTGTGAGTGCTGGCAAAAAACCTTTTAACTGTGAGCAGCGAGGGGGGGAGGGAGATGTATTGTTTGACTGCTGAATCACTTTGAGCAAAAACAAAGAGGAGCTGTCAGATTTTTGCTAATTCTTTATCACAAATAGTGATTATGTGTCTCTTTAAACGGGCTGCTCTCCACCGCAGCACCATTCAGCCCGCTGCATGTGTGAGCAATATCCTGGTGCAAGTGGGAGGCGGAGGAGCAGCAAGCAGTGGTCTGGTTATTTAATTTCAGCTGCACTGAGACTTTTATTTGTTTACAGAGGCAGGTAACCACACATTTTCATTACGGAGGACACTTTTTCATTAGCTTTACTGTTTTCTTTCATATCTGCCTCTTAATTTCCCACTGCATCCATCCATCCAACTTGTACCAATGAGATATAATCACGGCTGTGACATACTGTGACAGGCGCACTGGCAGAGTAAGCTAAGGTTTGTGCGAGGTAAATGTCTCCCTATAAAAGCTGCAAAACTCAAAATGTGTTGAATTTCTTAAAAGATCCACTCTATTTTCTTCACTGTATATATTTATTTGGAGACGAGGAGGAGAGATGGGGATTTCATTTATACTTTGTTATCCAAATTAATCCATTATTTCAAGTTGTATTTTTGGTAATGTAGGTGTCAAGGTTTGAACAGGAGGAGGAATAAATAAATCCTAGATGTTTGGTCCTGCTTTGGCGTGAAATGCTGAATCTTTAAAGCAACACTCACTGAACTCCTCTGTCAGTCTATTACAAAGGGAACATTTTTGGATTTGTAGGCTGCATGCCTCTGAAAATCCTGACTGAACGAAGGTTTTTCACCATTTTATGAAATCAGTTAGTTGCTGATTCCCCAACCACATTTCTTCTGTTTTCTTTGCTTTTATTTTTCTTATTTTATTCATGTTCCTTCTTATTTCTTTCATTTTTTCTTTTAGTTTCAAGACTGTTTATTTGTGATCTTGCTGCGGTGGAAGCCTCCTGCACTGCCCTCTCACTCCGCTTGGATCAGGGACATTCTTCAGTTTGTCGGGTTGGACAAACTTAGACGTATGATTCACGGTTCACCTGCAAGGTTTATTGTTACTTAGAGACCATTTTTTGCACATGCCCGAGGAACTGAGCAGTCACCCTGACTGTCTGCTACATGTACAGAGTTCCTCTTTATGTGAATTTATAACATGCAGGAACTGTTTTTTTTATTTCTGTGAATTTCATGTTTGACTTTTGTTTAGTAGGGGGTGCGGTGGGTGACCAATTTATGTTTTTGTTTTGTTCTGTACTTTTCTTTTTTTTCTTTTTTTTCTGTCGACACTCTTGTTTTCATCATGCAGCTGCTGTAACAAACACTTTTGTGCCTTAATGAATCAGTGTGTGCTGACTTTATATACTATAGATGTACAGTAGCTGTGGAATTGGTAATGCCGAATCTTGATCCAGAAGATTGCTTCAATAAAATTTCCCATTTCAAGCTTTGTCTATTTTAATGGTGTCTGTTATACATGATTTATATGCTTAATTCCTCTATGTGAAATAAACACACACACACACGCACACACACACACACACACACACACACACACACACACACACAAAAAGGAACATGGTAAAATGAAGCTTATTCAGAGGTGCTCTGTATTCTGCTGTTAATGTCAGCAATTAAGAAGATCGATGCTTTCTCACAACAAAATACACTGCTGCAGTGGCAACTTTCAATATTACGAGCTCGTCTAATTGTGGAACATTTTTCTTTGATTGAGTAGCCAACGCGAGATATAAATTAGGGCAAACCTTGAGCATAATATGAAGTCTTTTCAATACTGTGGCTGCCATCTGTCACCTAGTTTGGAGGGGAAGAAGCTTCGGCAGAGCCAATTACAGTAGGAGGAGAGAGTGGGCTGAAGAGGGCGAACAAATGAATCCATTTGGCCCCATTAGCAAACCACTTTTAACCTTAACCTGCCTTCTATTTGTTTCTGCCATCATTTTGTTGTGTGCAAACAGCAAAGAGACACATCCAAGGCCAAAATCAAAATGAAATTCTTGCTTCCTTTGATTGCTGTCGAGAAAGGCAGAGGAAGCTGGAACTAATGCACCTAAAGAATTCATTGAAGTGGTCGTGTTTGTGTTGGTCCTGAGTATTTTCATGTGTTTCTTTGCCTCGTCTGGGGTCCTTGACAACGTGCAAATGAAAGGCACGGCACTGTATGCAGTCTGACGGGAGAGATGCCATTTCCCCTCTGCATCCTCTAGTTGCAGAGAGAGTGCAAAGGCAGAGGGCTGTTTAGATGAATATCGTCGCTGTCTGATGAAAACCACTGTCGGAAAGAAATCATCTTTTCAGGCGGATTTCTCAAAAACGAGCTTACAAAATAAACCTAAAAACACTGTAATGAGACACATTTAACACCAGAAACCATTTAGTATTTTAAATGGATTTATGTGGATGGTTCGGAGCCTCGACTTTCCCGTTTATGTCCACCCCAGTCGGTAAACTATTAATATCAAGGCTACATGTTTCCACATAGCATATTGGCCTAATTAAAGCTATTTTACCATTTTTGATTAAAAGCGGCATAATCCAGACTAATGGCCATCTTACATTGACGTGCGTCAGTCCGACTTGGATCAGAGAGATCACAGGGCTTGTCGTCTATCCTTGAATCAAAATTCAAAATGTTATTTGCCCAAATGTATCCTCCTTTTATCTATTCTATGCATACGATGTAACAAAATATCCTTTCATTGCTCAGTAAGACTCTAAATATTCATAGATGGAAGAAAATATCATCATCAAAAGTGGAAATTTGTGGTTTTCTTCAGACAGCATTGGTATGTTAATCTAGTCTGCCTGCCTCATTGATCGTTTAGAAGTTACAATCTATGCTAAATATCAGTAACCTAACAGTGCTACATCCTGATAAATCCATGCCACTGTCTGTGGTGCTGGTGCGACTTTGTAACCACCTTCTGCCAGTTTCATCTTGGATCTCTAGTATGCTCTAAAGCATGTACTATCAAGGTTGCATTCTTCTCCACCTCCACTGTCACCTATATACTCTGCATAGGGAGGTGTAACCATCGTGAAAGTGACAAGTAGCAGCATGCGGTCGTGGAAGAGCGAGAGGATCATTGTGACACACGCTTCTTGGGTTATAGGGTGAGGTGTTAAGAGGAGGTTAGGGCCATTCCACCCTGTTTAAAACAAATAAAGCGGTGATTGGGTATTCTGTTCAAGAGAGAGCTGAAAGCCTCCTAGTTTAGCTCAAACGAGCGTCTGACCTTGCAGACCTGCAGTGATTTATTTCTTCTGAAAAATACAGTCTTTATTCACGTAACTGCAGTATGAAGGGAAATGTCGAGGGCAGAGGGCAAGGCTGTATGTTGAAAGTGTGTGTTAGGTGGGAGGCAGCAGTGAATTTCTTCTTCACTGTCTTCTTTCTGATCCAAGCTTCTAGTCAGCTGTGAAATTGTGTAGTTGAAGGGAAGTACACCAACGCGATCAAAGACAATCAACTTTGATTGATCACTTCCAAACGCAGATCCGATCGGAAGACATGTTTTTCTAGAAAAGGTGTAATGTGTGTCACTTTGTCAGGTTTTGCTGCAATGCTCTACACTGGAAGATCACAGGCCTGTGATCATGTGATGATATTGACAAAACGAACTCCCGATGTGCGACAGAACACATGACGGACAGCATACTGCGGCCACATGCCTACAATGTTTGCCCAGAGAGAATTAAGCAGGGACGCGGTACAACACCTGAAGGTAACTGCGGTGCATTATCGGGAGAATTACTCTGCAATCATCCTGATATTGCGTTTCTTTTGTGTACAATAGTCCTGCAGCACTGTGAGAGTGTGTCCAGGCTGATGTAACCTCCTCTGGAGATGCACTGCCGCGACAATCATCTGGATTAATAAACTTAAAAAGATACTTATATTGCTACTTTTCCACATCAAGTCTTGTGTAATAAGAAACAAGGATGGCAGCATTGGTTGTACACAATCTTTCAAGAGTCTGAACGATTAGCTATTTTGATAATCGATTAATCGTCTGACACTTTTGCTTGGAAACATTTTGATGGTTCAACATTTTAAAATTGGCCCCCTATTCGCCCCCCTTATATCACAGTAAACTGATTTTTCTTGGATTTGGACAGTTATTGAGTCCACATCAGGATTGTATTTTGGAATGTCATGATCAACATTTTTCACTATTTTCTGATGTTTCATGGACCAAACGATTAATCCATCAACTGAGATTTAGTCCTCCACATTAAATGCCAAAATAGGGCAGCTGTCTTCGCCCTCTAGAAACACCAATAGAAGTGTTTTTTTTTTTTTTGATGTGATGCTTCTGTCAGCAGGACACCATCATTTGTCTGTGCCAGCCGTACTCTCGATGACTGTGTACGCTAATAGGCAGTAAAGATTTTAGATGTAACGTTGCAGGATTGTTGCTGTCTTTTCCTCTGTGAGACGCAAAGCTGTGTGTGTGTGTTTCTGTGAACGTGCACGTGGTACAGAAATAACTGCTGACCTGCATTGCACACAGACGTGGAAAACAAGACCGTAACGTAATCTAAGCACGTTAAGTAAATGTCAGCTGATCAAAAGAACGAACCATCTTATCTTTGGCTTGAAAGTACGAGCTGATTCTTTGAACTTTGGTCGCTGCGGCTCCTTGAAAGAGAGGGTCAAATTCTAAGCATTTACAGTCCTGCTCATGCTGAGGCAGTGTGCATACATTACACCGCTGGATCTCTGTGTAGCCTGTTGGCTGGGACTCTGCTAGGTGCCATTTGCATCTTTGTGCTGATCAAAAGTTGATTTCAGGGCTACAAGGATCGTTACGGTCGACTTTGACTCTTTACTTTCTCCACTGCTCACAGCAGTAAAGAGACAAAAAACATCATTAAAGGACAAATGTCAGAAATAACTGTGTGTCTAATTAAAGGGCACTGTTATTAAATTAACTCCATTTGTACTGTGAAATCTACTAAATAGGCAATTTAGACACTTAGTGTCACAGTTTGACCAGCGTAGATTTTCAAGGGAGACAATCAGGACAGACGTTATGCTGTAAATGTCACAAACCTTCCCATGCACAATATCTTGGCTTCATTTGTGACCATTTTAATGTCAAGTCGATTGTAAAATAACAAGGATCCAGCTCTCCCCATCCCCATCCGCTATTCACATTCGTAGCCCGGTGGAAACCGTGTCTGTGGATAATAAAAGTCGCTCCTAATAAAATTCTTTTCGGCAGTGAGCATCTTGTTTATCTTCAGTAAAGTAGACCAAATTATACTGCAGGGTTTTTACAGACCACATGCTTAGTGGCTCTTAATAAAAAGAGCCAACCCAGAAGTCTATTTAATATCAAATTTGAGCTCTAAACACTAAAGAGGCTTTTTCTTCCTGCTGCTTCACTCTCCCCGGCTGCTCACAGGTTGATTCTCTGCCGTCGCCTTCTCCCGTCGCTTTACATCTAACTCAAGCCAAGGATAGGTCACATTAACTGCAGGGAAAACTAAGTGCAGGAGAGGGAACGTTGGAAAGCCCAGCAGGAACGACAACCGGCTGCTCCTGATGGATGATGGAGCAAACCTCGGGGACAGCTTGGATTTGCATGGCTTTTGTTGTGCATGCAGACACGCATCGGCACCACCACTCAAGCAAATCCACACAAACACACAAACACACACACACTTGAGTTTGTTTTTTGAAAAGGGATTAAGAGAGAGACACACACAGTCTCACACTACAGTAGAATTAGCGTTTCCCCATGTTCCTCCTGTTGTGGTAGCAAACAGTTGTCAGTGATTATGCCTCATCATCTTTGACTGAGTGAGCCTCATTCATATGGAGCAGAGTGTACAGCATCTTAAGGTCCTCTGGAAACAGTGAGAGAGCATAGTAATCAGACATCAGCTGTGATCCGGAGAAACTCTCAGCATTAAAACCATTGATGAATATATTTGACGTCAAAGACGACTCCTTCTTAAGAGGCGGCAGCAGACGCGGAACAACACATCGGTATCTAAAAGGGCTCATCAGAGTCGGATCACACCACCGAGAGAGGACTACAACACCCAGAACACAACACACATCGTCCCCCAAAGCACCTTTTAAGAGAGAACAAGCCAACAACAAAATAATAAAATATGCAAAATGTTCTAACTGGAATAAATTTAATTCAATTAAAGCAACATTATTATTTGGCAAGTGCAACAACACAAGACATAGCAGCCAGATAATATTACTTACTAGTCCAACAGTAACAAGCCAAGCTCGCAGTCTGTCTTTCAGCCTTTTATTTCACAAAGCTATCGCAATGTACTCTGTCATTCTTTTTCTCTTCTTACCTTTCAACATTCTCTCGCTCCAGGCCTGAAAACTTTTTCCAACAAACACTCCTGTGCCGCGCCGTGCCGCGCCGTGCCGTGCCATGCGTCCAGGCAGCATGTCTAACTGAGCTATCTAAAGCTATTTGTCTATCAGGAAACTCCGTAATTATATGGCCACAACAAAACAAAAAAATCGTACTTGACATGTGCAGTCTGCTTCCTGTTTCCTGTTACCAACAGCCCGTGATGAGACTACAGAAGACCAGGCGTTGAAATGATAAAGAGATCAGATCAGCTTCACTGTTTGCACAGTAGCCAGTTAGAGCATCACGGGGTAACTTTCCAGTGGTTTTCCAACATTTTTATTCAAATTTCTCTTTAAAAATTACCATAATTTTCTATTTTAAAAATGATTTTCTGTGAGAGGTAAGTGCACGTTACAGATCAGGCTGCAAATGCCAAACACAAATATGACTTGTCATTGGGTTTACTTGCATATTAACGAACTGTTTAGTCAGTTTCCTTTTTAAAAGCCACAAAAAGTTCTGAAGCTGTTTTACGGATTGAATAAAATTCAACAAATGAACTAAATACACAACTCGAACAAACCACAGGTCACAAACCATTGCAACAACAAGCCTGTCCAAGCGTGTGTTCAGCACTCCTCAGTGTTCTTACTTTTATTGTTTTGTGTCTTTACAGTGCATGTCTGTAATTTGTTTTCTGTGTGTTGTCAAATTGATGTTGTGTGATTGTGTTTTGTCTATTTGCCTGTGCTTTATTATGTTGCGCTCTCGGGCACCGTACAATACAAATCATACAACTATAGCTAAGCACTAAGGAGAAGCTTTAGTCCTGTGATTACAAATAAACACATTTATTGTTCTCCACTGTGGGAATGTCATGTCTTTGGTGCATCAAGTGATAACACAACAGGAATATGTGAAAATCAACAACCACTGCTGCACCTTCACAGTTAATACCCAAAGCAAACACAGTGCAGGTCTTTTCTCACACAAAGATTATGTTCTTTATATTTTTTTTTGGATCAAAAACAATTAAAAGTGACAGCACGGGAAGTTTATGTCTGTCAACAAAACCACCTCCACAAAATCTGGCTTTAAACAAACAGCAGCAAACAGAATAATTGCAGTACTTTCCAGTAGAAAACACTTTAATGTGCGTCCACCTGCCACTGACTAATCACTGAAACTGTTTAATTAAATCTGCAGGATTAACAGGCAACTGTACGAGACAGAACTAGCTGTATCCGTGAACCTGTTAAACGCATTCTTGTAAAGCCGATCGATGTGGTGTGATGGAGAAAACAGGCGGCTCTGCTCCCCAGGCTATAGACACTAGATATAGGGTCCATGAACAGTGATCAATCTGACTGAACAAAACTACGCTCTGGACAATCCCATCCAAATCCAGGGCCACCCTCTCTGAAGGCAATAATAAGCCCGGGATTACAAAGGATATAACAGTGCAAAGTGACAAGTTGGATGAGCCAATTATTTCTCCTCTACTCACGCTGACAATGAGTCTGCATAGTCGAGCGTGGCTGACCTTCCAGGAATCCTAGAAATGTTGCCTGACAAGGGTCCCTCTAACAAAGGCAAACTGGTCCAGGATCGCCTCCCTCCCCCTCCCAGGCAACAGATGGATGAAAACCCATCTGCAGATGCAGACTCTATATTTTCAAGTGGGACGGGCCTTGATGGTGGCTCCACCCTCTGTCCTTGTGACCCTGCTCGGGCTGTCCACTGGCTGGACCGGCTACTGTAGTTGTTCCATCTATTTTTAGATGGAGTTAGTACTCTGGACTGGATAGAGGGATGAAAGTGTTAATATAAAAGATTCACGAGCTTTCAATAGCATGATGCTGGAAATCTGCGATGACATGAACCTGCAGAGGATTGATCTGCTGCTGCTGGAAATGAGAAGCCATCTATCTTTTCTGCTGGGAGTGTTACTCATTGCCCTCTAAATCCCTCAGAGAGGCAGAATATCCCAGTGATCTCTATCCCCTCTCGTCACCGTTAGAAACCTGCGGCCATGTGGCGGGAAAGCTGATGCGCCGAGGCTGGCTGCAGCTTATCGCTCGTCTAACTGACTAATTCAGCCGTGGCGATCAAGCTTTCACTGTTTATTACAGGCGCAACGATTAATGAATTCCATACAAACAAGTGCTGAACCTAATTCATAAGCACGCATTTTAACATTTTAATCTGGAGTTTTAAGGAGATAACATCCAGACATGGATCAGTGTGTCCATAATACAAAGTTTAGCAGATATATATAGCATGCTCACCATTTTAGCGTGTTAGCATGTTGACATGTGCTAAGTGGCGCCAAACGCTGGTGCTGCCGGCTGGCTCACCCTCCGTCTCACGCTTTTATCTCACGCCGCATCAGAGGAAGTCCTAAAGCCACTTGTGAAAACTGAATTCATAAAACTGAAGGTCTTGCAGACATGTCAGCACTTATGCTGTTTGTTGCGCACATCTTCTCTCCTGTGACTTTACATCACACACCAGCCGAATCAATATGTGCCTCCAAACTCAGAGAACCGATGTCTGTAAGTTCATAAATTACTTAGAGCTCAGACGTGGTTTAGTTTAACCAGTTTAACTGTTTAAAGCAGCAATCTGAATTGAATGAGTTGTTCTCAGCCTAGGATGAGGACCCCTAAGGGGGTCAACCATTTAACGACATGCTGGGGATGTGGGGAGGCCACCATCCGTCTTGATTTATTTGAAGGGGGGAGTTGCGCCTCTTAAAGGCTGAGAATCGCTGCTCTGGAGGATCGTAATTTTGTTGTTTTTATTACAAATGTTGCTTAAATGTCAATGTTTGCAGTAGGGACATCACTGCGGGCATATACTCCACTCACACTCTAATCTTTAAAGTAAATAACAAAAAATATTTACTTCACATATTTTCTGTTTACATGAGTCTGGCTGGAGAGTAAGAAATCTCCCTCAAGCTGTTTGACTAAACTCGGCAAACGTCATCAGTTTTGCAGGTGTATTCGTCCGACCAACATCTTTGGGACACTGATATTTCGACCAGATGATGAGGGTTATAAATGATCCTGAGAGGAGCATAAATGATAAAAGTTTTTAATGGCAATCCAGCCAACAGGCCAAACATGCCAACATCACCAAAGTCATTAAAATTCATCCATTAATGTCTGAAAAACATTCACGACATCTGTAGATCCACAGCGCTAGAATAGCTAAAGATGCAAACCAGAACATTTGAATAGCAATCCAAACTACAAAACAGTCTCAGGGCTAACACTAAGCTAAACAAATACACTGTCAATCAAGTTACAACTCGAACAGGAGGTGCGAGGCTGCAGGCTCCTGTCGTGAATATTTCCCAGTAAACTCAAAACACATAAAAGCGTTGCCAGTATTTACGCTCTGACAATTCTTGTTTGCGAGAAGACAAGACTTCC
Source organism: Protonibea diacanthus (assembly GCA_028641955.1). NCBI lineage: Eukaryota > Metazoa > Chordata > Actinopteri > Sciaenidae > Protonibea > Protonibea diacanthus. Next base: position 5,605,408 of record CM053990.1, on the reverse strand, counting down.
ACATCCCTGCACCATGTTTGGTGAGCGAGTGTGTACATTTCATGACAGCATTTTCTATCTTTGCTTCCCTTGTGAAAGGTGTTCATGCAGACTGAGAACACACACTGTCAGGATGATCTACAGCGGCACACAAGGAGAACCCAGATGTTCCTGTCGCACGGCACGTAACCACAGGTGTTTTACCCCCAGTCTGTCTTTACGCAAGTGTGTGTGTGTGTGTGTGTGTGTGTGTTTAAGGTCTAAAGAGTGTGGCCTGAATCTGTGTGTGTAGGTGTAGATTATAGTATAGGTGTCTAAAAGGGGCAACATGACTAACAAGATGACGTTCACGGCCTCCGACTGCGGATAATGATCAAATGAACACAATTAATCATAATTAGACTTTGTGGTGTTAAGGCCAGTTATTCTAAATGAGCAGTAATCTGACTTAATGTAGCAATTTCCTCCGTCACTTGGCTTGACCCTTGATGTTAGCTACATGTAATCATTACTTTTTGTACCGGCTCAAACGCGAGCATCCAGCTGAACCGTTTCTCAGAGAATCATCGCTGCAAAAGAGGATCAGCACCACTTTCCTCTGGCTAATCTGGCTCTTACAGCATTTAGTGCATCAAAACAAAATGTTAATTTTTTTTCTTTTAGCTCTTATCTCGTTGGAGCAGATTTCCTAAATGTGCTTGTGGTGGTTTAAATTAAAAAAATAATAATAATAATAAGAGAAAAAAACAAACTGCCAAAACAAAATCAGACTTGAGGTTGTGTTCTTTGTTTGGGGGAAAAGGTCACACGCAGACGACTAACGGAGGCATCGCCATTAGCAAGCTGCCGGTATCACAGCAGTAAATGTTTAGTCGAGCAGCCCTTTGTTGACTCATCCTAAAAATGATGAGAGATGAACATTATTTACAGATCATTTGATTAAAAACCCTCATCTACATTTCTTATTATGAGGTCGAGCATATTTACAGCTTTGTGTGACATATTGTTCTTAAATGTGACAAAAAAAGGCAAAGGTTTAATGATTATATCATCTTAATTCTTGGACACAATTGATTAATTGATTTTCAGATAATTTACCTGCAATTTCAAGCAAATATAACACAAAAAGTGCCTTTTATAGCCTCTCCATATGAAGATTTTCTGCTTCATATCACTGTAAATAAAATATCTTTGGGGTTTTAGGCTGTTGGTCAGACATAAGACATTTAAAGATATCAACTGGGACTATTTTCACTATTTTATAGACTAATAACTAGAAAATAATCAGCAAACTAATCAACAATTGTTAGTCGGAGCTCTACTTAATTTAAACAAGCTCCAAAGGAAACATATTTTTTATCTAATATTCACTTTTCCCTGCCCAAGAACAAAACAACAAGTTCCCTAACTAGCTTGACATTGAAAAATCATTTCATAATCACAAACATGACATCAGAACATCTCCTGTGATTACTGAGCTATTATTTTGCCTCTCCAGACTACTGAGGAACATAAAGCAACTACAATCAAGCAACCCTACATTTTCAAAAAATGTCTTGCAGTACACAACGCTCAATTTCTCCATTTTACAAGCAGGATTTTTACTTTTACTGACAGAAATTACTGACTATTACTGACTAATATTAGCAGCTTTTTCTCTCTCTGATGTGCCAGTTATGCTTTTCTTCCTCCGGCAGCACAAGAGGCCGATTCTTCTTGAGAAATCCAAGAGTTTGAGCCGTCTGAGCTGTGAGCCTCTTTCTCCCTTCATCAATAATGTTAGCTGCAGCATTGAAGAGTCTCTTATTCTCCACCCTGGTGCAAGCTACAAAGAGAAATTTAGATGCAGGAGCCAGGAGAGAGGAGCAGAGGTTGGTCGATTCTACAGAAGACGAACAGTTTGCTCACTAAAATAGGTTGCTTTCTCAAAAGCAGAATGTAGTGTCAGCTGGCCCAGGGTCAGATTCTGCCTCTCACTCCTCCAGGATTTTTTTTATCAAAAAGGACAAGCAGCTCTAGTCTTTCATGCAATTCCATCATCCACACAGAGGGATATTTCTACAGGCCTACTGCAAGAGGACCTGAGCAGAAACAGTAAAGCGTGTCATATAGAGACGTTGAAGAGGGGAGTGCTGTCAGCAGAGATCTTAGCCAAGGTTTAAGCTTCTTCTCTTTAGGCTGCCAGGACTCACTGAAAACAAAAACCTGTCTTTGGAGCCATGAGAGCCGATTCCTCCCCCCGCAACACTGTCTCTGCTCAGTGCTTAGTAGACAATCTGCCAGAGCCTCCTCCACCACCAGCACTAGCACCACTGCACACATGAATTTATAGAAGCAGAGACAGAGAAAAGTTTTTTTTTAATTAATTAGTGATTTTTATTTTGGCACGACACAGGGAGTACTGAAGAAATAGTTTCTTGTTACATCTGGTGGAATACATTAATAGTAAGTCTTGTCAGCCACTTACAGGCTTCAGCACATATTGAGTGCCATTGATTGCCAATGCCAAAGAAAGGATGCAGGTCTTACCAGAAACCTGCTGAGCCCCGAGGTCACCAGGCCTGGTGTCGTCTCATCGACCGTGCACTGATTGTTCACAGCTCAGCAGACAGAAACCCAAATTCAGGGATAAAAGCTACTATTCGGTGTCCATCTTAGTCTCTCTGTCTCAGGATATGACCCGCCTTCTTGACGTTCAGCAGCCAATCAACAGAAAAAACTATCTGACTGTGATAACATTGCCATAATAAATGCAGAGATTAGCTTCAAGTTTATTTATTATATTTAGTCAAGCCTGTAAATTGCTGTCCACAGTGGGTAACACAATATTATTCCATGTTTCTGTGCACATGCTCATGCATGATGGAAAATGAGCCAGCCCAGGTTGAATCCAGGATTTTAAACTATACGCGATACATTGGAATAAATAGTGTAAGCGCACGCTGTGGTGAGCACATTATACCTTGCCACCAGATCTGTGGCATAATACGCCGTGCATGGTGCAGTTGAGCTTCGGCGCAGGGATACGTAAATCCACGTTTGAGAAAAAGTAGGGCCAGGGGAATGGCTTGTCTGACAGCAAGGTAAAGCTGTGAGAATATGCTCGCTGTGGCATACACTTCAACAGATATTGATTTTTTCATGTGGGCCTTTTTGTGGCTAACACACACATTTTTTTTCTTTTTTTTGCTGACCCTGTCCACACTAGTGCTTTTCCCCTTTTCCATGCCGTGACTGCTTCTCCACACTGAGAGCACGCCGACTGCTGTCTACTGCAATGACAAGTCATATGTACCTCAAACGACTACACTTTAAATACAAAACAGAACTATCTCTTTAAGAGCTTCAGCTACGTGGACATGGAATTAATCCATTTCTTTATATATAGAAGCTAGTGTGTGCCGCACCCCCGCACACACACACACATACACCTGGTCATCATATAATCACACACACTATTAAAGCAAGAACATATAAGTATCATTCGAATCAAATGTAAACAAAGAATGTACCATCTGTTCATGCAAATCTCATTACTACTGTATGTAACAGATAGTTGCCACATGTGGGTTGGGTGGCAAACTGCAAAAGCCTCTCTGAGTGTGTGGGCATTGTAAGTATTTACTATTTTTAACTGTTTATTATTGAAGCTAAAAAATCTTTCTGCACGTTGTCATTGTCCCCCTCCAGAGGGAAATGAAATCGAAAGTGTTCCAGCGTGGATCAGAGGCTGACCTGGAAGGGAGGCAGGATTTTGGCCGTCGACGGTATACCCAGAGGAGTCTACTGCGACAAGTCGCCACACAGGAAAAAGCTGGCGTCAGGGTTTGTGGAAGAGTTTTGGACAGCGACAGACACAAACTCAACCAGCCATCAATTATTTCATTTCAGCTCAGCAGCCATATGGAAATAACAGGAAAGCTCCGGGGACTCGCAGCAGAATAACATCTTGAACTAACAGGACATTTAGATAAGATATTTGGAAATAAAACGGAAGGTTTAGTTGTCTTTTTCTAGTGACTGGCATGTATTTGATGTTAAAGCTGACAGACTACCACAAAACTGCTGTAATGTAACATTTACCAACACACACACACCGCCTCACAATGCTGTTAACAAGTACAGGTCATGCTGAACTACCTAACCAAAAATAATGATTTCTTAGAAATGCTGGTGCAGTAACATTACAACCAAGAACTCAATCAAGCCACAGGAACACATTAATGAATACCATTTCTTTGTTTTTAGCTACAGCTTAGCTGTGCTCTGGGTGGAGTGCAGGCCAGCACTTGGATGAAGAGAAGTCAAAGATCTGAGAACATCAGAGTCCTTACTGGTTGTGTTTTGAATAATGAGGGCGAATATGCAGATGTGATCGTGCGCCTGGCACAACCACATCTGACTAATGAGGACCTGTAAATGTATTCATGCATCCATTCTGCACAGAACCACCCAAATACATGTAACAACACCACCGTGAATTATTTGTCTCACTTCACCGTTTATGATTATGTTTCTTTTAGTGTAACTGACATTTGACTTATATTTGTAATACAATGCAAAAAAATAGCGTGAGAGGGAACAGTCAGTGTCTTCACAGCAGGATCTCTATTTGGTTGGTTTGTCCACTTTGGGCTACTGTAGATATATTGTGATTTTACACTAATAAAAACAAACAATATTATATTTGATTTCTAACATATTCTGCTAATAGATGCTCCTAAATCGTACACACTGGCCATTTAATTTTGTGCCCATGTAGGAAAAATTGATGGGGTGCATGCTGCCTCAGTGCTAGGAAGCAAGAAAGAGCTGGCAAGCGACAGAAGAAGAAGTCTGGCACAACCAGAAGGCTCCATTTAAAGGGATAGTCCAGCAATTAAGTATCAGACATGCTTAAAGTAACTTGGGGCTTACTCTAAAGAGACAGATTAACAAGATGAACGCTGCAATCACACATAGCAAGCAGAAAGCAATCTCCTGCCTTGTAAACTGTATCTCTGTGGGTCTGTTGTGTTAACAAAGACGCTCTATAACAGAAGATGTATTACAAGCTGCAGCAGTTATGTGAAATGGCATACACTTCCTGTCTCCTAAACAGACGTGCTCTCCTCTCCCCCCGTCTCCCCACCTCATTTTGGAAATGTAAACTTTGCATGGATGGATGTGGAAGGCAGATTGTGTTGTGCCAGCTGTTATAGATTTTTCATAGATCTCAGGCAGACGATTCAGCACCGACAGAGAAAAGAGATAGCTTGTGAAAAGGGGATCCAACATTTACTTCAGTTATTATGGGCTGAAAGAATCGCTCATAATCAGTGCTCGCACTCTCATTTGAGTGAACAGGCTCAGGACCTGCTGCTAATCTCCTAAGGGGAGCGTCATACAGGCAATGGCTGTTCAGTGCCCTGTCTCCTGACGTTGCCACCTAATACTTGTTTTAATTTCCTTTTGCAAAGTGTACAGAAAAGCCCGCTTACCTCATTGATGATGACCAAGATGGCAAGACTGACAAGCATTGGTGCAACATCTCTGCAATGGAATTGACCTCAACTATTCTGGAATCATGTAGTTAACACTGCCGTGCTTCTGTTACTCTGAGAATCAAAACAAGTGTCATTGGCTCTCACCTGGTAGTTGCTCGCATTGCATGAGAGAATATTTGCATAAAGTAGAGCTCTCTTAAAATAACCCCCCAGTGCAGCTACAATGATACACATGCAACAGTAATCATCCATCCATCCATCCATCCATCCATCCATCCATCCATCCATCCATCCATCCATCCATCCATCCATCCATCCAGCAGATCATCCTGCATTCCAGCTCCTCAAGGTGGCCTGAGGCATCCCCAGGCCTGATGGGCTATATTGTCAAGCGAGTCCAGCGAGTTCTGGGTCTGCCTTGGGGGTCACAAATTTAACGTGCCTGGAATACCTCGAAGGAAGGCACCCATGAGGCATCCTAATCAGATACTGGCTCCTTTCAACACGAAGGAGCAGTGGCTCTACTCCAAGCTCGACTACGAGTGTACCAAGCACACTCGTGAACACCCTTATGCTTGAATATGGTGTTCATTATAGCCTGTCCGTGACTAGCACAGATGTCTAATAAGAAAACACTACTCAGGTTCAAACCAGGCATTGCTGATAATTTGCATGAGTTCACCGTCACCTTACCTTATCCTTTGTTAGTAATATTGAAGCAGAATTGTTTGATGAAAAGTCAGAGGGGGAGCATGAATGTCTAAACAAAATCTCATGTCAAATCTTCCAGTAGTTGTTGAAATATTTTAGCCTGGTCTTTGTCTTCGAGTGTTTTCTGGCTTTCTGTCATACATCTGTCATCTCCAAGTCCAAACTGATACAACCCTGGTGCGTCCCTTTTAACAGGATCACGATTTGTAGCCTTTAAATAATGAGGACTGGATGAACTAAAGACAGAAGCCAGCTTTGAAAATATGATACAAAACACAGGGTGCTTAGCTCATGGCACGGTGCATCAACAGACAGAGTAACCTGCTTTCTATCAGTGATCTCAACGCAGATGCAGAGTTACGCTCTTTGGTGTGCTGATCAGTCTTAAAACATGACGTGATCCCTCTGGAGCTCCACAAACACACCTCGAGAGCTTCCAGGAATCGAGAGCCGATTCTCCAGCAGCGCTAACAGTACTAGCTTTGTAAGAGAAACACTACAGCAGGTACAGCTGCTACTCTTTCCTCACAGCTGTAGTATAAAAGCCTGGCATACATCAAATAAAAGAGCTCTTCACTGTGGATTCCACAGGGTCGAGCGTCTTAACACTCCAGACTGGGAAACACAGTTCAGTCACACCTTAAGAGAGAGCGAAACTATTTTGTGTGTTTATACCGCTCTGCTGCAAATGTTTTTCTCAACATGAATCACTGAGGTCTTCAAAAAATAAAAGCAAAATGAGAGTGACTTTCTGATTTAATTATAGGTTGTCTCTTCAGTAAACCATTTGTGAAAATTATAACTCATACCTTTAATGGATGTGCAGTCTGTCAAAGCATCAAACTCTACCGCTGCCTAACTCCTCTAGGTCAAGGTCATGCATGGATTTCATTTTTCATCCAGATTGAGTGCCTGTAAAAACACGCAAAGATACATCTGGAGGTGCAGCCCACTTATGGCGCGCTTCACTGGGATGCATCAAGTAATTATACGTCGAGCCAATACGAGGCTCTGCTGGTGCAACTGTATTGAAGAAAAGCACTTCCTGCAAATTGTATGCAGCTCTACAGTGATTCCGTGATCACAATCTATCGGTGCAATGACCCAAAATAGAAAATTGTTGCAATGAGAGAAGCAGCAGGGCACCGCAGTGTTCACCAGCCGGCGCAGACCAGTCAAAGAGCACAGACACTCCCTGCTTATCCTCGGACTCTCTGAGTTTAGCTCTGTTTGACAGAATACGGGCGAAAGATGTCCAGGGCCTCCATGTGAAAACTGTTTATGGCGTTTATTAAAGTAATATAACAATATACAAACAAACCTGCACACATTTATGCAAGGTAACACGCACATAAACACACGACTTCGCCCCCTCTCCCAAAACCTTACTCAAGTGATTTCCCAGAGGGACTGAAGGAGCCGGGAGCTGTTGACATGTACTCTTTTGTGGTAGCTGGTATGATTACCGAAGCCCACATGAAGAAGTGTCGAGGAGCTTACAGCCGTCAACACATTCAGAAATAAAAAGTGGGTAAGAGAAACAGATGTGTTGCTAATTTTCCAGTAAGAAAACTAGTTGTCTCAAACAAGATGACACACAGATGAAAATCTGTCCTTTTCCACCAAAACGGAGCTTGGACGTTGCATTTTTTTGGAGGATTCCTCGAAGGAAAGCACACATTTTTGGACACATTGTATAAATTCTGCCCTGAGTGAGAAAAAACTGGCCAAACCACAATTTTGCTGGGGTAGAGTTAGAGAGATTTAACAATTGAACAGGTTCAGCAAGACAGAATGCAGGACAGTCACATGATCTTGGGTTGTTAAGAGGGGAAACCATTAAATCTTGTTCTCAGTCCTGATACAAGCCTGCCATACTATGTGCCACAGTCCCATTTCTGACATTTAATGTTCATAAAGTTGCATACAAAACATAACATGAAGAGGGGGGTTGGACGGTTGGCCTCCCGGCTGATTCAGCAGGGCTCAGTTTAAGTATTGGCCTGTGGATATTTAAATCGTCACATTGTCAAGCAACCAAAACTGAAACTGGTTTCTTCTTTGCTGAGCAGACACTATGCAGACTCCACAAACTCATTACTCTGAGGTTAAGAACAAAAGTGAAGACGCTACAGCAATCTGTAGCATGTCAGTCATGTAGACGCTTGTTTCTCAAGGTTGCATGCACTGGAGAGTCCACTCATTCTTCAAGCATATTCAAAAAGGATCAATTCAGGCTCGTGTCTCATGAATGAGGAATTAATCAACTTGTGAACAGGGTGAAATGAGCACCACTTGAGGTGGACATGAAGCCATCGCTTTTTTTTTTTTTTAATTAGACACAGAGTCACTTTGGAGCAGTGGAAAGCAGGTTTACGGTGTTTGGTTGTTGTTGTGGCTTAAAACTGAGAAAATCTGAGTAAGTTTGCAGCTGATTGAGGTCATCACACATAATAGGATCAAGATTACAAATGTACAATTGCAGCTACTGTCTAGGCAGATAACCTTACACCAAGGGGTCTTTGACATACCGTTCATTAGGACTGCAAAAATTATTATTTCTATATATTGGAGTAATAAGTGTAATAAATGTAAATGTGAAGTGTTGATTGATTTTCTTTCTTTCATCCCTGTGTGTCAAAAAGAAATGAGAAAATGATCGTTGGGAACCACTTGGGAGGCTCCTGCTAGGACCCCACACCCCCAGTTTGCAGGCACTACAGCCAGCTGTGAGGCATTAGACAGGTGCAAGACACAGATCAGTGGCACATTATTGACGTGCATGCATGCAGCATTTCTCTGCATCCCTCCAGTTCCGTGGTGCAAAGTGCACCTTTAAATCCAGTGCAGCTGCAGAGGATTCAGTGTCTTATATATATATATACACATATATATGTGTGTGTGTGTGTGTGTGTGTGTGTGTGAGCTGAACTACAATAAAACACGGTGGGGAAACACGTGCAGTGTGATCCATCTGCATTGCACAAAAGACACATTTAATCACTTCCCTGTATTTACACAGCACCCGGCTGCCTCTGTGGACATAAATGCACTTGAAATGAGACGATCTGTAAAAGTTTCACTTACCCAGACGACTCGCTCGGGCGTTGTTTGAGCCCCTTCAGGCGTTCCAGTCAAAGGGATCCAGAGGGATGTCCCGTTTGGACGCACGGTGCCTGTTTGATTCACTCCACTCACAGCCGATTGTTAACAGCGCACAGAGGCTTCCTTCACTGTGCCGAGATGTGTGGAAGGATCAGCTGCTGACCTGAGATGTGTCCCATGTTTCACACCCTCTCTTCCGGAAAAAAATAAATAAAAAAATAACGCGGACAGAGCAGCCAACACTACCCTCTGTTGTTTACTGTGAGCCAGCCACGCAGAGTGAAGACACCCAGCGGCTGAATGTACACGCACAGCCCCGCAGCTGGCTGCTGGTGCACCACTGCAATGTGCACGCACAGCAGCACAAACACTTTGTGTGTGTGTGTGTGCTTTGTTTGCACGTCGACAGCACACGGATAACCCCAACTTTTATTATTCGACAAGAAACGGAGCCATGGGTCCTAAGATCCACCCTGTTCCCAGTGAGTGACCAACACCGTGCCATTATGCACTGCGCAATCGTACACTACAGTCACACAGTGTGTGATTTACACCATGAAATGTAGCATTACATATCAGGGAATTCAGATATGATCATGTGCCACATGTGGAATCTCCTCTACAGCTCCTCCATTTACAGATTGCATTTAATAGACAGTGAATTCGTGGAGAGAGCGCCTCTGCTGGTCGTTTCCTTTTCCATTTCTCAGTTGACCAAATTCAAATAAACGTCTCAGCAATTAGTGAAGATAAGCCGAGCAGTTATTTCTAACTGCACAGAGGGTGAACTGTCTCATTACTGACTCCACTGTAGTTCACTGAACGTGTTGTAGGCATTAATTCATCAACTGTGGCCATCAAATTTAATTAGATTCCCAGTAGGGAGTAGTTTAACCTTTTTGTTCCCTGTGTTTTGCTGATCTCTTACTGTATCTCTGATTACATACATGGCAAACATACTGTACATCTATACTTAAGAGCTGCCTGGTGAATTATAATGTAGCCTCCTAATGTTAGACACTGTGCAGCTCCAGTGGAGTGGTAGATAACAGAGATTACAGACAAATAAAAAAAGCAATCTGGCTAAGATATTCTTCTATATGAGAGTGTGATGCTCATATTAGATACAGAATAAGCTTCAAGATCTGCACTAGATATGTTTTAAGAGATGCAATATAAATTTCATGGATTAATATTTTGTCTGATAAAGCTTTTCCACAAAAAAATGTGTATTTGTTCTACCACTAAAGGTTTCAGGCTTCATGAAATCTGTCATCGAGGACAATCCATGGTCGCCCGCTTGAAGTCAAGTATTTCGCTTAAATTAAAGGTCAGATATGTAACACTTCTCCAGTGCTTATTTGGTTTTTATATCCACAAGAAGACATATTTAAGATTTTAAGTAGCAAAAACTAGCTGACTGTTTTCTGAGGGATGCATGACCAGGCCAACCGCAGGTAAAAGATTGTGGCCTACCTGGAAGGTGGGTCTTTGTTAGCCATGCTGGGGGCGTGGCTTTGAGGGCCAGTAACTGTATAGTTGTGACATCACATCCTTACAGGAGTCCTGAAGATTCATTTAAATGCCCTGTGCATTTCTCAGTGGATTGAGCCTCTTTATACTTTCACAATATTTAAATGGCACCTATTTCTGTTTTATAATAACAAAAATGTAAATCTCACTTCCTACAACATGGCACCTTTAAACATACAACAAATCCCTGTGCAATTTTTCATGTCTATATTTATTCACGTTTTTTTTGTTTTTTGGTGTTGTTGTTTCTTGTCTTAAAATAAAACACATTTTACTATATTAATCCATTAATCCTTGAATCAGTCGATTGACTGGTTTGTAAAACGTGTGCCCACGGTGACATATTCACACTGACAAGCAATAAATACAGTTAAATAAATAAAACAGCACAGCTTGTAAAATCATTGCAAGGAAAAGCAGCAAATGATCACGTTTGTGAAGCTGAAGACGTCAAAGGTTTGGCCCTTTTGTATGATAGATGATGATTAAAATACAGTGTGGCTGCCAATTAATTTTCTAAGTGATTAAATCACTAAGCATTTCATATCTAATTATACATACTGTTGTGTAGTCTATGAAGCAAAGCATCATCTTGTATCATATTGTATTTCCCTCTGAGTTACAGTGCAGTAAAAGTAAAGTAGCACGAGAGACAAATACTCATACAAATACCTCAAACTGTACTTAAATAAATGACATGAGTGAACATGCAGTCACTGTAGACGCTGCTCAGTATATTGGACTATTTATCAGCAGTTCCCAAGCAGACAGTTCTAGTGGATGCTGCAGCCTTTGAGAGTGCTATCTGTTCCCGGTCACAGCCGTGGGGGAAGTTCATTGCGAGTTCATTTAGTTTCTCGGTAACAGCTTCAGACTCATAGCACAACACTGGGCGACACCATGGGATAAGAGGCAGACTGTGCTCCCTCACAGCACACTTAACCCTCAGTTTTAAAGCATTTTCCAGCCGTTCCTGTCTCATGGCAGTTTTTCTTGATGTGTGTCCTCAGGAGAGCCCAACGTGCAGCGAGCAGTCTCTGTTTATTCTCGTATGAGTCATGGTGTAAATCAGCCCCAACACGGCCTTGTATGTGCATATAGTAAGCCACATCAGACATGCTGTACGATCAGCTCATTATCAAACATCTGACTCCTGCTTGTGTCAGAACTGTACTCTGGCTCCACAGCAGTGTCATTTTTGATGATATCTTGTGTGAGAGTCTGTAATGAAACCAAGAAAGTTGTTCTCTATCGTCTACTGCAAAGTTAAATCATTCATATTCAGCAGACGTAGTAGTCAGTTTTCTGAGAAACAATCATAAAATCCTCCTTTAATTGCAAAAGAAATCATCCACTTAAGTTTAGTCTTTGTTTGTGCTTGTCATTTTAAAAGTAAGCCTTCAGTGTTTTGTTATTTCACCTGCAGCACATCCAGGGCGTCAAGGTTTTCCTTTTGTTTTATTAATGTTTTCATTATGTCAGTAAAAAGAACTATTCAAATAATTATATAACCGTAATTAAAGGCAATTTTCTGCTATCCTAATATGTTGCTGCGGCTTTAACAGTGCACCTATTTCAATCCTATTCCAGTTCAAGGCCTTTGTCCCCGTGTGTGATTTCCTTTCATTTCATTTCACAAAAGCAGTTTTCTTAGCTGCTATCCTCGGCCTGTGTGTTTGTGTGTGTGTGTGTTTCACTGGGACAGCGCCCCTGCTGAATTTCCCAATCCTGCATCCCTCTGAGGCTCAGGGTGGAAACAACCTGCTGGTACTGATGAGATCCTCTTCTATTTCCCCTGCAGCCCTTGGGATTCCACCTTCGCTCCGGGAACATCCCCTAGAGAGGGTGTGTGTCATTCTCACATGTGAGATCTGAGGAAGCATGACTAAGTACTTATGGCTGTGTGGTAATTAGTAGTCAGACAGGCAGGTGTAGGTGCATGTGATTGTGTGTATGCAGCCAGTTTAATTATCTATAGCTTTGGTGCAGATCCAGAGTGGTGCACGGATACGTCTGTGTTGGATTTGTGTGCTCAAGACGAAAGCAGCAATGACTCCTTGGGGTGATCCTCCATATGCAACAAACCCAGTTCTCACTTCTTCTACTTGATGAAGATGAGTACTGACAAGATATCATAGGCAAGGCGGTGTAACATCCCCATCTGCTGGTTCCAAAGGTTCAATGCACACACAGTTTTTCCTCCATAGACTTTATACCCTTCAGTCCACTTTGTTATAATACTGCAAATATGGTGATATGGGGATAAAAACCGTCTGAGTTTGAGTTTGTTGACATTATAATCTCTGCGAATCTTAAACAAGGAGGCAACATCGAGAAGATTCTAAAATTGGAGATAAAGTTGCAGAAGCTCAGGACATTTGGCCTTTCAAGGAAAGCTATGGTCCAGTTTTACACGTCAGTTGTATCAAGTACAAACATTCTCTATCACAGTTTGGTTTGATAGTTTCCTGGAATAAATACATTTAACTTTCTCAGTTTCTATGTGTAATACTATGTCTGGTTTCAGCAAAAGGCTCACTGTCACAGACGACTCTCATCCAGCAGTTCCTATCTTTGAATAAATATCCTCTAGGTGGAAACTCTGTTTTCAATCAGAGTATAAAAGTCATAAAAAGTGCCAGCAGACAAAAAAGTACATTCCCCGAGGCTGCTCGGCTCGAGCTCTGTAAGGCACAGTTTGTTTTTAGCTCGTGGACATCTTTGTAATTATCTGGTATTTTGCATATTTTACCATGATGAGGTTCTTTGACCTCTTGCACTTTAAGGTTAATTGTTTTTAGCTTATCTTGTAAGTTTGGCAATTTGTATATTTTAATATGTCCTGATGTATGTGATGGTTTTATTATTTGTCTGATGAATTTTGTCCACTGACTCTATGAGCTCAGCTCAACAATGCAAATTTTGTTTTGATGGCGATAAAGTTAATTCAAATTATGTAAAGTGTCTGAGCAGGCAGAACATTACAGCTGGTGTGAAACTGCCATCATCACCAGGCAGGTCTGAAGTTATATTTAATGCATTGAACAAGCTAATTACTAGTTTATAGCCCAACATGATATTGGTCATTTAATAATAATAATAATATATTAATATAATTATATATTGTTTTCTATCTGTTTACATATATCTGGATGATTTAAGTGTTTCACATTTTGCTGAATCTTGATGTATCAGAATATGTCTTATATGCACACATTTTTCTTAAAATTAATGTTTATTAGGTGGACAGGGCAGGTTTTGTTTCCCAGCTCTTCTCCGATTGCTCCAGTTGAAGAGTAGATCGTCTCTCAGTCATGCAGATCACAACCAGCTGACTGCTGAGTGATGCGTTTGTGTTCATATAATGCTTGCTCTGCTTTGTGATGTTTCTTTGACGATGCCTGACAAATCGTTAAATTCTATTAGCTGAGAACGACCAGTACGGTTTGCAGATGATCTGCCAGACTTCTGCCTTCAGTTTGTTTTTTGATCCAAGTAGTTGCTTGAAACTCTGTCATGAATAGTTTTGGGAACACAACATCTTTTGGAGCACGCAGTTGTTTTTGGAAATGGAAACAGTTTTGGTGTCTCCTTACTTAGTTTCTCTCAAAAGTAGGACTTCTTTTTCCAACGTTGAATCAAAATAATGGAGAAACTCACTTGCATTAGTCATTTCTGCATCAGAGCTTTCTACAGTTGCATTCACCTCAGAAAAGGGTCACTTTAAAATGTTTCTCAGCCTCCCTTGTGGTAGTCATGCAGATGGTTTTACCTTCTGTGCCCATGTTTTGAGATATGACTCTGAAACCTCTAAATGGAATTATGTTTGGGGTCTGTAAAGCATTGAAAAATGACATAAAAACAGAAACAGACCTTTCCCGGTTATCCAGGACAATCCACAAATCCTTCCTGTCAACATATTTTTTTCTTTATTAGGACCATTTCTTCGGTAGAAAATAGTCCACAGAGAGAAAAAGGTAACCTCATTTTTAAAACGGCACATGAAGAAAGAACACAAGCTCTGAATAAATAACAAGATAAATTATCTTTATTTCCACGTCTTTGTCATTTATAAAATTATGTGTCCACAATTAATATTAACAAGGCAATACAGAGAATCCTTTTAATTTCTCAAAGGTGGAACTCGGGCTCTAGAGACAGTTTATTTGTCTATACAGACAAAGAAAAGGGGAACCGTTGGTCACATGTTATTGATATGAACCTGATCACTCCTTCACTGATAGTAAAGGTTATTTTATTTATTTATTTTTTACAGACGGTAGAGGACTTTGGATACCACGCTGGAGGAGTTGTCAGACCCAAAAAGGATTGTCACGGGTCTCTAGAGCCTGCATCCACACCAAGCCCTTCAATGTACAGTCATAAAACTTCATAACCCAGGATTCATCACTGCTTATCGCTCAGTGTAAACCAGACACAGTTCATTCACAATTTCTTGAACATTCTCACACCGGATAACTATCGCTGAAATGATCAGCATCATCGTCGTTAATTAGCGTAAGCATGATTCTTGTCTATCTTAAACAGGATAACGTCATATTCTTTTTTTCCCTACAGTAAAAGACACAAAACCCCAGCAACTGTAAAAACCAAACGGGAACAATGAAGAAACAACCTTTCTATTCTACAAAACAAAAAAAAAAAATGAGATCCTAAGATACCATGTGCTCAAAGAAAAATAAAAAATGGTTTCTCGCAAGTCGGTCTGTTGTTGGTAAGTAAGTTTCATTGATGTAAGTTATCAAAAAATTAAATATTATATACTGTATAGGTTATTATTACAGTAACAAGGTTCCATGCGATCATATTCTCATCTTCTGTACAGAGTTGAGGATTCAGTAGTAAATAACAAGGCTATACAGACCTATAGTGCCTGGTGGCCAGAGTGCCAGAGCCGTGGAAATCTGGGACAGGGACTGGTGGTCTGCTGGTCTGGACAGAGGAGGCACAATCTCACGGTGGTGGTGGTTAAAAAAAAAAAAAAACTTAATAAAGAACTGAAGAAATCACTAAACATAACGTCCGTTTTATGTCAAGTATAATCAAGATCAAGACATTAATTACTTGAGATAAAATCCAGCTTCTGGTATAAAACGATGCAGAATATTTCACCTCTGTGATGCTCAAAGCCTCTTAGAGGGTTTTCCTGTCTTGTGATGTGTTTTAATCAACTTTTTCAGTGTACTTTCATCAACTTCTGCTTAAAAACTGCGAGATTTCCTCTTGTACATTTCCAAAGATGACCCCAGAGAGCATGTGGAACTGGAAATATCTGGATTTAATGATGTCATGCCATCTAAGTTTGGCTAAGCTATCCCCTGGAGTAAGAAAAAAAAAAAACATCACCAAGCAACAAAATAGATGAACACAACTACGTACAGTCCTGTAAGCAAGAGCAGACCGGCCACTAATATTGAAGTGTTTATGGTTAGATTTGCTTTTAGATTCCAAATCATGCTCGGTGTCACACTGTGAGAGGCAGCCCCGCTTGCTGTAAATAAGGTCTGGGAGCAAAAAAAAGGAAAGAAAAAGTGGAAAGATCTGCACAGTCTGTCAGTAACTCCCAGTTAATTTAATTTAGCACAGTTATCTTCACCAGGCAACAATTTGCTTTGACGATCTCTGTAATTTAAACATTGCTTTATTAAATTAATTTGAAGCTGAGTGAGCAGATTTGAGTTTTTTTTGATCCAGCACCTTTACTTAAGTTTTTTTTTTTTTTGTATGTGCACACTCCTCTATCCTATGTGGGAGCAAACAAGAGACCAAACACACCGCTGACCCAGTCCACAGAGCACCGGGGCTCGACACAAAACCCATATTTAAGACTTAAAGACACAATCCAAACCCCCCCCCCCGCGGGTTCATTCAGTCAAATACATTACTATTTAGTCATTATAAAACAATACCCAAGTGAGTCGCTAAAGCACTGAGAGAGCAGGAGGAGCTGAGGGAGCAGCGCACAAAGCACAACAAAACGAGTTTCCTATCAAACATACCTCAGACCGGGTGGACATTCAGAGTCTTTAAGACCTCGGGTGATGAGAATGAGTATCACCGACAGGGCATGAATGAGTGAGAGTGGTGGCGGCGGGGTAAAAGGGTCATTAAAGGTTCGCAGAAACACATTCATTTCGACCACATATTAAATGTGGAGGTGCAGTGGGCTTTGTAAGGCATGGACGTTAGATGTGCTTAGTACAGAAATGATACATGAACGAGTGAGACTGAGACAATCAAGCGGTTTAGTTGCCATTCCTTAACTTACTTTAACTACATCATCTGTGCGTTTCAAGGACTGAAAAACCTATCAAGTCAAATTAGACAAATTATTAAGTAAGGATATATGCACACACACACATACACACCTTAGCGTTGGTGCAGGATTAGAAATAACTGAATAAATTAAAAAGAGAGATCAACAACATGATGCGCCAAGACAATTATTCTGCACAAAATGTCACTGAGCTTCATCCTGATCTACATTTAATTTAGATAATCTGGCAGCTAAAACTCCAATGGCAGCACAGCAGACAGACATTAAAGTGAGGCTTAACAGGACCAGCTGGGTGGACTGGCTGACAACTACTCTACTGACAGTCTTTACTGCTGGTTTGGTTGATGTTTGACATTTTTATTTATTTGAGTTTTATTTGAAATCTTTATTGTCTGTGAGCTGACCTCAGCTCCTCGAATTAAGAGCCGAAGGAAGCGGCCAAGCAGCGTAAAGCTATTCACACCTTTAGGTGAAGCGACATCTCCCGCAGCCCGCAACTAGAGAGCCCGATAAACCCCCCATCCCACGTCCCCACCCGGGGCCCAGAGCTGCCTCCTAGACAGAGAGCAAGAAAGAGAGACAGAGAGAGAGAGCAGGACAGGAGACAGGAGAGTAACTCTGCATAAAACACAATTAACAAGATTCGTATGTGGTGAGAGTAAAAGACAAGAAGAGGTGAAGGAGCAGCGCTGTGACAAACTGGCCAGAGATATTATTGTGTTGTGCTGACAAGGCCGCGTTCTTGCAGAGCTGGCTGGAAGTCAGCGCCGGTAGTGTGGGTGGCAGAAGCCGGGGCATTGCCTCCAGATAATGTTTTTGTGGACACATACAGGTACGGTGGCTCTCTACACTGGTCATGCCGCCCTCGAGAGCCGGCTGTTTTCACCTTCCACACTCTTGCTGATGCTCATCTTTTTGTTGCCAGTGTGCACACCAGTCTCTTCTCCACGCCGGGCCCTCTCAATCTCTCTTTCGGTCTCTGTGCTAATGTCAACCCCCTTCCCACCCAACCCCACCCAGTATTATCAACCTCCGTTCCCCTGTCCTCCCTCTCCTCCCCCCACCCCAAAGTCCATTTACGGCACCACTATGTTTGTAATGTACAGTCAAAAAAACCAATGAGCAGAAATCTTTAAAAAGCAGAGCCCTGGGCAGTTATCTTTTTTCTTTCTTTTTTTTTTTTTAACGCCTGCGGTTGTTTCTCGCTCTCGCAACTATAAAGACAGGCCTGCATGTGCCTGTTCGCACACTCGCACATACATACACACAGTACCCATTTACTCACGCACTCGTACGAAGCCATGCTCGCAGAAACCTAGTGCACACTCTTTCTTGCACACTCGTTCTCATGCAAGCCACTGCTCATTTCTAGTGGTGGTTTGTTGGACATGCAGGAGTGGGGGAATGAGGACAGGGGAGAGAGAAAAAGGCTCCTAGCTCATAAAGGGAAGAGGGTAGGCGTGTGTCTAAGTGTGTGAGTGTGTTGAGGGAGAGGTCTTAGTTCAGCTGCCATCTCCTCCGATATTTCTTCTCTTCATCACCTGCCAAGGACGGAGAAGAAAAAAAAAACACATCATTTAGAATACATAATAACTAACGCCATCAGTCTATTGCTGCGAGTTTCTATGGGAGAGAGAAGAAAGGCATGAAGAGGTTGGAAATAGAGTACCTTTTCACAGAAGGTGAGATAAAAAGAATTTAGGCTGAATTAGAAATGCAGGAGAGAAAAAAAAGCAGAAGAAAGTTGTCAGTAAAATCTGATTTTCAACATCACAACTCAAAATTTTTGTGGGTTTATTCTTTGGAATCAAGTGGACCAAAATGGCTCAACATACCATCTAGATGGTTCCTGGACATATATTTAAGTGCCTCATCCAGGAGGATGACTGGGATGGAAATCTTCAGGACCACGATCCACTGGGACCAGCGCAGGGGGGTCACTTGGAAGATCAACTGCAGGACAGAGGAAAATAAAAAAAAAGTCAGAAAGCATCAGAGCTACAGCGTATGCTACCGTGGCCATGACGCCTCCACACGCTGGTAATCCTGCAAAGTGGGAAAACATAAAACACACACGGCCAAACCAAACACGGGAATGTGCTGCAAACACAGAAAACACAACCATATACAGAAATGCTGCAGCTGCACAACAAGAGTTAGAAAACAAGTTTCCACCATATTTAGTTACCGCTGGAAACTGATTGTTGTTTTGTGACTCATCGCCTGTGCAACTTGAAGAGGAGCTGTATTCGGTTGTGTTTGTCTGTATGATGCTGCATGTGTTGGCTGAGATTCTTTTTTTTTTTTTTTTAATCATTTGCTTGTGTTTTCTCAAGCTGCAGTGTGTTGAACGTTGTCATGGTATCTCTGAGGATTATCAGTATGTTTCTTTTACAGCCACCTTCCCCATAGATCCAAGGTTAGCTCAAAAGTCCACAAGTGTCCCCGTGGATTAACACTCACCGGCAGAGGCTCAACATAGAGGATTAAGAAGTGGAGGGAGAGGGAGAGGATGATGGCTCCCAGCAGCCAAATGTTGACCCATGGAGGCATCCTGAGCAGGGACTGGTTCTCAGACAAACTGGACAGTAGATCAAAAAGTTTACAATTCAGCAGTTTGACTTCAGGGACTTATAAGTTATTCTGTCTTGTTGCAAAGATCAAATTATTCTGTCAAACTCACTTACAGACTTATAAGTTTCTTGTGAGAAAATTTGAACCTAACATTAGCTTCCCTCCTTGTATGAGCGATAGCAACCATGTAAACATGTGTCTGACAGTTTTAGTGACTGTCTCGGCTTGGGATAACATTTTCATTGGTCAGGCAGCTCTTTATTTGAACCTTCCCTTTCTCAGATTCTTTCCTAAATGAGACATTAGCATTTGTTTCTGTAGGGAGCTACTGACAGACTTGCTCCATGAGCAATCCTGGCAAAAAGCAGCATGAAGTTTTCCCTTCATACCACTGTTCCTTTTATTTTCTGCCTTCCCAAATAAGCATTATTCCATTTCTTAAGATGTGTGGCTAAGCTTGATTCCTTCGCCACATTAACCAAATGCAAAATCTGAAATATATGAGCATTATAAACAGCAGTGCTCGGTCCTTCAGCAGTGAAAATAGTTGCTGCTTGTGATGGATGTGTTTTTCTTCGCATGCTGTTATCCCTGCCACGGCTGTGTGATTCTTTCTCAAAGGGAGTGCTGTCTCGTTGGGTGACAGTGTCTTCCTTTTAATAAATATCTGACAGCTCGGACATTTCAACCCCGACATCACAACACAGGAGACGACTGACCTGTTGAGCGCATTGAACATTTCGATAGTGACCAGCACAGACAGGGCCATGGTTGTGGGGTAGCGGGATTCAAACACCTCACAGTCAATGTTCTGGAACATGGGGTTTTCCTCAGTACACTGCATGAAGTGTCTCTGCAAAAAAAAAAAAAAAAAAAAAAAAGAGAGACAGGCAGGAGTTAGTGTGTGTGTCGGTGCTAGCATGTGTGTCAGCAGGATGTCACCAGGACCTCTGCGACCTGGTTTGATGGAGCTCAGATCTGATGGGGGAACAGCTGCAGAACCTTGGCCTTGTTCCCACCTTGTGTGCAATCAAACCACACGGGTCTGACTTCATTTTCTATTTCTGTACGCTGCTGGGGTGGCCAAACACTAACATGTCCGACAGCGGAGAATATAAAGCCGAAGAGGAGGCTGGGAGGGGGGTAAATATTAAAATATGTTTTGCATGTCATCACATTTTGTTCATATTTACATTTTACACAGCCTGCCAACATTTTTTGGAAACAGTGTTGTAATAAGAGAAAAAATGCTACGGCAAAGACAAGAAGACAGAGCAGAACAATATTTTGCAACTCACCAGCTGATAGAAAGACACTTGTGGACCTTCTTCATCAAACAGGTACCACCATGTGGCAGCACCGACTGTTCCAAGACCCACATATCCTGGAGGAAGAGACATACGTTTACACCAGATGCCATTTGATGCCACTTGGCACAAACAACGGCAGGGACTAAAAGAAAGAAGTCAAAGATTACTGTGGCTACACAGATAGATGGTGCTTAGTTACAGGCAGGGAATCAGCGTCTGAACAACAGTGTTTTGATATGCACGTGCATGCAGGCTAAATAATTGCTAAATAATTAGCTATTTAATGTGATAACCTAGTCAGAGCCCTGATTGGTTGGTTGGTTTTGCACACCAGTGAGGAAGAAACACCTGGTGTCACAGCTCACACTGTCACTTCATGTTTATGGCTTTTTAATTAACTTTATTAGGCTCAGATCAACGCTTTGGTGATCAGTTTGATGTGTTTAGAGTTTCACTGTAGTGCTTGATGACTTTGAGCTAACCGTCTAGTCTCAATAAACATTATTCCTGCTATTTGCTGCCCCTTTTTTACTAGAATTCCAGTATAAAGTTAGAGAGCGCTGTGTACAAAATTTAAATCCATTACCTCCGATGGCCAGATATCTGAAGAAGAGCCAGCCAGAGATCAGAGGCTCCTTAGGGTTGCGGGGAGGTTTGTCCATGATGTCTAAGTCTGGAGGGTTAAAGCCCAGGGCGGTGGCAGGCAGGCCATCAGTCACCAGATTAACCCACAGCAGCTGGACTGGAATCAAAGCCTCAGGGAGACCCAGGATGGCCGTCAGGAAGATGCTGGACACGGAGAGTGAGAAAACACACCGACGTCAGCTAAGAAGATTAGACTAAAAAGGTTAAGATGGTGCCACGTGGTGGCTGTATCCGTTTGATTTCCTCACCAGACAACTTCTCCCACATTAGAGGAGATGAGGTATCTGATGAACTGCTTCATGTTGTTGTAGATGGCCCTGCCCTCCTCCACGGCAGCCACTATGGTGGAGAAGTTGTCATCAGACAGCACCATCTCAGACGCAGACTTGGCCACTGCTGTGCCGGAGCCCATGGCGATTCCAATCTCTGCTTTCTTCAGGGCCGGGGCATCGTTCACACCGTCTCCCGTCTGTGACGAGAAAACATTTGTCATTAAGTCCAAAACTTGAATGATATAAACATCAAGACCAATAATTTTAAGAAGAAGATGATTTTCAACATTATTGTAAAAGGAGGCAGATTTCATGGAGCCTGCAGCATTAAGAACTACTTTAAAGTAAGGAATATTTTCTAGTGCAGAAAGCTGTAAGCTGTAAATTGGAGAATAAAGCTTCTCTGGCACAAACTGGTGCTGTGTGCTGTATTAAACATGACAGTAAAACATTAAGGTTTCTGTAACTACTCTTGCTTCAACTTGTTTGTTAAAATACTGAGTCCAGAATATTCTATAAAGTGGTCCAAGAATCTAACGATGATTGAAAACGAACCACTATCTCATTATGTAAAGTCTCATTATCGTTTCAGATCCAGGCAGGATTAAAGCTAAAGCTGAGCAAGTGAGATATATTAATCTGTCATGGCAAGGCCTAAAGTGGCTTTCTGTGTCTGTGTTGAATAGTGGAGGGTAGTCTTGACAGGCAAATGGTGATATTGTTGTCTGCCTCACTCCATCATTCCCTCCCTCCCTCCCCCTTCCCATCTTTCTTTGAATCAACCCCTCGTCTGAGACGTGTGTCAGATAGGAAGCAGCAGAGCGGACGAGAGATGACAGCTTTTGATAGCAGTTTTTTTAGAGAGCAGCCTCAGAGAGACCTGAAACATGTCACGCCTCACTGGGCGCCTCTCATGCAATCTTCACATGTCATTTGAAAAAAGCAGAGCTGAAGGCATTTGAAAAAGATTTTTTTTTTTTTTGTCTTGCAACGGGCAGAGAGAAATACATGACAGAGAAATTATGCAATATTTGGACTTGTAGGAAGCAGAGAAAAGTATAAAAATGAAGGGATGCCAGCGTACGGCAGAAAGAAGTAAGAGTATACTAGTAACTGTGAGTAACGTCATCTCTTCTCCTCACCATAGCAGTAATTTCATCAAATGACTGCAAGTATCCCACGATCTTAGACTTGTGAGCTGGCTCGACTCTGGCGAAGCATCGCGCCCGCTTGACGGCCTCCCTCTGGGCATCCGACGGCAGATCATCAAACTCGCGGCCCGTGTAGGCCTTCCCTGTCACGTCCTCCTCCTCTCCGAAGATGCCAATTCGTCTGCAGATGGCCACAGCTGTGCCCTTGTTGTCTCCCGTGATCATGATAACACGTATACCTGCCTCATTGCACAGTTTCACTGACCCGATCACCTCCTTCCTGGGCGGGTCGAGCATGCCCACGCAGCCAACAAATGTGAGACCCAGCTGAGTGGAAACAGAGGGGGGAAAAAGAAAGAGAGAAAGAGGGAGATTAGGTTGCACAGGGCTAGATCTGAGAACAGAATCTCACTTCAGTTTCAGAGAAATGGAATTCACCCCTTTTTATTTATATTGCTGCTGGAAAACACCAAACAGATTCATTTTCCAGTGAAGAAGAGGGTAAAAACTATAACAACTGAATCACTACTGGTTCAAACAAATTTGCTTTCTTGCCCAAAGTTAGACGAGAAGATGGATACTAGTCTCATGTTTGTCCGTTATATATGAAGCCAGGAGAGAGTTAGCTTAGCTTAGCACAAAGACTGGAAACAGGGGGAAACAGCTAGCTGGGCCTCTGTCCAAGGGTAAAAGAAACTCTGCCTACCAGCACCTCTAAGGCTTATTTATGTACATGTTATAGAGAGCCCGAGTGAGAGTGAAGGAACCACCTAGTGGAACAGAGGCTAGCCCAGACATGACATCATGACTTTGGCTCTGTTTAATTTGTGAGAAAAACAAAGTGAAAAAGCGGAAACTTGTAAGGATTAAATAAACAAGTTATAACCTGTTAAATTTTTTTCAACCTTGGACAAAGTTAGGCTAGCCGTTGCTCTCTGCTTCCAGTCTTTATGCTAAGCTACGTGGCTACCGGCTCAAATTTTGAAAAAAAATTGTGAAAATGTGAGTCATTTTCTTAAAAGGAAAACCTAAATATTAGATTTAAACAACGTGGATTCCTAAGCCAAAGATCAGATGTTACCACAGTCCTCTGCTGTACCTCATATTTTACAAACTTGCTGGAATCCTCCAAGTCCATGTCCTCTTTGCGTGGCGGGGTGTCATGAGTGGCCAGTGCTAAGCATCTCAAGGTGTCCCTGCCTGTCCCCCAGTCTCTGATCTTAGACAAAAGCTGGTCGCGCAGGTCTGGCGTTAGTGTCACCTTCCCAGTTCCCACCCGCAGGTACTGACAACGCTCAATCACGCTCTCTGGAGCACCCTGCGGGGACACAAAAGAACGTTAATCTACAATGACAACGAATGGAAGTGATGCATGTCCAACTGTGTATTCGTGACTGTGTTATTCATGCATGCCTTGATGAACATCTTGCTCTGGGAGCCCGGTTTGACGGGTGTGCAGAAGACTGACATGGACTTGCGATCACGGGAGAACTCCAAGGTGAACTCCTTCTTCATCAACTGCCTGATAACCTGAGAGACAAACAGGAGGAGGAAGAAGAAAGTGACAAAGAGATCGAGCTGTATTAGTGAACAGATGTCAGGCTGGCAGCCGGTGAGGTTTGGCTTAGCTAATGACAGCTGAAGGATCACACATTGGACCTAGAACCCAATCACCTTGTGTGATGGATGGCTGGATGGCATACATGGAAAACAACAGCAAAATGAAGACCAAAATACACAACAGGTCTACAAAAATCTGCCTAAAAACCTCCCTGTTCCTTACATATTATCACGCTTAGTGTCAACTCTTTTCCTACCAGTAGGTGTCCCTCTAGTTCAGCCTGTGCTGATGTACAAAAGGCTGAAAGGTTAACACTGATCATTCTCTCATCTCTCAGACTGCTGCGATGTTGTCACATCCTGTCAGGAGACCTCTGACCTGAAATCTGCCAACGTAACAAACTTCTCCTCTCTATCAAACAGGGAGAGCAGTGGGAGTTTGGCTTGGCATGGCAGGCTGGGAAATTTCTAGCTGTGTACGCCCAGCAGAGACATGGAAAAAAGTTGGAGCTGAGGATGGATGTTATTGTTAAGCATTCATCCATTTATCTTTTAAGCAGGTGCACTGAGCCTATTCAGAGTTTTGGATTAAAACCAGAAAACTTTTAATCTTCTTGCTTCTCCATCTCTCTGATTCTGTCACGACAAGGCTCTTCTCATCTGAGACTCCAAAGCGTTTGTCACTGACAAGCTTTCCTCTTCCTGGAAGAGAGGCCAACGGGGATTTTAATGACCTTTATCTGCATGTGAAGCGAAAAGACTCGCAACCAGAGGTGACTGGCTTCAACACAGTGGATGACAGGCCCCCTCGGCACTGAACGCTAACAGCGGCTTCGTGATTCATTTGTCGCTCAGACACAAAGACTCTCACTCTCATGCGCAGGTCAGGCTCAACACTTTGCAGACTGCCCTGACATCTTCTCGGAGGAGATCAGGCATTTAATTTGTGATACGCTGAAGATGTTTTAGCTCGTAACCAAACAGCCTCACACCCTGAAGTCAAACATATAAATCTATCAACAACTTTGTGCTGTAGTCCTTGAGTGAGACGCCAGAGCCTGATCTGTTGACTCACTGTAATTCTATCCGGATAAAACAACACTGAAATGTGAAATATCACCTGCAACATATATGGAGCAGTGGACAGTATGAGCAGAGTCTCCAAACCAGCAGACATGCCAGTTGACAAATCAAACAATGTGCTCACTGCAGATGAATGACTGGAAGAGACTAGACTGCATATCATCTATTTTATCCTGCACATCCTCCTTCCAAGTCAAAATCTGGCATCTACATCACCAACTATGCAACTTCAGTGCCAACAGTTGGGTTGGAGATTTGGGTGTGTTTGCGAGTAGCAGCAAATTTTAGGCTTAAGCCGAGATAAGGAGTATGCTACAGAGGTCTGGCAAGCTCGCTTCTTCCTAACTTTGATGTGTAAACTCGATGGAGTTCCCCGCATCACGTTACAGGGTCAATCCACATGGAGCTTACCGAGTTGCAGCAACCGGCGCGTTCCACCTTGCTGAGTCCGGACACGTCAGTCTTGAAGACGTTCATCTTCTCCACCAGGGTGGTGAGAGCCGTCTCTGTGGCTTCACCCACCTTCTCGTAAACGCCTTTGGCCTAGGAGAGAACATAAATGCACCAAAACATGATTCTCAACAAGCGTTTCGAGAAGTGATTGAGTCATTAAATTCAGACACTCTCTCCATTGTTAAATGTGAACGAGCCTCTTGAAAATGACAGAAGGACGACTCCTGAGCAAATGTGCGGGTCGTTCACCTCTGCCTCCGCAAACGTTGAGTCACACATGCAAAGCGTTTTGAAGTGTGCGTGCCCTTGCCAGCCAAGATGTGGTAGTAGGTGAGATGACGCAATAATGGCGTACCACACATCATTTGCTTGTGTGACGGGGCGCAAAGACCAATAAAAACACCTCAATTCTCTCCAGCACTCAGCTGTTCTTCCCCTCCCCTCCTCACAGTTTAGCACGTTTTGATTTCACAATCGGGCTCTTTATTTAAAAAAAAAAAAAAACGTAAGAAATTGGTGGTGAAACGACTATTTATTAACGCACACAGTTGGTCTAGGAGGAGACATCGGAGTAGAGCAGGGTCTTACCCCTGGTCTCTCTCCTCAACATGGTTACCATGATACCATGGTGATGACAAAGAGGTGAGAAAAGCAATCCAAACCGGAGAAAAAAGATCATACTTCAGGAGTAAAATTAGCTCAGCTGAAGAACAAAAGAAGAGGAGGCTTTCTGTTCTGTGCGTGTGCGTTACATTTCTACCTTTTATGGAGACCTTACGGTGTGTGTATACTGTAAATGCATGAAGACATTTGCAAAGAAACTTATTCTACACAAAGCTGCATGTGTTACAGATGGGTTTATTTTGCATAGATTATTTTTGTGCATGTGTGTGTGTGTGTGTGTGTGTTAATGACCTCATTGTAGTCCAGGGAAGAGTCATTGCACATGGAGCACACAGTGGCCAGCTCCAAAAGTCCATCATAGTCTCCACATTGTATGGGCTTGTCTCCTTTCAGTCTGGAAGGAAAATACACACACACACACACACAGCAACACATATGAGCGTCACTCACAACAGTAAAACACCGGGGAAAATCACTTCACAGTTCCCTACACCTCAACCTCATCCATATGTATGAGTGGGGAAAACATTCAGTTGTTTAGCATTTCAAAGTTGACTGAAGAAGCAGTGGCTACGCAGTAGTAAACAGTGCATTTGTGTGTGTGTGTGTGTGTGTGTGTGTGTGTGTGTGTGTGTGTGTGTGTGTGTGCATGCGTTTCTGACGGCGCTGATTGTATGACAACCATGGATCCCTTCCCGGTAGAGACTGTAGAGACTGCAACCGTTGCTAGAGAAGAGAGCTCCCACACAATAACCCACACTCTGCCGTTATGAAATCGACAGGTTCATGCAGAGTCAGAATGCTGTACTCACCGAAAAACAAAATAAACAACATGCACATACATGAACTCTTGACGCTCTCTCCTACCTAATAACTTACCACCTACCTATATTCCTCCACAATAACACTTTTACTGAGATCCTGACATGAGATCAGAATTACCACACAATTCTGACACTTGCCTGCCCAAGTTAACGCTACATTTCAACGCCACTGTAAGCAAGAGGGCGGTGTAACGCAACAGGCATAAAGTGTAGTGAGGCGTGATGGTGTTTCATATGACTGTTGATCTGAGCACGCACAGCAATATGCAACACGAGCATCCAGGATTACTAACTATTTCCCTGGTTATCGCAGAAATTGCCATAGCAACACATGGAGCACAGAGAGAAACATTTTTGGGAATCATTAGCACTGATGTAACAAATCTTGGAGCACAGACCGCATCACAGTTTGCTTGACTACTATCTATTTATATTTTGTTTTGAAATAAAGCAACTCAGAATTTCATCATCAAGGACACCAGTCAAAGAGCCAGCTTGAGTTCTATTCAAAATGGTAGAATTTGAAAAGCACACAGTCATTCTTCATAAAATGAGGTTTAAGGTTGGACCATATTTTCCTCAGTAACGGGAACACGTCTTCAAACTGTGACACTCACATTTGTCCCTCAGGAGCGTATGTAGACCCGGTGATAGAGAACTCATGAAGGGTGCAGCTCGAGTCTACCACCTTGTCTGCAATGAACATCTGTAGAGGAGAAAAGACAAACACAAGGAGAGGCAGTATGGTGAGCGAATTGATCCAAACCGCAGAGTAAATAGTCACAGTGTTGACTACAGTTTACGCCAAAACAAATATGTAGCTCTACAACCTTATTAGACCTTTTGGTGGAGTCACGATTAAAGCAACATACATCATACAAATATATTTTGTCTTATTTTTCTACATGAAGTTTTTCATGTACATGTAAATATACAAACATTATGTGTTATACCCACAAAACAACACTGGGTGAATAAAATGATTCACAGGATATCTAGAATATTTACATTTATCTATTAAATGATGCCATTTTGAGCTGAATATTTCACTCAATTAGACCTATGCATCTCGCCTGTGTCAACAAACACAATCATGATATTTATATCATTTTTGTATATTTGTATATGTTCATGTGTTATACTGTTTGGGGGGGGGAGTGTCTACATAAACTTTATTTATTATTTTACTTTAATTTAAAGCGGTACTAGTGACTTTTGCACAGTGGTCACTGAGGCTACAAGCAGCAATTATGGAATAATATTAAATGCTAAAACTCTGTGCAACAAGAATCATAGTGTCTATATGGTGACTTAGTAATGTCAGTTAGACAGCAAACTATGCAAAGTTTATGTTAGCTAAGATTAGTCTCTATAAAATACACAGAGAAGATCAAGTGAGGCTGTAGCAAAGAGTGAATATTATTTCCTAAGAATTCAGCTTTTTATTTGAAAATGGTTTCTTGTTAATCTTGGAAACTTGTCTGATGGTCAGCTCTCAGGTGTGGCATGTCCTTGAGTCGAGTGTGCCCACAGAGGTAATATCACACTTTTGTTGTCACAGCATGCCAACATGGAATTGCTCTCTTGCTGATTGTTGGTACATCTCAAGCAGTAAAATTGCCGAAAGCGATTTATTGCCATGGTGGCACCGGCTTCCAATTCACACATAGACCCGTGGTGTCAAAGCAGAGTCTCTCTGAACAATGAAGGCTGCATCTTCAGGAGCAGGATGTTGATAACAAAAGACTAATTACTGTGCCTTTCTTCTTGACACACTCCGGATAGAATAAAAGGTTGTAAAGTATTATGAAGATGAAATCGTGGTTGTAAACAGGAAGTACTCTGGCAGCTGGAGAAAGGGTCACAGGAGAGGTGGAGTTCAAACTGCAACCAGAAGTCAACGAATTCCCCTGAAGACTTTTCGACCAGGTGACAACCAGTTTGGGCAGCAGTCGCTGTATTCTCACCTCTATCCGATTCTTATTGTTTCTAAACATGCAGGCAACATGGGAGTTACACTGCTCAAATGTTTCGATGTAAAGCTTAATCGGTCACTCACACTGTCATACACACTACAGTCAACTGCTGGATGACAAAACATAAAATCAGAGAAAGCAGGATAAACAGCTGGACTCTCAGAGCTGTCAAAGGATTTGCTTTGTTGGCAAGTCTTCCTCCTGAAATTCCCCCAGGAAGGGCGGACTTCAATGCACTGGTAATACTGACACATGGAATAAAAAAAGGAGGGAGTGTTGTGGCTTATCTGAATGACAAACAAGTCTACAATAGGTTAAACGATTGCCCTTGATTTCCACTTGACACTTAAAGGGAGAGTTCAGGCTTTGTATGAGGTGCTCAGCGTATTACATGCAGTAGACAGCAATGAGCGCAGGCCCAGATTGGAGAAGCAGACGAGGATTTTATGACCCAAAAAGATGATCTGCAGCGTAATACAGTGCACAGCGGAGCTGCATAGGAATACAGAGGCTCTACAGAGGTCTGACGGCAAGGTAAAAGCAGTGAAAATGTTCTGAATAGAGCACACGATTAAACAGATATTAATTTTTTATCTAGATAAAATACATTTCCTGCTGACCCTGTCCACAGTTTTGCAGAGATCTGTTTCCGTGCAGGGATCCCTGTCGGCTTCTCCAAATTGGGGGCACGCTGACCGCCGTCTACTGTAGATAATACACTGACTGTGAATAAATTAAATACGTCATACAACCCCAATTCAAAATACTAAAACTATCCCTTTAAGTTTGGCAAACAGTAAACACATGCACAGAGGGAAAACTCTGCTACGACCTTGCTTAACTCTGTTTGAGACTGCATTAAATCTGACTGATTAAAGACCTAATGAAGCAGCTATTTGGTTAAACCCTTAACTCGATTCTTCTGTCAGTCAGTGTGTGTGTCTGTGTGTGTGTGTGTGTGTGTGTCACTTACCAGCACCCTCCAATTAAAAAAGACCCACGAAATCAATGGCAGACTTCGGATAAGAGGTACCTCTTGTCCCCCTTGCATAGATGCCTATAGGATACGTCTTAGCCTTTTAATGGAGTAATTATTCCTTAACAACTCTCTGCGGCAACGAGGTTCCTACATTTAGTCTACTGATGTAGTCTAGTCTGGACAAGATGAAAGAAAGTCACTTATAAATAACTGTCATACTAAATCATGATTATAGCCTCTGAGATTATAGCTTTTGTGGGAACATGCAATTTTGTATTTGTAATTTTTGACATTTTCCCTCTTTTATTCCAATAAATAATGATGTTATTGGGTTTTGAAGTTGTAGCTTTAGAGTTTTATTTGCCTCTATAATTATCAGAACTTCTGTGACTTTTAAAGAAAAATAAATAACGATCAAGGGTCATTAGTTACTTCCAGGATATCCAAGGTTTGATTTTCATGCCATTAAGCCCCATTTTTGAAGTTTGTTTCTATTTATAGTCTATTTGTTCAATAAAAAAAAAACACTAAATGGATTTCTACATTTACCTCTTTATGTACTGTGGTAGTTTTTATTGTTTGTGGTGTAGTCTGCCATTCCAACACAAGATTCAAATGTCTTCCTGTGAACGAGGACCTCGAGAAACTGATGCATGCGTGTAACCCAGCGTCACTGTTTATCTCTATCTGTTCAGTCTCTTAACACATTATCAGAGCTGTGATAGCAAAAAAAAACAACAGTTGATATTTTCTTTACAAGGTGCATGCTTCTTACCAACAGCACAGACATATCCTGTTATTTCATTTTTTTTTTTTTTGTTATTTTCATTTCATTTTGGGCCCACATCATCAGCCTCTGTACTTTCTGTTCCACTATTCTGCACCAAATAAAATCTGCGGTCAGTTTTCCCTCACTATTTGATCCACTCTGGTCTCCAAGGAAACAAGGCCCAGTGTGATTCATGTGACTCAGTGATAGTAGCACAAGTTTATGTTCTTCTACTCATTTCCTCTGAGCTTGTGTGGGGATGAATGATGAGTAACCCTTTTTATGTGTGCATGTCTTTTCGTGTGTGTGTGTGTGTGTGTGTGTGTGTGTGTGTGTGTGTGTGTGTGTGTGAAGGGAAAGGGGAAGTACGGTGTCAGGATACAGAGGGGAATCCCTGGAAATCCTGCGGATATGGGGATACCCCCGAGGCAAGGGAGACACATGGCGCTATCACGGCCACTGGCTGGAGACCAGTCCAAGAATAAGCACAGATGGATAAGCCTGGGCAAACATTCATGTGGGCATTTAAACCTCGATGCACAAACACCATAAAAACAGACCGGCCTGAAGCTTACAAAGAACATGAGGGGTTTAGCAATGAACGAATGAACGAACGTTGCTATCTCCAGGAAACACCACGATGGGAAAAAAAAAAAGTGTAAAGCGGAAGTTTGATTTGTCTTTGTGAGAGTAGGAGCGTGCATGTTCCCCGTTATCTCCCTGTGGAGCGCCAAGAGCAACAGACCAGGGTGTATAGGAGGAGTGCAGAAGGTCAATATTTACCAGCGTCAGCTTGCTTTGCTCTTTTTCTGTCTGGGAGAGTTTCAAGGCTGCGGTGAGATCACTCCTCCGTGTCCCTCCTGCTAGAGGGAACTCCCTGCTGCTAAGCATTAAATCACCCAGATACTCCACGTCATCTCAGGGGGCAAGGGGAGGGAGGGCACTCATACGGCGCAAGCCAAGTGCACGGTACTCTCATGCCAACTCCATTTTCTCTTTGCTTTTTTGACCTGCCAAAAGCACTACATGCAGTCTGCAGGACAATCAGCTTCTGCATCAGCTACGGTCATTAGCATTCACCATGTTTGGGGCTGAAGTTACATACTGAAAGCTTGATTTAAAGCGTGGTGGTGGGGTGTATTTTGATTGATTGACAGGTGCCTCAGGGTATTACGGGGCATTCAGCCAAGCCAGTCAAGCTCCGTCGCACTGCACAAAGATTCAGGTTCGGGTAGATTTTTCTGTGGGATTTTTGACCTTTAAAAACATTTTACTGTAGACAAACTCAAAGTTTGTATGTTTTTTACAACCTTCCATATCAATACTTCAAACTATTAACAAGTATCCAGATTAATATGCTTTCAGTAATCAATAGACTAATGCATGACCTTTAAGTTTTCCATTATAAATCACTGAATGAGCTGTCTGGTCATATTAGTCACTTCATAACCTACTCATGCTGCCAGTACTTCTGAGGTCATTAACAAAGTTGAGAGGTGAGATGGAGGATGTAAGGACAAGCGGTGTTAACTGAGATAATGTGTGTTTGTATGTGTGTGTGTGTGTGTGTTAGTGTGTGTGTGCTGAGCTAGGAGAGCCCTTAACAGGAGCCAAGACAAACAGCACTGCTGGCATTTACTTAGTGCTTAAAGAAAATACGGCTAGTGAGCAACACACACACACACACACACTAACAGACAAAGGAAAGGGTGAGGCTTTGCGCTACAGAACTACTCTTGAATAGTTGTGGATAAGATCTCACAGTGTGTTGTTTAATGTAATTATATATAGAACATTTATGGGCCCATTTATACACTGAAACTGACATGACAGTCCAGGATAAGGATCACTGTGTTGTGTTTATTCAGGCAATGTGACATTTTGGAAACCCTCACTGTGTGTGTGTGTGTGTGCGCGTGTGAGCCGATCTGGTGATAGGCTGTAGCACTCCGGGTGTTGCTGGGTCATGCCAGCTTGCACTATTCTACCAGCAGATATCTCGAATCTGCCAAACGGAGGTAAAGATTACAACACCACAAGGATTTTCCATCCTTCTTAAAGGCACACACGCTCAAAATTCACCTCCGTAACACTTTTTCAAAAGAAACTCCTGGAGGCTTTTAATGAAGTGCCAAACGACAGGATGTGGAAATTAAATACTTAAGATTCAGTTTCTGCTCTGAACCAGTTCAGCTGTGCTAAAGGATACAATAATATGAATTATCTTTGCCTCTGGGCTAAACTATATGACCAGCAGGCAAAGCCTCACATTCAAAGATTAGTTTCCTGATTCCCACTTACTCTGCAGACAGACATCTGGTTGGTGGTGAGGGTACCCGTCTTGTCGGAGCAGATAACAGAGGTACAGCCAAGGGTCTCCACAGAGGGCAGGCTCCGAACGATGGCATTCTTCTTGGCCATGCGACGTGTGCCGAGAGCCAAGCAGGTGGTGATGACGGCAGGCAGGCCTTCAGGGATGGCGGCCACAGCCAGAGCCACGGCGATCTTAAAGTAATAGATAGCGCCTCTGACCCAAGAACCGCCGTGGACAGGGTCTCCGAAGTGGCCGATGTTGATGACCCACACGGCCACGCAGATCAGGGAGATGACCTTGGAGAGCTGCTGGCCGAACTCGTCCAGCTTCTGCTGCAGTGGCGTCTTCTCTTGTTCGGTAGATGCCATCTGATTGCGGATCTTACCGATCTCTGTGGAAACGCCGGTGGCAATAACAACACCTATGGCACGGCCTGCAGCGATGTTTGTACCCTGAGAAAGAGAAAGAGAAAGAGAAAGAGGAAGAGCAATGAGGGCAGGTAAGTAAAAACATTTTGCCAAACATTAAAGAGGAGTTTCCATTTAATCGTACAATAAATCATCAACAATGATAACCTCTCTGAGAATTGCATAACTACATGCAACCAAGGAACTGAAAGTCAGGGTTTATCTATACTGACATCATTTCCTGATATGAAGGCAGAAGGGTTGTGCTTACTGAAAACAACATGTTCTTTTTGTCTTGGTTGACAGCTCTGGGATCAGGAACAGGGTCAGTGTGTTTGATGACGGACACAGACTCCCCTAAAAAAGATTGAGACAGTTGTACAGGATTAGATCTGAGTGTGACTGCCTAAGTTAAACTCATAGCTGAAAGAGTAAAGGAAATATTATCACAGAGGCTTAAATTGTAGAATGCGTACAATCTTAGATCTTCCAGGTTCATGCAATGAAAGTGCAAAGGAGCCGTGAAGTAAGATTATCTGGTGTTTGATGAGAGATGAGACATACCTGTGAGGATTGACTGGTCCACTCGCAGGGTGGTGGACTTTATAGAGGTCACTCTGATGTCTGCAGGTACCTTGTCACCAACTAAAAGAAACAACAAATGACAGGCCAGAATTACTAAAAATGTATGTTAAAATATTAAAAGAAAGACACACATAAAACTCTGTGTGGCTGTATCCAAGTCAAGTTGTTACAGTTTAGGGAACTTAAATATCGGTAGCACATTTCAGAGCAATCCTTATAATAGCTGTTCAGAAATTTCACTCAAAGGAAAAATCGTGGGCTCACAAAAACATTATGATACATCATCAGGGAACCATGAATATCTACAATATTTTCTGTCCATTCATCCATCAAGTAGACGTCAAGCTATTTTATGGAGTAAGAAGAAAAAAAAAAAAATCAGATGATCACCAAAGTCATTAGAATTTATCCTCTGGAGACCATGAATATCTGTAACACATTGTGC
Organism: Protonibea diacanthus; assembly: GCA_028641955.1. Taxonomy (NCBI): domain Eukaryota; kingdom Metazoa; phylum Chordata; class Actinopteri; family Sciaenidae; genus Protonibea; species Protonibea diacanthus. The sequence continues at coordinate 5,570,325 of CM053990.1, read as the reverse complement.
AGTAACCCATCCAATAGTTCGAACTACAAATGTCAACCTGCTGGCAGCAGTGGAGGAAAAGGTCAGGGGATTAACCAAAGTAATTAAACTTCATCCTCTGGGGATCATGAATTTCTTTACTGAATTCTTTGAAATAGGTGTTGAGATATCTGGACTGACCAACCAGTTTACAGACCAACACTGTATTCCTGGTTAGCATGGTGAGAAATGACCAGAAGACCAGCTAAAAGTAGCCAAAAACGGGACAATAGGTTTGTCCTCTATGCTTTGTCTCGCACCCTTGAAGAAAGTCCAGGTGCAGTTGAACACTTAGTTACATCCTATCGAATTTCTGTGTTCAAACAACAAATGCTTGAGCAAAGAAGCATTGGCGGGTTGAGTCCAAACAGGCTGCAGCCGCAGGTAAACAACAGCTCGATGTAACCTTGATGGAGTCATGTTGCTGTTTTAAAATGATTGATTTACCCCCCCTTTTGTTCTCTCTTTACTCTGCATAGATCTCTCTGTTTCTCTGGTATACCACTTCCTTACGTGTGTCAGATATAAACTACAGATGAAGCTTGCATGAAGTCTACAAAATGCAATTCATCTTATCCTGCACAGTCCTACGGTCTGCTTATTAAACCTGCATATTAAACTCGTATTTCATAGCCGGAGCATTATAAGTATCTAATGCCCCAAAACAAAATGGTTATTGCTTCCTCTTTGTCAGAGCTTGATGGTGAACATTTAATGAAAATATTTTCATAATAGCAGGACAGAGCTAGCCCTTGAAAAATGGATCGTTTGATGTAGTCAAAGACGATGATCTCACAGGAGAGGATTGGGAAGCTGCTCCAAACACTCCAGACAGAAATATTCTTCACTTGTTTCTTTCCAGTATGGCAGACGAGGAAAAAGACCTGATCATTACTCTGTGTAATAACCGTTTCATTAATGCCAACTCGGAGCCATCAGAGATCAGTGCTTCTCAGCGTTAAACACAACAAAAACAAGAACTCCCTGAGCATCTACTGTGGCTTTTCAACATGAATGAGGTTAGACATCCTGTCGAATTTCTGCTTTTCCTCGCTGACGTGCTGAAAGACCCTCAACAGGCAGCGTGTCTGCTGTAGCGCACTTCACAGTGAAAACTTTTCAAAGTGGTTTCACGATGAGCGTTCATTTCTTGATCTTCCTCAGAGCTCCATCATCTCCTCTTGACATTTTCTCAGTGTTCTGAGGCCCGAGGAGAATTTCTCACTGTCTCTTTCCTGATAGGACAGACGTGTTGAGAGAGAGAGAGAGATGAAGAGGCTGCACTTGTCTGTAGCTGAATACTGTACTTCCACGTCCATATTTCTCCACATTTCTCTGTCTGACACCCATGAGTTGTGAGAGAACAGGAGTGGGAGAGGCGGAGGGGGAGAGAAGTGTGTGATGTGTTTGTGTGGGAGATGGCTGGGGGCTACAGGTTCACTGTAGCAGGACTGGCCGAGGGCAGAAAAGAGAGGCTTTTCAAACGCCTACCCACACACTCCTGCTCCCCTATCGAACCTCAACTTTCTGCCACGGCCTCCCACAGACACTCTCCATCTGCTGGAAGAGAAATTTAAATCCTACAGCCACTTTGAGTTCAGATAAGCGGTCTTTTAAATATAAGGAATTTGTCTGACTATTATTCGTAGCTCTTTGAGCAGCAATAAAAGAATTAGCACCCCAGAATTTATGAATAATCTGGAACAAAGCACATGCACATTTGATCAGAATAAATGAGGAGGTCTCCTTCCATTTGGTTAAAACTGGACAACCAGGATAGCCTTGACTCGTTACTGGGGAATGGCTCGATGCATGCAGGTTTCCATCTCTTCGGGTCCTGCTGTGTAAACCCTCTCGGAGTTCCTGACAACCTGACCGCTGGAGTCCCTCCATTTAGAAAAAAAACCCAGGAAAGTTCCAGTGGAGGCGCAAATCACAACTGTGTCGTAACCGTGGCTGGCATCACCGGCAATTTACCTACAAGAAGGCAGGCGGGCAGCAGTGGTGGAAACTCGAGTAAATATATTTATGTTCTTTTCTCTCCTCAAAGGCACTTGTGGTCAACAGTGTCCTTTTCCGATACCTCCATACAGTTTATTTTACCCCCAAGCATCAAGTTCCCATGGAACAACCGCGGGCTAATCTGAAGTGCAGGAAAGCCTGGGAAATCAATGAAGGAAAGGAAAATATTTACTTGTTTTCTTTGTCACCATACCCCTAAATGTTTTAGTCAGAAGGGTGTGCTTGAAGATCCCTGACACACATTTCCAAGTGAGAAGAGTGTGTGGCGCGGCAGCACCTACCCGGCTCAGCTGTTTACCCCTGTTTAAAACTGCTTAGCAACAAGATTATGTCAGACTGAAGGAAGTGCTGAATATATGACTGTGTATATTTCACAAAAATGCAGCAGGGCGCACAACACTATTTTCATACCTCTTCTTAAAGTAAACTTTGACAGTAAATCCATTTCTGCACTTAAAACAAGCTGGAGCTCCAGTTTCGACTGGTGCCACGACTTTCACATCTAGATGCAGCCCCGTCCTCTGGCTGCAAAAACAAATATCCTCACCTTATATGCAAAGTTAAAAAGAGAGTGCACAATAAGAGACAAATGTAACTGGTAAATGCCTTCTCCATCATCGTAAACCTTATATAAATGTCATAATGTCGACTATAAAAGTAAAAACTGTGTACAAACAGTAAAATAGTTAGTCATTTTCCATAGCCAGTTGTTTAAAAGGCGCCTTAATTAAATAAAATAAAACAATGGTAAACATAAAAAGTAGCTGGTGGCAGTCAGTGTTCTTGCACGCCCTCCCTTTCCTCCACAGCGGGACAACCAACACGGATTCACCAGCAGCTGCCGACAGCCAGCAATAATATCAAATCCCTTATTCAAACAGCAGATGGTTCATTCGAAGTCGTATCTGTCTGTGCTCCGCGCTGTCACCACAGGTGTCGTTAAAACCTCAACCCCTTGTGAACTTTGGTGTCACAGAGACGAGCTGAATGGAGCACGGAGCGTTGTCATGGTGACACTGTTGGTGTTGACAGTGACGGTGATGGTAGTGGCGGTAGGTGGTGGTGGTGGTGGTGGTGGGTGTGAGAGTTGGAGGAGGGAAGAGTCATTTTGGCGCTTGCTACCTGTGTGGGCTTGTCTGCGCCTGGCTTGTGTACATACGCATGTGTGATCGAGGACGCCGGCTGTAACAAGCCCAAATTCCAAGGAAGTGCTACCTGTCACATAAAAACAAACACGCACACACACACATGCACGAACACACACACACACACACACGGTGTATTTCATATTTTCCCCACACAAGTGATGTAAGACTTTCTGTAAAAAGACAGGAAACGATTTAGTAAATTTAAAAATTGGACCAGCTTGAGAGGTTTTCCGTGATAGTACCTTGGATGGATTATTTCATTTTAATTTTTCAAAACTTGCTAAAATCGAACCGCTCCGGGGCCTCGCTATAACCAGCTCGGCATGCATCTCCCCTCGCTGAGTGATTATGAATGAACACGCATCCTGAGCTCTCCCTCCTTTCCCACACATCACTCCGAGCCGTCTGAGACGAATCACTAGCCAAAGCCGAGGATTACACCCTCAAAATCGGTCATGCTGATGGCGAAGCGATGTCCTCGGTGCGGCTGCTGCCACATGTGTGTGTGCGCGCGTTGGCACATTAACTCTGGCATACACAGATGTTCTGGAACCAGAGTGACAACAAGACTATTTTTAGACGAGGCTGCCCACACATGGGCGAGTTTACAGCAGGGGAATTGTGTGTACGTGCATGTAACGTGGGGGGAGTGTGAGTGAGGAGCTGACAAACATCCAGCAGCGTCCAGGTGGTAAGACTGAGAGCATGGAAAGCAAAGGGAAAAGGGGGGAAAGCTGCGGAAAATTAAACTGGGCCTTAAATACAAGGGGTGACCACAGCCACTTACACAGAACCTCACACACACACGCACAAACAGACACAACTGCTTTGCAGCCCTGGCACCTGTACATCCAGAGAAAAGACTCTTATGTAATCTAGTTTGAGATATTCCAATAGTGTTTCCAGACTCATGAATGGGTGGCAAAGGCTGTGCGAGTGTGTGTTTCTGTGCATGTCGGTGGCATACAGGCAGCTAGGTGACAGCAGCGAGAGTCCTCTGGAGCTAGAAGGAGCATAAATTAGTCTCGCTGAGTGACAGTAAGAGTTTTGCTGGGTGCTGCCACAGCTTACCTGCCACCTCCACTATGTCTCCCGGGACGATGTCTCTGGCTTTGATCCTTTGGACAGCCTTGCGGTTCATGCGGTACACCTTCCCCATCTCTGGTTCGTACTCTTTCAGAGCCTCAATGGCATTTTCAGCATTTCGCTCCTGTGCAGAGAGGTGCAAGTGCAATTTAACAACAGACTTAATGTAACATCTTTACTCTGTTTCATGATAAATAAATATGCAAGACTTTGAGTTATCCTCTTGTTACACTGTGTCCTAACAGAGCAATACACCACATTCCATCCACAAAGCGTTGATGGTCGTCCTGTCTCTATTTCTGACGCTTGCATCAAAAATTCCTGCTTCCTCTTCAACACAAATGAACCAAGAGGGCGTTTTGCATGAGCTCCCTGGTTTGTTTATGTTTTGACTTGACACACAGACTCAGGTTCTCCAGTGTTGACAGGCCCATCCCGCTGCAACGTGCTGTTTGGACGTACAGATGTTAGCACAGAGCACACAGATAAAAGGTGAATCTATGTATCCTGCAACAGCTGCTGCAGGGGGGTTTTAACTTTGCTGTCATTGTTGGCTAACCATGTGAACACCTTGTGGAAAGAAATGTTACTCATGCGAGCATGCATGCGAGCATGCATGCGTGCATGCGTGTGTGTGTGTGTGTGTGTGTGTGTGTGTATACATTTTATACATAAAAACAGGGAGAAGGGTGTATCTCACCTGCCAGACCCCGATAACAGCGTTGGCAATGAGGATAAGAAGAATGACAACGGGCTCAACAAAGGCGGTGGTTGTCTCCTCTCCTTCCTCAAACAGAGCCAACACCTACATGAACATACAGGACACATAATATTAGCAGACATTTGAGATGGCAACACCCAGTCCCATGGTAACACTTATATACATTTTCAGGTCTGCTTCCACTGAAACATGTTTGAGAAGAAAATGTCTTGCATGTCATTGCAGGAAAACTTATGTTGAGCTTTTATTTGATCTATTTTAACTGTCTATCCTTTACATTTGGCTAACTAACTAACATTTCTTTCATTAACTTTCATGCACTCCTGATATTCAGGTGTTCATGTAGATATATGTCTCTCTACAATGTTTCTACTCCAATGAATGACTGGTCTACAGACTGCAGTAAACCTCTTACCCCCACAGCCAAGTGCAGGTGATAAAGTATGGCTGAAATTAGAAGAGATCCACTCATGGATCTTTCTTTTCACAAACCTTTGCACTTTAAACAGAATGGCTGCGAAATGGCCCGAGGGCCCCCGGCCCATCCCTTTGCAGTAAATACACTTAGAGGCTGCAAACATTTCAGACTGTAAATAAAAGCAACAAGATACTGCAGAGCACCGTGAGAACGAAAGAAAAGCTAACATTTGTCACGTCCAGTAGGAAAAGGCACTGTTTATTTTGTTCACAGTGTGAAAGTTCAAAACTCATAATTTAATGATGCAGTTCTAATTTATCTGATATGCATTTCTCTTTTCTCATTTTAGTTTTGCAAGTTCAGTCATACCTCATGATCAGACTAAATTAAAACAAATGACGGGTGTCATTCAAAAGATTCTTTTGGGTAGTTTAGAGCAGCAAGACAATGCCTCAAATAAGAAGGGCAATGACAATGACAAGAAAAATAAATTAAATCCTGTCAGTAAATTAGATCATTGGGGAAATGAAGTCACCGGGATTGCACTGGATGAACTGGGCTAATTTTAAAACACTGTCGTTCTTACGAAGCCGAGATTTGCAGGGGTGTATTTTGTAGCACGGTTTACATGCAGTACACCAAAGCTCTTGGATCATAGGAAAATTACACACAAATGAACATTTACATAAGGATTTTGTGAGATCTTCTTCTTTGTGTGGCGCAGCGCCTTTTTGGGTGACTGTGTACCAGAACACGTTGCTTGAAGGGGGGGTTAAATGGCAAGACAGTCAACAACTAAAAGAGTGAGACTGAAATTTGCTTAAAAACAAAAACAAACATCATCTCATGTGCTCATTCACCTGCGGCCTAAAAGACAAGAATTTGGATAGCTTCGAAAAAATATTTGAATATTCGATTCTTAACATCCTAAGAGCTTTAAAGTGATCTTCACCTCCTGAACATGTCTTGGTTACGTTGCACGTTATATTCCTCTTTTTATTCTACAACTGACCACATAACTTGGAAACCTGCAATAATATTTATTTACATATTATATGGCCCCTAGAGGGAAGCAGAAACAATCTGTTAAAACAACACTGACATGTAATAATCTTTTTAAATGATACGGCTAACTTCCTAGAAAAACATTGCCTATTTACACATCAAGTCCAATAATCACTCTGCATGTAGTTCTGTTTTTGTTTCCACGAACTTCAGAAAACTATCTGACCCTTGAGCGGCTGAACGCTCCGCTATGTTCACTAGCTAACTGCTGACTTTAAATGGCCGTCGCTCGCTCGCTGCTGGGAATGTAGTGTAGAGTGTAACGTATGTCCTTTTTCTTCATGAAAACAACTCTTTGTGAGTTTGTTGCTTCAAGTTACCCCTTAATAGTAGCAGTAGTCACATATTAAAATAGAGGTGATAGCTGCTTTAAAGTCATGCCTCAAAAAGTTTTGTACCTCAGAGTTACAGGTGGAAATATCACACATAATAATCCTACGAATAAAAGCCCATTTATTTTAATACATTGAAAGGACTGGTTCCAATAGTATCTCCCCAGAGACGGTAAATATACTATACAATTACTCTCATGCTACTATACCTTTGCCACTTCTCCATAGCCAGATATAGTATGACAGCTGAATACTAATGGATTCTGCAAAACTGTCAGCAATGGCAGTTACTCATTGCTAGCTGCGACAATAAGTCTGGAGATCGTAACAGAAAAAGCTCCCCACTGCAGCACAGAAATACCTCATATTTATTTTTCCATTATTTTATCATCGACAGGTATAGAAAGTAAAATGACTGCACAACAAAAGCAGCAGAGAGAAAGATGGAGAGATGGAGTGGAACCACGTTTCCATGATCTTATGGGGTTTTATCGAATGATAAAAGAGTCTATTCTCCGCAGAGTATTGAGCAACAGAGTGTACGTCACTGCAGCCCGAGCCTGGTCGATAGCTCATCATTCCACATCATTTGGGACGGTAAATCTCTCTTCTGACTGAGCCGAGGCTGGAGGGCGACAATGGCAGCGCTCTGAGTAAAGACGATTCAAAAGACACTTCACACAATCAGCACACATTCAGAGAGGGGGTTTGAATACCTAACTCCTACATTCGTGCTGAATAGAAGCTCAGATGGAGAGAGAGTCTGAGGGAAATTTAAGTGCTTGCCTTTGGCAATCTGTGGTAAAAAAAAAATAAATAAATAAAAATAATTAAGCTCTGATTCAACATTTGAAATCAAAGCTTCATCACCAAAATAAACCTCTCCTTGCAGCTTTAAACATTGCACTCCTCACACCCCACATGCATAACTGAACACTGAGACACATGCCGACAGATGGCCCATTATATCTGAGCGTCTCCAGAGTTTTGGAACATCACCCGGTGCTCAGCAAAAATGGAAAAACACATTTTATTCAAGTCACATCTAGATCAGAAAAAAAAAAAAAACACTCTTAAGGTCACCTATTAAAAATGTGCCGTAAACACAGGAGGCTCGACTTTTCGAGTCCCTTCCTGTACTCTCTTGACCACCCTGACATTATTTCAGCTTAATGCAGTGACGGGGAAACCAAAAGGAGGAAGTGCACTGATTATTTCAGGTGGCTAGTGCGGCCTGTCTGTGTGGCTGTGCTCTATTAAACTCATGCCAGAGAGTATAATAAAATGGTTTGATAAACTGAGGCACGGTTGAGGCTGTAGCTCACTGAAATGTTGATGAATTATATTTTTGTGCTGTGGGTTTGTCATCATACTTGTATGCACGCATATTATGAAATATACTAACCTGCCCTATTTTGTCTAATAATATGCGTCATGCAAAGGAGGCAGGAGAGTCTAATCATCTGTGTTTGAATATATTCAAAAAACAGCCAAATGAGTCCCAGCCGAAGGATTAACTATCACCCCAGTTCACTCTACTTTAGCCGCTCCTTGATTATACTAGTGACGAACTAAACAGTGAGCAAATAGAAACACTGAAAAGGCATTAAAAGCACTAAAGGAATATAATCCATCTACAGACAATCTCTGCAAATTTGTCTGATTAAGACAAGCTGCTCTGGAGTGCAATATATTTGGGATTTCGAGTCAGATCAGGTCACGGGGAACCTCACTTTAGTTTAGCTGAAACCACACCAGGCAAGCATGACATTGTAAAGCATTAGGGTCGGTGCAGCAGTGGAACAGGGGCCGTGTTCCACTATAAACAACCTTTTTAAAGTAAGGAAAGCCTGATTTACATGAGGAAAAGTGAGCCCACACTCCAGAGTCCTGCATTTACAGCCCACGCCTGCTCTAAGAGCCTCTCGCTAACACGACAACAGTTAAAGAAGATATATTGTGTCATATACATTTTTAGAGCAATTTTCCTACTTTCAAAAATAGCAACAGCAATTCCATCCCGACACACCACTGGGGACGTGCTGTAATAGGCGGAAAAAAGTTATTATGCAGTCCGGATTCCCCCACTCCACCCCTCGCCGACCTTCGCCACCCCAGTTGACTGCAAGCAGGGTCACAGTTTGAGGCGCCGCAGCAGAGGGAATTTTGATTGATAGTTTTGTTTCCAGTTGGGCAGAAGTGCTCTGCCTGTTCCCCCTCGCAGAAACCATATCAACACGGGGTGGAAAAGCCAGTAATACACATGTTTCCACATGAAAAGGGACCACTAACTAGGTTGTGCAGTGTTCTAACAGGGGAATAAAGCCGCCTAAAGCTAATGGAGCAGTCTATTAGGTGACAATTTCCAACCCAATGTCCAATTTGGGTCTCACATACCCCATAGGAATATATTTGAGAATCAAGATCAAGAAACAAATAAGATGAAGGCCACTGGAATTTTAATTATCTAGGTCATACTTACAAAGGAAACACAGGCAGCGAGCAGCAGGATCCTGACCAGGAGGTCTTCAAACTGCTCCACAACCAGTTCCCACAGAGACTTCCCTGAAATAGACAAATACACGTCACACACATCGATACATTACACTAAATTTAATGTCTAAGGCTTCCAAAGTGATGACTCAAAGTGTGCTCTTATATTTAATGTTAGAAAAGATCAGGAAGATGTATTGACATTAGCTTTATAGCACTGATAGCAACCACAATCCCCGTATTTACAGGGGAGTAGGGTGGTGTGTCCACCGGTGGAAAGCTGCAGTAGTGAACACTCCCAAAGTTTAGCCCTCGTTGTACAGAAAAGAAAAGATCCTGGCTCAAGACACTTAATCAGGTAGTAAAGGGAGGAGGATTGCAGCTCGCTGGAAAAAACAATATTTACCTTCTTCAGCTGGGAGCTCTGTGGATGTCACACCACGCCGGTTGTAAAGGAATCAAATCGGTCGGAGCAGGAGAGAGTGGGGAGGGTGGGGGTGAAGGTTGGAGGAGAAAGACAAAGAACAGTTAATACACTTGATTAATACAGCCTGGCTTTGAGGTGCACGGACATGTACAAAATCACTCTGCAGAATCGTGCTGCTCGAATATGAAGATAAAAATGCAGGAAGGAACTATTTTTATCTGCTGTTGTGTTGTTATGACTTGAATAACTACCAATCGAAGGCTCAGATCATCCTTTCATGTTTGAAATTCCACCGTCGGTACCTTTTGTGTTGCTGACTCACTCTTTCAAACACTGTCAGCACAGATTCTGTAATAAAAAAAACACCTTTGTAAAGACCTGACCAAGGCCTTTATAGTGTGATTGCTGATCTTGTAAAGGTTAGCTGAATATCACGGCGTGTCAGCCCACGAGTGGTTTCAAATCACCTGACATGTGGGACTCGATTTATCTTTGATGAAATGAATGGAGTGTGTCACACAGATCAGAATATCTCATTTCTTTAGAATACAAATTCTACTTACTATGAATGTTCACTGTTCTTGTAAGCTGTATTTTTCATTTATGTTTTATCTGTCCATTATTTTCTTGATTAATCGTTTGTGCTATAAAAATCTTGATGGGGAATCTGGTGATTTTACATCGAGGTCCACTTTTCAGGCAAATCATAAAGATCTTCTGTTTCCAAATTTTATATAACCTCATCAATGAATTACTTGATGCAGCCCTTCCTTGGCTGATGTATTGTAAACAATGCAGCTGACTGGTGAAGACTTGAAAGTGGTTATTTTATGATTATGTTTATGTTGTTTTTAGGCTTCAGAACTTCAAATTAAACTCAGGTTTTAGTCACCATTTGAAACATGTAGCATCTTAAATCCAGTACTGTGTTTTAATGCTGTAAAAGATGGAATTCATAGGCCATTTCAAATCCGGCGAGGCATTTTAAAATTGGGGAAAAAGATCACAATTTAGATTGTGGATAAGTGACTGATCCACTAACTGTTGCTGCTCTAAATCTCAACTTAAACTATAAAACTTTAAAAGAAATCACTACCTTTCTATATTTCTGACTTGTTATGCTGCTACTGTGCTACCAAAGCTTTTGTTATATGGTGGATACATGTGGACTGAACAGACTTAGTTAAAGTTATACTTGTTCATGACATACTATCTTAAACCGGCTGCAAACAGACCCAGAGGTAGCGCTGGAATAATCGGTAGATCGGCTGATCAGTTGATGATTAGCTACTTGGAATCAGGCACAACTTTGATAATCAATTGTCTAATCAAGTTCCAAGTTCCAAGTTCAGTTTGTTGCTGTTTGTCAGACAAAACAAGTAATTTTGAAGTTCATTTTAAAATTCAGGCTCTGGGATGGTTGCTTAATTTTTACAATGACTTCTCCCTCCCCGTTCTTTTGCATCAGAATGAATAAATGAAAGAGTCTCAAAACATGTTGTTCTTTTCTTCTGCATCATCTTGTCATTTTTCATCTGTCATTTCAAAAGCTGTATTTTCTGGCATTTTGAATCAAACTGAGCATCTTATCCACATTCACCAGAACACAACACCCACTGCACACATGAGTCACTGGTGTGAGTAGAAAACACATCAGTCATATTCTAAAAAACATTTCAATTGACAAGTACTGTTGATCAGTGTCACCACAATGAGACACAGGCATGCTTAGTCACTGCATTCATCAGGTCCTGACCAAATCCAACGAAAAGCCGCAGTCAAACAGGTCCAATGTAACGAACCACATCCATCACATCTGAAGACCTTGATGAAGAGTAATGATAACATGTGGACAGTGATTGATTCTGTGCATTTGTCTGCCATCAAACATTGGTTTTGTCATGATTTATTCCAGGAAAAGTGGCTTTTTTTTTTTGTCTTCAAGCAGTGGAAACCTGCTGTTTCTCTGCATGTTTTGACCAGGCCGCGCTACACGAGTATCAAATGTGACCCTGCAGAGAGAGAGAGAGAGGGGCTGGAAAGACCGAGGACCATGACGTGAGCCCGCAGCCTCCTTCCAAAAACAAAAACCTTCACAAGCCACTCACTTTACACATGCCGCTAGCGGAAAGAGAAATGATTTCGCATCATGACTTCTGGAATGGTTCCACGGTTTCTAAATGTGTTTTTCTGTGGTCAGAAGACGGCAAATTTTGCATAAGGAGATGAAAAGTTTGGGTGTTCTGGTGGAATAACTTTTAAATTTGGTTTGCATCAAACCAGGGAAAGTGAAACGGATAGTCGCAGTGCAAACAAGCTATTAAAGAAGGCTGCGCATGATCTCTTGAATATTAGTAGTTTTATTAGAAAACAACCCTCTTGTGAAGGCTGTGCAGAGGTCGTGTCTTGGCTCAATGGATGATCATCCTCGGCCTGTGTAATAATAGCTGATGAGTCATTGTGAATAGCTATTCAAACTTGCTGTCTGGAGGGGTTTTCACAGCTCAGGTTGGACACGGTTGAACTCACGGGGGACTTTCAGCTGCACTTTGTCGGCACCAACAGCACCAACAGAAATGTGGAGAAGTGGGTTCTGCTGTTTTCCATGCTCCACCAGTCTGACATAAGCCTGTTTCCCCATTACTGTGCCTCCCTGGTTGTATAATGTTTTTATGGCAGACAGGCTGGCTGCGACTCCAGTGCTGGAGACAAAGATGGACTGACTGAAAGGACAAGACAGACGAAAGGGGAAAGAGAGAGACACACATTGGGAGAGAGAGAGAGAGAGAGAGAGAGAGAGAGAGAGAGGGCGGGAGGGAAAGGGCTGGAGGTGCTGAACGGGGTTCCCCGGCTTCCCTCTGCCAAGGATTCCCTCACAGTCATCTGGGCTGTGTCAACCCGAGGCTTGCCCAGGCACATTCCTGAATACTGACTTCACCTCTCTCTCTCTCTCTCTCTCTCTCTCTCTCTTTCTCTCTCTCTCTCTCTTCGTGTCCCCACAGTACCTCCCCCCGCCTCCTCCCTCGCGGGCCCAGACAATGAATAAAAGAGCTTGTTTACACGCAGCAGAAAAAGCGAGCAGCGCGGAGCAGAGGGGAGACACTTCCTGGAGACAGTTGCCAACAACAGCAGGGAGCTGGTTTCTGTGTCCAGAAGAGTCAGGAAGAAAAGCGGGAAACCGGCCATTTATCTATCCGCACTGCAAACCATCTGCTGATAAAGGAGCTTTCACTACAAGCTCCTCTCTCGCTCGTCTTTCTAGTCTGACTGAATCCATTAACAAATTACAACCCCAGATTACTGGGACCCCCAGTAAACATCACATCTGAGTGTGGTTAAGCAGTATTAAGCTAGAGTTCAGGCCCTCATGTGTACAACTACAAACATGAGAAAGTTTTCCGCAGTTGCCATGGCAACTTGGCTCAAGAAGGCTCCTTTATTTAAAAAAAAAAAAAAAAACAAGCGTTTCACAAGATAATCTGCCAGTGTCTGTCAAAATCTACCAAGAATAACTGTTATGCAATCAGCAGGGCCTTGATACGGCACACTCTGACTGCAGCTATCAAAAAATAAAAATCCCACACATTCTCATGTGAACAAGCTCATTTCGAGCCTCCACGGGCTGCTAATATACAGTCAGTATGCAGGCAAGCAGACACACCTCCAAATAAACAGCTAGCAGCCAGCTGGTTAAGTGTGTAAGAGTGTGTGCACAGAGGTGCAGTAGCGTAGTAAGACCTGTGCTGGTTCAGTGAGTGGCTCCAGCTCCAGGATCAAGATTCATCCACTAACCATGCAAATGTAAAAACAGGCCTATAAATACCATCATGAGGTAAGCCCTAATGACATAGTCGACTATAGCTTCCTATATCCACTCACTCTCCTAATGTATTCCCCCACCGGAAAAGGTCTGAATGCATTAACCATATCGAATGTGAATTATAAATGTTCCCCTTTCTCCTCCCTAACCTTGTTATCTCTGCTACACAGAAGGCATTGCAGGTAACTGCAGAGGAGACATCTGCAGTCTGACAAAGTCAATCTTCCCTTCATTTACATAAATGTCAATGAGGGCTTCCCTTCTCGGAGGAAGTCATACGCAACCATGTCAACTGGGTGAGTGTCAGAAGCTATCTTTGGGAGTCCCGCCGACCTCTGAACAGCCACCCTGAGGATCCGAGCAGGAGCAGAGGAGGAAGCGGTGCCAAGTCACTAATGACTTCTCTGCCGCATAATGAAACAAGGGCAAGAAGTGACACGCAGCTACTCTCCAGTCAGTCACTTAAAGTCCGGAAAACTCTAATACTGCATTAAAGCAGCTGTACTCGAAACAGAAGAAATTAGCAAAACAAGACTAAGCGGCTAAGCAGAGAGCAGAACTGAGGCTGATGGGAACATCCTGCATAAAACTAAAGTATTGAACAAACTGATATTTGGACCTGACAATGTCGGTAGATGAAAATGGATCACAGAAGTTATTATAATTCATCCTGAGGGGGGCCAGGACTGTCTGAAACAAATGTCAGGGCAATCCAACTCTTCGCTAAAGACCAGAAATGTCAATCTAATGATGGCATCATGGCGGATCACCAAAGTTAGGAGGATACATACAAGAGTATCCATGCAAAACCTAAAAGATATACCAACACTGCCATTCCTGGAGCCAGAGGTACTTTAAACAACTACACAACTGTTTCGACTTCTTAAGCACTTCTGTGGAGCTGTTGGTAGCTTTTAAAATGGCCGAAACATGTTATTAGGGCTTGTTTTTAATGTTTCGGTTGTATTAATAGTCACATAATGATGATAATATAATGCTCTATATTTACAAGAGGCTCATATTTCATCGCTACTGGTTATTAGGAGAAATAATTATAGTGGCTTTAGATTTATTTGGAAAAATACTCCATCAGTGTCACAAAAGTTTTTACGACATTCCACCAGAAAGTGTTAAACAGGATCGCATTGGTTAAAGGTTGTTTTAAACCACAGTAGATTGTTTCAATTCTCTCCAACAGGATGAGCCTCAAGCGACGGCAACATTTTCCCAACTAACATTAAGCAAATGTTTAAAACCTGCTGACGCATCCAGACTCCCGAGCCGAAATGACTTTGACTTCAGTATAATGTTGCGTACAAAGGGAAGGAAATAATGGTTTCATTTCAGCGAGACCAGAAAAGAGGAATGATAATGGTATGTCCTGCACATTACACTTAATATTAAGCTGCTATGTTTGATTAACCTGTAATTCTCTCCATGCTGGGGACACGGAGAGGAAATACCATCAACTGTCAAAGCTGCACACATCTTTTGTGAGGCTGTCGAGTCAGAAAAAAAAAAAAGAAGGAAGAATTAGTTTCAAAGGGGAGATTTTATCTTTTCAAGCCAATTAAGACACGAGATCCAGCTCAGCGGCTGCTGCGGCTGCCTATTGGCTGGACTGGTTCTGACATCATCAGGCTGTGGTCAGGGAAAAAGAGACTGGATTTTTCCTCAGGATGTTGCACAGGATAGGGCATGCTGAAATTAAACTGCAGCATCACTCTCACATTCATCCTGCAAGAGTATCTAAGACATGAAATATCTAACAAACAGCACCAAACCGTATCTTACTGCACAGCCTGTCAACACTTATAGGACAGCCTGATTATGAAACACAAACATGCCACAAACATTTGCAGATTGTAGATAATCTGGGCAGCCCCAGAGTGAAACTGCTGATAATTACAAATATAAGACATCTGTGTTTATGCAACCTTATACATCTGGTCTCTTAACTGCACACACACACACTGCTTGTTACACATTAGATTCAGGTTTACACACCAAATAAATGCCTTGCCCCACATTGTACCACTCACAGTACGATGAGTTCTACTGGCAAGTTACAGAGGAAAAGGAAAAGGGCCCGTTAACCTAGCAGGACATGCATGAGGTGATTAGCACGGAGCCGATATCTCGTCAGGGATCTAAGCTTCCTCTTTAAGGTCATAGCTGAGCGAAGAACCATTTTTTTGAACATCCCAACAGGGTAGCGAGGAGGATGGCACCCAGCCACGCAGTAGCCAATTGGAGAAGCTGAATGCTGTGAAAAATAGTCTTCAATCCCCCTAACGGCAGACTGAAATATCTGTGTTACCACCGTGCTATTTATAGGCTTTATTCTAGGTTTAGAAACCAGAACGGCACTTCTATCCAATCAAATGCACGGTACTGTACAACTTTACTGAGCCCTGCAGTAATTCAGTCTGTGGAATTATTTCTGAGACGGTCCAAGGAAATTACACACACACACACACACACACACACACACACACACACACACTGTGGTGTACGTCACTATGAAATAAGGTGTGACTTTCATAACATACACATTTAGCATGCCCGTACGTGATTAAATTCCTCTATGAGGTGCCAAAATGATATTAAAGGATCTGGTTCTGGATCTGAAAGGAGTCTGGTGAAATTCAATAGTTTACATTCAAAAAAGGTCAAAACCAACAAGGAAACTGATCCTGCTAAGTATTGTCTGTTTAGCCAGAGCTTATATTGTATTCCTCTTTGTCATAGAGCTCCATTGTTGTCAAAAAAACTATTAAAAATACATCAGAGACCTACGCTAAGAGCTGGGGGTGACATATTTCATTATGACAACAAGCCTGGGCGCTAGTCAATGCCACATATGCTGTCCTGCAGCTGAAAACAGTCAATAAATTCACTATTTAGTTTGAGTAACAGTTGTTAAAGACCACAGTGCCCATTTGCTTTATAACATGAGAAAACCTTTAAAATAAATTAAATTAGATATTTATTCCCTGTTTTTACAGGTCTACATACTCAATAGGAACAAACTGGCTCAAGGCTGAGTGCCTCATACAGAATAGGGAAGTTGGAAAGGATTTTTACTTGTGGCAATTTTTTAAATGGGATTTATTGACAATAACAAAAATATAGAATTTACTACAGACTCACTCTTAAATGTTTTGATATCTTGATGCAATGTTGGTTAAAAAAAGTGGATTTACTTTGTAATTTTTAAATAAATTCTCTGCAATGTCAGACATTCATTATTTTAAAAGTTACAAAGTCACAACTTCTTTTTCACACCTTTCATTTCATTTCACATTTTTTAGTGTGTTTGTCTGTGATGAAGCTTGAAAAATGAGGAGGAACGGGTCAAAAATGATCTTTGATGTGTCACAAATTTTGTAATTTTTTTTTTTGTTCCATCGTGGCTTGAAAATGTGGAAACAGTTCAAAAATGTGAGATTTGGTTTGAAAAATACAAATTCAAATGAAAGTATAAATTTAAATATAAAACACAGTGAAAAAAAAATACACGTTTACTTTTTACTAACAAGGTAATTAGAGGAAAATAATTTGCATGTCTCTTCATGTCATGTTTTGACACTGTGGTTTTTTTACCGTTACGTTTTTGAACCGGTTCATCCATCAGACAAACACATGACTTTTATAGTATTTAGTGAGCAACACAAGCTACTTTGCATGCAGCTTATTAGACTGTACACACAGCTACTTTACCTCATGTTCACTGTATACTCTACAACATATGCTCTGTGTACACACAGCCCCCTCCTTGAAACACAAACAGTGTTGAGACACTTAGTGAACCGGACGGCGCTATAGCAGAGCCCCCCTGGGCCGCAGACGGCAGTGACAGTGAGTTAGAACCGAGTGACTCAACTGCATTTTACCATAAGGGCATGATGGTGAGTGACAGATGCAGAGGTGGGAGGGAAGAAGGCAAGACAAGTGACAAGCTAGAACAGGATCACAGTTCCTTTGAAGGCAGCTGGGCAGGCACACACAGAGCCCACTAGAAGAGGGAAGTGACTCAACACCCCAAGGACTTCAAATTACTTTTCTACAACTTAACTCTCTTCTTTCAGCCCACTCAACTCCAACACCACAATTTAACTCTCAACTGGACAATTTTAAGAACAAGCGATGGTAAAGTGGAAGCTGACGACCACTGTCTGAGGAGTGCACGATGCAATGTGCAATCTTGAGTGTGTTGGTGTAGAGGAGGAGGAGGAGGAGGAGGAGGAGCAGGAAACAGTACAATGTCTCTCGTATTTCAAACGCAAGAGCGAGAAAGTCAGGCTCCTTTTATGTCAAGTTGCAGAACAGGAAGAGAAACAACACTGAGTGAGGTTCCACTAGAGGAAGTTGTAAGCATTATTCGTGGCAGAAAATGGAGTGAGGAAAGTTCAGTAACACTGCATAATTTACCTAAGCAGCAACGTCAGACGCTCACGGGTGATTGCATCAGTGACAGAAAACAAAACACCTTTTCAGGTGCCAGAGAGTTATTGTATTTCCACATTTGGAAAACAGGCTCATATGTAAAATAATCAGAGCTATAAAATAATTAAATTGACTTCATGTCAATGAGATGAGGAGAAGCTGAGTGGAGCTGCTAGGTTACCGGTGTGTGTTGAGCAAATTGGCTTTCTGAAAGCTTTTGCATCATATTCTGAATGAAAGCAAACACATGTATCTAACACTGGACACTATCACAATGGTGGAATGACATGCATTGCTAGGCTGTTTAACCTGAATGTGTTACACAAGTGTACTCACCTGGAGGGAGTGTCAAGTGACGCAACCAAGATTAATTTTGAAGGCTCTCAGGCATGAGTTATTTATTTAACGTGCTTTGGTTAAAAAAAAAAATGCCACTACACTTTTAAAGCCTGAAGAACTTTAGAAAGATTTCACAGTCTTATTTGTGGAATTATGAAGCACCAAACTCACTTGAATGTGAGCTAAAAAGGAAAGGATGCAGTAAATGAACACCTCCCCTGTCACTCTCTCACCTGTGCATCAGCTGCTTTGAAAGAATTACTGTCTGGGTCACCCACCCATCCCCGACTGCCACCGCAACCAACAAAAAAAAGCTGATTGCTCATGAGGACAACGTGGCCTTTTACTGACACCTTATAAGACTGAACGGAAGGTGCCTTTGAAATTGGGGTTGTGAGTGCACAGGACACAATCATCAAGAATTGCAAGCTGTAACAGCGCAAACATTCTTGGTGCACCCACACACACTGAGAGCGTGTGTGTGTGTGTGTGTGTGTGTGTGTGTGTGTGTGTGTGTGTGAGTGTGAGAGAGGCCTGTGACTTCCTTTACTACATTAGAACCAACTATTACACAATGAAAGTGATAAACCGTCTTGTAAATTGAGGTGCTTGTCACTCTCGACAGTAAATTAGCTGGAGTTCTTCAGTGTGTGTGTGTGTAGATGTGACTGCTGCAAATAAAAGTAGCTGCTAGTGGACCGTAAATGAAAGGTGTGAATAAAAGGTCAGCCGCCTCCATTCTGCAGCACAGACTGCTTTGTAGAAAAAGACTGTCCAGATGTGGCGGCTAAAACTCATTTTCCAACATCTCAGAAAGCGATCAGAAACTCTGACGCCGCTCAGCGGGGTTTTACTGCCGCAGCACATGAAAGCGTGGACGTAAAGCCAGGAAGGACAGACGCCGCTCACCTGCCTTCACTTACTACACTGTGGCATTAAAAGGCAACATTTTATGGACATTCCTGTAGCTATAAGCACGTAAAAAGTGAGAATCTCTACCATAAAAACAAGGTTGGATCAATAAGTTGAATCTCTTCCTACGAAGACAAAAGAGGAAAAAAAACTTATGTAATGAGGCAGCTCAGTTTAAGTTTGAATGGATGTGTGCTCATAGAAGAATACAAGCCCACAACCAGGGCAAACCATCCGACCTCAAAGTGGCTTCACCACATTTTCATCCTCCAAGTTATCTATAGAAGTAATGAGGCAAGACACACTCATCATGTTTTAATTGTAGGGTTGATTGGACAGCTAACAGCTAACAGACAGTTCTCAGATGTTTCTAGAAACCAGCAGTGATTAAACTCCCTCGTGCATCCCACAGATCCAGAGGCCGATCAAGTGTGCAGAAATAAATAAATAAATAAATAAAAAACCCTCCCCAGTCCCACGGAGGAGTGTGATGTCTGAGTCAAACATGTCACATCATCCTCCACCACCCCAGCATGTCAGCGCCTCCTCCAGCAGCGGACACTCGGAGCAGTGCGTTGGTGGTGAATTGACAGCAGATCATGTCAATTTGCCTTCTCCTCTACAAAGTCAGACACACGCCGACTGCGTGAGTGCAGACGCACGGTTGGGATGTTTTTTTGGGGGGGGATATTGTTGATTTAGGTTAATGATCCTGCTGATAATGAGATCCTGCTAACTATGCCTCAAAGTCATGCATGTCAGAGTGAGTGGGGCGAGCGTACCACCCGCAAAGAGCTTTGAATGGACTCTCCCTGGAACAAAACACTAACAGAGAGTCCTTGCAGTCAACTACAGAGTCTGCGGTTTGTGAGCAGAGGGGGAAGGAGCCGCTTAGCAGCCGTACATCACTCTGCAGTGACATGTCCTAAAATAGTCAAAAAAAAACACAAGCCAATCTTATGCAGTTTATCCCCTTTTTTGGCATGTGGAGGAGCAGCTAGATTGGATGATCCCTATAGATTCAAAAAAGGGGAAAAAAAAGGGTATTCCCTCCCTGCAGCGTTTATCTGTAATGCACTCACACAAGGCAGGAAGTTCACAGCTAAAAGCGAAAGAGATGTTATCTGTGGCAAGACGTTGCTTTTTTTCCATGAAGTCATCACAAGCCCCTGGGTAGAGTGGCTGGCTGCAACAAAAGGGCTACTGTTTGACTGGCACAATATGCCGCTCTACTCCACAGCTTGGCCACACATGCAAATGACAGGCCGGGAGGGAAAAGGTGTGGTGATGTCAGGTCCGAGCTCAACATGAAAATACTCAAACACCGGCCGGGTGTAAAAGATGGTGAAGACTTCAGGGAGGAAGGGAGGAAGGGAGGGGGGGGGGGGGGGGGGGCATGGGTGAGTGCAGCTGCATGACTGCTCAGGAGGAGCTATATTTTCATCAGTTTTAACAGCAGAGTTTAATCTCTTAGCCTCTAATCACTGTAAAACTGTTTATTTCAGATGACTTTACAGATCTACTTCCCCATGTTATCTTGTAACTTGAACTGTAAAGTATAGGCCATGTGGCGAACAACTGTTGAAAGTGAAAACAGGTTGTTCAAGAATTTCTGTTTCATTATCTTCACAAGCTCATCTTCTTCCACTCCGGCAGCCTGAGCTTGCCTTCCTTTGCACTTCCTGATCCCCGCATGTCAGCCAGGGATGTCTTCCACACGCACACACGCACAGCAGCCAACACACTACCGCGTCAATACTTAGTCAGGGAGGGCTGCAGGTTCGTTTTCAACCAGATTACAGGTTTGTTAAAGAACTTAACATACTTTCAAATCGATTCCTAACATGAGGCGACCACAGAGGAGGGGATGAAATATACATTCAACTGGATGAATAAAGACTTTAATTAAATGAGCTTATTGGCATTGTCTGTCCAGATGCGTCCCTGTGTGGCAACTTTAACTAGTGTGACATGCAATGAATGATCCAAATACAGGCTTGTGCATGAATGAATGTGCCGTTTACATTTCCACTGAGTGTGCGCCAGAGGGAATATGATTTTTTTTTTTTTACGCGCACGATTTGCAACAGGCTGAACATATAACGGCAGCAGTTAGATTTCCTGGCAAATGAATCGATGCAGGCTGTAAATACGCGCCAGCAACGAGCTGAAATGAAGGATGGAAAATAGATATGAATATATCAAACTACTCACCGTTCGGTCCATATTTCTCTAAATGGACTTTGACTTGTTCCAGAGTCAGTCCGGTGTTCTCGTTCACACCGAAGTTGTTCAAAACTTCAGTCGCAGATTTAGTGTGCGCATTTTCCATCTTGGTGGACTGGGCTTTAGATGATCAGATCGTAATGCATGGAGTTTAGTAACATCTATTGTGGCAATCGGGAGGGCGCGCGGGGAGGGGAGAGGGGGGGGTGAAACAGCAGTAATTTCCACCGATGGACGTTGGAGGCGGCTGAGTGTCGCTCGGGTCTGCTCTGTCACCTGTCCCCCCTTGGAAGAAAAAAAAAGCACCGGATCCGCGGTACAGACGCTGTTGTTGCTCTGCTGATCGACTGCCGCTGCTACTTCATCTCCATCTGAAGGTGTGCTGTGTCTGTGCCGGGGCGGACCGCCTCCTCTCTGTTGAGCACTCCCTCCTGCGCTCCAATTGGACGCGCGTACCTGAGCGGATGGTTCAGCTGGTCTCATTCAACCACTTCAAAAGATCCTTCCTTAAAAAACAGGATACAGACAAACCTGTCGGTCCTCGTGTTTGTTTTCAACTTAGTCAGGTCATAGTTAATGCCGTCAGGTGACGTCATTTTATTGCAGGGGAATTATCACAAGGGAAGTATCACATTCAACACAAGTCAGCAGCTGCACATCAGCGCCCCTGCAGCTGAAGGGGCCACAGTGCCTTGCTCAAGGACAATTAAAACTGGTTTTCAAGCCCTGGACTAAATGCTGTTTGTGGCTGCATGTCTTGCCCACAGCAGTCTGAGTTAAGTTCCCGAAGCATGCCTGAGGGCCACTGTCACAAAGATTAGGCTAATCTAGTCAGTTAGTTTTGAGTCGAATTCAACCCAGACAATGATTTTAAGTTTAGAGAGATAACAACTCCCCTCTGAGCTTTTTTCCCGTGTAAGTTGTCATCATAGCTGCCAAAGAGAGAGGAAACATGACGCGGGATTTGTGATTTGTTGTGGAGTGAATTTTCCTGATAAATTGTTCTTGTAACTGTTCAAATCTTCCAGACTCTCATGCACAAGAGAGGAGAGGTTATCAGCTTGAACTAAGAGCTTTGTCAGTATGTTTTTAGCTGGAAAATAACTTTCATAAAGTGAACCCTAGGTCAGGAATTAGACTAGCTCTAGTGTTTACCCACAGTTTATTTGTTATGAGATATGGACCATTGTCAAAGTCAATACGAG
The DNA here is from genome assembly GCA_028641955.1 of Protonibea diacanthus. Taxonomy (NCBI): domain Eukaryota; kingdom Metazoa; phylum Chordata; class Actinopteri; family Sciaenidae; genus Protonibea; species Protonibea diacanthus. The sequence continues at coordinate 5,547,644 of CM053990.1, read as the reverse complement.
CTGATATCCCAGGAGTCATTGCAAGATGTCAGAGGCGTTCTTCAGAAATAGTTCAAACGGTGTTTATGTGTATTTAAAGAAGGGAAAAAGAAGCAATGACAAACATAAAGTAGTTGCTGATTTTTTGCAGATTTTCTTCAAGTCGCAGATAATTAAAGGAGGCTCAGAGCCTCTGTTAGTACAAAGAAAATAACACCAGGGGTGAGTTTCTGTTTTATTATGTTCTTAGTAAGATTTTTCTTCTTATTATTATTTTTCCCATTTTTCACAGAACAGTGGCATCAAAACACTTATTAGCAAGGCTATGTTTTTTAAGGAAAATACAATTAGAGGAATGAACACACATAAAACAAATAAGAGCAGTAGGAATAAGATCAAATGTGACGCTGGTGTTGTCCTGTCTCTGTTGGATGTTCAGAGCAGCTAAACAGAACGTCTCAAACTCTGACAGCTGTGTTCTCCGTCCTTGCAATCTTGCCAGACTGTTCTCTCAAGGAGACTTGGCAAGAACAACCTTCTCAAGTCCATTCTTGGCTGTCCTGATATTGAAAAAAAAAACATCTCTTAGTCCTCAGGACCAAGGTTGAATACCACAGCTTCAAAGAATGTTTGCAGAAGCGGGGTCTGAACCCAGGAAGTTCATTTTTAGTCAAAATGGAATAAAACATGACTTTCCACCCCATGAAATATAGTTTATACACCAAGGCCAAAGAAGTAAATCTATATATATCTATATATTCACACAGTCACACAGTTAAAGATGAATTAAACTTAATGGTCTATCAATAAGAAACATGCAATGGTGGAAGAAGTACTCAGATCCTTACTCAAGTAAAAGTATCAATAAAACCATGTAAAAATCCTGTACTGTAAGTATCAAAGTAAAAGTACTTGTTCTGCAGAGAAATGCCCCCTCTGACTGACATAATATTGCACATAACATTATTTGGTCATTAATATTAATGCATCAGTGCATGAATTATCATTAAGTTAACATTTAACTGTTTAACTATCTTGACATGGTTTGAACTACTTTATATACAGTTTGATTATTTCTTCCAGTGGTTCCCCACCTAGGGGTCAGGTCCCCTCAATGGGTCATAAGATGTGACAGGAATGTGAGGGGTTGTGAGATGATTAATTGGAGTGGATAAAAGAAATGCAAAGTTCTGCTACATGAATGTGTAGTCTAAACATCTTTTCTAGGGATGCCAGGAATCAGGACATCAGGATCAATGCTTTTGAGATGCGCATTGAGAAAAACGAACAATGGATGTCAGTTTTTGAGTTACGACGAAGGCCAAAATGTGGCAAAGAACAGATTTTGTTTTTAGCAGTTGTTGATATCTTGCAGTCCGAGTTAGGAGTGAGGAGTCAGCAGTCAGTATGAAACAGATCCATCAAAAGTCAGTTGCTATAAGAAACAAAACAAACAATGGTCCCACTAAGTGCAACCCAGATGGGATGGCATGTTGTTGCACAAAGCTATTGAAGCCGTGCTGGCCTTGCATTTTGAGTGCCATCTGAAAAGCACCAACGGGAACCACACATGCAGATACCATCCGTCCACCTTATTTGCGTCTCACAAAGATATGTCAGTTGTCACCAGTTTAACGTCGATTCGTTGTATTTCTAGGCCTAAGCGATTCTCTTCTTCTTGTTGGTCTCCCTCGGTCATGTGCACAGCAGCGTATTTTCAGTAGAGTAAGTGCACATGACAGCTGACACACATGCACATATTACAAACAACTGACAGATGTTATGTGGTGAGTTTTCTATAGTTAAACATGAAACATATTACAGTGCTGTAGCACAGAGGCTCTAAGGAAATGTTGGTCTGCATCATTGCAACAACTGACCACACAGCTGGGTGTGATTCGTGCCACCCACGAAACATGAAACAGCGCAGTGCTTACAAATGCAAACTTCATTACCATGCTTTACAAATATATGCTCAATGCATAAAATAGGTTAGTGGTTAGTGTACATCTGAAGCTCCGTTAGCAGCCGTTCTGTAGAACTCTGAGGTCAGCATTATTCTTTAATCCAATCTATTGTTTGAATAGCGGGAGATCACCATGGGCGAATCATTTCACAGATCTCACATTAAGAAAGAAAGACTAGATAGCTGTACATATAATAACCTGCAGCTCATACTGCTGCTACCACGCGAAGCTACTGCTTCCCGGGCTAATGCCCTCAGTAGTGATTCCTTTGCAACAATTCAACCATAAAAACCTAATTCACATAGTCTCCTCTGAACAGTTAGTGTTGAGATGTGTCTGCTACTTTGCTACTCTGTGAAGCATTTATGTGAGCTCTAATCTGAGCTGCCGTTAATTGGCGATATCTGAGGCTTGTAGCTGAAATGAACTTATAACTCTTGGTGCTTCCTTTGCTGGGGTGATCCTCATGAGAGCCAGTTTCATCACAGTGTCTGATTGTTAACTTTTGACAAGGTACCCCTGTTAATTGAAAAACATCTGAGGTGTCTACCACACGAAGCTGATTGACCTACGATGTAGAAAGTGAGAGAATGAGAAGGTGTCAACCTGTTGCAATCAGAAATACAGTGAAATTACTGCAGCAATACATCAAAATACTCTTTTCTTTTAGGACCCAGGTGGCTAAATTGGCACCTGAGAGCATCAGAAACAAGTGTGAGCGAACACAAAAACATTATTTTGCATATCATTTACCCAAGACCCCAGTGAGACATGAACTTCCTGGAAAACTGTCACTTCCTGGAAAACAGCAAAGGTGACCTCAAGCGACATGTACAGAAGGCGTAACCTAAACCTCCCAACCCTTCTGTGGCTATGATCAAATCATACTCCTTTTCTCTCTCTAATATCCTGTTGAATGAAACCTCCCCTTGTTTCTGTGCCCGCACCTTCACCTCATGGTCACGTGACATTACATTGTTTATTAAAGAAACAATGCTGTTTAAAATGCTTTACAGTGCATGACTGTGGAGACCTGTGTAGAGTTAGCTTGGAGAGGGAAAATCATGCGCTGGTGGAAGTTTAATGAATTTGCCCATTCATCATTGACTCGGGAAGAATCAGCCAACTAAATGCAAGTAGGGAAACCGGTGTTCCAGATTTCTCTTCCATCACTTTATCCTGAGTGTAAGGTTACTGCAGCACAATCTCCCCACAGTATGCAGACACTGAAATGGGTCTACTGTTGGAGATCATAGGCACCGGACTGGGACCTCGTTGGGCACAAAGTATAAAAGGAACAAGGTGCTCCAATTCTGTCCTCTCTCACAGCTGGCCTCTTCTCTCATAGCAAAAAAAAATGTGTATTTATATCTGGAGCTTACGTAACTTCCAGAACTGCTGTCTGGAGGATGGTAGCTGGCTGCATGAAGTTCTTGGATGCTAAGTGCCTACAAGTGCCCTCTCACTTGCTTTGGAGGTTCTGTCTTTGCCTCTGCATCAATATTCAGATTCAAAGATTTCTATTTTAAAAACCAGACCTCACTACAGCTATCCACAGATCCCCAGCAGACACTCAGGCTACAACCACAGGCTCCACTTATTCTGTTCACTGCCCACTCACATGCGCAGTCAGTGAGATTAGCATTAGTCATCATCAGTATCGACTTATGGTTTGAAGTTCTCGGCTGTGAGTGTCTATGTGCAAGAGCTGAAACTCCCCCCCCAAGGTGACATAAATTTCAAGAGAACCCCACCATTGCCAAAGCTCTCTTGAAAAGGAAATCCCCACCCCGGACCCCCTCTATGGCTCGCTCCCTCTTTCCCTTCAGTGGCACACACTGGGGGACTGTGCTAGTCTCAGAGCCAGTCACACAACATTTTCCACACAGCACTGTCAGCCTTCCAATAGCATTTGCCTTCCCCTTTTGCTTGCCGCTTTCATTTGCATGAGGGAAATGAGCTGTGGCCTCCCAAGCATAAAAAAAAAAGCTATTTCCCTCCACCTTGCACGACGCATCACAAACCTACTGTTCCTCCATCTAAGACAAGGCATGACAGTCTGTGGGCACCTGGACCCGAATATAGGTTTTTTTTACACGAGACATGAAAACAAGATTATTTTGAATTTGACTGAAAAACAAACCACCCATGATGTTTTTTCTTGGTGCTTGGTGCATTTGAAACCTCTCTGCTTCCTGTACAAAAGGGCCAGAGTGCTGGGGACAAACAGCTGCTGCTGCCATTGACTTTGAATCAAGGAGATGCCAGTCAGAAAAACAGTCTGGAGCAGCTGTACCTGACAAGCAGTCCAAGTGGCGAGTCAACCCCACCCAGCCGACTCGCCATTAATAAACCTCTTGCCTCTTTTCTCCTTCCCCTCTTCCCCTCTTCGGGGGCTCTGCACATCTGTGAGAAAGTCATCATTTCACAGTCTGGCGCAGCAGGATGCCACACTGCCTGTCAGCCTCAGGAAGGGAAGGGAAATGGTTTATGTCAGGGGAGAACGGTGTGCTTTCATACTGTCTTAATACCAGCTCAATATTTTAAATACAGTTCTCCGATGATGTTTGAAATAGCACTATGATGTCCAGCAATTCAGAGGCAATACCTTTTTAACCCTCTGACGTCCGATCACCCTCAATTGCAAAAGATACAGCCAGTGCTCGGACCTCAGAGGGTTAAACATCAGAAGTAATTATTATACAGTATTTCTGTGTAATTTTTTCATTCAAGGTGGACGGATAAGATTGTTATCCATTCTTCTGTCTGCCCTTGCTGGAAGCTGAAGAATTTACAGTCTTCTCATGTTTCATGCTGTAAAGAAATCAAACATTTCCAAAAATCTGACCTTGTGATCAGCAGTGTGCTGTAGAAGCCGGTAAAAGAAATTTTGTGCAGTTAAGGAGTTTCTTTAATTATCTCAGTGTCACAAAGAAAAAATGTTTTTTTTTTTTTTAATGTGAAAGATTCGGATGTAATTTAACACCTTTAATTAGATGTAATTTAACAAGGCGAGCTATCTTGTTACTTGCAATGGCATCATTTTTGAAAAAAGAGATGTCAACAGCAGATAGAGGGTTCAGTCTTTTACATTCAGAGCTACAGTGCTGCACTTTTCCTTTTCATTTGTGGCTGTCAGTTTTCCACCATTATGAGAGCCAGTCAATAAGGCTCCATTTTGAGGTTGGTTTCCTGTCAGGATGGGAGCTCCCTGTTTGCACCCAGCTCACTGCTCAGTGCGCTTTGTGTTAAAGATTTAACAGCTTTGCTGGTCCGATCTTGAATTTGTGGTATTGTAAAATAAGGTTGGAACTAAAGTTTGTTTAAACGACAACACCGCTGATAAACCCACAGTGTCTCCAGAGGGAGCTGTGTGAAACCTAAACAAATGTCCCCAAGTGATGTCACTTGAGTCAGAGTTGAGCCTGAAGACAACAAGCCCGAACATAAAAAAAAAAAAAAACCTGTTGGTGCATAGACAGAAGTGAGTTAACAGACCTGTTTGAGGCTACTATGATGAAACTTTCTGCCACATGCCATACGGGGTTACACAGGGTCAAGCATTTGTCCTGAGGTCACTGTAGGGAGAGTTTTAAATCTTAGATTGTTCGGGGTCAGCTGTCTCTTTGTGTTTAGAAAAAGCAGACGCTGTTTCAATCATCACATCCAACTTGAAGTTTACTGTATATTAACATCAGTGATTTTAACAGAAAATGTTTAGGTTGTATAAGTGAGCCTGATTAGTCTGTCTGTCAGCCTTGCTCCCACCAACACTGCTCAGATAATCCATTTGAATTCATCTGAGGTATTCTATTGCCGTTGATATTTGTGTGCGATGTGATTAAACTGCACAACCTTTGACAGCCCACTTTCTACACTTGTCAGTATTCATTTTCCATTCCACCCAAAGCCAACACTTCAATACACACACTAACACACACACATATTACCATCATCACCACATCCAGACACACTGTTTGCTACTCAATCATTTTTGGGCAGGATGAGTCACCGTGCGATGACAAGGCTCACCCTGTCAATCAGTCCGTCTGTAATGGAATCAAATGCTGCATATGAAGCAATTACCCGAGTCGCTGATGATATGTGGGTAATCGGCAGCCCAGTGCATGGTCACACAGATATACACACACACACACACACACACACATACACAAACACACACACGTAACCAGATCAGATCCTGGAGGGAAAGGACAAGATGGAAACTAAACTCATGACTTATCATCGGTATCAATAGAACAGATTATGTGTGTCGTTGTCCCATCTGGTGCTGGAAAACGTTGTTGGTTATCAAACAGCCAATCAACAAAAAAATGAACACATGACAATGTTGATAATAACTGTAATTAAGTCATTTAGCACAAAAAGCAGCAACAAATTCAGGTGTCCTGACATTTTTTTTAATTCTTGTGTGACATCAATGTCAATATTTCCTGTTTTTAGCTCATTATTATATGAATCAATCATTAGTTACTCTCTCACAGCTCACAAGTAAAGTGATACATCAAACTGAGTAGTTACTAAGTAACTTACTAACCCCCCTTTTGGTGCATTTTTTCCAATTTTCTAAAAGTCTCAGTGTGTAAATCATCTAAAAATAAACTGTGATTCATAGAGAGACTGAAAATAAATAAAAACAGAATAGTTATTCAATGAAAGGGCAATGTACTGATGATTGTTACATTGGATTTCACCTTCACTGATCCAATAATTCATAAATATAAATTCATTTAATAGAGTGTTGAAGGGCACAGAGTGAAAAAAGGCGAAGACTTTAACAAACACACTTCTCCCCAAGGCCGGCAGAAATAAAGCTTCATTCCAGCACAGCATCACATTTCTGATCACTTTACTTGCAATGTATTATTATTTTTGACATTTACAGACTTAAATGGATGATTTACCAACAATAATAATAAAACAAAACATGCATATGTGCAATTCTTTTATACCCAATAAAACATCTCTGCTCTTGTACAGTTTTTAAAATGTTTTAATGCTTTGGCAACATTTCTTCGGCCCAAAGCCGAGGCACAGACATCTGCAGTGCCATAATTCCTGTATCAAAGCTCAACTCATAATCCAGTCAGCCCACAATCAAATCAGTGGTCTCTAAAGCAGCATGTAAAATCACTGCCAAGCAGCCTTGAAAGACTTTGTGTGGTTAGTTAATATAGATGCTACATGCATTTGAATTACAGAAAGAAAAAATTATATATTAGACATATTAGAAGAAAATATTTCATATTTTTCCTCATGTTTATTGACCACTTATGCTTTGTCCTGTGTGTTTGTTGGTTTTAAAGGATCAGTAATTGATCTGGTGATTTGTCCAAGGTGTACTCTGCCTCTTGCCCAGTGTCAGCTGGGATTGCTTCCAGCCCCCCACGACCCTGATAAGGATAAGCAGTTATCGAAAATAGATGGATGGATCAATGGTTTCCCGGCCTGCAGGGCTGTTCTGAACCTGCCAATTGATTACTTTGTCTTGTGTTTTTCTTGCATAAAATCTATGGTTTCTTCGGACACCTCAGAGATGCTGTTTATTAAAGTCCTCTCACCTCAGTCGAAGCCTTCACCGAGTACTTCAGACGTTACAGAAATGATTAACAGGGGACCAGTTCAAACGGTTCAATCAATTGCTATGAATCTGAGCAGCTCTTGCTCTTAGTAAGAAGCCAAAAAGTCCAAAGCCTCTAATTTTCTTCGAAGTGATCCTCACAATGACAAACGGGAGAACGACTCTGTGCATGCAAAGTCTAATAACATTGAAATGTACTTGATTTTTACAGCGGTAATTAGGAATATGAAGCAGAAAGATATGTGCCCATACTATATCATGACAAAGTTTCCCCATCACCTTTTCAGTGAGAATTCCTTGTGGAAATTATGGAGCTGTTAATCAACATTAGCATATTAAGACACTGGACAAATGGACTGTTGGAGACGGCGGTTCACAAGTACAAAATGCTGTACTGTCCTCTGGCAAAGGAAAGACAACATTGAATAATAAATGTCGGTGCTTTTCCCTTGTCCAGGTGATGGATTGAATTTTGCTGCTGCTAATTCTGCTGATGCTATAAATAGAAGAAAAGATCAAGCACTGAAGGCTCCTTCCATCTCCTCCTGTGCTCTTCAACGCCGGTTTGACAGGTCATCTACACCAATTAACTCCGGCATGAAACGGCGTCAACGAAGTGCAGAGGTTTCAGAACTTTGGGCTTTGACATGACATTACAGCTGCTGGTATATAAATATCAAGACAGAGCAGGGATGAACATATTCTCAAGTTGGTCTGCGTGCTTTGAAGGATGTCTTCATTTCTGTGTTGGGAATATTAAAAGACAAAAGTTGCGGAGGAGTCCCGTCTCTGATTTTGGCTTTGTACCACAAATTAAAAAGGTGATGGTTGAAAGAATTACTCCCCCTTTCATGAAATAATAATTGTTTCTCAAAAGTCACTTCTGCTCTCATGTTGGTCCCCTGCCTCCTCTAATCATTTCTCCACACTGATCATCACCAAGGACAGACTGCGCCATTAAAGAGGATCAAGTGCCGGGTCGCCAATTTCCCCAAGGGCTTTTATGTAAATTACCAATGAACACGCTTCTCCACATCACAACAGACAGAGCCGAACAACAACGGAGGCTGTCACTTCCTGTCAGACAACTCCAATTACCAATCAGTGACCTGGGAAATAGACGTCATGGCTGAGGGAGGGAGGGTGGGAGACAGGGAGGAGCAGGTGATGCACGCAGCAGTAGCATGAGATCCAAATGAAGGAAAGCTGCTGAGGGGATTTTCAAATCAGAACCTTTAAAGGTTTGTAAAACAGAGTTTAGTTTGGTTTTGCTGTCCACTTTGTCCCTGCGTGTGACGTCCTACACAGTATCATTTCTCCACTTACAGTACGTGAAGAGGGGAGTTCAGAGAAGAGGAAGCTGACCTCTCCGACTACCTGGTTAACTGTCATTTATGATATTAGATTGAACTGGCATTCACATAGAGGCTAACTGCTGCTAAATGTTCCAGCAACTGGTCACTAACTCGCTGTTTGTTGGTTGGTAGCGTACAGATAGCATACAGTGAGTTTCTAGAGCTTTCTCGCTAGAAAAACTACTGCGAGAGCGGTGTGAGTGAACCAGAACAGATACTGAGTCGTTTGATCAATTTTTATTAGAAAAATATAATTTATAGATGCTTTGAGTACAGAAAAGGATACCATGTTTACTGTAGCCATCTATGTGGCGACCCTGAGTTACCTTTAGCCGCAGTATGCATAATAAATCAATTGGCATTCAAAATCACCACACAGGTTTTTTTTTTTAATAAGGTGCAAACAAAGCCTGGGGTGCCACTACAGGACACAAACCACACAGACATAACCTACAGAATGCAAAGACACACACATAATCCCATAAGACATGACCCAGGGCCTTTTGACACACCTTCTGACATGCACTGTTTCCTAACAAGGAGGCAACATTTATTATTTTATTCCCACACTCAAAGTTGCCATGGCAGACAGGGGAGTCATCCTTGATCCGGCATCCCAGGGGAGATGTGTGTGTTTTTGTGTGTGTGTGTGTCTGCATGTATGCCTGTCTGAATGAGAGCTGCTGTGTCCAGCGGTGACCCGGCTCTCTCCTCCCTCCGATCGTTTTTAATGAGCGACAGATGGCTCCTGTCTGTCAGCAGCTTTTTTCATCATCATCATCATCATCATCCCTTCATCAGTCTGCAGCGTAACAACGCAAAACAGAGCAATGTCGGCTTGACGACAAAAGCTCTGGGTGCAAAGTGCATAGCGCATCACATAGGGGCTTCCCTCCCCGATGAAAGTATAGATGGTTTGTTTAGTTTGCTCTCAGAGATAAGTCAGGCATTTAGGACGTGTGCAACACAACAACTGTCAGATGGAACAGATGGGTGAGGATAGTAACTCTTTTCAGTTTGAATATCAACACTTCCCCTTTTAGAATGAATGTGTGACCTTATTCAAATGAAAGAGACACGCTTCCTCTCCCTGAGTCGTGCCTCCCTGTCAGCAGAGTGAGGCTGAAAGCTTTGCCGCCACTGTGAGACAGGTTTCATTCTAGTCAAACAGCAGCAACACCATGACTAAGTTCCCCTGGGTCTGATTACATTTGTGTGACACTGTAAGAGCGGGTTTCTCCTGTCAATTTACCCCATTGACCTCCATGAAATACTAGCCATAGAGGATGTGCTGTGCACCCTGAGAGGAGGGAAAGTGAACATTTATTTATTTCTTTAAAAAAAAACAACTTAGAAATCTACAACAATTCTGCACATTTCGGCCAAAATAATGAATATAAAAGTGAACAGTGTACATTTGTTACCAAAAAAAAAAAAAAAGATGCTCGCTCTGCTTTGAATAATAATTTGCATTTGATGCATTTAACCTGTTTAAAAATTCTCTTCCCTCACAGAAAAATACAGAATCTATGAGTGTGCAAACATTTGCCTGTCAGCAGATGAACGTGAAAACAGCCCTCGCATGTCAAACTGCGCATATATCATTTTGCCGAAGGCAAGACAACAAAGTGAGGCAACAATAAGCACAACGCGTGTTTGTGTGAAGGGACACTTTAAAGCTGCAATTACTGTTTTTTCTGTCAGCCACTTTTTTTTTTTTTTTTGAGGCAGTGGAAAGAAGTTGTGAAAGTAACACTGACACAACTTTGTATGCTGATAAGGCCACACTTTGCAAAAACAACCAACAGAGTTTTTTTCAGTTTACACACCCAACAATCAAAGAGTCAATTTAATTCAATGTTTATTCTAAAAATATTGATTATAGATATTTTAAATACAGATGAAGTTATCATTCCCCCTAAAAGCAAGGCTCAGAATTACATCTTGCCAGATTGAATATAAGATGATGGGAAAAGAACACTGATATATATAGCAAACACGTGGGAATAGTCAAACATTCCCAAAGACAAACTCTCTACACTCCAGGCTGCTGAATAACTACTAATAAACGCTGACATGCAAAGAAACTGCAGCAGTTGTCTTTTCAGCTGCTACATTCACAACAACAGTGGTTATGATGGCTGGTGGAGTGGATCGTCTACTAATCAGAGGGTTTCTGGTTCAATTCCCAGCTCCATTGGTGCAGATGAGGTGTCCTTTAGCAAGATACTAAACCCTAAAGTGCCCCCGCTGGTTGGTGCTTTGGTTATGAAGCGTTGTATCACTTCTGATGCAGATGGCACCCCGTTTGAATGTGTGAATGTGACAAGTGTTTTAAAAGTGCTTTGCGTAGTCGGTAGACCAGAGAGGTGCTGTGTAAATATGAGTCCATTACTCTTTTACAACAGCTCTATGTTTTAACCACACTTGTGAAGTGTGTTTGTGTGCTGCCAGTAATGGCTAGAGAGTTTTACAGTAAAGGAAAGAATAACAGGAAGGGGAGGAGTGAGACTTGAAGGCAGGAGGGTCCAAGATGTTGTCAGAAAGTGTGGTGGTGTTCCACTTGCACAATATGGATGAAAATAGCTACACTGTGGACAGCACAGACCGGTCTGCAGTCAATAAATGAGCTCTGGAGAAATACTGTAGTGAACCTGGGGGATTCTTCATATTAAAATCAGCCAGAAAAAATAATGAGAGAGGAAGAAATTAGCTTCATGACAAATGTATCCCATCACCTGACAAACATGAAAATGTAGGGCTGATGGTAATGGCCGTCATTTGGCACTAAAGCTGCAATTTAGGCAACCAGTACCAGGTGCAAAGTGGTGTCAAATGTAAATGCAGTGAGCCTTTAATGCACATAGAACAACCACATAAACAAAAATAAGCTCTCCATCATGGATTCAGGACGTGCAGCATGCAAATCACACAGGCGACAGGCTATACTCATATTAGCATGCTTTGACAAACAGGGAACAAGTGAGCTGAAGTGTTCAGGCCGTTTAACACAACATTAATACAGCAGTGAGAAGAGATTCAAGCCGCAGTGTGAAAAAAATAAAAGGCAGACTTAATTGTGTTTCAGAGAACTATTATACTATAAACATAAGTGTGAATACAAACTAACAAAGTAAAAGGCTGTGAAGTTAACACAGTACAAAGGATTTCTGAAAAAAGAAAGTCTTTAATAATGTAAGAGTTCCTAAATATTTTATCTGAGAAACCACAGTTTCCACTCGACTGTGGGTGGAAAATGGTTTATCTGCTTGTCATAGATACAACCGCTTACAAAAATCACCATTGAAGCTACGCTAAATGATTGACAGAGAGGAAACCTCGCCGCTTCAGGCAGCGGTAAGCCGTTTATCAGCTGAAACCGATAAAATATGCTGAATAAATTTCAGGGGACCGTTTATATTTTTGTAAATATCCAATCATATTTTGTATTGTTGAAATAAACTTTGTCTTATTTCATCAGCTTCATCTTGAATGCATTATTCCTACTTCCCTCTAACTTTCTGTAGATGGTATTCATCTCTCCTCTCATTCAGAAAAATTTGCACTTTTGTCCGTGTAACTAATGTAAATAAATGGCTTGCCTCTGCAGATGTTTTTCTTTCCTATTAAGCTGCTTCTCTCATCATTTCTTCTCTGAAGCTGTAGTTTACTTCATCTGCAACTTTTACTGTCCAAGTTCTGTGGAAAGAAAGTTTTCATCACTTTGTCATGACCCTATGTTGCTGTTGTATATTGCACATTTTTCTCAACGCACACTGATGTAGTATGGTCTGGAGCCGCTCCATTCAGAATGACAAGGACATTAACTTCATAAACACTCTGCCAGAATAATTCAGCTGTAAATCAAAGAGTCATTATTTTATAGCTGCTCCTGCTGCTCTTTCCAAACCAGAAAATACAGCCTTTTTTTGACTGAATAATTTCAAGCGCTTTCACAGGCTTCTTTTTCATCAGTTCTTCACAGTTCACTGGTGGAAAAAGCCTCTTTCTCTTGCCTTGTTTTGGCTGTGGAGCCACCAGTGCATGCTCAGTCATGAATGTGAGTTTGTACCTGCTTCACTTCTTGATCGTGCCTGTCTGGTCATGCTCAGCTCATCACTCCTGGGGATGTTTCCCCTTCGTCAGAGGCCCCGCAACGCAGGCTGAATTTCAACGGAGAAAGTGGGGGGACAGAGCAGCAGATTTAGCAGCCTTGTAGTGCTTTAATGAGCTGTCATGCCGTCAGACTCAGCCCGATAATTAACCTTGATCATTTGTCATGTCATAATATCACTGGAAGGATTTTCTCTGTGCCTTGTTGTGCTCATGCACCACTCTCTGGCTGACATCTATGTGTGTAATCTGCACGTCTCCTGGCTGCAGGTACGAGGAGATGGAGGAGAAAGGAAGAGAGAAGGAGTGATTGTGATGGAGGTCAGAGATTAGGCTAGCGGATGTTGATTTCTCGAGGAGTGCTGGTCCTCTGGGAAGTATCATTCTTTTTATAGTCTCAGTGGTTAGGCTGCAGGAGTTGCTCAGATCCCATACAGTCCACCTGACACCTCATTTCTTTTTTTCATATCACTTATCTCTCTGTCCGTCTTTCCTCCTCTTAACAAAAGCCACCACTCATGTTTGTATTTAAAGTGCTGAGCTCTCCCCGTGGCTTTCCCTCACAGTGGCCAGGAAGGTTGTTCAAGTAAACACTACACATGTACTGGCTCTCATTCGCTGGTTGACTCCCTGGAGGAGGCAACTTGGAAGAGTCACTGTTTATTTTACTGTTATCAGACATAAATGGCACGCATGACGCACTGCTCGAGATTTATGCAGGGAGGAAAATATCAGGAAAAAAAGTGTCCAAGAGGAGGAATAAGCAGTCATCGGTTATGTAAAGAAATCACAAATGGAATGTGAGAAAAATCAGCACGCACACACTCAGAAGCACCAATGTGATCTGCATGTGTGTGTGTGTGTGTGTGTGTTGTGCATACTGTACAAACACACACTCACACAAGCATAGCACCGTGCAAGCTACGAGAACAGTGAGAGGCTGCATCTTGTCTGTGGGTGGGACAAGATGAGCAGACAGTCCAGCTTAACAAGCTGTGAGCTGAGCTGGAGCTTCTAAGCTCCGGACAGAGCTCTGAGGAGGAGGAAGAGGAGGAGAAGGAGGAGGAGGAGGAGGAGGGTGGAGGGAGGGGGGCGGCAGCATGGAAACTCATACACACCGCTCACCTACTGCCTCTTTATCGGTCCCATTCTCTAAAACCCGTATCTATTAACACAGACGTTTTCCACTTAAATCCAAAAACATCCGTCTATTTATTTTTCTGAATACTTTGGTTAGCGTCACAGCACAAACTGGGAGCCCCAAGTGGCATGAACGCTAAGAGCTCCATCGACTGCTTGGAATTTGTCTTGTATTTTTGTTTTCATGTCCTCCTTTCTGCAGACTCCTCTAGACTGTTTAGTCAGTGGTGGAAAGTAACTGAGTACGATTACTCAAGTGCAGAACTTGAAGGTGCAGTGAGCTGCCATGTTTCTACAGTAGGCTCTGTGGTTTTCTCCTTCACGTTTGGAATGAGAGGCCAAATGGAGGGAAGATGCCATGAAATCCGACACACAGATCCTCCTATGAGGAAATACTGTACTTTTAATCCCACTAAATGTATCTGACAGTCAGGGTCAGACCTTCCACTCTGCCTTTTCTACAAGTTAGTTTGGATATCATTTTATTAAATGCAAAATTGTGTAAGAACATGCAGCATGTATGCATAATATCTACTGAAATATTATTAAAAGGACCAGTGTATAGAATTTAGCAGCATGCTGCGGTGTAGTTACTGAACTCTGAACTCCCCCTTTGTGTGGGTACCTGTTGTTGTAGGAAGCACTTCTACTACGAGAGGTTCAGGTGTGTTTTGTGGGGGAGTGTCAGTATTCTGTTTACTGCCCTGCGGAGGAATACATCGTTCCTGAAGCCTACAATATTGTTTTTTCCACTGGCACTTTTGAAATTGGAGTTACATTCAACAGCAGTGTTCTGCTTTTAATTCTCTGGGGGGGATTAACATACAAAATAGACCTCGAGGTCTCGCCTATTATGTCACTGACACTGAGAGGGGTGAGAGGATTCAGCTTGTTGTGTGTGATTATGTGTACAGTGGAAAAATAATTTAGTTTAGTTCCTCTCTCAAATGATTTGCAACACAGTGAAGGTTTGAGGGCAGTTGGTGGAATAATATATGAGATTACACAAGATCTGAACACTTCTTCCACCAATTGTCCTCCTTTAGGTCTTAGCACATGTATTTGTTATGATTACATTACTCATGATGAAAAACTAATGAGTCAGTCACATGTTTTGTTTGAGTTAAGCTACATAATGGACCATGATTGGCTTCCCAACTGATGATGTGAGTGATGATGTGAGTACAAAAACTGCAGTTCCTCAAATGTCCACTTGAGGCTGGCACCAGAAGTGAGTCAGTCTCCATAAGTCCCCATGTTAAAATGTCCAACTTCACAGCAGAAATAAACATGTTTACAGCCTGGTACAAAAAACAGTTTTGGTCTCTGTAGCTAATTTCCCTGTTCATGACAACTGTACTGAGGGTGAATTTATATACAACTCACCTGTTCAAATTATATTAAGGCTTCAAGTTGTGCAGAATTATCAGCATGGCCACTTTGACTGACAGGTGGGTGGCATCACAGGTGTCTGGTTTCAGTACCCAGGTTTCATTGAGCCAGCTTCAGCTCTACCCACGATTCACATCTTTGCCCATTTTTCTGATTAGTGAGGAGGCGAAGGAGTCAGGACTGCCAAGATGGCGACAGAGCCACTTTCACAGTGAAATCTTTGTGTGACATCGCAGCCTACGACCATGTTTTATACTGTTTATCAAACTCAGATTTAAGGTGAGCACAGAGAAACTTCCCTCCTTCGGGAGATGAATGTGAAAACAGTCTCCAATGTCAAACTTTACCCAGGCATCAGCGCAAACATCCATGAGAAGTCTCAAAAAGTAAACACATATTTGAGTGCACAGGGGACTTCTGTAGGATAGAACATTTCCTGCAGAGAGAAGTGAAGTTCTTCAGGATCTGAAACCAGATAAAGCTTCTTGACAGTTGGCACACACACACACACACACTCAGAGAAAATGTTCTCCCATGAGAACAATGTAAGCCCTATATTTTAGTTGATCTCCACTGGAACAATCTGAATGGACAGACAGGGAGGAAATAAAGAAACTGTCCAGATCTGGTTTTCTTAACGTGGTGCTTCCTTGCTCCAGTCAGTGATTTACCCAGGAGTTTTGTAGTTTTTGTGTGAATGGAGGATGGTTTAAAGCGAAATGACTGTTTCTACCGCCACGGAGGGGGAAATGCGCAAAACAAGGAAAGTTCAGAGAAGGTTCAGTTTACCAAACGTGAAAAGAAATGGCACTTGAGACGTCATGGAAAGAAACAAAAAAAGAGGCGTAATCGACACGCTAATGCTTTTCTTATAGCTAAGACCATGTCCAGCAGCACAAACAGGCAATCCAAACAGAAAGCGCCACATTTTCTTCTGTTATTTTGTGGTTTGCAGACGCTTTTATAGTTATCAGAGGAGATAAAACAGAGCTGCAGAGGAGTCCAGTAATTGTAATGGTTATTGTTATGGGGCCACTATAATATTTACTATGATCAACAGGTGCATTAAAACATTATTTCAGCCCCTACAAAATGTGAAACCAAAAAAAAAAAAAGCAGGATATATTTTTATGTGCCACCTTCAGCTTTTAGATACCAGCTCCTCGAGTCAAAATATATCTGTGGCATGGTGGAATATAACCACATACAGTAATATGTGGATTAAAAGACAATGGTGAAGTGCACAGAAAGAGCTCCAGCTCCAGCTCCAGGTGATATACTTAGCTCTAAATATCAGTGCAGATGAAGTGTGGAGGATAGCCTGGCAACGTGAGGCCAGCACGTCGCTGATGACAGCATTAATGAGCAGAACACCAGCAGGTTTATTCCTCCAGATGGGAAGTAGCTCAGGAAGCAGTGGTGTGTCTGAGTAGGGGAGAAATTACTCATTAGCAGACCTGACAGTCATCCGGTGTCGAAGGCAGGTTCACTCCACTCCGCTCTGTCTAAAATTGCTGAAAAGATAAACCTCTGAAGTATGAATAGGTTTTTTACGCTCCACCTTACATTTTAAACTAGCTGACAACTTATGTAACACAATGAGAAGAAGAAGAAGAAGAAGAAGAAGAAGAAGAATACATTATATTCTTTGGAAAATGTTGTGTAATCAGATTGCAAAAGCTTTTTTTTTAATTATAGAACTTACTCAGATTCTCTCATAGGTAACCTCTCAAGATCAATCCTATAAGCACTTTTGTGGTTCCAGCTTTTCTCTTTCTCACATAATACACTTTGGACCTCTCATATTTCCCACACTCCCTCCTTCTGCCGCTCTCTTTTATACCTGTGTGGTCAACAGCTTTGTGGATGTGTGATGCTGCAAACTAGAGGCTCCGCAAAAGTCTTCCAACACCTTTACAAATCTGGCAAGCAGGCAGGGGAGCTATTTGTGTAAGTGTCTTTCATGCACGGGGAGCTACTCACCACATGGACGCTTTAAAACTGAGAAAGCCTATTGTCTCAATCACCTTAATATGAGTGATGTGATCTTACATGAACATGATATTTTCTGCCAAAGTCAGGGGAGGAAGTAACGAATTACAACTACTCCTGTTATGTAACTAAGTCATTTTTGTTTGGGAGGTATTTGTACTTTTATTAAAAGTTTTTCAAGCCTGTAATTTTGCTCTTACTTAAGTATTCATTACAGTATGTTATCCACTTTAATCCGCGACTGAGTAGGCCTGCAATTTGAATTACGTTCAAACCTTTCATCTGCATTTTGTAGTACAATACACAGGAGGCGGAAGCACCCCATAGCGCTGCCCGCTTCCTTTCGGCGCTCATGTTAATCAGCTGGGTTTTTCAGACAGAGCAAATCTGGCAAGAAGACTGTGGGCCAATGAACCACACTGTGACAACACCGACCAGAGCAGTGCAGGAGTTAGGAGTAATTTAAGGACTGAAGATTTGGATTATTAGAAGAGAGATGTGCTTCCTGCTCTTTAGATTGACTGTTTGCTATTAATAAAGCTGTAGAAATCAGCAGTTAAAAAGTAAATGATGCTATGTGGAGTTTTTGAGACAAATATTTTGTACTTTTACTTAAGTATTTAAGTACAGTACACCAGTAGTTTTACCTATAGTTGAGTAATATATCAGTACCTCTATTAGAGTGCAGATTTTCACGCTTTCTACCACCGTGAGTGGAAAGTTTAAACTGGATTGAATTATTTCACATGACAGTTTGTTTCTCACTCTTCTGACAAAGCACATTAGCTTAACTGAAGTCTGTTTACAAGTGTTGGGGAGTACTACTGCAAGTTTTCAAAAAGATATATATGGCCGTTTGCAGCTCCAGAGGGAGCTGTGTGAAGTAAATCGCCTTATGTGATGTCGCTTATTTTGGCTGAAGACTACAGGTTTGAAAATGATACACTCCAGCTAAATTGTCAGTGGTCCAGTTGCATTCTGGGTAATGTAGGCACCAGGATTTGACAAGCAAGAAGAAGGCGTTAAATAAAAACCTGGTGCAGCCATACTGAGCTAGATTTTGCGTCTGCATCTGACAGAAGTCTTCTTCTGTCATGGCAATTTAGTTAACTGGTTGTTCTTTGTGGTGTTGCAGCTGTTGTGTTAATATCGTAATAGTTGTTATTATTGTTCTTGCAGTAGCCGGGCCTGCATCACCTACTGAAACACACAAAGAGCTTGGTGACTGACGGAGCTGCTCGCTCCATAAAGGGTCACACTCAGAAAAAAAAAAGTGACTCATACATGATAAACAAACCTTCTTGTCATGTTTTCACAGGCTCATCATCAAACACACACGGTGCACATGGCACACACTTCTCCACCCACATGTTTACAGTACTAATGAAACATACAAAGTCATCGACCTTGCACACACAAACATATGCGACAAATGGACAAGTGCAAAGCAGATGTCCAGCGTCTTGTGCTTGAAACATCTCTATCTCTTGCCTTGCCTTCTCCAGCTTATATAGAAACTATCACCTGTGTGAAAGCGGCTGTCCAGCTCCAGATTGCACCAGATCTGAAGTTCGGGGAGAAAAGGGCTGAGGTGTTAAAAGTTAGTAGGAGGTCTGATCACCTCTATGAGAGCTGTGCTGTGAAGCATCGAAGCCCCAGAGAATTGCTGCTGCCCACGTTACAGTCTTTAAATAAAACACTGCCCTGATTATACTTCTCTCTTCCTAGCACAGAGCTCAGTTTCAGACACATGCAGCAGAAGGCTGCTTGCCTACATGGCCTAGATGCAAAGCCCAGCTCAGTACAGTATGGTGCAGTACAACACGACACAAAGCGGGATGACCAAGTACGCCAAAGCTCAAAAAAGAGTGAGAGCGGACAGTAGAAACTAGAAAACACTAGAAAACACTGGCAGTGAGATGATTTCATCTGTTCCCCGATGCAAATCAAATGGCAAAGTTCTTTAAATGAACTGAATAATGCACTTTATTTGTTTTTAGGCAAAAATCAGGCAAAGCTGCATGAAAATTAGACAAACCTTGATTTCAGGAAAACATGAAAGGACAATCAAAAGGACACTCCAAAGATTTCACACTTCAGTTTCAGCCTAGTCATCACGAGGAGGACTGCTCAGACTGCATTATGTCTGCTGAGGCTCTGCTGAGAGAATGCCCCCAGTCATCAGGATTATCGCAGCTTCAACTTCAAAGAACAGAATAAAGACTGTTACAAACTGGAAGTTTGAAAGACGCGTTGCCTTTCTCAATCTGCATTCTTGTCTTCTTGTGTATGTGTGAGACGTCAGCCACAGCTTGAGCGCTGTTCCAATTGAAAATCCACACCTAACAAAGTACAGTCCGATTGCTCCGTCCGTTTTATCGAGCCGACTTGTTAGGACTTGGAGTGGACAAGCTCGGAGCATGCACTGCATTGAATGTGTGATTTACTGAAACACAGCGTCCAGCATTTCATGACCAGTCATCTCAGCTGCTAGCAGGCAAGCTATGATGACCGGCCAGTCAGGATCCATTGTCACCCTGTCTTATCTCTGCATGCTCTTAGTAATTTAATTTGTCTCAGATATTTCCGTCTATCAAAGTCAATCAATTAATTCCTTTTGGAAAATAAATTAGGTCTTAGTCTTTAAATCTAATATTTGTTGCTGCCAATTTTGTTTGTCTGAATTTGAGGATAAGATTCATGTTTTATTGGGTCCTTATGTACAGATCTTAAGACTTTAATAAGAAATAATATTATAACAAATAGAAATGTTCCTGTCTGAAAAAGCCTAGAAATTGTTTTGGACAGTTGCGTTAAAGTGAAATCACTGGAGTCCAGCTGAGCCGGTGACGTCAGTAAGATTGTTTTGCTTCATCTTTCTGTTCTCTGAAGTTTGGACTCCCAAGATCAACTTGCCAAGTTTGAACTCCCAAGTATGCACGTCCAGTCTTGGCTTGCTGCGAATAAAGAACGGACAGACAGAGGGGGGTCGAATGAAAAGACAACCCAGAATTTTTGGAGCTTAAAACATATTGGAAACTTATTTTTAATCCCTTTGACTCGGGTATGTCAGGATATCTGAGCCCCTGTTGCATCAATGTTGACTATTCTTTCAAAAACATGCCTCTTGCAAGAGCCCAGACTTATTGGAAGTGTATTATTACATTGTTGAAGCATACTAGGCCTACACATTTTAAACTATCTTTCAAAACAAGCACAAAAATACATGTTTCATGACATAAATATGTAGCAAGAATATACCTATTTACTGTTGTGAGGCCTGTGACAGTCTGTAGGACATGAGGTGAAGGCTGGTCAACCTGAAGCATGTTTAATATTTGCCTAACAAATGATGGCAGGCAGGAATGGACACTGGATGCAAACGAGGCTGAGATAATAAGAGACTGTGGCTGGTTTCCGTGTGTCAGACACGCTGCTGGTGTGTGCATTTAGGCTGCTACCTTAGAAGATTTTTAAAACAAGACAGGTCTTATGATTTAGAATAAATAAAGGATCTGTTAAAAAAAAAACGTTCAAGCAATATTTCAGATAATAAAACAAATCCAAAGGCTCTTTACTCTTTATTCGGAAGATCTTAACAACACCTGTGGGTGACAGTTTTTGGATTTGGCCTTTAAGCCAAATTCTGATGCTCTTCAGAAAATGTGTGTTTGAGCTTCTTGTTCCTTTTATGCAAACTCATAAAAAAATAAATCTCCCTCTGTTGCTTTGTTGTGCTTCTGTGTTCATCTTCAACCTGCTCTTGAAGATGAGATAACACAGACATATTAGGTTCTATCATCAGACTAATTTAAATGATAATGAGCAAGTGTGGTGGCTTCGCGATATGATGAGGCACAGCTACTGATGTGAAGCTGTCTCGGATGCAGCATTCTTGGCACGAGACCATCTTTGCCATCAGGCTTCAACAGGCTGGAGTCCATTTGATGTGAGGGCAATACAGATAATTTGAAAGATGTGTTAAAAGGAAGTTCAGTGTAAAGACGCGTTGAAAGGAAGTTCCCCCATCTGCACGACTTATTCCTGGACTCCATTACACCGTGTGTAATGGAAAATTTTTCGGTTTATGTGCAGACTCTCGCACAGGTGGCTGAGACACCCGACTCTTAAATGCAGTGACAACCCAGCTGCCTCTGACAGATAGCCATAAAGCTGCTTGCTACAGTGTGAGTACATTTACTCCATTACTCTCTCTCTCTCTCTCTCTCTTTGCTTTCTCTGCACTCTCAGCAGCACAAGGTGACGATTTGGAGAAGGGAAATCCCAAAGAAATCATCGTCCAGTTTTATTTTTCCCTCTCCATTTTTTAATGATTTGTTTTCCACAGTCATTCCCGCTGACATTGAAATTTCCAATAATTTTCGGCTATTAAAGTAACAATAATAATTTAAGACCTTTTCCTTTAGTCATTTGTAAACAAAAAAGGTCTCCTTCCTAGCAAAAAAAAACCCAACCATGTTTGGTTAACCTGGCACAAAAAAACATGAACGCATACAGTGTCTGCTGCTCCAAGTTAAAGTAATAATAGAGATGGCCATTAACTATTAACCAGCTTCTTTCCTTTTATGCTAAGGCTTCTTTGTCTGTCAAGGTCATTTGGTGAGAAAGAATACCAAGCCAGGAGGGCTCTATAAAAATGAGGGAATTAAAATATCATCTTTCGCAGCAATGACTCCACTGGACCGTCCACATTCAACCTGAATGAGTTCTAGTACAGTGAGCACTTAAGAAGATCACATTGTGCAGCAGGGCTGCGAGTTAATGATAGAGTTACCAGGAGACTGCTGCAGCACATTGCTGTGCATCAAAGTGTGACCCGAATCCGGGGCGAGGATGTGGAACAAGTGAGGCACGAGTTGCAGCACGCTTTTGTCAGGTTTCATGGGTTCAAATTCAATATCAAAGTGCAGCTATGTAGGCTATGTATGAACTGGATATAAATATATATATATTCAGATTGAAGGTTCCATGTGCTTGCACCCACCCACGTGTATGACCTTCAATTTAAACCAAGAGCACCTGAGCTAAAATAAGTCGATGCAGGCACGGGCTACGACTTGTGGACGCGTGGTGCATTTTCTTCTATAAGACACAGATTTAGGAGAGCAAGCCAAGGTCGGTGATGATGTGCACAGCTTATTAACTTCTAATTCTGGCCTGCACTATAACTAACTGTGTAATAACACGACAAAAGTCTGAGGCCATACATCTGATTTTTCTGCTCCCAACAGCACGTGTCCTTCCCGAAAAGTGGAATCAGGTAGAGTTAAACACTTTGCAGTGTTTTATGTACATGTGGATGTGTGTGGGGTTAAATCCCAGTGCTGCATCAGCTCCAGACTTACAAAGCAGAGGCTGGGATCCTCTACAGCTTAATGTTCTCTCTGTTCCTTATTACCCACCATCCCTTCCTCTCCCTGTCTCCATGTCTCTTCTGTCATCTTAATAAACCCCACTGTGTGTTGTGGTGAATCCCCTGGGCTCAGTTGAACAAGCTTTATCCCTGCAGGAGGCAGATCTTTAACAGAACACCCAATATTTCCCCAGAAGCATCTGTTTCGGATTCATGAAAGTACACAGTGTGTATGTGTGCAGCGGCTGTGTGCATAAACTGTAAAAGTTGCTGTTTATGCAGTTCCCTTACTTCAGCATGTAGCAATACAATGTAAAAACACTTCATTAGTAGTACAGAAGTATCACCAGCAAACTGTACTTTTAAATTTAAGAAGTAATAATAATTTCATTGGGTCGTTATTAGCACGAGGTTGAAGCAGAGATGATTTCAGCTACTGCAGAAGTGTTCAACCTGCCAACCTGAAACCTTGAACACAAAATGACATTTCTATCGCTAGTGGAGTCATAAAGTTTGCGGTGCAGTGAGAATATTTCAACAAAGCCAGAACTAGGCAGGTGCCGACCTGCTAGAAAAGCTAATTTTAGACAGTCCTTGGAATAAGTTGATTTGCACTGAAAACAGGTTGAAATGACCCTAAAAAACTCTTTTACTAAGAAAATGAAACTTGAAGGACTTCATGTTAACATGACATGACAAGAGAGAGAAAATAGAGATGTTCAAGTAAAATAGAAGTCCTACTTAAGTTAATATACTTTGTTACTTTCCACCTCTGTTTATACTTGTAATGTCGCAGATGCCAGCTCCCTTATTCTTCCAGTTAAGTAACCTAATAAGACCCTTTGGTCCGTGGATAACTGGAGACACATGTGAAAGCTTAGTGTAAAAGGACACAAGCAGCGTAGTGTTCTCATTCAATCCAACAACAAAGTTACAGGATCTTGTTTGCAGCTGGACTTTGTCGCATAGGAGCTGGTGAGAGCGACACAAACAGTGGATGAAGGAAAAAAAAAAAACGAGGGTAAGATAAAGATAGAGAGAAAGAGAGAGGACTGCATGATGAAAAAAAAAAAAAAAAACAGAGCAGAGAAGACGGAGATGAGGGAGAGACGCTGCCGTCCTCCAGGCGTGCAAGTGGGTAGGTTCGCCCGGCGTAGGCAGGCGGCTCTGCAGCGCACCGAGACACACACTACAGGGACTAATGGAGGGTTTATGATCCTCTGCCAGCTTTCAGCCATCTCTCAGCACCTGGCAGCCTCCTACAAAAGATGGCATCATAACAAGCAGGCCTCCTGTGTCACAGCTGAGCGGTGAAGAGAGGAGCAGGGTAGAGACTGCACGGCTGATGGCACCGTGTCCCGAGGAATATTTCTCGCTTGATCTTTGCCACGCTTGTTACAAGCCTCGAGATGTTTTCTACCAAAACGGAGGAAGCATAATACACAAACTCAACTCTGACTGACATTTGTTTGGAAAACAAAAGGCAAAGCCAGTGACGGCCCACTTGAGGTTTAAGAGTCACCGATTTCTTCTGGAGCTGTGTTTATGCTGTAGCTGCAGAAAGAATCAACACACTGTAGGAGTGAAGCTGGATAAATAACATTTGGCTTGGCTGTTAAAATCTGAATGAGAGGGGAAAAAAAAAACATACTTCAAGGTTAAAGGAATAGTTCAACATTTAGGGACGTTTTCTGTCTTTTTCTGCGGTCATATCTGTGAAGCTTCAACCAGGACACGGTTATCTTAGCTTAGCACAAAGGCTAACAGGGAGGTAAAATCAGCTCACCAGCATCCCAAGAGATCACTAACACCGTCTACCTGGTTAGTTTAATCGTGGATCACCTGCAGAACTAGCTGTATAGCCGTAGGTGTATTATATGAAGCTGCATAATACATCCATGGGCCTGCCGCAATGAATTCATGCAAACTCCTCTCCTCTCTCCTCCGGGAAGTCACTGCTCCCGGCCAAGAAATAGTCCAGCACCTAACCTCTGCTGAAACGCTTTTGCACACACACACACTTCAGTTTTTATGCAGATTTAACAGACAAGATATGTTTTAATTAGTGAGCTCTCTAAGTTCTAGTTAGTTAGGATGACAATTAAATGTACTGCACATTCATGCATGCACCACAGCGCTTAACACACCTACCAAACGAACCTTTCAACACCGCGGACCTCATGCACGTAGCTTTTTCGTTGCAGAGTACTTTACTTTACTTCCTGGAGCTCTTTAGAAAAGGCCGACTTTGTCTTCAGCATGACAGCTAACCATTAGCATACTGACAAGTTCTGTCAGAAAGAGCCGCAAGCGATGACTCAACAGCTAGCAACAGCCTTGACAAGGACGCATTGATTGATTGACACGTATAGATGAATGAGTGTTGCATTAAGACGCGGTGCATTGTTTATGTTTTTACATCCTGTTAGGTAATGGTGAGTGGGACAAAACATGATAAACATTTATGTAAGTGATGAAAACAAGTACAACTTTAGAATTATTTTAACTGTGGTGAAATGGGTATTTGTTAAGGCTCGGGACGGCTTGAGCTTCAAGTCTTTATGAAAAGCTAAGCTGTCAAGTCAGCGAAATCTCCCAAAATGTCTTATCTCAGTCTCTAATAGAAGAAAGTGAAATTTCAAGTTCTAAAGTAGTTTGAGAGAGAGGATGAATACAAGGTCCTTCTGATATGAACTCACAGCATGTCTGTGTACATCTGAACCTTTCATTCACACCAGCTGCTCTGCCGAGGCAACCGAATTCCTCCTCCAGGGACAAAATGCCGAAGGACATTTGTGTAACACTTTAAAAAGGCCTCTTCATGTTTACCTGAGACATCCTATCCCATAAGACTGAGCCTACTCACAGGACTCCTGCTTCACAAATGGTGGATGTTGTTAATGTTCCATTGTTATTCATGTATGTAATCTGGGCACTACTTGTTGCTACGCTCAGTGTTTTGGAGGTTTTAGTTCAGGAAGGTGGACCTAAATGAATGTAAACACTTTAAAGTAACTTTAATGACTTATGGGAAACAGCAGGTAAACACAAAATAACACGAGGCGGCCGGGAAGTCCAGACAAAAACAAAAGTCCAAGAATCCGAGATCCAAAAATCCAGAACAGGAAACACCAAGAGCAACCTAACCTAAACGGATGACAGCAAGACACAAGTGACATAGAAGAACACAGGTACAAACAAAAGAGAGGACAATGAGACGCAGGTGAAAACTAATCAGGGTTGGACAGAATCAGAACTGAACAAGAAACACAAAACCGCAACAGTAACACTGAAGCTTCAACCTTCAGACACGTCTACTGACCAAATCAATAGTTTTTAGCGGTGGAGCTCCCCTCCATGGTGACTGAAAGCACCAATGTCAGCACAACCTTGATGCATTCTACTTCATGTTGAGCTCATGACAGCAATGATGGGATAGCTCTGTATTTAACATCGTAACTATTCCTCTTTAAAAAGAACTAAAAACTATTTAAACGATTTATTACTCCCACCTTGGTTGGTTCAGACAGAACGCCGAAGTTGTGCTTACATTAGCTGATTGGCATCAGCTGTTTCATTCATGCTTCATAATCACTGGCTCATTCACAGCTGACTCGTAGCTTCCAGTCATACCCATGCAGCCGCTGCAATCAGACACTTCTCACCATTTTTGGGCTGATTCGTCCTGTCAGTGCTGTTTGCTGCCACAATCCTCCCTCCGCCCTCCCCAACCTCCTCCTGCTTGATTTAATTAAGATTTAATGTTCATGTGTGTTTATTGAAGAAGGGAATAAATCTCAAAACATGGGAGCCAAATATAACTGTATAACCGTTTGCTATAAATGGTCATTTCCATGATGTACGTGTTTCAGACTGAGCTGCGGTGTCGGCCAGCTGGTTTACCAGAACGAATGAATGGGTAAAGATGAAGCGACTAAAATGTGTTTTGGCACTGTTGTATCCAGACGAGTCAAAGCTGGGGTTGGGTGAAGTCGACAACTATCCAAAATCTCAGCTCTTACACACTGGCCTCCACCCAGAGTCGGTCAGTCTGTCTGTCCTTGAGCTAATTTGGCTGTCAGTGGCTGGTTGCTGGCCTGGGTCAGGAATAAACATACAGGTTTCCATTTGATGCGGGCTCGGGGCACGGCGGGGCAGTCCATCTCCTCTCATCTCCATCACATTAGAGCCACTATCTCCTTTTAGTCATACACAGCCTTCGTCCTAATGATCCAGATTAGTTAACAGCCTTGGCACTGCGGCTGTCATGTTGGAACCCCCAGCTATCCATTATAGTCCACCTTCTCCTGGTGCCACAGGTGGCCGTTCCAATAACAGCCCGCCTCTAACCCAGATAGGAGACAGGCTAAAAATTAGATCAAAAAAAAGGCAAGCTTCTCTCTCCCAGTGCAATCAGACAATAGCGTGTGCGGAGCTGCTAAATATGGGTGTAAGCCTTTGGTGCGTCTTATTCTCAATGGATTGTTTAAACTACCCAATTATCCTCGAGCCTCATGAGAGGTGACCCACACCGGCCCTCTGTCCCAAGAGGGTGACAGGAAGTAGGTCTCATTATGACAAGGTGGAGGTGGAGTTTCCTCCTGCGTGGCAGCAGTTTCATCCGCAGGGTTGTGTCGGGTCAAACGAATGGACGCGCGAGAAATCTGCAAGAAAAGGTTGAAGAACCGGCGAGAGAAGACACTTCTAACGCTTGTTTGGATGCCTAATTAGACTTTCATCTTATGATATAATATGTGAAATCTGTTTTTCTTTCATATTATTTGCAAAAAAAATAAAATCTTTTATTTGTCATTATTTATTACACTTTGACTCATGCTGAAAAACAATAAAACGAGAAATCCTCCAAGGAGAAACACTTTCTATAGCCAAAATGTTAAAGTGACAGTAGGTACCCACGCTGCAAAACACAGACGAAAGGATGGTTAAATGAAAAAAAGACAGTTAATCAGAGATAAACTCCCAGAGACATCCCAGATTGGAGCTTTGACGACGAGGTTTTTTCACTGGTGGCTGCATCACGACGACAGACACGATTTGCAATCAAAACAAGTGACCACACACAAGGAGGCATTTGATTGTGTGCCTCTGAAAATGACGCAAATGACACACTTAGCATATGTCTGGTGACGGGGGGGGGGGGGGGGGGGTGCAAGGAGGGAAGATCCACAGCAGGAGACAGAAGGGATGCAGATGATTCAAATGAGCAACTTGTCCCTGAGCTGACCTTAATAATTGGAGTCACACTGTAGTTTCCTAATTTATCCAAATGATCTAACAGGAAAACGATGTGAGACGAAGGGGGCGGCATATAAATGTAGGGATATGGGTGGGAGGGTGCTGTGTTGCTGCTAAAGGCAACATTTTGGAAAGCATTAGAAATCTGATTCATTTGATGCTCATGGTGGTTTGTGATTCATAAGTGTAAACAGCTGAAGGAGATGATCATGAAAAGCAAATGAGGTCTGAGACATAATGTTGCAGTCGTGCTCGGTGCATATGGGCCTGAGGAACAAAAACTGAACTGAATCTTTTGTTTTTAAACTTCACTTGAGCTCCGGGAGTTTTATTAATCTCTATAAATGGATATTTGCATATGAATGTAGAATCTGTAGGTAAGGGACCAAGATTTTGGGTCCGCAGGCATTTTTGTTTCCGTTTTTAGTCTGACTTGTTTTGACCAATCACTTCGGCTTTGGTTGCAACAGTCCGTGCGAAGAGCAAAAGAGGTCAAACACATGGCTAACACCGTCATTTTGCATCAGCTTTTTAGAAAGTTTATCCGCATTCATAGCAGATATCTGTTTATAGAGATTAGTAGAAATATGCCTTTCTTGTCATTCATCAAGTTGCTAATTGGACTGCAGAGTAAGTCTTGGCCCAGATATCTACTGGCTACACCAGAAGCCCAGAAACATTGACTGCTACCCAGCCAGTCCTGGGGAAAACAACTTCAAGCTGTCCCCAATCAGACAGAATGGCTAGTGCAACACATGCTGCGTCTCAGTTCACATACTTCCATAATTAAACGTGCTGTTTTGCATACAGAAGTTGAGTGTGGAACACTGGACACATGAACGGTCATCATTTTGGCCTCGTAGCAGACGGGGTGGCACCTTTGGCTTTGTGAAAATGGCGGCTGAGGGTGATTGCAGCGAATACGGCAATATACAAATGTAAGTTGTACAAGAGGAAGAAGCGGTAAAGTGTTGTGATCATCATTTCTGGTGCATAACAGCTGTACTCGATTTGAGACAACAATACCGTGCCGAAATTAGCACACCATGCCAGGAAGTACATTGTGTGCATGGTTATTAACAGTGTCTGTTCATTTTGATGCTGAGTGATAAACCAAGCTCACCTGCGTGTATTCACAGCATGGTTCATTCAGAATGACCTTGTCATTGTGGTCGCTCTTATCAAAACTGTTTTTACCTTGAATTATGGCCCGATGTTGGTCTGTATTGTCTTCTCAGTTGGTCCTAAATTGGGAGGGAAGTGGTGACATGATGACGACTTGTTGTACTTGTTGTACCTCGAACAGCAGCCATTTTGACATGAATTAGTAGGGCCAACACAGGTGTTACCAATGATATGAATTAAGGTCCAGTTCCATTTATTGCAGCAGAGCCTCTCCAACGAGCCGACATGCACCACAGCAGCACCCTGACTCTGTCTGACCTGAATGGAACGGGACCTTAATTCATATCACCGCTAACACCTGTGTTTATCCTGCTATTTCATGTCAAAATGGCTGCTGTTAACAGGCACGTGACTTATGAAACAACAATGTCTAACATGAAATAAATATAAAACTTTGGTATAATGAAAATAAGAATCATTTGAAGACATTTTAATACTCAAAATTTCTTCTATCCAAAGTGACTTACAAAAAAGGGAAACAATCAAGGTACGGTACGACTAGGACATGTTAGTGCAGCAATAAGTACTAGATAGATTTAGCATGTCCGTTTATGGTAGTGCTATAGTATCAATGAATCACTGGGGGGAAAAGCAGTGAGATCCCCATATGACTAGTTACTGTAAGCCTTTTTGTTTCCTCTCTGCCATCACGGCTGGTTCTTTTCACCTTGGGTAAATGAGAGCTCTGGGATCCTGGGTGAAAAAAGAAGCAGGGGAGGATAAGCAGGAGGGGGGGTAGGCAGGAGAGCTGACTCACACTCCTGTGTGGGGGCTTTGGTGGCGCAGAGGGGCACTGAATCATCTGGAGCCTTATTGAATATTTCCTCCATTTGATGTCATTATCGCCCCAGTGATGATCACTCCCATCATCAGCGCTGTCCCCGAGACTCCACATTACAGGCAGGGGAGCGATAGAAAGGAGGCAGAGAGGACGACCAAAGGCTGAGGGGCCTTTGAGGTAAAAACCCAGCGTGCTAAGAGAGACTGAATAAACACGAGGAATTCCAATGTTCTGCTTGGACAAATACCAGAGAAATGGACTATTTGGCGGGGAATATGCGGGGATGTCTGTAATAAAGTGCAAGAGATCAACTTGTTTTCTTAGAGCTAAAAGAAATGTAAGCAGCGTGAAAGCGAGCTATTGATGGTGTTGGATCACCGAGTACAGTATCTGCTGGGAGTGAGTGCGTGGGCTCTGATCAGTGCTGACTAAGTGATCAATACATTATTCTCCATTGAGCCTACACATTAAAAAAAAACCCGACAGCACAAGTCAGATTTAAGTCATTTCTATTTTTATTAGAAATGGATCACATTTCAACCCAAGCAATATTCTTTTTCCTTTTAACCTTCAATGTGCCATGCATACAAAATCTGAATCAAAGTGTCCATCTGTTAGTGCCCATTAAAGTTTATATATTTGTAAGGGGTTGATATCAAAGTCTTTCTCCTCTGCAATTATTATTCACAGGTATGTACATTCAAATTAGTCAGCCTCAAATATCAAGCATCCTCGCAAAAAAAAGAAACCAACATTAAAAGTAAAAAGTTACAAAAACTTCAAATTAAACAATATATTTCTCTTTTAAAATATAATTAATAACTATTTGCTAACATGAGTTAAATTATGATTGCTTCATTTTTTAACCATAGGCACATCGTAGATAGGTGAGGCGTCGTAGAAGCCAAATGGAGGCCATGTATCTCTTCCTCTCTCCTCACTGCAGCTGATGTTTGTGTAAACAAAACCACCGAGCTATTCTACGGTCCTCGTAGGGACCACTTCAAAAACAAAAAGTCAGAAACAAAGAAAGAAAGAAAAAAAAGGAAATTATGTCTAATTGTTTCCTCAGCTCCAGCTTTGCACAGGGTGGCTATCTGATATGTGATAAACGGAGAAGGAACTCTATCAGGAACTCTATCAGAAATGTTACATGGCTCACGATGATTGGTTTCTTTGGTATAAACCACCATGACTTCCTCCAACTAAAACAATCTCCTTCATCTAAAATGATTACAGTAATGATTGGAAACCAAAATCCATCTGCTCACTCTCTTTAAACTTCTTCTTTAGATTTGTCAACACACAAAAACTGGATGCCGTCTTTAGACATGGGCGTGCATGAACTCTGTGGACGTGGCTTGAATAAAACGTGGGGGGTTAGCATGATGTGATGTGATTGAAAGTCACAAACATTTAAGGAAGGAAGCGCCAACACCAATTATCTGTGTAATTACAAAAAGATGAGGTAATTCAGTGTTAAAGAATCAAACTTTTCTCGTGTTACTAGTGAATAAGTGGGATAATGTGTCTATTTTACAGTCAATTAAATCTGAAGGACGCGCTGTGTATTAGTATCTGTGTATTAGTGGGAATTTGCTCTGTTATACATATTTGTGTAGTGACACCAGTATTCTTGCATTCATCGCGGTGCACGAGGTATGGAGACGTGACAGATACACTCGGCTTTTTCTTTGACTGCTGTGAAATCAAATCGGGACCCTCATGAAGTGTTGAACTTAATTATACATTAAAATAATAATATATAATAAATACATTGCTGGATAAAACTGAAGGCGTTTAAGAGTTAAGAGTTTTTTTTGTTTGTTTTTTTGCTGTTATTCATTTTCATGAATCATTTGACATCATCGCCGTCGCTCATTCATTCACTAGTAAGGGAGTGAAAACACTTCGACATACTGACAGAATAACACGGAGGAATGCATTGCAATAGTGTAAGTATCACAGTTTTCCCTCGGCTGTCATGTTAATTCTCATCCTATGCAAAGACTATGGCTATTGTTAGTATCATCTTAATCCTGTTCAGTACAGTCAAACTGCAATCAGTTCTCATGTGGGTCTTAATACGCTATATGACGATACTGATCCTACTTCTGTTGACTGAAAAGGGAAGGAAGAATGTGAAGGAAGGGTAGATAAAATGAAAGGAGGAGGGATGGAAGGAAGCAAGGAGAGGAATGAGCTAGTAGGTCAGTACTTTCTCCCCATGGTGACTAATGAGACTCCACTGTCCTGGACAGTATTTTTAGGATGCTCTACATGTCCACTGAGACATGCAAGTCGCCAAGGTGACCTGTTTTCACCATGATCAACTATGTAACCCAGAGTGGCTGCTGTTTAGGAGGAAGAAAGGCAGGACAAAAAGGAAATATACTTCCCCTTGAAAGTTGTGAATTTGGCACACTTCATGTCCTTTAGCACGGCATCTTCAAGTAAAAACTTAATAATAATAATAAAAAAAAAAACAAAAAAAAAAAACAAAACGAAAAACAAATATATCCCCGCAACTGCTCCTGTTCAAGTGAATGCACATGCTGATATACTGGATTCACCTAAGGCAAAAAGGATTGTGAGTAAGTGTGAAAAGTGCTCTTTGAGTACACCTCCACAGCTCATGTCCAGAGTACAGCAGAGTTAGTGGAGTGAAGGGAAAGCACTGGATGGTCGGGGAGGTTTTACCTCCCTTACCTCTCCGCTCCTGGTTCAAAGTGAACCAGCTGAGTCAGGATGTGTCCCCCTTTTTTTTTCCTCCTCTTCCCCAGGTTGTTCTCCTCTTCTTTTTCTCTCTGCGGATCTCTCACGGGGACATGTTGAGGAGCTTTGTAGATTTATTGGGGTAATTGATGGCCAGGCTGATGGCAGCAATGTTCTTCAGAGCCTGCACAATAGAAAGCGTATGTGAATGAAATGCAGAGTGCAGGGGGAGAAAATGGAGCAGAGCGAACTGAACAAATGAGACAAAACATTGTTTTTTTTTCCTGTTTTTTTTTTTTTTTTTACCTGTGCTGTGAACTGCATGTTGAGTGATGATAGATAAGCGGATAAACCGATGATGCAAGAATTTCTGCACAGTTTAAATCACCTTACTTAATAACCAAAGTGCTTAACAGATTAATCTGCCTTCAATGCTTTTGTTCTCTCTGCTGACATTTTGTTCACCTCTCCCTGTGGGCTGGTGACATCAGGAAGCTGCAGCTTATTTCTCAGAACTATAGTGACCAGTGACCAGCATTAAATTTATTATTCATTCATGAAATCTGGTGGGTTCAGGAAATCAGGAGGATTTTTTTTTAGCTATCAGCTAAAAATCTGCTTTTGATCAAAACTGGTCTGAAAAACAAAGAGCCAGATTTCCATTTAACTCACTGTGGAGTCCACAGACGAGACCCGAAGCCAGAAGAAACGTTTTTTTTTTTTTTTTTGCTGTTCCTCATTAATAATGTGAAATAATGGAAATATTGCTGGATGGAATTTAGGGATAGGCCTATTATTTCTTTTTCATTTAAATTCTGTGAGAAGCTGCTGCTTCTGATGCAAAATAATCCTTATACAAGATTTACAACACAGTTTGCATGTAATGAATCTCTAACAAGCCAATAAACTCTCATCATTACAATAAAAATATGTTCATAATGCCCTTACATAGTCACAACTCATATCTTGACCAGTCAACATATGACATGTCAGCCAAGCAATACGACAATATAAAACATAAAAAAGTGTTGTCGCTCATGACAGAAGCTGCTGTTGGTTGAAAGCTGTATTTGAACTATTTTCTGTTCATGCTAGAGAGAGGCTGTCTGAGTCTGATCCAAATCTATGTGCCACAACAGATCAATAGGCCTGCAGAGAAATGAACACAAAAAATGTTTTATTGTAGAAAACCAGGTAGAAAGTTTGCACTGCTCACAATAATTAAAAGTAAAAGATGTTGGATGTGACCACGACCATGAGAGACATGTAATATATATCACCCACCTGAGGGTGGGTGACCGCTGTAGTCAGTCTTACTGTTTTGTCTTTACTTGGGTAGGTAGGTTTACCTTTACCTTTACCTTGTGTAACAGGGGGTTTGCTAGTTGCTGCAGGCGGCTTATGGTGGTTTTATGAACTGCTGTGGCTGGAAATAATTTTGATGTGAGCAGGGAGGCTTAACAAAACCAAAACAATGAGCTGAAAGATACTAAAATGCTCAGTATAGCTGAGGGGAACCGCAGAGTCAGGTGAGGATTCTCTGTGGTTTAATTACAACAAGTGACCCCCTTTCACTACACACACACACACACACACACACACACAGTCATTTGATCTATTGCTAATATTAAAATAATGATTATTGCAGCTTTAACTTACAATACATGATATAACTGCTGTCTCCAGTTACTTATGTTAATAAAATTTCCTGCAGGAGAGACCAAATTTATTTATTTTCAGGTCTTTTTATGCCCCCTTCGACTTTTACTCTTGTGACTGTTCAATGATTTGTAATTTTTTAAACGCTCTAAAATTCCTCCTCCGTCACCCAGTTGAGAACTCCAGTAAAGCTCCAGGTAATGCCCTCCACACACACACATACTTCATCAGTACCTGCTGATTTGGCTGTTAACATGCTCTGATGGTTTAGTGGGCAATGCGTTTGGAAATCAGAAACTGAAGCATCTTACATATCCATCTGTACTTATCGGTGTTTAATTGAGTGAGCAACAGGGTAAATATAACGGGGAGTAAATATGATCGTCTGAACACCGTCCATCTTGTGTTGTGGTATAATAAACTCATCATAAAATAACAGGCCGCTAGAGGAAATAAAGCCTTTCAGAGAAAGTGTCTTCTCCGGTAAGTGAACATTTTCCAGCCCTTTCAAGTCAACATCTACCAATTCAATCTTCATTGTTAATATAATAGACTCCTGCCAAGTCACCTATGGTTTTGTTTTCAAGCTGACAGGTATTAGGTAACTGCTCAACAGAACCACCCACAATGTTTTTTTTTTTTTTTTCCGCCGCCCCGCATCCTCTGCTCCTCTTAACTGCCTTCAGGCTCCTCTGCTGTATTACAGGGTCCACAGTACAGAGAATGCTGTGGCTCGCTCTGCCGCAAATGCTAATGGTCTGTAATTACCAAATACATTAGTCCTGAGTGAGGCCCACACATTCAAAACAAGAGAGAAATAGACAGAGAGAGAGAGAGGGGGGGGGGGATCTGCTGGGTGTCAACAGCTTGGTGATTCACTAGCCGAAGAGACTCGGGCCGTGAGCTGACTCACAGCGGCTGAGGATCGCTCAATCAACGGGGGATGCATGTTTAAGAAAGGAGACCTGCATGACGTTATAACGCGCGTGGACAACTTCAAACTAAAAGTCAAATCAAAATATCATCCACGTCAGGCAGCGATTCATTAGTGAAAACATGAAAGATGACCCGAGAGAGCCCGACAGACTTTGATGTAAAAAGTCATTAATGGTTATTATGCATAAAAAAAGGAGGTTTAGTCTTACCATTGCAGTGTGATTGAGGAGCTGCTCATCAGTGGTCATGGCTAACAAGTACTCCTGGAGGATGCCCTGTGCCTGGAAAAAAATATCGTCATCGTCAGCCACGTTTCCAAATGCAAAGAAACACAGATAGCCTCGGAGGCCAGAGAGCTGTCGTGAATAAATGGAGTACCCTAAGAGGTTACACAAGGATGAATTGAGTTACAAATGAGGCCTGGTTCCCTGTCCACTCTTCATCTCCATCCCAGCATCAGATTGAACTATGGAATGCTGGAATAGTGATTCAAAATTATAAACAAACTGAACGGCGCTTCCACTAAAGCCTCACGGGAAAGACATACCTCGGGTTACATAAGCACACGGAGTTGGGGAACACAGATAAGACTACATAGCGGCTAAATGGGCTGAGACTGGCCAAATGGAGTTTTTACAGCGCTGGAGACACAGTCCAGAGCCCCGGTCCACCATTCATCTCACAGCACCCCGAATGTTTATACTGAGGAACATCCTAGGACGATTTGTACAGTCAGTAGTGCATGACATACAGAGTTGACTCCTAAATATAACTTTCACTTCCTGGGCTGGAGAGTTCATTGAATCTCAGTGGACCTGGCCGTGAACTCCATGTGCGTACAAAGAACAAGGACTGATGCTGGAATGAGAACAGCACCGGCCACTAAACCTTTAAAAGTATGCTGGTTTTGTACTCAGTCCTAATATGGACTGACTGACGCAGTCCATAGAAGACTCCTATGATGTGAACAGCTGCTCATTAGCTTCCCATGATTTTACAGCGGAGTCGACATGGAGGCGTTCAAGTCAGTTATATGTCATCGCTGCGGTTAAGCTCATATTTCAATGTGACATAACGGCCGCCAGCCTTAGTCCACACTAATCCTGACTTTTTAGGAGGGTGGTGACAGATGTCGTGGTGTTTTAGAGGTAGAGCGCTGATGCTTACAGCTGATAAAAGGTTTTCCACTGTTTATTTCCAATTCCAGGTTAGTTCTCCCTTCTGTATTCGCCTCAGAACAGTTCTGCCTCATTAGAAAATCCTCTGAACAGATGCAGATGTGAAGCAGTCCTGGAACAGAGTCGCAGCAGTATATCCGGTTTCACTTGAATCAAATCTAGATGGTGCGCCGCCGAGTTGTCGGTGTAACCCAGTTTAGAATCATCCACTGGCTTTATTCGAGTTCAGCTGACAGCCACCTTTCGAGATATCTGGTAACACTTTGAACCACATCCTGGACCAAACGCAACACTAAACACTGTGTGGCTGATGGAGGTAGCAGGTGTGTGGCTTTCTTTGAAACCAAAATAAGGTACTTCATTATTCTATCTGGAGAATGCTGGCAAAACTTTAGATGGGGGTGTGTGCAAAACACTTATTACCACAAACAATCACTCATTCACCTTGTACTACTTCCAAGCTGTGGATGAAGAGCGAGAAGTGACAAACCACATTTGTGTTGTGTCTATAAAAGAGAGGTCATGCTCTGCGGTGATGCTCAGCTCTGGGGCGTGCCACACACCAACATGTATCTATCACTGCTGACACAACATTGGAGTGTACGCGAAGGGCATCCCGGGCAAAACTGCTGAGTACTGCTACTGCCCCCTGGTGTTTGTTGTCAGGTAAAGCTCCAACTGTGCGTCTCATTCTCTCCCCCCCACATCAAACGACATTCACTGGGTGCAGATGGGACCACAGAATTCATCCTGAATGACAAGCCTACTGATTTTATTGTCAGATAAATAGCCTCAGGCTTCACTGCGGAGCCCGGAAGGGAACAGGGGAGGTAGTGCTTTTCTGGGACTGCCTGGTTCATCTACAGATGGGAAACTCCTAGCTGACGGCGTGCTCATAATCCTTGAGACTTCTCTTAATCAATAATTCAAGACAGAGAGAGGGAGAGAGAGAGAGAGAGAGAGAGAGAGAGAGGGAGAGAGAGAGAGAGAGACCATGCGCATCACAAAATGGATAGCATCTCTTCCTCTCCCAAGCAGTCTGCAGGGAGCCAGTGTGGCAGTGTGCTGTCTGGCAGATGGCAGGGCCGGGCTTTGGCCCCCGGCCCAGCAGAGAACAGGTGGGTGGAGGAAAAACATGGTCATCTCACAGAGAGACAGATATGGACAGAGAGAGAGAGAGAGAGAGAGTGAGAGAGAGAGAGAGAGAGAGAGAGAGAGAGAGGAGGAAAGACTGACGTAAAGAATAAAATGATTATTTAGTTTATTATACTCCTCATTTCTAATGTCCTCAAACTGAATAAAGAGAAACAAACAAAGAGAAAAAAATGGTTGAACACAGTTAGCCTTCTGTATTTAATCTACAAAGTCAATAACCTTGCTGTCATCACAGCAAAGACGGCCAACACAGCTAAACAAATACTTAAAATGCCACACCCCAAGCTCTAACAGCAGGGCCTATAGGCCTATAGGTATATGTGTGTGTATTTGTGTGTGTGTGTGTGTGCTTGACTCACAATGGCACGGGCCTCTGCGATGAAGAAAAGTTCAGTGAGGGCTCTGTGAAGAGGCAGTAGCACAGTGATACTGGTGGGATCCTGGCTCAGGCTGTTTTCCATAGACATAAAGAGCTGCCACAGGGGTCGCAGCAGAGTCAGCTCACAGGCTCTGGAGTTCAAACAAATCGATGGTTAGACAGACAGCCTGCAGTCACATTCTGAGAAAAGCAAAGCAGCGAGAGCCTCTTCAGCGCAATGTGCCATTCAGATGCACAAAGAGATCCGAGTGAACATTACGCAAAACACATTTTTATTTTTAAAGCCTAGAATTCAGCTGTAACAATGTGTTCGCTGTCTGCGAGCGCCACCTTTTCATAAATTGTGGTGTTGTGACCAGATGGTGACTCAGTCAGGCTGCACATAAATGCAAATTCCAAAACACATCCTTTACTTAATTTCCGCGCTGATCACATGAGGGATTTGTGAAGGTTTTTTATGCAAACTGTGTGTTGACATGCTGCACCTTTAGGGGAAATACACTGCTGAGGAAAAAAATGTGCATTAGGTCGTCTTAGCCAAATTAGCATTACTTATGTCCAGATGGAAGGGCCATATGGCCATGTTTGTGTGTATTACTACATTAAGTGTGAGAAGCACTGAAGAGAACTAGAAGGAAATAGACGGAAATGTATAAGCAAGGACTGGACTCTTACGTCTGGGACTGACACTGCAGCAGCCGCAGCAACAAGTGAATAGCTTTGAGCCGCTGGCTTCCGGTCTGGCGACAGGCCACGCCCACCTGCCACTCCCAGATGTCAGCCAGAGGCAAGTGACTGAGCACTTGGTCATCTGCTAACATTTGCTTCAGTATCTCAAAACCTGATTAGAGACAGGCAAATGAAGAGAGAGAGTGACAACCTGAGGATTCAGTTTGAGGTTAACGCTGAGTCGTCTGCAGAATTGCTCTCTACCAAAGGTAGAGAAGCAGGTTTGCATAAATGTAAAAGGAGTGTGTGTCTGTTCTAATGTGCAGTACCTGTCTGGAAGCGTCCTCTGTGGCCTCCTGTAACGGTGAACTTGTAGCCCCACTCTGTGTTGCTCATGTCAGACATAAATCTGTAGTACAGGGTATCACCTGAGAGACACATGATGATAATCGTTGTTTAAACAAAATCACGGAGGACAAACAGACAAACTGAGCAGAAAAATAACTTTTTAAATATTCCTCACCAGGAATCTCCAAATCGGACCATTTCTGAGGAGAGCCGCTGAAGTTGTGGACGTCCTGGAGGAAATCACTGCTGCTGGATATGATGAGCTCATCGCAGCCTTCCTCTGTGTAGCAGCGTGGGTCAAATTTTACTGACAGGTAGATGGCCCCTGGAATGTGCACCTTGTCCTTAAGAGAGAAAAAAAGGACACAACAGTCTCATATAGAGGTTCAAATTGAATCGAATAAAGCTCATAACAGGAGTAAGCGGAGAACATAACAGCACATCTGGTCCTTAAAGATCTATACTCTTAGTTCTCTGCTGCATATACGGTACATTTTGTGACCAGCTCAGAGGATATAACTGAGAAGATGGCACAACTAATAAGGGAATAATAACCTTCTTACAAACAGTCATAGCTGATACTAAAAAGGGAGTTCACTCACCTCAAAGTTGGTGTTGTTGTCATACGGGTGTTTGGACTCTCTGACCTGCACAGCCGTGCCTGGCTCCTCCATGAACTGGCAAGCAGTGAGAGACAGACTGCACAGCATGCTCTGGCTGCAACCCTTCAGCACCCTCTGGAGAATCTGATTATTAATGGAATAACACAATCGCATTAATCCGCAAAACACCTCTAATGTATCATATGCCAAAATCACAAACGTTCTCCTCCCTTCTCCCTCACCCACCTTCTCCCAGAACGGCTTCTCCTCCAGCTGCATTAACATGTCCAGGATGTAAGCCATGTGCGAGGCGCCGCTCAGTTCCAGCGCCTCCTCGCTCAGCGCTGTTTCTGCGGGCCAGTCGGCCAGCAGCGAGGCCAGTACGTGGCGGGCGTACAGCGTGGCGATGGCCTGGTTGACCTTCACCAGGTACTGACGAACTGCCCGATTGCTGCGCACATCCAGTTCCTTGTGCAAGAGAGCTGAACTTTTGGTGCGTCTCTGTTTGGCGTAGCTGAGCTGTATGTCGCTCTCTGACTTTGTGATGAGCTTCTGGGCCACTAGGTTGATCTCCTCGGTGGCCTTTTCACAGTGGCTTGGTTTAGACTGTAAGAGGACGGCCATAACGCGGACATGTCAGAATACTGACATATGAAAAACATTTCAGTCATTTCTAAATAGTGATTTTTTAACAGCTCAACCTCACCATGCACGACACCACAATCATATCAGTGTCCACGGCCTTGGTGTTCCTCTCTTCAGAGCGAGGCCGCCTGGTAGGTTGCCACTTCTGAGCCAGCGTACGGATTGTCTCATCTGTTTTTATCTCTTCTCCATCGAATCTGAATATAACACAGAAGGCACAACACATGACCGAGAGGTGGTATTAGATTGGAAAATGTGACCTTTTCGATGATGGATTGTATAAACAAAGTAAAAACAAATTTCAACATGGAGATTGTTGCTGACCTCTTCTGCACCTCCAGGAAGAAGGAGTCAGTTCTCTTCATCTGCAACTCATACATGGCTCGCAGGATGGGCAGAGGGGCGTTTAAGGCATCATGGGTGATCTACATTAAAAAAAACTTTAGATTCTTACACCATACTATATTTTTCTGCATGGATTATGCGTTGTATCTCACATCACCTGGAAGCAAATCTTTGTCTCCTCATCGAGACCCTCTAAGGGGTCGGCTTTGTTGACGTCCGTGTCGTCGGCGCAAGAGCTGGAGTGGTCGGAGTCGTGCTCCTTCTCCTGCTCTCTTTGGTCACGCTCTGGGTCCTGGGCCATGGAATGGATCTCCCTCTTGGAGGAGTAGAGCATGATGGAGAGAATCTCTAGATCTCGCAGCAACCACAGCTTGCTGAAGCCTGTGCCCTTGCTGCACTTCCTCACCAGCAGCTGGGTCAGTCCTGACTGCTGGATGTCCTCCTGAGCTTGTTCTACTCCGTGTTTCTACACAAGAGGACAAAAGAGAATACATTTCCATTGTTTAAAGGCACGCAAAAATAAACACTCTCACTGCAGATACTTGGGTCATGACAGGTACCTTCAGTGTATTGTACAGGCCTTTAAGAGCCAAGGAGAGAACCCAGGATGCCTCCACAGCATCAGGTGAGCCATTGTCCTGGCTGGTCTGCAGCAGGTGGCTGATGATAGAGGTGAAATTGCTCAAGTAGCGGCTAAGCAGGGCCTTTGAAGAGCCCTGGCCCTGTGACTGTTCTGGGAGGCCGACTGTAGTGGAATCCTGAGACTGGATGAGCTGGTAGTCCTTCACTAAAAAGAGGAAAAAACATAGAGGGGGTTAAACTCCATGTTTATTTCGAAACACAGGCAAAGCTGTTAGCAGTGCTACAACTGAACAAACCTGTTTTCCTCTTGCGTGTCTTAACATCAACCACCGCTGCATGGTTCTTTTCTGTGAAGTGCTTGAGCAAGATCATGTTGTGCTGTTCATTGGCGTTGTCGATAAACACCGTCTGGGTGCCCACACACAGCACCTGAAAGACACACAGAGGATTCACAGCTGAGCTTAGAAAGTGAGGGAACACAGCGTGCGACACCTGAACAGTAATGGTATGTGTTTTACCTACCTCAGGGAAGCCCACCAGTACCAGCAGGGTGAAGAGGTTGGTGCGTTTGAGAGTTTGTGGCAGCTGCTGAATACAATGGTCGGTGAAGGCAGCGATGACTGTGCTCCACTCAGGACAAGCGTTCAGACTGTGTAAGATATCTGCCACTGTGCACGCCCAATCCAGACCAATACGACTGCGAAACACAAAAGAAGAAGAGAAAAGACTATTCACATCACAAAATAACAGCTCAATGGTGGGAAATGTTACAAAACAATATACAATATCTGTGATTAAGACATACCACCAGTATCTCTTGTAAAAACACTAATATTACATTCCCTGGCATCAACAGGTTTTCCTTCTTACCTGTCTAGACAGACAGCCCCCAGGCTGAAAAGCAGCTGGGTGGTCTTCCAGCCCTGGGTGTCTGAGGTGGCTGCCTCTCCTTGTGTTAGCAACTCATATTTGTCAGCCAGGGCCTCTGTGACAGCGGTGTCAGCCTCCATAGGAGAGATTCGGAGCAGCAGTTGACCCAGCAGTCCCAGGGTAAGATGGAAGGCCTCGTTGAGAGAGCCAGCGTTGGAAATGACTGCCCTGAAAAGCTGGGGCAGGATGGAGCTCAGACTGGGCAGAGACAGGGTGCTGCCCTGAGGATACAAGAAAGACGATGACATGTCAATGCCATGACGCAATATTGTGAACTGTGAACATTTCAAGAACAGAAGTGCAGTTAGGTACAAAATTATTTAATGCTTTATCTTGACAAAGTGTTGATAGATCATGGTGTGTTTGTTTGAGGTGTAAATCAAAGATTGATATCACTCTCATATCTGTCCATTAAATACAGGCCTATAGCCAGCAGTAGGATAGCTAAGCTTAGCATGCAAGACTGGAAAGAACTATCCTGTCTCTGTCTGAAGGTAATAAAACCTGCTTACACACTATATCTTGTTTGTTTAATCTGCAAAAGATTAAGAAGTGCAGAAATAACACTTCATGGTTTTATGAGGGATTCTGTGTGCGACTATTTCTTGGCTGGGGCCATTGACTTCAGACTCTAGTCAGTGCATCCAGACCACATAAAACATTTTACAACCG
The DNA here is from genome assembly GCA_028641955.1 of Protonibea diacanthus. Lineage (NCBI taxonomy): Eukaryota > Metazoa > Chordata > Actinopteri > Sciaenidae > Protonibea > Protonibea diacanthus. Next base: position 5,504,693 of record CM053990.1, on the reverse strand, counting down.
ATTAAATCAGAGAAATAATGTTTCATTAATGTGTTTTTACCCTAGCCAAGCCTGAGCTAACTGCTAGCTGTAGCTTCATATCTAACGAACACACACGTGAATGTAGCTCTCGGTAAGACAGCAAATAAGCATATTTCCAAAAATGTGGAACCACACATAAAATTGCTTTCCCTAAAAACAGCTTTAGTTTCACATACTGGTTTGGCTGGTGGCAGCATGGCTGCTAGCAGTCCCAGGATCCTCTCTCTGGAGCACTCTGAAAACACATGCTCCTGAAGGGGAACTGGGGGCAGCCGCTCATCTGTCTCCTTGACAGCGTCAGATGCTGGAGAGGTGACAGCTCCTGGTCCAGACTCTGAAGCTGAGAATGGTAAAAACATATAAGGTATGACGGCTAAGTGATAATCATAAGCACTAGTGAACAAAATCAGAGCTGTGATCAGCCCGGTGGAGGTAATCTCAATACGTACGTCGAACTACAGGAGAAAGGGGGTCCTCACTGGACACAGAAAGTGTCTGGCTGAGGCTGGGCGATTCCAGGGTGTCTTGGGTAACCAGTTTCCTTTTCTCTCCATCTCCAGTGCTGGGGGAGCACACCTCTGAAGGAGCAGGGAGAGGAGAGCCCACCTCCTTTGCCTTTTTCTCCTTTTCTGATGGTTTACTCTAGTGACGAACAACAATATAATAACGTGACCTGCCGATCCACACTTCCACACCCTCCCTACTGTTCATAGATACGGTACAAGCATCTGCTTGCATTCAATCTTCACGTTATCTTACAACACAAGTTCTCTTTCTCACCTTGTCCTTGGGAGAGGACGGCGAGCAGATTGCTGCAGTGCTTCCAGGAAGAGAGGAGGTATCTGTGGCTGTGCTGAGCTCCTGAGAGGACTCTGGAGAGACTGGACACAGCTCACTATCAGAGGCTGATTCATTGGACGACAGCAGAGCGAGTAGAGCTGAGGAGCGTAGTCCTACGTGGAGGATGGCATGGAAAGGTTTGCCATGAAAGGACAAAAACATAAAAAAAATAGAGATTAGAAGAATCTGAGACACCATGTGACACATGGATAAACAATGAAGAACTTTTCCTTCAAGAACAAACTTCTGGTTTGGATTCTTACCTTTGCCAGTTTGCCCCTTTAGCAAGCAGTCAGTGATGAGCTGGGAGCAGCATGTCTGCAGGGCTGAGGCCTGACTCAAGTTGTTGCTGTCTAGAGCCTGTCCTTCCATCTGCTTTTCACTGCTCAGCTCTGATGTATATAGAGCCAGAGCAGCGAACAGTAGCCAGGAGTAGTTGTGGATGTAGGGCTGAATCAAGCGATGGCGGTCACTGATTCGTATGGTCACCATGGGGTACACTGTGATCCGATGGGTGGGCAGGTGGCTAGAGATGGGAAAAATCTTTAAGGTGAGCCACTTAAAATGAAGTGTATTATAAGATAATACAATTAAACTTAAAATGTGTCACCTGTCAGGATACTTCTTTGCATGGTAACAACCAAAGCACAGGTCAAAGTCTTCACAGACGTTGCAGTTGATCCTGCTGCCTACAATGAGCCCTTGGCAGTGGTCGCAGGCGTACTCCATGTTCACCATCTCATGGTCGTCCTCGTGGCCCTCAGGCTTTGCACCACCTGGTTGAAAACACACACATTCGCATTTAGACTTGCAACTTTAGTTTCTCTAAACTCTGGGCTAACCTCCTGTGTGACTGTATATGTATGAGTAGGGGAGTGGAGTAAGTGTATGAGCTCACTGAGGAAGCAGGTCTTGCAGAGGTCCATGTCCATGCACTGCAGACATCTGTAACGGTGCCAAGGTGCCATCCTCTCACAGCCGTCGCAGGAGATCACAACATTGAGGAGGTCACAATATCGTGCGATGAACATGTGCATCTGTGGATAAAACCAGGCAAATTACTAAAGTAAACAGCATTATCGTCATATCGATTTCTCACCTGTGCTTAGCAAACAAAGATCCTAGCTCAATCGGCTACTAGTAGTATTTAATTACTGTTGAAGATCAGAGGGGAAATAGCTTTTACAGTATTTACCTGATCTGTCCCTTATCTGTTATTGCCTCTATGTGTTTGCTCATTTTTGTGTGATGTGACACTAACAAGCTACATTAAGCATCAGCATACTAATAATGTCATTGTGAGCATGCTAGCATGCTAATGTTAGCATGTAGCTCAAAGAACTGCTGCGTGGACTCACAGAGCAGGTGGCACGGCTGTAGACTTCTAGCTTTGTTATAAATACAAATATAATATAAATATACGCCGACAGATGTTACACACGTCATTAATATTACACCAACTTTGTTTTTCTTCTTTCAGCTGTTCCCTGTTGGAGGTCGCCACGGCGACAAGGCTAATTGTCAGTACACCAACATCTTTTGTAAACGGCAGTTTGTGATGCTGCAGGACTATCTCTGCTCTATTCTTAGGATGCACAGGAGCAGAGAAGTAATGATGCAGTCAGGTTAAGCACTGAGTGCCGTTTCTTTCCTCCAGCCGTTCAGAGCCAAAACTTTCCTCCTTGTTTGCACTTTTATGTCTTTTATGCGCTGTGATGTACCTTTCTCCTGTCCTCCATGGAGTTCTCTTCATCGATTTTGTCATACCACTTCTCGAACATCCCGTCCATACACTCGTCCATCCACTCCTGGTTCTTCTTGTAGTCTGCAATTTCATCCTCCTCTGTCCATTGACTGAAGATGAAATGATACCACAGAAATAATCAATTATCTATGCAAATGTAAGTATCTAGGACACCGTTAGAGATATGAAATAGAGTCCTGAAGCACAAAGCCGTTCAGACTAGTGAAACCCTTTCCTTAGCCATAGGTAATTAATAGTAAAAACATTTTATTTCAGCTGGGCAGTGCCTTATTTTCTGAGATGGGTTTGATTTACCTGATGGCAATGTCATGTACGCTGATGTTCTCCTGGGCCATGCTGAGCAGGAGGTCAGGAAGCTTGATATTCAGGAAGAGAGAAAGGTCGTGCACCTCCCAGCTCATGTCTAGAAGGTGCAACAGGCAGGTCTGCACGCATGACAGGGCTGGTAGCAGGGCTCTGGAGAGCAGAGATGAGGGTCAGATTACACCACTGCACACACACTTGGCATTACACTAATCACTGCTGCAAGCAGTGTTTAATCCCAGTGAGTCTAGTTATGTGTCAACGTGGTTCAAGGATAAGGGCTTACTTCTCATTGAGGTTGCTGAAGCCTTGCACTGCTCCCACGAGCATGAGCACCAACTGATGGTAGGAAGACCTTACCTCCTCTCCTAGCTTCTGCCCATTGTCTGACAACTGAGAGAAGTAACTAAAGAAGACAAAGCAAAAGAAGAAATATTGTTCTTCATCTTAAAAAAACAAATCTATAATGTCTTTCATAATTTCAAAAGCTGGGACAGCCTTGATCAAAATCACAAAATCCACTTGAACTACAGATGTACCTGGTGAAGTCTTTCTGGCATGTCAGCAGCTCCTGTAGGAACAGGATGCAGGGGGCTTGGAAGAGATGTGGCTTTCCCAGAGAATGTAAGCACTGTTGAACCATCTCCAGGACTTTGCACACACTCAGAGCCTGGGCTTTGCTCAGGGACAGAGTCTGCAGAATGCTACAGTAGTAAAGAGGGAAGAAGAAGTGGATGACTTAACCCTGTTTGATACAATTATAAAATGAATGCTAAAATGCAAAGAAGAGGACTGGAGGTCAGTCACCTTGCTGTTGTGAGAGCCTGGTCCCTTATAAAGTTCAGGATGTGTTTGAGCATTGGGTAGCGATCCTTGACAGAGGGGATCATGCGGGGCTCCTCTATAGATCGACAGGACAGGAGGCGTAGGCGTGCCCGGCTGAATGGGGCTTTACGGGGGAAGGCAGAAGGTGAAGCCGGTTCCGCCGACTGAGAGGAGAGACTCTCTGTGGATCCTTTGTGGCCTGGCTTGTGCCCACAAGAGGATGAGGTTTGTGCTTGAGCACCAGAGGTTTGACTCTGTCCTGTCCTGGCATCACCTCCCTCCTCAGTCCCTGGAGTCTGAGGCGGGAGAGAGGAACTTGCTTGGAAGTCTCCCTCCGAAATTGAATGTGAGCGGAGGAGTGGAGTGCTGCTGCCCTCTGCAGCTTTGGAAGAGTCACTGTCCTGACATGGTACTCCACATGGGGTAAATCTGAAGAGCAAGAGGCTCTTCTCGATGCACATATCAGCTGAAAATAGGCAGAAAATAGCACAAGTCAGCAAAAGAGAAGAAGAAGAGGTGACAGCGTTAACGTAAAGAAAGGTTGAGTCCTCACCGAGATTCTCCATGGTAACCTCATCATGACCTCCTTCCTTGTCGTCAGGGACGTTCATTTTGCCAACTAGGAACCTCTGCTTCATCTCCAACTGACAGAAAAAACATCAACAGAATAATATTTCAGTGACGTGACCATATATTAACTCAGCAGCAGATGATTAACAAACATATCCTGTCTGAATCCTGTCAGCAACACTCACCATCCATGTTCTGATGCTGTCTGCCAGTGAATACACCTGCACAAAGTCTTCACTTAGACACGACTTGCAGTCCTGATTAACTACAGATGGAAGAAATCAACTGAGTGAGTGAACCAAAGTAATCAGCCGTGCAGAATTACGATGATAGAACACAGCAGGAAACTTATAAATAAACAGAGTTTTAGCTCCATGAGAACTGACTGCGAGCCAAGCATTACCGTAAGTCTTCAGGGCATGGCTGAGGGCTGGTGTGTGGTAAACCATGGCAGCCCAAATGGCATTCACAGCTTGGTCTGTCTTTGACCCGGCGGCGATCTCATTCCTCATTGGCTGTTTTTTGCATGTCTGCATGAGAGTCCTCATCAGCTCCGTTCTGCTGTCTGTCGGATCCTGGGAGGGATTCCAACGGGCAAAGTCCTCCAGGAAACTCATTAACTCATCAAGAGTCCATGTATTTGCCTACCACATGGAAAATTGAGACAGTATTAGAGCACCACCAAGCTGCTGAGGTCAATAAGCAATGGAATAATTTGAGGCTGAGCATACCTGATCTGTGGGTGTTTTAGTCTGATTCGTCTCCCTTGTTTCACACAAGCCGTGTCGCAGAATGGGTTTCCATAAAGGAGAAGACTGAACATGAGACATTTTCCCTGGTGGAAGCTCCTTAACAGTGCGTATCTCTAGAATAAACAACAACCCACAAATATCAGCATTCCGATCTATAATTGAGGGTCTGAAAAATTCTTGAGAAAATAATTCTGAAGCGGCCTGAAACTGCAGGTCTGTAAAAAAAACAAATCAAATGTGTGCAACAAATCTCTAATTTTGCAAGATTTGTTTATGTAAACATCAAATGTAGAAGATTAAAAAGGTTGTAACTGCAACCCCAACAGAATCACACAGACTCACACACTTTCATTTGCTAAAGGTTCTTGGAAAGGTCTGGAAAGTCTCACCGTGAGGGGATTTGAGGGCAAGGGTTCTGGAAGCAAGACGACCCATCAGGCGAGCCACCAGCAGCTGCAGGTCTGACACCCAAGAAATAGTGATATCTGGGAGGCCCAGGGCTGTCACAGTGAACTTGTAACCCCACTCGTTATTAGTGTTATCAGAGTGGAAGAGGAACTGGAGATGAGGGCCAGCGTCAAATGTCACCTTCTGTAGGCGACAACGGAAGCAACAGACATGTGTGAAGGGATTAAGGGATTAAGTGTTTCATATGGAGACAAAGAAAACAGTTTCCCACGGCTTACCTTTGGCCACTTTTCAGTTCCAACCTTCATTTCATAGCGGACCTTCCCACCTCTGGCATCTGTGAATTCTAGGTAGTCGTATCTGTGAAAACCAAGAAGGGTTAAAAAAGTTTTCATAATGGATGAAAAAAAAAAAATCTCAGTAGCTAATATTTTTCATCAGTCACCTCTTCTCTGTCTCACAGCGTTCGTCAAACTCCACCTCAAAGGAGGAAGCACCAGGACAGGCATAGATGGCGGTCTCGTGGCGGCTGTTCTCATAGTTGTGAGGAGACTCCACGGTCCAGGTCCTCAGCACCACTGGCTGCTGGGGCTGGTGCCAGCTTTCCTGATCCACCTAACAGAGAGAGACATGGTAAACAATCAATGTTTGTTACAGTCAGCGGTGGAATGTAACAAAGTGCATCAATCACCACGTGTTACAGTAGTATTTGCTGTACTTTACAACTCTGCACAGCCTGAATACTGGTTTGCATTTTCAGCTTCCCATTCATACTCATACAGCGGGATGAGAGGCTGCACGAATTCAATAAGGTCGTAGTTTACTGACCTTAGAAAGGATGTCTCCGGTATCACTCGATAGGCTTTTGAGTAGCTCGACCAGAGAGGAGAAGCTCTTCAGCAGCACGCTGTGAGGGATGTCCAGAGAGCACAGCTCCAGGAGCAAAATCATCTGCCAGGACCACGACAAATATTGCAGTCATTCAACACAGTCAATTTTATAATTCATGCAGGAAGGCAAGTTATAATCATGAGTGTATTACCAGTTGTCTGAAGACTGTTGAGAGGATGGAGCTGCCTAGTTTGTCAGTAATTTCACCACCAGTGTATCTCTCCAGTAGAGAACCAAGAGTAGCTTTGACACTTCCCAGGAACTGATCCACATCTATTGAAATAAACCAGTCATCATCAAATCTGACATCCTCATATCAACTCAACGATGATCTTTTGGACCATCACATTTCAATGATCAGCAGTAGGTTGCATGTTCTTATGAACAAAGAATGTAATCCTGGTCAAAGAGCTGTAACCAGGTCATTTGTGTCATGCAATCTCACATTTCAGGAGAATGTCTCTGGCCAAGTCCATAGCGATGCTGCTGGAGGCTCCACCTTTGAGCTGCAGGTAGCACCAGGAGAGCAGACTACCCTGCAGAGCCCAGAACAAGGACAGCAACACTGTCCTGCTGGCTCCACCGCTCCCATCCACCATCATAACCTCACACTGAGAGATGGGAGACGGAGAAGAACATCAGAAAAGCAGATGGAAACATGTGATCAAGACATGAAAAGACTGGGGAGAATTGTAAATAACATGACATGACATCATGCATGGCAGAAGTCTCACCTCTCTTGTTGCCACCAGCAGCAGCGTCTCCATGACTGACAGTATGGGGCTGATGTCAAAGTCTGAAGGCGCTCCTTTAGGTGGGAGTAGGAGAAGGCCACTTGGATCCTGGTCACTGCATAGAGGAAACACACGGCTGTTGCTGATCCAGTGTGGTCTGGATGTTTACACTCATCTGTGTTTGTACATCTACAGTCCGCTCACCTGAAGTAGTTGCACAGTGATTCAAACGTCACCTTCACTGACTCTGGCTGATCCTCTTCTGTGATATTCTTCTGCAAAAAGGCACATTATTATATTATATCATCATTATCTTCACTGTTATCTCTCTATTGGTTTATTTTTAATAAACTCACCATCATGTGGAAGAGTTTGTCCCGCCTGACATGTTTATCAGGGAAGAAAACAGTGGCTCCATTAAGGATAGCCTTGACTGCCTCTTTGTGCAAAGCCTTTTCCACTGATGTCTCACCCTCAGGACCATCCACAACTGAAACACAAACATTACAAATATTATTACCACAGTGATTTTCACACATTCTTAGAAATGAATCATGACAAGTAACTAACTTTTAAAGGAATCTCCGAAGAGAAAATTAATTATTGACCAACTTTAACCAAACCCTTTTTATGACTCCCAGCTGTGTAACAGCTGATAGGTTCTTACTGTGGCAGAGGTGAGTGTAGAGTTCCCACACAGCCCGAACAGAGTCAGACAGAGGCTCTGCACTGCTGGACGTGGATGGTAAAGCCGCTGCTCTGGCCGCCTCATCTCTCCTTTTGCTCTCCTCTGAGCCCTGGGGCTCCAGTGGGTTGGGCAGCATGGGGAAGCAGTTCTGCATCAGCTGGAGCAGCAGAACTCTGCTCTTCAACACCTCCTCTCGCTCACTGAGGCAAAAACATATGCTCCATTACGATTACAGGTGCGACATTAATATGCCCGGACATGCCCCACCTGCTGACCAATGAGCCTGATCGTGCCAAATGTTAATTATTGCTGTACTAATGACTGCAGTGAGTACAGAGATACGAAACAACAGCAGTGACGATGCTGGTACTCACATCTCCCTGAGTTTACTGTAGAAGGTCCAGAAGAGGTTCAAGTTGAGGCCAGTGAAGTCCAGAAGATACTTCTGCTTGAAGTTAGAAGCATCCTGCAAAGTTAGACAATCTTCATCAAACACAGGACACACAGTCTCCAGTACAGTAAATATGAAGTTTAGTTTTTCGTAGTCCAGTAAAAGGAGATGTTACAGTATCTCCTAGTGGCTCCTTATTTTAAAGAGTAATGAGTTAAATATAGTTATAGTTCCACTTCAGCGGTACTTTCCTACGGATTTAACAGAAATTGAGGGTCTACGCTCCACGTATGCTGAGATTTTTGTAATTGGGATATATAGATTAAATTTTACTCATCTAGTTACCAGTTCTCGTGTGAGCTGCTGTATGAAGAATAGTGTCTTGTTAAGTAGACAAAGGCCAGACACAGTATCGCCGTCAAAGCTCTCTGACTCTGGTCTGAGGTCATCTAGGTCTGCAAGCCTCTCTGCTCCAGGGCACAGATAGCCACTGAAGCTGAGGGACTGCACTCCAAGGCGCTCAGCGATCCAGTCCTGCCTCGTGCAGATGAATTTTATCATCAGAAACTATGACAAGAAAACAGAGAAAAAAAGAGCTGTGGTGACTGAACTGAAACAGAGTTATGGTTGAAGGGTTAAATAATTAGGTCAAATGTGTGGAGAGAATAGAAGACAAAATGTATCTTAGTCTTAAGTGGATGCAATGTGTACCTTTGCAACGCGACACTGCTGCAGCTTGATCTCCACATCGTTCCAGTCATTCTCAAGCTCAAACCAGCCAATTGGCTCGTCCTCTGCCTGTGCTGGAATCCTCACACTGCAGGTCAGGTGACAGCTTGGTGTTTCAGCCATTCACATAAACCATTAAAGCAGACCCCACTGCTGAGGGGTTCTATAACTCAGACAAACTAACTATACAATATTTAAATCATCTTATTAGCCTGGACGGGTCACGGTTCAAGTGTTAAGTGTCCTCTTCAACACCAGAACTAATTTTTGAAAGCTTATTAAATTCTGATCAAGCTGTAAATCAGAGGACGTGAAAGCACACTAAACTGAACCATCAGTAATAATAATATTCAGACAGCTACAAAGAGATCCTTACTTGTCTTGTACAAACTCTTTGTAGTCCTTGTGGTCCCAGGAGTCGTACTTCTTGAACCTCTTGAAATGTTTCTCTGCATCAAAAGGACCTTCCTCCTTGTACGCAAACACCAAGCCGCATTTTGCTCCAATGGCTCCTTTTCGCACCTTAATCACACAAACCAGACAGTCGAGCGTTATCCTCTGTCAAGGTCAGTGTTATTACATGTCTCAGTGAAATGGTGAAACCAAACACAGCCTTACTTTGACCCTCATCTGGGTGACCTGGAAGTTACTCTGGTCCTCCGTTGACAGGATCACAGTGGCTTTCTTCTTGCCACTTTCTGTAAGAAAACCTTTGGAGCAACAAGATGAAGGTATTTAGCTTGAATATGAACTTAGTGTTATGGTTATTTTGTCAATGAATAAGGATGATCTTCAGTTGTACCGTCTCCAGTGGAGGATTCTGTGAGCATGTTCTCTGGTCCTGACTTCTCTTCTTTACTCTTCACATCACAGGCCTGTAGGTGTAACTGGAGAGGCTTCCCTATGATGAGATATAAATCACCGGAAATTCATTTTCTGTGACGCTATAATGAATCATTTTCCATACAGGTTATAATTTCATTCCTACACTAAGAGGTAAACTGCAGCTTTGTAACAGAATTAGGAATTTTCCGCTGCATGGTCCACTAATGCATCTCCTTGTAGGCCAAGCACTTTCTCTGCTAGGTCTACGGTTTCAAATGTCCTTGTGTGAATGAGAGTAAAGGCAGGCCGGTCACATTACCGTTGCGATTAAGCAGTCGCAGCCTAACGGAGGCCATAGACACGATGAGGGAGGAGGCCTTGTACTCGGCCTCAAAATGATCGCTGATGCAGGACAGGGCCTGGAGAACCTTTGCAACACTGCCTCTAGCCAGAGCAAAGGCCAGGAGGGTCAGTTCTGCGTCAGGACTCACACAGCAGCTACACATGAGCAAAGAAACAAATACAAGTTAGTTGAGGGTGCTTTTACTCATGTCATATGTACATACTGGTGACTCTAATTGTTCTTGCTGTCTGCAGAGCATTATCTATCTACCATAGACTGTTGAAGCCAGATATTTGCTTGATCCAAACTTTAAAATGGATTTTTGCATGAAACAAGGAGTTAGGCTGGGTTGGCTAATGCTGATTAACTGCAAATAATATTTTATTATATTAACATTTCTTTGTTTAAAATTGAAGAACATGCAACATGTTTTTTGTGTGAGGAATCTGACTACTATCATAGTACTACTGCGAGAGAGCAATACTGGCCATAATGCATATCTCACAACACCAAATGTATGTGTAAATAAACTACAGTAATATTTCTGATGTTTGTCAGAGAGATTATTTCAGCCATGTTGTTGCTGCTGCTGTTGTTGTTGATAAAGATCCTGAAAACTAAAGGCTTTACAGTGCATCAAATGGAATGGAAATAGTGTCATTAAATCAATACTTTGGTTTTAGTCTATTTAGTCATTGTGATGAAGTCAGCATTATGAGCTCAGCGTGGCAGTGATTGTGTGAGTGTGCTGATGTAATCTCAGCAGGTCATTACTCTGCTATCCTGAGGAGAAATCCATCCACCTCCTCCAGGATGTTCATAGAGAAGAACTTGGGGAACTCTGTGGATGACGGCGTTAGGGATAACGGCGGCATGTGCCGTAAGGCTTTTCTAGGAGGAAAACAAGACACAAAAAAAACCCTCAGAACTCAAGTGCTGGACAAATCACTACACTTAAAACGAACTGAAACATAATCTTACTGTGTGCTCTGAAGGACAGTGTGAGCGAGTGCAGGGTTGGTCTCCATGGATGCGGTGACCAAAGAGGTGAGGAGAGACAGGTACCAGATGGCCGAAGCGTCCGAAACAGACACCTCTTTACTCTTGGTAATCTGGTAGCCAAGCGTTTTCAAACCGTGAATCCGAGTGTCACATCCGTCACTCAGGCACCGCTTAATGTTGATTTGGATGTCTGAGGTTTGGTGAAGAGGTAATGCAGTTAGAACACTGATGGAATATGTTGTATAAAAATGCCATAATCTGTCACTGAGGAAAAAGTGAGCTTTTGAGAGGCGCGACAACTTCTAATATAGGATGAGGCCTAGTGGATAGAAAGATGGCACTTGAGCTGAACCCCAAAAATCCATATCAGTGCCTTTGATGCCTGGATTCAGCCTCATGAAAGCCTCCATGTGGTTTCAAAAATGAGGCACTTGACTATCTATGAATCCAAGCTGCACTTCAGTAGCTGACACCATGCTCTGCCCTCACCGGAGGAGCAAATGAAGAAGATAGTTTCTCTATGAGCATCGGTTAAAGAATGCGCAAGCCCCAGATAAATAAACACTTCACTAATCAGACAGTCTGACAGGTGGTGACTCACATGGGTGTGTGATGTTAGCATTCTCCAGAAGAGCTACGTAGCCTGTGACATTGCTGGGGATGCGGATATCTCTGATCTCCTGCAGAAAACGCCGGTTTTTCCCAACAGCAACTGAGACCAGCTGAGGCATGTAGCTGTGGTCATTAGAAGACACGGCAATGGCCAGACGTCTCAAAACTACATCTGGTTTCATTTTCAACCTGGGAAACAGAAAGCAAAAATTTCCACCTTAAAAATGATCACATGCATAGTGACAAAAACCTCCATAGTTGAAGAACCGTGGACACGTGACAATCAGCTGCAAAGCCTCAAGTCATATTTTACAGAACGGAGGCTCTTGCCTAATCCAGTGTGAGCGTGCGCTGCCGTCCGACTGCCAGAAAGATGAAGTTTCCCCGTTTGTCATCTTGCAAATCTCTGAAGCATTCGATGAAGCTTCTATTGAGCTGTAGCACTGTGTGACCACTTTGACCTTGTTCACCTCCGGATCACGGTCCAGCTCTGCTCTGTACTGGATATCTAAATCTGAAGCAAACAAATGCAGATTAGGACGACGATACGAAAGGTGTGCTTTACTAATATGACTCTAAATATGTCTATAGTGTAACTGTATTCTTAAAAAACACAAAGAAATGTACATCTAAAACTGATTAATCAGCACTAGCCTGACATGTCATTCATTTGAAGCTCTGGTGTTCACCTTTTTCTTTCTGCAAGAGGAATTCCAAGTAGTCCTGGACCACACTGGACCTCATGGTGCAGATGCTGTTGTAGCCCTCTAAAATAGGGAAAGGGATGGCACTGCTGGGAATACGATTCCTGTGTAAGAACTTAAGGATCTTAGAGGCATGTGCTCCGAGCCGGTCTTTGGTCTTGGAGAAGATGTCAACAAAACCTGTGGAAAAGATACTCAGGGTTACCTCCTCTGCAACCTGCCGACAATGGCAATTCAAATAAGGTTGGCATTGTTCGTTCTGGTAAACAAATCACATCTCCTACCTGGAGTTAGGGAGCATGCCTGTAGCTGTCTTATCACATGACTCAGCTCTCCTTTTAAATTAGCTCCATTGGAGTTTTTCAGAGCTATCAGCATGCTCTCTACATCCACCACCCCATCCCCCTCTGCGTCGAACTGTCCAAAGGCCTGAGACAGGGACAAAGACAGTACACATTGTGACACTGACACAATCACTTGAATTCCTACACACCATCACAAACCTGTATGGATATAGGTTCAAACACAAATGGTATCCCTCATATGACATGATCTACCTCCACTGCTTATTATTATTATTATTATTATTAAGTTACACATATTTTATGTCTGTTTAACAAGTCATATGTTGACATAGTGGCTCTAAGTCTCATGTGGTATTTAAACTATAGCAGTGGCATTCCATGTCCAGTCACACAAAGCCAAATGCAGACTAAAGTACACATTCATTAGTTAACCTATTCATCTGCAACAACAGATGTCAGCCAACAAAGCGGCGAGTTGTGCAAAAGCTGCAAACATGGTGACAATAAACCTGACAACGAGCAAAAGTGACAACATGATAGCGTATTTGTCTTGATTCATTGCACACCATTAAGATTGCAGCTCTGTCGTGCCCTCACCGGGGCATATTTACTAATCAGCCATCATAAATGGGCACGGCCACAGCTATAAAGGGTTTATAGTAGGCACAACATGGCAAATAGCGACATGTCACATATCAGTGAGAGGTGTGTTTGCTTCTCTGTGGCTGTATACCTCTTCACACTCATCTCTTGGGGCATCTCTGCTCTCCAACATCTCACAGAATTGCTCCACATTGACAGACTCCTCTCCTCGGTTTAGTCGGTCCTCCAGCCACCGCACCAAGACACCCTCATTCCCGCCCAGGACAGACTGAATAGCGACCCCTGATTCACTAATACGAGCCGCTGCCTCTCTCAGTTTCACTTGCTCCAGTAGGACCCCAGGGTTGGGTGGTCCACCGGTGGACACGGGCACGTTATTTGATCCCCTTCCGCTTCTAGCTGAGCCGGAGCCGCCGCCACCTCCGCCGCCGACGCCAGTGGCCGCAGAGGCCGGACTCTCTTCCGCGAAGCCCGGGCTCTCAGTTTCTACGTCTTCCTCGTCGCCGCTGCCTCCACCGCAGCCGCTCTCGGCGTTCCCCATGTTTGTTTCACCGACCTAACGCTCCCTCGGAAATCTCTGCGGCCCACTTCGAGTCCGTTTTGACACGGTTGTACCGGTCTGTACACAGACCTCCAACCTACAGGTAGGGAGGTATGTTCTTCACTGCTACCGCATTGACGTACTGTACGTCAGCCTGCCTCGAACGTCGCTTGCGTCCTTTAGGCTTAAGGCACGTTCAGGGAAACGGGCTTAGTTGGCGCAGGCGCTGTGGCGTTCTCACTCAGGGAAGCACCTGCGTTATTGTTGTTGTTGTTATTTTTCTAATTAGTAGAAATGTAATGGGATGCGACCACCAGAAGCGACCGCCATGCTCAGATATGTACTTGTCGCGTTTGTGTCAGTGGCAGTTTTGTTCATTCCTCGTGAGTGGTTCGTTAAATTTGGAAATGAATTAACCTCCGGGCCCCCCGTGCTACAGCTGCTGAGCAGCCGTGAATTATCACTGTATGACGGGGAGGAAGGCAGCAAGGGGCTCTACCTGGCTATACTGGGGCAAGTTTTTGATGTAAACAAGGGACGCAAGCACTATGGACCCGGTGGTGCTTATCACTTTATGGCAGGTGATTTGGTGTGTGTGGTTAAAGGTTGTCTGATGCTGATGAACACACCAAAACCTCACTAAATCTAGCCTAGAAACATGAATTCCAGTCTAATAATAGCACATACACAGTCAGAGTGCATGAATATGCAATTTGGTGTACTGTACTTTAAATGTATCTGTTTGCATTTTCAGGTAAAGATGCCTCTCTGGCCTTCATCACTGGGGACTTCACAGAAAGTGGTCTCACGGATGATGTGTCCAGTCTGTCCCCGCTGCAGGTCATGGCCCTGTATGACTGGCTACTCTTTTATCAGAAGGACTACCAGTTTGTAGGTATGTCATATTTGTTCCCCTGCTCTTTTACTTAAATTTTTTGGTACAGCACATATATTTCTTACTAAACATAAATGGTCAGTGGTTACTTTCCAAGCCTTTTGTAAATTCAGCTTCACTTCCGCTTTATTAAATAGTTTTTTACTCGCCTACATTTGTTTGATTACTAAATTATTTACTTACATACTTACATACTTTAATGGAGCCATTCTGCACAATGGGCACTTTTAACTTTGATACTTTATAGTACATTTTTTAATGACACCTTTGTACTTTTACTCGAGTAACATTTTTAATTTAGGACTTCATTTTTAGACCATGGTATCACTATTACTTAAGTTAAGGATCTGTGTATTTCTTCCACCACTGACTTCGATCTTTTGATTACATTTTTGGCACAAAATTCCTCATCAGGTTTAGCGCCTGATTATCACTTTCTGTTCCTCAACACTAACATTTTAACACCAGAAATTAACTTCAAAAATGAGTACACCAGTATTACCAATGTTGGAAATACCCTGGAGAGTTTGTACAGTTTGTATTTTGAAAGCTCCTGACTGATATGCAGTGTTCTATTCATCAATGGACATCCATTATCATTTTTACCATGTTGAATTTCAGGTTTGCTAATAGGCCGGTTCTATAGCGAGACTGGGCAGCCCACAGAGGCTTTGTTGCAGGCACAAGCATCACTAGCAGAGGGCCAACGACTAAAAGCACAGTCTGCAGCTGAGATGTTACGCTTCCCGGCCTGCAACTCACAGTGGAGCGCTGCTGAGGGAGGAAGAGTCTGGTGCTCCACTAAGAGGTGTGGAAATAGTTCAGTCTTGTGTTGATGTACTTGCCTGTAACAGAGCATGTCTTACACTAGCAGGTTTTATTGGTACAGGATTGATTTGATTTTTTTTTTTAAATCTCTAGTGGTGGAGTGGAAAGAAGCTGGGTGGGTGTCCCACGAAAACTCTTCTCTCCAGGCTCCAGTGGTGTTCGCTGCATCTGTGTTGAAGACCCATCTGCAGCAGAGGACGACCCCAACCTGCAGAAGTATGACGGCTGCCCTCCACATGCTGACTCATGTACTGTTGAATTCTAGTTTATTTATTCATAGTCTGCTTTTTTAGCAGAACAAAACTCAGGAAAACTCACCTTTTTTCTAGTAAATCAAAGTGATGTTTTCAAAATAAAATAAAAAGAATGAAGAAAACCAAAATGCATTGGTTTTTGATGACCTTTATGTAAAGTTGTTGTCCTCCCTTTCTCTAAAAGGATACACCAGGAAGAGACAGGCTAGATATCTGAGCATACAGATACAATATAATGTGCATAAAAGATTAAACAATGTGCATAAAAGATTAACAGAGGCAAGATTTAGGTTTGTCACAATGACAAGCACAAACTGCATTAAAGTACAAAACAGTTGTAGTGGTCAAAAATATCACACATTTATCTGTACAATTTAACAATACTTAAAGAGGCCCCACTACTTGGCCATCGCTCGGCTCCACATTCTCCCCGTGATGATCAGAAATGCCATGTGATCTTGATAAAGTGCACCTGTTAGGCTTAGAAATCAAGAAGCGTTACATGTGATGGGTCAAGACGACAACTTGACTTGAGGCAACAGTGTGGGGGACAATGACTTCTCAACGCGGACCTCATGGCAGATTAAAAAAGAAAAATGGAATGTAATCATACGGTGACGGATTTTGAAATATGATTTCTGATTTTGACATGTAAAGGCTACAAATTAAATGACATGCATAGGCATAGCAGGCATTTCTGTAGGAGGATTGTTGAGAACATTTTGTTTAGGGGACCACATTGATATTCCTCTCATGTTAAAATAGGGTTTCTCAGGTCACATTTTTTTTAAAAGTAGGCATCCCATTTAATTCATCTGATGCCCAAACGATAGACTCTGTACCAATCGTGGAGAAAAACAATCCTGTTTATGAGGAATTTCATCTTTGTTCAGTTGTGCCATCTTTCACCTCTAAGAGTAATGTAACACAATGTCATATTTAGAACTAATTTAGATATCATTTGGAGATTATGCTCACTTAAAAAACAGTTCCTTTCCCTTTAAATCCTCCTTGTCTGTCCAATTTTATCCAGTCAACACAAAACTGGGGTAAGAGAAGAATGAAAGATTACAGAGGACATGATGACAGTTCACTCTTTGTAGATCTAGGCTCATTTTACAGTTTTACTCTGCTCACAGTTGACAGCAGCCTCAGCTCTCATGTGCATCTAAGTGTTCATGTTTTTAGCGTTGAAATTTTGTCTTGGGACAAATAACCTGGCCTGAAGCCTGCCGATGGTGAAATATCCCAACAGAGAACAGGAAAACACCCTCCAAAAAAGGTGACCATTCAGATGTTCATTGTTGAATTGAAATGTCTACTTACAGCAGCTACCTGCCTGTGATAATAAGAGATAATCATTACAAACATCACTGAACTCGGGAAATCGATTAACAACCTCAGTCCAGCCGTCACACAGCCGGGGAGCTTATTTATCATTTCCCCATTAAGATCAAAACAGAAACAAAAAGACAATGTTTCACTTTCTATTTGAAACGTCCCTCTAGAACATTAATAGTTTTTCATAAACTGGAATAATATAAAGGTGATGGTCCATAACTGTCCGGGAATCTTGTTAGTATGTCCTGCTACTGATGTCCCTTCTCCTGGTGTGCCTGAATAACTGTGCCAAGTTGGGCCTGGCATGGCCAGTGTCAGAGGGTGGAGGATGTCCAGGCCATTTCATTACGATACCCCTCCCAGAGTTAGTACATCAAAGCAGATGTCACACACCCTCACCGGCTTGTTCAAGTCAAACTTGATGATGGGTATCTCCTTTATAGAGCACTTGTGGCACAACAGGCGCCCACAGTGGCGGCTAGAGTGAACAGTCAAGAAGATTATACAGGATTAATCATTTATTTTTGTCACAAAATGAAAATATTAGCAAAAATGTATAAAGTACCATCCACCTACCAGTGATGTTTCCGTGTCGTAACACCAAACTTGGCAGCACATTCATAGCAGTTGGACCCATCACACCAAGGGGGTTCTTTGGACAGCATATCTAAAGAAATACAGGGAACGCTAGTTATCCTTGAGATCATGGATGGGGTCAAATACATTGTATAAGAGCGTGTCATTAGCTCATTATTTTTAATGACATTATTTATTTTTGCATTTTCTTTTTTGCAGACACTAGGTGGCACTACGTAGGTATATCAGGGTCAGGGCTTAATGCCCGGTAATGTGGGGCTGATATTTTACAGTGTTTTTTGAAGTGTGAAAAGTTACCTAGAAGGCGGAAGAGCAACTGTTTGGTTGCAACTTGGTAGTTGAAAATATTGATGCCCTGATTATTATTGATGCCCAGTCGAGCCCCAGCCCTCACGATGGCGCGACACAGGTTTGCATTTCCTTTCATGTAGGCCAGGAGCAGAACTGCAATAAAATACAGGTCACAGTCATTTCATCACAAGTATACGGCTGGTATGAACATGGTATATGTTTACTGTGAACAGTAATAATTAAGCCGGCTACAGTACCTGTGTTTCCTTCATTGTCTGATTTGTCCAGAGGATATTCAGGCATACACTCCAGGAACAACTCAAAAATGGCAGCGGCATTCTCTTTCCCATAATGGCCTAGCACATGCATTGGTGACTGACCCCTATGCAGACGTAAAAAGGAGACAAGCAGCTCAGTTGCTATCCAGTTTCTGAATCCCAACATGTCAATGTGCTGCTGCAATGACCCTAAAAGTTTGATCTTGTTGAAAAATCTGACTGAAAGAAAGTGTGTACCTGAGATTGAAGGCCTCGGCATCAATGTTGGACTCTGTGAGAAGGGTTCTGACATTGTTAAGGCGACCCTGCATCACAGCCAGATGCAAAGCTGAGGACAAGAAGGGCAGACAAAAGAATAAAATGTTATTCACGTGGATTATGGTGTGTTGGGGTGGTGTGATAATAATTAATCATCAACCACATAAAAGAGAACACAGTAACTGCAAATGGATTTTTAAACTGACTCCTTTGAACAAGACAGGGCCAAAGCCAGGCCTGTTGGGACAACTCTCCATTGTAATCACTACCACAAGACACTCCTTCCTCTTTTGTGGGGGAAAAAAAAACTAATAACTAATTATAACTAACTAACTAAAAACTAATTCTTTAGGCACTTTCTAGTGAAATAACAACCTGGATGTGAATACGTGTGAACAATGGTATGATCTTAACATGCAAACATCACACTGGCAGTTGTGCAAATTACTTAATTTGCATGATCAGCTCTAACACTGGTCCCTTGTTGAGTCACTGTAATCAGTTTTTATTCTTCCGGTTTTCCTTAACGCAAAAATGTTCCTCATCATACACTGCTTTTAAAATGACGATCCTTACTATGAAACTGCTGATGTCACATTCTGCACTGTTTATCTGGCAATACTGAATACTGGTATTTAGAAGGCAAGCATTTAATAATGGCTGAGACTGAAACACAGATAGCCTCTGAGTTGGTTGTTAATCTAATCGTTGTATGGAATGCAAACTTGTGCAATCTGTTTAACAGAAGTATCATGGACATAACAAAAAAGGAAGACTGTAAGGTACCATTATTGCCATTCTCATCCTCAGCAGCAAAGTCTACACCATTCTCCAGCAACACAGAACAAATAGTGGCCAGGTCCTGCTGGGCAGCCAAATGTAGTGCTGTCTGTCTGTGTTTGGTCAGCTCGTTTACTTTGGCTCCGGCAAGCAGCTGGAAGCAGAAAAATGCAAAATGAAAACAGCATCAACTGCACCACTCTTTCAACAACACTTAAATGGACATGAACAGTAAATGCAGGTGATGAAGAAAAAAAACTGAAGGTCTACCAGGTTGCGGACGATGATCTCAGAACCGGCCTGGACAGCTAGGTGGAGAGGAGTGAGCTTGGCTGCATCCTGAACCCTGGAGTTGACGTTGGCTTGGACACTGATGAGGAACAGGACACTTTCGATGTCTGAATTCTGCACAGCCAAGTGGAGAAAATTCCGTCCTTTGTTATCCACCTGGACAGAAACAGAAGTTTAAGATCAGGAGAGATTAGCGCTGCACCTGTACATCATTTTTAGAAATGCTACAGTGAGACAAACTGATTTATGTCAGCGTTACCTGCTCAGCAGCACCTGGCTCCCTCTTGAGGATAGCCTCCGCCGCCTTATTGTTCTTGTGCGTCATGGCACAGGCGAAGGGGGTCATTCCTTGACGATCGCGAATGTTGAGACGAATGTCTGGATGGGATATGAGGAGCTGTATGATGACGCTGTGCTGGCTGCTAACGGCAGCATGGATGGGAGCTCTGCCCTCTGCATCCTGACAGAAATGAATAGACACAGGATTAAACACTTAGAGAAAGAACATGTTTACAATTCACTTAGTAATGCATCATTGCTGTGTTCTGCAAAACAATGATGAAATGATGTGACAGGACTGACCTGTGCATTAACATTAGCTCCAAACTCTAGAAGGCACTGCACCACCTCCTCCAATCCCCAACTGCTTGCCAGGTGGAGGGGCGTTTGTCCATCTCGGGCTTCTTCATCTCCTTCCCCATTAGGGCCTGGCCGTCTGCAGCTGTTCACGTCACAACCACTATACACACACACACACACAGATGAGGCAGACAGTATGTGAAGACAGATAGCTACACCAGTCTCAATAACACTGAGCTTAACAACTGACAGGTTGCTAGTTTTAAGATTGATTATATTTTAAACTGAACCATCATGTTTCCTGTTTTGAAAAGAGTCACAGTTCAGGCAATATGAAATATGTTCATCCACGGCTATAATTAGGTTTCTTAAACCTGAATGATCAGGAGATTGGCTGACCTGCGAATGAGGAAGCAAGCTGAGACCTCATTATTCTCATCAACAGCTCTGTGCAGGAGGGTCTGCAGGCAGCCAGAGGGCCCCGTGCTCCAACAAGTGGCATCACAGCCATGGCGGACCTAGATGGTACAAACAGGACTCCAGCAGTCAAAATGCAAGTTCCCAAGCAGAAAATAAATTAAACATATAAACAAGCTTATAAGTGCTAATCCTTGCTCGCTTCAGATGTTCGGAATAAGGCTGACATGAACCTGTGCAAGATGCTGGTTGTTATATGGACGCACAAACATCACTACTGTTCAATTAACATGAGCCCAAATATATTTTCCATTTTAGATAAAGTTTTCCTCGATCGATATAAAAGCACTTCGAGCGCAGATGATTGCATGCATGCCCAAACCAAAATGGGAACCTGAGAAACAAGATCCAGGATGTTTGTTGCCAACCACATGCGTCTACCCCCTGAGGCGCCCAGTCATTAAGGTTTCATTTGATCCTGTATTAGGTTTCATAAAAGATAACTGGCAGTCTACCAATGATGAACTAAGATGTTACCATCATCTCTAAAATGGTTGCCTTTGCGTTTCTCTCACCAGCGTGGATGCGATATCTTCCAGGCCATTCTCCAGAGCCAGCCATAATGGAGGGTCCCCTTTGTCATTCACCACAGACATATCCGCTCCTCTTGTGCAAATGGCATCCACCACCAGTGGCAGCTGGTTACTGATGGCCAGCTGTAGTGCTGTTTGTCCCTCCTGGGTCCTGGTAGAATATATTAATAGAAGACCCTCCCTTCAAAATCCTTAACTCAACACTGGATGATGGAAAAATATGACTCTGCTAATGTTGGCTGAGGGAATAGGGCGGCAACCATGACCAGTAATTATCCCAGTTAGTTCACACCAGGGACCTTCATCAGATACAATCCGTCTTCCCAGTCACTTCCTGTCATCTCTCTACTGTCCACTAACTAATGAAATGCTTTATGAATGCAGTATAACTCAGGCGTTACCTAACATTGATGTCTGCCTGATGTTCAAGAAGGAAGAGGGCACTCTTGCTGTCCTGTCTTTGGATGGCCATGTGAAGGAGGGTTTGTCCATTGGACATAGTGTCATTGATAGAAGCCCCTGAGCCGAGCAGCTGAGCTGCTATGGTGTGCATACCTAACAGGGACAGATTGTACATGTTAGACATCACATACGCAGATCACTATGCAGTCTTGTTACACAGTTATGCACTCTATATTTGGAAAATGCTGTGTACCTGTCCAGAGGGCCAAGCCCAGCACTGTCTGGTCCATTGAGTCTTTGAGACTGAAGTCTGGAATGATCTGGAAGTTGTTGGTGGCATGAAGTGCATTGGCTGCAATAGAGCAATCACGGGAGAAATAAGTGGATCCATTTCAGGACTCTTGAGGACATTAGTGATAACATGCAGTGAGGTAAAGCAGAAAGCGCTGAAAACAGTGGCCATGTTTGCAGTTTAGTTACAAGCAATCAAATGTACAAAACCCTCAAAACACACACTGACCTTTTTGCTCGAGGATGACGGAAACCACATCTGGGTGGTTGTGGGCAATGGCCATGTGGAGGGGGGTCTGCATAGCCACACCAAGGGTGTCGTCAGGCAGAGCCTTCTGGGTCTGCAGGTTAGGGTTGGCACCCTGCTGGAGCAGCTCCGCTGTTAAGCTCGCCAGGCCACAGCGACATGCTGTATGAAGTGGGCTCTCACCCTGAAGGAAGGTAAAGATCAATAATCTTATTAGTAACACAAGAACTTCATATATATCGTATAACTTGTGATCAGTTAATGCGTTCCACTGGTTGTTACGTGGCCTCATGCATACCCATTTGTTGACATGGTTGACCTTCGCTCCATGAGTGGCTAGGAAAAGAGCAGCTGCCTCACTGTTCGCCCGAGCTGCTCTCTGCATGAGACAGTTTCCTAAAGAGATAACACACAGGGGGAGATGACGATGAAAAGCATGTTGAAAGGCACCAGCATCGTTCCATTCAAGAAATGACTGTAAATTGATGTTATGAAACAGCACCTGTGGTAGTGTCAGGTGCGTCTGGATTGCTTCCTCTCTGGATAAGCTGGGCTGCAAAGCTATTCTCATCAAATGAGGTGCCATTTACTACTGGTGCGTCATCCTCAAATGGGTTTACTGAGGGGTCTGAAGACACGGTGATATACTGCAGAGCCAGCCACAGAGCTGTGCTGCCCTCATGGTCCTTGAGTTCCAGGTCAAGTCTAAAAAAGATGGACAGATTACAGCAGGTTACACGCAAGATTATTAATTTTCTAAGTTGCACGCTGGAATTTATACTGTTTTAAAAATAATATAACTAATGATGGTAGGGTACATTTGTTGGCTATTCTCATATGTCAGCATGGCATGGAAAAAACAATTATTGAATAAAGAAAATGAAAAGGAGCATTATCAATTTCAGTCAATTTGCTAACTATGTTGATCTCATGATTCAACTAATTTAGCACTAAACATGTTGTGTGTGGGACTTTCCATGTCAGAAACAAACTCAATAATTCCATTTGGAGGCAGAATGTTACTCACTGTTTGCACTGTAGGAGCTGGTTGAACACTGGCTCATTCCCTGATGACACAGCTTCATGCAACGGAGTTCTAAAAACAACAAACAGACAGAGCCGATGCACTGTCATACTTTGCACGGTAGTTGGCCGCCTCTCCAATCCAATAAAGTTAATAAACCAAAACTCCCCGGTGTGACCTACCTGCCCTTGCTGTTCTGCATGTTGGGGTTGGCTCCGGTCTTGAGCAGAGCCTCTGCAATTCGTGCCATGCCACTCATCACTTCCACAGAGTGTTTCTTGGGGCTGAAAGAACAGACCAGGTGAAGCGGGGTTTCCACCGCCCCAACTGTGGCTGCGTTCACCTGAGCAGAGTGACGAATCAGGAAGATGGAGGCAAATTCATCACCTGGAAGAAGAAGAAGAAGAAGGAAGCTTAACAGTCATGAAGAAGAAGAAATTCTGCTTTCATGCAAAAGTCTGTACAAGAAGAAGAAGATCATGTTTTTTAAATCTTCTGATAAAGCAGGTATCATGGCAGGTATATTTTCAGGTGAACACCCTGACAGGAACACAAAAAAAATACTTCTACAAGAAACATACAAAAGAGAGATGAGTGACAAAGTGTAGTAAAAATGACAGCCTCACACCTCTTTGGATGGCCTTATGCAGGAGGCTCCAGCCACTCTGGTCCACCATGTCCACATCGGCTTTGTTGTTAACCAGAGTCGTTGCAATACTTTCCAATTTACGAGAGAGAGCCAGGTCGAGCGCCAGATCGCCGTTGTTGTCCAGTTCATTCAGTTTGCCAGGGAGCTGAAAACAAGAGATAACAACATCAAAGACGAAATATATAACCACTTTATAGCATAGCAGGTAAAAATTACTAGTCAGTGAGCTATTAATAAAGGGGACGCAGTTAATCTGTGGGGAGCCTACCTGTGAGTCCATCTCGATGAGATAGAGAAAGACCACATCTTCTCGTTCGACTTTGATCGCTTTGTGGAGAGGATACTCTGTTTTAGACTTGATCATCTTGTACAGAAGTTGGGCACTCATGGTACTGAAATCTTCTTTCCTCAGATCATCCTGATAAAATAATCAGAACAAAGTGTCAAATATCAGAATATGGCCCATGATGGAAAAAGTCAACAAGTATCACCCATTTTGTAAAGATAGAAACCTCAAAACAATGTTATCACTCTCTCCTCCTTGCTTTCATGAAAAGCAGTAACCAGAGCTTGAGCCAATAAAATCAGGAAAAAAAAGAAGATTGATGTGTCAGAGGCTGGTGACAGTCACCAGCAATTTTCTACACCAAAGCCATAAAGATAACCTTGAAAATTGCAGAGCTGTGGCCTCTGTGGATTTACTGTATCGTAAATGATGAGATTATACACACTGGTGTACAACGCTGATCTGTCAAAAAGGAGTCAACGGGAGGAGATTAAACCACAGGGAAGCACAGCAGGTTAAAAGTGGTAGGCGGATTCAGTAATGGCATACATACAGGGCTGACCAATGCTGGATTATTAAATCATATCAGTGCACTGAGACTTCACTGAGAGTTTAATAATTATAAAAGACAGAAAACAATTAATAGATCTAAATTACTACCTCTTCTCAGGAACTGACGAAAACTGTAATGTATGTACAAACACCCCCAAAGTAGCCTTGTTGGCAATGTACAAACACTGTGTACTGTACTCACCCAGTGACTGGCGATGATCTCCCCACAGTAGTTCATCAGGGTGGTGGCATTTAGCTCCTCAGCTGTTTGGTAGAAGCGAATGCAGTTCCTGACATTCACCGAGGACATCACACCTTTTTCACACCTGTCCCGGCGGAGAAACAGAAATGTATTTCTGGGTCATTAAGCCACATATGTCGCTCTATAAAACGTTACACAACGGTAATGCTGCAACAATTAAAGTTTAATTGAATTGTCTGCAAAGAAAGTCAGTACTGGGCGGACCTCTCTCTGAGCAGCTGCAGCTGGAAGCGGTTGGCCAGCTTCATCAAGTCGATAAGAAAGGCATCATCCTCACTGAGCTCCAACTCGTCGGTGTACGCCCAGCGCAACATTGCCATGGCAACCTCGGGTTTGCAATCTGGAAGTCAAATCATGCCATCAAATCAGAACTGTACACAGAGTGATTAATTAGTAGTCTGACAAAACATGTGTATACAGTGATTAGATTTTTGGAACAGGCATGAGGTCCAAACATACCCAGAGAAAAACTGTGTTCAATACTGGACTTTGACAGTGTGTGTAATCCACTCCAAAATAAATATTCAGTTATTAACCCAAGAGTGTGTTGACTGACAGAGGGGTAGGCTGATAACAACTGGATCTTCATTATGAGGGTTACTCACCAGATAGGTCCAGTTCTGAGGTGGAGGCCAGGTTTGCCAGACTCCAGACATCACTGCGAGCAGCCAACACAAACTTATGGGCACTGAGCTTCTCCCCTGCGACTTTGACTTTAAGATCACTGCAAAACCAACGCATTCAACTCTGAGAAACCATGTATACATCACAAATATTCTACTATATAATCACACATAATCTTGTATCACAAAACACAAACAAGAGCAGACACATAACTATATAATAGCACTTGCGGGACTGCTGGATTAGCGAAATCTCAAACAAACAACTCGTACCCATCCATTAAAACCGTGATGCTCACCTGTACTGTTCCTGCTGATAGAGGTCGGCCACGATATCCAGCAGACGGCTAATGAAGGTGTCTGCAGCTGCAGGGCTGGAGGAACCCTGGCCGGAGGTCTGAGCGGCAAGCACGGCACAGCGCCTCTCTGTGTCGGCCAGCTTCTGCTGCATCTTCACATACTCCTGCCTGAGCAGGGCCAGGTGCTTCTGCAGCTTGGCCACCTCCTCTGTTCCACATCAAGGTAACGGAGACAGACGGAGAAGAAAACAAAATGCAGGGATAGAAAAAGTAGGTTAGAGACACACGTTTCTGAACACAGGGTAGAACCATTGGTCCAAGGTACTGTTTGTGGTGCGTTTGTAACTTATGCAGATAGAAAAATATGTTGTTTAAAGATCATTCTTATGGCAGGGTGTAGCAGGATTTGCACCTACTGTACTAAAGGTTTGAGAAATGAGCGATTCAGCACAGATGTTGCAACATTTTCAGCTCTCCCTGTAGAAGGCATACAAGACACAAATGTCTGAATCCTAAAAAAGGACTCCGACAGAATCTAAAGCTTGGCCTCTTCCTCTAAGTGAAACGCACTTCCTACAGATTTTCATGTTACAACACTAAATTCCTGTGTCAGCCTAGATTCCACAAGTGAAACTCAATGAGGCCCATTTCCTTCCTTCAAAAACAGTTAAGATTTTTAGTGACGGGAAGAATGCTGAGGCGGCACGTTTAGCTTGTCCTCCCTTCTTGTAAACCGTTACTGGCACGGCTACTGGTCATGAGGAACAGACAGGGGGTGTTTCTGAAAACCACCTGATCGGCTCAACACAGGAAGGGAGCAGCAGCTTAAGACCAACTGACCAGCCACTTGACAAATTAGGTTAAAATTCAGCTTCGTTTTAGAGGATTTTGCGAGTGTCACTCATGCATTTGCAAGCAAACACACACATCTTTTAAAAACAATGCACCATAAACAGAAATTATGTGATATATATATACTGCATTTTGACACAATCCAGTCGCTTTTAGACTTTGTCAAGCAATAAGCAAAGGCACTAAACTGTAAAACACAATCAAACTATTAAAATGTGCCACCTACAACAGAAAACAGGCATTGCAAAGGTCATTTTAAAAGAGAAAACATATTTTACATGCATTTAGCATGAAAACAAAACAATAATATAAAAAATATGCTTTCAGCTCAGTGGCAATGAAGCAGCTCCATTACACAATAACACCACAGACTGGAGGGGTGGAGAGCTTGTTGTCTGGATTCAAGTTGGTAAGTAGATTTCCCTCAAGGAGGAACACACAGCAGACATTCCCTTATGTCTAGGCCAAATATAGGTGGTGCCCTTCACTGCCAGGTAGTGCAGCTGACACCTCACAGGGAGTGACACCTGCCCCGTCCTGTGAAGTCTGCTGCCCCGCGATGACCGTCCATGTAACACAGAACTCGCATCGACAGTTAACTGACCGTTTGCTGTCACCGACATAACAGCTAGTAACGTTACAGATAACGTGCTTGACACATTTAACGCAAACGTTACCTGTGAATTATGTAAGATAACATGAGGTTTATTTCTCACGGAGCAAACGTGCAATCTGTCCAAACAGAAAAATGTTCTACGCAGTCCAAACCCACCCACAACATCTCGGTTCGGCTAATAAAAAAAAAAATCAGCTAGCGACATCAACGAGAGCTGCTAACGACAAGAGCCGAGTGTGTCAAGACAAGTGTCGCAGCGGTTCGTATTTTCACCCACAGATAACGTACGGCTTATTAAACTGTCAGGACACTAGTTGATTCGGTCCAACAGAGCTCCAAGCACACAAGGAAAAAAAACAGGGAGTGTACCAAATAGTGAAAAACCCCAATCTCATACCTTCCGCCATGTTG
The DNA here is from genome assembly GCA_028641955.1 of Protonibea diacanthus. Classification (NCBI taxonomy): domain Eukaryota; kingdom Metazoa; phylum Chordata; class Actinopteri; family Sciaenidae; genus Protonibea; species Protonibea diacanthus. The sequence continues at coordinate 5,476,925 of CM053990.1, read as the reverse complement.
CTCAGCGTTAGCTCCGTGGCCTGATGCTCTCTATCGCGATATGACGAGCAGGCGGATAGTAGGCAGTCGGTGTGCTGCGTTCAAGTGATTCGCTTAGAAAACGTTAATTGACAGTTTGTCACATGACCGTCATTATTCTTCTCGCCTTAAATTAGATTTATCATTCAAATATGAATGTTATGTATGTGGTTTAATTCATTGTAGGTTAATATCAGTGCCGAGGTTATGATTTTTTTACGACTAAATAGTAAAAATATGTTAGCTTTTCTATCGCTTACAAAACTGAAGTCCTCGGCGACAGCTTAAAAACTTTGATTTCATTGTGAGCGTGAGAAAATGGAGGATTGTCTTCAACGACGAAATATAAAAGGAGTTTCTGACTAACTACGTTCAAATCACAGCATGATTGCCTAACTTGTGTTGCCTTCAGGTGCTCCTGTTAAACTCCTTCTTCTAATGTTGAAAACGCCTTCAGTAGGACTGTAAATACACGGTAGATTCAACTCCTGTCTCTGTATCCATAATGCTACAGTAACAATAAAAGCAAAAGTGGAGGAACTTGTGCAAACCTGTGGCTGCTTTACATGCGTTTGTCAGAAGCATGTGATCAAGTTAATTATCTGCTCTTTCACTCAATTTGAGGATAAGATATAATTCTCAATATAAACTGTTGTTTTCTGTGCTAAAAATGTCCACTGAGTAAGAGCCCTCTGTCTCCCAAAGGACTGAAGATGCATTTAGAAGATGCATCTACTACATTTGTTGTTTTACCTATATCAAAGTTGAAGCTCACTTTGCATTAGTTTGACTTTGGAGCTCTAAATATAATTTGTGAAAAAAAGACAGCAGAAAACTGGGACGTTTACACATCTGCAGTTATCAATAAACCACAACTAAAATATATTTTCTTCAGCAGCTGTGATAATTCATATATTTGGCTGAGTGGTTTGCAGGGGCAGAGCTGTGGGTAAACTCGGTTTAACCACTACACCCTTAATGGTTTGTCATCAGCGGCGATGGATTCATTTAGTGAAACTCAAAAGGAGGTAAACACCTGAATGAAAACAGTTAGCATGCTTTTAGCACAATCCTCAAAATCCACAATCGTGTATCCATGTAGAGAATATTATACCAAAATATATAACTCAAAGAGTAATTTGGCAGAGACGGTGAGAGCCAGATGATGGTAGTAAAATTTAAATTCCTGAATTAGCAGTTATCGAATTAGATGTATAAATATCTGAGTGGACATTTTGTTTGAAATGTTGTAAAATAAACTAGGTAGAAATCATTTGTCATCTGTGCAATGAAAACACTTTGTGTACATGGAAGGTCTCTGTTGCCTTTGTCATGAGCAATATGTAATTCATGTTGTATCCAAACACACGCCTGAATTAAATACACAAGTAAATATTGAAAAAAAAGTCATATTTTAGAAGAACTCACTACAGGTGACAGGTTTCATAACATGAAAAATATACATCAGTATTTTGTCTTTGTACATTAGGCAAAACTGCAATAGTTCAGTGAGCAGAATAATCATGAGATTGTGGATCAGGGGGAGAGAGCGACAAAACAAAAGGGGCACACACACTGTATGCACAAACACTCAAACATTCGCAAACAAAATCCCAGAAACATTCAGCAAAAAAACAAAAACCCAGACAAACAAAAAAATACAATAAAGCATGCATAACAATTCCTACTGAGGACAACACAGACAAGGAAAAGAGGCTGCTAAAATAACAGAACATTGGAGAAGAGGACCTCAAAATGTATCAGGATATCAAAAATGATCATGTATACACTTCATACTAGGGGAGTTATTGCTACACCAAATTATTACCAATACCCTAATTATACAGATTCCCCGTGTACTGGCTATTAAATAAATTCATACATGTGTGATACACAATTTCTCCATCTTTTTTCAACATTTTATAACACTTGTTCAATGCAGGGTGAAGTGGCCAGGCATTTTATTAGGAGGCACTTTTGAAAAAAGATAAACAAAATTTAGCATGCACAAGGATTAAGGGGGGGGGGGGGGTGTTGCCTTTCTTAAGTCAACTGAGCATGATGGTAAGACATGTAATTGAGAAAGCAAAACAAAATCATTCAGGTACACACGTGATGTCGTGAAGACCCACAAAACAGCTGTGTATACTAATATGGCGGTATTCCTCGAGAAAACCCTTCATCAGTCACGTCATTCGTGTCTTGAATCAATCAAGCTCTTCACAGGTGACTCTCCTCCACCAGCGTCACATTTCTCTATCTAGTTAAGACCTTCTGTTAAAACAATCTAAAGAGAACTAATGCATGCTGGAGATGAGAAAGGGAAAATGAAGAAAAATAAATCTATCTGAACCAGCGCTACTCATTTGGTCTAAATGGATGGAAAGGGAGCTTATATATTATCCGGTTTAGTCTGCGCTATATACATGTCTTTACAATATCTTCCTGAATGTTGAAGCAGTTCATAGACTTGAAAAATGGTTTGTCATCTTCTGGAGAGGGGGAAGGTGGGGTTGTTGTTTGTTTTTTTTGAGTTGGCACTTGCTTGGCGGTTTACTGTCAGTCTTGGTAGTCACTGTTATGTTCTATTGCAGCCTACAATAGCCAGTCTGTTCCTGCCAAAAAAAATAAGGAGGAGGACAAGCCTGACGACAGGGTGGAAGAGTGCAGGAAACAGTGCCATGTTGATTTTCAATTAGAGACCTGTAGGAAATCACACAAGAAATAACAGGAAAAAATAATTAGGAAGCAGTAATCAGGCACAAATATGAAATCATAAACAAAAGATCTGCTGCATGTTACACCAGCTGGATGTGTGTGTGCATTTCTATACTCCTTGACTCTTGAGTAGTTGAAAACCTTGTCCTCCTCATGTACATCAATTACGCTAGCGAAAACCAGTGGAAATTTAAAATGGTGCAACAGGCAGCAGTTTCCGAACAGCTAAAGTTAGTTATAATTTGTGAGCCAAAGGCTTTAAAAAGTCAAGAATACTTGCCCTGAAAACATGAAGCTAGATCCTTGCTAAATATCACTCAAACGCAGTCTCTTGGCTTTTTCGTACACAACGGGCAACTTTCCTTTTGAATGCGCCATGTCTGTCCTCCCTCCACTCTTTCTGCAGAGGGGAAGAAAAAAGAATCCTTAACAGTTTTATTCATAGAAAATCTAAATTAATTAACAATTCTGTATTTTGTCATACTACATACATATTATCTAATGCCAAAGAAAACTTAATGTGTGGTTCAAAAAGGACAATCATTTAGGCATCAGATGAAACATTAGATGTTGTTTTAAACAGAAAAATACAATTTCTTATCAACTTTTCTAAATCAACAAGTACACTTACTGCAGCGTCCACATTTGCTGGTGAGTCACCATTTGGGTCTGCCAGCATAGAGATAACACTAATCATGATGGTTTCCACTGTGTGGATAGGCAGCCAGCGCTCCTCTGGCTTCTCATAGCCGTACTTGTCCTCACCGGGCTCGTGCAAAATAGAAATACATACATCTCCGTTCTTGTCCACTGGGGGAAATAAAACGCATGGAAAATACAATTTACGAAGCAGAAAATGCCATCGATGTTTCTATGGTATAATAGATGTTTGCTTTTAATACTCAATTACATTTAGCTACCAAACAAATTAATAATATTGTTTATAGAAAAATATGTCTCCATTATGGGTAAATATTTAGCAGAGGCACCTTTGCTAACAGTTACATTCTTGAGTCTACAGTATGTGGATGGGTGTATCAGCTTTGCACATCTGGCCAGTTCAATTTTTCCCCATACTTCTTTACCAAGTGACCAACAATTATCAAGTCCTAGCACTTACACAGGATTGACATATGAATTTTGACTTGACCACACCAGGAAATTAACACTCTTGTTTTAAATCTATTCCTGCATAACATATCCTTATTATTAATTTATGTAATTCATAAAGCTAAAACACTGTTTACCACAAAAAATAGTATATGATAATTCTATTTTTAAATGGGCAAAAACTCAAAGGGCACAGTTCTTTTTCCAAAGCACTGTTAACAGACACAACATATTATAACATAAGAACCTGTAAAATATTCACGTTATAAGTAACAGTAACTAAAATATCATTTATATTCAAACCTAAAGCTGCTGAATTTTCTCCAAAACGTTAATGTTTTATTTGTATTAACACAAAGAGTCAAAGTCTTCAACATTTCTAAAAATGGAACACAAGGCTACATTTACATCTTTGAGAGAGATTTAACCTTCACATCCTCAAAAGCAAGCATCATTCACCGTGTGTCAGGCCTGTACCTACCATTAGGATGCCAGATATCTGTGATAAATTTCATTTTAGGTGGCCTGAGAGGGTAGTCTTTGGGAAATGTCAGATGAGCTTTAAACACACCACCTTCACTGTGAACGAAAAAAGGTAAAAGAGAAAAATCAATATCAAAGGGACATTTTGTACAAGAACAGTTTGAGTTATTCAAAGCAGAACATAATAATAACACATCTTCTATATCACACATATGAGACACTGATGGACTTACTACAGTGTGTCTGGAGGCCCGATGATAAGGACTTCCCATCTGTAAAGATCATTATCCTCGATTAGGCCTGCTGAGAATCCCTCTACTGGGTTTTTGTTCAGCTCTAGAAATAAAAACAAATGTCAAAGTCAAATCATTATTAGCTCATATAATAGTACACACAGTATGCTGACTAGACTGATGTTTGAATGTTGTCAGTCATCCCGGTCGTCATTCTTTTAAGAGTTAAATCTTGAGGAAATGGATACTTGGTTGTAGATTCATGAAGCCGTGACAGTGAGCCAGAACTGAAGAAGACTCCTGGATGAGACATTTTCATGGATCTACAATCAAGTCTGGTCACAGTTATTTGTGCTCAAAGAAAAAAAATGAATGTTGTGCTTTTCTGAAGACTGCTGAGGAAACAACATATCCCTTGTATTAGGAGGCCTTGCTTGGAGGGGGGGTGAGTTGAGTCAGGAGCAGCATGGTGCTGAAACCACACACCAATGTAACATGTAACAGTCCAGGGCCAATTTGTTCTCACTTAATCACCCTGCAATTCTCCAGATATGTTTTACACGTCACAACTCCAAACTTAACACATAAATATTAACTATAGAATAATTACATGCTGAAATACTATAACTACTTACATAGGTGGTGTGAGAACAATGATTCTGATCAGAAATAAGAAATCTTGTGACAGAACAGTTTGTGGTGCTTTTAGGCAACTTACAGTCTGTCTGGTAGTTAATGTAACCATTACCAATGGATGATTTGTGATATTCCCCGCCATTTTGCTGAAAATACTTATTCTGCATTGTTAATTTGTCAGAGGATGCCATGATTATTGAACTGCATAGTGTTCAACTGTAACCAAATGTAAATCACATGCACACAACTCCAAATGATCCTGCAAGAGTTTCACCAACAGCTGACATCTGAGTGATCATGAGTCTAATCCAATTTGAAATTTTGCATTAGAATAAAAATTGAATTAAGTAATTCTCCATAAATCTGTATAACTGGCATATCTTGTGTATTTTGATGCAGATCTGGGTAGAAAAGAACATTAGAAACTTCTAAGCTGCAGAAGTACAGTATGTGCTCTTTGAGTGCGCTCTAGGTACATATTATTTATCAGTCAGTTGGTGCACTAACTGTTGTTCTACCTTCCTGCACAGTCGTTTTAAAATATATGATTCTGTGTTACAAGTTAAATCTGACCAGTGTGTCAGGTCAAGACTTACACGGGCTCCTAGTGCATGTCTACAACAAAGAACATCTGCCTCATCACTTGTATAGTGAACAGAACACTTATACATATTTTTCATATTCTAATTTAGTCTGTTTTATACTTTATATCCAGCTATATATATTTTACCAAAAACTGTATTGTATTCTTGTTGTTTTTCTTTTTTTTACCTCTTAGTTTTATTTATATTTATATCTTTAGTGCTCTTAATGCGATAAGACAAATAAACCTTGAAACTTGAACGTATTTGTCAATGAAAACACGCTGCATATGAAGGCAGTGAAATACTATGGCTGACATTTCTGACATGAAGATAGTTATCACATTTATAGAAAGACATCCAGGTGAATTGCCCATCACTGTGTAGTTAATATCTGTAAAACTACAAAGGAGCACATCATGTACCTGATAGGTTTGCATGTGAAATTTACAATCTTAAACAAAACCAACCAACAGTCAGTGCTACAAACCAAAAAAATATTATAAAATATGAGTCTGACTGTTTTTTGGAGATATCAGAGGGGCTAAATTTATCGCAGCTGACTCTGCAAAAAATGAAGAATAGGGATAATGCGAGATTAACATTAGTTAGCCTGTTAGCCAGTGACAGCGGCTAACTTTAGCCGACACTTGGGCTAAATATGTTAACTATTCACTATTGTTAGCAACTAGGTCAACTAGTGCCGCGCTGCTTATCTGTGCGCCTAAATATAATGACCAGCAACAGGATAACCGCATAAATAGCAAACGCCATGTGTTTTAAAAAGGAAAGCAGCACTTGTTATGTCGGTTGAAATGTATGTAAACACACATCCGAGTCAGCTAGATGCTAACGCAATGCTAACCGCTTCCAGCTAAGTAAGTCGTCGGGACTTGTGACAGCGGCTTTCAACTGAAACCAGCAAGGCAGCGTCGGAAACACACATCTAACCGAGCTGGTCTCCAACGTGTCTGTCCCACTACAGCTGCTGCTATAATCTCCACGCAGTTTATTTGTCACGGGGCAAACCTTTAACGTTAAAACAGTTTGCGCCAGCGGCAACCATCGTTTGAATCACGGCTAACGGTTGTGTCGGTGCCATCGTTAGCTCGTCGCCCCAGCATCAGTTAACACACCGTGGTTTTTAATTACCTGCGAGCTGTCTCCTGAGTAACAGCGCTGACTGAGGCTCTGTCATACTTTAACGAATGTAACGCAGCTGTGTTCAATGGTAATATTTTGAGGTAACGACGTGAATTTAACGTTCACCGAGCAGCTCTCCGTCCCTTCTATTTTCCGTTTAGCATTCTCGTCATTATTCTTCTTCGTCGCCTTCTCCTGCTACCACTGCTGCTGCTGCTGCCGCCGCCGCTGGTGCTTTCTTCTTCGTTGGGATTTTTACCGTAGCTTAAGCATCCTTTTGGTGCAATACCGCCACCTGCTGGATGTTTCTGTGAACGGCTCCTGACTACCCTGACGTTTCCTGTAGAAGAGTGTAAGATTATAGGTCTCTATTTTCAGAATAAAGCAGATAATATTATACTGTCACTCTGTATATATCATGTATATATAGTGTATCCTATGCCACCATTTATACTGTACATTCATGCCTATATTTACTTCAGATCTGTTTATTTTTGTAAGGGTCTTTCACACACACTATGTAATAATAACTGTTCATCCTGTACATGATACACGTACATTTTTCTCTACATGCTATTGCTGCTACTACCAAACTGTATATATCCATAAATATATATGTTAGTATATTCATCTCAACTTGTCCATGCTGCTAATACTGTATAAATATTCTACTATTCTACTACGTCTAATATTCTACTCTACTACTTCTACTAATATTCTATTCTAACATTTGTATACTGTATATATCGCACAGGATATTCATATTTATACCTGCACTATATTTATATGTCCTGTTTGTATCTGCATTTTGTTACTTTGTGCAATGACAATAAAGTTGAATCTAATCTAATCTAATCTAATCTAATCTAATCTAATCTAATCTAATCTAATCTAATCTAATCTAATCTAGTCTAATCTAATCTAATCTAAACATGGAATATAATATTCATAACTATGTTTTCATTCATGTATAATCACCTGAAAATATGGATCTTTTTATTGAGGTGGAGAATTTTCTTCATAACATGTGAATAAAAATGATTTAACCATTGATGATGTTTTGACTGTCATTTCCACTGTTGAAATCTGGTCATGCTTGTTGTGTAGTCTTGTTTTGAGGTTGAGGGTATATAAAGTAGAAATATAGTATTTGCCTGCTTTATTTGTTGTGCTGTGCCTATAATTCCCCCCATCACATTATTTAGGTCACGGGATGAGACTCACTCTGAAAGACCATATTCATGCATAAACACTGAGGCCCTCTACGAACATTTTCAGCTTTCAAGAGCCGACTTGGAGCTCAGTGCGGACTGTAATACTCAGAGTGGACACTAGATGACAGCAACTGACTTAACAGTAACTGATCTTAACCTTTATGTGTTTTAGTTGTGTTCACTAACACTAACTAACTACTTGCTACTAACTACTGCTAATAATTCCAACAATGGGGGAAAAAAAATCATCACAATTTAATCAAAATCAGTTTGGAAAAAATAGAGTGCTGACGTGTCTTATATATATAGTTATATAGCTATATATAGTTTTTTAGGCTCTCATGTTTTTTTCTTCATCCGACATGATGAAGTGGTATATTTATTTGTACCAACACCTTAACACATCTTAAACAGCAGCAGTTCCCACTTGTTTTTAGTGTGAAAGAGAAAGTCAGTTTTATCTTTTATCACAGAGTCTGTTACATTTGATCAAGGAAGGCTAGAAAGCCGCTGAACTAGTTGACCCAGAGACAATGCTTTAGGGTCAGTTCTTGGAACATAGGCGACTTTGTGGGAATGTAGATCTACAATAAAATGTCAGTGTCTGACATGAATATATAGGTTAAATAGTAGTGTTTACAAATATTACCAAGATTTTAGCATTTATCATCATTAGCTCGGTATTCAGAGTGCCACCAAGAGACATTCCCGAACCTGCTGATAAAAACATCTTTTTTAAGGGGTCAACTCTTGAGACATTTCTTTCACAATGTGCTGTTAAAGATTTGAAGCTTTGCTATCTCACAGGAAACCAGCTGTTTTACTGTTCACATTGGAGAGCTCAAAAAGTTGAAGGAAATGTTGACCAGTCTGGAATTCACATGAAAATTGGAAGAGGGTTGTTTTGTAAGGAATGATCAGCGACGTTGTGCATTATGTCATGCATGAGACGCTGTTGCATCTTGTACATTCCTGAATTCATGCTTTTTCATGCTTGAAGTCATGCATATTTTCATGATAAACAATAAAGTGTTACCCAATCTATTTTCCATGGATGAGAAGGTACTAAAGATCCAACTTTTCACAGTCACAACATCACTTGACTGCAATGAAGTGAAGACAGTTAAGCAAATTAATACACTTACACATTTTTATTTATAGCATGCCACTGATGAAACTGTTGTACGGGTGTCATGCCACAGTTTTAAGGAAGTCTCTTGGTTGTGTGGAAGGCTGCCCCACTTATATTTTCATTTTATTGCAATAATTTGTTGCCCAATTATACAGAAATTTGGTCAGACATACCATAATCTTTTTTTTAAAATGCTAATATACAAACAGTTCTTGCTTCAATTTCAGAACTGCAGCCTGCATCTTGTGTGTGAATAAAGCTGTTAAAAGCTATCAGATATTTAACATTTTTATTCATTCCTTATTACAAGCAAGGAAAAGTGAGTGAACAATGGTGATGATATGAAGTGTGATAGTTGACCTGTTTAGAGCATTACATCACAGTGGAAGTCTGTCTGAAGGCATATGACCAACCCAGAGTGGGCTGGTCCTTCGACTAACTTAATATCTGTTGAGGTATTTCAGTGCTCAGGCCTCTGTTAGCTTCTTCAAGGCTCAGAGAGACACCGGGAGCCACACTGTCCCATGATAACTGGAAAAATGAAATGAACTGAGGAGATTACATCATCCATTAACAACAAGTACGTGAGTCTATTTCTTTTAACAGAGGCAAACTGAAGCTTTATTTCTCTGTTATGTGAATACACGAACAACTTTATCAGTGTCAGTGTGTGTGAAAGGGCAGGACAGATCTTAGGTCAGCCAAAGCTTAAACAGTAACTGTATTCTACTGAATTCCACCACTGAAATACATCTGAAATTAACTGCTGCTGATTTTATTTAATAATCACCTTAATTACAGACAGAAATGTTGTAAACTGGTGTGCTAAGAACTGTAACATAGCAGAAAACTTTACTTTACTGAAATCGCCCTTCCCCTTTCTCTGAATTTTGACATTGTTTGTGTGCAACAATTTGCTCCTACACAGTTGTGTAATTATCTGTTGTGTCAAGGACAGTTTCTTAAGTGTTTCCACAAACCACATTAACTGACTTCCCCCCCAAACCATATTACACGTGGGGCACATGACTTCAAAAGCAACGCATAAGATATGTGGCACACTTTTCATCATTTGCCATTAGGTTGATACATTTACAGTGGGATAGAAACAGTCACTTATTGTTCAGTGATGTAATCAGACTTTATTTTAAAGATGAAAGCGAGAGGAGCTGCAACCTCCCCCCTCCAACCTCCCACCCCAGTATAATTCTGTCCTCTCATTGAGTTTTATTGAGTTGTCTAATTACACTTGTTGCCAAACGACTGTGCAAATGCTGCAACAACAGAAAATAATGATTTCTCTAAAACTAGGTCATGTATTATCTGTCTCCAGGTGAAGAAAGAGCTTATCACCATGGAGCCAAAAGTGTCAGTGACATCTCCCCAGGACAGACCGGTGCCTCGATGGAGTCTGGGCTCCAGCTCTGGTCTACATTATGGCTCTTTTGTGAACAGCCTTTCATCACTTACACCACAGGCAGACACAGATGAGAAACCAGCCATATCCAAAAGACGCTCCTATGTAGCTGTAGCCGTGCTTTGCTACGTCAACTTGATCAACTACATGGAACGGTACACTATAGCAGGTTAGATGAGCACATGACAACACGGCCTGTATAACAATCATTTGCTGCTACTCTTGGGTGCACTTACACATAAATTGTTTCTCTATTTTTGTATAGGTGTCCTCCTCAACATTCAGAAATTCTTTGACATAAGTGACAGCACAGCTGCACTTCTACAAACAGGTATGATGACGGCTTGATTGTGTCAGATTAATGTTAAAACTCTGAGAACATGCATTTCACGCCTCATTACAAATGAACTTCTGTAACTGGGTTGCAAGTGAATTGCAGGAAGCTGTTGGTACAGATTTAGACAAAGATAAAAAAAAAATATACTCACATACTCGTGTCCACATATAAAAAGACACTTTAGTGTTCTAAATTAATCACAGATCTATAAATGAATAGTTTCTGTGGGTTTATTTTGAAGTGTTTCATGAGTGGGTTTTCTTCCACTCAAGTCAACTTGTCACATTGTAAAGAATGAATTAATATTTATTTCTGCACTTCCAGTCTTCATCTGCAGTTTCCTACTCTTGGCCCCTCTCTTTGGTTACCTTGGGGACCGCTACAACCGGAAATACATCATGATTGGTGGTTTGAGTGTCTGGCTTGCAACTGCGGCTGGAAGCTCATTTGTTACTACGTCTGTAAGTGAGATGGTTTTCACACGTTGCGGCCCTTAACACGAAGCAAGAAATGAGAACACGTTTCCACTTCCTGCGGCTGCTGCTGCTTAGCTTTTCTTCCTCTTCTGCATGCACTGACTCCTCAAATAGAAACGCCTTTGAATTTAAGTGCAATAAGTAATTGATGGGAAGCTTGTGATTCAGGGTACTTCTGCTTAAGGCTACAAGCAAAAGCCCATGTAAATACATGCTTAAACAACAGCTTAAGTTGACACAATAACTAGATATTTTGGGTAAAACATGAAGTAAAATAAATAAAATTGTTTTGTATTCTGCGGTTTCTTTTAGAAAATGTATATTGTTAACTAATTGTCCCGTTCTCAGCGGTAAGAATGACATATGTTAGACTGTGAGAGGATCCTTGTGGGTTATTTGGGTCTGAATCTTGTTGAATTGCTTCCATGCCGTTGTCTCGATCTCTTTAGCACTTCTGGCTTCTCATGCTGTTGCGAGGCCTGGTCGGGGTAGGAGAAGCCAGCTACTCCACCATTGCTCCCACCATCATCGGTGACCTCTTTACTGGGGGTCAACGGAGTACCATGATCTGCATCTTCTACATCTTTATCCCTATCGGAAGGTGAGAAACCAAATCATTTGAAATCATTGATCGTGTCTTGTGAATGGAGCGTTCACAGCAGGTGGAAAACTGAACAATAAACAACCATGTATGTTGTGAAAAGAATGATATGAATGTTGTGGCTTCATTCTTCATTCAAATTTGTATAATTTAGATCTTCCAGGTTCAACGCAGCACTTAAACTCAGAAGACAATACGATGTTTCTATTGCTTTATCACGCTGTGAGATCAGAGCCATGACAACAACATCAAATTTAACCCTGCCATGTTCTAACCCATGGGATTAGACTCCCACATCATGGACCTTTAAACAGTTCAATTTAAAACCAACTTGCATTGTTAGGACTGTTTTTGGTCATCTTTATCGTTCAAACGGTTTGTGTTTTTTTAGCGGTCTTGGATACATAACTGGAGCAGGAATCGCCACTGCCACAGGGGACTGGCACTGGGCTCTCAGGGTGAGAACATTTTCACATTTCAGTAAATGTTAGCTGAGCATTAACAGACAGTGTGACAGTGATGTTTCCCTGTTTTTGTTTTTTTTAGATCACTCCCATCTTGGGTTTAGTGGGTATGGTCTTGCTGATCTTGTTATGCCCTAACCCATCCAGAGGTGCTGCTGAAACTCACGGAGAGGGAGTTACCGGGCAGAGCTCTTACCTGGAAGATGTGAAGTATCTTCTAAAGAAGTAAGACTTGAGAATTAACAGCTGGATTGACATGATGGATCGGTCGAAACTGGATTTTAGAGGCCAGTTTAATAATCTTGTTTTGTTTCTCCGACCCTAGTAAAAGTTACAGGTGGTCAACATTGGGAGTGACGGCTACGGCCTTCCTCGTTGGAGCCCTGGCTTTCTGGACACCTACTTTTCTGTCCAGAGCTCAGGTCTTTCAGGGACTCCAACCGCAATGCACTGAAGAACCCTGCAACACCACAGACAGGTGCAGCATGACCTTTGACCTGCATCACCCTCCATGCACTTGATTTTTCTTCAAAATTGCAACAAGGTTTCAAACAATGCTGTCGCCTCTGCTCCCTGTACAGTTACATCTTTGGAGCTGTGACCTTGGTGACGGGCATTATGGGAGGGTGTCTTGGCACTCTTTTATCTAGACGGTTCAGGGACAAGGTGCCAAACGTGGACCCAGTCATCTGTGCAATAGGCCTGCTGGGATCAGCCCCCTGCCTCTTTATCGCCATCTTTGTGGCATCAGCAAGCATTCCCACCACTTATGTAAGAGGCAAATTGCTGTCTTTGCTGGTGCTTTCATGTCAATTATGGCAATTTATCAATTGATCCATTGCTTAAATGTCTCATTTCAGGTGTTCATTTTCTTAGGTGAAGTACTGATATCGCTGAACTGGGCTGTCATGGCTGATATACTGCTGGTGAGTTTGAATTGTGCATGTGGGAATAAAAATATGAAACCGTCTGCATGAGGCTTGAAGCCAATGATTTGTTTGATGCTATCTTTTTGTTTCAGTATGTTGTTATACCAACCAGAAGGTCCACAGCTGAAGCTCTCCAGATTTCAGTCTGTCATCTCCTGGGTGATGCTGGGAGTCCTTACCTCGTAGGAGTGGTGAGAAATAGTTCGACTTTCCTGCTTCTCCAAGCTTGAGTAAACCACTTTTTCTGTATGTCATTGAGGATTAACACTGTCTTCACGTCTGTACCTGTAGATTTCCGATGCTATATCAAAAACTAAACCTGAAAGTGTTGGTTGGCACTTCAACAGTCTGAAGTACAGCCTCCTGGTCTGCCCATTTGTTGGAATCCTGGGTGGACTGTTTTTCCTCCTGACCTCCTTCTACATTGCTGAAGACAGGACGGCAGCTACGCGACTGGTTGAAGGTACTTTTTTAACTCTTCTACTTTGGTTAAATGTTAAAATGTATGTGTGGATGACACACGGATGGACTAGTAAGTCCTCACCATTGTGTTAATGTCCCAGTGTTCAGAAAATCCCAAACAATGCCTCTCTATTCAACTTTGTTACTATAAGATGGCACCATCCTTATTCAGTTACGAATAAATTCGCCTCATCTGAACACGTGCCCCTAAAAACACACTGGCAGTCTAGTTTAGAGGCAGAAATGGGCCAAACTTGATAAAGACAACATTGTGTTCCTAGTTTGGAGTTGAGTTGACCTCATTCTCTTCATTCTGGTGGATTGTTCATTGTTTTGTGAGGCAGCTGCACCAACAGGGACACCTTAATTTGTGTGCGTACCTGGTCACTTAATTTCCATGGAGTAGTTCCCTACTTTAAAATCTTTCAAACATGTCTGTGTGTGTGTGTGTGTGTGTGTGTGTGTGTGTGTGTGTGTGTTAACAGAAGATTCACCTCCACCACCTCCTTCAGATCCTGTGTCTGAGCCCTCCATGGAGCTGAGCACCCAGGAGAAAAAGTAAAGCTGGACAATGCAAAGCAACCATTTACCTGTACATATATCAAGTTAAGTTAAAAACTACTGGTGTGGACAGCAGGACGTTAGAGATGACTTGAAAAGATGTCTTTTTTTTTTATGTCTTTACAATCACAGACTGTTGACTGGTGTTGACTGGTGACTTCACACTGTCAGACCATCAAATGCCTTTTTTTTAAATGTTGAAACAATAATTTTGTATTTTCTACAGTTTACTTTAAAATCTGTGCAGTATGCAACAACCTCTACCACTGGACCCACGATAATATTACCAACCATTCAGGTCTGCTGTGCAGTGTCATGGAAAAATAAATGCTTTTAAATTTCAATAAATATTAAATTGTTAATGAGCATTGTCTTCCTTGGAGACCGTCTGTCTGTCTAACTACCTAACAGGCAACACCAGATGGGTAAATATAAATATAAATAGTATGTATATAAACTACATGAGCAGACACTCCATATCTGGTAGGTATATTTGTCCATTTATATTTTAAACTACACAGGCAAAGAAATCTCAAACTTTCTGCAAGTGATACTGCAGCCCCAAGACCAAAAATTGCTTTGCTGACACCAGGATTTCAAAATGTCTGGGTTCAGTACTGTGTAACTATCTTTTCTTAATGATTCTCCTGAATTTTGCTGACAGCCATCTAGACTCATGTGGCCAGTTTGAGCCGCACAGCCCTTGTTTTCCAGCTAGGCCATAAACCCAAGGCAGAATAAGCTGAATTTGCTCAGGTATCCACACTGACGACCGTCAGATTAACCTCTCCATCTATGAATGTTGCAGCCAGCATGCAGCTGCTGTCTCCTAATGAGGACCAGAGGGGCCTCAGGCTGAACCACAACATATGCACATAATGGAGTTAGAGATGGAGGATTTTCATTCTTCACATCCATCTCATAATTCACTTTCACTTTCTCATTTTAAGTCACTTGTCCATGCACTGTTAGAAAATATAGAGAGTATAAAGTGTTTATGTTTCAAAATATGGAATAAAGTGTTGTCCGTTTTCTTATCATTAGTTTCTCAGTGTGTCCACTAGGCGGCGCTGCCGTATTACTGTAAAAATGCCACCATGAGGCTCCCAGTTGTCTTCCACTAATTGATTTGGCAGATGTTCACTAGGACCTCCCGTAAACTGCCCTAGAAACAGTAATGTTTGCATCCACCAAGGCAGCATATACATAATGTGCAGATTTACTGTAATATTCCTGAGTGTCTTGGGCAGCACTATTACATGTAATGATCTTACTGATAGGATAAGATTTCAGTAATTAGCATTGCTGATAGATAACAAGTCGCAAGACAGTCAGGGATTAGTTTTTAGTGACTAATATTTTCTAAGGAAAAACATTCACACAAAATAGAATATATAGATATATACACACGTGTATACATATACTCCTGAATCCTATGGGGAGCTTTTATGTTATTTTATGTTTCATTTAATACATAATTATTGACTTTATTTCACCATTTATGTTGATATGTAGACACCCATCTCCTCCACCTCCACCATCCAACCACATAAACACCTACTGTACATAGTGTAAGCACCACAACATAAACAAACATAGGGTGTATACTTAAACCCAACCTTACCAAAGCAAAGACAGCATAAGGGCATGATCACAAAATACACACACTGATATGATAAATACACGTAAAGTCACATAAAGGACAGAGCCTGTATAAATCAGTGTGCTGCCCAGGTCTGCTTTTGTATTTACGCTCACCTCCTATCATCTCACACTTGGTACTTCTCGTTTTAAAGAATAGTTGTTCCATATTATTTCCAAACATTATTATAGTCTAGTTTTCTCATTATTTAGTGAAAGCAGGTGTGGTATTAAAAAAGTGAAATTGACGGAAAAGCAACATGAGCACAACACAGACTGAAATCCAGAACTTCTGGACTTTTCCACGAGCATAAACCCCAGATCACTCATTAACCATTTCTCTCACATGTTAGAGGATCTCCTCATAAATAAAACTGACACGGATGCCTCCTACAGTTGTCTGATTAATGTGTTACCGTGTAAAATCAACCATGTGCGTATCTACACTTAAACTCCCTTTGGGTGTTTACTTTTGATATTCGTTGAACCCTGAAACTGTGAGTCTGTGACCTCTGCTGAGTTCCTGGAACATGATAGGTGCTAACATCCATCATCTTAAGCATGGCTGCCCTTGACACAGACTAGCACAGACCAGATAAACGGGACATTTTTACATACCCTAGTATGACAGCCGCCTGTCAATCAAAAGCTGTTCAGACTGTTGCTGTCGAGGTGTCCCCTGGTAAATCCTAACAGCTGAATGTCTCCATTGTTTTGTACTGGAGTAAACCACACAGGGAGGTCAAAGGTCAATGCCCTTGTCACTCTCGGGTACAAGGTCATGTAATAATTGGGCTGAATTGTCATTATCTCACTGGTTACACCCTTAATAACTGCTGAAGTCCGAAGTGCAACCACTGTGTAGGAGAATTTATTTGCTGATTAATGACATTTCTGACCAAACATTTCCTACTACAGTGTTAAAACTGTTGACTGATCTTGACATTTAAAGACGGATGAAAGCTCCAGTTCAAGGACGCTAAGCCATTGTTAAGGGTTTAATTGCTTTATTGTGGAAACACTGGTATTTCCTTTTGTTTTTGAACACTTCAGCCTTAAGCATGTCATTTTCCAGAAGTTATGCGATTACTCAGTATGCTGGGGGAATAGACTGGGCAGCAGGACATGCATGAAGAATAACAAGCGAGCACACACGCATAGTAAAAGGTATGTGGAAAACATTCTCGAGGTAACAGTTTAACCTGCAATTAAAACACAATGGGTATTGTGAGCAAAGTTTCTGAGCACTTTATCTGCATACCTCTCAGTTTCCCCTGTCAACCCTGGCTGTACAGGAAACTGTCACAATGGCTAATAAATTGTCCTGCCGATCAATGGGGTAGGCCGGATACAGTCGCTGTTTACTCTGGGATAGAGAACATTTTAGCCGTGAAAACAGCAGTCACACGAAATAACACACTGATATGTACGACATGGGAGCACTCAGCATTCAATCAGAATGCTTTCATGATATCAACAGAAACCAGGAAAATTCTTTGGCAACTTGTTGTCATTTACTCGAACAGAAGAGACGACTCCTCCGTGCTCGTGGAAGGGTTATTCTCACCCTTCCACAGATCAGCAGCAGGACATTGATAAGAGGAGTCGAACCGCATTTGTGGATGTGAAATTGCACTTCTCTCCTTATCACCAGTAAACTGCTGCAGGGACATGACATCATACGGAGGAAGAGCCTTCTCCACCCTCTGTGCGGCCCCTTATTTGGAAAATTACATCATACGGGGCCTTCCTGCCTTTACACCTCATCTAGCAGGGAGAAATGTTTTACTTTAAAGTGACCAAAGAAGAAAAGAAGAAGAAGAAGAAGAAGAAGAAAAGAAGAAGAAGAAGAAGAGTCTTGGTTACACAAACAAGAAAAAAAAACACTCCACTGCACTGTTATTTGTGTATTTGAAGTGTGATGCAAGAACAAAAGAAATGTGTTGATTGGACTGTTTGTAGCTGATAATTCACACTGGCACACATGCAGCATTTAAAAAAAATCAGCATCAGTAAGCGCAGGGGTTTTTGTCAGAGCAGTCAAAGAAAGAAATATTACTGAAAGAAAATCAGCAATGCGAAAGAAGTGTTATTTTCAGCCTGTGTGAAAAATGTGTGCATGATATTTTTAGTATATGTCCTGTTTGTGTGTGATTACATTTTTGATATAAGGCTGCAGATCAGAGCAGATCAGTCAAGCTGTTTCTTACTGTCATGCAAATGACTTTGCGTGGAACAGCGAGTACAAATGTGGATTACAATGGCAAAGCAGCCAAATCTGAGGTTTGCCCTATAATGGCATATGCACATTCTGGTCCTATGTATTTAGCATTCCTGTTTCAGAGGCTCGCTGGCCACTGCGCTGGAGAGAGCTGATTCACAGACACAAGCCATGGCAATGGGGTAATTACAAAGACCCATGCAGTCTATAAATATGAGCTACAGCACCACACAGATCTGGTCTCACTGCAAGTCAACCTCAGCTACATAGCAGCTCAAATTTCTCCAATTAGGCAGAGCTTGATGTGAGCTTTTCAGTCGCATAAAGAATGCAGCCGGAGGAAAATTCAAACAAAGATGATCAACATGACAATATCGGGGCAGACAGTGGAGTCGGGGATGGTTTTACCTCCCAGACAGATCAACTGACTGATGACCCATGACCAAGGAGTCCAGCTTGGATGGAGCTGTCCAATAAATAATTAAATGAGCAGATTAAAAGACGCTGTCTCTGCCCCCTGAGCACTATATTTAGTCCCTGCAGTCTCTCTGCCTCCTGCTGCTGCAGTGGACAGTATAGCCCCCCAGATCACACTTCCAAGGAGCGGAGACATCGGCCCAGATCTATTCAAATCCTCAGCTGCTCTGCTGCCAGACACTCTGTTGCTTGAGTTGGGCAGGAGGGTGGAGAGGGAGGGGGGGGGCTGCAGTAGCTACAGCAAGCTACTGTCAGGCACAGACAGTCCAGAGGTCAGGAAGTCACAGTGGATGAGAAAAGGTCGGAATGGCACAGGCCACACCTTAAGATTGGTCGAAGACTAGACGGCTCCGGCTCCAAAAACAAATGTATCTGAGGAGAGTGGAAGTGGGGTGGTCCAGTACCACCAGATATCAATGACGGTGCCATGGCCTCTTTGTCAGAAGTCAGGTTCTAACATGTGTCAATGATAACAGCTCAGTCTTCAGATGGACCATCTTCGTTAGCTTGCAGTTACAGATAATTGAATTTTTGTTTCCCCCGGTGGGCACATGAAAAGATTCTCGTCATATCATGGCTTCGAGGAAGTTAGAGAGGGCATATCAGCTTGACCTCTTATGAATGAACGGAATAAGATCTTTACAGTCCACTCTGCTCACTGGCCCGTGTGAAATGAGTCCAGTTAGACGCTTCATTGCCTGACCTTTGAGTCAACCATTTCTATCAATGGTATGAATTGATTACATGGGTCAAACAGAAATGGAACAAGTTCATTTCTCTTGAGAGAATAAAACAATTGCAGAAGATAAAGACAAATTCAATTAGCTGAAGTGAAATGGGGGCAGAGAGCTGTGTATAGAGTCAAATATAACATGATAGATTACAAACTACACTAATGCACACGCTTCAAAACTAGACTTGTACATTTTCTGGACTTTATCAGAAGAAGAAGCAGGACTCTGTGAACCACCCTTGTGGGCCCCCAAGACATCTCGTGGCAGTGGAGGTGAATATTCTCCTTGGGCTGTTCAAAACAGCACACAGCTCATCAGAAACTGTGTTAGTCAGTACCTGACATGGGAATAACAAGCATAAAAGTCTGACCATGTGCTGAAATGCAAAGGACATACAGATGTTAGACGTCCAAACGTACTCCATGAAAAACATCTTATCTCCATTGAAAAGGATGTTTGGACAACACCAACGTACAACTGCTTGTTTTTACTCTTAAACAAACATCGGAGATGCCTGTTCATTCTCTCCTTCCGGATCTTTAATGTACATAGTGTACTCAAGGAAACTGGGAAGCCTGGTACAGGAAGGGGAATACTCAACTGGCCGTAAACATGGCTTATCGGGAAAACAATGGGAAAATTACAAACTTCTGTGTCATCGCTGCATTTGAAAAGATTCTCTGATTGCTTTAATTGCCTAACGTTTGTCTCTTTGCTTTAATCTAAATTTACTTCAAGAGTCATAGTTCACAGAAGAATGGCAGAGAATAAGATATTTACATACATTAAAATCAAATTAAAAACATTATCACTGCTAATTAGATATTTATGGAAACGTGGGGATAGACTTAATGCGCAGCTTTTGGAGGGATTCATTATAACTACAGTCATTGTTGGGTATAACTAACTAAAGGAGCAGCGCCAAATCATCTCCATTCAGAAAAAATAACGGTTTTACCTGCATTTAACTGCCTGGACAAGTCATCCATATACAAATTATACAAGAATATAGACAATTTCCTACTTTGTCAGAACCCCCAATACATATCTGAACAGAGTCAGATACTACTTCATAAAAAAACAGCATTTTTTTTAGTTCTTATTAAAGATCTACTTGATTTTTGTTGCTTTTACAGTAAAAGAACTTCATGTGCTCAAAGAGGCCGTGTTTACCAGAAGCACAGCTGATAGACGCACAGCTGATAGACACGTGTCACTGGGACATTTAAACTATACCACCAGCCACATGTTAAAATGCGGAGCGCGTCGGCCTTATCACCCTGCAGGCGCTGTGCCCCGCGATTAGCAGGTTATCTCCCATCCTGCACTGGAGGCTTGGCCCTGAGCTGAAACAGGAAGGAAAGCCGGGGCAGTGACTCGGTGGCTCCTGGCCACATAGCAGAATAATGCAAGAGATAGGTCCAGATCTACCGAGCCATTCTGCACGATGGAAAAACACACAGGATCCCATAGACATGACCAGCATATCAAACACATCCCAAAGAAAGAGGAGGGGAGGTGGGGGCTCCAGAGAGGGAGACAGGAACAACTGTTTATTGGGCCTCCCTACTAAGCCCCTCCACATGAGACCGCTGGCTGGTTTGGCCCTCTTCTCTTTTCCTGCATCCTCTTATCCTCGATGTCAGTCCTCAGCAAGACAAAAAACTATTCTTGTCAATATCACTAGATCATTTTCTCTGAGCCTGCCAGCCTGCACTGTTTGCATCATACTTTCCAGATTCAAACAGAGGGGGATTTTCAGACGTCAAAGTTATTGGGAAATAAGTGGATGATTGCCTTGAAACTAGTTCTGCAAAACAAACGTCACGAGGAGCTTTAGGTTTTTGCTGGCAGGACTTTCTCATTTCGGTCTGAATAAAACAATACAGGTCAACTCAGTGCACGCGATTGGATTCAGACTTCAACTCTGATATCCTTGCGATGCAGAGCGGAGCCAGGCAAACCCAGCCTTCTCCCAGACTGATGCCAGGAATCTGCCTCCCTGATCTTCTATCTGCCTCCCTCCCAGATTTAGTTTAGCCTCCCACTGGACAAACAGTTTGATCTTATTTCACTTTTATGTTCCAGCATATAACTTTTTTGAATGTTTCTTTATGCAGTGAAGTGCATAGTAGAATAAAACCTCACCAGGAAATCTGTCACACAGTTCATCTGGAGCCTATTGACCAGTGCCCGCTCTGGTTTTCAGCTGAATCAAATTGTACTTGTCAGGAAAGCCCCCACATCACACCCACCTTACACCCATACACTGAACTCTGTGCTAAATCAACAACATCTCAGCTTTTCTTGCTCTGCCTCACACCTTTCTCTTCTAATTCATTCAGCGTGTCTCCCCTTGCACTTCTCCCTGTCATCTATAGTTGATCATGCTAGGGACAATTTGGGATTCCTGTTTTGGCTAGATTAAAATAACCCTGTGTTCTCAATGGAATAGTCTAACAACTAACTGGGGATGTTTTGGCTCCTTTCTGACACAGCACAGATGGCACAGAAAGACTCATCTGCATGCAGGATTGGACCTTTTTCCACTCATTCAGAAAGAACTAATTTTCCGTTTCAGCCACAACAGGAGCTCATCTCATGAAAAGTCATTGAAAATTCACTGAGGTGTAAATGCTTTGCACATCTAACAACACAAAGTGCAGAATTACAAGGCGCTGTCACCGCCTTTAGTCCTTTAAGCTATCATTACAATTATTTAAAAAGTCTGGTGCCTCCCAGAAGCATCAATAAAGGGAGATATATCCAAAAAACAAAGTCCCTCCAAGCAGCCTAGGCTTTCTATATCTTCAGCCAGACTGTAATGAAGTTGGGGACTGTCGGATGAGCACAAAAACCACCAAAACTGTCGGAGCAGAGCCAGTTGCATTGTGTTCGACTCTTCTTAACCAAACCAGATGATTCCCGTGTTTATTCTGTGACCACCAGGAATGCCTCAGACAAACATGTCCAATGGTAAAATTCATCCGGCATTACTGCTTCTCTCTGCATCGACCGCTGCGCCTTGAACAGCTTGTTGTGATGAAGATGTTTCGTAAAAAAATATTTTAAAAAACTTAGAAATGCTGAATTGCTCTCAGAAAACTTTGCAGACTTTATTATTATTATTATTTTCAGTACAAATTATCTGGTCCCAAGACAAGGTGCCATTTGGGTCAGAATGAAAAATCAGTGCTCTAATGGATCCGCTATGCTGGCGAGTGAAAAATAACTTATGTAAATTTCAGCACAACAGTTACGATAATCAACTATTTTCTGTGCCATCCAGGGACTCTCTAAACAACTGCTGCTGTTGTCTTGCGTGTAAACATCTCTCAAATGGGTGCAGTGCAGGAAAACACGTCAGACAACCGGAAAAGTGATGAGCAGTTTAGGCTCAGGCAGATGGCATCAAAGAAAATCATTTACCCCGAGATGTAGTAATAGGTGGAATTCTCCTTTCCCCAGTGTTGAGTCATTGTGTGGACACAAATTTCCCAGCAGCTTGTGGCCGACTTGCTCCCATGAATGCAGCAAACCACAGAAGGTCCAAAGAAGGTTGAATATTATCCCCTTTGGTTATGGTTGTGTGTTGAAATCACTATAATATGGTGGATTCCTTCTTGAAACTTCTATAGAGGGGTATTTTTTAATTATAAAGCATCTGTCAATTAATGTGGAATCACCATGAAAAGTTTTGAGATGACATGTCTGACAATAAGCTCCATCGGATGTTAGGATGCACAAAACCAGACTCAAACTCTCATTTCTTCTTTCTGCTTGATTTAACCATAGAGTGACACGAGTGTGAACTTCCATTTATAAAGTTTACAACCTGGGCTTACACCTAAATGTGGTCATTTAGTTGTTCCTGTGTGTTTATATTTATTGGGATCCTCTTTGTGAATATCTTCCAGGAATCTGTGTTCAATAAACAATAGAATTACGCGAAGTATTAAAAGAGAACGGATTAAATGGGTTGAAAGAAGAACAATCATAATCTTGTGCTTGTATTTCTCTGCCCTGTTGGATTGTTTGTGGTGGGAAAGCCCAGCAAGCAGCTGATGAAGTGAAATTTAACATTTTATTTCCACACACACTGACAGAGGTTTCTGTACGCCTGACTACAGCTATTTATTTATTAAACAAATCGGATCATTTCCTTTTTTTACAGTAATTAACATGCACTAGAGGTTACCATGCAACAGCTGACCTCTTCAGAACACACACACGAACACACACACACACACACTTCTGGGCTCACTCCTCAGTATGAAGGTTCAGTGCACATCTTTAGTTAGTTAGTTATGTTATTTAACGAGTCATACATACAAGTGCCCACCTCACAAAAGACATCAGAAATACTGTCACAGGAGTTTATCGGACACAAACACAACTTCTCATATTACATAACAAACAAAGAACTCTTCCCACGCTCTACAAATAAAAGCTGTCACTAAAAGGTTCCCCTTTTTTAAAATAGTCATCTATTTAGGAGTATTCATCAGAAAGAAGTGTTGAACCGCCTGTCCTCATCAGGGTCATGGCGAGGCTGGAGCCTATCCCAGCTGACTTTGGGCGAGAGGCAGGGTACGCCCTGAGCAAGTCGCCACTTCCTAACATTTTTGTTTCATTCTGCACTGTAGTCACTTTTTCCCACGCAGTATGCCTGTAAGCTATACTAAACCTTTACTCCAACACTGTTATCAACACATCAGCACTCAAGAAAGCTTGATGTCATTCAGATGGCCTTATCTCACCTGTACCTGGTTTAAAGTGCAGCACTGGTACAAAGAAGAGAGACCATATCTCCTCAGAATTTATTTTAAGTTTCTTTTATTTGCACTGCTGGCATCAGGTTATATCCTTGAATGAACCATCCAGAGCCTCCAGATCTGTCTGAAGATCTGTTAAAATCAAGTGTTGACTCTCAACTAATTAAAACCTGCTTAGAGAAACATCACATCTCTGTGTTTTGTGTTTGTTTTTATCTCTCTATATTCTTTGTGTAATGCTTTTGTGCTTTCATGACTCTATCCTCTTTAATGATGTCTGTGTAATGATCAATCAGATAATCTCATCTCTCTGTGAAGCACTTTGGCCAACGTTGCTTTTAAATACAGTCGCTTCACTTTGATCAGAAACTGTTAAAAAGCCACTAATGTGTCTCCAAACTGAGTGAGTCAAATTCTGATATTTCTGAGATTATATGTGATATATTTAAGATAGTATGGAGAGAATAAACATATCCAGAATTATATAATAAATCCAGATATGTATTTGGGACTCTACTAAAAATAAGAGCACCAGGGGCGGCTCAGTACCTTCCTCTGATCTCTAAATATGTCAATGCAACATACTTTAGTGACCTACTTCTATTTAGCCTATAGTTGCTCAGCAGCGATGACAGTCATATCTTCTCACTCAGCAGCCAGTGCTCCCTAAATGTGATCAATGAGGATTAAAAAAATTTGAGTCACACCCATCCAAATATTTCCCAGTGCTGTCAGCTTCCCTAAATAACAGAAAGGTTTTTCTCCACGGGCACCGCACTCCAACTGACCGGCATCTGCACCACAGTATCAGGTGCTTCTACCATCATTCGTTGCCGGGCTGTGAGGGGAGGAGCTTTCACAGGCAGGTCACACCCCCCTGCACTACAGCGCTCGCTCCTTAGAAAAAAAAATGCTCAGGAGCGCACAGCCTGTCCGTCACCGCACACTGCTAGACAAATATGATCAGGAGGAAAGCTGCGCTTCAACACTTGAGACAACAATTTCACTGCGACTAATTTCAAGTGAAATCACAGACCATCGTTGAGACTGGTCCTTGCTGAACTATTTTTTTCCCCTCTCTCTCTTCTCCTCTCCTCTCCTCTTCTCTCTCTTTTTTTTTTTTTTCTGCGCTGGATCTTTCGTGCCAGAAAATGTGTGTGGAGAGCGATGGGTGCGAGATTGAAGGCTGCAGCAGTTCGGATGAGGTGCGCACGCTGTCCGGCAGCATGAGTCCAGGACTGAAATCCAACCCGGACCTTCATCCGTGCAAACCGGGGCAGAAATTCCGCGCCGCGTTGCTCAGATGCCGCTCACCGGCTGCTGCCGCCGGGATCCTCAGTTTTGGGAACGTCCTCAATTACATGGATAGATACACTGTTGTCGGTAAGAGACCTGACTTCTCTCTTTTTATTCTATACATATATATATATTTTATTCATTTATCTTTATTATCTGGGCTGATTGTACATGCTCTAATTGACTGTGAGCTGGTCCAGTCTTGTACTGCTGCCAGCTCACCTCAGCTGAGACGGGCGGAACAATGGGCGCAGTGGACAATCTGCTAAAAAAAAAAAACCACAAGGCTTGTTAGAGGTTTTCATGCTTGTAAAATGTGTGTGCTGTGAATAAATCACACAGATCACCCACATGTCCTCGCTATCACTCAGGAAAATGCTTGACATTAATGATTTTAACCCGGAGCTGCTAGATAATTGCAGATCGATCAGTTAAAGCGATCAACTCTCCATCCGCGAACCTGCCTGCATGCTTTCGCAGTGTGCATGTGTGTTTATGTGTGCGTGTGTGTGTGTGTGTGTGTGTGGCCGTGAGCTCATCTGTCAGACCAGTTTCGGCGACTGCAAAATGAAAGACAGAAAGAGAGAGAGATAGACAGAGAGAAGGAGAAGAAGTCATTAAATTCTCGCCGTCTCTAGGAGCGATGTAGTCCAACATGTTCGGGGCTGGAGCCTGTTTTGTGCGGCAGCTCTCTCTCTGTGTGTGTGTGTGATGCTGCGATGAGGCCATGTGGCGTTAATTCCCCTCAAGTGTCCGCATTTTCTCGCCAGAGCTGAGCCCAGAACATAGTTTATTACAACTGAACACTGTGTGCAGATGATAATCAAGCCTCTAGTATTTTTTGGGGGGTGTGAAAAATTGATTTCTCTGACTATAATTGCTATTTTTTTAAGTGTTAGATGTGTATTTGTAACATTTTCATGTTATATATTGCAAAAGAAATAAGTAAGGCAGAATAAAATTATTATAATTGTTCAGTTTGTACTCTCACGCCAGGTTTTGAGTAACAAAAAGCAGATTTAAATTAAATTTTAGTAACTGTAATGCCGCCTTGTAAAGCAAGAATTGTGTATCCTGATTAAAAAGAGTTTTATTTTATGCTCATCTTAATTTTGCCAATATTTAGTAGCTGAATTTTTTCTATGTAGGCTTATTATGAAGGTTTGGACGCTGTGGTGCTGAATGGGTTAAATATACTGCTGCAGCATGGAGAATGGAGGGAAGTGTGTTCATGTCGAGCAGAGATGCTGTCCTGGTTACTTGGTACTCACAAGTCTGCTTGAAAAACTTGTGGTGGCATCCTTTTAGTTCTTTGCATTTAGTAATTATGCAACATTAAGCCGTTAAATCTGGGGAAGAAGGTGTATCATCTCAATCTGTAGCCCCTGGCACAAACAAGGAGTAGCTAATCCAGTTAGAAATGTGTACACTTAAGTGGCCACATGCCTTCAGCTCATCATCCTGAAGGCTTCACGTCCAGTCTGTCAACTGGAAAGAGTCAGGCCACAAAGCTTTGGGCGCCCAAATGATCGTTAGAGCAGGAAAGCTTTTAGCTGCCCGACCTAAAGCCACGCCAAGAATGTGCTTTGATGTGACATATCTAATCTTAATATCTTCAAGGACCATTTAGTTACAGCAGATAGGGTTACATCCTCATCCTCAGTCATAGATGAGTCAGTTTCCCTCGACACTAGTGATTTTTACTCCTGTCTCCGTACACCTCCTGATGCTTTGGATGGAGGAAACCCCTCATTAAGGGCGAGCCAAAACAACTCTATTCCCCCCCTTGTCCTCTCCATCACAATCCTGCCACTGCTGCCTCTGCTCTTCATATCTCATGAATTGCAAGGCAGAAAATCCTTCGCTGGACCTCTGAGCGCTCGCTGTGCTGTGACAGGAGGACAAAGTGACTGAAGAGAGATGAGGAGAAAGTGGGAAAGGGAGGAGGGAGGGAGGTAGGGAAGGAAGGGAGCGCAGGATGGTGGGGTTGGGGTAGGGAAAGGAGGGGAGGGAGGTGGGCTGGTTGCAGCAGCTTGGGCTAACCCTTGTGGGGAGAGGCTGTGGTGTTCATGTGGTGCAGAGGGGTCCCTCGTCTTCCCCGTCTTTACCACCTGAACACTGCTGGGCTGTTTTTGCATTATGCATGTGCAGCATGTGCGTCGGAGCCTCGCGCAGACCGGCAACCATGTGCATCCAGTACAACTAACACATACAGCATAAGCTGATCTGCCATTCTGCCTCCTGCTTCCATCTCCTTCTATCTCTCTTCAAGCCTGTCTCCCCTCTCCTGCTGTGTGAGCTACATTGCGGTAGTAATTAGGTGGTGGAGGCAGCGCATCTGTGTTGGTAGCACAGAGTGTTTTCTCCTAGTGTGTGTATGTGGCAGGGGGATGTAATGTAGATCTTTGTGATGTATGAATATATAAATATTATGCTGCTCAGTTCGATATCATGGAATTAACCTTAAATGCTTAAATCTTGACACGTTTTCCAAGCTGTTTACATTGTTCTAAGTAAAAAGAAGTGTCCGTTTGTCTGCTTTTCCACCACCACTTCCTTCCTCCTTGTATAACATCAGGTCTTGATCTACCATAAGCACTCTGAGATCTCTTCTTCTTGTCTCTAATCTCTCTGCTTCTCCAGCTTTCTCATTCAAACCTTTTCAGTAGCAGGTACCCAAAGCAAATCTAAACCCATAGATCTTAATGTCAATTAAGCAAGCATGAGTGCACATCCACAGAAAAGTGCGCACACACACACACACACACACACACATTATAAAGACTCCAACCATTGCAAGAGGACTCTGAATGAGAGAGAGGGGAGTTGTGAGAGGAGGGGCCGGCTGCTGCAGTGGTAGGCAGTCAGAAGGAAGTGGACGCAGAATGCAGGCAAGCGTTGAGCCCGAGCGCTGCTGTCTCCCCCCCCCCTCCGACGTCAAAAGGTCTTTGTACCAACAGCCATTACTGTAGTGTGTGTGGATCACTAAAGCATTGTCACTGAGACAGAGGGCAACCATTCCAGACACCGGGCCTATTCTGCTCCACAACAATGATGGGAAAATTGCACTCAGCTTTGCACAGCAGCCGGGTCAAAGACTTGGATCTTTCTGTTAAACCCCTGGTGTCAGAGGTGAAGCCACACACACACACACACACACACAAAAACATCATATAATTGCAAACTGCAGTTTATGATTCCAACACTTGACTTATCCAAGATGATGGTGAGAACCACAAAATAAGGGAGAAGTCACAGTCTCTTTATTTTTTCTTTAAGGGGACGTTGCTTTGTTCCCGATCTGATAGATGTACTGCCAATATGTTTTATACAAGACTCAAATATTTATTACCGCAAGCTTCAAAACAAAGTAATTGTACAAGACTCGAGACTTAAGCTGCTGTATATTGGAAGGCATGTTTTTGATCTCAGTGTGGCAGTGGAATAAGTGAAAAAACAAGCTCAATATAGGTTGCCTCATCTAACAGTGAGTTTCCTTTAGTTTGGGTTACTGTAACTAAAGAGTATGAATACATGAACTTTTCAACTTCCATCCCTTAAACTGCTCTTTCCATCCTTTTTAAAAATGCATTTAGAATCTCTGTTTCACTTTTGTAATGCGGTGTGTTCAACTTGAGATCATAAATGGTTACAAGAAATCAAAACCAAATTTCTGCATTTTCCATTTTTCTGTGTTGTGGAATTGGCAAAGAGACAGTGATCTGGTTTTCGTCAGACTCACTTATGAGCCAAATCTAAGTGTGAGCAGGCACAGAGGAGACCACTATGAAGTTTGAGGGGTGCTGAAGAGAAGGAGGGTGTGAAAGACAGCAGTCAGCTACGGACTCTTTGGATTTTAGGCTCAGCTGTTGTGAGTCAAACCTGGAGTGCTGTTTTTATTGTTTTTTCTGCGAGTGTCTGTGATGCAGACAAGGTAGAAATGGGGACTGTCTGGGACGTTTGAGGGTGTCCTGATGAGGTCGGTCACACATTTACCGCTCACCGCTTTCAGAATAGCAATATGCAGGGGAATGAGATGGAGATCTGACCATTCAAGATTGAAGTGCAGGCCGAAGGAGAGCTGGATGAGTTACGATGCCCCCAGTTGGGTCACCGGTGTCTGGCCTTTGGAAGCAGCCATTTAATCCACAGCCACTTATATTCCATTTGCTTTTTAGAGTGCATGAGAGCCCTGAGATTTAGAGGGCCTCTATGTTTAATTTAATTTGAGGTGGCTTTGCAACCTTAAATCCCGTTGTTGGTCTCTCTGTAGTCCCACAGCAGACAGTCCAAGCTCCTCGACAGCTTATCATAAAGAGGGGATTAAGTGTTTTTCAGTGAATATGAGGATATGTGAGGCAGACACTCAGCACTTTAAGTTATTTGCTTGGTAAGTATGTAAACCCTGGTGTGTGTTAAATCTGGTCTCCACCCTTCTGAGCCAGCAATGGGGCAAATAGGGGGGCTACCATCTGCAGCCTAATCTGTGGTGATCAGAAATGTTGGGGAGCTGCAGATTACCGCCTCTTCCCAACACCTTAAGCTGAGATGTCAAGATGTCATTCCAGAAATACCCCAAAACAGCGTCACATCCCATTGGACAAGTGCGGGATCCTTGCATGTGAACTTTTGGCATCTTGAATATAGACACAGACAGCCGAGTGGTAATAATCCTCTTAGGGCAAGCTCTTTGTCACACTGTAAGAAAGATGGAGCAACCTATCCAGTCTGACAGGCTATGCAGATTAATTCCTGATAGTTTTGTCCAGTTCCTTTGTGGCTTCTCATTATCACTGTCCACACAAGCCTTAGGCATTCCTCTGCATTTGCATTTCCTCGTGAAGCAATCACAGCCCGAGTGCCGAGCTTGTTTTCTGCCTTCCTCGTGTTTTCTCGTCCGTTTAGAAGCGTTCAAAATGAAAGAAAGCGGGCTGCTTTCAGTTCCACAGAGGAACTCAAAGAAGAAGAGAAGTGACTATAGTGTAGATCAGATTCTGATCATTTTGTCTTATTCAGTACAAAATGATGTCACTGACAAAATAAACCCTAAATGTTTAACACCATGGCAACATTTTAGCTGCTGAGAGAAGCAGGTCGCACATTTCCTAGTAACGTGAATCATTACGGCCGAATATGTCAGGATCAGACATACAGGAAGTGTCCCCGCTGTCAAACTGGGCGAGAGGTTGTGTGGGCCATGCTCGAATTGCTTTGGGGTTTAGCTGTCGGTTGTTTCACCCTCTCTTGTTTTATCACGTTCACATTAAAGGTCCCCTAACAACAGCAGAGGCATTAAAAAAGATGGAGGGGCCTCTAGTAATTTACTTTATAGGGTTACTGCCTCTTTCTTACCGTGTTTTTTTTTTTTTTCCATCTGATGTCAAGCTGTTTAAAATTAGACAAACTGCACTGTACAGTGTGAAACGTCTCTTTGAAAGGCAAACATCGTCACTTCTGCTCCGTTTTAATCTCTTTTCACGTCTTTCAAAATCTTGACATCTTTCATTGCACTGTTGACAGCAAAATATTGACACTGTTCAACAGATGTTACAACGGGGAGTCATTAAAAATTACATGATATCCCACACCGAGTGGACTTTTCCAGACCGGTTTCCCACAGATATTCCACTAATCTCTTTATGTCTATATCCTGGCGTGCTATTCCCATTGCTGTGAGAAAACAGTCTGTGTGTTCTTTAGGCTCCGATTTAGCCGACGTCTGTAATAGTAACCGATGGAATTAGACGGAGCGTCTTCCTCTGCCAGTGCAGGCCCTTTCATGTGGCTATTCCAGATTTTACCATCAAGCAGACGCACTTCCCTCGCAGCAGCTCTCACCCCTGTGACCCCCCCACGGCTGTGAACGCGCTGAACATTTCATGGCTCTGCTGCTGGGTCACTTCGTTGGGACTCTTCGTTGCGACGTACAGCTGTTACTTTGGCGTCAGTCCAACCGCGCATCCTACATCACTCATCACGGCTATGAGGCCATTACATGTGGTACATTCTGGTCTAGATATTTATACTCACTCACTTACATGCTATGGGACCAGAGGTTTTCTAACTGAGCGTTGAAGGGGAGGAGTGACGGGAGAGATGAGAGGCAAAAATTCCATGTGAGGTGAAAGAGACAGGTGCATGCTGGTCTGAGAAACAAGAGGAAGTTTTTGTAGTTTGTGCAGCTGATTTGGCGAAATCGCCTTGAGCAGCTGGAGCTGCAGCAGTGACAGCTCATGGAGGCAATTAAGGTAGTTTTAAACCCAAGTGCACGATTTCTGCAATTTGCTTCTAACATATATTGCACTGAGTCATAACTTAACAAACTGGCAGTTGCCTGGACTCTATCTGAGGGTGGGGGACTTTGAAATCCCCCGCAACACATCCATTTAGAGCAAAGATTCACATCATGTTCTTAACAAAATCCAATATCAGACAAGAATCTGAGCGGCGGTTTCAACATACAGTGCCTGTTTTTATCATTATCAGGTCTACGCAGGTTCTTATCTTTTTACTTCCAGTAGCTTGACGAGTCAAGCCAACTTGTAAAAGACAACAGTGCTTGCTCAAGCTGCCTGTTGATCTTTGGCTTGTGAAGGTGAGTGGTTGCCTGATAATCACTGACCTCCCCTTTGTCATCAGAGGGGTGTGTGTGTGTGGACACAAGGACAGGGCGCTCGTGTTATCTTTGGTGTTGTGTCCTCCGCCTTAAAGTTTGCTTTGAGATTACAACTCTGAGATAAACTCAGTCCAGTTACTGTAGGAGTTTTTCAGACATGATGGAGTGACAGCGGGATGAGTCACAAGCAAAAAAAACAAAAAACAGAGGGATCCTGGGTGAGTTTGCCCCTCGTGTTAATAAGACGCCCCTCCCTTCCTGTCTGAGAAAGACGAAAGAGCTGCAGTTCGTCTCTTCGTGCAGATGGCAAGATTGCGGGAAAGAAGGAGGATTTTATGGGATGTGCTGAGCACTTTGGTGTGTTTGACACGCTGTCAAATAATTCATAGCCCGTGCCTGCTTGAAAAATGTGAAAATTTGGATTCCTCACTCCCTGCATTCCGTCTGTTCTGATTAGCACAGCGAATTTTAGCTGGAAATGATCTGAGCTGAAATGTTAAAATTTAAATGTGTCCGGATTGTTTCTACACCCCACGATGTGCTGTATGAGATAACACGGAGAAAAAAAACAACAGCATTGTGCCATGACCCGATAAACAGTTGAAAAAACAGTCTGTCTGACTGACTTTTTCACTTCTCAGGCTACACTAAACATTTCCCTTTCCTCCAGCCACCCCAGACACTCGGTGACATTCGCATCCACTTGAACGCACACCAAGAGACATTTTCTTTAAAAAAACAAAACAGCACAAGCAAGTGAAATGTCCATGTTGTTGAAGGTCATATTCAAATGTTCCCCAGAGTTCAGTGCTTTGGCTGACACACATGTGGAAACAGAAGACAATGAAGCCCATTTCCTATCTTTGAGACTCACACACAGACACAGAGACACTGAATATTGATCAACAGAACAGCTTGGAATTTGTTAGAAGTGATGAAACCGTAATGTCCTGAGACACACTGAAATTGGATTTTTCTCTGACACATTAACAAGTTGTTCTTGAGAGGACAGGGGTCTAATATTGACCTGATTGCAGCACAAGTCACAAGCAGCGGTTGTGAAAGCAGACCTGTAGCTAGCCAGTAATATTAGCTCTCAGCTCCTGGAAGCTCTCACAGCTGTTAGAATAATATTTAGAGTGCTTATTTACAGCAGCCCTATATTTGAAAAGCTTTCCTTCTTGAGGGAAAATTTAATCTCCCCCCATTTACATGTGATAGAGTAAATAGTGGAGCCTGGCAGAGGGATTATGTAATCTTTTATACCCACCAATCAGACCCAGGATAAGGTCTTGTGTGTGTTTGTGTGCTCCCTCACATGTTTCATCAGCTCTTTTTTTGATTTCATTTGTGGATATCCGTCATGTTGTCAGAGCTAGATGAGATTGCAGCTGGATTTTTATTACTATATTTGTAGTATGCGTTACTGGGCTTGTGGGAAGAGCTGGGGTTGAATGAGGGCACTGACCTTTGTCAGGTTAACACACACATGCACGCACATGCACACACGCACACACGCACGCACGCACATGCACACACATGCACGCACATGCACGCACATGCACGCACAGCCCTTGGGTTGCTTTACTCCTGTGAAAAGTTCACACTTAGGATTGAATTCCTATGAGAATGTGTCATTGGTTTTATATTTCCAGGATGTCAGTGCTGTCACAGGGACAACATGCATGCATGTGCAGGTGCTAAACTTAATATTATCAGCATCATGTTATGATTTACACTCAGTACGGCCTCTTGTTTAGATTTCTCACTGCTAGCAAAAACACTTTTGCATCTGTTATGTTGTTTTTCCTGCTGCCCTGTGGGAGAATTTGCTTATGAGACAATGACAGGCTGAGTTTATGTGTTTGTTTCTGCAGCGCAGTTGTACACCAGAATCGCTGGTTACACCTCACTGCCCGGAATGGGTTATTACAGCGTTCTTTTGATTCTTCAGAACCATAAATGTTTACTGGTCCATGTTTAAATACATAAATCTGCAGGCAGTTTGTCACCACACCATTCAAGAATGATTACATTTTGATTGCATGTATTTATAACACTGAACATTACACACCGGGTCGGATCTGTTGCTGAATGTGGTAGTTGTGGCATAAAAATGCAACGGTACTTTTTCTACATGACGTAGATGTTCAGTGATGTTTTCGAGACGAGACCGCAGCCTGCTGAGGTAGCTCGTGCAGTTATTCTGGTTGTTTGCACGGTGCAGCAGTGCAACGCTTCATGTGCATCTTTCTTAGTGCAGTTTAACGACATGATAAGTGTGTATAAGGCCTGAGGCTGTGTACTGTGCTGTAGGTGTATGGGCCGTTCTTTAATAAAACAGACCTGGCATGTGGAGGAAGTCAGACAGAACAGGAAAAAGATTCCTTGGTGAGTTTTCCCACAGCAAGAAGGTTTCAAACTCGTGTCGCGCTCACACCTCAATGTTTATGAAATCTGAGTTCAGGTTCGGAAAAAGGTCATTTTTTATAATTTTGTGCAAAAAGACATATTTGGGTTTCTCGGAGTGTTTGATGAAATAGCAGAGGAAGTAATGAGATGTATATCTAATTCATGAGACAGTGAAAGATGAACCCCACAGCCTTAACTAAACTGTCCTTCCCATAACCCGGATAAAATTGAGTTGGAAATGAGTGGCTTCCCTCCTCCTTAAATGAAGATACAGTGTGAGTGGCATTGGCAGGATTGCGTTTGAGTAATGTGTGTGTGTGTGTGTGTGTGTGTGTGTGTGCGTGTGTGTGTGTGTGTGTACGGCTACAGAGAGGTCACCTTGACAGCATCAGAATGAAAACACTTTTATATGTCTGACTGGTCGTCCGTCTGGCTGTCGTTGTGATGGGAATACAAGAGGAAGGCTGAAGATGGAAAAAACATGTTCGACATTCATATTTATACATCTATAAACTCTATAAAAGAAGTCGTTACATCATTCAAATAACTAAACTAAATATTGCAACTCACACACGTGTCATATGTGTTGGATAGGAGTGACAGGATTGCCTCCTGTGGTTGGTGTGTGGGAAAAATAAACTCCTTTACGACAGATGTTATCACTGTGTACAGAAAGAACAAACAGCAAAGAGCCGTTCCTCGTTTCGTTAGCTTCTGTACAATCCAGTCGAACGGCCTTGTGACAAAATGGACGCTAAATTGCATGCCAGAGATGTGACATCCCGGTGCCAGAGCCAAGAAACCTGTGCCACACCGAGTACCTAATGACTGACTGTCAATGCGAGGTCAAAGTACCTGCAAAATAGTCATTTGTTTGATTTGATGTTTTCCCTCAATTTAACCATTTTTTTTATGAATAAAACTCCCCAAATTTTACAATAAATATTATATTCTTGGGCTTTTCTTTATCTTAAAATAAAGAAAAATAGATAAATAAATAAAACAGTAATCATTTGCTAAACATATTAGCCATATAGAACCAGCTTGGGCCTTGAATTCTCCGTTTTGTGAAGCCCAAGCACCGTGATTATCCAGAGAAGTTGCTGTACTGTAGCTCTTTGATGCTAAATTGAGCTGAAAATACAAATCTTCACCAATTTTCTTCGCTTCTTATCATGGCTTTGGGTCACTGCTCACCCTCTCTTTTTTAGAAACAGCACTGAGGTCTAGACAGTCAGTTTGACAGCCTGCGGACAGCTTATCGTTCTGCTTTACAGCTCATGCTGTGAGTGAATCAAAGGGAAGTCAGATGAAATAGACGGGTGGCTTGTCAAGCTGAGAGCACAAGAATATATTCCAGATATAGCAGATAGGTAAACTATCAAGTAATTAATATATCAGCTGCATTTTAGTGCATGCTGCGTAATCTCTTGGTAATTAAAGAAGCCGTGTCTAAGTGAGCGTCATTAAATAAAATCATTTAGGAAAGCTTGTCTTGGCTGTAAGTACAGTTTATGATAATTAAGCAGCATAATATTTCAGTCGATTCCTTCACGTCCTCATAAAACCGCAGAGAGATGAGAAAAGAAAGCGAAAGGGGAGAAGTGAAATCTCATTAAAAACACCACACAATGACTCTAATCCTACTCGCTGTTATGTAAAAAAGTACAGAGATTACTGACAGGATTTCACATGTGCCGACACACACACACACACACACTGACACACACTGACTGAGAGTAACGCAAGTGTACTGACAGATATTGACATAACCTACATTTCCATGATTAAAAAGAGCACAGCTTGGTCTATGGGTAAACTTTAAGGATGTCAAGGGTTGGCCAGTTGGGTTGTGGCTCCAACACATTGGTCCAAA
Organism: Protonibea diacanthus; assembly: GCA_028641955.1. Taxonomy (NCBI): domain Eukaryota; kingdom Metazoa; phylum Chordata; class Actinopteri; family Sciaenidae; genus Protonibea; species Protonibea diacanthus. Next base: position 5,440,362 of record CM053990.1, on the reverse strand, counting down.
CTAAAAAATCTCAACAATTATTGGAGGGATTGTCATGAAATCTCCTTTATAAGGTTGAGAGCCACTTTTAATTTGGTGTTATGTGGGTGCGCTAGTTAGCAAATGGTGGCATGCTAACACGCTAAACCAAGACAACGAACATGGTAAACATTACCTGCTAAACATCATCATGTTAGCATTTAGCCCGAAGCATTGCTGTGCCTCACAGAGCTGCTAACATGGCTGTAGACTTGTGAGATTTCTGGCGTTTCACCTCTTGGTTACCGTTCCAACTCTCTTTAGACTTCATTATTTCACCATGCTTTTAAGAGCTGCTTTCAAATACATGTTTCAGACAGTATTATTAGTAGTATTTATTGCGTTAAAGGCCTAATGTCATTGTGGATACTTATTTTTTTATGGATCGAAGCTGTTTTCTTGGATTATGTTTAAAAGGTCCAAGACTCAGCCAAACTGAATGTAAACCTCAGGGCATTTTTAGTGGGTTTGTAAAAGGGACACTGTCCGTATCGCTTCTCTATTACATAAAAGCAGACACTATTTGAGCCTCTTTCAATGATTTTCTCCAGTTAATGTGGCTCCATTGCAAAAATTCCACATAAATAACGCTCCTCCGGGTCCAAATTCAAGGTTGAGTTCAACCGCTGCTCAGTATTCCTTGGGGGAGCCGCTGCGAACGAGTGCAGCTCACGGAGATCCCCAGGCAGTCAGACACTCTCATCTCGTCTCAAATACCTTTGCTTCGCTTCAGCGCATCTCCGTCCAATACATCTAATGCATTATCTCATACGAACAAGCGGGCAAGTCCTAGATGTATTATTGATGAGCTATAGGTTTAGTCTGCTTCACTATGCATCCTCGCCACTGCCATCAAATATTTAGCACATACCGGCTGGGACTGATGCAACACGGCCCTCAAGCTGGATTCAATGTTTTGATTGGAAAAAGAAAAACTGGATAAAAATTCAGATTAATCAAAATTGTAAGACCGCCAAATCTACCTGCCTTAATTTGAGTTCACCCTAAAGCAAAGTGAAGAAAAGAAAAATGAACTGAAACCATCAGTTTTACTTGCACTTTTTGTTTGCATCATAGTGAATATTTAAAACTGAAACTCATTAAAAAAAACGTTAAGTGAAACCAGCAGTTCTTCTTTTTATATTGCACATGCAAGCATTTGAATGGTAGATATTTGTGGGTTTTACTCCTGTTTTTATGCTGGCATGATGGGAAACTCTCTGAAATAGTATTTGCATTGGGTTGGGTGTGTTGCTTCAGGTGAGAAGACGGAAAATGATCCAGGAAGTACAGTTTGAGTAGCACACCCATGAGCTGAAAGCTTAGTTGAAGCAAAATTTATGTTGACGTTCTGCGTTTCCGGAAGAGATTGTATCCTGTATCTATTTTTTCCATCGCAAACATTTGCAAAGCCAATTTATTTTATATTTAAAACCATCCACTGATTTACAGCCAGTAGTCTTGAGTCACTGTGTTTGTTGGTGCATTGTGTTACTGCCACCAACAGTTGAACAAATTAGAAACCAACAGCAGTTAAAAATCACACCGCCTGTGTGCTCGCATGCATGCATGTATGTGCGCCCCTTCTTTGTGTGCATGATACAAACAAAACTGGGACACACTCGTAAACTACTAGAAGTTAAAAACTTAACAAGGTACCTTTAATTAGAACAGCTCTGAGATGGATAATATTTTATTTCTTGCGTCAAAACAATAGCCTCTAAGCTGCAGTGGCTATCTTACTGTATTTCTTTAACAGTGTACACTACAAGTGGTTTTGAGTGAAGTTGTGTTTTTACTACCAACAGAGCTGCAGGACTTGAACTTTCTAGCGCACTCACACACGCCCGATCTCTTGCTGATTTTATTCTCTTGTACGAGCTGCTCTGAAGCCCTCCCGTGCAGGCAGCTCTACACTGTTTCCCAGACATCTGCAGCACGTTTCCTTTCTGTGTGGCAGGGAAAGGAAGTGGAATGGAAAAAGCTCTCCCCCGCCCACTGTGGCCACATGGCAAGGGAGGAGAGCAGTCGGTCAGGAGCCCGCCGGCCACAGTCGGGCATATTTGTGGTCGGTTTTCTCCTCGCTGCAGTCTGAGGCGCTCTGCAGCCCCGACCTGCCTCTGTACTCTGTTTCGCTCCCCGCGTTTGTTTCTTGCTTTCTCTCGCAGAAATTGGTTACAAGAACAACCAGAAAAGATGCACTTTCTCCTCACTCATTATGCCCCCCCCCCTCCTCTCCTTCCTTTCCCAGACTATTTATACTGGTGGGGTTGACACATGAAAAGGGATCACCCCTTTGCAGGAATGAAGGGTAAGGATCTGGCCACATCAGCAGAGCGGTTCACCACTACCCGTCACACTCCGGCCAGAATGAATGACTTCCATCCATTGGCTCCGTCTTACTTAGACACACACACAGTGAAACCAGGGGAAAGGGGAACACACACACACGTATACTATATACATAAACAATGGAAACACATGCTTTACAACCTAGACTGATCCGATTGTAACCACCACATCTCTCTTTGCTCCTCATGACTCCTCTCCTTTATCTCTGTCTCTGTAGCACTGTTAAATTGGACCACTATTCTCTCCTTCCTCTTAGCCTAGTTTCTCTGAACAGAAATAGAACCGAGGGGGGGGCCGGAGATCCTCAAGACTCGGTTGGGGATTCGATATGAATTCTGCCCTCATGCCTCATGGACCTCTTTGTGTTCATATTGTGTGTGTACGGGGTGTGGTGTGTGTGTGGGCGTGTGTGTGTGCTCACTTATGGTGTATTTGTGAGTGTATGGTGGTCCCAGAGGAGTAATCCTGGCAGCGTGCGTCACCACACGAAAGCTGGCCTTGCAAAAACAGCCTGCTGTATCCTCATTTAAATGTTTCCTCTGTATCATGTTGTTTTAACTGAAGACTTATGGCAAATTAACCTCAAAGAATGGCAACATAATCCTTGTCTGTATGTTTTTTTGGGGGTCATAGTTGACTGAGATGTTTGTCTCAGTTTTCTGGAGCTGCACTGATCTGCGTGATTCATAAATCCTAGCCTGTACAGTTAGCGAACAAGCTCCTGGTAGTCTTTTGAATGTAAACGGCGAAAGGCTGAAAGAAAGTACTATTCATATTGCAGAACAAACACTCGCAATTCACTCGTCTAAATGCAGCATTTGTGGCATGTTGCCGTTGACCAATTTGAGTCATTTCTTCTTAAGCCACACTGAAAAAAAGTGCCCATAAATACAGACTTTATGAGAGGGTGGAATAAGTGTCAACTCCACCACGCTGGCCCCCGACTCTGTGTCAACTCCGTGTTTTGACTGTCTGCAGCCGCGTAGCATGCACAGTCCAGCATCACAATGAATTCATGAAAGGGGTCCTTAAGTGTCAGAGAATATGTAAATGTGGCTGTGGACAGCTGCGGACAAATCATTCTAATCATTTAAACACCTCTTCAAGCTCGTTCATTGTGTGTCTTTGGTCTGGAGGTAAACTGAGGGAGTGTACAGTATTTTGTGTCAGAGGGAGTGGCATACAAAGCAGCCGTGACTGTGCTTCTCTGTTACCTTAAATGAAGATGAAAGTAGCTAATGTTGTTATTGTGTGCTGTCAGGAAGATCCACATTCCTGCGATGTTTCTTGCCTGGCATGACATGAACACAGAACTTTGGAGGGCCAAGACTTGAGAAACTCATTAATGTTGCTCAGTTAAATGGATCTGTGGCGTTGTAACAGCAGCTGATATATAACGCAAAATATCCCTGTTTTTAGTTAAACTTGGTATTTCTGCCATCGCGTAACAACCTGTGCTAGTGAGGAACATGTCAGCAGACGCTGCATTGTGTGCTGCAACCGCAATGAGGATGTTAGTACGAGAAAAAGGCAGAGATTTGGAAAGCTGAGTTCCTCTGTGGTCTCTTGACCTTTATCTCTCCGAGTGTCCGTACAGCATTGCCATGGCAACTAAACAGGGCGCTGCCAGCTTGGGCGACGGTCGTGGTACCTCGCCATTGGATGCATTACTGAATCTCTTTGTCTTAATAAGTCGCGGCTGTTATTGACATTTTCTCAAAAGTCTCTCAGGTTGACTCGGGAGAAATAAAAAGAAAGAAGAGAAGAGACGGGATTTAGAGGATGACGAAGGGGAAATGTCGACCAGAGCAAGTAAAACAGGAAGAAAGAGAAAGCAAAAGGAAGAGTTTGATTGCCAGGCATTAATGGCCCTCATTGAGAGGAGAGATGATAGGTGTGATAGGCCGCTACACAAACACAGAGCTGCTGGCTCCCTGTAATCCCTTACAGATTAGCACAGTTCATCACATGGCTCATTGCACTTGAATCTTCTACAATAAACACTGTTTCTTAGACCTGACTTCCCCCACTTATTTAAATGGTTACACATGGAGCTGCTCGAATGAAACATGTTATTTCTATCATGTTAACTTCTCACCTTGTTTTTACAGATCTAATCTTGTTGCCGCAGCGGGACTTTATCACACAGTGGCTTCAGCTCCACTTTATCCAACATCCACGTCTCTGTTTTCTTAATCTCATTTAGCCGACCCTACCTTTTTTTTTTTTTTTAATTGTCTGGTAATCGTAGACGGGTGTGGTTCAGACAAATGCAGACTCTGTCCAGGAGGGACGCTCCACCATCTGGCGTAGGAATCCCCTTCCCAGCAGGCTATTCGTATGTGATAACGTGTGTGTGCGTGTGTGTTCGTGCACTTCTTCCAGGCTAATTAGAGTACAGCTGCAACTGTACAGTACTCTGTTAAACACTGCTGTCACTGTTTCACAGGCTTGACAAGGAGAGGGGGGGGGGCAGAGTCGCAGCCAAGCCGTCTGCCAGGGCCATGTAGTGATGATAACCTGATGAGTTTTATGATTATAAGTGTTTTCAAGTGTGTTTGTGTCTGTGGGTGAGTGGAGGGTGGCAGATCATCTTAACAGACACCTTCCTGCTTTTTTATTTTGAGAGAGAAAGAACTAAAACCCCGAGGCGCATTAAAATCTTATCTGAAATCTTCTCCTACCCTAACTGGGACTATATATATATATATATAAAGTGAGATTTGCCTGCCTACAAAGGTAAATTGGTCTCACCTGCCTTGAGGCAGCTGCTGCATAATTGCCACATTGTGTGCTAACAAGAAACACAGTTGCCATGCATGAAAGCCGGAGTGATAGAAGTGTTTTTCAATTTAAAAAAAATTCTCTTCATTATTAATACTTTAGGTGTCGGTTTCAGTGAAACCGGGTGATAACCAGCATACCAGCATCTTTAAGCCGCTTCAGTATGAAAGAGAAACAAGACAACAAGAGTTGTTAGTGTAACGCTTAAACAAGAATGCTTCCGTGAGCAGGTGGTTTGACTCAGATGACAGGAATTTGACGTATGCCTCTGCTCCTAGTCCAACCTGCACCTGCATCTGCATCACACTGCCCTTGAAAAGTCTTGAAAACCTTCGTCTCTCTGTTGACAAATAGACGAGCGAAGCGAGGCGAGCCAATGCCGAGCAAAGCAGAATCAACAACATCTATTATGTTGGGTGTAGCGCGTGCACCACGTGTACACGTCTGTGATCTTTCTCATCATCCTCTTAGGCTGAGATGTCGGGGACATTAGTTTTCAAAGTTACAGTGACTCAGGTTCACCAGTCTAGAGGTCAGGTTATGCTGGGTTAGACTGGTCTTCTGGGGCTCACAGGAGAGGAGCAGACAGATCAGAGGAGGCCAGCTTTTTAAAATGTTAGTCATGCTGCTTTTCCATTTTCATGAGCTGTGTTGCAATCCCCAGGACCAGCCTGCCAGTTTCACAGAGAGTCAGCTAGCACTACCAAGCACACCACATTGCATCTGGACTGCAAGGATTACTGCAATAGGGATGCATTATTTATTTTCTTTTTGGCTAAGACTTTCCATGTTGGTGGTCTCACCAGGAGCAGAATTCATTTGACGAGACTTGCTGCCTCTTGTTTACTGGTGCTTAAAATTGTACGGTAGCCATAAAGGGATTTCTTTAGCCCCAATTTATCGCCCTCTGATCTTCTTCTTCATCTTCATCTTCTGATGTTTATGACGTGTTAAAAAGTTTATGGGATTTCTCACGCATGCTTTGCACGCTTGCTACATTGAACACATAAGACATAATGCTTTGATGAGCAGATATTCAGCCGTTCACGTTACCTCTGGCCCAGCACCAGGTGCCATTCGCTTCATTAAAGCATTAGAGCCATGCATAGTCTGAGTTCCTTCCATTCCAGCATAACTGCTCTTAGGTTACTCTTAGGTTACACAGTAACAGTATTGAGACGGCTTCAAAGACCTTGTGGTTTTTTCTCGCAGTCCTGTGGTGCTGCCGTATGTCTGTGTGAATGATGAGAGCCACCAGATATATTGACTTCACACAGACGGTCGCAGCGTCATCCGATAAAACCAAAATCAACTCCAGTCACTGCGACGTAGCTGCTCCCCAGAGATGTCTCCATGAGCCAGTGGGAAGCTAATGGTGGAGAAAGTGCGTGTGCGCTTTGTGTGTCTTACAGACGGTGTGTTTGGGGATTTAACACCAGACATTGTTCGTCTGTAACACCCTCCAGTTAAAGTCTTTGCAGCCATTTACTTAAGTTTAGCACTGCATGGCAGCCAAGAGAGCACTTATCGGGGGATGTTATATTGCTCTTCAGAGACGTTAAGTGAATGATAGCCTTCAAGTACTGTCTATCCATCATATCCGGCAATAATCACAAGCCACAAAAGAGTCAGAATTAATTTATCTGTGAAGTCAGGTGGAGTTCAGCGTTTCACTACCTGTGATTATGACTATTATGTCTTGAAATCACATTCATGCTTCCTTCTCCTCCTGTTCACAGGTGTTTTGCTCGACATCCAGCGGCATTACAAAGTGTCAGACAGCAGAATCGGCTTGTTGCAAACAGGTGAGTGTCCTTTAATCCCATAATTACACGTTAGCAACGTTAGCCAAACACGTAAATACTTTTGCCGCGTGATGCGGGTAATTATTGCACAATTTTTGTGTTAACTGAATTGGATGAAACAATGAAAGGCAGAGCCTCTGATCCAAATCTAACCCCTGTGTTCCTGTAAATGGCAATAGTGGAAAAACAAGGGTTTAGTTACAGTACAGTGACAGCACAATTTATAGGTGTTACACATGATAAAGTACTGCACTTTATGGAGTTAATTACAGAATCAACCCACTGATGATTTATTGACTCCCGTCTTTGCCCTGTATAGACATAAAGGTGCTCTAAAATCTTAAAATCTTTTTTTTAAAATGGTTTCTTGGGGCTTTTTAGACTTCACTGGATAGCTGCAGCTTAAGAGACAGTTGCAAGATTTAAAGCAAGTTTCTCAAGAAAACCGATAAAAATTGGCTCAAAATGTTCCTGCCTCTGATTTAAATAAGTTTGCCAGTGCGAAACAGAAATAGATACTTCTGGGCACATTCTTAAAAACTACCAAGATAAAGCACTGCCTCAATTTGTGCAAGAATTTATGATATCCACGTGAAATACTGCAGCACTGCAGCGACTGAAACTACAGCATCGATCGAAAGAGCATCTGAAAGCTGCACCATTAATTTTGATGCATATATATATATATATTTAACTACATTAAAGTTAAAGCTGGTTCTATTTATTTAGCACCATTATATCAGTGAGGGAGTTAGATTTCGTCACAGCAGCAGCAGCAGCAGTAGAAAGAAAAACACAGTCGGGAGCCAGGCAGGCTGTTCTCCTGAGGGTCTACATGCATGTACGCGGAGCGTCTGAGGACTCTGGCCGAGGGCAGGGTTTCCTGTTCCACTCTGCGCCCTAATGAATTCACCTTTTAGGGAGATACCTTGCAAAGCCCTCTCATTGGAGCACAGGACCCAGTCTTGTCTCCATGTAGCCTCAAAGTCATTCAAACACCAACAAACTTGCACACAAAGTGCCATTGAGGGCAAGCACGCAGATTTGAGTTTGGGAGGGGGGGAAGAATACAGCCCAGTGTTTTCCGCCTTCCCCCCCCTTCACTTGATGTTCTTTGACTAATTTTAAGCGAGCTGAATGGCGTGTTGAGGACAAAAATATCTACCAGAAAAAGACATAAGTGTTGTAATTTCTGTTGGCTTTTCGGTGAATGAGCCATTTCATCACTTCCAAAACTCATTTCCACCCATTTTCACTGTAGTATGAAGAATCCATATTTCACTCACATTAATTTCTCCTCTTTCTCCTTTACACATTTTTCTCCTTTATCTCTTTTATGTCGTAGTCGATTTTTATGCAGAAATCAATCTGGAGTTTCAAAGCAACCATTTTCACATCAGACCCCGATGCCTGCACAGCCTGGATGTGCAGAATCAAACACATTTTATTATTTTTTTAAATTCATCAGTAGGGTGCCTGATTTTGTGAAAACAGACTGACCTCTCTGGTGTTATGACCAGCATGCACTGCAAGATTTGCATGAAATCTTAACACGAAACTGGAAACTGTAAGTGTGAAGGGTGTTTGACTCTTAATTCTGTTTGCATTGGCTCATTACTTGGGTTATGCACACTCACACACTTAAACACACACACAGTATGTTAGCAGAGGGCCGTGTGCAGCTGACTTGCCCTCTGTACCGTCTGCATTTGCAGGTCTCTGAGAGGCACCCAGCTGACAGGATAAAAGCAGGGCTGCTGTGTGTTTGGTTTTGCCTGGCCTGTCCCGGCCTGTCATGGTTCAGACTCCGCTTGGCCCCTGATCCCCAGGTGACCTCTTTCTCACACCGGTCTGAGGAATGCTGGGTGTCCGGGCCTTGAGCTATGAGAGCCGGTAGACTCAGACAGGGAGCCTAAGTGTGAAGAAGAGGTTAGGAGGTTGACGTAATGAGGGTGCTGGATGGGAGTCTCAGTGTGTGCGTGTATATGTTTACAATATGCACATGCCCTTTCCGGTTTTCCCCCACCCCCACTTCCCTCTCCAGTGGGAACAATCCCTGCCTCTGTGAGCACCTGCAGGCCAGGCCGGCTCTGCCTTCTCTCCTTCCTCGCTCCCTCTGTCCTGGCAGCTTTCGTCCACCTGGGAACGCAAACTGCCAACGTAGGTGTTTTACAGGCTGTGGGCGTTGCGTGCGCCGAGGCTTTCTCTCTTCCTCTGCTGCCAGGTCACTCTTACACTTCTAAAAAAACACTGACCACACACTACAGGATCCAAGTCGTAGAACAAACAAGTCTGAGTCAGAATATCTTATGAACTCTGTTCTGGTTCAGTTTGAGCAATGGATAGTTTTGACCCTTTTCTTTGGCTCCTGATCAGAACTACTGGGATGAAAAATTTCCCATATCTAAAAGTTACTGACAAGATGTTTTGCTTTTGGGAAACACTAGCCTGACTGAGCGCTCGAGGAGCCCTGCTTCCGTGTTTGCATTTTGATTGTTACTCTCCAAAAACTGCCTATGTTTTGTCGATCTATGACTCATAAAATGTAATTTTCTAAGAATGAGCCAACAATCAGTGATTAGAATGAGATAATTATACTTGATTCCAGTAAAAATCTAATGTTATTTTGTTTAGTTATTATCGGATGGAGAAATATGCTCCACCTTCATTCACTTACAAAGCCCCATGAGTGTTGTGGATGGTTCACCTTGAAGATGAAGGTGAACCAAGATAATATGCTGTAGGAGGGATGAAGGATGGAGGGGTAAAGGGATGAGGAGAAAAATCAGGGTCGGAGATGGATGGAGGAGTTTAGAGATGGATCAGTGTCGGCTGGTGGCGGGAAGACGGGAGGGAGCCGACTCTTCTTTACATTATGGGATTATAGCCCTGGCGGTTGGTTGTTTGAATGAAAGAGAGAAGGGGACAGGGATGTAAAAACTGAGTCAAGGAGGAAGTGAACAGATAAGGTGTGTTTAAATACTTCAGTTGCGGGAAGTGGATGAGTTTAAGGCGTGGTCTTTGTTTCCAAACCTAGTTATAAAACTCCGCTTTGTATAAGTTGATTTATCACACCCCTACTGGCAGGAAAATAAGGAGCATATGTCTTGAGACTGGCATGGTAAGATTAATGCTTTTTGCAGTGCGGCGGTGTAAACTGGTGTTTTCATGCTAACAGACAACACATGGAAAATACCATGTGGTGAGCTCAGCCTCCACAGCACCAGTTATTTTTGTTATTTGGCAACACCGACCTCTTCAAAAGCAGCTTACACAACACAAATTGACTTGAGGTATGTGCTCATTTCTATTGTGCATGCACGCGAGTGTCATTATTGCCCGAGGAGCTGACGTCTCAGCTCTCTGTGTAAGAGGATGAGGTGTTCATAGCTGTCATTCAGGTTCGGGTAAAGGCATGCAGTTTGAGCCTGGAGCTCTACGGCCCGTCCATCAGCATGCAGAGTTGGTCTCACCTGAGCTCAGCAGACCTGTCAGAGCACCAGTACATCCTGAGCTCTGCTCTCCCACCGGAGACGAAAGGCCTCTTTGCTAATGGGCCCGGGGCAGCGGCTATCTGAAGTGAGTGACACTGACACACAACTGTGAACAGGACCGGTCCCGAGGGTATGGAGGGCACGGGAGGTTAATGGAAGAGAGGAATAGGAGAGGGGGTTCACCTGGATGGGGTTACCTTCGGCTGGGGGGGGGAGTTTTGAGCTCTTTTCTTAGCTAGACAGAGAAATCTGAGAGAAGGCTCTCTCCTCCTGTTAACATGCAGCGGTTATTGTATTCAAGAGCTCTGAGGCAGGTCAGAAAAAAAAGTATTAATTGGTTAACGTATCCCTTACAGTGGTAGATGGCATAGTAGTAATTGTAGTAATGCAGCACTGGTTAAGCATCGCAGCAGAGTTATTGGGGTCAGTCAGACTGGATCTGCAGTGGGGCAGCAGCTTAATAAGGAGCCGGCGCTTAAAACAGCTCGCAGACTGTCTGTGTCCTGTTCTGTGTGTGGCTGCCCACCTTGTCTGAAACATGACCCCAGCACACACACACACACACACACACACACACACCAACTGACATTGCTCCAGTCTTAACATGGTGTCAGTCTGCCATTCAGCCAGCATGCGAGCTGTGAGGAATGAGGCCACAGGTGCTGTGTAAGACTTATGGCTTGAGCTCCGCTAACACATCAGACTTATACTTGCCACAAAGAGATTTGGGTCTAAACCGCAGAAGGAGTCAGCATTGTATTGCACAGGAATCGGGTTTTCACCACCGAGGGTTGATCCCAAGCTGTAGCTGTGGCTGTCTGGAACCTGTTATTTACTGGGTCTGAGGTGTGGACGATTTTATAGGTTTATGGTCAGTGTCAATCAAATATTTCTACTGTTGAATTGGTGCCTCTCTAATTTCCTTTTACACAGTGGGAAGTTGAGCTTGCCGTGCTTTATCAGCTGTTTTGGCCACTCACAGCTGCTCCTATTTTGTCTCTTGCCCTCGTTGGTATCCCTCAGTACCTCCTCACTCTCTCTCCCTCTCTCTCTCTATCAGCAGTTTGGCAGCTGTTGTTGCCTTGTTGTCACTCCCACTGGCATCTTACAAGAGTTAGATGAGCCGAGAGGGATGAAGGGAAATGGAGGCAGAAGAAAGAGCCACCTGTGACTTCCTCCCTCTGGTCATGCATGGCAGCGAGGTTTAATCGTCTCCGCTATTGATTCCCAAAGCCAAATAATTGCAATGCGACGGTGTTCAGCGGCCTCTCTCCTGCCGAGACGAGAATAGAACGATGACCCGATGATGCGTCGACATCTCCGCGGTTGTGTGTGTGTGTGCATGTGTGTCTCCATCTCGGGCTGTTTTTATAGGCCATGTCTCGGAGGAGGGCAGCTGTTGGCCGATGATTGGCACCCAGTCTCCTTCCCCCTCGCTTCCTGTCGACGAACCAATAGCGCCGGCGACGAGTGACTGCCAATCCAATCAGGGTTTTAAGCCCAATTAAACGAGCATGCTGTCAACCCCACTTCATGTAAATGTCCTATCGGATCACAAATGGCCCTGTATTTTTAAACACAACAGAAACTACACAAACAGAGGGGAGGCGGGGGTGAAAATAGGCATACATGGCAACAAGATTTTTGGTGATATTTTCTCTTGCATCTTTGAAAAGGAGGCTGAACACCAATCGATTGCCTGACGCCACGGGAGGCTGTTCCACTCTTTCTGCTCTTGCATCAGCAAATCAATTAGGAACAGACACACACGCACACATACACCAACACACAGTCCTCCCAGTCAAACACATGCTTGATTCAGACATACCTCAGCAAGTCAAGGTCAAAGATAATGCTCGTTCATATGCTCTGTTTTCATTTAAAGGAGTCTGTGTACAGTATGTGCGAGTCATTTGTGCCTCTGTGTGTGTGTGTGTGTGTCAGCCCTAGTTTTCGTATCCCATTAGTCCCAGTAATAAGGGTAGCATACAAGAACACAAACACAGACAAGCCAGGTCCTCTGTCATTTCATCCGGAGCATGTCATTAGGTTGGCTGCTCCTGTAGTTACTGCAGGAAAGAAAAACTCCTCGCCCCGCGCTTGAGTGCTCTGCTGGATCTCTGCTTGGTGCCATGTCACCAGCCACAGGAAAGTGTCTCTGGGAAAAAAAAATAAATAACTGCATGTTTTTATTAATGCTGCAGCTTGGATCGCAGGCTGGAACCACTGCTTCTTGTTTTTAGAACAGAAGTAAGCACCTTTCTTTATTCTAAACATATGTGTTAGCTTATAATATGGTACGCTGGTAATTTGCAAAAGATGATGTTCCAGCGCACTCCTGCCAGCGTGTAATTCTCCCCAGCTGCAGCTCGCACACTGTGCAGGTAGTAGAGAGATCTGCTGCAGCTGCGTTGACAAGCTATCAGCTCTCAGAGTAGCTGAAGGATTGAATAAAATAAAAGGGGGTTTAAGTCGGCATTAGGTCGAGCTTGATGGCGGCTTTTGGATTTAGTCGGTAGAGTTTGACAGAAACAGGCGAGAGAGTGCTGCACGGGTATTTCCCAGGCTTCATGTGGCATCTATCATACAGCAAGCCAACGCACTGGTAATCCAACACCGGTGAAGTCTGAACGGAGGAGTTTTTTTGGCGAGAATTAACGGTGATCAGAAATCTGAGGAATGCAGAAATGTTTGGGACACTCCATGAAGGGGAATCCAGGAAGCAGAGATGTGATGTATGAGAATGTCTGAGTTAAGACGTATTGGTCGGCTCTGGTGTCCTACTCAGACCAAAGTTATGTGTCACACCCTACACAGGCAGTCCCATTAATCATTAGAGGAAACAAAGCTGCCGTTCCCACCGCCACCGGTGCAACATACCTGATTGAAAACAAATAAAATGTGCTAGACGACATTAATTGTTTGGTGATGACTGAAAGGAACATGACTCTTAGCTTTCCTCCACCCTTTGTTGTTATGTGTTTGCATACCATGAGCAGTCTGCAGCGAGATAATAAAGTAATAAAACAATCAAACAATAAAAAATCTAACAACCTCTGTAGTCATGAATATTGATTTTCTCTTGTTCTTACTTCATCTCAATATCAGAGCGAGGGAGGCAGAGGGAAGAGTAAATTACTCTGCTCCATATGGATACACAGCAGCCTTTTATGAGACCCAGCACTCCAGTAAACAGCATTAGATTTAGTGTTGTGTTAAATATAATACACAAGAGATGGTGCGAAACTCCAGGCTACGTTCTGCTAAACAAATACATGCTGCTAAGCCTTTATAGACACAGTTCAGCAGCATTCAGACATACCATGCCAGTTTGAATTGGGACAATTGCACATTTGCGTTATTACACGACAGGTAATAAGTTTCTGTATTTAATAATACCTCTTCCTTCCTGGTAGCAATGAGAGTTCATTCACATGAAATTCATAGAGAGCGACTTGGCAAGCTTCAGGTACGTTTTTGTGTTTACATAAATATATACGTGATCAGTTTAAATCAGGACGCCTGTAGCTTCTGGAGAGACCGCTTTACTAATAACACAAAAAGTTTCTTTCTGTATCACGAAAGGGTCACGCTGTTAGGAGAACGCTAAAATACAAAATTGTTTTGCCGCAGATTAAGTGGGCGGTGTTGTCGAGGATGCGTCAGCCAGCAGCTCATGCCAAATTCACAGCAGTGGCAGTCCAACATTGCGGTTTCATTCATTCTGTGTCTTTTAATCAGGTATCCAGAGCTACTTTTATGCAATAAACTATGTGGTATTACAACAGCGCAGTTGTTTGTAGTTTTCAAGCAGTAATTTGTGCAGTTGGCACTTTTGTTTGAAGTAATTGCCTATAAAAGTGCTCAATTAATCTGTATGATAGGCTACTACGGATAATATTAGCGTGAGAGATTAGCTTCTTGGATTGAGTTACAAAGCTGCTTTTACTGACTAAAGAGGCATTACTCATCCAGAGTTTACTCTTCATACAAACACCTCCAGTTGCGGCAGGCAGATAACCTTGTAATGATGAAAAGGGCACAAAGGTTGACGAGAGTCAACAGACACTGAAGAGGGAAATTGTATTTATGGAAGCGGCGTGTTTGCGATGCGATGAACGCTGACACCTCGACGCAAACTTTGTCCGGGTCAAAGTGGCACTTGGCGGTGCTGTAAATGGCACCGAGTGACAACGCCTTGCCTGCAGACATGTACAGACCTGCAGATAGGATGTGCTTCTTCTATTCCCCTAATTCTGTCTCTGGCAGCTGATGGATGTTTAAAATCCTCGAGCTGTTGTCCTTAGGTTAGACCGTCTGTCCTGACTGTCAGGTTTCACAGCTGCAAGGATGACGGTGGGAAATTCCCAAATCTCAAACCCTGGGTGATAATTTAAGTGTGTCCCTGACATAGTTTTTCCACCATTTTGCATCCTGCTACTGCAGCACAAAGTAGCTCTGTGTCACCTGATTTCTATATTGAATAAAAAAAAAAGATTTTATTTTCATGCAGGCGCACGCTAATCTGCAGCAAATCAGATTTACTTCAAAAGTCAGACGTAGGGGCTTAAAGGGAGAAAGGTAGTGTACATCTGCAGGGGATTAAGGTGCCTTTCAGGATTTTCATTTCCACTTTTTCAATCTAAATCACTGTCAGTCACTGTCAGTGTCTCTTTTGTTTTTAAAAAAAAGGGATCAAATGGGCTGCTGAGCATTAGGTATCCCGCAGCCGGATGCAGAGCCTTCACAGGTGCTCTCTTCATGGGAAACTAGTGTTTCATAGGGAAATGTATCTGCACAGCCTCCGTGAATATCAATCACATACACACACTTGACATACGTGTGTCTCTGCATCTCCTCCTGACGCTCTATTCACAGTGCCATTGAATCACAGGGGGGTGAGTCATCCCAGGAGGTTTTTGTTCTGTTGGCCAATCAAAGCCCGAGCTGGATGTCCGGTGTTTTCTAGCCTCCCACTGTGTGTGTGTGGCAGGAAAATAGTGTGTGTGTGTGTGTGTGTGTGTGTGTGTGTGTGCTCAATTGTATTCAGTTTTTAAGTGGAGTTACATTCATTGTCTTTACTTTCTATGTGCCCACCAAGCGGCAAGCTTTTAAGAGGCTACTCTGTTCCAAATTTATTTTATAACCCCACATCAGTATTAACTATACAGTAAGCAGTATAATAGTCAAGAATTGCTCAGTTAAATATCAGAAAGCAGAGGCTCTGTATTATACCATCGTCTTGTAGCGTATCAAGGGCCTCATTCACTTTAGTAAGAGGTAACCATCGGACACAGACAGCCCCATTCATTCATTGTCTTATATCACAGTGACAACACTGTAATGTTATCCTTAAACACCTGTCTGCTGTATACCTGTTAGTGTGTCAGCCTTTAGACATCTTGTACACCCATTGTCCTCTCATGGAACGCGATAATTGATGTAATTTGCACACTCAGAAAGTGTGAGAAATATGAACAGCATCTCATTTGGTATTTGGAGAACATCAGAACCGGTTTGGCACTCCTACCCGAAGCACACACAAGGCCGAAGTCAGGATCGATTGTCTTCTTTGTGGGAAATTTTAAAATGTATTCACCGGACTGGTGTTATCTATTCTGTTAGAAGTACAAGAGACTTTTGAGTTTTTGGCTTTAAGGCCTGGCTACAAAGAGAATGAAGTAGATAAGACAGAATAATGATGAATTAATCCACTCTATAGAGGCTTTAAAATACAAAACCACGTCTGCTAGACCAGCATCAAAAGGGTCCCTGCAGTCAGATGAGGCCACATTAATAAATGACCTTAATTGTTCAAACAACTGAATCATGTTACAGTGAATCATCTCCATATTCACTTTGCCCCACGCAACTTTCTCATGAGTATACATAATAATCTAGTCACAAACGTCCTTGCCGTTAATTAACCGTGCCACTTGTTTTCTGAACTTATGCCGCCGGTGCGGAATTGACAATTACTCACAGCCCGAGAGGAGGGCGGTATGAGATAAACAATGGTTTTGATAGAAAAGGAGCCTGAGTTTGTGAAGCTAATTGCGGGAAATATGTCATGTCAAGCCTAAAGATGAAGTCAGGATGTCAGGCAGTGTTGATACTGTAGGGCTTGTTGGTGTTTTCCAGACACGCTTGAGTCACTTCCTTCTAAAATAGATGTCTATGTAATGCCGTCATTGTCACTGATTGCTATCATGATTATACAACAACTGGGAAAACTGTAATTATCATATTAAAATGTCCTTCATTATGTAAGACCTTATATAAAAAAAAAAAAAGCTTTGTCGTATCCGCAACACTGAAAATCATTATCAGGTGATTTATTTTGTTTTGATCTCCTGATCTCATCTAATCTGTCAAAGGCAAAATTCTTGATGCAAACAGAGATGTTGACGCTCAACTGGAGCGCAATAGTAAAAGCAGATGAAAATGTAGCGTTACTCACTGTTTGGAAAAGTAGTCAGAGCTGGCCATTGTTCTGTAAACGAGGTTATGAAAACCTTTCCTCCCCTTTTGGCCCGCAGTGTAAACATCCACAGACTGTGTCTACTCCAGACATCATCTCATCACTGAGAGGGGGGTTTCCTGCTCATTATTTGTTACACATGCACTTTATTTATGAGGGATTGGTGATTAGGCCGAGGCTTATCTCTGATGGCACTGTGGAAGTCGCACAAACACGTGGACTCTCAGTGTTCCACCGCATAAACAACCATAAACACCGAGACAATGGTGGTCAGAGCTGGAATGTGACTTGTGAGGACAGACAACATTTTATACATGCTTCATATTCAGTCAAATCTTTCCATTCGCTCGACCGCTTGCCAACTTTCTATTCTAACACGGACATTTAAGGTGTTTCACGCTGCAAAATTAGACATACGCTCGGCAAATTGAGTTATGAATAATTAAGATTTTCTATCATTTCTCAGTGCCTTCACTGAGAATTGAGAGGATTTGGGTGTGACCTGGCATCTGTGAAGACTTATTGTTAGTCATGGTTTGTTTGTTTTGTCTACAATGTCTCGAAATAGACTGAACACATTTATTTTCTTGTCATTCTTGCTAATGAAGCCAAACATATCTTACACTAGGCCTGCACTGCCCATTATCCGGCATGCACGGCGTTCTGTAAAACACACAGCAACTTTTCAAACTTTTTTTTCAAGCCTTTAAATAAATCCCATAATTAAGTGAAGCGTAGCTTCACTGACACACCGCATCCATCAAAATTAGCAGCACTCGGAGGAGGAAATCATCGTTTCCGAGCATGACAGATTTCTTTATTTGTAGGTTTGCAGCCTTCAACAAAGACTGACAGGAGAACAGTGGGATCGTTTGGTAGACAGTCTTTGTGGTGGAGTATTTCCTGGGAGCAGAGGAGTCTCCATTAAGGTTACGTGTCGTATCAGTGTGCATCCGGTGTCACTGACAGCATGTGTTTGATATAAAGCAGATGATTCCTACCGTACGTCAACACTGGATTAATTACATCAGTGACATGATGAATGACTTCTGTTGAGTACATAGAGCCATATAATACAGTAGTAGTCTTGTTAACATTCAGAACAAAGGCATATTGAAAGTTCTCGTGTATAACTATGATTTATGTCAAAGACAACTAGACTTCAGATCCGAATCCACAGAGCACAGCACCGCTGTCGGCATCGAAAGGGCAAAAGTGCATAGAAAGAATTCAATGAGATAAAATGCATCCTGATTCTGTGGAAGGGTGTACCTGTTGCTGCTCAAAATAAATAACCTGACAACATTCTTCAATGCCTCTTGTCAGTGAAAACAAAGCTAAACTGTTTGTAACTGGGATGGTAGTACATCCCATTATTCCTCCACTTCAAAGCAGCTTCTTGAGGAAAATGTCTGACACTCACACTCTGTTGGGTCGCTCAGTCGACATGAACGTCGGATCCAAACACCCTTTTAGCATCGTTCTCACTCGATTAAAACTAAAAATGATGTTATGGGTGTTCTGTAGCAATATGTTTCTCCTCATCACGGTGTTTTTTTAGTGGTTATTCTAAAGCTAAACTCACACCAAACATGCAGGATACAAACACAAGGCTACAACATGGCAAAATCAGCAAGGTTAACACTAAATAAGTGCGAGAACACTGCTGAGAGGTGATAATGGGCCTTAAGAATATGGTGTAGCTCATCAAAAAAAGAGGAATCACACAATTCCATGAAATAAGACAATAACCCAGAGATCTGGTGATGTGTGGTGCTGCTAATGACTTTAAATAGGCCGGTTAATGATCAGGATGTATTTTTGACTCGCTGAGTAATGATCTTTGTGCCCCTGGCTTTTAAAACCCATGTGGAACCATCTGTTGGTGCGTGATTGTGGACCTCTCCCTCATCTTATCTCCGACATGCACTGCAGAACACCCTGCTCTTTACGTATGCGTGTGTGTGTACTGTACAGTACGTGTGTCTGCGTGTGTGTGCATGCGCATGGTTTCTCCAGCGGTGCTGTGGCTGCAGGGTGAGTTGATAAAGCTCTTTAGAGGCCTGGATCTGCACAAAGCAGTCATCAGAGTCATTTAGCATTACACAATAGACCTGCAGCACTTAGCCATATAAATGCTCATGATGGAGGCTGCAGAAAGAGAGCGAGAGAGAGAGAGAGAGAGAGAGAGAGAGCGAGAGAGAGAGAGAGAGAGAGAGAGAGAGAGAGAGAGAAGGAGGGAAATGCAGGCAAAAGGAGGGGGAGACAGGAGAGGAGAGCAGTGAGAGGTGGCGAGGGAAAACATATGGGAGAGATGAGGTGGGAAGGACTCATTATTTGTAATGAGCAGATCAAGTAATCCCAGCCCATGTGAGAAAAACTCAAACTGTAACTGATTCATTCATTAATAATAATTCACATTAGATTTAAATTAGATTTCAGATTACATTTTAGTTTCTGAAATGGGATTCTTGTTCTCAAAATGATTCAGTGTGGTGTCCACGTTGTATAAAATATTAGTAAAAAAACAAAAATAGAGAGTAGCCAGTGTTTTTGATAGTAATTTATGGTAATTTGAGATTAATTTAAGACATCATAATTTTTCTTAAACGAGTCTACCCGCTACAAACAATCTAACATCCAAGTGTTACTTGTGAAATGTTAATTAAGTTTTGCCTCTGCAGTGGTGTAAAAACAAATGTTTGAATGTCAGGAATCATCTGGACCGTGTTTGCACTCTATTTTTACTTAAGCAATGTGATTATACAGCGCAGAATATCTTTTGTTTCCAGCTATTTGTTTTTAAATATATGTTGCTGCAGCTTTTTTGGAGTTTCTATTTTTATCTGCAGTCCTTTAATATTTTACATATTTATATATTTTCAAATGAAAGATGAAAGATATGAAAACATTGCAGCACCAATATCAAAATAACTCTGCACACAACAAAATAAAAGAAGAAAGAAGAAAACAAAAGAACACACTGGTAATTTTAGCACAGTGATACAGCATTAATATTTCATTTCACTGCATTTCATTTAGTACATAGATGGACGATCAAATAAAACAAGCACTCATTGGTTATTGTTGAATACATACCTGCAGCGACGTAATGTAACACGAGTACTTGTACCCTATTTTTATGTAACTCTTCCCTTTAAATAAGGTGTATCATACATATCACATGTTCAAATCTATAGTTATACTATAATCTGATTACTGTCCCTTATCCTGGTTGGCCTCAGCAGCTGTGGGACTGTGATGCCTGTATCTTATATAACACACCCCTCCTCTCCTCCCTTCTCTCTCATCTCCTCTCTTCTCCTCCCTTCCCTTTCTGTATGTTTATGCTGATGATGTGTCAAAACACTCCAGCCTGCCTCCCCATCTCCCTCCGCTGCTGTCAAGAGTAACATCTCTGCCCTTTCTCCTCCGCAAAGACACAAAACTCTTTTTGAAAGCATTAAAAATTCTGGTCTGTTTGGATTGCTCCTTCTCATAAATATTGACTAAAAAGCTCTGAGAGCAAGGGGCCTAGTTGTCCATTCAGCAGTGGGGCAATTAGAGGAACACATTTTAAGGCACTACTTTTACTGAGACATAGGTGTGGTTGTAAGAAAGATGGAGATAAAATGGAGGGATTATTTATGGCCACACGGCCACCACGGTCCTCTTCCTGGAAGAAAGTGCGAAAGCATCAGTGCTGGTGTGATGTGATATATTGTAATTAATCTACTTGCGGCTGGTCAGTGATACACAGCAATACATAAAACTGCGACACCACCTCCTCCACGGCCTTTTTGATTTGTTTGATCCAAACAAACTGACAACATCGCATCGCTTATCCTGTTTTCTCTCCCTCAATCTCTTTTAAAAACTACTGGATTTGGCAGCCTTCCATACTATAGCTTTCCCTACAGTCCTCCCTACTCTACACTACTTCTACAACTCCTTCTCCTCCTCTTTCCTTTTACAAATTGAATCCTTTGTAACCCACGTCACCTTTCTTCACAGTTCCCAGAACTGTATCATCTGTATTTAATATTCTTTCGCCATGTTTCTTGTCTTAAGTCTAGGCGAGGTATAATCACATCCTAATTGGTTGGAGTTGAGAGGAGGTGTCCTCTGGCAGTCCTACACTGTGTCTCTGACTTACTGGTATCACTCTGTCGATCTGGACAGGTCTTGGCTTATTAAGCGGACCTGAAAGGTGAAATACTTGGCACAGGCTGGTTGGATTTAGTGGATTTTTACAGCAAAGTGCAACACATGATGCTGTAAATATCTATGCAAGGCAGAACCAAGACTGAAAAAGATGTGTCCACCGCAGTAACAGTCATTTTCTGTCACTGTATCCAAAATAACATTTTCTCTTTTCTGTTTTTCTCTCTCCGCAGTCTTCATCTGCAGCTTCATGGTGGCAGCTCCCATCTTCGGTTACCTGGGCGACCGCTTCAACAGAAAGGTCATCCTGAGCTGTGGCATTTTCTTCTGGTCCATTGTTACTCTGTCGAGCTCCTTCATCGGTAAAGAGGTACGACATCGTATACGCTCTGACGGGAAACTGTCGAACAAACGCAGCACAAGAGCTCCAGTGTTATTCCATTAGGCCGCCACCCTCGTGATACCGTCTACACTGATGAGATAATTATTCTGTTATGGTCTGGATATGCTTGATGTTAAGGCTAGTGAAATGAAATGATACGCTCGTTAAGTCAAACACCCGCTTTGCCTTTGTAGACTTTCTTTATGTCTCCCTCCCTCCTTTCCTCTCTCCCTCCCTCCTTTCCTCTCTCCCTCCCTCTCCCTCCCTCTCCCTCTCTCTCACTGGCTGCCAGCCAATCAACTAATGAAGGCCCATGCCTCAGACTTGTCTCAATTACAAAGCTTTAGAAGATAAGATGTTGTTTCACTGCCCCTTGACAAGTGGATCTGGATTTGATATCTCCCGAAGCCCCTGTGTGCTGGGCGGTGCTGGGTGCATTCAGTAATAACATTATTCTTCGGGGTGATGATGGAGGTGGGGGAGGGGTGTCCCGTTGAGAGTAGCCATTACATTACAGTAAAAGGATCTGGACGTGTGCACGTGCATGTGCATCTCCCGGTGTACGCATGCGGGGTTGTGTTGACTGTTACACAGTCTTGATGGGCAGCAGCAATAAAAAATTAACACACTGACAATCTGAAGTCGCTCCGCTGGCAGAGATCTATGGCATTAAAAGCTATGCAAGTTAAATTTATGCACCACGCAGCATGTCTGCAGAGCAGCGCCATGGAGCCCTGCAGTGTCATCTCTCCAGTGAGTAAGCCCGTTCACGGCCCAGAGCTGTGGAAGGGAACGATGGCTCAGGGATGTTGACGGTCTCAGGAGGGCGTCCTTTGACTTCTACCCCCTATAAACGCATCTGCTTGAAGACGAGGTTGCAGCCATTTGCCTGAGCACTAAATACAGTCAGGCTGCTTATAGCTGAGCTGAAATTAAGGTCCTCTTCTCCTCTGACAAATGTCACAAAGGCCGCCGACTGCCGAGGAGGAGATGAGGAGTGATCCACAGCAGCCGCAGTCATTCACCCCAAACTTTAACTTCACCCTCAAGATGTTCCCGAGTGTGCCAATCAAAAGTGACAGGAGTAGATGTCTCTTACGTAACAGCTCCACGGCGCTGTCGCCATGAGAGATGAAAGACATGACATGTAATGAAATGTTAATGACCACTTACAACTGAGGCCTACCATTACTCTTTTAAGACACTCTGGGGCATTTTGGAAAGATTTGCAGCTGATACAGAATGTAACAAAAAAAAAATTCACGGCCAAAAAAGTGAAATTGCACACTTTTTTTTCTGCATGACCACAACAGATTATCGTCATAAAATGATCACCTGTCGGCCATTTGAAGCTTGAAACACATTAATGGCAGCCTATTTGTAATGTCGTCCAGTGGAAAGCATGACTCATTTGATTCAATTCCATCTCATGCATATGAAGAGGGTGAGACAAGGATAATGACCACTAACCTCCTATTGTTCTAATAAAGCCTGGCTGCACGGATTGATGATCCTTTATTCTTTTTATGACAGTATATCCTACATTTTTTGACGATTGTCATCTTTACATCTGCAATCTGTAACTATTAAACACATACTGTAGCTGTGCATGCATGCAGGTACGTCTCTTAGTGTTTGGCATTCACAAGTTCGTCGTGATTCTCTTTTATCTCCTCGTAGTCTTCAGTCTGCTTTTATAATCTCTCTTCTTCTTAACTCAACATTTTTGTGGCACTTTTCTGGCATTGCTGCTGTTTGTTGTTGTCGCTGCTACTAGCATTTCTGTTCCAAGTGGTGATGATAGTCGGGTGACCACACAAACTAAAAGAACTACCATCGTGATCCCGCTAAACGTCGGGCCATTAAAAGAAAGAAAATGGCCTGACTCTAAATCATTCGAAATGATGTGACACACACAGAGCAGTGTGTGCAGCAGTGAAAGCTCAGCTGTGATCAATCACGAAGCCGGCGGGCCTCACAAAAGAGGAAAAAAAAACAGAAAAAAAACACTCAACTGTAAACACATGAAGCTGAAAATAATATGGGCGAATACCACGGCAGAGACATTTTGTTTGCATGCATCCCTTAAGTGTCATCTTACAGTGTGGTGTGTGCGGTGTAGCCTTCCGAAGATGTTTGATGGCTGTGTGTATGACCTTATGACATGATGTCCCATCCACCAGCATGAAGCCTGGAGTGACAGCTGAGAGCTCAGGTCGGCGTAGGGATCACCTTCCACCGTCTTAGCCCTGAGTGTGCTACATTATGCACCTTCATCAATCTCTTTACTGCGGACAAACCCTACAGAGTTTGACCTTATCACGCCACACTGTGACATTATTAGGATCCCCCAATGTGCATGCATATGTTTAAGATGGAAAAAATATCCCACATAAGAAAAGGAAGGAATAACATACTTTATCATCACCATAAAACAATGTAGCTTCCCTGCAGCATTAATAAGTTCTACATGCAGCTAATTTTACTCATGGGACTAACAGACGGTGCACGAATTAGTGGCCAATATTTGCAGTTTTGCGTCATTCCAGTGTGTGTGGGGGAACCAGATTTCTTTGCAGCTTCACAAGCAGCAGACACGGGAGTCCGTATCCAGCGAGTAGTAGTTGCCATGGAAACAGTTAACAATCCAGCTGCCTACACAGGTGCCCCCGCCAGCGTGCGTGCTTTTATTCGAGCCCTTTTAAGTGTTCATCTTATTTATTTATTAGTTTGTGACATCCGATGGAAGATAATGGGGCAGGGTAATTTAATATAGCTAAGTAGGATGAAAATAACCTCCTCCAAAATCTCGGCGTCTGAATCAATGTGAGATGCAACAATATCATGGGACTGATTCAGGAGTGTACTACCTCTGATTATCTGGCAGATAGAAAACGTGTGACTTTTCAACTTTTGTTAAGTGACACAATCAACACTTGGTGGTGAATCAGTCAACTTTAGGTGACAATATAGACGTTTATAGACCTGATACTGACCCACAGCGATAAAGGAGTTACTGGTTTCTGTTCTAATGTAAAGTTGGTGAAGAAAAAGAAAAAATCGGGGTGTCATTAGGTTGACAGAAAGTTTCCTGTGGAGCTTCATTACAGAACTCTTATGTCTTCTCTCTCTCTGTCTCTTTCTTTTTCTCTCTCTGCAGTACTATTGGCTGTTTGTGCTCTCCAGGGGACTGGTGGGTATCGGAGAGTCCAGCTACTCCTCCATCTCTCCCACCATCATAGGAGACCTGTTCACTAATAACAGCCGCACCATGATGCTCTCAGTCTTCTACCTGGCCATCCCCCTGGGAAGGTAAGAGTCAGACAGATGCTGTATCCGTAAACCAGACAACAAGGTCTATTTTGGGAGATGTTCGTGCGACTTTTATGATACTACAGCTTGGTGAGGATCCAAATCCAGCCGGCTCTTCAAATGTTAGATCCAAAGGTGCAAAGGAATCATGAGAATTAGCACAGATAATTGAAATTATCCTCACATAGGAGGAGAAGGTCAGGCCCGCGCCTATCTTTTCCTCAGAAGCAGCCACACAAAGAGCTCAGGCTCTCTCTGCAGAAAGAAAAGGAGAGCTGACAATCGGCTGTGTGAAGCTTAAAGGAGGGTGGGAGGCTATTTGGAGATGTGGCGTGGGGTTGTGGGAGTAGGAGGTATTATTAAGCTCAAATCTCCAGCCTTTTCAGTTCATTCAATCAGAAAAAGGGCCACAGGGAGAAAACAAACAAAGCAAAGTAATAAAAGATGAACGTGCCGATGGATGCGGCACAGGAGCCACTTGAGGTTTGTCGTTATATACAGCGCACAGCATGTTCCTGAGCTGCCACATACTGAGCTGTTTTTGGCTTCCGCGTGCAGAATCACAGAGAAGGAAATACTAAGTCAACCTGAAGTGTGCTGCAGTCTCTTCAAAACTATGTTTAACATATCACTTTAATTTGTTATTGGAGAGCAAACCGCAGTGATGAATATAGGTTATATGACTCATTTAGTGTACCGATCATATGAGTTTTTAATGGCGGATTGGAGACAGTTGAGGACAAATGAGGAAAGGAAAAGACTAAACTGCCCTCTCAGTGGTTGTGTCATGAGCTGCCAAAATGTTTGGGTCACAGTAAACTGCCCGGCAACACAGACAATAGGAGGTAAAAGAGTGGGCCTCAGTAAAGTGCAGTCAAAGATCCTATACAGTCTCCCACTTGTTTGTCTTCACCGAGGTTGTTATGACCGTTTCGAGGAAATGACCTCAGGAATTAGCCCGGATTCACAGGAAATGGATTCCCCTGCTCTCCTCTTATTTTTCCCTCTATAATTTTTTTGAACTTGGCCCCCGCAGACGGGTCTCTATGCGGCGCCGGCGTTTGATGTGAGCGTATTTTTCGTGCTCAGGTTTTATTGTCAGTGTTGAACTTTCCAAACACTCTCTGGATGGACTCTGATAAGATTAGCTGTTAGTCACTCACTGGAAATATCATACTGTATGCTGTCTGAGCCTGTTTATACTGCAGTGTTATTTTTGGACAACTAATCATGGAAGCACAACTGTGGACTGTTTCCCCCTTTTGCTATGAGTATGCAGTTGAATTTCTGCGTATAAAACCAGTTGAACATGTTTTGGCCCTTTTGCTGCCAGTGCTGATAAGAACCCACTTTACGAGCCATTGGTTTCATTTGATAATCTATTGATCCAATCTGCTATTATAAGAGAAAACAGAATCTATTAACCACAAGCTCTGCACAGGCCGACGAACCAGAAGGTCTGACTGACTCTTCCTGACTAATTCTAGTCGCTTGAAAAACAACAGGAGCATGCTGGAGCTGAATGACAAATTAAAGGAAAAGAACATAAAATGTCTAAATAAGGGCCAACCTTAAATCCTGCCTATAATTTGATTCCCCAGATCTCTGGATATTTATTGACCGATCAGCTTTTTTCTTCATTAGCCGATTCGTCATTTGATCTATAAAACAACAAAAAATAAGTGAAAGAATTAGTTTTTTTCCCCCCTAAAGCTCAATTTCTCAACGTTGAATTGTGACAGTTCAAAATCCTAAAAATATCTTATCAGATAAGACCCAATGATGTAGTAAATGCTCACATGAAGAAGTGGGAATCAGCAAAAGTTTGTCATGTCTGCTTAGAAAGTGACTTAGACCATTATTTGGTCATCAAACTATTTTATAACACCAATCTGTTTATCGACTTATCATAATCAGGCCATGATGATCATTACCAGATATCAAAATGACCAATCAGCTCTGTATTTACCATTGCACTGTTGTTTTTTCAGTCCTCTGCTGCTCATACCTTTACGGCCTGAATCCTGTTTTGTTTTTTTAAATGCTGATGTTATCTAGCACCAGAGTGTTTTCGCAGCATAGAGGCCATTTTATCTGATCTGATCCGATCAGCAACATCTCCCCCCCTCCCCCAAACCATTTCATTGTTTTATTCCTTTATGACACAATGTGGTGAAGCCTTCAGCCAGACAGCCATGTTATCACTGAGCTCTGCTGGCTCATGGTTTGTAACTTTGCACCTTTGCATTTTGTGACTACACGCACAAATCAAACGTCCACAAATAGACCTGCTGGCCATGTTGCTACCAGTGCTTTGATCAGGTGCACTGTCACAGGCTCTCCATGTCAAGTACCCAAACACTCAACGCAGCTTTAATCACACTACAAACAGCGACAGTGTGTAGTGAAGGGGGAGGCTTAATAATGGAAATGACGGACTCTCTATAGCATGCTCTAGTAGTGGTGCAGGCTCAGATAAATGTATATGATGTCCTCTGTTGCTAACGCATGGTTTTTCTCTCCGCAGTGGGTTGGGTTACATCCTGGGTTCCAGCGCCAAGGTGGCCGCAGGAGACTGGCACTGGGCATTAAGGGTAAGGGCACGATCATCGTCATTATCATCCTCAAACATGCACACAAAGACAAACAAAAAAAGCCCCTCCTGCAGGGCTTGGTGTGGAGGGCTGTCATGGATCTGGGGTCAACGGGGTCGGTGGCGGCAGAAGCACCGGGAGGACACACATGGCTGAACAGGCGGTCCGGGCTCTGACATTGTAGGGAAGTGACAGAGCAGAGACTGCTTAAGGCTGGACATTTCTCACACAAGTCCACATCAGTGGCAGCTCAGCCTCCAGCCTCCCACAGAACTATTTCTAAAAATGTTCTTTTAGCGTATAACATTTTCTACTACGTGTTAAAAAAGTGTGGTTCTGTTCTGATGGCTGCAGCAGTAAAAATGGATTTCTATTAAAGATCAAGATCAAGCTTTTCCTTTCTCGGTTGCTGTAAACACATTTATCTTTCATTACACTTTACCCGCGGAAGTCGTCTGCAGTGAAGCGGGATCAATGTCAGCCTCGGCGAAATTAGAAGGCGTCGGTGCTTCTTTAACCTCTGTGTAGTGTCTTTTTCAGTTCAGGAACTTAGCGAAACGTAGCGTAAGGTTTCATTGTAAGCTGCACACTTTGGGGAAAGGTTACCGGAGTGGCATTTTTGGTCCTGCACAGACTGCAATACTAAATGCATGTTCCAGGCACTTTTATGGGTGCTGGCTGTGCTGTGCACCGAACAATGGAAAGCGCATGAAAGGGAAATGATGACGTCCGAGCCCTGATAAGAACGTTAAAGAAAAGAATATAGAGGACACTAACCTTCTTTGCAGGGGACAGCAGGGTTTCAGCACATATTTGTTACTAGCTCCTAAAATGCCCCAAAGGTGCTGCAAGAGCATTAAAATGGATCTCTTTTAATTAAAGCCTAATTCAAATTTATGTGTAGAAATTTGCCGAGATGTCCCACCTTCATAGGGTGTTGCTTCAAGAAATAAATCCTTACTGGACTGTTTTAGCAGTAGCACGCTTATTGTGTGCTTACAAGCAGACACAGGTGTTAAATCAGGAACATAAATCACTGTTGTCATAGCACTTTTTTAGTGGGACTCCACTGAGTGCTTCGGACAAAACATTTAGAAAGGAACAGCTCTATAAAGCACCAGTAGCCAAAGAGAGGACCAATGAAAGGTCTCCAACAGGACTCCTCAGGAATCGTTGACTTCACGGTCAGCTTTTAAAATCCTGAAAACAAATTATGACCTGACGCCTCTCATGAGCTGACTGACATTTAAGAGGAAGACATTTAATGTTCCCTCAGCGTGTCACGGTGGAAGTGATTCCTGGACATGACAGCCTCACCGGTTCTGAGGAAACAGGACGCCCACTTCTTCTTAAAAAACACAAAGAGCGGGGCAGTTTGTTCCACAGCAGGCACAATGGCATTCCAATAAAACAATCTCAAAGCCAATTAATCACCGGTGTGGCATGCAGAGGAAAACAAATACCAAGACATGAAACGGGTTCTGTGCAACCCCTGCGCTGCTTTAAGGGAAAAAACACTGCAGCGCTTCCGTTTGTTTTTGCCCGACGTGTTCCAGCTACCTTCCTTGTTTAGCAAAAAATGTGGAAGATAAGAAGGGACAGGGGGACGCAGAGGAAAATGAGGAGCAAGAGAGGGCAGTAGCTAATTTGTTTGATGGCCAACCGTCCATACAGGAAGTGTGTAATGGGCCCTGTGGGAGTCAAGGTCAAGGGTCATGATTCCTGGTGCCTCGTACAATAATTCTGAAGGGACCCGGGTGCATAACTTGTAAAAAAAAAAGGCTAATATTTATTCTCTTTGTGAGTCCTCCATTAAGCAGCGTCTCGCTGAAAGCACATTATATGATTCTGATGGAGATATGCACCCAATTAAGCTGCTCCGCACAAGCAGAAGACGACCGAAGAGAGGACGCAATATAGTAACAGATATTATCGGAGTTGGTGTAATCCACACACCCTTGAGAACGTAACCACTGTGCCGAGTTGCATTATTAGCCGCATTATGAGCCACGGCAAATGAAAAACTTGAGGACACACACACATACACACACACACACACACACGTGTGTTTCACAGTCGCACAGTACGACTGCATATAAATGAGCTACGAAATATAATGTGATGAATTTCACCTGACAGATGAAATTGGTTTGGCTTTTGTGAGCAATTTGTATTACTCAAACAAATCCTCTCCCACACATCCCATCCTGCCTTTTGTCTTTGCACCCCCCACCCCCCCCAAAGACACACACACATGCACAAACATGCTACCTCACAACCCATAAAAGATGATAGTGAACATAATAGCAGATGGGCTCATATGAGGTTTTCACCTTGTTGCAGAGCTCACAAAGCTCCTCTCAAAGCCAAAAAGCCCTTTCCGAGTTTTGTAAGCTTATACACATAGGCAAGCCCACACAACCGCACAGGTACACATTAACACACACACATACACACACAGTGCCAATAGAGTAAGCAGAGGGAATGCCTCTCAGCTCCAGAGGGCTTGTATAGGATGTCAGGCGTATCGGCAAACACGGTGGCAGTGCATTGTAAACACACTGTTCTTTGTCCTTCATCTCATGTCTGCCTTCCCACCAAACCACACCCTAAAATATAGAACTCATAGGTCTTTCTTGTCCTCGTAGGTGTCCCCAGTTTTAGGCATCACAGCGGGGACTCTGATCCTCGTCTTTGTGCCCGAGCCAAAGAGAGGCAGCGCTGACCAGATGGGAGGACGCATCAAGACCCGCACGTCCTGGGTCTGCGACATGAAGGCGCTCGCCAAGAAGTAAGGCTTTCCAAACGTAGGCCCTAAAATCATCCGTTTTTCCCCAGCGGTTTAGCTTACACTTGCTGAATCCAACAAGCATTATATATCATATCTTTTTATAGCAGCCATTAGAGGCATGGAAATGTCAACACATGACACAGTGAGCCAGTATCATTCACTCACCACCACTCTGCAATCCTACCGAGCTGTGAAGGGGAGCTTTGCATCCATGACACTGTAGCCCCCTTGTTATTATATGACCTGCGGGCTACCATTTCTTTAAAAAAATGTTATAAAACCTATACAGCTACCGTCATGTCGCCATGCAGGTTTATGGGAACTATTTAAGGTGAGCAATCAGAAATTCATCCCCCGCATCCTGTGTGACATTTAGCTGTACACAGTTCCCACACATTCATCACCAGTGGAAGCACAAAAAAGCGTTAAATGCTGTGTTATTTTTGGCACCTGCATAAAACAGTCCGTCAGTCATACCTGCATAACAGTTGAGTTTACTCACCGTTTAGCACCAGAGCTGCTTTAAATTCTCACCCTTGGAATAATCCTGTCGAACCACATAACTCCCCGTATTTTTTTATTATCTGTTTTATCTGTTTGCAGATGTGATCAGATATCTTCTTTATCTTGTTTTTTTTTTTTTACTTTTGTAAGCAGAGATTCTCACCTGATTGAATTTGATTTTGTGTGTGTATATAGCCGGAGCTACGTGTTCTCCTCCCTGGCGACCGCGGCGGTGTCTTTTGCCACGGGTGCTTTTGGTATGTGGATTCCTGTGTACCTCGCCAGAGCCCAGGTGGTGCAGAAGACAGCAGAGACCTGTACAAAAGAGATCTGCAGTAGCACAGACAGGTGAGAAGATGACTAAACACAGTGGGCAGACTATGTTAGTCACCGGCATAATCTGAACCTTTGTAAAGAAGAAAGATGCTAGCCTCCTTTGTGTACAACATATGAAAAGCTGAATGCACTGGGTTTAGCTGCCATTATATATTACAGCTCTGTTTATTTTGAAGGTATTTCAGTGTTGCACCTTTTGTAATAACCCAGGCTGTTATCTAAATGTGCACACAAGAGCTGAAGCTTCATCTTTTGTAGTTGCATGGACTCAGATTTGTTTAATTTCCTCTCATGTCTAGCCTCATCTTCGGAGCGATCACCTGTGTGACCGGTCTGCTGGGCGTGGTCATCGGCGCAGCCACCACACGCCTGTGCCGCCAGAAGACGGAGCGAGCCGACCCGCTCGTGTGCGCCGTCAGCATGCTGGGCTCGGCCATCTTCATCTGCCTCATCTTCGTGGTGGCCAAGAAGAGCATCGTAGGAGCTTACGTAAGAGTCATTTCCTGTAACTCTTTTGTGTTTATTGAGTCTGCAGCAGAGGAAGCTCAATCGAACAGCCGGAGATAGCTGTGATTAGAGCCATTTTTGCCTTCCTTTTCCCAAGAATCAACAGGTCCCCAGTGAAAGATGTCCCTCTGACAAAGAGGGATATAAGTATGTTAATTAGTTAATTACGGATTAGCCTTAGGCGCTGAGAATTAAAGGAGAAAGTCTTGTACCCAATCTAACAAGAGACGGATTAGTAAAAGCTCATTGGGTGGGGTTAATTTTTGAATCAGGAATAAAGCAGTAAGAAGTACACCTTGCCTGATGCCTGTTCCATTCAGGCCCTGAGGCAGTGAGTGGGTGTTGCTCCTCATAATGAATAGCTCTAATTGCAGGTTAGATTGAACTGGCCTCAGGAGTTTATGCCTCATCTCATCTCATCTGGCCAAAAGCCTCAATCAAATGCGCATAGAGCTGGTGTGTCTAATTGCCTTATAAAGCAGGAAAGGGTGCAACTTAACAACCAGTGCCCTGAAACAATGCACTCTGGGCTGCTGGACTCACCAAGCACACATTTCTCACTCTTATCAGAGACAAAGGAATAGGAACTGACTCTCAACAAACTGGGCGGTAGTAACGCTGGAAAGATGGAAAAGATGGAAAATATTTCCCAAGCATGTACGGGAAGATAACAAACAGGCTTCCGTATCCTAAATATGTAGCCTTGACTGACCTTGACATGTCTGGCCTCTGACTTTTTTTTTTTTTTTACAGTGTAAGCAGGGTGTTACTCAAGTTACTGAGCCACAAGACAGGACAATGACTTCTTTTATAAAGCTGATATAACACATCGTTTTAATCAAAAAAGAATTAAATGATTAATAATAACCTCATTCATTTAGTGCTCCGTATACCGTTGTCTTTCAACAGCTGCGAGTACTTCCTGAATGATGAATAATTACTCCTGTAAGTGGTCATTTTGATTTAACGAAGTCCTTTAGGTCAGAGGCACATTTATCAGGTGTTTGACAGAGGCATGACTTAGCCAATTAGACCTGAGGTGCAGGAGTATCCATATTAATTACATGATTACAAATCTGTCCAGCTCAATTTTAGATAAATGCTGTGTGACAGAACGGGCTTTTGACACCAGATTTCTATCTTTGTGCTGGTCACAGAGGGTAAATCTGCAGTTAGTTGATGCTCACCGATGTTTTAAATCTTACAAAGAAGGGGAGAACGTACAATTTTAATACTCATTTCAACTTCAAACGTGGCTTCTCAGACTGCTCTACTGTACGATATTAAATCATCGTACAGTACAGCCTCAGTTGTAAGTCATCAACTCAGGTTTCACGGCGAAGCGCTGACAGATGTGTCACATTATAAGGCGTGACGCGGCTGTAACGTGGTCAAGCGCTGCTCTGCCGAGGGCCGATTGACCCCTCGCAGCTGTTGTCTCGTCAACACACAGCTAATCTGAGCAAAGGCTCAGCTTCTATCTTCTAAGAGGCAACATGTCGGTCACGGTGTCTGGTTCGCAGCTCTCAGAGCTGATTTGTCTACATCTCCGCTTGTCAGACCACTCCTGTAACTCTCTGTGCTGCATCGTAGGTCTGGCACACTGGCAAAGGGGTTATACCCCAGCAGGAAACAGGAAACATCAACCAGCCATGTTAAACCGAGCCAGACGAAACCAGCCAATACAGATACACGAGATTCCACTACAAACAAATCCCTCTGGTTCTGTTCAGGAAAGTGGCCAAATAACAGCACCAGCTGCTACCAAGCCATGTCCATACAGTAGCCTGCATGTAGTTTTACTAAGCCGTGTGTGAACTCCACTGTTTGATTTAAAGTTTACATTTTCTGTTCCACCCATTCAGAAGCAGAACATAAATTCAAACGTTGCAGCCGGGTCTAAATTTAGGAAGTGTTCAAATGTTTCCACATTGAATATGCAGCTTTGACAGGAATAAACAACCCTTATCATCTCGTGCTCGTGTTTTTCAGCTCGTAGGCTAAATTGTCAGCTCAATGGAACCAAAATGAAGGCCTTCACCTCCACGTATAATTGGGCCACAGCATAATAACATGTTTTTAAACCGCAGCAACCAAAGCACTTTTATTCAGCAGTGGATTCCCACACACAGTAGAAATATCTGCGTCCTCCTCTTTTGGCTTCATGTCTGGTTAGCAGCCTTTTGTGCAGTGGAAATTGGCTGATCTTAATTAGCGCCACTAAATGGACAATTTTTTCTTCTTCTTCTTTCTTTATTTAGGTTTGCATCTTTATAGGAGAGACGCTGCTTTTCCTGAACTGGGCCATAACAGCAGATATTTTAATGGTAAGTGCTGAGAGCCTATACTTATCCACTGGGTCACTAGAAATTCCTGTAAAAAACTGTACCAAATAAAAGGCATCCAATTAGACACGGGCTTGAGTTGTGAAACGTGAGTGGACTTTGTTGGCTACAGTTTGGGTGTGGCTGATACTTACTGTCTTCACCAACAGTGATTCACATACTGAGAGCCCGAATTCTTTCTCTGTTTTGGTGTCTAAAAGTGAAAAGAGTGGACCAAATTAAATTAGACTTTCAGTAAGGTGGGTTAACCAACCAGCTCTTTAATTTATAATTAGGTTGGAGACTGTGGTGAGTATGTAGAGACAGCTACAGGCTATTACTGGCAATTTTACCATGACTGACAGGTATTCCTTTGGTGTTTTTACCCAATGAGGTGGACTCTGCCTGCATAATTGAAGACTGCAAGAGGTTTAACATGGATGAGTGAATCTTTCTACCTCTGTCTCTTCATTACCTTACACAGTCTCATGCATCCTCCCCTTGTGTTTCTCTTTTCCTCTCTGCAGTTTGTCGTTATCCCGACGCGGAGAGCAACGGCGGTCGCCTTCCAGAGCTTCACCTCTCATCTTCTGGGTGATGCCGGAAGTCCGTACCTGATAGGCCTGGTAAGACTCTCCCAGAAGCAGTTATCTGTGGTAATCAGGGCATTTTATTCAAGGTATAACCCGGAATGTAATTCCCAGGTGGAAAGCAAAGTGTCAGTGTGTTTGTCAGCACCCCGTTCACACAAACAATGTATTCAGATACCCGTTCAGCTCTTGCTTTAACTGGGCCAGCACAAAGTGAGGTACAAGAGGAGCTTTTAGCACAGGTCTCAGGGGGCCGGCTGGTGAACAGAGTTGTGATTTCACCACTGCTCTTCAGCCTGTCACCAGCGTTTTCCAGTAAATCTCACGGTTCCCGGGAGGGTACCAGTTTTACTGTATTTGATTGGTCAGGAGATGAGAGAGTGGTTCCTACTGGGATGCTAGGCTTCTCAAGGTCAAAGCCACCCCCCAACACACACATGCACACACACACACACACCATGAGTGCATTCAATGAGGGAGTGCTGCTCGACATTCAATGGAGAGTGAAGCAAGAACAAATAGAGTGTGAACATTTCTGAGGTTAAATAGTAACTCCATAGGTACACACACTGCCTGCATTATTTGAGCATACAGAAGGCAGTAAAAATTTTACTCTTCTGCAGGGAAAATATGCCAAAAAATATTCTGTAGTAACATCATGACCATCAAAATCTGCACATCATAACCTCACGTTTTCATTTTTTCCAGTATTTACAATGTACTTTTGTTCTGAGAGAGAACAGGCCACCTTGTTATCTGTTTACACTGCATTTCAGTGTCGTGCCTCTGGCTCCCAGCCTAGGTCACTTTAACAAAGGCAAATTGGAAGTCTTTGATTAGTGAATCAAACCGATCCTCGAGGTCCTCTGTCGGGGCCTGACAGGCTGGCAACAGATGCAGCTGTCTTTTGAGCCGCATTGAAAGTGTCTTCCTCCTTAAATGGAAATGTTAAACTCTTGTCAGAGCCGGATAAAAGAAACAGTAAGTCGTCTCCAAGTACTGACAAGCTCTTCGAAAGACTTAACAAAAGTGGCATTGAAAAAAAATCTAAATTCTGGGAAACAGAATCCGGCTCAGAGGATTGCAGTGTATTGTTTCTGAGGATCAAATAAAACCCAGTGTTATATTATATTATACAAACTTCCTATTGACACATTTAGAGATAAATACTTTGAACTACTGTGTGACACAGCCTGAAGATGCAACCAATCCTGGAAGGATTAGTCGTAATTAATGGATTATTCGAACCAAAGAAAAGTAATTGACAGCAGTTTGGGTAACAGATTAAGCATTTAAATTATTTATCAAACAAAAATAAGAGGCTGGTTTTAGTCTCTCAAAGGAGGATTGAGGATTTGCGGCCTCATAGAGCTGTTTCATGTCATTGTTAATTTAACATCTTTGCCTGTTGGTTGGACAAAACAAATAAAGTAAAGAGGTCACCTTGGCACTAGCAATTTGTGATCTGAAAATAACCAGTTCCACATTTTTAAGTTCAGCCGTACAACATGATGTGTGGAAAATGGAGGCTAATACAAAATGCTCTTTTAATATTCCAGCAAGCTTCACACATGTCAAAAATCATGCAGCCCACACGCTGCCAACCAGAGTTACCCAGACACGGCCCTGCAGTTAGTCACCCGGGTTTCTCCATATAGCCTCCGGGGTCACGACTCTCCTCTAAGTGACATACTGAATGTCCGGGGGATTTCTCACTCCTCCACAAAACCCTGGACCGACCAAGCCTGGAATGCTCCAAATGCGTCATCACTCACTGTCTCAGTTCCTGAGCCGAGGTTTAGCACACAAGTGCGATGGGCTTGGTCGTGACGCGCTCCGAGCGCGGGCAGATACACGCTTACCCATGCAGACTGGCACAAATCCTGTGAATGAGCAAAGTGGAGAATCTCATGAAAAACAGAGTGATGGTTATTGCTAAGCAACCACAGGGGGAAGTGAGCGAGTGTGTGTGATCAAATGTACAAACCGAGGTGCACCGTAGTTGCGTGCAGATATTGGTGCCTAGATGCCAAACAGTTGCCACTTCCTGTTGTGTAAGAGTGCTTTAGTGCATCTAAAATTCTGAGACTGAGCCAAGATCCCCCTCCATCAGCACGTAGACAGAGCCACTTGTCACATTAGAATCCCCTGAGAAACACATAATGGACTTCTCCTATACTGTACGAGTAGGACGGGCAGAGTGGGTGGCAAGGGAACACCAGGAAAAATCTCTCAGCAATCTCCCAAGAAATGCCTTCGAGCTCAATAATCAGACATGCGGCAGTTCACTATGTATTTTTAGCCGAGTGTGCCGTAATGTGCAAGTTGCAGGCAATTTACTGTACCTGACAAAATAGCTTTGCACCGACCACACACACACACAGCTGCTGGACGTACAGCAGATGTAGTCACGCACTTCTTTATTTTTCCTCACGATACACGCGTTTACTCTCTCACCTTGCAGATGCACGCATGAACACAAAGTGTATGCACATGGTCGTTCCCTCCAACATCCTCTTGTCAGCAGTTCTCCAGCTCTACCCAGAGAGAATCTCATTCTGCTGATGCTAACATATAATCGATGTGCTTCTGCTGCGGTGACCTATGGCCGCTCACACACGGCGGGGGAAGAAGCCCCCTCTTCTTCCTGCTGTGCATATATCCACACAATCTGCTAAAAGCTACCGCCGGCATCCTCCTCTCCATCATTATTGTCAGCGCAGTGATCTATGCGTGTTTGAGAGCTGCCTTATGAGTGACACTGGGAGGCAGAAATGGTCACTTCACACCCACTCTAGTCCAGCTGTTGTTTTCCTCAACGCCATGCACGACAGACTGAATGCCAGTGTTACTCAAGCCTTCGACGACAATATGAGCTACTAGCTGTGAAATCCTGCCTCGCTTCAAACCAAAACAGAACGCCTTACATCATGCCGTGTGTCCGTTTTATCTGTTGCTATGATGAAACATGCAGAACCCAACCCGGCAAAGCGTCACATACTGTTTCAGGGCATGACATGATATTTTAAGAATGTTTGCTGTGTGATTAATTTAAATTCTTCTCTTTTGTCTTTGTCTGTGTGTGTGTGTGTGTGTGTGTGTGTGTGTGTGTGTGTGTTGTGGTTTCTGTAATGCTGGGTGTGTGTTTGTCATTGTGTTTTTGTGCTGGTGCGTTTGGGTGCAGATCTCCGACGCCCTTCAGGAGAGCTACGCTACGTCAGCGCTCTGGCGGTTCCTGAGTCTGGGTTATGCCCTCATGCTCTGTCCCTTTATCATCGTCCTGGGGGGCATGTTTTTCCTGGCCACTGCGCTATTTTTCCTGGATGACAGGGAGAAAGCCGAGAAGCAGTAAGTGACTCACACTTTGTTTGAATAACTCATCTTTATTTCATTTATTATTTAGTCATTTATTCTTTAAATATTTAATACTTGCTCAAGATGTCCTCCGCTGACTCCCAAAATCCAAACACACCACCTCAGTGCAAGAGGCTGAACAAGTGGCAACAATAGTGGTTTTCTTCTGAGTGCCATACAGACACAAAGGGGTTGGAGACTCTATGTGGACAGGGCTACACTCTTTGACGTGTGTCAGGGACAAGTTGCCCAGCGATGCCAACAATGGTGCCAAACCTGCAAGACTCAAAAAGGCCCTCGAGCCAATAGAAAGCCTCAGTCAGCTAAAAGTGCTCCAGAGCTGACACAAGCTGTTCTAGCCATCAATTTGCTAAAGTGTGCTCGCTTAGACTTTTACCGGCTACCGCCCCTCTTTATTCACCCATTCATATTTTCCTCTTTCAAACACCAAAGACGTGAACCTAGAGGGCATGGTAGCTGGTCATGGCCTTAAAAGGCTAAAACAAACACATTCATCCTCTTTCAGATGGCGAGACGTGACTTCTTGTTTCTTTTTTACTATTTTTTCCTACTTTTTATCACATTGACTGACTCCCCTGGTGCCAGTGCTCTCAAAAATGACTTCCTTCCTGCTAAAGATGAGGGACATTTTTAGACAGGATGCCAGTCTGATGTCTGAAGTATGTCTGCAGCCGTCCTGTCTTCACCCTGTGGAGTTGGTTCCTGATCTTTCCCACGCTGAAATCTCTCATAAAAAGAGAGACGAGAGATTTTAGTACAACATAACCAGAATAAGCGTCGTTATAATCATATATACTTTAGACGACAACTTAAATGTACAAAAGAAATGTGGAAACTTCACATTTCGGTGGATTTATAATCCTGGTGTCAAACTCAGCCGTAAATACTTCCTCTGTGTAACATTAATATACAGTTTTGAAGGGGTCTTTGCAGAGGCACCACTAAGCCGCTGCTGTGGCTTCCGCTGGGTCTGGTCCAGGAAAAAAAAAGGGAAGAAATGCAAAACAATGAGTACTAGAAAAGTCACACTCGTGCCGTCGTGCCAGGAATAGATACTAGTTTGTGGTCCATTTTGTGGTTGGAGCTATCTGCCCACATTGTTGCACATTGTGGACAGATGGCACATTTTCACTCAAAGTATATCTAACCACAACCCTTTGACTTTCACAATACATGCTGTAGGGCAGAGCTAATAGAGCAACAGATGGAGTTTATAAAGTCTCAGACATGAAACAGAGACACTTTGGAGGCACTCGAGGGTTGTTCATGTACGTGCCTTACCACAAATATGTAGATGTACTACTATGTTATAGTACTACATTTCAAAGCAAATACAGCATCTTAACTATTGTTTGCATTCTCTGATAAGTCACCCTTTAAATTGTTTCGACGAGCCTCGATAAATCATCTGTTAATTTGCTTTCTACATCACACATGCAGCTGTAATCCACTAATAAGAACACCTTCTGGGTTGCCAGGTTGTGAAAAATGCATTGAGTCTTTAATGAAGTCGAGTCGTTAAGTCATTAATAAAGGCTCAAGAGTTTGTCGCTTTCTGAAGAGCAAACAAGTCTGCAGTTATAAATGTTAATAAGTCTTTAATACACTGATAAACAACAAGTCTGCAAACAGAAATGTTAATAATTCACCTTATTAGAACGTGATGCAAGCTTTTATCGTGAACTACATTCACGTGTATGAATATCTGATGTCAGGACCTTACACTTCACACGTATACATATATAGGAAACATACCTCACACAGTATACTGCAGGCCTCTGTGTGTACAGAATTTAAACGTCACATCAGCTCTTATGTAACAAGCTGCAAACAGCACCTCAGGGATTGTGAAAGATGACAAAATCCACAACTTTGCCCAGCTTGGATTGTTTCATGACTGTGATATTTATAGATTGCATTCACGCTATAAAACCCACCATTTATGAATTTCCCCTGACTTAACAGAGCGTTTTGCTGCTGTTGTGTTTCCTCCTTTGAGTGTGTCCTCAGATACACAGCGCTATTTATAAAAGGCGTGGAACCGAACGAGTTACTCACTGGAGCGCGCCTTTCTATTTCCAGACTAAAAGAGTGTTTTATTATTTCGAGGTTCCTAGCTTTTTTTGGCTACAGGGTTGCAATTTATAGCTCAGGTTCAGTGCATGCCCAACCAGCCCCCCCCCCCCACATAACCTCTCCACATTTACACTTAGCCAAGTGTGAGACCAGAACTATCTCATCTGCCATGCCACTTGCGCCTTGACCGTGCAGATTCAGTGTCGGGTCAAGGCAGGCTGAGCGCTGCAGCCTGGACGATCACAGGAGCAGATAGTCATGATTGAAAGATCTAGAAAGAGAAGAGAGACAAAAGAGAATAATAAATGATGAATGTATTTTAAGAGTTTTTGTGCATCCTTAATTTCTAAATCTGTCCCTCTGTCCTCAGGATAAACCAGCTGACACGACCACCCTCCTCAGTCAAGGTATGACCAGGTAAATTGCCTTTCCTCCTAAAGATGTTTTTACACTTTAGTGCTTTTCACATTAGCAGTTGTACGAGCAGTTTAATTGGTTGTTCACAAAGAAACGGCCTTGGACCATTAATGTTTATAATGCTCTTTTTCTCATTACCCGGCAAGCAACACGTAGAATACCTTTCATTAGGTTCAGAGAACCGAAAACAAGGTTTTTCAAGGACTTAATAGACACTTTAGCCTGAGGATAGCCAAAACTTTATGATTGTGTGAATGTTGGAGGTGTAATAATACATAAATGATTGATCTATGATCCGTTTCCCGGCCCATTGTACTCAGGGACTATCCAGGCATTCTTGGAGTGCTGGTTATTTGACTATCTGGCATCTTATCAAGACCTAAGCTGCCTTCCCTCCTTCCTGTCTTTATCAGACTCGCACACATGGTGCAAAACCTCTGTAATTATTAACTGAGCAAAGTAAAGACACAATAATTGGTAGCATACCAGCCAGCTCTGCACTCGAGGACAATGGGGGGCTACTGTATTTGCCGGTAAAGAATAACAAGATTAAACTCTGACTCACTGATTAGAAGGACAAGGAATCTGTTGTGACTTATTTGTAAAGGTTATCATGTTTAGCCATAAGGTCAAGGTTTCACCTCATCCTAATCATTTCTCTGTAACCATGGTTGAGTTTGTTTGTCCTCCAAACATTCGTCAAAGTACTGTATGGACACGAAGTGCAAAGGAAATAGGTCATGAATGTCGATACCGCTGGGTTTATTATCACCCCCTCCCAGTAATGCTCTGCACGTGTCTTCAGTGTGGAAGGTAGAAGGTCAGAGAAAGAGTGATGACAAACAAATCAAATCCACTTCCGTTTTTTTGCGGTAGCCGTGTGAGTCAACAAAGGTTTGAACGATTAGATTTGTCGTGCCAACTTGTGAAAACTTGTGGAAATCCTGGTGTGTAGGATTTCTTCTTTCAGAGTCGTCAGAGTTCAGTTCAGGCAGCGGTGTGATCTCCCAGTTGCATCTCCCTGCAGTATTTGAAGGCAACAGTCGATTAGGTGGAAAAGCTGTGTGAAGGTGTAAATTCCTGCAGGCAGAGGACAGGATGAGGCTGTTAAATACAGCTCAAAAACACTTAATATCAAGCCTTCATTACATTTCTAGGTGCATTTTTACCTTCCAGACAGTCACTGGTTTCCATCTATTTTTACAACACACTAAAAATGTCCCTCCTTTGTTCAGCCAAGAATGCTTTGACGTCTGACATTTATGCATGGCCTGATCGCTGCATTGTATTTTAGGGAAATAAATATAAAAATAAAACTACTGCTGTAAACTCCTCTAGTCTGTAAGTCATAGATTCATCAGATTTATTGATGGGAACTCTGTTTCAGGAGACAAACCCGTGAAAAGAAGAAGTTGAAATTTTTTGTATTGTTATTAAATGCCCAGTGTGTAGGACTTAGTGGCACCTAGCAGTTAAGTTGCAAATCACAACCAAATGAATACTCTCCCACGTCTCACCCTCTCCTTCCAAGCATGTAGGAAAAACTCTGGCTGCGAAATTCACATAAAAAGGTCACATCTAGATCAGAGTTTGGTTTGTCTGCTCTGGGCTACTTTAGAAAAATGGTGGTTTCCATTCCTGCTAACAGATACTTCTAAATCCTACACACTGGACCTTTAAATAAGACTGCAAGGAGCCAAATTTTAAAAAGTTTGGCGTTGTCAAAAGTGTCCTTGAATGTTCCCATAAAGAGAGGCACGGCACGTCATTATCACATAACCTAACCCAACTTTGGTAATGCAGTATGATGGATCACCCATCACAAGGCGACTTTGAAAGCTCTGCAGCTTGATTTGCATTGTGCGCTGATAAATGTGAGACGATGTCTGATTTTTGAAGGCAGGAAATCAATTTAAAAAATAAATATCAAGGATGTACAGTCTGCAGTTTAATGTGCAGAAATAGCAGAGTGGTATTTTACTGTAAGTACTGCAGTGTCATTACCACTGGCAGGGTGACATTAGCATGTACAGCTAATGACAGGTGACATGAAAGGCTCCCGCATTGCTGCCACGCATATCATGTTTCAGTGGCAGTTTGTGCTCTCAGCCTGAGGGTTTCATCAGTCCTCTGTCACATGGCAGCTAAAGCATTTTCTCCCTGCTGTCAAAAGGGGCTAATTATAGAGAACAGTGATTACAGCTACACGAGGTCAGAGTTGAATGTGCCTGTGAAATGATCGTTTCTACTCCAAAGCGAGCCGCCGAGGCGCTCTGTGATTCCGTGATTGATTTTCAACATTTGTATCGGAGGATAATCCAATCAGTGACAGGCTGTGCTTCCTCCCCTTGGGTCTGAGTCACAGATCAATAAAGTTCACAGTTCATCGTCTGTCCGGTGACAAGTGTTCACCCTTCACACTTCACACTCTGCCCACCGTTCCCAGAGGCCCAACACGCTGCACCCCTAGGGAGGGTAAAGAAGATATATGGTGCCATTGTGAAGTGCTGTGGTTGATTAAGGGGAATATTCAGATGACAATAAAACTGTTTGGCTCTGACAAGGAGTGGAAGTGCAGGAGAGGAATTTAGAGGAGGGGAGGGAAGACACACGAGCACTGAATAAATGAGGATGAAGAGAAGCAGTAATCGGCTAAGCTGTTATACATCCCAGGCTATTAATCTCTGGTGATGCAATCCAAGACGGAGATCAGATACACTGAGATCCAATTAACTTCCTCTGTCGGAGGAATCAGCCTCTGCTGACCACACCACTAACTAGAGGACATCCCCAAGCTGGAGCCTGTCAAAAGATCAGCACGAGCTCTGACAGCAGAGCTTCACACTCATTTATTCTGTAACCACAATCCCAGAAGTACTTGGGGAGGAAAATTCACATCACAAGGCAAAACTGATCCTAAACTGTTAAATGTGTTTGTACAGCTGCAGGCGCATACTTTCCTTCTTCACACTCTTATCATTCAACAAAAGCTCTGAGTCCTCCGTCAGCAGCGCTGAGTGGGTTCATGGTGCTGAGAAGGGCAGTGACCGCAGACCACACACACATGTACACACACAGTATGACACAGGCTAGCTTAAAGTGCATTCAGAAAGGCACTCAACTTTCAGATCTTCCTCTTCCACAAAGGAGCAACCTCATCACGGTTATATATCTCGTGCTGCTTTCCCTTTCTGCTATCCGTCAGTCAGATCTATAGCAACGTCGGCCCGTCCGGGTTCAGTCATGATTTGCGTCCTCTCAGCCAAAAGCCACTACAAGTCGGTTTGATTAGAGTTTATTCGCTTGCCAGACCAATCAGACCTCCCCCTTTGCTTGAGAAGCCAGCACAGTGATACTAAAGCTGCAAGGAGGCAGGCCAATCCTGCGCATATCAAAGCATTCACAACTCTAATTATCTCTATGTCAAGCTGGCATTTGAGCGTTTTAATTTCAAGTTTGGCTCATAAACAATTCGCAGAGTTTACAGCAACAACTGACACTAATAATTAAGGACGATGTTTTATCCCAAAGAGGATTGGGGCTGTAGTTAAAAGACCAAAACACATTGTTTTCTGTAATCCTCCTGTTTAGGCTAGTTTGTCTGATCTGCAGTTGTTTTTTCTTGAACACATCAGTGTGTCTGCATGTGTGTATATATAATCTATGCGAATATACGTCTACTGTTTGTATAGATGTGTCTGTTGGTGTGTGTATGTGTGTTGGAACATCACCCTGCGCTAATCCTATTGTAGCAGCAATAGTAGCATGTGCGCTGGAGCATCCAGGGGCAACGTAATGACAGACCACAACAAACAGCGGGATGCACCGCATCCAATCTGAGAAGACTACAGGCGTAACACCGTGAACATTTGATGGTGTGGCCTCCAACCGAATGTAGTTTTCTCTTCCGGTGCCGCATTTTTCCCGACATATGAGTTTTGTTTGTTTATTTCAGCAGCTGGAAGCGATTTTAAAAAGAGTCTGAATAAACTGTCATGAACAAACAATGATAAATCATGTTTTATTATTCAGTTTATGCTTTTTCTACATTATAATTCAGTGGGAACATTTACATTCTCCATTCTTTATTGTGAAGATTAATATTTTACATCCAAAATGTAATCCAGAAAGTAGAGACCGTGGCTGTGTGTTTCTGTGGGTTGGATTAAACACTGGTTATATGCTGGTATGCAGTGCGCAGTAAAATTTTTAGGTCACAGGCTGGTCGTGGTGTGCAGGCGTTATCAGGAAGGTCCTAACAGATGGCCCAGGAGCTTTCGACCTCAACATTAATTACATGAGAATGTCCTGTGGTGAGGCCAGACTCTAACTGCACTGCATTTCCTCCCCACCCTCTCCCTCCCTATATCTCTTTCTTTCAGGTGACAACTACATGAGGAGCCGCATGAAGGAGCAACCAAACTCAACAAGGATGACGAGAAAAAAAAAAAAGCGAGGGCAGCTGATCCACTTCTTTAAAACCGCGCCCATGTCCTCTTCACCATCATCACCCTCTTCTTCTTCTTGGCTCCTGCTGCTCT
The DNA here is from genome assembly GCA_028641955.1 of Protonibea diacanthus. Lineage (NCBI taxonomy): Eukaryota > Metazoa > Chordata > Actinopteri > Sciaenidae > Protonibea > Protonibea diacanthus. The sequence continues at coordinate 5,395,515 of CM053990.1, read as the reverse complement.
TCCTTTCTACACGCGCTCGCGGAGGCCGCTCGGACCTGAAAACGAGGGAGCGTCTTGCCCCTCTTAGAGAAAACGCCTCTAAATCACAGGCCGGTGCTAAGGCGCACAGTTGTGCGCCGAAGCCGGGCCGACGGACAGCTGGTGTCCTCCTCACCTCTGTCAGCGAGGATCCACTGAACCCTTCCAGGGAGGAGGTGGGGTGGCAAACTGCCCCCCCATGACCCCTCCGATTCCTGATGCCATACTACTGAATGCTGACCATGAACCTGCCCTGTCTGTCTGCCTGTCTGTCCAAGGGTCTGTCTCTTTTGTGTCTGTCTGTTACTTTGGCTGTCAATCTGCACCAAGTGCCATAGCGTCATTACATTCCTTCAGACTTTGCACTGACCACCATCAACCCTCACGACGTCATCACTGACTATCTTTACATGCACGCTATAATTCAGCTTTTGGCCATGATATTTATATAAAGTTTATATACGCCAGGCAATAGAGGCGGTATAATTTGTGCACTGCAGCTCCATTGGTGTCTCTTTTCCAGAATCCATTCTGCCCTGGCTCTCAACACTTGGAGCCCATAAACAGACAGAAGCTGTAAAATTGAAGTTATGTGGAGCGAATGATGCAACTCAGTAAAATGTGCTGCAGGAATATTATTCTCAGAGTGTTTATCTGTTCACACAAGCCTCCAAATAACGTGACTAAAACCAGATTGCTCTGCACGTGTTAATCGCAGTATTAATGACCGAATGAACAAACAAAGTGTTTACATGGACGGATGCAGTATTGCCACAGTCGATCAGAGTTTTGTTGTGCATGTAAACATAGTCGTCAGTCAAGAGCCAAAAACGTGTTTATATCTAAAGGTCAGTGAATCAGCCTTAAAAAAAATTGGAGCTTTTCACATCAACAGCTGTTTCGTTCGACCCCCCACATGTGTTTTTTTTACTTTTAGCCTTCAGCACTTAAATCAGCGTAGACAGTGCCAGAGAACATGACAGAGGCGAGAGATTTCTGCACATTATTTTTCACAAGTTTTCTTGTGATTTATTTTCTTTACTCTTTTTTTTTTTTTTCTGTGTGATGTTGGATTTGAAACTGGAGGTTACTGCCTATGATTGTTTCAGACGTTTGATCAATCTGAGCAATCCGGGCAATTTAAAAAAAACGGACACTGGACTATATATTTTATAATTTATAATGTACAAGCTTTTTCCTAAAACGTAAATGAAACGCTACTCTTTTGACTTTTAAGGGGTAACGCCTGTGTTTTTGTGTAAATGAGAAGCAATACGAACATTTTTTTGAGGAAACCGACCTTTTTATCCACACTGCCTTATCAGTGAGCCAGGTTTCTCTGTAAAAGGGGAAGCTCTCTGATGGTTGGTTTTGAATTTCTGGACACAACGCCCACACAGAGACGGAGTCACTTTTGATGATGGATTCCAGTCCATTCCACGCTGGTTTACAATAACAGGCATTGTGGAAAGAGACCTTTTCCCCCTCGCAATTGTAGATATCCCATTCCACGATTAGAAGAAAAGACCTTTGAGAGGAGCTGGAGTCACAGTCATCGGTTTATTACTGAGGGAAATCGAAATCCTTGACAGGAAGAGGAAATTCTTTGGCCCCAGGTTAGACTGATTGCGAGCTCTTATCGTTGGTAACGGATAAGCGAGGAATCCCCCTTTAAAACCAGACAAGCATGTCCTCAGATGTCACTGCAGGAGCTGATAGACAAAGTCCCCTTCTGTACCTGCACCAGAGAGCAACTTAGAGATTTACATAGGAAACATAAGTACACAATAGACAAATCCTGGGTTTGAATCACCACTCTATGCATTAATTCCAGTATCGTATTGTAATTATGCAAATATAATGCAAAATCCCATAAAGAAAAAAAAAAATCTGCTGTAGCTCATTGCTTGTATATACAAAGGTTTAGGCAAAAGCTTAATTAGAAGTTAACTTGAAGGATCATTTTTATATAAATATATATATATATATTATCTGGTGGATACAGTTACTGAAACCTTAAAGACACTAATGGAGTCAAAGGTTTTAAAACTTGTGCATAAAGGGAATAAAAGCACTTTGCAGACCTCCAAGAAAACGCAGAAGGAGGAGGAGGAGGAAGAGGAGGAGGAGGAGGAGGATGGGGTGACCTTAGCGGAGGAATAAAGGGAGACGTTGAGGTGGTTCTCGTAGCATTGATGTGTGAGCATGACTCACTGGCTGTGTGCGGGGTGCTGTGTGGGCTGTGTCCTTGTTGCCAGATCATTAGCTTTAGCTTCTCTCCAACTGCGTGGAGCTCTCTGAATGTGATTCTGTCCAACCTGACGTGTTTACACACCTACATCTTCTTAATGAACTAAGCTTCTTACCTTCCTTTTATCAGTTTTTTTTTAAATGTTACCAAATGAGTTTTTTTTTAATAACTACAATAGAGATATATATAGCTATATCACGCAGCGACTTTAATATATTGTAAATGATGGCTTGGATGCAACGTATTTATTTGTTTGTTACCATAATGAAGAATAATCTATAAAGGGAAGTTTAATGTTTGAGTATACTACACTTTGTTGTATGTTGGGTTTAGATATGCCTGTTTATCCATCCTTTTGTATCACAATGAAACAACACAATACCTTTTTACATCACTAAGATTCATCCTGTTTACTGTGATCATGAATTGGACATCTCACACACGTTACACACACGAAGGAAACTGCAATGTGATCGTTTTTTAGACAGCGCCTCATGTTTAGGGTGCAATACTTTTGCATTCATTTTTGTAGCTCTTGTTAATGTTTTTCTCCTTTTTTTTTTTTTTTTCTTTTACAAATGATCAAATCTTTTTTGCACACTTAATGTTCAGGGATTTATTTGAACCATAGGCCTAGCATCAACTTCACAGCCTCAGTCCCGCAGAGGTCTGTCACTTCATGCTCACAGTAAGTGCTGACGTATTGTCATCATCAGAAGGGACGTCGTCTCTGGTCAGATGAGTCATGAATTGAATCTCACTTTGCCAAATTTAGTTTATTTAGCACCAATCCTTTAGGAGTATAAGTCCGGTGTATCGAGTAATTCTTTGTTAATAATCACTGAAGTGATGTATTGAGAATGTGCTATTTCTTGTCATACAAGAATTATGTATAAAGAAACCTTTTTCTGATGTTGAGCAGAAAACAGAGGTTATTTTTATTTTTAGAGCAAGTCAATACAAGAGAGTTAGTGTCAAAGAAGTCCGAGGATATTATTCTAGAACTGAACTGTGATGCTCCCTTGTTGGGGTTGATAGAAAATGTACATGTCTGTAAATCAAATAAACTTATTTAATCACGTCATACGGCCACGTTGTGTCTGTTTCTCTTCATTCTTCGTCTTTCATCACATCACATCACGACATCCGGGAGACTTTCATAAAGAGGCCTCTGGTAAAACTGTCAGTTTTCTCACCAGAGATGCGTTAAGTAACTGAGATAAGCTACATGCGATCATGCATCACATATTTCACGTCTGTACTATGTCCACACGATCGTTCCTCTTACAAGTTAATCGCTTGCATCTAGTCTGATGAATGTGAATATGAATGTATGCTTGGAATATGATGATTAAAGCCTTTTTTGAGAATCCTGCTATCTCGTTGTTAATAAAGAACTAATTGTGAATTATCTGGTAAAAGTTAAGTGTTAGTCTTGTGGGAGCCACAAAAAGGGAAGGTAATGGTAAGACAATCATGAAGTAATGGGATTACTTTACAGTCTGTGAAGGTTCTCAGTCATCCAGCTCATCTATCTTTGAGAAGGGTTCAATCTGGGGCAACTGGACTTGTTGTAGATGAGTCAAGTCTGGTCTTCTTGATGATTACTTAATAACTTCTAATAACTGAACACTTCTGAACTAATTATTAACTCATCTTTAATTAACCTAGTATCTCCAAGAGTGTTTATTTATTAAATAGTTCTGACCTTCACCGGGCAGACCAGATTCACACTAAGGTATTTAAAGAAAAATCTTTACATCGGATGAACATTTGGACATAGTAGATTTTTGCAGCTTGTGGATTAATCATTCGCACCAACTGTCCAATTTGGCTGAAAACCACAGAAACACTGACTGTTGTAAGTTGTTCATTTGGACTGCAGTGAGTAAAACCATCTGCACCACAGCACCGTCCTAAGTGGTATTATCGTTTCCAGAGGTAATGTTGCAATCAATGGCTGTGCTTCAGTTTGTGTTGTTCTCTTGGTGCTCTCACAGTTTCAGGAATCAGGATTGCAGAAGTTTAGATGTACTCAGTAGAGATGGAAAACGCTGTGATTACTGGAGAAAGATGCTCAATTTTGTCTTGTCTGCTTGTAAAAATCTTAAGTATGTACTGTGTATATGACGCGTAATTTAACAGGTATGTACCCATCATTATCTACTCTAACAACCACAGGTCAGAGTAATTGTTTTTTTCCTTACTTGACTCTTAGTAATTATAATCTATAGTTGTCAGAACTGAGCTTATACACATGTTAAGCTCATATGTACAAGGATGTCAAAGGAATTACATTAATGTATAGACTTTTTCTTTTTTTTTTTAAATGTGCACTTCTAAGAGCTGGATATCGTTTTCCTCCTCTCCTCGTCTTCGCAGGGGCTTACAAAGACTTGATTTTTATCATAGCGAGAGAAGGCTGGAGTTAGTCCGCGAATGAACTACTGTATTGTTCAGGTGCAGTCAGGCAGGTCTCTGTGTGGCTCAGTTTGTAAAGTAATCTCGCAGTCCCCAGAGTGGTTTACAGACGCACTGACACATCACAGGCATGACATGGGGCTCTGCTCTGGATGAAAAAACAAAAACATAATATTTACCTTCGCAGGAAGTGAGGAAGTCCACGGCTAAAGGCCCTCTGTGTGCTGACGATCATTAGAAAGGGCAGTTTTACCTCACATGGCAGCTAATAGCACTAATGGACATGTCTATGACAGGGCTGCACAAACACAAAGAGTAAGTATACATTGCATTTGTGACAAAAGAAGACTGGACATGTCAGTTGTGAAGCCTTTAATTAGGGAGAGCTACATTTTAAACAGATCCTTCTATCTGACATGCCCCCAGTTTGAAGAGGGGAAGATTATATAGCAGCCAGAGGGAGCTCAAAGTGGAGAATTAGTGTTTGGTCGTTGGATGACCCGAAGTAACCAACACCCTTTCCCACAGTCAGGTCAACACGAACCCCGAAGTCAGACGCTCCAATCTCAACATCAACACACCTAGTCATGCAGCAGGCAGGAAACAGTGGGGCGTACACAGGAAAAGGGGAGCCATTCTATCGAGCACTGGAATTTCCATTTGCCACTTATACCCACAGAGGACAAACTCTGTACAACACGCAGGGTAAATTTAGTTTGAAAAATAGCCGCCGCTGGATGTGACGCTTTAAAATGTCAGCTTGTCCAGGGCTTTAAAAAAGCAGCATTGTTTAGGCCATCCATTTTTTAAAATGTTATCGTGCATTCTGAGTCACAGTGACCTGTTGTTATGAAATTCATTCAGCTCTTCAAGAAAGTTCAAGAAAGTTCTTGGAACTTTGGGAAAAGTTATATAAAAAAGGAGAGTCTGGCAAAAGTAAAAAAAATCCAAAATAAATAAAGTCCAACAGAACAGGTCATCAAAATAGGCAGGAAACACGAAGGCAGGGAGTAAAGTAACACATGACATAAGGAGAGACAAGAATTAGAATTAAAAAAAGAAATCCTGCACTAAGACCAATATAAGACTAATCTTTTACCTCCTACACTTCTGCCCACAGAAAGCTAACACTATGTACAACTTTCATGGACTGTCAGTACTATTAAAACCCACACGTGTAGGAACATGTATTATATGCATTGATAGATTAAACTGTCATGTTTTTGGAAAACATGACAGTTTCAGAAATAATCCAGAAGAAAAATTTCGAGTTTTAATGCACAGCACTGAGTTAGAACTGAAGCCTATCATGTTTCCCACCCATATCTATACAATAATGTAATAAATCTTTGTAGCCTTTATGTTCTGCTTCAAGTGATCAAAAATAGTCTCATGTAAGGCGGACAATCCCTCAAGGCGGTGATGGGAATAAACAAGTTAAAACATATATAGGCTGAAATTAAAGACCTAAAATGGTTTTTCTCATAAATCAAAACAGAAACTGGCTCATCTTGGCAGCATCTCATTATAACATTGTAGCACAATAGCTTTATAGTGCGGTGACAACCACAAACATATCCAATTACATGGTGTCTTTAAAACAACGATCTGTCAAGAAACATGACTCACACCACTCTTGTGGTGTGAATTTGTAAATTCGACAAGAAGTAAATCTTCTTTATTTATATGATCCTTCGAAAAAATCTGCCGCCCTCCTGTGCTGAAACAATGGACTTCAGACAAAACGTAATGGCTGCCATGCTCTCTGCAGGAATGTCTGCATTTTCAGAGTACGTCACAAAAGGCTTGGCTGCGGGCGGAGACGTGTTCATGTAATTAGACTGACCTGATGATTAATGCAGACTTACCAGCGCAGCATAAATAGAGGTCAGGGTAAGAAAAGGCGACGTGGTGATTTGTCTCAAACAGAAAAGGGCTTTTGAGTAGATGGCACACATAAAAATCTGCAGTCTGCAGCATCACACCTCTACTGTGAATCTCTCACCTCTCTCTGTAGACACCCACCGACTTTTCCAACCTGCTGTAGAAACACACTAACCTTCACGCAAAAGCAAGTGTGGTGGAAACATCATAGAAGTCTCCGACGGCACCCGGTGAGATTTGAAATGGTGTCATCTGTATGTGAGTGTGAGATCTAGGATGTATTTCCCACTGGCTGATGTGTTACAGAAAGCGCTTTAATGTCATCTTAGGGTGCTGCTATTTATTCACTGCAAAGAAATAAATACTGATGAAATGAGCAAAGACTTCAGTAAACACTGTACCGTGTGAAGACAAAGATGCAAAGTGACAAACTCCAGTCATTCAGGCCCGTGTAGCACATAATTCTTCCTACCAACAGAATTAAACATGAAGGATTAAAAGGAGGAACAGAGAAGGGAAAACAACAAATGACTCTAAAGGCTGTTAGTGCAATTGAGGGGAAAAGGTAAAAATAGATCTTTGCTTCATTAGCGGTTCACTCGAGGCGGGGACGTGCTCAAGTTTTCAAGCACTGTCATTACAAGAAGACACAACGGAACAAACAACTCAGGGACTGTCACATCCTGGAGAGTGATGGCAATAAAATAGCACCTCTGAAATGTCGGAAACTAGGAAAATGTAACTGGCAGATGCAGAAACGCCAACATTTGTTTCAAATAACACGATGTATTGTTTTCATTTATGTAGAATTACATATGATGAAAGGAGACAAAACTCAAATTGTTTGTGGATGGAATGATACGTGCCAAAAATGTGCTCACTGCTCTGTAAACACATACAGTATGAGGCCTATTGTTGTTGTAAACTTTTGACTCAAAACTGTGGTTTTATTTTATTTTTTTTCCATTTCTGTTGTGTCTTTTTTCTTTTTCATGAAGCATTTTGCCTGACCAAATAACGTGCAACCGTTTCAAACCTTCTCTTCCCTGGACTAGAAAAATAAAGGGAGACTTTCACACTGTTACATCACTGCTGTGGGCTACAGTCCTCCCATCAAATAATAAGAATTTTGTTTATATATAATTTTAACTTTAATACAATTTGCTTTGCACAGGGAGGCAGTCACATACACTGACAAAAGATAGGACCTTTTTTGTAAGGTACCATAAAAACAACCATTTAACAGGAGCAGATCTTGACAGACAGGAAAGAAAACTATTATGGTTACATAAAAAAAGAAATGACTAAGAATAAAAAAAAAATAATCATCCAAACATATCTCATGTAAGACAGTCAAAAGCAACATCTAACAAGACTGACCAGGGTTCAGCTCAGCTTCCCATGAATGAATGGCAAGTCATCTTGTCCAGTTATTTGAAAACATCCTCATTTATAACTCAACAGAAATCTTGCTCCCCTCTTGTTCACTATCACTACATGATGTGATGTGTCATTTCATACAAGTCTGGGAGCTATAAATGTCCGTTGTCTCAATCCATTTAGTAGATGTGTATGAGATATTTGGCAGGATAAGTGAGAAATTTGATCTAATGGTAGCGTAAGATAAAAAAATCAGGGCATCGCCGAGTTTAGGATTCATGAATATCTGTTTCAAATATCATTGAAATCCATCTAATAGTGGCTGAGATAATTCAATGAGGACCACAGTGCTAGACTAACCACTCGACTGACTCACAGTGCCAGCTGAGGTGTGCCAAAATAAAAATAACACCTTCTTCTTACAGATTCAGCATTGGGGAAAACAGAGCTAAGAATTGGCTGCGCCTGTGTTCAGTGGGAGACAATAATTAGGACTTCTATTTTATAAGTTTATCTGTAAATGTTTTCATATTCCTTAAACAACTATGTAGCATGGCCAGTTTATATGATCACATAGAATTAGTATTCTGTCGAGTGAAAACAGAAGTGGTTCAAGAGCTGATCCTTGAGGTACACCACATATTATTTTTGTAGATGAGGAAGCAAAATACAAAAGATTTTACTGGCAGATCAAAAGGTATTACTAACACAGTGTACACAGTGTTCGTTATTTAATTTAGATATTTTAGACAGGAGACCAGAAAGCCACATAAAAACTGGTAACAATAATAAGAAGGAAAATACATCAGCTGTTGTTTTTGGAGGAAAATGGACAAAAATAATTGACATCAATTTATTGTACAGACGAGGTGCCATATTTGTTGCTGGGTTGGATGTCATACAGCTGAGAGATTTTCCTCCTCTTCTTACTTCTCCGTTGTGGAGCATCTCTTCTTCAAGCATGACTTCTTTCATGTGTGAATGGACTGTCAGGCCCGAGGAGCCAACTAACCTTCAGCTGTCAGAGTCTGCATTAATGCATGGCTCTGCATGCGTTACTGTGTCATTAAAGAAGCTGACACATGTTCCAGAGGAAGCATGAGATGTCCTTCTCCTCCTCTTTACTGTCTGCCCATGTGGAATGAATAAGAGATGCGCTTCATGGTGGGCTGAGCAATGTCAATGAGGGAGCCAACGCGAACGATTCAAGAAGACATGAATGGCAAGTAATGGTCAGGCCTGCTGTCGTTTGAGTCGCGGCAGCAGAAGACGTCATTACCCTGCAGCCAGTTATAATGATCACTACTCGTCTCCCATCAGGCCTTGAAGCAGTGGCTTCATTTCAAACTGTGCCAGCGAGGTCCCCAATGCGATGAGGAATTAATTTGATTTGCATGCTTACTAACGAGGATGTAATGTAAATTGACAGTGGAATAGTGTTACCGCAGCCGTGCTTGTTATGTGCCACAGTGGGTTCAGTGTCTCGGGTGCAGAAGTGTGAGTTATGAATACCAGAGTTTTCTGAATTAAACATGAGCTTATGCTTGACTTGGCAAAGAGTGAATGATGTTGGTTGGCTTTAGTTGCTGTTTTTAGCTCACATGCTTCCATTTTTAGACCTACTGTTACCACTGCAGCATAAACTGATTCAGAAAAACTACCAAAGGCTATTTATGCATGTGCCCATGTGCGCACAGCAGCATCTGCATTCATGTGGCCCACACGTGAAGCACGGGCAGGGAAGGATCTTTATGAATGACTGAGGCGATGAATGGCAAACACCTCTGGGTGAATGGAAGCAGCACACCAAATGACATGTTATACATACAGTTTGTACACACCCAACAAACAGCTGTCTCTTTTTAGGTCGTAGGTGTGTGCAGCCACAAATACACTAATGCACTCTAATGGATCAAACAAACCACACCAACAAGAACACACACAGAATTTTAGATGCACACAGGCAACCTCTCTTCTACAAGAGAACAAGATGTCAAGTGGGTTAATTTCAGCATTTTCCTGTTAAATATGGAGAGATAAAAAAAAAGCTAATTCAGGATATTCCGATATTTTTTTGCTGTGTAATTAAAAGTGCTTCAATCCAGGAATACATTACACATCATTACAGCTAATATTGCACTTCCCCGGGTAACTAAGTGCTCTCCAACAGGGCTGAATTGGTTATGCTCTAATACTTGGCAGCTTATCAGTTTGAATAGCTACCATGCACAAAGTCCCACTCTCCAAACCAGCAAAACCTCTCTGTGCCTAAACAGACAAGTCGGACAAATGTCAGACCCGCATGTCCAGATTCACCACCCTCAGAATTTCCCTCAGTAATCCTATTTGACATTTTTTTTAGCTAAACTAGCGGCACAGCTCTGGGAACGTCGATGTCAGTTTGTCAATCAGTCTGCCACATTAGTCTAGACATCACAAACATCTAAACAAATATTAGCATCCTGACAAGCTAAACTATGATGTGGTAAATGTTAAACCTGCTCAAAACAAAGAATGCAGAAAGCATGTTAGCATTACAGATTTAAAAGTCATGAGCTACACACTGACTGTGTGAATAAAGAATCAAGGGATACTCCAGTTTTTTGTGTGGGGCTGAATGAGGTACTTATGCAAAGTCAGTGGGTTACCTAAAGTAGATGGTGGTCAGCGTTCTCTCAGCTTGGAGAAGCAGACAGAAGTGAGGAAACAAGGAAAAAGACAGTGTTGTGGACAGGGTCAGCAGAGGATACGCTCCGTTTTAGCCACATAAAAAAGACCAACCTAAAGAAATCAATATTTGTTTAAGTGTACATTATAGTGATCTTATTCTCAGGACTTTAACTTGCCGTCAGATCTGCAGCGTACGCCAGGCGAGGTACAGTTAAGCTTTAGTGTGGGAATCAGTAAATTCTATGGTTGAGACTATTTAGTGCCAAGTGAAACGGCTTTGTCAAACTGGGAGCTTGCTGACCACTGTCTGTTTAGATAACACCTCATACAACCCCACTTCAAAAAACCCAAACTATCCCCTTAAATCATCTCAGTTTGGGAGATTAATTCATCACCGATTTGTTATCAGACAGCAAACTTTTAACAAGACCTCAATGTCTCGCAACTGAGGACCTCTGCTGTTAACTAGCTAAGCATATTCAACTATCTTGTTCCTCTGTCATGACATGAATAAACACATACACCGTCTCTGCCTTTTAACCGTTATCTAAATCAGATATTATCCAGGCATCACGCTTGTGAAACCCTTAATTGAACTAAGACAGGTTTGCGTCACTCAGTCTTCTTTTCACACTCGGCTCTCTTCTTTCTCTTTCCTCACCTCTTACACAACCAAAGAGAGAGAGAGAGAGATGAGAGCAGGGAGATGTTAACCATAAATGAATGAATGTCATTGAGGGAGTACTCTGAAATGAGTTGTAAAGGGGGGTTGATAGATTATTCATGATGGTATGTGACCTACCAGGCTCTGCACACTGTCAGACAATGATGTTGGAACTGCATTCCCGTTGGCATTCGCCCCTTCAGATCAATCCACCTAGAAAAGTTCATCTGTGCTGCAAAATGGTTTATAAAGTCTAAAAGATACGGACAAAGGAAGGCAAATTAAAATACAAAGAATGGGCCTATCACAAAGGAATCTACCAGAACTTTATATCAACTAAAACTTCTATTAATATGATGTTTTCAAATGATTCCTGAATTTACTGGACTACACAAACACCCTACAATGTGTCCTTGAACCTTGTTTTTCCAGTATCAAAGAATGTACACATTTACTACCATATGTGAGCGAACAGTATGGTGCATTTCCATTGACCTCATTCTCTAATTTTACCACAGGAATCACACACTCAGCCTTTTCACATATGGCAGCAAGAAAAGGAGGATGAAGATTTATTTTTTCTTGGAAGCCTCAGGAAATGGACTCGAATTCTATCCGTTCACAAGCACCACATTCCAAATGATGCTTAAATCCTCAAATCCTATTTGAGGAACATGACATCAAAAAAGAAAATATGGCAAGAGACAAGCAATAATAAATATAGGATAGGACCGTAGAAAATATGCTAAAGATGTTGGTACCAGATGAAGATATACTGTTCTTATATAAAGTGTCCATTATTGTGTTTCTCAGACTTTTAACTTGACATTCTGGTCCTGACCACCGCTTTGAGAAGTCAGCACACGTGAGAGGTGCTCGAGTCGAGTGTGGAGTCAAGAGTCAAGTGTAAGTGTGCAGATAGATGAAGAAAACAGGGAAGGAAAGACAAGTGTGAATCAGCACAAGTTCCCATGCTGAGTTGCCTTTCAGCGGGGAGCATCATCTTGACACAGTTCCCAGTCGCATTCAAAGTCACTGTAAAGTACCTGAATGAGGCTTGTTCGTGACCACAGTTCACTTAAAAGTTAAACAAAGACAGATCTGGGCCTGTGTAATGTGTTAAATATTAATTTGATCAGTCATTAGCCACAAAATCACCGCATACAGTGCTTCTTTAAAGTTGTCTTGCTTGAACATCCTGCTTAAAAGTAGCACCATACTCACTGTGATCTAATCCAGGCTGACAGGTACGTATGCGTTAATCCTGCTGACAATATCTCAAGTCGATTAAATTGATCAAAAGTCAATACATTTTGTGAGTGATGGAATTGATTTTGAAATGGCTACATTAAACTAATGACATTCATACTGAAAGCCTCATTAGACTATGAGAAAGCCCAAAGACCTCTGACACAGTCAATAGCGGAGTCTGTCCGTGTGACCCAGGTGGAAATCATCAGTAATGAGTGGAGGAGTGCGTTTGAAAGCTCCTCCACTGATTTCTGTCTTTCCTATAAAACCACTCATAACAAATCTCTACGTTAAGAGATGGATGTGTGGAGAACACTTGCAGAATGTTAGCGAGGCCTGCCTGAGGTGGAGAAAGGGCATCCAAATCTGTGCAGCAGGCAAAATGCCACAACATGTTAGCATGCTGTGCAGGCTTGTAGCCTGTGGACAGTGATGTGTAGACAAAGATGGGAACCAATCCAAGAAAACCTGCTCGCACCCAGAGGGCCCGTGCTGAATGTGATCTGTAAACAATGATTTAGACCTACAGTGACGCCGAAGACGAACAAATGTCTTCGGGTCAAGTTCATTCAAAACCAGTAATAAATCCACTGAGACTGGTGCAACTTTGCTCCGAGGTAGTGGGATTTAAATTTTAACACAACATCAAGTAAACAAAGGATGAGAGTAAAAAAAAACTTGTTTGTCCTAAGAGGGAGGTAACACACACACACACACACATCCTGATTTACATACAAACAACTGAACCCTTGCGAAGTCTAGCCCAGCTTTAATTCAACCAGTGAATCCACGAGATGCAGTGGTAGTCAGCAGCCTCGTGGGACTGAGAGGGATTTATGGGATGTAGGCAGCAGGGTAATCCACGCAGGTCTCTCTCCCACCAGCACTAAACATTAAATATTCATTTCCAAGTAGGAGACAGTCTGTGCTGCACTTGTACTATATACGCAGGTAGAACTGACGTATCTGCTCTAATTGGATGTGAAAGAGATGGTTAAAGGCCTGCAGGTAAGATTCAAGACTGGGAGTCAAGCTGCGGTTTTCATGTTTTAATAAAAGACCCTGCAATAAGTTTGATTGATTGAAAGTAAAAGTATTAAAAGAGAGTACCTTTCATCATTTAAACCAGATTGTATAATACATTGTTTACCGTATATACCATATATACTGGAATAACACTACAAACACGCTTGGGATGATGGGATCTGCAGCATGAAGCACCTGTTTATTTACATACCTAACAATCTAGGTGTGAGGAAGTCTATTCCATAGTGCATGTGTGTGTGTGTGTGTGTGTCAGATCAGGGTAGCACCTACAGTGTATCAGACATGGGTGTGAGATTGAGGTGTAGACTAGCTGCAGTCATTTACACCATGAGCTCACACCCATCATACAGTAAGGAGGATTCATAAACTAAATGATGCAGCTGGAAGATATTTTTAGGCAGTCAGCGATGCTGTTTGACTTGCTTATTGAAAAGAATAGACGTTCATCTCAGCACAGTTTGCATGTTGCATTGTTTGGAGCAAAGACAGATCCTTGGGCTCCACCTTGTGGCAACAATGTCAGACTATTTCAGACTTGTGTCTCGAGCTCTTTTGTCATCTACAGCATGACGGTGAGTCAGTTTTTCATCAGGTCTAACTGACACTGAGGTTTGATATCAATATAAGTACCTCAACTGTACGAGGTTGTTGGAACTGGTGTCAAATAATTGAAACTGAAACAAACTTGTGGTATGATGTGTGACAAGCAAGCAAGCAAGCAAGCAATAAATCATCACAGTGTGTTTAGAGAAATGCCTGTTTAATCATTTTCATAAAAAATAAACCCTGTAAAGATAAGTAACAACAACAAAAACAGAAAACACTAAAGGAATGGGTATTCCTGCCGCAAGGCCTCGATGATGAAGAGAACTGTGGTAAATTCAGAATTAAGTCACATTTCAGGAAATATTTTTGAAGTCAATCAATGTAGAAATAAAAGATGAACAGAGAAGAAAGATGTAGGGGAATTCAATGAATTTTATACATTTGAATTTTATCTTCAAAGTAACAGAATACTGAAGTAAAATCCAGTTGTGAATCGACTCCAACTCTCCAGAGGACGATCGATGACATAAAAACTTCAGAGTAAGAAAACAGAGCAGTCGTTTTCATTATGAGGTGTCCATCTGAGCCGTTTCTGAAACATTAGAACAGATACGTTGTGCTTATTGATCATGCACGTTTATAGTCCATGTGGAAAGAATATATCACATTTGGCTCGGCATTTATAAAGAAGGCCTTTTCTTCTGAATTTTATTTTTATTTCAAATGACACGATGATGATTAACTTCTTTCATTTTCATGTTTTTTTTTCCTCATCTCTGTCGTTCCCTTTCTTCTCTGCTTTGCTGTGAAACTAGAGACCAATCTGCTGAGCGGTTTTAATATGTATATTAAATATTTAAACACATCAAAACTAAAGTCTTCTCTTATTACTGCGGCAGATTTCAGAAGGGGCCTCTGGGTAAGAGCGTGTTTCGGCATTCTGATGTATTGTTTGACTTTGATTTAACTGATGCTTGTGCTGTGAACTGCGGAGGAATTACTACAAAGACGGAGAAGATGAACAAGCAAACTCACGTGTTTCATTAAAGAGGAACGAGTCCTGATACTCCTTCATGTACTGAGAGGATCTGGCCTCATCCAGGAACAGAGAGTAAACTCTTTTGATGTCCTCCACCTGAACTTCAGTCCCCTGAAGAAGACAAAACACAGATGACATCAACACTGAGGCAACAGGAACTCATTTAACGTGTTACAGCTGAAGCAGTGCAATCTCCAGACTAAGCTTACCTTGCGTTTGCGACACACCAGCCCGGCAGTGCTGATCAGCTGGATGGCGTAGCGCAGCGACGTCTCCATGCCGATGCGAGTCAGGACGGTGTGAGCCTCTTCACTCAGCTCGACATCCTCCTCCTCACATCTGAAATAAAATGATGCAGGTTTACTTCCCTTTAACTGCTGAGAAGACAGAAAAAAAAACACAAATTGCTGACAGATGTTGAGCGTGGAGTCTCACCTGATCTTGAGGATCTGCCTCGTCTCTTTTTCAGTATACGGGGAGGTAGCGATGATGAGCAGGCGATCCAGCAGGTCGATGGGGATGCCATGAGGACTCTGGTAGTTCGTGCCGCGGATACTGGAAGATTAAAGAGTGGAGACATCAATATCTTTACAGTAGCCTACCAAATAGCTACCTTAGAAATATGTAAAACTCCCCAAAAAAGGTATTTGACAAAAAAAATGTATCGCTAAATAAGACCACTCCAATAATCAGATGGGAGAAAATGTAGACGTACCGAGTAATGCCTCTGTTTGTGGCCATAATGAGAACTGGGGACAAGTCACTCTCCAGAGCACGATTCAGGAAGGAAAAGCACTCCATGTCCAGCATATGGACCTCATCGATAAATAACACCTGGAACCACAAACAGATAATGAGTCGAGAACAATCACAGACAAAGCAAACGTAAACACAGGCACGTATAGTTGGACCTACCCCAGGAATGATCTCGGCCTTGCCTTCTTCTCTCCACTCACACACTTTGGCATTAATCTGCTCGCGGACTTCAGACTTGATCTCTCCGGTGTCTCCGGAGAAGAGAGCCAGGAAGCCTTGTGTGCGGCTGTTGATGACGTCAATCTCGTGTAGGGACACCGTGTGGACCACCTCCTTCCTCTTCTGCAGCTCTCCCTCCGGACACTGCACAAACTGTGTCTATAAGGAGAACACACATAGGAACAAAATTCTTTTAAAAAAATCTGTCCTATTAAATTAGTTACTATTCAACAAAAGGAAGAGACTTTTATGATGTAGCTGTTACAGGATACCTGAGCTCCCATGGCATCGTAGTCCCTGGCTCTGGTGAAGGAGCGTCCCAGCTTATTGATCTTTCCAGTAGCTTTGTCAATCGTAATAACATCTCTGAGAGAAAACATAACATGAAAGTGCCCGTTTAGATCACGTGTGGCTGTTTGACAGGGGATCCTGATATGTAAAGATTAACGAAGAAGAGATCAACTCACCCTGCTTGAACCTTCTCTTTACTGAGACTGTCGATCATCTTGTTGCCTAAGTCATATACTGTCTCCATCTCAGTAGTCTTCAGAGTCAGCTTTCCCACTTTGGCACCCTAAGAGACAAAGTTAAATCTGTATAAGTTTGTCTTTAGAGGAAGAAGAGTGTGTACTATTTCGAACTTGCTTCTATTTCCTGTTATATCAGCCGTGACTGTGAAATATTTTCCAAAGCCAGCAGACAAACAGGCATCTTACCGTTCCAGTGGCTGGTCTATCGATCTGGATTTCAACCACCTCTCCTTCAATAATCTCCGTCTCTTCTCTGAAAAACAAACCTGCTATGAATACTGATTCATTTCGAACAATTAAAATTATGAAAAACAATTATTGTGCTTGCTCACTCACTTGATCCTCACTCCGATGGCTTTCCTAAAAGCTTGGCTGAGTGCCTCGGTCTTGCTCATCTCCAGGGAGAAGATCTCACTACCAGCCAGCGCTGTGAAAGGTGTATCAGGGCCAAGAGACTGGGCGATGCCTGCATTAAAAAAGACAAAATCTGAGCTGAACTTACACTCAGCTACAGCATCTGGGAGCAGGACCTCTTTAACAAAATGCATTAACGAAAATATAACTAATGAAATCAATGCAAGGCAACAATATGACTTCGAGGGGAGGCTGATGAAATGATACTGTGTTCTGGAAAGCCTCCAGCGTGGCCCTTACCCATAGCGATGGCAGTCTTTCCTGTGCCAGGTTGGCCAGCGATCAGAACTGCTCTGCCAGCGATGTGGCCATCTTTGATCATCTCCAGAATGACTCCTGCAGCACGACGGGAGGCCAGCTGGCCAACCATCCCCTGAGACACCTGCAGGTGAATAGGAACACGTACCCTTGAAGCCAAATACGACACATATTGATGCACATCTGCACATTATTCTGGGCTGTAATCCAATATATCTGCTGAATTCACAACATTTCTGCTTATAATCCTATACTGTTTACATGTAACCATTAATCGACATACACTGGAATTATACTAGTTATAGTCTGTACTACTATCTATTTAATCCGATAGCTACATACTCAAGAAGACTTAACGCTACCTGTCTTGGCTCCAAAGCATCATCCAAACCAAGGCCACGAATGTGAGAGTGTGCTCCTAAACACAAGGAAGAAATAAACATGTTAATGTTTAGGTATAACCCGCAACAACATACTGAGTAGCAGGGCTGCACTATCAAAACACAAAGAGCCGAACAGTCAGGGTGTAAATGTTGACGCTTACCGATTCTCTCGATCCGCGTGATGTCACGAACCTCGGGAACCTTTGTAGTCGCCATCTGTGTTGAATTAAAACAAGCAGCAGGAATATCTTTAATATAAAATGATTGTAATACGTAATAACACTGTGGGAAAGGAATAGACAAAAGATGATACTATTAACTATCTCTCTGTGTGAATTCAGCTCACAACAGAAGAAATATGGGCTGCATTATTATATATTATATAAATTGCGATTATTGTGGCAGATATTATAATTGCAATATAATTCATTATTGGTGGCAATCGTCATTTTATCATCACAAATCTAATTTAAAATTCTGACCATGTGATGACATTTGTTGAAGTCTGTACTAAACAAAGGAAAAAGATTTGCAAGCCGGGACCTCACTGCAGCACTATAGTAGTTTATTATATGGACAAATTTCACCTTCATCAGGAAATGCAACATGCATATTGTACTTAGTCATATTAAAATGTTATATCAGTATGATATGTTGTGTAACACCTCATTTAACTGTGTTGTGTTAGAGCAGATGCTAAGTATTGTCACAAAAATCAGAGATGCTAGCGTACACAATTACTTATTTCCAATCTTTGACTTTGCGGCTGTATTTACAGTAAGCTCTGAGATTTACAGTGCACATGTAGGACGGTTATTTTCCAAGACTAAAAGAATAAAAACATCAGGCTCACCTCAAGTTTCAGTGCTAATATAAAGACATTTAACCAAGCTGGAGCTCGTGAATTTAACCTGTCTGTGTTCGGTCAGTTGGTTGTCATAGTGACAGTTGTAGCGCATGCCACAACACAAGTCTATTCGCCGTCACGCTGTCGCTTTTAATTCGCCTCTTTTGTCTTTTTTTAAACACAAAAACACTCACCACGGTTATCAGAGATATAACCAAGAGTCTCGAGCCTCATATTTCACCTGCTATCTTCTCACCTGCGCTCGTACAGATCAAATACGGCGCTAACGGTAGCTAATGTTGTGTTAGCACACCAGCTAGCTCCATTCATTGCTTTTCTAGAAGCTGCTATTAGCACCACAGCTCGATGCTAGCGCGACCAACACAGACGTAAGTATCATAGTGCATATGCTACAGTGCCATAACGTGAAAGAGCAGGGTGTAAAGTATTTATTAAGGTAACCGTATGATGTTTAGACTCACCTGTGCTGCCACACCGGACAAAATGTGACAATGCGGCGCTTCTTTCTGACGGTACGCCGGGTAATGATGTCCGACGGGAAACAAGTCTTTCTCTTTCTATCCCAGCTTTGAGGTAGACTGCCCTCTATAGGCAGGGAGGTATATGACAGCCTAATGACGGGATAGAAATATACGCTGTTTGTTAAATTATATGCAAGACTTAATTAATGAGTGATGGGTGGCGTGGCTGCTTATATGCTATAGCTTGGATCATAGGCTTTAGTTTTTAAGTCTGTCTATTACTAAGTAGACTTGGACCTGGTTCATGTCTCCATTTGGCGTCGCGAAGAAAGGTAACTTTCATGTCTCATGTTCTCCATTTAAGATTAGAAACTCACTGAATACATGAAATGTTTACTTTCACTTTTAGTGGTGCAGAATGACAGCTTTTCAATCACTTCACACAGTGTACGATTTATAAAACAAACCTGTCCAAACTATGGAGACAGGTGAGGTGAATTTGTCCAGGGAGGTAGCTTGTAACATGTTTGTTGTAACCAATCCCATAATGTAAGCCTTTGTTTGCAGGGTCAAGACATGGGTAAGCTGGACTGCAGCAGTGCTGTCTAGCCAGTGTACATACCTCTCCGTGGAGAAAAAAAGGCACTTCACATGGCCCTGGTAAGTACTCATTTCTCCACTAGAGGTAGCAAAGCTCACAGGTGATTTTTCAGGTCTCTCTCAAAGTTGCAGCAGATGAACACTGGTCATGACTGCTCACCAGATAAACTTAGACAAACTATGAAAAGTCTGCTTTTCTTCCTACAGTAAACTCTGACTTTTTATATGCAGCTTGTTATCATCTTTCTGTGTGTAGAAATCAGACACACAATGACAAAATATTAGTCTTTGTTAATGCATATGTTCCTGTATAGACAAGCAGCTAAAAACACAAACCTCTCCACCTGATTTGAGGAGAATGAGTATGTCTCAGGTGCGTGGAGGGCAAGAATTGCACAATTCCTTATCTCTGTAGTGCAAGTCTGGAGCCTGGCCCCAGTCTGGCTCAGTGTTCAGAGGAATTATGGAAAAATGTAATTCCATAAAACATATATGACTGAACGATGGCAAAGCTCACCCACTGACTATAACCTGAAGGATTCTGGAGGAGTTTTTCATATCCTCCCGACTGTGTCTTCAAAGCCTTCCCTTAAGCTACAATATAAACTCACTTCACTCCAGCACCGCAGGAGACGGATACTGAAAATTGCTGAGGATTACTTAGAACTGAAACAAATCCGTTTGTTTGTCAGTGTCATCGGCTGTGAGGTCTCCTGCAGTCTAAGCATTGGCTTGTGTTTTGTTGTCTGTCCAATAAGGGAGCTGTTTTGTTTCTGTGATTTGTTAATGTCAACTTTAGTAAGCCAGTGAAACACAGTCCCATTATCCAGCTACTTTGACATCACAAGCCCTTAAAACTCTGCAGACTCAGACTGGAACCATACCTTAGTAAGTTCAGCATACCATAACATTTGAAACTGTTGCTAGATGAGACTCAACCATCTGTGAACTCAGGTGCCTCTCAGTCACACCTCACCTACTCCTGCACAATTCCTCTCAGACCTCCACAAAACTGCACTGCTGTTCACTCACAAAGCTTCATTCATAACACAGAAACATATTACTTCATGCTCATATTGTCTCACAGGAGATGCATTTTATTTTACTCATTTATAAAAGATGTAAATCTGTGATTTTACTGACCAGGAAACTGTAATATAGAGATTTTAACTGAAAACCTGCCGCGCCTAATTGAGGATATCATCAATTCTGACTATATGAAGCTCAAATGAATAATTTTCTTACATCTCCAGCTTCATATGTACACGTAATCCAGCCTGTGGAGTGGAAGTTTGTGATAATAGAAGTATGAAATAAAAATGCAAGAATTACACCGGCGTGTATCCGTGTTATAAAGTGTTTATTGATAAAAATAAGTGTATCATAATCTATACAAATGATCACATGACATATATTATATTACGTACAGCCTTCATTGTTTCATTTGATCATTTAAAATGCTTGTAACTGATCTCACATTTTACATGATTCGCACAATATTCACAGTCATCATTAACAGTTCCCCTGATACACATTCTGGATGTAATCTAAGAAATAGTATACAATCTTGTTAAAGAATCATCATCAGAGAATAGTAGAAATTTGTGTTGTTTAAATTGGTATCAAAACTGAATCACCGTTGTATATTGACCATTGGACGGGTGTTATTTCATCACAGCTGGATGAGGTTTATGGCAGACTCATACCAAACCCAGAAGCCTGGATAGACAGGCTCACTAAAGGAGGCCTTGAAGCGGTGGATGAGAGACATGGTGTCTCCTACAGCGTAAAAAGAGAGGGTCCCCCCGCTGTGGTCTAGGAACACCCCAATACGCGATGAGTAGGGTGCGTTGACCTCTATCTGGTCTTTGCTGTGGCGGGCGGAGTAGCTGGAATCAGAGCAGAAGAGGCTCCAAGACTTGCGGTTGTAGCCGATGCGACAGGTGTCTCCGTAGCCCACCCTCTTGATGCCTTTGTAGGTGACTCCGATGGCAGCTCCCTCACCACTCCAGTCAACCTCCCAGTAGTAAGCTCCTCCAGAGAGAGACTCCATACACAGGACCTGGGGCAGGGAGTCAAACCTGGAAGGGTGGTCACCATAGGACTGGGGGTCTCTCTTGAGAGCAGCTTTCCTGTTCCCTCGAGACAAGTAGAGCTGTCTGTAGGCTGTGTTCGGGTCCAGTGTGAGCTGGCAAGCATCTAGGAAGATAAATTAAACATTTAGTTCACAAGAAGAAACATTACATTTGAATTTGCTTGGGTTAAATGTAAAAGAGGAAACCCAAGAAGGAGGAAACCTCTGTTTAAGCAGCTTAAAGCACACCACACCATTGCACCACCCTTTAAAAACAAGCATAGCACTGGAGACCCTTTGACTGGACACAGAAATCAGAATATATCCCAGGGGTTAGATGTCACCTGCCTGCTGTGTGCCTCCACCTCTGCAGGTCACAGCTGGTGAGACACCCGGTGGCCTCGGCTAGATCTGCCCGGCCTATCATCTGGAATGCCAGAGGTATCAACACTGTTTGTTTCCATTTTGTGTAGTGAACTTTTTTTTTTAGAATCTATTAAAAAAAAAAAACTGTTCCCTGACAATTTGCTTAAAACAGAACATTCCTGTAATATTAGAATAAACATGTTTTTTCCCCCCCAGGAGTTTAAACAGAGAGGAAGTAAACTGAAATCACAAAGCACATAAAAAATAATAAAAGTGCCATCCCCTCTCTCTGTCAACACTATGGGACATACAGTAGTTACTACAATCAGATTTTGTGGCCAGCCACAGGGTCTGACAGAGAACTTCATCAACATCTAATTTGCCTCATGCACTGAAATGAGCAGGGAGAGCAGGGATCTGTGTCAGCACAGAAGACAAGAAAACATTATCGGAGAAGCTGAAACTCACATCTCATGAAGTCGTCTCGGTGCTGAGGTTCCTTGACTGGTACAGTCTTGTACATGGCAGCTTCTTCACCTGTGAAAGCAAATACATGTATCATGTTAGAAAATGGTCATAATGGATTATAAGCTTTTTAATTGAAGGGTTTATTTATTTCTATTAGATCATGCTGTTAATCACAAACTTATTTTTAGGCCTGTGACTATCACAATATCTAGTAATCTGGTCATCATTAGTGAAGCTGACGTCAAAGACTGTGCAGCTCAGCCTAATTCGACTTTAGAGGAGTGTGTTCAGGTAAACTCACTGGCAGCTTGACATGCTAACCAGAGTAAACATTTAACCCTGTGGCAACGGAGTGACCTCCCGCTACCCTCTAATGAATGTCAATACTCCAGCTATGACCAAACATCAAACAGAGTTGCACAAAGCCCCATTGAGAACAAGGGAAATTGTAAATCTCGCTAACTTTCCGTGTCTGCAAGTGTGCTTGCAGTTTAGGTCCATATAAAATCTAAACACGGAAGCTCTGCTGGCTTAATGATTGTCTAAAAGTAATATGTATTAATGTTATTACTCACTTTTTACGGATCGTCTCTTTTTGGAGTCATCCAGCTGGCAGAAGGTCATTTTGTTAACTGTAAAAAAAAAAGTTTTAAATGAATTAGTTAAACACAATACAATTCACATTTTCTCTACTATCACACTATCAGCATTGAGTTGATGCCCTCTCCACACTCACCTGCTTTGGCTACCTTAACCAGTTCTTCATTGCTGAATTCATTCAGGTGCTGCTTCATCTCAGAGACGGCCTTATTCACTGGGCCAAAGCTGAAGTATGGATTGACGCTCACTGTAGGCAGCTCCTCAGCCTCTGTCTGGGCTATCAGCATGTGGTAGGTCTAATACGGATACACAACAATGCAGTTATGATCAGTGATCATTACTAAATGCATGTAGATGGTGGATTTGTGCCGGTATCATGTTATGAAAGTGGTTGTCACACACCTGGATGAAGTGGATGTGGTCCTCGGTGCGGGACAGCTGGGTGATCTCGTTGTCCCTCCTCTTCAGATCAGCGATCTCGTGGGTCAGACGCTCCATGTGGCCCTCTGCGTTGTTGAGCGCTGCTCTCTTGTTGGAGGAGATCAGCTTGGCCATCTCTTGCTGCATCCTCTCGATGGAGCGCATCATGTCGGCAAACATCTTCTCGCATTCCTGCAGTGCTCTCTGGGCTGAGTTCTACACAAGCAACATGGGATGCATGCCATTAATTACACTGGGTGTTACACTGGTTTTACCAGAAGCTGTCATCACTGCTACATGTAGGAATGTATGTATGTTTTGGTAGGTGAACAAGCTTTCCATTCAATCTGGAGTGGTTAGTCTGGTCTTATCTGGAAGATGGATGATGGTGACACACACCTTGAGAGAGTCCACTGCTTGTTTTAGCTCCTCCATTTGCTTGAGTCTGTCATGAATCTTCTCCTGGATCTCAGCCTGGGTAGCACCCAGCCGTTGCTATGGGGGAAACAACAGACACTGTTGGTGGTGACAGATCAGATCTACAAATCAAGAACTCAAATTGACAAAATCATCTAATCCAGATGTTTTTCAAACTTAAGACTTGAGACTGTAAAACAGTGCACAGCTCAAAGCTGATAGTGAAAGCTATACGTGCAGGTAGCAACATTTTTTTCACTTGGGTGTGACTCGCTAAGTGCTCGAGGCTTTGTTTTATGGGTTTGTTTAAACTAATGTAATCTGCCACTGTAGCACTTGCGCAATGACCTATACATGTGTCACCTCTGATTCACAAATGACAAATGGGCATTGAATAATACTTGGCATGTTAAGCAAAGCACATTTTAGCAGAAAAACCAGTGCCGTCACTTTGAAATAAGGTCTTAACCTACCTGCTCTTCCGCTCTTTCCTGCTCAGCAGACACCATGTCGTGACCTTTGTGTTCCTTCACCGTACACAGCACGCAGATACACATTTGGTCAGTGCGACAGAACAGCTCCAGACCCTTCTGATGCTGGGGACAGATCTGTCTGTCCAGGTGGCCGATTTCATCCACCAGCTTGTGCCTCTTAAAAGTGGCGGACTCAAAGTGGGGCTTGAGATGTTTCTCGCAGTAAGAAGCCAGACACATCAGGCAGGTCTTGATGGCTTTGTGCTTCTTTCCAATGCAGATGTCGCAACCTACATCCTGGGGTCCAGCGTAGTTGTAGTCAGGGGACGGAGGTGGAGGTGGAAAGGATTCGCTGTTGCGTTGGATGGTGGACTGCCGAGAGCCTCCAATGCGTCTCGGAGTGGGCCTCTTGTTGTAGCTGACCCTGCACTGTGGGCAAAGGTACGAGCCCGTGTAGTCAGCATGGTCCCAGTATGTCTTCAGGCAAATGGAGCAGAATATGTGGCCACATGGGATAGACACAGGATCCCTGAGATATTCCTTACAGAGGAAGCAGCTTTCCTGTTCGGACGCCATGGAGACAACTTAGAGCTGTTCCCTCTAATGCAGTGAAGACTTAGATACAGGCAGTGGCGACTTGTGTCAGCACAGTGGCAAAGTGATCCTGCAGGTACTACAGGAGCAAGTTATATAGAGTAAACAGAGAGGGAGGCTAAACTGGTTAAGCCGAAACCAGTCAAACAAGGGCGGGGCAAGAAAAAGAACACAGTGAAGAAATAAAATGTGTGGTCATAAGGTTTGGCCTTTAGTGCTGACAGTAAAAGTCCATCCCCTTGATGTGCTGTAGTTTTTTATTGTTTCACCTAGACACCATGAAAATAAAAAGACAGTACACAGTAGGCCTTGAGGATTTCTTGAGCAGGGAAGGGGTGCAGAGCATGAAAAGTGCTGTGCAGGATAATATCAGTAGTATTTGAATCTCAGAAATAATACTAACAATAATAAAAGCAAAAGTCAAAAAGTAACAAGGCATCAATAAAATGCATTGTAAAGAAAGCACAGGTGTGTCACACTATAGTTGAGTGTACTCTAATTGCTGAGTGTTAGAGATTGCCTGGAGACAGACTGTTCCCTTTGGGCATGTGATGATACCCTCTCAAGTCACAGTACAAACTGACCTCAAGATTATTCATTGCACTTTGACTAATAATAATACAACTCATTTTCTGGAAATCAAACTTTAATATCTCAGCGTCAGCTCGTTTCATGGCCACTGGATAAGATGTAGCTTTCTCTTTCTAAATTCAGCCGTTTGGCCCTCTAGAGACAGCGAAATCTCTGACCTTCGCCTCACCAGTAACAAGTTAATTATCAACTCTGTGTTACTTTACATTTCGCCAGTGATTTCTTCTGAGGTTTGACATGGCACCAATTTTTTTTTAAGTCAAAACTGGAGTTGTATGTCTGTGGCATACGCTAAGGTCAACTAGAATACCATCTGAAATAAGAAAATGTTCACCTTGAGACCAAAGCAATCATAAGAATGTTTTCTGTTATGAGCTAAATACCTTCCTCTGTAGATTTCTTACAGTGAACACACCTCCCAGCCAAGATGGAGTTTCGGGGTTGTTGAAATGGAGATAGGAATGCAACTACACTTGATAGCCCAGATAACAGGAGGGCCGAGAAAGCCTGCTTAAAAGATTCCATTGTGTAAGAGCCAGCAGGGCCAGAGCTGACTGCCAGGCATTATAGGGTCTGTTGTCCGTCAACAACAGTAACTACGGCTGACATGCTAGACTAAATGTAGCATCTTATACGACCAAAAGTTCCACTGACAGGGGTCATACTCCTGAATTCAGGTGACACTGACACGTGAACTGCTGTAGTAGGTATAATAAGGTGGAAATCGGTGTTAACAAAAACATATTTGATTTTTCTTCAGTTTCAACTGAATTTATTTTCATAAAAAGATGCGAATATATAATTAATAATTTTTATTTTGACTTTCAAAAGACCTTGAAGCACTCATCTAGGCAATATTACAAGAATTCTGCAAGAATTATTAAAATTCTAATTTATATAATTACATTTTTATCTTGTGGATTAACAAAGCTAATATTTAATATTCGTTGCATATGGTTCATCAGTGTGGTCCTATTTGTAATGACAGTGACAATTACAAGTGTCTTGTATGCTCATCTGATTTCAAACTAAACACATTTTCTCAATAATAAGAGTAGCATTTAAAATTGTGACATTTTATCATTGTCTTGCAAAGCATTTTCCAATCTGTACTTTGTTTTTTTTTTCAACAAAATCTCCACCAAACACTTTCGGTAATAGTCCCCATCAGAGCGCCAATTCTCGCTGACCAATCAGCGGTCTGCAGTGTTTTAACTCCACCTTTTAGTATTGGCTCAGCTCGTTTGCAATCTCAACAGAGGGATGATGAAAGAAACATACACAAAGGAGTGATTCAATCAGTGCCATTCACAACTCTTGCCCATGGAAACTTGAAATAACTGTTGTAGTATGTAACAAACTCACAGCTTAACTGGCCCTTTAATTATGGTTTTAAGAGACAGGGGAGGAGATGGACTTTGCTTCCATAAAGAGAAAATATAGACAATTTATGGGAAGAAGGACTTGTTGTTTTACTATTACTACACCTAAACTTAATATCTAAGCTGCTGGACTCATAATGGTTCTCCTTGACTTCTTCCCCTGTTGAAAGTTTCTTTCACTTTTGAATCTGTTCCAGCACAAACAGGCTTGTGAGAGCAAAATGTCATCAAATGAACATTTATCAAGTATGCATTACCTTACACGACCCACCCTCCACTTATAAGTGTGTGTTACAAAACACAAACCTGCTTCCTCTGAACATCCCGTGAATTGTTGAAGGACAAGGGCTCAGGTTTGAGTTTGGCTGACTAACTTCATTTGCTTATCGTGTTTATCGTGCAGGACTCAGTGCAGCTTTTAGGTAAAATTAATATTGTAGTTTCAATTTTTAACTATGCACACACACAAACTAACCATGCTAGTTTGTGTCTTATATCAATTCTGCTTCACACATTAAAAATTCCTTAATTTTGGGATGAATCCAGTTTTTATTTGGACAAACTCCCTTGAATGCAGCTCTGATCGACAATGCACACGAGCTGGTTTTTGCTTTTTCTCTTGGCTGAGGTTGTCGTGACAACAGCGATGCTTACTGGCGGCATGCAACCCTTCCATTTACACTTTGTCTGTTTGTGTATCTACCAAAATCAACAAATGCGTTCACCTTTTTCCCATAACATGTTTAAATATTGCGTTCATCCTGTTTTTATTCCTCACTACTGAGAAGTTGTTCCCTGTTTCCTTTGATCAAATAGCCATCTGTGCTCTCGTGCACTCGCCCTGCAGAAAAGCATGCTCACCGCGCCTTAATGAAGGTTGACCTTTCTCCTTGAACTTGGACTGAGCTATAGATGACTGTGGAGTTTCAGTCTGCTTCATCAAAGAACGCTGAAACTACTCTTGATTAGAGGCTTGTTATTGAATCTTATTAAAGTGTTTAATAAACATTATCATGCTTTATATTGACTTTCTTAAATAAATAGACATTTCTGGTCATAAGTGCAAAGTTTAGACACTTCTATTGTCTGTCTTGAGTTACAAAAGCTTTATTCAAAGTTTTGTCCGTTGGCAGTCGGCACTAACAGGTTGTTAATCTGTAAGTACAGAGTGCTCCCTCTACACTGGACTCGAGGAAGGAAGGAAAAACTGGCTTATCAGCAACCCGGCCAAATATGGGGAGGTGAAACTACCAAGTCTATGAAGTAATGCAAGATATGAAGTGAAGGTGGAGCTAATGTAATTTTTACAACCTGAAATGATCACCTTTTTTGCTGATTACACATGAAACAGAAAATGCAAAATACAAAACTTTTAAGTTCAAGTAGTTCGTTCACAGCAGGGGCTAATCTAATCCGGAACAAAAGACTCAGAAAAATACTGTGAACGGTGCGTTAGTATTGGTAGAAACCGGTAAACTACAGGCCTCATTAAAATGTAAATGAGAGGCGATGATGTCAGTAGTCTGGGTCATAAATTAGGTTAACTAATTAGGTAACTATGGGCTAAATTAGGTAACTATGAGAGGGACATGTTTTTGGCATGAAAAACTGCAACATAACTTGTGATGAAGCATGTACACAAATATGTAAAACATCCAGTGTAACAACACACCTGGGCCTGTCAGGAATGTTCTGCACGTGCACACACCCCCGTGCATGCGCGTTTCCGTTTGTTATCTCGACCAGGAATATTTTTCTTTCAGCTGCACAAACTACAGTTACAAACAGACTTGTAAAAGTGACATGACTGGTCTGACTGGACACAGTGTAAATACCTGAGCTCTGAGTTTTTACAGAGTTTTTAGGTAATAAGAGGCAGCAAGTGGGGACTTTTGAAATGACTTTGAACCTCTGCTTGTGTTCACTGTGTCTGTTTGTTTATTGGGTGGTCCCGTAAATTCCTACAGTACCTTAAGGCTGCATTTGTGTTTGTCGGACTATAACCGGTTTAAGACAATGGCGATTCTGTCTGACAACAATAGGTGGAAATACAGCTGCTGAGAAGTGTGTGCGCAATACATCCACAGATGAGCCACAAGAGAAAATAGAGAATAAAGGAAGCACTGAGGAAAATGGAGGTTTTTTTCTAGCGCCCTTAGTTGTCACTACTTATGCTTTTTACATTTCATTCATTCTGCTTCTTTCACTCTGTTCTCTCTCTCACCTCCTGTCTGCCAACCCTCCCTCTCTCACACACACACTCTCTCTTCCTCTCTCTCTCTCTCTCACACACACACACACACACTCTCTCTCTCTCTCTCTCTCTCTTCCTCTCTCTCTCTCTCCCTGCTCAACCTGTTTATCTGAACTGGGCAGGGCTCGATATACTCACAGCACAGGGGGAGGGCCTTGCCTGCTTTCAATCAATAACCTCTGGAATTCAGAAATACAAGTAGGTCCTGTCTCTGGCAGGCTGTACCACACTCTTGAGGGCGGGCTCCTAGGCACACTCGACGAAATCTCTATCTACTACTGGCATTCTCTGTCTGTTTCCGCAGGTCTGACTGTGTTTTTAGTCCATCACAATGGCTGATCACACGTCTCCAGATTACTTCAACTGCTCCCTGTGCCTGAACCTTCTGAGGGACCCTGTGGCTATCCCCTGTGGCCACAGTTTCTGCATGGACTGCATCAGTGGCTACTGGAATGAGGCTGACTACACAGGGATTTACATTTGTCCTCAATGTAAGATCACGTTCACCCAAAGGCCTGTGCTGCGGCCCAATGCTACTCTGAGCATGGTGGCTGAGAAGATCAAGAAGAGCGGTCTCACTCTCAACCTCAACACATCCCAGGGGAACGTCTACGCCGGACCAAGTGACGTCCCCTGTGACTTCTGCTCTGGGAAGAAATTAAAGGCTGTTAAGTCCTGTCTTAACTGTCTGGCGTCCTACTGCGAGAAGCACCTGAAGCCACATTATGAATCAGCCACCTTCAAAAGGCACAAGCTGGTGGATGAGCTGGGAAACCTGGACAGGAAGATCTGCCCACAGCACCAGAAATCCTTGGAGCTCTTCTGTCGAACAGACCAGATGTGTATCTGTGCGATCTGCACAGTCAGTGAACACAGAGGCCATGACATTGTCTCAGCTGAGGCAGAGAGGGGTGAGAAACAGGTAAGAAAATCTCCTGTCTCGGTCCATGGACCCTTTTAAGAGACTAAAAACTGGAGTAGTATTGTTCACCTGTTGGAAAAAACACTTTGCATCTGCTTTGCAAAGAATGAATGTATGATTTCATGTCAGAGAGCCAAGGTGTGTATTTAGTAACCTGAGAGAAACCACAAGCTAAAACTCACTTCCTCTAATATGTTTGTATGTATGTAAGATAGATAGATGAATTCAACAGAGGCACACTCACAATACATTGGAAATATATATAGGAAGTCATTGAAGGATTCTGTGTGAAAGGAAACAGGGTGTTTTTCCCAACTCCAGCCCCTGCACTACGACTGGCGTAGTTGTACTTTGACCCATTTCAGGAACGCTATCAGCTAAACTGGCAGGCATTCACCGCCAAAACAAATCCAGCTCTCTGATTAGCTGTATGGAAGCGGGGTGGGAGTGTCTTATAGTTATCGCCTCTGAAAGTTGCTTTTCAGAGAATGTGGTTTTCCAGCTGTGGGATAGATACACAGAAACCGTCGACTTCCTTTTGCTGTGCTGGTTCCCACCTGTGGGAGTGGGTCTGTAATAATACTGGAATGTCAGGGGGTCAAAGCCTTGAACGCCTCAATCACAACGTAACCATTGCAAAGCACATTCAAATCCCTCGCCAATCACAGTGCCAATAAAACGATTTAGAGTCAATAAGACTGTCAACAGATACTGTGAAATACATTTTTATTGTATGTAACAATAATACCTTCTACGCCTGACTAATTTATGACGTCCGGGAATATGGGGTAAGTGATTTTTAGGGCATGATCAATTAATAATTCATCCTGTTGTATTCTTTACAACATGAGTCTGGTTTCTCTCATCTAAAGATTTACAACCTGAATCTCACACATCTCACCCCTGCTCTCTCACTCCCCTCCCCCCCTCGACGTAGATTCCCCACATTCCTCAAGCTTATCTTGAAGAATGGGTTGGTGGGCTTGAGTAAAAGCTGAATTAGAAGCCCTCTATTCTGCATGTCACTGCTGTGTGCACCTTGAAACATCTCTTTAAAAGTCAGGCAGCGGTAGATTCGCATTCCTCACATGGCCAGAATTCCATTACAGATTTCCCCCCCATCTCCCTCTGAGATAAAAGCCGGCCGTATTAAGAAGACTCTTTTAGCAGGGTGTATTAGACATGCCGAGGGGCCTCCCCAGATATTTCTTAATGAGAAAGAATGTTTTTTTACTGAACCAACAAATATGAGGCTTTATATCTCGGACAATAAAACAGCATGACATTGAACTACATACTTATGCATAGTTCTGCATAATAAATTGAAAGAGGTCAGTACAGCCAGTCAGCATGGGATTGCATGCTGAACAAAACAGTGAAATAAAAGGCTGTGTGATATGCTTTTATTCTGCAGAAACTCCTGGGAGTCTCTCAAGCCGAGATTAGACAAAAATGCCAAGAGAGGGTGAAGGAGCTGGAGGAGCTAAAGACTGCTGTGGATTCACTGAAGGTAAGGATTATAACTCTCTCTTCTAACTATTCCATGCAAAAAAAAAAACAAAAATGCTGCTTGTGTGTCATCTGTATAATGCTTACATCTTCCGTGTTGCGTCCAGAACTCGGCCCAGAGAGCCATGGTGGAGAGCCAGAAGATGTTTGAGGACATGATCCGCTCCATTGAGAGAATGAGGTCAGAGGTGAGCAAGTTGATTGGTATCAACGAGAAGGCTGCTTTCAACCAAGCCGAGGCTTTGATCGAGCGACTGGAACAAGAGATTGACGAGCTGAAGAAAAAAGAGTCCGGTCTCAAGCAGCTGTACAGCACTGAGGACCACATCCACTTTCTGCAGGTAACATCTATAGAGAAAGTATTATATAACTAAAGAAGAAGTACACCTGGAGTCACCTTTAATTGATATTAAGTAATCCCATGGTATCATCCAACATATAAGGCAGGATACTGTGAAACTGTGTCATCATGACTTTTTATTCTTACTCAGGCCTAATACAAGTTAATATACAATGAGGGTGTGGTTTGTGATCACAGTGACACTATTAATCCCATGTTTTGTGTCAGCTGGGCGTAAGAATTCCTAAACAAGCACCTGTGGAGGCATTAATAGCAGCAATTTGAGATACTACTCACACTATTGTGGATGGAAATATAGATGGACAAAAAATGTCCCAATCTTTAGATTCCCCTTTAATCTAACTCCAAAGTTTAAAATGCTTTAGAGCCACATTTCAGGTGTAAAAAACACATTAGATAGTTCATTCGTCCTCATCAAGACACTTTTCTTTTCCCATCAGAACTTCAACTACCTTTGCACCCCCACTGATGACGGCTTCATACCCAGAGTGACCGTGAACCCTGACTTCTCCTTCGGAGCCGTCAGGAAAGCTGTAGCTGAGATCAAGGAGCGCCTGGAGGAGTTTGGCAGAGAGGAGCTGCTTAAGATCTCCAAGTCAGGTCTGACCATGACAGCAGAAACACAATACTTCCCCAGGATGGACAGAAATCCCCCAAAACTCAATTTACTAAAAATAAATGTGTTCTGTCTTATAGTGAATGAGGTTCCGGTGTACACTACAGAAAGTCGAACATTGGACAGAAGGAGCAGAGGTGAGTACTGTCACGTCCTATAGCAGTACAAGACTGAAGGAAGGTTAATTATTATTTAGGTTGATAATGCAGTCGTCATGAGTGGTTGCAGGTAATTGCATCATAGGCTCTTCCTTTAAAAACACACAGAAACTCACCAAAGACAGAATGAATGGCATGTGTGTGGGCGTATGCGGTTCAGGTTGACCTAACAGTGTTTTTTCATGTGCAGGAAAAGAAATGCAAGTGGACAACACTCCTCCTCCAGAGCCAAAGATCAGAGCAGATTTTGTGAAATGTAAGCATCTGGGGTATTTATCTGAAATGGGACTATTTGACTCTCCAGTTTCCAAATAAATACAATAAAATGTTTTTATTAATCTCCTCCAGACTTCTGCCAGCTGAAACTGGACCCTAACACAGCCTACAAGGAGCTGTACATCTCTGAAAACAGCAGAAAAGTCATCCGCACCAGGGACCTGCAGCCCTACGGAGAGAACTCGGAGAGGTTCGACAGCTTCGCCCAGGTGCTGTGCAGGGAGGCCTTGT
Source organism: Protonibea diacanthus (assembly GCA_028641955.1). NCBI lineage: Eukaryota > Metazoa > Chordata > Actinopteri > Sciaenidae > Protonibea > Protonibea diacanthus. The sequence continues at coordinate 5,362,143 of CM053990.1, read as the reverse complement.
CCGGAGGCCGCTTCTACTGGGAGATCGAGTGGAGCGGGGAGTTCTCCATCGGAGTGGCCTACAGGAGCATCAGCCGGAAGGGCAAAGGCTCGCTGTGTCTGCTGGGCTACAACGACAAATCCTGGAGCCTCCTCTGCTCCGACACAGGTTACTCTGCCTGGCACAACCGGGTGGACAAATCCATCAGCGCCCCCCACTCCCCCAGGATAGGCGTGTACCTGGACCACACTGCAGGTGTGCTGGCGTTTTATAGCATAGGCAGCAGCATGACCCTCCTGCACAGGTTTGAGACCACATTTGTTGAGCCCCTCTACCCAGGCTTTGGAGTAGGAACCTCAGTGAAGATCTGCAACATCAAGTGAATGCCGATATTTGAGCTCTTGTGTGAAAATATTTTCCATATGTTTCTCATAATATACAGCAAAGCTTTTGGATATATATATATATATATATATTTTGCAACATTTTGAAACTGTACCAAACCACATTAATGAAGCTGTACTGCTTATTTTTGAAGACAAATGTGTATAAACTTGTTTTTTTTTAACTCCACACATCACATATTATATTTTGCATTATGCTGTCAAATCATATTTTCATGATAGTTTTCTAAGACACTATTGAAATACTTTATTACTACATAATCCCACAAGTGTTATCCCTTTTAGCATCTGATAATAATTGCTGGATAATATTATAACATGTCAGTATGTCATAAATGTCAGTCTCACTATTACTCCATAAAGTATGTGACATATCTCAAGATAACCTGAGGTACGTTTGCTTTATGATAGGTCATTACATTGTTGGACAAATTTATTGCACTCTTGTGATCGGTATGAAGAATACATTGATGTAAATGTTGGTGCATTGATACGTATTATTATAGTTTTATCACATCCAGAATAACATTTCATTGTCAGTTCGTTTTGTCATGTTTTGATATTATCTGATAGTTGTCATATCAGTTGCTGAAAGTCCGTACCGTTTTTTCTTTTTTTTCACTTGAACTAACCTTTATTTAATTTGATGTACGTATGTTTACTTACTATATAATGGACAACCAGAGAATAATTGATATCAAGAAAAGACTTGTTTTGTAATAAAATGATTCGATGGTTCTAAATAAAGAGCTAAATGAATGAAGTGATTTTGTGGTTTGAGATTATTTATCTGTTTTGGCATAAAAACCAAATGGTGTTATATCTATATCATCAAATTAAATACGTTATTGGATTAGGAATATTTAAGTAAGAAAATAGATCTTTGATTTATTTGATTGTTTTTGCTTTATGAATATTACAACGGTAGCTGCATCCACAGAGAAATGAACATTTGCTTAATTAATCTCATAACTCCCTCTGTTGGCTGATCACAGGAACTGAGATGAAATAAAAAATATTATGACCACTGTTACTATGGAGATAATGTGAATAATTACATTTATAGTCTGCCAGAATAACAGGAAGTGTTCCTTTCTGACTCAGTCTTCAAAAATGCATCATGTCAACAGGAAGGCAATATACTGCATTACAAAACATACAACGAACTCTTTTACATGTCCAAACAGCAGCTTGTACACACCAGTTTATGTAAAATATAAACCAGCTCACTGTGTATATTTATCTTCATGTGTAAAAATCAATATTGCTTTTTCCTGCACAAACATAGTCAAGACACGTGCAAATTCAAATCAGTCATTATGGGAGACACTGGGTGTGCAGCAGTCACATAGCAGAACGGTTTCTTCATTAATCTCCTGGTCTTTGTTTGAATGCGATTTGAAGGCCGTAGTAACTCATCAGGAGCAGAGGTATTACTTATACCGATAATAATGTCTCCATTGGCTGACAGTGAGCCAGCATGCACAATGCCAAACTCCAGAAACTGAAGCAGCTGAAAGGAATTCAGCCATCATGCTGATAAGGGTAGTATATAGTATATCATCCTGTATGCTGTCAGCCACCTTTCAAATCCTGTTCAGCGCAGGACATGTACGCTTGTATTCATTATATGATTTTTTTCTAACTCATACTTTTTACATCAGTAAGCATTTTTCAACAGATTACAGTGTAAATAACTGGAGTGCACATGATCATGAGGTTTGCAGGTCAAATCCTGACTGAGGCTACTGCTACAGCCATTACAGGAACTATCAGTGTGTTCAGCATTGCTACTAATAGTGGAGCAGTCCTATTTCAAATCCACAGCCCCTATCTTTGATTAAGCATATGGTGCATTATGACATGTTCTCGAGTTTAACTTCTCACTTATTATTATAAACAAACTCAAACTGTGTTAGCTCCCACACACACCTGGTTGATTGGGTGTCTGATTTTTAAGATGTATTTAATTAAAATTATGACTTCTCTTCTGTTTTACTGATAATTAATTCTGCACATGTGGTTTGTATTTGAGTGTGTAGAGTACAGGGTGAAAACACGCACAACACGCCACACACTGTTTGAAGCGCAGGGTCAGCTGTTTGAATCCTAAGGCTGGAAAGCTCTTCCCTACGAAAACTGTCAAACTCTTTGATGCACTTTGACAAATACCTACAGGCCTTAGACATGTTGAGAGACTTCAGTTTACTCTCACACAACCCTATGGCAACAACTATTGTGTTCGGTGGTGCAATAGTTACAGAGCTGAAAACCTTGTGAGAAGTTTTAGTCTATCAGTTACTTTAATTCATTTTCTTGTGTTAAATGAGCAACACACAGAATCAAATACATGCATGTTATATAAAAAGTAGAGAGACAGAAAACAAGAACAATAGCCATCTATTTATTGGTTCCCAGGATTTTAACAGGAAGTTGAGCATACAACGCTCAAAAGAAAATAAAGCATGACAGTCCAAAATTCAGACATCATAGCCAACGATTCCTCCTTTGCCAATGCACTCTCCAATGTAGAACCACATCAACACTTCAGTTGCCACCAGTCCGTTCCTAAAAGCATCCTGTGAGGAAACAAAAAATTGATTTTAGATTTGCTTCTGGAGAAGTCATTCAGCCACTGACAACAATCTTCCTGTTATTGTTCATTTTGTGGATTGATTTAATTATGTTCTCATTTTGTACAGCACAGACTTCGACAAAGAAAACAGAATACTAGATTACTCCTAATCGTTTTCACAGCCTTTGCTAAGATGCAATGATTCAATAATTTTTCATCTGAGCTTTAAAAACATTTCAGTCTCTGATGTTTTGTCTCCTGGCTCGTAAGACCTTTAAGACATGTTTAACATTTTACAACACGAGTATGCCTTTGTCAACAATGGTATGTGTGCTGCTGTAGACACATGCAAATGACAGAACACATTCTCAAATTTCTTCCATTCACCATTCTGATTACATCCGATAACAAGTGATAACATCCCCTCAAGTATTACTCTATAAAATCTCTAAACTTACTATGGTACATTTTGAATACCCACTTGGTGGTTAGAATTTGTTTAAATATGATTATTAAAAAGTCAAAAAGATTGAACACTTTATGTCAAAATACTTTTGGGATCTTTTGGGAGCTGTCAATAAACCTCACCATGAACAGCTCGAAAAATTCATAAGTTTAAAAAATAAAATTGTCTTCTACAAAAGCAAAAATTCCATTCACTTCCATTCCAGCATCAGCACTGGATATAACTTGTGTGTTTTTTGCCAAAACATTTTATATGAGAGACACTTAAAACTGAAGAAAACTATTTCAGTTTAACTCACTGTAGGAGTGAAAGCTTCACGACAACATGGTTTTCTATGTGTTACATTAACATTGGCACCTATGTTTACCTGATGCACAAACACCTTTATATTGTTTATATTTATCAACACTTTTTTTTTAATCTTCCTTTTATTTTTTCTTGATGTTTGTTATGCACTAATAAGTCTTATTTTGAATGAAACCTATGCAGGTAACCTACTGCTCTGTCAACTACTCTTGGAGACAAGTCTCGAGAACCAGATCTAAAATTAGCATGGGACATATACAAAAAGACCATTAGATGCTTGCACTGGGATTTCTAATGACAAGACATATCACTATGATTTGTAATAACAAAGACTTCATATGTTTTGTTGATCCAATCATTTGATACATTTGCTATCTTAATATATACATACACAGAGAGAAAACAAGGTCTGTCTGACAATAACACACACGCACCTTCACTGTGGTTTGACCGAGCCGTCCTGACTGGGCACCCTTGATCAGGTTTGTGGCAGCCTCGATGGCTTTGGGGATCTCGGCAGGAGAAGGGGGGACGAGTTCAACACGGGCATAGTGCCAGAAGGTCGCTAACCGAGGTTTGGAGTAGGTGACAGCGGCTAAAGAGAGAAAGAAATGTTGTTATTATTATTATTAAAATGAGCCTGGTGCAGCTAACGTTAGCTTTAAGCTGTAGTGCTCACCGGTAGCATTAGCCTAGCCGCGTCCTATCAATGAAGATTATAACAAAATGCCTGCCTGTGACACAGTTAGCCATTATTGGACATATTTAAAGATTAATAAGACAAGAAATGAACTCACCGCCGACCAGTGAGGGTACTTTACCGACCAGTTTTTGCACCGCCTGTGCCATGTTGATGCGTCTGTCGATGCTAACTGACTGAATGTCACCTCCAAGGACCAGGACCCGCGACCGCTGCAGCTGACCGCGCAAGTGCCTGAACAGAAACAGCTATTGGTCTAGGTCAGCAGTTATTGGATATTTATAGCTCACATTATGTAATGTTTACATGGCGTATGACATTTGGACGTTTCCAGAGTTTTAATATCTACTAAATTCACCCTCCATGCAGTGTTAATCAGCCTGATCAGTTTAGTTACAGAGTTCGATAGCTAATGAAGCTAAATGCTAACACGCTAGCTGCAGTTTTGCCACATGGCCTCTAGAGGGAGCAGTGACAAGAGTTTTGAACCTAGATAGATAGATAGATAGATAGATAGATAGATAGATAGATAGATAGATCCGACTATTATATTTGTGTATAAACTTGGGTTGTGTCTTTCGTTTATTAATTTTTCAGATTGAACTTAAAAATGTTACACAACAAACAAAAGATTAGTTAATTGCTACAATATTTGCCATCAGCTACATTCTCAATGAACATACAACATTTTATATGTACTGTTTTATGCATCAAGTTCATCAAGTTCATGTATACAACACACTCCCACCCAAAACAATACAATTAACACTTTTTAAAATAATATTTAAGGATCATACAATGTTTTTCTTTTCATTTATGCTGATAGTTTGTGTTTTCTCACAGTCACTCGGTTCCATTCATCACAGTACAATAAGAAATATAGCTTGTACAGATTATGGTCCTTATGGAGCATTTATTTATTCTATTCTATTCTATCTGATTGACATCATGTGGCAACTAAGAAGAATTAAATCTTCTACGACTCTGTTTGTATAATACTGAACCAAAAATACATGTGTGGTTTGTGCAGCTGACACAGTTGTTACAGTTTCATTTATTTATTTTTATTTGTTTTGACTTTCCTGGTTATATGCTGAGTTCAGATTAAGGCAGTCTTAGCCAATATAATAATAATAATTTAGAGGTGTGTTTCTTGTTCAGCTCAGTTTGGAGTCTCTCCAGTATGGACAGCATATGGTGTCTTTGTCGCTCACAAAGCTGATATCTCATAATTGTTGTCTTCCTGTTGAGATGCAAACAAGAAAATATGTTAAACATTGTGGTCACTGACAAACTGATAAATGCTGATAAATGCATACATAGATTAAATAGTAGTCTTTTTACCTCAATGTCAGTGATATCTCTGGTGGGTGTATCACTCTGCTTCGACTTGTAGCTGGTCTTATCCATGACTGTTAAGGAAAGAATATGTCCTCCTTCCTTTATTAGCATGATCACATCTTCCAGATAGTTCTCCTCTACATTTTGTCCATTGACTTCCATTATCACATCACCCACAAGTAATCCAGCACTCTGCCCAGGGCCCCCAAAAGCCGCCTACAGGGAGAATAAAAAAGGCAAAATATACCACCAAACAAAATAAGAGTATCCTGACCTGCTCTCTCTCTTTCTTCTTGTTATTTTCGCCTCAGAAATAAGCAATACAGAATTTCATTCCCCACCTGGCTGATAAAGGTCCCAGGACTCTCTGGGACGCAGCCCAGGTTAAAGCCAAATCCCAAAGGACCTTTTTGCAGAGAACAGTGTCTGGGTTTGCAGGAGCCATCAATTTCCTTTTGTGGTGACTGCTCAGCTGCAGAGGCTGGTGTGCTGCTTTCTTTTTCTCTCTCGTCAGCTTCATTCTCACAGAAGAGAAGAGGTGATAGACCCAACTGCAGAAATAAAATAAAGGAAAGAAGCAGACCAGTTTATGTTACGATTAGCATCTGATTTGATATATTTAAAAGTTATGTTCAGGAAAAAATATGTTTCTGGTAAGTTATGCCCACCTTGGTGTAAAACTCCAGCCCCTGGGGAGTGATGGTGGTGAGGGAGACCTGATGTCCACTCAGTCTCACTCTGTCCACAATCTCTTCATGCTTCAGCGACTCCACAGATTCTCCATTGACCTCCAGCAGCAGCTCTCCATCCTTCATGCCTGCCTTTTCTGCTGGACTGCCACTTTCCATCTCACGTAGAACATGGTCTATTATTCATAAATACAAAGATGTATAAGATAAAGATTCAAGTCTAAAATGTGTTTTTGTGCCCTGCTTTTTTTCTCTCTCACATGTGCGGCCCGATGGCGCCTTTTCCAGTCGAAGGAGGAGGCCGTAGCCCTCAGATCCACTGACCAGGTGGACTTTTCTGGCTCTGTAAGGCAGGTTAAGTGGAATAGCAATGGTGGGGAGGATGGGCATCCTCTGTCGCATGTAGATCTTCTCACTCTCGCTGTCGATCACTAGGACGGTGATGTGATCGCCACATTTTTTCATCTACAACAAAACAATATTTATCATAGCTTGACAAGGCTGGCTGTAATAACTTTATTCTTCAAATGTTTTCTGTTATATTTGTCTCTGTTATTAAGAAGTTTAATCACTGGTTTTGGAGTAAATGACAGCTAAACAAAGTACAGTAAAAGAGTGACTGATAGGTTGATTTTATACCATCCTGCTGAGTGCAGAGTGTGTGAGATCGGACACTGTTGCTCCATCCATCCACACCAGGTGATCTCCCTTACGCACCCCTGCCTTTTCAGCCGCACCTCCTGTAGCCAGGTTCACAGAGAAGCGACCTTTCTCTCCTACAGAGCAGAAACAGGAGGAGAAACTGAATAACACTGCCCAGACTTTAACTTAATGTCTCTCTGATAGACATCTAATCTGGAATCTCGGAATTTGTGATTACCAGGAGTAGTGTTACCTTCCACAGGTGTGAAGTTGATGCCCAGACCTGAGACAGGATCCCTGGTTATGTGGCAGAGTCTGGGTGGTTTGCAGCCTTTGCCCTTGTGCACTTTGGCCAGACCTCTGAGGTCTTCACCTCGGGACACAGCCTGCTCATACTCGTTCCCACCCAAGACCAATAAACATAACTGGTGCCCACTTAGCTTTATCTTCCTGGCAACCTGATTGATAAAAAGGGTTAGAATCAGCCCATTTGAGATGCTTCTGTTAGTTTAATAATGTAGTGAGCTTATCTTACCTCAGGGTGAGGAATGTCATCAACATAGCAGTTGTTGACTTCCAGAAGCCTGTCTCCATCTTGAAGGCCACTGCGCCCTGCCACCCCTCCTGTCACTACATTTCTGATTATGTGACCCTGGCGCCCCCTCTCCACCCGTAGATTGAAACCATAGGACTCCCCTTCCTCTCGTTTAAGAACACACAGACGTGGCCTGGGTGTTGACACAGAGTCTGAGAAAGATGAAACAGAAAAGTGCTGTCATACTTTTTCAGAGCAGAGTTTCCTTATGGTTAAATACAAGAAGATAATTAAATATTTATATACAAGATACCTGCATCATCTGTAATGACCATCACTGGGTTGTCTATTCCCTCTTTAGGATTAAATGTAAATTTCCTGCAAAAGGAGAAATGAGAGACACGTGACTATTGACTACTGAAACTATTAAAAAAAAAAAAAAGAAATTTTCCTTCTGTTGACACTGACAAAAGTTACAATGCATTAAAAGCACATATTTGTTTTTCAAAATTAATTCATTTCAAAGCAATAAATCAGTTCCATTAGATATAATTACATTTAAATTTTAGTGCCGATTAATTGCACAAACAAACCTGTTATTATCAGCACGATACGAGTCTTTATCTGTGCACAGTAGGCCTTATCTTAAATGCCCAAAGTCCTAAAGTCAATGTTCCAAGTATCATAATTATACATAGTGTATATATAGTATATACAGTGGAATTAAATGCTGTATACTAAACATTAACATGATATAGCTTTGGAACAGAAATGTCACTGGTCTATGTCATATCTGATCACCTTAACATTATTTTTTATCATGATTATCATTATTATTACTTATTTTATGTTTGATTAGCTGTTAGTATACTGTTAGTACACCTGAAGTGAAATAATGAGGCTGTTTTAGAGATTATGAATATTAGTGCAAATAATTAGAAAAGAACAGAAGACTTACTCTGTCATCCTGATGATTTCCACCAGATCTTGAAAAACAGAGATCACAGCAGAGTAAAACTGAAGCAGTGAAGTTCAATATTCACACATTTCCATACATATTTATCATATCTGCTAAAATATGTGATATAGTTACCATCTTCATTTTCAGCCAGTATTTCTAACACAGTCAGATATGATCTTAAAACGTCAATCACATTATAATATATTAATTTGAACTTACAGCTCTGTCCACGTCTCCGTCTTTCTGTCTGCTAAACCGTCAAACATCAGCTCAGCAGTAAGACTGGCGTTTGAGCTTTGGATGCCTTTAACTATCAGCTGAGGCACCATAAAACAGGGTTTGACTTTGAGTGATTATCTTTAGTCTTTGTCCTCTCTATAAAGGGAGGGAATCAAAGAACAATAAAAACCTTAAAGCTGTAAATGTCTAGTGAATATGGGGCTGATAAAAAAAAAACAAAAAACAGAACATGGCCAACAAGATCTGACACTGAATCTGTCAGTCAAATGTCATATTTACATATTTTTTGCATATTTATATGCCTCAAGACAACCGAGTTCGTGACATTTCATAATCCTTCAAATAAAAAATAAAAAAACGCCTGGTACATGTTGTACTTTCCCATTTGGCACAACTCAGCTATTATACATCAAAAAAGCACAAAGTAATTCTTTGAGGAAAAACAGCTCATGGGTTTAAAAAACATTCTTCTTACATGACTGCGTCATTCATGTAACAATTTCTTTAATAATTTTCATTCATTCCTATCGAGTGTCCAAGTAGTCTGCCGCAGGGATCCATTTTGAGTCTTGTCCTGTTCACCATTTATATATAATATACCATAGAGAAATTACATCATCCCTTTAATGCACAGCAAGATACAAATATTAAGTAAATAAAAGCCATGCTATTCTGCAGAAGTGAACATTTATTATAGCATTTTTCATATTTTCATTAGAACTGAGAGAAATAATAACCAGTCACACCTATTTATCTGCAAAGCTCATGACTTTAAATTGCTATAACTTATTCGTGCTGCTCTGGCTCATTGGCCAGTTCCAGTGATTCGTTGACACTCTAGCCTTGAGCCATAAAAAATTACCCAGCAAAAACCTGCCTTTGCTCTAAGCTCTGTACCTTATAATATTCACTGACTCCATCTGTCCTTGCATGTATATGCTCAGCCAACCTACCCCATATAAATAAAAGTTAAATAAACTAAATGTCACATTTACTCATGGTTACTCATCTCCTCGTAGTGCCTATCAGGTCAAAACCATCACTGTCCTTCACACTTCTTATCTGTTTGGTTCATCATGTCAGTGACACAGCGTCTTTGCTTTTCTGATACTGTGTGAATTAAAAACAAACTATAATCTGTCTCTCATATCACCTCTACATGGCGAAGCAGCCCCTCTCCTGAATAGCTTATACCACAGGCACTTTGGTGCAGCTAATGGGTCACTGTTTGCTTTTCCCCATCATAAACCTTCTTTTTAATGTTCTAGGCCATAGTGATCCTCAATATACACACAAAGACAAGCTGCTGAAGCCAAACTGGGTCTGTTAAATAGTCACAATTGGCTTTCTCACTTTATAAAGAGGAGAACTTTGAGTTATGAATGATGGTCGCGATTTGAAAATATATTTTTTCTTATCTTGAAAGCACTATCCAGACAGAAGAAAAGAAATCAAGTTAAGTGTTCTATTTAAAACTTATATTTAGACTTATAGACAATGGTTGTTGTTGAATGCAGCTCGGGAGAACGCAAAGATGGCACAAGCATGAAAAATATGCTGAAAAAATATATGGAAATTCATAGAATGAAGGAGATGAATGAGATAAACCATATAAGTCAGTTGGAAAACAAAGTTTAGGAGAAAAGGTTTGAATAGATTACCTGCATTTGATCTCATGCTGTGTTTCTTTCCCATCAGGTCAGCAGTCAGCCACACAGACAGACGTAACAGTGGGAGTAATGTACATCCACACACTTATTCTGACCACAGAGAGACTCCTCCCTTTGAGGGACACCAGGCTTAATGTTTAATCTGTGTGTGAAGTTTTGAGCACATGTTCCTATATCTGCTTTGCATGTTATTGTGGACTGGAAGTACAGAACACAAGATCAGTCCCTACTGTTTTGTCCCACTGAATCATTTTTATACTGTCACACTTATTTGTGTGTGTGTGTGTGCACACTATATCTGTGCCTGTTCCCACGAGAATAACATCTGAGACTAACCGTCAGTGCCAAGGCCAAAGCTCAGTGGCAAGTTACACAAACAGACATACAGACAACGTTCCAATAAAAGCAACAGAGTAGTGATTTACAGTTCAGCTGGTGTTACAGCAGGAGGAGGAATGGTGCTGATGCATGACTAAGAACTGACTGACTGGAAATGCAGAAAAAAGGAGGAGGATGAGAAATCAAACATGATTACTGGCCATATCTCTTTCACTTCTCAGTCCAGGAAGCCACACAACGCTTATTATAACACAATATGAGCTATTGGAGGTTATGAACTGGGTCCATGTTTTTGCCATTTCACTAAATTTGTCTGGCATTTCTTTTAGTCTAATTAATTGTGATACCTCTTTGGCATTCACCAGTTATCTCTCATATTTCCCTAGATAAAGTGGCAGCAGGAGATATAAAAGTTACATAAAGTGATGACTTCCTGAACCTTAAATGTTCATGTGAGCTCCAGATATCAGAAATATGAAAGTGAGTGAAGACATCTGACTCCATTCTGCTTTTCTGTGCACTGAATCTTCAAAACATAGCATTCCTATTAGGTTATATTAGGTTATGTATTATACACTGGCATAAAAACCAATACATAAACTTCATAAACTGTTTAAACAAAAATGATAGCACAGCTAATAAATTTACTAGTCAAGGTACCCTTTATGTTGTACTTTATCAGTAATCATAGTTTTCCACCCAGTGCTGTTAGTACGTGACTGTGTGTGTCAGTGTGCCTATGTGTGTGCATAGGTCACTTTGCATTATTGTTCTTCGGGTTATGCATATGATAACCTTTATTTGGTGTCAAGGAAAGAGGGCTTTTTATTATTATAATTCTCACAAGTTATGTTGGATGATGTTTAAACATGCACCTTTGACTAAAACATTTGGGTGTTGGATGATTAATAATAATGTGGTTCCTTTTTGAGATGAGAGCATGCTGCACTTCAGGATAAACTTGATATGCTTGTACAGAGTCACACAGTCATTGTCACCTTACAGAAAATGAGATTACTCTATGTACTAATGCTACTATGATGTATGGGCATTTTTAGTTGTGGAGCGCTTTTGTCGCTCCAGAACAATTAAGTTTCAACTTTGAGTTTTCCAAGACAGTTTTCTATCTTTCAGGAATTAGACATGCAGTTTGTTCAGACATTATGTGATCATACTTACAAATCTGTACAAATTAAACTGCACCAAAAGCATACAGATCACATGATAGTCTCTCTAATTTATAATTGTACCTATCAACCAATCAATAATGTCTAATTGAAGCCTCAGTCCACTAGATGGCAACAAAATCCAAATCAATTTTTTTCTGTACTGAAAACAGTTTTAATATTTTTTATTGAAATTTCACAGAATTTCAGTTAAAACTCTCTTCGGGAAATCTCTGTTTGTTATTACTTCAGCATATTCTGGTATTTGTAAAAAGCTTAGTCAGTCCCAGGCTCTCAGAGTAAAGTGTTTCTTTTTTGGGAAAACAGGTTTGACCTCCCCTCTGCAGGTTTTAAATCCTGGTTTTCAGTGTAATGAGGGCAACTGACTCATACTTATGTTTAACCAAAGGGCAAAGACAGTGACAGAGCAGTTGAGCAGTTTATCATTCAGATCGTACATCAAGATTGTTTGATTTTACCAGGTTTGGGTATAGGCTGTATAATTAATAGGTGTTAGGTATATGTTTTTGTAACTAATGACAACTACTCCTCCTCGTGCTTGCAAGGTGCAAAGGCCCACACACAGTCAATTAGTAACTTCACCTTCACTGAGGTTCAAAGGTTAGGCTACAATATCATTTGTGGAAATGAAATGAAAATATGGTGAGTCAAATTGATTTGTGCAAGTGTGTGTGTCATAGTTGAACTTGGATGTGGACACTCACTAAAAGAAGGAACTAAATGAACATGAATCTGCTAAATCACAGACAAAACGACAGTGAAATAACGGAAAGTGTATGTTTGTGTGATGACATTTCCCTAACCTCTGCCTTCTTAAAGTGGAGCATGGAGAATGATAGAGAGAGCAGAGAGGGAAGGAAAAAGAAAGGGAGAAAGAGAGAGAGAGAGAGCAGAAGAGCCAATCGGCCTTCTATGGGACTTTTCAATCCTGGTTCTGGGTCCAAGTGTCAGTCCCGCTCAGTCATCCCTGATGGGATCCTCCCAGCCACAGGAAGACACAGAGCTCCCATCTGTGCCTAAATCCTTGCCAAAGCACAGGAGTGTACTAACGGTCAAAAATCTGTAAAGGAGACAGTTACCTTTTTGTAAGCATGAGCCCATTTGCGACACATATCTCAAGTCCAAGCGTGGCAGCTGACCTCACTTGACTCCTTGTTGAGCTGCGAGAGATGAGATACATTAAATAGAGGCGGGGACATCTTGTCAGAGAGTCTATAAGGAAAGACAAGGACAAATGCTGCAGAGCCCGAGGCTGATTTCAGCCTCAGTGGGCCTGTGTGACATCCTCGCAGAGTCCAAAGGCCACTCTTTTATCGTGACACACATGGCTTCTCTGTTAGTGTATGTGTCCTGCATTTCCTCAGCCGGTGAATCCATGGCAACAGCCCTGAATGATCCATTCAGGGCAGCCTCCCCTACACCCTCTGCCTTTAAAACTATAGCTCAGCAAATTAGTTGGTTTAGTCCAGATTTATTAGACTCAGGTGGGAAGCAAGACTATTGGTCCATGCAATACTCTTTCTGTCATCTGTTATGAAAACAATTATTTTGTTATTGGAATTGTTTGCTATAGAGGATTTATTCATGCATTTGCTGCTAAGAACTGAAATTTTTGTTGCAGTATTGAAGCTTTTTAGTTGTAGTACCCTTTATTTTCACATGCATCAGACAAGGATTTGAGGTAAAATATTGGTATTAAATGTAATTTGTGAGTTTGAAGTGAAATATGCAACACTTTAGATTTCTTTAACATGAATATGATGATGCAGGTTTAAGATGCAATCTTTTTTTTTCTCCCCAACACTTCCTCTTAAAGTTTGATTGTGAAATGTTGAGTCTGTGTGCGTGTGTGTGTCTCTGCGTGTGTGGTTCTTTTTGGCCAGCGGATCTTTCTGGATGGATGACAATCCAGATGTTGTCTGGAAACACAGATGCTCTTGGGACCATTCATTATTATGACACCATAGAAAATAGCAAAAGTAATAACAAAAACATCATGGGGAATTTGAACATCATTTCTAGCCCAAAACATTTCATTCATATTTTCTTTTAAACTTATTTGATTTGCTGTCTGGTAATAAATCTGCAATACATGTTTTCACCTGAATTTATTTGTTCATGTCATTTATCTTCAAAACCTGAATGAAATGTTTGCCAAGAGTATGTTTTTGGTACGGATCTGCTACTTTCATTTGGCTAGCATCTCTATACACCAATGTTTGTAACATAACTTACTCACTTATTAGACTAACATCAATAATCTTCTTGGATGACTAATGCTTGGACACAATCTTTAATTAAATCTGGGTCTCTCTACTCTATCTCTATGAGAGATGTTGTTGCAGAGAATCTTCATTCAGCAGGAATCACGGTGTATGACAAATACTATGTGCTAATTTTCCTGTGTCCGCTCTTTTCTTCAGAAGCCATAACTGCCGGATCAGCAGTATGACAACTCAGCTAAAGGGTCAGCTCATTTGGGGGACCGGTTTCCCGACATTCAGTTGTACATTGAGCAACAAGGCCAACAGAAATTGTGGATGTAAAAAAGGGAAACGATCACTTGGGTTCAGACTCCACCCAGCAGATATTACGTTATTCTGACCAAGACACACAGATTTTGCTTACAGATGTAAATGTCACTAATTTATAGCCTGTAATTATAATTTTAAAGAAACTGTCTTGAGTGAATGACATGAGGAGACATTTCTTATGCTTGACGTTATATTCTGATGCAAGAAGGAAAAGTTTGAAAAAGATGAAAAAAGACTCATAATTTGCTTTGCTTGCAAGATTTAACTATGGTGTAATAGTTGGTGTCAGTAAGAAGAAGCTGAGTTGTTCACAACAGCAGCTATAATATATAGTATATACAGACTACTGGACACATTTATATACATTTTAAAGAGTTGCCATTAATATTTTGACAGCAATGTAGCAGGTGAAAGTTCATTTTTATAGTAAATTGTGGATATTTACCAATAATGTCAAACAAAATGCAAATAAATAATCAGAATAAGAATCGCTTTTTTGGCCTTTGTTATTTTCTATTTGTATATAACATTTTTATTTCTATAGTTACTTTCTACTCTTTATATAGTTTTGTATAGATGTTTAGCACGAGTTAACTTCTTAACACAGTTATATATTTATCTGCTGTGCAAATTTATGCAATTCCCCTGCACATTTTTTAACTTTTAGAGTTTAACTCTATCTATCTATCTATCTATCTATCTATCTATCTATCTATCTATCTATCTATCTATCTATCTATCTATCTATCTATCTATCTATCTATCTATCTATCTATCTATCTATCTATCTATGTGACTGGGTGCATTAAACATAATTTAAACACATTTAATGTCAAATAGTTTTTTGTTTTTTTTTAGGACTCCAGGAAAAAGTTGAATTTCTGGCTTTTGAGTTTAGAGCGATCTGATTGGCTGTGAGGAACAAGTGTACAACACGTAGGTCTGACGTTAAATCACAAAGACGAATGATGTGGCAAAAATCAAAGGGCGAATAGAAAGAAGTAGTTCCAGTTTAACATTTGTTTTTTTTGTATTGTTATATTTAAGTCCTGTGCAACTCTGTTTGGATTACAAAGAGGATATTAAACACTTAAAATTACAGATGAAATAGGGTTATAAACGCCTTAATTCACTTTAAAAAAAAGTGTGACTGCGTATTCATCCGCCTTATTCAGTTGCACTTCCATTTCCGGGATGTTTTCTCTGCTGACCAGCCTCCACCGCCATTGCAGGTCCAGGGAGTCGATGTAGTGGCAGTCAGTCGTTAGCCAGGGGAAAGCCCGCAAGTAAACAGTTTAGGGACAAATTTAAAAAACCATCACACCGACAGTACGTTTTTATACAAGGCTTAGAGTTAATTCATTTGGACTTTTAGACTAGAGGCTCCCTGGCTGTCCGGCTAGGATCTGAGAGAAGAAGCCGTAGTTTGTTAGCATTAGAAGAAACCGGAGGAGAGTGAGAGAGAGAGAGAGACCAACCGCCATGGCTCAGATCCTGCCTATTCGCTTTCAGGAGCACCTGCAGGTATGTGGATGAATGGACGGTTAAATTGTTAAGCAAAGTTTGTCTTGTAGTGGTAATCGCTGCGATATTCACGGCAGCTCCGGTGACTAACAAGTTAACGGTTGCTAACGAGCTAAGTTAGCTTTCGCGAGCTATGCTAACTAGCTCGGCAGGGTGGATGACGTTTATCTTAGTTAGCATCTAGCCTCCGTGCTAACACTTTGATTAGCCACCCTTGTTCGTACACATAAAACGACGACACACAATCATAAGATATAAACACATCGCCGTTAAGGTGCTGTGTGTGCTAACTTAACCTTTCTCAACACATTCTCAGATAAAGTATTCATTTTCTCGGAGTACTCGCTGCTGTAGTGCAGATGGTGCCTGTCAGTGCTGCGATAAGAATGATTGTTTAAACAGCGAAACGTATTAATACTTCATTCATTACTTTATTTGCCTGAATCGGTACGGTTGAGTTGCATTATCTACATCAACTGCCATCACATCAGTAACGTGACAGCTCGGTGAGAAGTGGAAATGTACTCAGTTTTATAGTAAACTCGTGTGCGGCGTTGACATGTTATAAAATATGCATCGTCATATTACTTTTGAAAGTGATTATCCGACCTCAGGAGGAGATCACGTTGGCTGGTTGTAGAAGTGGTCATGTGGCGTGTTGGCTTGACTGATAACTGTCCTACTCCCCACGTTGAATGACTTTGCCAGAGTTGAGAATGACTTCTGTTTCTGTCAAGTTTTCAGTTGTCTGTGAGGTGAGCTGTCCTAGTTAACATGGCATTAACGAAGCTGTTATTACACTTTTTTTGGTAATACTAGACAAACAGGTGTTTTCCTTGATTGCTCTGGACTGTGCTTGCTTCTTGTTTTAAAAGGCCACACCTTTACTATAACCCCAATAAAGCTGCCAGTTTGTCAGGTTGAGGAAGTGGAAACATTCATGCCTCACCGAGAGCTGGTTGATTCAGTCCTGTCAGTGCTGACTTTCAAGGTGTAATGAATAAATGATAGCGACTTTTGGTGTTTCAGTCAAGCTTCGGATGAGAAATGTGATCTGTCTGCCTCTCTCCTGCAAGAAAATCATTTGTTTATTCAATCCTTTTTTATTTGTTTTCTGACCTGGTCTGAACACAGAGCACTTTGGGCCTCACAGCCT
Organism: Protonibea diacanthus; assembly: GCA_028641955.1. Classification (NCBI taxonomy): domain Eukaryota; kingdom Metazoa; phylum Chordata; class Actinopteri; family Sciaenidae; genus Protonibea; species Protonibea diacanthus. The sequence goes on along the minus strand of CM053990.1, from coordinate 5,344,895 downwards.
TATGAGGCTGTTGACTTTGGTGCTAAATGTAGACAATTAACTTGTGATCCAAGTTATTCTTGTTTGTCTTAATTTGTAAGTCTCTGCTCAACTCTGAGTGATGATAAGTGTTTTGACACTGATCCCCGAAGAGAGGTCAGAGGTCAGGGCCACTACCACTGGAGTAGATAGTGACTTTCAGTTTCTTGTTTAGTTTAGCAGAGTGAATGTTTGAACCCAGACCTCCAGATCTAATATTATCCAGCTACAAAACTTTTGCTAGAACAGTGAGGTTGAGTAGAGCACTGTTATTGTTCAAAGCAGGTGGATGCTGTTTGGAGGGGTGTATTTGCAGAATATGCCAGGAATGGAATATAATTTGCATGATTATGTTTTCATTAGTGTATAATCATATGAAAATAAGAGTTATGTTACCTTAGTATGAGAGGAACGAACAAACTAAACACTCTCTCCAGATAAGGCCTTTCATGTTTTTCAAGGTCACCGTATTTTCACCTTCACGTTTGGTAGGAGAGAGTGAGGCGAGGGGGTTGCAACCAGTAACTACCCTGCTGGATGCCACTAAATCCTCTACAGAAAATGCAGCACAGCACTGTGTTACTGCCATCTTACTTTATGTGAGAGCAGTTGATGAGTTAATATGTAGCTCTATCACAAGAGATTGTCTGGAGCCTGTGCTTCACAAAAAAAAGCTATGCAAAGGTCTTTTGTTCATACAGTTACAATGAAATGATTATGGATGGATTTTTGACTCCTTTGTTAAGTCCTCTTGATTGCAGGAGTGGGTGGAAAAGAGAGAGCAATGCAAAGCAAGTGTTGAATTAATGTGGGTACTACTGTGCATTAATATTGAACTAATATTTTATCTTAAGCCAACGGGAAGGCTTGTGCAATCATGTCCCGACTCCACATATTTGCAGTGAAATTATACTGGTAGATCTTGAATTAAACTATTTCACTCATGTTACTTCTTATCGTTCATACTTTTTGATATGCTTTTACTTTTATGTTCATCTTTTGCATAATGACAATAGCCATTTCTGTTTTATTAACTTAAGAGTGAAGTGTGCTTTCTCTGATTTATGTCATTGGCACATCACAAGGTCATTTGGTATGACTAATCCAACTCCCAAGGGAACTCCAGCACTTATCATTAATGCATGACCTGCATATGCTGTTTCATACATGTTTCACAGCATGTAGAATACTAGAGCCGTATGATATGACCTAAAATTTATATCAGAATAAATTATCACAATTACCAAAGTAATTACAATTGTGTTTCCTTTTTCCCTATTGGCTAATCTCTGATTGCTTTGTCCTGATGAGTCCATCCATCAGTCATGGTTGTCACTTTGTCAGGTACTATAAGATGATGGCATGTCTGCTCACAAGAGCACCCAGGAAGTTCTCCCAGCTTATTGGCACAGTAGAGTCACACACAGGGTCTTGGAAAGACCGAACATCTCAAATGGAATGAAAATGGACCTTTTCTATATGAGTTGGTACTGATATAAATATCGAAGGTACTCAGAAGAACATCATCAGTCAATTTTAGTTGACTTTGCTGAGCGCTGCTTCTTCTCTCTTATTATATGCTGCTTGCTACAGTACTCTAAATCCCAGATCAATCAGCTGGATAAACTTGGCAGTGATATTATAGTACCACAAGCTGCTCTTTCTGCATTATATACTTTTTTCATATCACGCATATTGGCTATTATAAATGTCCATCAAGATATGTCTGCTATAGGCCAGTATCTGCTGACTGAATCAGTCCAAATTCCTATATTTTATATATTTAAAGTATGAGTATTAAAATATGAGAAGTTTATGTTCAGTAGTATCATAGCAAATCTACCCTGCATGTGATTGTGGAGAACCACAGTATAGTATCTAGGGCAAATAGGGCAGTGTAGTCTTACCATTTAATTGAACTGTGGTGAAACTGTGAAGAAATCTCATATCAAGATATTGTACCTCTCAGTTGCCTTTGAGATAAACTTTATCTATGGCCAGAGAGGTTGAAATGAAAGTGTACACTTCTGATTTTCACAGTGTGATACATAAAAGTAAGCATTACCTTGGTCTCTCTGTCTCTTCCTCCACCCTCCCCCTCCAACTTTGTAACTGTCTGTCTTCTGTCATCCGGTCAACTTGCATAGCTTGCATTTTTATATATCATCCATTTGTAGACTCCAGTTAAACAACTTTAATTGTACATGTCAAGTAAAATACAACAACACAGGGCCATCTTTTCTTACACAACCTGTTATATGCACTCCACGTTGTACACTTAATCTAGCAAACTGAAAATATGCAACACTGAGAATGAATGAATGATGTTGAAATAGTAGCACCCACTTCCCAGGAGTGTTATGGTTCTGACCAATCAGCAACCCATGTCCATTTAAAACTGGTTCTTAGTACCAATCCTTACTTGGGAGTTGGCTGTGCATACTCATCAAAAATTGCTCATGGATCTATCTAATGACAACATTTTATGTTGACAAAAGCTTCCCTTGCAAATATTTTAGCCAGCGAGATTTGACAAGTCAGCCTTCCTTTCCGGTACCAAATATGTTGATGATTTGCACAGGGAAAAGCAAAAGCTTAAGCTCACAAATACTGTGTTAAGTCCACACAATATTTCACATACAACTCCATAATGACATGTTCCTGTTAGTTTAAGTTTCTCCACATATGTGGACATTTTGTATACTGAGTATACACAGTAATCTATTATGTTTACAAAATATGTCATTGCTTAACTCTTCCAGCTCCCCAGAACACCTAGTAATAATAGTACAATACAAAACTCACCCCTCAGCTCAACCATTTCACATTTGGGCTGTCATTTCTAACAGTTAAAACCATTTTACTTGCAATACATATAACCCTGTTTGTTCGTTATACACATCAGGAGTTCTACATCCTAGGTTCAGTATCCTCAACCCCCAACAGTGATTTTTGTGGGCAGCACTATTGTTTTATTATCTAAAGAAACCCGCCATCATGCTCAACAAATCTGCACAGAGTGCTGATATGAGGGACAGAAAAAGTAAGTGTAATTGGTAGTCATGCTCATTCAGATAAATGTGTGTAGTTTTAAATTAGATGTCTGTGGTCTGAGAAAGTATTCAGCTCCCTAAATATTCTGAAAAGATGCAACTTGCAGTGTTGACACTACATGCATATAATTCAGATTTATTTTCAGTGATGTTTGATAATAAATTTGACTTGTTCGTAGTCCATACCTGTATCTACTGTTTGCATGGTAGGAAGGCAATGCCATGCTCTTTAAATATCACCTTACCTTACCAAGGTTTGCAAGTTGCACTTTGAACTGTGCTAGTAACTAACCGGCTGATATCTCGTGACAGGCTATTGAGGATACAGATCTGCTGAACACTTCACATTCTGCAGCACTGTATAAATGTAAGATAAAGCATGCATTCGGGGAGCAAAAGGAAACTGCAGTCCCCAAACCACCTCAGCAGAACTGGCCTGGAGCGGAGATGGATGGGGTCCAGAAACGCATGCATTCCTTCCTTCGACCCCCTCACCACCCCCACCCCCTTATCTAACAGTAAAGGCAGTCCTCTTGCTCCTCACCCCTGGGCTGGTCACATGTCCCCCACCAGTGTCACATGGTAGTGGAGGAGGCAGAACTGGGCAGGCCTGTTGTTTCAGTCCTGGTAGACAATGGGTCCCTGGTTTCCTGTTGTGGAGCACTGCAATGAAGTGCTGCAAGCCTCAGCACATTACATAGCACATCCTTCCCTGCCTGCCTTGAACTTAACATGTGTGGGACACACACACAAGACTTTTTTTCTGCTGAGCAAGATGATGCTTTCCTTTGAAGGAAGAGCATACAGGTTAAATCAACAGATGGGACTCCCTTGGGTTCGTTGGGAACAGTTCAAATCTACTTGCTGATTCCTTATCTCTGTGAGATTCAGTAGCAATCATCAGCTCAATTTTTGTGGCTCTCAATGGGAATTTACTCAGTTTGATGTGAGGACGAGAGCACAGTGTCCTCTGAGCAGAATGACTGTCTGCTCTGGATCGGCTCAAATCATCAAGAAAGCATCCTCGCTAGGGCTGCATGATGTATCTTATATTTGTATTGGGCAAGAGGTGCACAAAAATAATGTTATTGATTTTGGGACGCGTATCAAATATTTGTCTGATACATTGCACCAGTTGCAGTGAAGCTTTCAGGTGCTCACAAGCTGAACAAAAATACAAAGATGTTCCAAAAAATTGTGTGTAGGATTCAGTGGCATCTAGCAGTGTAGTTGCTGATTGCAAACACCTCGCCTTTACCCTCCCATTATAAGCGTGGATAAGAAACTACAATACTACAATGGCCCTGTCAAAAGCCAGTGTTTGGTTTGTATGTTCTGGGCTAATGTAGAAACATGGCAGTGCAACATGGCGGAAAAACACAGTGGTACTCCATTGAAATCAAGATTATACAGTATAACCTAGTCCAGACCAAGATGATCCTTCACTTAGATGTGAGTGAACTTCATGTGGGTATGTTCATTGCCTTGTTCTCCCATGAGTTCTCATTCCCGTTTAAAGGATGGGATTTGCTTCGACTTAAGCTGCTGTGTTTTGGTTCTTCTCGACAGTGCACTTGCTCACGCTGTGAATGGAGCCGATAAAAGCGGAAGATCGTGCCCTGTGATTCGAGCTCATGCTGTGCACTCAGAGTGCAGGATTATTACACTCTGTCAATCTATGACATAGAGCAGGGCTGTGAGTGTTTGCATGCTAGGCCACTGAACTTTTTCTGGTATCAAGGGTATTGTTTAGGGATGTTCAGAACAACTCACTTTGCCGTATTTAGACTAGACTAAAAGTAAGGAAACCATCAGAAAACAGTCAACTTTTAACTGCACATACAGGTGGCTGCAAACATCTTGGATCCAACAGTTAACTGGCGTTGTACTTTAATAAAATATAGTGTTGACCAGTTAGGGTTGAAACGTACTTCACAAACCACGCCACGTCACTAGTATTGTTCTCAGTGCTGCATCCAACAGAGGTGCTCTCACAACAGCTGATTTTATCTCTCATTCACTTCCTTACCTACTTCATACAACAGTGTCAGCCAGAGCGTTCTTTATCAGTAGTTGTGGCTGACTGTATGTCAGCTCTTTCCTGCGAGAGGTAGTAGATCATCGTGTTAACTTGAGAACGATTGGTGTAACTGCAATCGCTCTTCTATAAAACGTCCAATGAGTTAGCAATAAATGGAGTTCATTTCCTGGATTTCTGGGCACCGAGCACCGAGCTGGCTCTCTTCTTTGCTGGTTTATATTAACCTAGGAAGTTTCTGTGAGACTCACAGTCTTTAATGACAATTTTGCTGTCTCTGGTGCGAAAGCATTGCCTTGCAGAGATACTAATTTGTGATATGCCCTACTGTGATGTCATATCACAAACACGGGGTGGAGTTAATGCTTTCTCATCAGGCTAATGATAGTAATGCATAGTGTAATGGTGAGTCACTATGCATCTTGCTGGCATTTTGTTGATGCCATCACACTGTTTAGATGGCATATTTTTAGCAACGTTAGCCTTCAGGTGTTCATGTAAATTGATTTTAATTCCTCCTGTTCATTATTTTTTTCTCTTTAACAACCTTTTCAAATTATTAGACATTTCTTTCCCCTGTTTGTATTAATAGCTTCTCTAATCACCAGATTAGTTTGTTGGTCATCATGCTAGATGATACATAATACTGATCTCTTCCCTTAGATTGGCATCCAGTGTCTCTTGTGCTGACCTTTCACCACCCTGCTGCTAATTAGCTGCTGATGGGTACAAATGTTTTGGGCTAGCATCTGCTCATCAAAGCCTGTTGCTAACAGCTAAACTAAAAGCGCCAGCATCAAGGCCAGGCAAGGCTAGATTAAACGACTAAATGATTTTCCACATTGGTTGTAACTCCACTGGTTTGACCTGCTTTCTGCTCAAATTCCTGCTCATTGATGTCACAGCGGCCTTAGCCCACAGCAGTGTTTTACTATGAGGTTTCCACAGCAAACCAGTCCGACAGACCAAACTGTGGTGCGCTTCATCTTCCAGCAGAGCAACATCTTGCCTGCTTGCTGTTCTTTATTCCGAGGGACAGAGGTACCATATTCAGGCCGCGCCACTCTTTCCTGTTTTACGAATGCTTTTCATTGTGAATGAAAGGGCTTCCTGCTGATCCCAGAATAGATGACAGATGGTAGAGGGAGAGAGTTGGAGAGTGCACGTAAATCTGTCTAGAAAACTATTGTGTAATAGAGGATAACCCTCCTTTTCTGCTTAGTACGTCGTCATACCTCAGTCTGGTCTGTGGAGATTAGAGAGACAATTTAAAGAAAGTCATATGGTTAATTCACACAGTCTTGATCTCCAAGCCACTACACAGGATCTTCTGATATTGTTGCAAAAGATGATGATGCTCTTGGTTTGAATCCATGTTTAGTTAGTCCATTTCAACAATTTATCCCTGAAAATAGATGTATTCAGTGTCTGAAGCATGTTCTCTCTCTGCAGGACCGTTCCCTTTGTCTGGTGTTTGAATAAACACTGCCTCAGTAAACAAGGCTTCCCTACTGGACAATGGCAGCGATAAGAGGCATGGAAGCAGCTGTGACGTTACTGTATGATGTCACCCTGCATAGCAATAAAAAAAATACACGAACCACAGTGGTGAAAGCTTGTTGCAGACATGTTTTCAGTTCTTTCCTCACAGCCGGTAGTAACACTTGTTCTGTAAGGTCATTTATCGCAATGTCATTGAGAGGGAACCAGGTTACACATGAGTGAAAGAATGTGGGTGGGGCAGGGCTCGGGGGGGTGGAGGGTGTGTCTGTCATTGATAAAAGGTGTTCCCATTTCGTTGAGCAATTCTTGGAACTGCGGTTTGTGTTTGCTGATTAGGACTCGGCTACGGCAAATTGTTGACAGTGGAGCTACATTATATTGTTAGCAAGCCTTGAAACGTGTCTGCCTTGTAGGCCCTTTGGCGGAGATCCAATTTGTGTTCACAAAACTGCACTTGATATTTAAAAAAATTAAATTAGGGGGCCACAAATTATGAGTCTGCTTCAGCTTCTGTGGCTGGCAAAGTAAAGCAGGCATTAATATTTGCCATGAGAAAGCGGAAAAACAGGTCATTAGAATGTAAATTTAACATTTCTCTGTTCAAGTAATGCCATTAGCTAAATGGCCTTTATGTAATTTCATTATAGCTTTATCAGTTATTCATGGCCACAGGTAAACATCCAAACAGAGAGGTTTTGTCAGACTTCTGCCTTCGCAGCTGTACACACAACTTAATGCTACAACTCAATAATGTAACATATTAATACATGTTACATTACTTAGTTACAATGGTTTTAACTTGAATTTCTAACTTGATAATTTGATAGGAAGAAACATTTTATTGACAGCTAAATATTGTGAGGCATTTCAAAGCAGAGTATGTGTACGTGATTAATTACATTTGTGTAGATTTATTTCTTGTTCATAAATAAATGCTTAAGCTATGATATCACGATGTGTAGAAATTTAATCTGGTGACAAATGGAAGTTATGTCACAACAACAACAAAGACAGTTGACCATGTAAAATATATTTATTTATCTACACAGCCACTGTGTCTCAAGTTTCTTGCTCCAGATAGCTTCAGGCAATTGTATGACATTAGCACAACTACGGTGTATTACTGAATTGTTGCGAAACAAGAGGAAGTTGCCTATACAAAATGTTTTTGGTAGTTTCATTTCCTCCAGGTTTACTTCACAACACCATTGCCATTTGCAATTTCTCAGCAGGAAGACACTGAAGTTCTGTTTGTGCAACGATTGCATTTTGTTCTTTCCTCCGTTCAGTGTTACTGTTGGAGAATTTGTGTTTTGTAGTAGTTTCATTTTAGAACTGAAAATACAATATTTGGTTTGTTCTTCTACCAGAGTCTTGCCACACCTGCCCAGAGCTGCTTTGGCATTGCCCTCGGTGGGTTGTGCTGTGTCAGGAGTTGTGTGTGGCGGGCAGGATGCCCTGTTTCCAGCCTTGGGAGTGAGCTGGAGTTATGTGCTGCAAAGCATTTCACCTATAGCCTCAGACTTTTGTTTTTATGCAGGTCAAACCTCTTTATTTCCTGTATCACACATCAGGGAAACCGAGGCAACGCTGCTGCACTGTGCCGTACTTTTGTTGGTTGTTTGCTCTAGCCTTAGGATGTGAATTAATTTTTCATGCACAATTACAGGTGACTGTCAAGACAGTTATGACAAAATTGTCTTCATGAAGCCATAGTGCTGCTTGTGGCCTGACCAGTTAACATCTTAACAGAATGCAGTACATGCAAGAAGTCAGGCCGTGATTTTTTTGTTATTAGTCAGACTGCAGTGAGACTAAAGTGTTGTGTAATATGGTTGTAGTTTCCTCTTTGGCCCATGCTTTGGGAACTTGGCGTAGGATTAGTCCTCCACCCAGCCCAGCTCTCTAACCGTTGTGACCACTGCACAGTTCCATGTTCCCAAAGAGCCGCTGCTCAGTGTCAGGCATGGTGACCTCATAGGCTGGCTGCAGTAGTGCTCAGCAGCTGAGCAGCCTAAGCCTTCTTATTAGACACTGTTGTTGTTGTTTGTTTGGTCAGCAGCAGGCATTTTATTTGCTTTTATTCATTTTTTACTGTTAAATGTTAAAGTAACAGAGGCTTTCGAGCCCCATTACTCACTGCTGTCTAACAAGAACAGGAAATACCACATTAGTTTTCAGTGAAATTGAAATAAACTAGTTACCTTTTCTCAAATGGCAGCCTGGAGATGGTGACAGGAAGGATGTGATGCTATTTTCTTTGCATATTGTATTTAAATGTAACCTTTTGCAGGCTATTTCTGTTCAACCTAACATCCCCCTCTCCACCTTTCCATTGTTTCCTTTTCTCCTAGCTCCAAAATTTAGGGATCAATCCGGCCAACATAGGCTTCAGCACCCTGACCATGGAGTCGGATAAGTTCATCTGTATCCGGGAGAAGGTGGGCGAGCAGACTCAGGTGGTCATCATTGACATGGCAGACCCCAACACACCTATCCGCAGGCCCATCTCAGCTGACAGCGCCATCATGAATCCAGCCAGCAAGGTCATTGCACTTAAAGGTAAGGCAGTTTCTTGGTATTGCAGAGGCCATATTTGTCTGAATCAGTGTAGGCATTACCAGAGAGAGAACTACATTATATTACTTCAGTGACATGTTTGTTTAATATAGCAACATTTTCCATTTAATAATTATTTAAATTATTTTCATCTATTTATGTCCATACACATCCAGCTACTTTAGTTTTTTCCGCTATGAAGTAGTTTTTATTGGCCAACATGTATGTTTTTTCCAAACATTTGTCCTGTAAATATTCAAAATAGCATATTTTTAATTCTTTTTGTCCAGCATCCATGATTGCTTTGACTTTTTTGTTGTTTTTGTTTTTGTCTTTTCTATGTTCTTTTTTATTTTTCTTTACTGCTTTCTTATGTGTTTGCAGACGGTGAGTTGAAATTTAACTACTTCGTTGTGGAAGTAAAATCCTGTTTTCAAGACAGTATTAATGAAATTATCCCATACATATTGCTCTCTTGAGTAAACAAATGAAGCATGTAGACTACATTGATTACAGCTGACATGACTTAATCCACCGCTGTGTATCATTGGGAGTGGCCTAGCTCAGTTAGTGGTCTAGCTTTTAATATTTTTCATATTTCTTACCCCCATATCTGGATAATTCTTTGGACCTTCTTCCACATCTGGGCCACTGAAAATATTTCTTCGTAAACAGGATTTAGCTTTCACAGCCTTACAGCTTGCTGGCATATCATCATTTTTATTACATGTAAATGTGATTTAGAACCTTTTTTACATGTGGTAATACTATAGGTAAAAATGATTTCATTTTAATTCACATTTCTCCTCAATTTTCATTTGAAATCCATGTCTTCTTCCATCTGTGTGAAGTGGTAATTACCCAAACCTTTTGTTTCACTTGTTTTCCCAGTTGTGTTTAATAAATGTTCATAAGTTTAGCAGCTTTTGACAAACAAAGACAGTGTAGACTTAATGCTCTGACTTGTAACCTTTGTGGGAAGTCTAATGGCATCTGATAGCTGCATTGATTTAATTTCACGTGTTCTTGACGGGACATGAGCTCCAGATGAGGAGTGAGCTGAGACTTTAGATTAAAACTTGTCAGGGCGTGAAAAGTAAAGCTAAGGAGCACTTCCTGTTCAGTGGATCCAAGAGCCCAACAGCCTTGTGTGTCCATCTGTCTGTGTTCAGCTCTTGGCCCTATCAAACTATTAAAATAACATTTTATGAGCCAAACAGCTTGTGTCTTAGAATTTATGGATAAACTACTAAGGGGCCATGTCTGCCCTGGACTGCAGGTTTTCTTGTAAAAAGAATATATTTGATCACTAAAAAAGATCCTTGGGGCATTGACATTATTTGTCATAATTATGCAAACTACTAACCAGGCTTTAAGGTATTGAATAAACATAGCAAAAGAGCATTGTCATTTTTGTTGGGATGTTTCTGGGGTGGTGATGGTAAAAGAGTTTTTCAGGTGTGACAGCTCACCTCTTTTTTTTTGTTTTTTATATATGCATTTGTTAGAATTAGTTAAACAACCTGTTTCTGCTGACTGTCCGCTCTGTAGAGAACACGGTACAATGTGCAGTTTTAAATTGTATGCTGAACTTTTATAGAGTTGTAGCTCATTGCTGACAAACATGTGACATACTGACATGAGCAGGAGTGCTCATGATGCTGCCTGGTTAAATGTTTACCCAGCAAACGCATAAAGATTCATTTAAAGCAACTTAAAAAGATATTCAAATGCTATGGGCTTAATGCTGCAAAGAAGAACACACTGCACCCCAGAGTTTGTAATAAATGGTGTCATCCTGTGATTAGGACAGCTCAGTAAATGCTTCCTGCAAAAAACAAACAAACAAGAAAAATGCAGATGAGCATTATTTTATTAAAACCTAACCTGCAGTAACATTTCAGAAATGCACACAAGTTGTGTGATGATGTATGACTATGTGGAAAGGAACATTACAGTAGCTCCACAGTGTATGGAGAAAGTTGTAGCACCTGCCATTTCCTCACTAATTCTACAGTGTAGGTTTCAGCATAGACCCTTCCTGTCTCTTTCTACACCCCCGCTGTCTTCCCTGCCTCATAGTGATCCCTCTTCTCCGACCTTGTCATGTGACACAGTACCGATCCGTAATCTTTTCATGTAACCATGTCTGAAGGATTGACGCAATGCGCACACACACCTCCAGCAGTTGATCATGATTCAATTAAAAATCCCTTTGCTTGCTCTTTGAAATTTGGCTGCTGCTGCAAGTGGTCCATTCACCACACTGCTTATTGTACTCTGATCCCATGGCGTAGGTATGGCAGAAATGATCTTGACAGTTGTGCTAACGCATTGGTCTTTGCTTTTTTTCTCACTTTGTTGATAAGTACTGAATAATGAGCAAACAAGGAAGTCACACTGCTTCTTAATAAAAGCTCTAGCTCACTAAATTAACCCTAAACTAATAAACAAAATGCAGGTGAGTGACCCTTTTTTTTGAACGTTTAGTGTCTGATCCGTTATCAGGACATCACAAAACATTTAACTTCAATTGTAGACAATCAACCATAATCATTGGACACCTTTCCTGCGACCCCCCACCCCTGTAATCGTGCCTCTACGTATCTGTTTAACTGTCGTATTCCACTGTTACTTAACTCCGATGCAGATGTGTTTGCCTTCTTTGTGAGTTGTTTGTTTCTTGCTTCCACCCTCTGTCTGCTTTGTTTCTCTCAATGAAGGCTGTTCATTTGATGGGGTGGGCCACGTAGTCGGACATAACATTACATATACTGAGTACATTTATGAAATATTGTTCCAGCGCTGTAGTCAGTGATCTTAAATACTGAGTTTAATGGTATATATTCTTAATTTATAGTGAGAACAAATAGGTATGAATGTATTTAGTCATTCACACTTATAAAGTATGAGGAGCGACCATAATCTATATTGTCTCCGAGTTTTGCTCACTGGATTGTTTAAGTTAACTTTTCCCTTACTCTTATTTATTTACTTCTAAATCTACATTCCTCTGGCATTTGGCAACGAGTTCTTATTGACATAACTCATAATAATCCTCCATAGAGTTTAGAATAGAAACTGTACTTACTTAAAGTGCACATAATTGACCTTGTGTCGCCTCTCTGGAGGCCAAAATTACATTATGGTTCCATATTTTTCTGCCAGTTGTCTCACTACACTTCAGTTATGATACAATTTCCGACTACAGCATGTATGGCATCCCCTTTCTATCAGTCATGGTGTTGTTGCTTGATGAACTCGCCATGACTATCAATATTTCAAATTTTAATCTCCCTTTTCTATTGAAATTTAGTCTCTTTTCCTATGAATCTATGTGTGTACAAGCTCTTGTCAGAATCTATAACGTCCTTCTGGGGCCTGGATCCTGCCCCCTTTTTCTCCACCCTCTAGCTGCCAAAACCCTTCAGATCTTCAACATTGAGATGAAGAGCAAGATGAAGGCGCACACCATGACAGACGATGTTACCTTCTGGAAGTGGATCTCCCTGAACACAGTTGCACTTGTGACTGACAACGCCGTCTACCACTGGAGCATGGAGGGCGACTCGCAGCCTGTGAAAGTCTTTGACCGCCATTCCAGCCTGGCAGGCTGCCAGATCATCAACTACCGCACTGACGCCAAGCAGAAATGGCTCCTGCTCATTGGCATCTCAGCCCAGGTAATTTGCTTTTCACATCCTCCGAGTATAATACCAAGTATATCAGAGAATATTCAGTTTGTTTTCTACATTTATATGTATTGTTTTGCTTTTTTCCAGCAAAATCGGGTGGTGGGAGCCATGCAGCTCTACTCCGTCGACAGAAAGGTTTCTCAGCCTATTGAAGGCCATGCTGCAAGCTTCGCCCAGTTCAAGATGGAGGGGAATTCAGAGGAGTCAACTTTGTTCTGCTTTGCTGTCAGAGGCCAGGCCGGAGGAAAGGTGACTGATGCTGATAACATATGAGGGGAAGCAGGCTTTAACGTAACTGGCATTCTCACAGCAAAACCTCCCCGAGTCTGTTTCTTACTGGTGTCTTCTCTTTTTCGCCGCAGTTGCACATCATTGAAGTGGGAACTCCACCAACTGGCAACCAGCCATTTCCAAAGAAAGCAGTGGATGTGTTCTTCCCTCCAGAAGCCCAGAACGACTTCCCTGTGGCCATGCAGGTGTGGACTGGGCTCAGACTAGGCTGTCACTTTCTTAAAAAGTGAAGTTTTAAGAATTTAAACGAAGGCTTATTTCATTTGAATTAATTAGGTCACAACCCATATAACGTCGACATATCATATCTACATGTGTAGAACCTAAAATACACAAAATAATAATTACATTTGTACAATTTATTTTTCATTCTTCTTTACTATAATTAGATTTACAGACACAATATTGTATCTTTTGTTCTAATCTCATCGTTTTTCTGCAGATAAGCTCCAAGCAAGACGTGGTTTTCCTCATTACCAAATATGGCTACATTCACCTGTATGACTTGGAGACGGGCACCTGCATCTACATGAACCGCATCAGTGGAGAGACCATCTTTGTTACCGCTCCACATGAGGCCACCTCAGGCATCATCGGCGTCAACAGGAAGGGACAGGTAAGAATGTCAACCAGCGCTTGAGGGAATTAAATGTAGCCTGTGTTTAGCCGCTCAGCTTCGGCCGTCTGGAGTAGAGTCTTGCTGGCGAAACCAAATATTCTTCCTAACCTCTTCCACACAGCCACAACATAACCACTTCTTTATTATTTACCCCTTCATGTCATCAGCAATTACATGTCCAGCAAATCTGAGGCCAGTGAATGTAAACAGGCACAACATCAGCATCATTTGTTGTGGGGTAATAACAACAACTCCATGTTTGTATGTCGTCAATCAGGCAAGCTCAGACTTTGCTAGGAGGCATTATAAATAATCCAAGGTGTAGTGTTTCACACAGAGGGGGGAGAGGGTTGTGTCTTACTGCTTTTGTAAAGCTGAACCAGAGAAGAGAACTGGATCCAGCCAGCTGATGAATAATGTTCCAGCCAGGCCACACACCACATGAATAATTGAGTGAAGAGAGGAAAGCTGATCCGAGGCGGTGACGGATCTTGCTGTATGCCAGGGTAGTGAAGTGTGTGTGTGTGTGTGTGTGTGTGTGTCTGTGTGTATGTGTCTGTGTGTGTGTGTGTGTGTGTCTGTGTGTGTGTGTGTGTGTCTGTGTGTGTGTGTGTGTGTCTGTGTACGCACATCACATGCACAGAAACACGTACACAGAGGCAGTGATCTGAGAGATAATAGGCCACTGTCTTGACCCCTCAGTGGCTCCAGTTGAATGGGTTGGTTATCAACAATATTGGGTAACCTGATACTAAGTAATAGATTATCACAATGCTTTTACCATCCGTTTCCTTTAAATCCCCTGCTGTCAACAAGCAACACGCTAACAAGATGATTCATGAATTCAGTCTCATATTTTTGTTCGTGGTTGCCTTGGACAAGCAGTTTCCTCCACTCAGACTTGTAATAATCATTCAATCTGTGGAGTTGGTTCTGCAAAAGCTCCTGTGGTGGTGAACGGTCACTAATCCTGCAAAAACAGTTGATAGGGCATTGATACCACCCCAGAGGGTTAACCACAGAGGTGTTCTATCTTGTCAAAGTGGTAGGGAAACAAATCAGTACCACCTCAGCCCCACTCTGAGGTAAGGTGACATGGATGGACATGAAAAAGCTTTTATTTAGTGAGTGTCTTTTACCTAGTTGACTGTTTCTAACTCATCGGTAGCATTATTGCTTCCTAAACCGGTGCATTCTTATAAATCTAGCAGTGCCTGCCTGTGAGTCGAGCTGCAGCATCACAGTCTCTGATACCATGACTCATACCAGGAAGTGTGTATGTGCCAGACCTGGTCTGACGTTGACATGCAGTGATGTGAGCTGCAGCGCAGACCTCCTGCACACACACACACACACACACATCAGGAGTGAGAGAAAGCAATAGAGCAAGAAGGGGGTGGGGGGGAGGAGGGCCCTCAACCCCTTTAGCACATGATGTGAAGTGGGAAGCACAGCCTGGTGCCCTCAATCCTCTTAATGCCAGTTCCTCTCATCCAATCACAACCTCCACCTTATCTTCCACGTCAGGAGCAAAGCAGAGACCTGCAATGTCTGCCCTGCAGTTTTACTATTCTGTGTGTGCGTCTGGGCCAGTGTTTCACTTGATACGACAGCTCATGTGTCATCTGACACTTGGTGCTCTCTGGTTGTTCCGTCAACTGTGTCTCTTTTTTCCATCAGGCTCTGGTCAATGTATTTGAAAGGCATGTTTCAATTAACTACTAAAGTATACTGAGGATTTCTTTAATCCGCCATGCGCCTTTCACATGTTTCTGGCTGTAATTATTGCTGACTTTAATACTAGCCTCATCTCTTTCAGCTGCTGTTTCCACCTCCCTGACTACACCTACATACTGAGTAGAGCACAGACTCTCCACTAAGGGACCTATTTTTACCCCGTCTTTTCTGTCCATTTCTTATTTCGACTACCTCCAATTAGTCCACCCAAGTATTAGTGAGTAAGTGACTCTGCTTTCGTGGCAGGAAGAATGAGGTCTAGTCACCCGTGTTAAAAGCTGGGGCACTGACCTGCTGGGCTTGTTTGTAGAGGGGCCAACACAGGCTGTCTTTCTCCTTCGCCCCCCTCCCCCTTCCTTCATTCTGCTCTTTTCATTCAACTCACTCCACTTTCTCTCTGTTGCCAGACTCCTCACAAAAGCCATGCGTTACACTGACCCACTAATAATACATTTGCATTCAGCAGCCACAACCCAAGGCCAGACAGCGTTTAATGGAGTTTAATGCTATTACCAACAGTT
Source organism: Protonibea diacanthus (assembly GCA_028641955.1). Lineage (NCBI taxonomy): Eukaryota > Metazoa > Chordata > Actinopteri > Sciaenidae > Protonibea > Protonibea diacanthus. Next base: position 5,328,861 of record CM053990.1, on the reverse strand, counting down.
TTATTCAGCTGAGCTTGCACACTCTGCTAATTTCTGGCACAGGGCATAAATAAGGAATGTGTTGATTTATTCCAGTGTGATCTAGAACAATCTGAGATGAGTTAAAATTTAAAGAAGACCATCTATCCTATCCAGTTGAGATTGGCCCGGTCGATTTATCGCTCTTGCTTTCATTCACAGCCTTGCTAAGCGTTCTGGGGGTTTGGGTTAGGGAGCAGTGTGTCTGACGAAATTCGACTTGATGTTTTATATATGATAGAAGCACATAAAAGGAAATGTTCACAAAAAAGGAGGCTGGTATGGAGTGAGCAGTCCTATGCCTTACTGTGTTAACCCTCTGTCCTATCTCTAGTGTACTTTACTGCAACGTTCTGTATTTTCCCCCCATAACACAGGTGCTGTCAGTCTGCGTGGAAGAGGAAAACATCATCCCCTACATCACTAACGTGCTCCAGAATCCAGATCTGGCTCTCCGCTTAGCTGTCCGCAACAACCTCGCCGGTGCTGAAGAGCTCTTTGCACGCAAGTTCAACAACCTGTTTGCTGCTGGCAACTACTCTGAGGCTGCCAAGGTCGCCGCCAATGCACCAAAGGTACTCATTCTGTTGGCACACAGTCGTTTAACATGATGTATAGTCTGAACAAAAATGCATTTATTGCAAGGATCTTCTCACCTTCAGCCAACCTTTCCTCTTTCAGGGTATCCTGCGAACCCCAGACACCATCCGTCGCTTTCAGAGCGTTCCCACTCAGCCAGGCCAGACCTCTCCCTTGTTGCAGTACTTTGGTATCCTGTTGGACCAGGGCCAGCTTAACAAGTTCGAGTCCCTGGAGCTGTGCAGGCCTGTCCTCCAGCAGGGACGAAAGCAGCTTCTGGAGAAGTGGCTGAAGGAAGACAAGGTATTGCAGATCTCCATCTCAGCCTCCACTCACAGGAAGAGGCTCTTCCTGAGTGGCCTGTTTGTTTATGTCACTCGCTTATTATCTTGGAACATGTAAGAGCATCTATTATGTGAAGAATTTGAAGTATTCCCTTAGAAACTATATTTACACATTACACTTGGTGGTTCTCAGCCACCTCAGTGGTAAATAAGAGAACCTGGAAAGTACTTGCACTCATTTTGTATTCAGCATATATTAATATATTTCGCTGTGTGTGGTCCGATGATCCAAAAAAAAGGAAGCAGCATTTCACCTCCTCCCACACTCGATGTGATGACAGTGTTTAACAGTTATAGACATGTAATAAACACTGTAATGTCATCAAGTGTATAGTTAACTTTACAAACTCTTCAACAGGAAAAAAATAAAATGGAAAAATCTAAAAAGATATAAAATAAAATGAAAGAAAGATGAAAGAAGGACCTTGTATGTTTGTCTTTGTTTAATGGTCCTTGCTTTCAGTGCTGATGTTACTTGTCCTGTGTTTCAGTTGGAGTGTTCAGAGGAGCTGGGTGACCTGGTGAAGGCAGTGGATCCCACCTTGGCTCTCAGCGTCTACCTGAGGGCCAATGTTCCCAACAAAGTCATCCAGTGCTTTGCAGAGACTGGTCAGTTCCCCAAGATTGTCCTGTACGCCAAGAAGGTAAGTCTGCCTGACTGAGATTTGAGCTCTTGATGATTTAATCATTCTCAAGTGATGAAATGCAGGATTTAGTTTCAATTAAGTGTATTGCAAATGGATGTCATGTTTAAATGTCTCCATGAAATTTAATGAACATCAATGCATTTCTTTGTCACAATGGATCTAAAACGTGATTGGAAAGTAGATTTTTTTTTTTTTTTTAATCTATTTTTTTGTTGCTTCCAGGTGGGCTACACTCCAGACTGGATCTTTCTGCTCAGGAATGTGATGCGGATCAACCCAGAACAAGGTCTGCAGTTTGCTCAGATGCTGGTCCAGGATGAAGAGCCTCTGGCTGACATCACACAGGTCAGAGGAAGGAAGGAGGGATTTTTGTTTTTGTTATCCATCAGGAATAAATGGATTGCTTCCAAATTAGAAAACCAATGGAATTTAACTGTCTGCCATCATATTAAAGAGTGTCTGTGAAAGAGCTCTAACAGAGAAAACTTACTCTGACTTAAGGTTTAGTATGAGTTTAAGAAGCAACTGTTGCTGTGCAGCACAGGGTGGATTGGGATGTGCAGTCTTTGAGGTTAGGGTGAGACTTAACTATACTTTTCTAAATTGAGATAAACACTATGACCTTACATCCCAAGTCCTCAGTTAACGTGTCAACCCCAGACTTTCCTCGAAACTGGACAAAGCATTCAACTGAGTCACCCACGTGGCAACATCTGTGAAGCTCAGCTATCCTGTAGTATAAAGGAAATGCACCTCTTCCTTCACTTCCTGACATTGCAGACATTCTGCACTGCAAATGTCAACTGCTGACACAGCTTTTTGTGTTGCCTAAAGTGCTGTATTGGCAGGGAACAAGAGTTTTAAGAATAAAACACTCTGCATCGGTGGATTTCTTCAATCTTTGGAGGAGGAAATGTGTTGTATTCAGCCAACGTTCAATTTGCATCACAAGTGGCCATTAGGCAACTTTAAATACATACTGTATGTGGTCTTCTTGCATCTCTCAAGTTTAATCCTGTCAGTGGAGTCTTATGTTTATGTTGGAGGGAGGCAGTGTGTACTTGCTCCAGTGTAGCAGAATATTCTTACATACACATGATCTCATAAGCATGATCTCCTTCCTCTCCTGAGTTTAAATTCTCACCTGTTTGCCTCCTCCTTTACAGATCGTGGATGTATTCATGGAGTACAACCTGATCCAGCAGTGCACCTCATTCCTCCTGGACGCTCTGAAGAACAACAGACCCTCGGAAGGACCACTCCAGACTCGCCTGCTGGAGATGAACCTCATGCATGCTCCACAGGTGGACACATCTATCTGTATTTCACTAAAAGGAATCTAATGACTCGAGCTGGGAAGCATTTTTTTCTAACCTTTTCTTTGCTCCTTGGTGCAGGTTGCCGATGCTATCCTGGGCAACCAGATGTTCACCAACTACGACCGCGCCCACATCGCCCAGCTGTGCGAGAAGGCCGGACTCCTGCAAAGAGCGCTTGAGCACTACACCGACTTGTATGACATCAAGCGTGCTGTCGTGCACACACACCTGCTCAACCCAGAGGTAGGCTCAGTTCACTTATTGTGGAATTTTCTACAAACTCCATGGTACATATTGTATGACCTATAACGTTAATTCATTCTCTCCTCCATCTCCAGTGGCTGGTGAACTTCTTTGGCTCTCTGTCGGTGGAGGACTCTCTGGAGTGCCTCAGGGCCATGCTGTCTGCCAACATTCGCCAGAACCTGCAGATCTGTGTCCAGGTGGCTTCCAAGTACCACGAGCAGCTCACCACACAGGCTCTCACTGAGCTCTTCGAGTCCTTCAAGAGCTTTGAAGGTGAGATCCCAAACTTTATGAAGACATACTGCTGAATTTGAGTTTTACAGTCCAGACCCAGTACAGTCAGAGACACAAATTATTGAAGTAGCTGATGCGTTCCTTAAAAAGTTTAGGATATACTTTGTGCATTGGGGCAGTTCACCTAATTATCCCTGTTACCAGGCTAGACATTAGAGTGGTATCTGACTTGTCCTTCAGTTTAATTTATAGAGCCATTCCCTGCCGCCCGTGTACTTAGATAGATGCCCCTAACTATCAATTAGACAAGTAGGCCAGAGCAGAGGCAGGACAATCAATAGATTGTGCAGAATGGCCTGGAGGTGAATTAGTTCAGCTCCTCTACTATTACTGGAATAATGGAGTATAAAGGTTAAGTAAGCTAATTGGAGAAGAGAGAAACTGCAGCCATGAAGCTAAATTTTAATGTCTGTTATATATTTTCATGATGTATTACTGGACCCATTATCCTACCATTAGATCAGTGGAACTACAGAGGTGCACCTCTTTTCAAGCTTCAATATAAGTGACTCTCTTTGTTTTCTCTCAGGTCTGTTCTACTTCCTGGGCTCTATTGTGAACTTCAGTCAGGACCCTGAAGTTCACTTCAAATACATCCAGGCTGCCTGCAAGACGGGCCAGATCAAAGAGGTGGAGAGGATCTGCAGGGAGAGCAACTGCTACGACCCAGAGCGCGTCAAGAACTTCCTCAAGGTAAAGCCGCAGGGACGGCTGAAGTGATCAAACACTGACATTTAACAGCTATTCTCTCCCTTTTACTGAGCTTTTCTTTCATTTCTTTCATCTGTCTCTCTCTATGTCTTATGTATTGCATCTTTTTGTTTCAGATTACTCTGTTGCCTTTTTCAGTGTCATGTCTGAACGGTTTTTCAATATTTGTTTGTCTTGAATCCCCATTTCTAGTATGTTTTCATTCATATCACGTATTCCCTAAAATACTATTAAAAGTAAAGCGTCACAGAGTAACAATTTGCCTCCTTCCTATGGATTAGAAAATAATAACTATCAAAAGCAGATCCTGTTGGGGCATCAATAAAGAATTCACATTATCTTACTGGTTAAAATGTTCAACAATCCTGATGGCAGTCAATTATCTTTTCTGCTTTGCCTCTTTTGTCTTTGGAATGGCAGGACATGTATCAGGTAAATCTATCCTTCCCCACAGTACAGGACTTCTCCCCTCTTTTGCTTGTTTCCCTCCCCCCTTTATGACCTTTTAGGCACAGGATTGAAACTGGGATTTGTATGGCTGTGTATATGCTGATATATCACAATCCATACACCCACTGGGTTGCAACCAGTCATGTGTAGTCACATATTAGGAGCCTCTAATCAGTGCAAAACGTTCTTGGATGATATTGACAAAGGTGCACAATCCCAGTTTGTTAATCCTTTTTGAGTGTGGATGACAGCAGTGTGTCAGCACACCAGTGCAGAGGACTCTAGTGGTGAGCGCTGTCTAGTGTTGATCTGACAACTCACAGCTCTCCGCCTTTTTAAATAAGAAAGCTACTTTAGAACATCTGTGTTTCTAACACACTAATTCTTGCAATGTGACTTCCATTTGCTGTAGTGACAAACCTTTTTTTCCCCCCATCATACTGTATTAAATGTGCAATTTATAAATCAAAAAGAGTTGCCCCTGGAGCTAGAAAATGATATCTTAAATTTCATTTTCAGTGACACAGTACACCAGTAAGTGCAGTGGTAAAAGATCTGCCCTGTTGCATCAGGGCAGGTTGATGGTTGTGTCTCATATAGAGGCCTTCTCTTATTCACTGTGGCTTCTTTCCCTCCACTATGTGTGACAAACAGGAAGCTAAACTCACCGACCAGCTACCACTCATCATCGTCTGCGACCGCTTTGACTTTGTCCATGACCTGGTGCTCTACCTGTACCGCAACAACCTGCAGAAGTACATCGAGATCTATGTGCAGAAGGTAAGGCTCAGTGTTCAAACGCACCTTGGTGATTATACATCCGTGTATTACAGATGTAAGCTAATCAGATGTGTTGTAAAAATTTGTGTCGTAGGTGAATCCTAGCCGTCTGCCTGTCGTGGTCGGTGGCCTCTTAGACGTGGACTGCTCCGAGGATGTCATCAAGAGCCTGATCCTGGTCGTCAGGGGACAGTTCTCTACTGATGAACTGGTCGCTGAGGTTGAAAAGAGGAACAGGTGCTGCACGATTCCACCTATATGTTTCTAAATATTAGAGCTAAAAATAATTTTGTCCCCTCAAATAATGGTGATGTTTTGAGTACAATTAGAAAAAGTTCATTATCAGGAGAGAAAATGTTCCAGCCAGCAGCTTTATCTGGAACACCAGATGGTTGATATTTGCCTCCCTCATAAGACTGAGTATCTGACATTTGTACGACTTTTCTGTGACCGACAATTTATGTCACCTATTTGACTTAGAAACACAGGGTTATTCATTCTTTTATAATAAGAGTGTTGCTGCATCATTACTTTCTCTAATATTAATGCTTTTTTTTTTTTTACACTTTTAATGTGTATGTGTAAATATGTGGGTTAATTTGTTCTCTGCAGAAGTGGTCTGTCTGGTGTCTAGTAGTAATGTAATTCAGATTTAAAAAGCAGTCAGGATTTCTGTTATTCAGTCTATTGTTATTTCTTTATTACTTATAGAGAGTTGAGTTATACAAGTTTAGGAGAAGCAGTCAGAGTTTTGACATCGTTTTTCTGTGACAGACTGAAGCTGCTGCTGCCCTGGCTGGAGTCTCGTATCCACGAAGGCTGTGAGGAGCCCGCCACCCATAATGCTCTGGCCAAGATCTACATTGACAGCAACAACAACCCTGAACGCTTCCTGCGGGAGAACCCGTACTATGACAGCCGTGTGGTTGGAAAGTACTGCGAGAAGAGAGATCCCCACCTGGCCTGCGTGTCCTATGAGAGAGGACAGTGCGATCAGGAGCTGATCAATGTGAGGATGAATTTTTGTACTTGACAGCCTCTCACCTCACCTCTCACCTTCCTCTTTTGGTGTAGTACATTAAAACTGCCTTGTCATTTTTGTTCTTTCATATCAGGTCTGCAATGAGAACTCCCTGTTCAAGAGCCTGTCCCGTTACCTGGTCCGCCGCAAAGACCCTGACCTGTGGGCCAGCGTGCTGCTGGAGAGCAACCCCTTCAGACGACCACTCATTGACCAGGTAAATTACACACAAGACAAGACTTATCTCATCTAATGAAACTGCCTGGTGCTTCTCTAAGCCTCTATTTCGTTGCCCTCAGGTGGTGCAGACAGCCCTGTCAGAAACCCAGGACCCAGAGGAGGTATCAGTCACTGTCAAAGCCTTCATGACTGCGGACTTGCCCAATGAGCTCATTGAGCTGCTAGAGAAGATTGTGTTGGACAACTCTGTCTTCAGTGAACACAGGTATTCAGCTGTGACATTTTAGATCAGTGGCTGCGTTCATATGAAACATTTCAAAATCATATTTCAAGATTGAAGTCTGCTGAGGGATCCGAATCTTCGCTTTCCCACAGAAATCTGCAGAACCTGCTGATCCTGACAGCGATCAAAGCAGACCGTACCCGTGTGATGGAGTACATCAGCAGGCTAGACAACTATGATGCTCCCGATATTGCTAACATTGCCATCAGCAACGAGCTCTTCGAGGAAGCCTTTGCCATCTTCAAGAAGTTTGACGTCAACACCTCTGCTGTGCAGGTCAGTCATGGATCCCACAGGTCCTTGAAATCCTTGAAAGTTTGTCAAACATTGTCATGTTGGGTCCTTGAATTTTTGGCAGTTGGGCATCAAAAGACCTTAACAAGTCTTTGAATTACATTTTTTTTTGAAGGTGTGGGAACCCTGTCGTTAACAGCTAGATGAACACCTCAGTGACTGAAAGTGTTTTGGTATTTCAACCTAGGTGCTGATCGAGCACATTGGCAACCTGGACCGGGCATATGAGTTTGCAGAACGCTGCAACGAGCCGGCTGTGTGGAGCCAGCTGGCCAAGGCTCAGCTACAGAAGGACTTGGTGAAAGAGGCCATCGACTCCTACATCAAAGCCGATGACCCCTCAGCATACATGGAGGTGGTACAGGCTGCTGATAAGAGCGGTAAGGAGACGTGTTGAGTCAAAAGATGGCGGAGAAGTATCTTGTCTCTACCAATAAATCACAGCAGAGATATTACAAAAACTCTATGAAGTATAGAGGGAAATAATGTTGGCTGATTAATCACTATGAACAGATGCAGGGATTCAGAGAAAGCTGTTAGTAGTTTGCCAGTGCCAATTCGATTGAAAGCAATCAATACAGGGCACATCAGCTGTATTGTGGAGTTTGTTGTTGAATTTCCTCCAAGGGTATTTGCTGATAGATGCAGCTAGTGCAGCAACTCTTTATCGAAAGTGCACACTATCAGCAAAAAATACAGTTGAAGCCGTGTTCCATTTCATCGAGAAATGAAAAGAAATAATGTAGAAATGCTTCAATAGCTTAATATTACTGTCATTGTGTTTCAGGTAACTGGGAGGACTTGGTTAAATTCCTTCAGATGGCTCGTAAGAAGGCCCGCGAGTCCTACGTGGAGACAGAGCTCATCTTTGCCTTGGCCAAAACCAATCGCCTGGCTGAGCTGGAAGAGTTCATCAACGGACCCAACAATGCTCACATCCAACAGGTTAGGCTCGCTCTCATTCTAATCTTGTCGAATAAGCTGTCAGGTCAGAAATGAAGCACTGTCTTTATTGTATCTGTTTTGTAGGTTGGTGACCGCTGCTACGATGAGAAAATGTACGATGCCGCGAAGCTGCTATACAACAACGTCTCCAACTTTGGTCGTCTGGCTTCAACTCTGGTGCACCTCGGGGAGTACCAGGCTGCTGTGGACGGCGCCCGTAAGGCCAACAGCACCCGCACCTGGAAAGAGGTGTGCTTCGCCTGCGTGGATGGAAAAGAGTTCAGACTGGCCCAGATGTGCGGTCTCCACATCGTGGTGCACGCTGATGAGCTGGAGGAGCTGATCAACTACTACCAGGTAAGATGGAAATAAAGGCATTTCGTGTGTGTTGGTGCAGTGTTGGCATTGAGTTTACTTGAACATATCCTCTGTCCTCCTCCTCTCAGGACCGCGGTTACTTTGAGGAGCTGATCACCATGCTGGAGGCTGCCCTGGGCCTGGAGCGTGCTCACATGGGGATGTTCACGGAGCTGGCCATCCTTTACTCCAAGTTCAAGCCCCAGAAGATGAGGGAGCATCTGGAGCTCTTCTGGTCCAGAGTTAACATCCCAAAGGTGCTGAGAGCAGCAGAGCAGGCTCACCTGTGGGCCGAGCTGGTCTTCCTGTACGACAAGTACGAGGAGTTTGACAATGCCATCATCACCATGATGAACCACCCGACAGATGCCTGGAAGGAAGGACAGTTCAAAGACATCATCACCAAGGTACAGTTTGATTTCCTGGCTAAACTAGGACTTTGACTACCATTATATTTTTATATACTATAAAATCCTGATCCTGTGTTTCTTAAATGCTTGTTCCTAAGAGTGTCTTTCCCTCTGCACCTTGTTGTAGGTGGCCAATGTGGAGCTGTACTACAAAGCCACCCAGTTCTATTTGGAGTTCAAGCCCATGTTACTGAATGATTTGCTCATAGTGCTTTCTCCAAGACTGGATCACTCCCGTGCTGTCAACTTTTTCAGCAAGGTAAATGTTAATGTCTCATCGTGGTGAATCTCTGTAAAATTCTGTGAAGTTTGGATAGAAACTGACTCAACATGTTTTCACAGGTGAAACAGCTGCCTCTGGTCAAACCCTACCTGCGATCAGTACAGAACCATAACAACAAATCAGTCAATGAAGCACTTAACAACCTCTTCATCACAGAGGAAGATTATCAGGTGAGAGTCGTGAGAGACAGAGCTGCTGTGTTTTTATTTAACAAATGTGATTCTTCTGATTTAACATTTCTCCCCTTTTCTAATCACTCATTACTCACGTTTAGGCACTGAGGACATCAATAGACGCCTACGACAACTTTGACAACATCTCACTGGCCCAGCGCTTGGAGAAGCACGAGCTGATTGAGTTCAGGAGAATCGCTGCCTACCTCTTCAAGGGCAACAACCGCTGGAAACAGAGTGTGGAGCTCTGCAAGAAGGACAAGCTCTACAAGGTGCCTCTTCCCCTCCCAAACATTGACCTTTACTGTCTGCATGAATGTGTCTGATGCACTGCTGAGTTTGGTTCGGACCATCCCTTAACCTGTCCGTGCTGTGTCTCCCCTGCAGGACGCCATGCAGTATGCCTCAGAGTCCAAGGACACGGAGCTGGCAGAGGAGCTGCTGTCCTGGTTCCTACAGGAGGACAAGAAGGAGTGTTTCGCCGCCTGCCTGTTCACCTGCTACGACCTGCTGCGGCCTGACGTGGTGCTGGAGACCGCCTGGAGGCACAACATCATGGACTTTTCTATGCCATACTTCATTCAGGTCATGAGGGAGTACCTCAGCAAGGTGGGTCAACTCTTTTCAGGCTGGAGTTAAGTGACGTGAGGAATAAATACATACTTTTTTAAATAAATGAAAGCCGTATAGCTGTGCTCTCCTGTCATAGAGGATGACTACAAGGTCAGGTCTTAACAGGACAGTCAGGAATAAGGAGCTAATAAACCCCTCACTGTTTTATAGACAGAATGAGAATGTCATGGTGGCTGCAACATTTGGCATGTTGACAATTTGGAATCCTGACAGTATTCACAATATAAAGATAGCATTGTTTTTATTGAACTTGGTCAGTAGTCTATCAGATGAAAGACATACCCAGAATTCTTCCTGATGGTCGACTGTTTACCAGATTTCTTTACAGGGAAGTATTTGTAATGTTCTTCTATGCTGCGCCTTTTTCTCTTCCAGGTTGATGCAGTTAAGGAACAGGTGAAAGCTTAAATCCTCCGTTTTTGATCTCAAAGTATTTTAGCTCAGACGTCTGCGGCCTTGAGTGTGCATGGTTTTTGCTGCACTCTCACTTCAACACAGTCACTGAAACATCTTTCAAGCTGACATTATAGTTGTTGGAGAACTTTCTAGATTTGTAGTCGCTAATAAAACTTTAAAGTTTGTGGAGGTTAAACTGTAGCCAACTGCTACAAGAGCACAGGATTGAAGATTTTGTATTTGTCATGTAGACATTAGACGGATCTTTACATTTAGATGCAGTTATCAGACAAAAATCAGGTGTGATTGTATAAAATAATTCAAATGATGGCCATCTGAACGACTGTACCTCCTTAAGGGAACCACCAAGTAAACCTCAGCCTGTTAATCCAGACAAGAAACACATGCAAATCAAATTAACTTCAAGGTGGGATAGTAACAAGATAGTCACACTCAACAAGTCAGGGATAAGACTACAAGAGAAAATCACATGCAACATCCTCTGAATGGGAAATGATTGTAACCCAGCTAACCATATACATATTTATAGAAACACATCTATCTCATGTTTAAAGAACTATGACCCAGCAGCAGGCTGCAACAGAGATTAAATTAGAAGTCCAAAAAGAGAGTCTAACCCAGGGGAGTTTGTGGAGAAATGCACTGTAGGCAGTAGCTTTAGTCAAATATCTGGTTTCTGAATACATGAAAATAATCATCATTTCGTTTGGCACTGCTCAAACAGTGGAGAAGCTTCAACAAGTATAATCAATTCTCTGCGACTTCCCTTAAAAGTGCATTTCCTCCCAGATAATGACACTGCACAAAATGAAGCTGTTTGTGTGTTTAAAGGGTTTTTGTTGTTTTAGCTGCTCAGTGGAATAAAGCATGTATGGAAATGCCTCTTGCTGATATTTAGCAGCAGGTTGTTGGTTGTCTGGCTTCCTTGAAAATCTTGAACTGTAGGCAGCACCTGGCCTGAGACTCACCCTCCTCTCCCGTCCTTCTCCCACCAAACTGCATCACAGTCCTGCAGCCTGTTCTTCACAGCCAGCGGTGTAACATGTAGCCTACGTTCAGACTACAAGCAGATTCAGATCTGTTTATTTTTTCATAACAGTATGAACTGCACAAATGAAACCTTTAACAATGCGACTTCATCTTAGAATTCATGCAACTTTTACATCACTCCCTCACCTGAACTCTGTGTCTGGCGGCGGGTCTTTAGGAGAGGGCCCAACAAATGTAGTTAAAAGTCTCACATCACGATCCCACCGCTCCTAGCTAAGACTCCGCATCTACACACACCTCCATACCTAAGTAGCAGCCATTGGTCATGCATTGTAAACACTGGCCTCCATGTTTACTCCGTACAAGTGTGCTGCGTGACATCATATGACGTTCTTTTGAGCATGTGGGTGGAATTGGGAAAACTGAAAAATAACATCAGCTGCAAACAGCCCAAAAAATCAGATCTGAGCACTGAGGCTTGCAGTTTGAACGTAGCCACAGAGCATGAGACTGTTTGTTTACATTGTAGCTTCAGTTCGTTGAAAATCTATGCAGAGGTTTTAAATTACACAGCTTCTGTTTTTTTTCTGAAGCGGCATGAATGATGAATGCATATATACAAGATTTGGAAGTGCACTGCTGAGCAAGCCCGTACTTTTAACGACAGAAATAACCTGCATCCAGGTGCTGCTTCTTTTCCCCCCCAGGACCTGATATGCTTATTGCTGCATCTGACTTGCTGCCTGAAAAAAATATTTTATTTATACATATATTTATTTTTACTTTCTTCTGAAGAATTGGCTTAGTTTTTCTCTACTCATGAATGCATTATGCTCTATATAAACTGTAGGAATCTCTGTAAATAGTACTGGATCAGTGACCTGAAACTGACTTCTGCTCCTGATAGTTGGGTTTTACTGTCCCACATTAATTAATAAATGTGTAGCTGTGTTTTTATTTTTAACTTGTTTTGTATGTTTACTCATGAAGCTTTTTTTTTTTTTTTCTAAACGCTCTTTTTGTTTTTGCCTTGCAGGTAGATAAACTAGAAACCTCAGAGTCCCTAAGGAAAGAAGAGGAGCAGGCAACAGAGACACAACCCATCGTCTATGGTAACAGTCTTCTAATGACATCATTGTCCGTTTCAGTGCGATCAGAAGGCGCCAGTCTTCCTTCCACATATAGCACCGTGTAGTCCCTGTGGTCATTCATAGAGCTTGAAATATCAGAATTTATTAAATATTAAACATGACATAACTGATGTTAACATCAACTTTTAAGTTACTATGGCAGACTTGTTGGCAAACAGTTGATTGTTACACATCCAGCAGTTATATCATTGTTCATCAGAGTTCACCAGCTAGTCACTATCCATGTCTGTCTACTGGAGCTTTTTCTCTTAAAACAGCTTCCTGCTGCAGCATTGTTGCATAAAATATGTATTATTGCAGCTTTTAGGTTTAACATTACATATTCAGGTCCAAACAACAGTCATAATTTAACACTGCTAAACTCATCATATTCTGATTCAAATGTTCAATCCTGACTGCTCCAAACTTAAGGCTTATGAAATCAGTGAGTTCATGACGGATCCCGTCACAGAAAGAAGTGGATTAAGAAGAGTAGTTTTCAGGGCCTTTTCAATAAATAAAAAATAAAAATCAGGCATGGAAAGTTTGACAAATGTAATAATTTTAGGGAGGTTAACAAATTGGACAGGGCATTTTACAAGTGTTCCGTTCATCATTACAATAGATGGTAACAGCTGCCTTTAGTCCCACAGCTGAAGCTTGATGGCTCACCACATAAAGACTCAGTTTTAAACAAACCACCGAGGAAGCTCTGTGACCAAATCATTAAATTGTACATCAGAACTGTGTCTCATGTTTCCTTTGTGTGTGTGTGTGTCTCTCTCTCTTTTGCAGGCACACCCCAGCTGATGCTGACAGCAGGCCCCAGCGTACCTGTGCCCCCTCAGCAAGCCTACGGCTACGGCTACCAGGCGCCTGCAGGATACACTCAGCCAGCAGCTCAGCCAGGCTTTGGCTACGGCATGTAAAGACCCCCCCACACCCTTCTCCTCCACATGCAGGCTGGAGCTACCATCCATCCATCTCCCACAGTCCTTCACCAGACCATTATTGTCTCTCTCTGCCCTCTACAGGGAGCAGCGGATAACACAGACAAACCCTTTCTCTTTCTTTTTCTTTCTTTTTTTTACTTTCCCCCTTTTTAAACTGTCATGAAGGACTCAGTTTTATTTTTGTTGTCAAAGAAAAAGATTGCATCACAAAGATTAATTTTCTCACATTCCGTATTGACTAGATTAATTTTTCTTTTGTCTATTTTATTTGAATGGGAAATGGTTTATGTACAATGGGGGGTTTGTGGGAAGAGCTAGTCCTCTTCTCAGTTTAAAAAAAAAAAAAAAAGGTCTGTTGTGAAGCATCTGATTTGCACTCTGTAGTGAGAAGAATTAATGTAGAACCTTTTCCTTTTGATGTGTGTGAGCAGCTTCTTCTGTCCGACTGTAAAATGCATTTAATTATTGTATATTCAGACACACAAAAAATTGCTACTATGTTCTTCTATATTTGAACATGAGACCGCCGCTTCCATGACATCAATCCTGAAACACTACGTCGTACCAGTCGTGTCCCCACACACACACACACACACACACACACTCTCTCTCTCACACACACACACAAACACTCTTCAGGGCTGTTTCTTGAAGAAAACCCAAGAGAGTATTTTACATACGATTTAAAGGAAAGTTTTCTTCTTTCCGGCAAAGCCTATGCAGGACTCTCCAAATAAATTTGCATTCAGATGATATTTCCATGTGCTTTAAATACTGCTCTTAACGTGGGACCATTCCACCTCAGGAGGGACTGCAGACCTGTTTGTGTTTGACTAACATGCCCCCCCCCCCCTCTTTATTGCTGCAGTTTGTTTCTGCTGGATATTGTTTTAGGTCACTGTCATTGAGTGTGCAGGAGAGATCTTTTTTCCCCAAACTATTTTCTCCTCATGTCCTGTTGAGGGTTGCCTTTTAAACCTTTTCAGTTGACCCACTCATCCAATTCAGAAACAATATCACAGGACTCGTGGTAATTTGAAGTTTTTATCAAGGCTTGCGTGTATACAGGAAATCAATCATTAACTCCTTTGAACTTATATTCTTATCTAAATTACCTTAGATTTAAATTGTGCACTTAAGATACTTGATTGTGCATAATCAGGATCATAATGAATGAAACAGCGGTTTTGTTTTCCACTTAAAAAAAGAATAAAGGCTTCTTGTTTGTCAAGAACAGTCTGATTGTGTCTTACATGCGTGGTCACGTGCGGGAGGTGAACACAGTCGAGGTACGGGTCTGTCCTGTTGGTGCCCATTCAGAAAAAGAGGAAGTGATTTGATCATTTTGAAAAATAAAGATAAACCTTGAGCAGAATGTAATGTGTGTGAAAGAGGCTGTAGATTGTAGTTGAGTGTAAGAACGTGTGTGTGTGTGTGAGGGCACTCCAAACAGTGTATCAGTGCTTCTATTTGCTGACCTTGCAAACTTGCAGGGCAAAGGTGAAAATCTGCCAGAGCCAATGAGGGGATTACACCGAAATGCAGGTTTGAATTCACACAAGCTTCAGCTGAAGTGAGCGCAGTTAGCACCAGTCTTCAGAGACTTGTCTCTCTGACATAATACTGTAAAACCAACTTGTTAACACAATCCAGTACCGTGTGTCTGCAGTAAACCCCATTGTGAAGATTGTCATATGCAAGTGCTCTGGATTCAGCTGGAGGCCCATATCTGATGTGACAACCTGGTGTTTGATTACGTCCTACTATAAAGTGTTCCTATGTTGTGTCTACCTTGTGTAATGTCTATTTGATATACTCAGATCAGTTCAACAGCAGCAGTCCATGACTTACCTAACAGATAAAGTGTGTAGTACTAGCACCCTCTGATGGTACAAATCAGAGGGTGCCAGGAGCAAAAGCAGACTTTTAAAAGGAGTTACCGTCAGTTATCTGTTCGGGGTCACAGGAGACTGGAGCCTATTTCAGCTGACTTTGGGCAAGAGGTGGGGTACACCCTGGACGAGTCGCCAGTTCATCACAAGGCACATAGGGACAAACATCCATTCACACTCACATGTACAATTTAGAGTCACCACTTAACCTATCAAGTGCACATCTCTGGACTGTGGGAGGAAGCCAGAGTACCCAGAGAGAACGTGCAAACTCCACACAGAAAGGCCGCAGCCAAGTGTTGAACCAAAAAAGAAGGTACAATGATGTGTGTATGATAATGGTTTATGTTGAGGCATTTATTCCTACTTAGTGCAGCACTGAAGGCTGCTGTAAAATATTCATTACATCCAGATCACCAGCTCTACTGCTGCCCTCTGAAATCACGTCCATTACAGTGATCATGGTGGCATTCTGAAGTATTAAAAACTTAAAGAATCATCAATGTTCAGACTTTATTTTGAGATGAGGGTTTGTCTTGATTGTGTTTTATTAAGCAATCATTTTGGGACCAGAGTGAGCACAGACCTTTTTCACAACAGTAAACTATAACATCGACGTCAGAAAGGCACTGCTGTTTGGCATGCTGGCTCACTCGCATGCATTACTCAGACACCGACTGGAGCACCGACTTGTTCATTTTATTAGTAACAGGTGATTTTCCTGCTGTGAAAAGCTCTACTGTTATTTTACAGTGTGTCGAGAGCTACAACTTTCATCTGTTTCCTCTGAGCATCATCACAAACTGTGTGTTAGTGTGGAGGACTAACATGAACAGTGTGTGCTGTTTTTGCCACTATCACAGTGAAGTAGTACGTCGTTATAGTCAAGAGTCTAATGTCTAACTAATGTCTAGTGTGATATGCATACATCCACAAAGCTCCAAAAGATTGCACAGAAATAATTTATGTACTTGTCACTGATAATCATTGTATAAAAATATAAACTCATGGTAGCCCAACTTAGTTTACATTGCAAACGGTTTTGACAACAAAGAGATTGTATGCAAGTCCTGCACGTGCAAGCTGGAAGTCTAATAGAGCTTCAAGTCTCCGGTGACTTTGTCGATCAGATCAGCCGGGCCTGGACCGATACCCAACACGGTGCGTGATCCGGGTGCGATTTGTGTCCTTCCTGCATCCTGAATCAGGCTGACAGGAAGTCCCACTTCTTTGGCGTGACCCAGCAGATCGATCAGGGTGTCCTCATCGGGCGCCTTCACCACCACCTTGGGCTGGCCGCAGTACTCCCACTGTTTGAGAAGCTCGGGGTTCCTGCGCTGAACCTGTTTGTAAGCAGATACGGCGGCGTGGGAGCACTGGGCGGCGACTTTCCCTTTGCCCATCTTCAGGTCGTTTCGGACCACTAG
The DNA here is from genome assembly GCA_028641955.1 of Protonibea diacanthus. Classification (NCBI taxonomy): domain Eukaryota; kingdom Metazoa; phylum Chordata; class Actinopteri; family Sciaenidae; genus Protonibea; species Protonibea diacanthus. The sequence continues at coordinate 5,312,085 of CM053990.1, read as the reverse complement.
TATCATCTTGAACTCGCCTCCTTCTCCCATCACGCTTGCTTCACTGGCACCGTTCCCCGTCGCAGCCGTCATCAGGGCTTTGGCTGTTGGGCTGAGGCGAGAACGGAGGTGCCAACCTAGGAGGAGCCCACAGCCCAGTCCTGCTGCTACACCCAAGCCCAGTGGACCACAGAGCAAATCCATAGTTAAACCTGCAAAATAACAGAACAGGGTCAGTCTGTGAGCTTAAAAAGGAGGAGAAAAATCATGTTTTTAAAACTGAAATCAAACATTCAGTTGACAACACAAAGTCCAACATGGCTGGAGCTCTCTATGATGTATCTTAACCGGTTGTCATGGAGATGTAGACATTCAAATGTCCATTTATCGATGCGCTGTTCTTCCATGTTGGCTCAAAAGCCTGTTTGCAAACGGATATTCAGTTGTTTACCTACTTTTCTTCTCCCCGCCATGAACGTTTAACGTTAGATAACGTTAAACAAACAGTATTTTGTTGTTTTTGACGGTGTGGAGTGACTAAACTCACCTGAAACACAGCTCCTGTGTGTCTGTGATGATCTCCTGCCGGCTAACTAACTTTATATGTGAGACTAGCCTAGCTTGGGTTAGCTTCCTGGCTCGAGGCAACACCTCTTACCCGCCAAAAACCGCATTTCTAACGCGACATACATTACTTTACAAACAAACAGACTCATCATACACGTTCATACATGTCCATGCCCCTCCACAGTGTTAATAACGTGCAGCTGAATTGTTATAAAGTGGGTTAGTTTCATACCTGCCGGTTTGTTCGACGTGTTGACGGCATGAATGAAGCTTCAGCTACTGCGCATGGTGATGACGCCACCACGCAGCGACTATTCAGACAGTGGACTACAACAGTAAACGTCACGACCCTGGCCTCTGATTGGCTGACCCTGATGGCACACCTGTGTCGTAGTTACGGTGTTTTAATTAGCATCTTAATTAGCCACACCTGTCAGGACTCATTAATATTGATTTTAACAAATTTGTGAACAAAATTTCAGACTAATAACCTCATGTCTTATTTATTATTATTATCTCAGGTCTTCTTAGTCCAGTCACATGTCATGTTAAGGTGAGTTTAGTTAAGGTAAGTCAAGTCCCAAGTAGAGTCATCTTTCACTCAAGTCTCATTTATTTTCTGTCAAGTCAGTCTGTCAACAGTGACTCAAGTCAACTTAACTCAACTTGAGTCCCCAGGTATTACAAGACAGGACAGGCAGAAACTAGCTGGTTAGCATGTTACTGTCAGTAGATATCTCTGCAACACAATATACATCTTTAACATAAAATGAAAGTTGTCTTCTGTTGATAATTTCAGTTAATTTAATGTTTTGAACTCTTTCTTGTAACATTTTGCACCTTTAATGATGGCGGTGTTGTTGACATGTAAATTGTTAAAATAGTGGGACAACCTCGGGAAGGACCACAAATGAGGGAGCCTCCTTCCTTGGCTGACAGTTTTCATTGTGCTCAGTGGCTCACAGACTCAGACCTTGTCGTGGTTAACTTGACTGTTGGTTTCAGGTCTGGCTAGGTGTTAGTAAACAGGAGGGAGTGCGTGATATCAGCTTGCTGTAAGGCTCCAGCAGGCCCAAAGGCTGCACACCACCTAAACATACTTTTCATGCAAGTTATTCAATAATTGCTTTTTATTTTATTGATCTTAGAATAAAAAACAGGTTTTAAGTGTGTGTGGTACTTCATCCTGGAAAAAACACAGAAAGAGAGGACCTGCTCACAGAGGGAAAACAATAGTAAAAAAAATAATTGCTGATGACAGCTACAGAATCTACTACTTATAACCATCAAATCACTGGAGAAAACAATTTTCTTATACATGTGGTATTATTTAATGCCCTCGATTTTGTTTTGTTTTTAACTTTAGTACTTTCTGGTTCAGGAACACTGTGTTCAGGTCTACACCTTGAAACCAAGTACAACCACAACATGATCTATTTGGCCACCCCGTAGCTCCGCTAGTGCCAATTGGCATGGGCACCTTTCCTCGCCCAAAGTCATCCTGCCAGTTCGACACCAACTTCTAGGCCAACACTGCCCTCTATTGAACAAAGGTGATGTGAATAAAACAAAATAGGCTGCACCTAAAACCTACAGGCACCTGAAACCACATAGAAATGTAACATGATGCTGTTTTTTCACAAGTTTCTTTGGAAGGAGAAAAATGGATAATTGTGGCGTTTGCAGTCGATATCCTAAATAGATAGAATAGAGCGGCACTTGCTTATTAAAATGTGTGCTTCTCATTTTGGTAGCATTCAACAACATCTCCCATTAATCTGAGACCCACATTATACCATCAAGCTCATCTACTCTGAGACTTCTGCAGCATACTTTAATGTGCACATGGCAAATGCCTTTTTTCTACATCACAAACAACAAACTGACCTTTCTTCATAAGACACACAGGACAGTCATCAGCTCTTTGCAAACAGCAGCAGAGACATCTGTCTACAGACACCTTCCTCTTATTTGTCATGCAGGTATTGGCTCTGTTTTGTTATTGTATTGTTAAAGATGAGATGACACAGAGCAAATATTGAAAGCCAAGATCCAGCCGATAGTGTGCTGCACATGGGCTGAGATGGAAACTCAGAGGACTGCATAGTGTCAGCTGGCTGAGAGGTGGAGGAGTTTTTCTTTGGAATATAGAGGATGAATGTGTGAATATTTGCCTTTATTTTTAGAAAATCTTTTTAAAGGTTGCATCATTGATTTATGGAACATAGAGGTTATTTCCTCTGGAATATATTTCTTTTAAAGGCATCATGAGCTGTGATTATAAAATCAGACAGACATGGTCCACATTTTTTTTTTAACAGTGGTGTATTTATCTTTGGAAAGTATTGTTTAGCCTCTTTTCTGTCAGGAAAGTAGGCTATAATAACATGACTGTTACTAGGGCAAATCCAAGCTGCCTTTGTTCTAGTGACAAAAGGTAAAGCACTATCTGTTTCTCAGAGCACTGGCTGTTTTCAACAGGTAGTTCATCTTTTTATTTTGAAAAGACAGTAATGAATTGCTTTACCTCTTCATTTGTAAACGTGTCACAGTTCACTTCTATGCTGTAGTTTTTGCCTTTAAATTGCCTGAAGTTATTTGTTTCTTTTCGTCTTCTTTGGTGCGTATTACTGTGTCCTGCATCAGTCTGTAGTTTGACACACTTTCTTCTCTCGTACATGAACTAAGTGACCTCTCTGTGATATTACAGGTCAAGACCTAATGGGATGTAACTGATCTGACTGAAGTGCTAAGACATCTGGGCAGCCTCCAAATGCTGTGCTTGACATAAATATCATCCCTGCTCTGCACTTTAATGTAAAGTATATACTCTATCTCATTGAAGTCTCATGCTGAATGTTATAAATGACGCAGAAAGCCTTTGAAACTTACTCCAACTGTATCTTCCTGATAAGTTCCCAAGAGGAAACTCACCGGAAAGAGTTTGAAATACTTTTCTCACTCTGATAAACAAGATGGCGCTGAAGCTCAAACACGGCGATGGTCTTCTGTTTCTAGTTATGACCTGAAAAATATGATGTCCTGAGGTGTTTTTTTTTTTTCAATTTGGGAATTAACTGAGCTCTCTTTGCCCAGATGCCATTCATTCACTCTCTGTGTGAAACCTACTGAGGACTGAGAAGTGTTAGAAGTGCGCTCCAGGAAAGTGATCCACTTATTTATAGACCTTTTAATTAGACTGGCTCTCTGGAGGTTCAACCAAGCAAATGATGAAATCTCTCCCTCTTTCTGTCGTTCTGTGTCTCTCTTATGTCAGCCTTCTCTCCCCTCCCCCGGCAACTCTGTATCAGTACTCTATCCCTCACTGGCCCCCTCCATCACCACACCCTGCACTCAAGTTATGATGCAGTTCATGGGTAGCGTACTTTTGCCCTACATTGCCACTGGGGCTCCACCACAGGTTTTATTTGAGCTCAGAGTTTATTGTGGATTAATCATCAGCTGAACGGTGAGTTTACCTTCTCTGCATAATACATTGCTGAAACACACCAGGCTGTTCTATGGCAGACCTGCTTTGTTTTACACTTTGTGAAATTAATGTGTCTGCAGTGCACTGCGATTATCTCTGTTTGAAATGTGAAAATTGATTGCAGCTCATCAAATTTTCTCATCCTGAAGTGCATGTGGTCAGTGCTCGTGAGCTTCTCATTGTCCGTCGCACAAGAGTTACTCAACAGGTCCGTGTTGTTTTGGTAGAGTGGTAGTGGGATTGCGCAATCAAGAGCTGGAGCGTGTTTCACAAGCAGTAGTGCTGTTATGAAACTGTTTACTAGGTATTGATTGAGAATAATGCATTGAAATGTAATTTCAAATCAAATGAACTGTCCTGTAGAATAGAGCACATACTTGTACATTTGTAGCTGACGTGCATGATTCATACAAACTGACCTGTTTGGCACCAATTTCTATAATTAGTGTTGCTAACAGGATATCACACAGTGACGCACTTTGTTGAGCCCTTTTGTTGGACAATACATTGTTCTCACTGCAAGCAGAGAAATGATAGGGTGTATTAAATACTGTTGTGCATGAAGCATTGGCACAGTAGTACTTATGGGAGTGTGTTTGTGTTCAAGGTTTAATGTCTGTGATGAAAAGCTTTTGTTTGTGGTTCCCTGAGAAGGCCAAGAGTAGCTCTCCAAATGCCTCGCAGTCTAATCGTCTGAGAAGATTTTTATTTTCCCGTTACACTTGAGTTGCACAAATTAAACTGCAAAGTACCCCAAACCTCACTGTTCAGTGCTCATGGTGTGTGCGTGCTTGTCCTTTAAGATAACACTGGACAACTAAACTCTAAACCTCTGCAGGAATAATCAGAAGCTGAAAAAAAAATCAAAGCATTTCTCACAAACCGCTGAAAGAAGAGAATCAAAGCATTTCTCACAAACCTCATAAATATCACTCAGATTCCTTCAGGTTCTACAGAGGCATCATGGTCTGCTGTAATATCAGGGCTGTGCAGTGTCTGTAGCCTGACAGCCCAGCCAGGGTGAATGCATGGAAACAGGAGCCAGAGGCCCAGACCTAGGGCACAGGATAGAGGGATTAAGCTCTGAGTGTGTGTGTGTGTGTGTGTGTGAGAGAGAGAGAGAGAGACTGACAATTCCACCAGATGGTAAACTGCATACCTCCATGTCAGAGTCCCCATCTCACTGCTCACTGACAGATTCCTGAGAGACCTGAGGCTCTGTAGTGGAACGCTCTACTCGCAGGCACGTTTATGAACGTGCGGATCTAAGTGTGATGAAGAATACATATCACCAATGAACACCATTTGAACATCAGGGGAAGTGGACTTTTTGATTCAGTGTACACTCAGAAAAATCAACAAGATTTGGCAGGCTCCCCATTGATGCTAATTAAAGTACCGATCAGGTCAGGCACGGGCCTGATTGGGTTACAGTAATCTGCAGGATATAGGAGCAGCCGGCTGGTCAGCCGGTATGTGTGTGTGAGTGAGTGTATACAGACATGTTTGAGAGTAAAGAGTGCTGTGCGTTGTTGCACGTGAATCTGTGTTTCAGACGTGGCGAGCGGCGTACAGTATGGAGTGCGTGACGCTGTGCTAAAGGCCTGTCTCTTCTCTCAGCAGGACTCCCTCCTGGTGAATAAAATGGCAGAGTGCGGGGCTGAAGGTGAACTACCTCAGAGACGACTTGGTGTCAAGGATCAGCAAAATGGAGAGCTGACAGGTAAAAGCTAAAGACATTGTATTGTTTGTATTGTTATTGTAAAATGATATTAATGTGTGTACTTGCAAAATCCACACTGTGCACCACCTAGACTCAGATTTGTCCGTGGATGAGAGGAAACAGAGGGACAGTGATGAGCGTGCAACTCTGGTGTTATGGAAGAAGCCTCTGCTGACACTCCACTACTTCACCCTGGAGCTGCTCATCACCCTTAAAGAGTCCATATGCAGGTGAGGTCCATAGGGTGGGGTGCAGCCTGCCACCCCAAAAAAATGCCCTGTTTCTGCAGGATTGCTGTTTTCAATTTGGACTGCACATCATGAATGAGTGCATTTGTACGAGCTTACGCCTGAATTTAGAGAATCAAAACTATATTGATGTTTATATAAAAAACTATTTAGTGACAAACTTAAAGAAGATCACTAAAACACTTGAAGAATATGATGTACAAGCTGTTTGGAGAAAGTTAATATACATTTAATGCCTGCGTGAAGCTGTAAAAAGCACATTAAAGGCAAAGATGAAACTTTAGGCATATTGCGCTGTGCATTTGATCACAGTTTGACAAAGAAAACTGCATTAAAATGATGATTTGTGTGTGTATTACTCATTATTAGTGCTGATAGCAGTTCACCAGTGTTTTCACAGTGTTATTTATAAAGGTGCTAGTGCTGTGTGTCAATCTCAGGCAAAAAGAGGATGTGATTATTGTGAAAAAAACAGCTGTCATACACTCTCCCACACTGTTCCCCCTCCCAGGCACACACAAACACACACATACAACCAGACAGGAGGTGACCTTGATTGTCTCAGTGCTATCAACCCAGAAGGCCTTCTCCCCCATAGTTTAGTCTTCAGTCAGAGGCCTAATGGAACCTATAATGCAACACAAAAGAGACATTACCAGATTTGCTTATCTTTTTTTCCTCCTCATTACTCCTCATCCTTACTGCTAATAGAGCTGACAAGGCCTTTCCACCTCGCTGACTGATTTTACCTCACCCACAAAGCAGCAGCATCAGATCAGACGACGTCAGAGTTTGCTTTGATGACAAATTCCCCCGTGCTGCACGACATTTCTTTTACACACCTCATAATCTTTGTTGACACCAAGGGCCCAAAAGAAGGTCAGAGTGTACGCACAGGGAGGCCTTTGCGGTTAAGTGTGTGAGGACAACGTGTTTATTTTCTAAACTACAAGAGGATGTGGTGAGCCGCAAGCACCACGAGCAGCGTTCTGACTGAACGAAGCTGCTGTTCACCATCACTCAAAACACATGGTGTTGTTACTGCTGCAGGGGCATACATGCGAACACAATACACCCAGAGGAGTTTCTCCTGAATCTTCATAAGGTGGTTTGTAATTCACAGCATCTGTACAGTCCTCAGGGTGACGTACTGTTCACTGTTGTGGTTCTGCACTTGTTTTGCTTAAGATGTAAACAGGGACTATGGTGGTGAAATAGGGAGGACTGGGTTCGTGGTAGGTATGTCAGAGACTCATCATGAAAATTACAGTACAAATAGTACAAATTCTGCATTTAAAAAAAGAAGAGAGACTCTCCTCCCAAATATCAAAATATTGTTTTCCAGCTGAAAACAACGTATTGTATTTTCTGAGCTTATATTTTTTCATTCAAAATATTGATTTGTAAAATAACTAGTAACAATAGCAGTCAAATATATTTGTTAAAGTACAATATTTCTCTCTGAAATGTTGAAGTTGAAGTACAAAGTAGCCTAAATTTGAAACACAAGTATTTTACGTCAAAGTTGTACCTCAGCGTTAATGTAATGCTGCAGTACTTAACATGTACTCCACCACTGCTAGCAACAGTTCAATCATACTGAAATGAGTTCTGATTTGTTTCACAGCAGGTAGGTAGTTAACTCTTTCGTCATTATTAAAATAGGTCCGGTCCCTAATTAAAGTCTCTCGGGTGTTAATAATTAATTGACCCAAAGTCATAAATATTAATTCATCATCTTGATAAGCATACGTGACACAAACATTCAGCAGAAACACAGAATCTGCACAAATGTTCAGACCCCGCCCTCAGCCAACAGGTGTGATGCCATTGTTAAACAACGGTTTATTATTAACCTAAGTAGTCTGATGTCCCATCGGACTGAAAGAGCTTGTTCAAACAGACAGTTGTCCTGAAAACAAACAGCTATTGCCAGAAAATACAATCTGGCATGACTAATGTATTTAGCTTGCATCAAATACATAATGTAACTTGACAGAACTGACATGGTCGTTTTAACTCAAACCCTTTTCTTAAATCTAACCAAGTAGTTTTGTTGCCTAAATCTAAAATATTGCATCAGTTTCTCCACGTTAAAAATATGCAAATATTTAGGGCAAAAAACTCCAGGGGGGAGTCTGTATTTTCAGAACAGCTGGCTTTTGTTTTTGGGATAACCGGCTCTCAGTTTAATGGGAAAATTTTCGGACTATTGGGGTTTGGGACATTTAGAACAATGGGCGGTTTCCATATGAACACCCTACTGTGTTTTTTCTTTCCACACTACTGTTAAAATCAGGTTAGCATGCTAAGCACTGCAAAGGGTTACATACAGTATATGACGTGTATGACTGTTATCGCCCCCGTTGGTGAAGAATATATCTGCAGGGGCTTGAGTAGTTTCCAGCAGATGTCTCTGTCCCCCAAAGTTGAAATGAAAATGACGCCCACTCTCCGCCAAAGAAGTGCATCCTTTCCTTTCACTAATACTGCCTCACTCATGCTTCTAATGATTCCTAATCTTTTTTCATCTGCCCTTCTGCCCCTCCTTTACTCATTACCATACCATTCATCTCTGCCCCCTTCACACTAACATTCATCATTTTCCGCCTTCATCCTCTTCTTCTCCTTCACCCAGGCTCTGGCAGCAAAGACAGACTGTGTTTGGCCTGCTGATCCTGCTTATCCTCCTCTCCATTGCCTATTGTATTGAAGGAGCACACCAGAAGGTGACTGAACACTCTCAACATTTCCTAATAAAGTACATTACAATCATCCTTTAATGGAGGTTCAGCACCTGAAGTCCGTTCTTCCACCTGTTTGGCTGACAAAAAAAAGTTTTTAGTTCTGTGGTGGTTGTTCATCTATATCACAGAGCGCATGTGATACACTTATTTGGGGCGGCTTGGGGTGGTTTGCTGCCGCTGTCCACAGGTTGTCCAAACATTTGTCGCTTTGTCCTACTAAGGCTGAAAACCCAGAAAGCTTTTTATTCAGGTCCCACATTGTGGCATGTGCGAATAAGTCTGATTATAGTGCAACTGTCCCACATAATTATTGACACAGAGATTCCCACTGCAGGAACACCAAAGTGCCTATTAAATGATGCCTGCACAAACATCAACTTGAACAAGTGTGTGCTTGTGTGAGTGTGCTGGTTTAATTATTAACTTGCCACAAAGCTCAGTTTTACCTGCTAATCTCTTATGTCCACAGGGGAAACTACTGAAGCTGTGAAATTAAACCACAGCAGACTGTGCTACGGGTCTAACTAAAACCCTTCCACTTTCTTTTTGTTCCCACTTTTTGTGGTTTTCCGGCCATAAGCTGTAGTATTTTAAAATCTGCTGCCATAAAACATTTTTTCAGTGTTATTCAGAGTTGTGTAATCAGTTCTCAGTAAATACACATAACTAACTAACACTCCACTTCCCAGCAGCCTGCCAGCAAAGAGAGGGACAGTATGTGGTGTTTTTGTTTTGCTGGGTTTCCTGGGAAATGGAGTCTTAGTCAGATCCTGCTCCCCCTTTTACCCGTCAACCCCCCTCCCCTTTTCCCGTAATCTACACACTCCACGCTTCCTCCAGAGCACAACCTGCCTTGGCTCCAGGGAGGAGGTGTGAACGCAGTGATAGATGGAGTGACAGTGGTGGAGAGAGAGAGAGACACAGAGAGAGAGAGACAGAGAGGGAGAGAGAGAGAGGGGGAGAGAGAGAGAGAGATCTTGGCTTGACTTACTTTACTAGTTGTGTAAGAGCTGCCTGCCACACAAAAAGAATAATGGTGCTGTTCTTCTGTCAGTGTGCTGAACACTCCTACCCTACGGCTCTGTCCTCTAAACTCAACAACAGCCTCTGTCTGCAAAGGTCTCTCTTCCTCTTACTCTGTTTCTCTGCAGTTCACTTGCCCTCTCCTACCCTTTTAAGTGCCCTCTTGTTTTGCACACTTTCACTCTCGTACCTTCCCTCTCTCAGTCTGTCTCTGTCCCTCCCCTCCTCTGTCTGTTCTCCCCCCCCCCCCTCACCCCCTTCTTGTTTTTCCTCACACTCTGTGTGTGCATGTGTTTCTGCCATGTGGTTGACCGTCCCTCTCTCTGGCCTCCGCAGTATGTTCGCTACATGGAGAAGAAGACGCTGTGGTGCGCCTACTGGGTCGGCCTGGGCATCCTTTCATCGGTGGGTCTTGGCACTGGCCTGCACACCTTCCTCCTCTACCTGGTAAGAAAAATGTGTTCCGTGACTTTCCACGACAAGTTGCACGCCACTTTTTCACACCGCAGTTATTCACTTGCCCGTGCATGTTTATGACAGAGCTGAGACTCGCACGCACGCACGGTGGATGGTGATGGTGGTGCAGTGACGCAGGTCTTAAAAAGAGCTCTGTTGATGCCGTTGTTGGGTTGTTGCTAAGGCTTTAGTGAGAGCATTATTAGAAGCTTCTCCTTTTTTTTTTTTTTGGAGGCTCCTTATGCATTTGCACATGCATACGTGAGGGTGCTAGTACGGGTCTGTCTGCGGAGTGGGGCGGAGATGAATAGGCGCTGTGGTAGCCGCACTGTTTTGACAGGCAGTCCAGGAACAATCGCACTCACTGACCCCTCTGACTGAGTGCACATGAGGATAAAAACACTCTCCCTCCTCCTCTCGGAGTTCTTTCTCTTTCCTTTCACCCCACTCTCCTCGCCCCCCAACTGTGTCGCTCACTCTCACTTTCTCTTGCACTCCCTCCTCCTTACTCCTTCTCCCTTTTTTATGTCTCTCCTCTTTTCTTTCTTTTTTTTTTTTTTTTTTTAACTCCCTCTTTACTCCTCCTGAGTGTTTTTTGCGCTGTTTTTTGCGCACGGGGAGGTGTTGGGTCTCTACTGCTGATCAGATCACGGTCCCAAAACATCTGCTTGTCTTCACTGCTCTGAGTCCATCTGTCATCAGGGGAGTCCACGGTGTGCCCTTGCCCAGTGGAGCTGAACTGGAAACTTTGAAGTGCGTGTCCTCCATTCTGGTGTTTTTTAAAAGCCAAATTCTGCCGCTCCCAAATGTAATTTGAGAGTTTCTTTTTTTTTCTGTACTCTCTCTCTCTCTCTCTCTCTCTCTCTCTCTCTCTCTCTCTCTCTCTCACACACACACACACACACACTCTCTCTCTCAGACTTGGGTTTTTTAAAGTAGGATGTCACCATCTAGTGAGTGTGGCTGCTACTGCAGGTTGTGGTGTCATTGGGTTCATGACAGAACTTGGTGCTCTTTGCTAGAGCTGCTGTCGTGCATTTTTTATAGAGCTTGACTGATATCTTTTTTTTTAAAAGGCCGATACCAGAGCGGATATTTTTGGATTTAATCCACTAATGCACGATGATTTATTGTGGATATTGAGATAAAATGTTTTAAAATTGTATGTTTTGACTAAAAATAGCACTTTTAAGCTTTCTGTGTTTGACATTTCAAAGACTTGTCTTAGGTTGGAAATGCCTCTGAAACCACATTTAGACCACGAGACAGCGCTGTAGACGTTGAAACATTGCAGGCTCATGCAGACTGACAGACATGAACCTGTTGAAAGCAACTTGTCCACACCGGAGTTAATTCTCTGGTCAGACATCTAGATCATTTCTTGTTGTCACTAAGGATCATTTATGGCTTACATAACATCTGTCTTTAATTGTCTGGTGCTCAAATTTGAAAGTGTAGCCTAATATTGGCCTGAGTTATTAGTCTAACTGTATTTGTTTATGTAAAGAACCCTGTCTGATCTAGTATCTGCTTCCTTTCTTCCTCACTGGGAGCCTAAACCACAAGTAAGAAGCACAAAACTGACCTCAGAATTATAATTATACATCTTCTTTTCTGTAGAAGGGCTCTTTTTAAAGGAACCATTGAGATTCCTGGGTGATTTTGTAGATTTCTTGGTCCTGACAGATATTTCTGATTTTTGGCAGTAATAAAAAAAAAAAAAGTTTAAGAACTGCTGTGGTAAGTGAACAGTGGAGAGTGCCAGCAGACATGCTGTCCTGTTTTGAGGAACTAGGACTGGGTCAGTGAATATAACTGGGTCAAACCATTTCAGAACACTGGCTAAGATGTCGCTTCAAACTCACAAGTGTAACTCTCGCAGCTTGAACTTTTCTAGAAGTGTTTTCTTTCCTGTCTGTAAGAATTAATAATGTGCAGCGTGTTTACCAGCTCTTGACTTTGATTTACACTCATGTCAACAGTTGGAAAGAACACCACCACAGTCACCCTGTAAGTGAAATACAAGTGCACCGCTACAGATATACACCAGCTACAACTTAGCTTTAATTATACCGCTTCTCATCCAGTCTACAGCTTGATGGAACATCTGAATGCATTTTCACTCGGCAGACTTCCTGATTGTGAGGCGCTGAGTAAACCAGAAGCTCAATCATTCAGTCGATCCATCATTTACTTGAACGGCAGGAAAAAACTGTTTTTATTTTATTTATTTATCGTTGTTTTTAAGCCAAAATTATACTTCTATTCTATGATAATAATAAACAGACTTTCTTTTGATTCTGGACTGTTGCCTGGACAAAACAAGACATCTAAAGACGTCACCCTTGGCTCTGAGAACGTTTTTTTTTTTTTTTTTTTTTTAAATATTTTTTGGCATTTTATCGACTAAAACAACAAATCTAGAAAATTCAGTAGATGAGCAGTTGATGAAAATCATTGCTACTTGCAGCCCTACCTGATGAATTGCGATAACATAATAATCGATAGTTGCACTTGCACCCCTAGATTACATTCTGCTAAATATTTTACATTAGAATCTAATCTAACGGGAAATAAATAAAAAATAAATAAATATGTATAAATAAATGAATTAATAAATTCATTGATTAACATAAAATAATAAGCCATTGTATTTGTGAATAATTAACTGACTGAGGTCATTGTTGTTAACAGTCAGTAGATGGTGCTAGTGATCTTAAGATGGTGATGAACCAGAAAAGTCAGCACTGATCAATACGCTGTTGTATCATTATGATATCAAGTATCAGTTTTTTTATTGACATGCAGGCTACAGCTGGTGATTTATATTTTGTGTCGCAGGTTAAATGATCTGCAGAACAGAAGTGAGTTTGAACGCTTTTTATTTTTTTTGGACTTTTGGCAGCTAAATAATAAACCAAAAAAGAAATGATATATATCATGATATTGAAGAGTGGTGTGAACCATAAACTTGCTAACAAATACATGTCAGTGCACTCTAGTAACATCACATCAGCAGCTCTTTGGTTATTCCCACTTCTTTGTAAGATGCGGAAAGGCGTGAACGTTAGCAGGTCTAATAACCAATAAGATCCTGTTGTGCCATTTTCACATGACATAACATGTGACTCATCATGTGACTTCCCCTCCATTCCCACCTGTCATCATGTGTCTGTTCCTTTTCTGACTTCCTTAAAAGACTTAACTCCTTGATTGGAGGTAATTCTTTCATTTCCTTTGGTTACAGAGAATGTGTGGTCACATTTTTCTCTGCAGACATAGCGCTGACATCACTGAAGCGGGCACTGCTAGAAGGTTTCTGCTTAACCTCTGTGTAATTGCTATGGTTATTATTTGCTGCTAATAGGTGTTTTGCAGAAATAAATGACCATGCATCACGTATTAACAGCACACATCCTCAGTGGTCAGCCGTAAACATTTATGAGAATACTGTAGAGCCGCCAGCAGAGGGGGGTGCAAAGCCAGTAATGCAAACCAAAGATATCAGTCAAACCTTCCCAGTCAATGAAACCAGAGCACAAGTGGCAGCACTCCTGTTCCCTGACATGGGCAATTGCTGCCCTGTGTCTCCTCTCTGTGTTTGCATCCCGCTGAGACTGCGGGAGATCATTGTACATGGACAGGACTGGTTAAAGGAGAAAGACAAAACCTTGCAACTCAAGCGTAGTGAGGGGGGGAAAAAAAGCACACTTTTTGGCACTCCATCAAGTGTATTTCATCCAGCTGCTCTGAGGGAGGAGGTAGTGGGTGGGTACTTATAATACAGACCATGAAAACAATAAAATCACGCAGGAACACTGGAGAGATCCCATTTCGGCAGGGGCTGCAGAGGCGAGGATCATCGCACATGTACGCAAACTGAAAGTCCTGCACCTGCACATGTATCCGCCATAATAACTGTGTAGATCACAATCATGAGTGGGACCGGCTTTCATCCCCACTTAGGTTTTGAAGTATTTGTTTTCTAGTGACAACTAGTGTCACTGCCCTCCATAAATCCTCTTTTAACTGAGAAGGGGTTAGCGATGAATGTGACTCTTGAAAGGTTGGGAATGCTGTAAATATTTTAGAAGAGAGCTCATCTGAGTCATCCACCATTAAATTACTTTCAGTAATGGCTGTTGCCATTAAGTCATTATGGGCAGCATGAAAATTGTTGTGCTCAACGTTAAATCAACAGCAACAAAGAATTAAAGTCATTATAATTGAAGCTGCGCACGTTGCTGTTTACATAATAGCAACTAGGGTAGTCTTTTTTTTTTCTCTCCCTCTTGGCTTTGAGTTGTTTTATGAGTGAGAGGTGTACATGTTGTGTCTTTCTGGGAGCATGAATGTCAGCAGCCACTTGAGGAAAAAACAACACCAATCCTATGGGATAACAAAAAAATCTAACCATGTTTGTAGCGTGTTTATGACTCATGATTTACAGTCCCTTGTCTTTCAAAAAATAAACCAGCGGCTCAACTAAATAAAGGAACATTGTGTAGTTTTCTATATTCAGTTTTTTTAGGATTGCTAAATTATAGGTTGCCGAGGAGGCTTGTGTAGAATATACAGATTTTCCCCAGCAAACCCTCTAAAATTAAGTTTTGGCTGTTGGCAATTACCAGGAGCACAGCTTTAATTAGCGCCAACTATCGCTGTAAGCGCCTAGCAGGTCTGAGAGTGTGGCTTCCACACACTGTCCCTGCATTATTGTTACTATCACACTCAAACACACACACTGCTGCTCAGGTTCTTAAACTTTTCCTGCTCATATGCCGTTACACAGTTAAGTACAGTCCGCCCACACATTCACAGTCTGACAAGAATATGTGGGTGAGGGAAACTCGGTCACAGCATGGCAGGCTATCAGACAAAGGGCTGGTATGTGTGTGTGTGTGTGTGTGTGTGTGTGTGTGTGTGCTGTACTACCCCTCACTCACCTGACCATTGTCTGGCTTTTTTTTTTTGGTGACGAACCTTGCTACAATCCCATGAGCAAACAATAGAGCACCTTCATGTTCACATGAACAGAAACCTGGTTGCTTTGTTTGATTTGTGACTCACACACTACTGCTGGTCTGTGTGACCTGGACTAAATTTTCCACCACTCACGAGTGTTTGTTTTGTTATGGTTTTTTTGGCATCTCTGATAAGCATTGATTAGAGAGATATATCTGAGCTCCGAGCTGATAAGACTCTGGTTCGGCCCTTCAAAAAGTGAGTTTACTCCGATAGGTGTGGACTTACTATATAAACATTGCCAAGATATTGATTCTGAATTTTTCTTGACTTTGCAGCTCTCTGTGTCAAACATGACTCGACATAGCATAATGCCTCCTCTGTTCGCCAAGGTGAGAATTGATACCTTGCATGCATGTTACCCGGAACATGAGTGACACATCAGGATCAAGTTCAGTGGTTCTTTGAAAAGCTGAAAAGCTACTCTTGACTCACGACTGGCTTGCAGTAACGGATCTCTCACTTTAACTTCAGTACCTCTTAAATTCAATTTGAAGCCATTAATTTTTAAGTACATCTAGATAGTGTGTCAGAACTTTATCGTTTGGATTTGATCCTCTCACTACTGAAGAGGCAGTATTACTTACATACCATAAAGATACGCTGGTTGGGAATTTTACACTGGTAAGTTATGCATCTGCAGCTGCTCGTGAGGGGAATTATCCAACTTTAGGTTGAAATATAAAAATACCACAAAAGGGCTTTTACTTCCTTCCACCAAAGAAGAAAAAAAAAATATGACGGCAAGACCAAAGAGTACAATTGCTTTCATCAGTGAATTTTAAGTAATTTATTCTCTTCGTGAGGTTGGAGACATAGGTCTGCCTGAGTGTCATGACTTACTCATGCTCATCACCAAACCCCTTCAAAGATGAATACCAGAGAGATGTGTAAATGCGTGTGTGTGTTTTTCTAATGGCTTCTCAATCTTAACTGTCACACTCCAGCCATCCAAGGCATGCGTCAGTCTGTCTGTGTCTTGGAGGCCCCAGGAGTCCTGTTAATACCAAGTACAATAACCATTGAAAAGACACACACTTTCACACACACACACATAGCCCACAGGAAGCCAGACCCGGGCCAAAGTGGGCTTAGTGTGTGGAGCCGGTCTGGAAAGGCACCAACAAGCTAAACCTGACCGGACCAGACCAGAGTGCTGCTGGCAGACTTCAGGTGTTTAAGTTAATTTTTAAAGCAAATATTTGTTACGAATTTCATCAGAAGGATCACTGGCGCTTTTCAGTTACCCGTCACAACCTCACACACCCTCCACACCACCCTTCTTTTTGTTCTGATGGACTTTCTCTACGAGGACTAACATTTTGTTTCCTTGCGGGAGTTTTAACTGTAAAAATGAAACCCGCTCAAAGAAGGATTGCACACGCAGTGTCCTTTGAAGTGATGCATCCAAAGCACCGTCACACACTGCACAAAAAGGAATGTACAATAAGATACCTCAGTGTTTGTAATTGATATTAAAAATCTTAGCTTATATTAAGTTTTGTATTTTATGATTAGAGCTGCAACTAACCATTATTTCTCTTTCTGATTTTTCTGTTGATGTATAAAATGTCAGAAAGCCTGATGTGATATTCAAATAGATCCATCTGAGATTTTCAGTTATAAGTCTCGAGAAAAACTAGAACCAGAGAATGTTTTTACTTGATTCATTATTAAATTATATTATTTATTTTAATTTAATTGAATTGATCAAATTACTTCAGCTCTGATTTTGATGATACAAAACAAAATTGAAAATAAATTTAAGTAAATAAAGACAAAGGTTTCCCATTATAATCTGTTCAATTCAAAATTTTGTAAAATTTAAATATATTTTCTTACATATTCTATACATTTATATATTGTGCACATTTTATTAATACACACATAATTATGTAACTGTAGATGAAGCACAGAGCAGGTTTATTTCTGCAGAGAGTAAAATAATTTTTGGTTCATTCAGATTTTTATTTATTTGCCACATTGGAGCTGATATTTTTGCCAGTCAGATGAAGTCAGCAGAATAACGGATTAACTTTTACTAAACATGTTTTATCAGCAAATAAAACAGTCAGCAATTATGATTTGTCATTGCAGATGAACACAGCATGTTCACACGTTAGATTTTACTTTTATGTGTGATGCATACAGCATGAGGTCATCATAAGTCCTGAATTTATATAATAAATATAGAGTCCCTTCCAGATACTTTGGATTGGAATGAAAGTGATGTCTTTGTTTGGTGTATAATCCATCACTCAGTGGGGGGTGAGCGTGTCTGTCTGCTAGTCAGGGAGAGGTTTCTAAACATGAAGTCATATGGTGAGACCACATGGATAAATCATTCGGATCAGCCCCTCAAACCTCCAGCATCTCCCTGTGTGTGTGTATGTGTGTGCTTACCACCCACTTCTAAACACCCCCTGCCCCTCCTCTCTGTTTCTGCTCCATCACTGGCCTCAGTCCAGCGTTCTGTTACCTCCCTCAGAGATCCTGACCAGGGCTTCTTCATAACGAACTAACCTCTAATGTTTGTCCTGCTTTGCCTCCAGCAGTCTCCCACTGTAAGAAGCGGTTAACAGGTTATGCTAGCCGGACCGTGTCTAATGTGCTTAAATGGCCCTTGACAACCACAGCGACCTGTTAATGACTGGACCGTCCTGTGGTCGTGGTCACTGAGAACTGGTCAGTTTATGGTCACCCATTAATGTCTGGTTTGGGGCTTCGGAAGCAACTACATTTGCCACCATAAACTAACATGAGTCCACGCCATGACTGGTGGCTGGGACGATTATGGGCTCCATCTGGTAGGGTCTCATAATTAAAAACAATACATTAGGGATCATATAATTTCATATATCCCTTTACAATTTGTATCTATTTGATCTTTGGTAATTCGGAGTGGAGCCTAGTACAGAACATTAAAACTGGGAACGCATGCTGAGACACATTTCAGTGGTTTTTAAAATGTATTTCCAACCTACAGACAGCTGACACTTTGCATCTGACTGTTGCGCTACTGCTTCCTATTGGGAATGTACTGGTTTTTGAAATTTCATCATGAGTGTATTCATCTGCTATCATGTGTTTCTACGCTCAGAGTGAAACAGTAGTTTTAATTTAAAGTGTAAAAAGCCCCCTTCTTGCACAAGCTTTGTTACAATTCAAGTAATCACGCCTACACTGGTACATTAAGCCATGAGTGTGTGTGTGTGTGTGTCTGTGTGTGTGTGTGCAGATAATGCAAATAACTGTCACTGTGACGCACAACATCACACAAAGACAAGTATCGTTTTATATCTCAACTGTTTAATTCAGGACTATTCTGACAATGGTTCTTGATCCTGTGAATCAGAGAAGGTGGTTGATACTCTGTGTCAGTAACTCATCTCAACACCAGCTATTGGCCAACCAGCTTTCACATCCTCCTTGACTAGGCACACTGACGCACACTTTGTTCTAGCTGTGGCACTGAGAGGAAGCTCCTTTCCGTTCATGTGCTTTGGCAACTGTCGAGCTCATTGCAAATATCTGTCAGGGGAGGAGGAGGAGGAGGAGGAGGGGGAGCAAGTTAAACTACACATCGAAATAATTTGTTATCAGATCAACCTCACCATGTCGAACTTCTCAGAAATCTAGTGGCCATCTTTTTAGACAATGTGATGTGTCAATATTTGTCTTTGCTGCTTCAGAGTAAAATGCCGTTATGCCGTTATTCAGTATTACTCACTGAAATGCAAACGTCTTCCCTTCCTCGTAAAACATTTGCAAATATTTATTCTAAGTATTGTTTACATGCATGTTAGCTAGCTTACAGTCTTCTTCCCTGCATGTGGTGATGATTTGCTATATTTTGCGTCACCGTAACAACTGTAACAACTTTAACTAATAATGAAACCAGCAGCAGGAATATATATCACATGTTTCGTGTGCTCCCACGTATGCATGTGCATCCTCATGCACAATACTGACAACGAAATTGCACCAAGTGGTCAAACACTCTACAGGGTACCTTTTTAACGTAAGTCTAATTTAGAAGTCATTAGCACTACAGAGGGAGGTGGGAAATAAAGTATTCACTGTCCTCCTCAGTAATTTAACTCATCATGCTGGACGCTGTTTTAACCATCGGGAAATTAAAGGACGTAATGGACACGGACTTTCTGCAGGATTAGCCAAAAGAGAATAGCAGTACCTGAAGGTGCCATTACACCTATGCCTATTTGATGCCTGTATACTGGCGGTGATATGTTTCTGTCTCAGGACTAAGATTCAAATTTCACTGAACTGATTAAAAGAAAAAAGTAGAAGGACAAGCAGCTCCTCCCATGGAAGAAAACTGAGATTAGCTTTAAGGACGTCACTCCAGACGGGATTTAATTTAGAGGATGAGCAGCAAGTTTGCAGAGAAACAGAAGGTAATTGCAGCTGTAATTATTACAAGAGTTGGACTGAAATATTACCCACACATGCTCTCTGGACAGGGTTAAAATCATTTGCCAGAGCAGGTTTTAAAATCACGCGGCATCCCCTAAAGAGATAAATCTCGTTCTGTGTGTGCCTCCGCAAGAAAATTTGATTTAATTTTAGGAACTTTTCCTTTAAATATCTCACACTGATATCATACTTTGGTTGTTTGACAGTACTTCTCTGTTTTGACCGTGTGCTCTCTCCAAACTGCGCTCCAAACTGAGTCTCCTCAGAGTCTGTCTGGATGCACTCATACCCAGGAGTGGGGATCCCACTCGTTTTGGAGTCCAGGCATTGGTTTCTGCAGGTCGCCACAGGAATGCCAGCAATGTTGTCTCCATTGTGGATCCCATCGGGTCAGAGAGAGGAACTTTGTGCCTCTGTCAGTACTGATGTGTATTTTAGTGGCTGCAAACATCATCGACATTAGGCAAATCTCAAAGTAGACATAGTTTGGAGGTGGGATAGCAAACACATGTAAACTCTCACCACTGCTTTGTTTAGAGTAAACCGTGTATAAGGTGGAACAATAGTTTCTCTCAGAGAGAAAAATGAGTGTATTTTCTACTTTTCTCCTGATATTAATCATCAACAATGAAATATGTGTCTGTGTGTCATCATGTCAGAAATGAAATGAGACAGGCGGCAGCTACCTGAACGTTGCGGGGCTGGGCCGCAGATTAATAGTGAGTCACCTGGACAACATGAGATGACTGGGCTTTTGTGTAAGGTGAGAAGCAGTGACACAGCATTAGACACAGAGCAAGAGCGAGAGAGAGCAGGTACTCCGAGTCACGCAACACTCTCTGTTGGCAGGCTCTCTGTGTGTGTTTGGTAAACACACATTACCTGAGATAGAGTTGGAGGGGGTGAGCAAGGGGAGGAATATAGTCTTTCTTGGCCACACAAACTTTCTGCTTGAGAAGTGTGTGTGTGTGTGTGTGGATGTCAGGGCAGCGTGATCCCACTGGAGAGTCAGTGGGGAGGACATGAGGCTGGGGAGTATCCAGTCTGACTGGGTCAGTGCTGGGAGTTTCTTGACTTCTCCCTCTGGGTCACTTAAAATGTTCCCATTTTTCTAATGCTTTTACAAGAAAACAAGCATGCACGCAAAATCCAAAATCCAAAATCCCTTTTTTTTTGGGGGGGGGGGGGTTATTAATGTATATGCGACTGTGCCTATTTCCTAATACCGTGTGTATAGAAACTAATCTGTGTCATCTAAAGGGAGTGCACTGTTCCTAGAGAAGGCACTGCTGTTTCCTGTTGCCTCACACGCCACTGTCCTGCCCTCCCACGTCCCGTCCTGTCCTGCCTTGTCCCATGCAGCTCCGGAAGTTCCAGCCCCACCCCAGGTTTTGCCAGATTTTGCCGCTGCATTGCGTAATGCCAAACTGCCCCTGTGCGTCACTGGGAGCACCCTTCCTACACACACACACGCAAGACTGTAAACACATGGAATAGACAAGAGTAGAGTACACAGGGCCAGCTTACATCGGTCCACTCTGTGGACCTGCCTTTATTTGCAGGGATCACACTTTGTGTTACTGACTTGTTTGATCGTCGGTGCCATTTCAGATCCATCCACAGCATTGTTCAGCGCGTGTTACGTGTGTTCTTACAGAGGAAATGCAAAGTTACACGACCTTTTCTTCCTGACTGGATCCCGTTCAGTATAAAACTTAATCAAACATTGTGCTCTCAGATGATGTTATCAACTTTATTGTCATAATGAGTTAGTGTAGAATGACCAACGGCCGTTTATACAAATGGTTTCCTTGTTCCTCTCAGACAACAGACGTAGATAACAGATTTTATGCTGCAGGAGTAGACTTGTTTTTACAGGAATTTTTGGTTTTTGTACTCCGGTCTGTCGAGCGAGTCAGCGCTCCCATCGTGACCTTTGCTTAGGCCTAAAGAGGAAATTAAATAACTTCTGAAAACAGGTGTGCTGCATGAAATTACCCTTTAAAATAGGTGTGTTAAATGAAACTCAGCCATTTAATGATAAATTATTTAAATCTTTTGTTTTTTTTTGTGAGGATGCAGTGGAACGTTAAATTGCTCATTTTTAACATAATATAGGTGCAATTAGAGAAAAGAGACTTCAAGCGACCGATGCTGGTCTCAAAAGTGTGTTGAAATGGAGATTTCCTGATATGTTCATTTGGGTATTTCTGTGTAATTGAGTTTAATTGTGATTGTGTGTGCGTGTGTGGCCTTGTGGATATTGGGATGAATGTTTTTAGGCTTGTTTTTGTCGAGTGAAGAACACAAAAGCCGGCAGCTCAATAAACTTTCACCACGCACGAGAAATCCAACCTGCACTCCTCTTCCTTCCTTTGATTCGTCTGTTTTCTCACTGGAAGCCTAATTGAAACGAGTAAATAAACAAGAGCCAGAAATGTAAACCAGACCAGGCCCTATCAAAGACAGCGGCTCCTTTAAGTATGCTAATGTCTCTTTCTTACAAGAAGAACAGTCAAACATGAATAAATTCTGCCTGAAGAGAGTCTGAAGAGTTTTTTCTTCTCGTTCTGCTTCTGCTCTTTTCTTCATTATTATTGCTTTCATGTGGGCGCACATATCCCCTCTTGCATCTGTGTGTGTGCATGTCACCTGGGAAAGGTGACTAGGGAAATGGTTTCTATACCCCAGCTTTGGTTTCCACCTTTGATTGTTTCCACCTGGGGCCCTCCACTCTTTATCCGTTGACACTTTGATTCTCTTTTGAAACAGCTTGAAGCGTCCTTTTGCATAACGCTCCAGATAAATCATAGTTATGTGTTTTTTTTTTCCTTCATTTACTAATGGCCTATTTAACTCATGGAGAAAGGAAAAAGCCACCTTCACTTTTATTGCTAATAGTGAAAAGCAGAGAGTTCCATTACTGTACAGTAGAAACAGCCCACATGTAACTGTTTTTATGATATCAATCAATATTTGAGTCACCTCTGTCGCTTTTCTCCCTATGCTAATAACAAAGGGGTCTCCCCCTGACTCAAAACTACCTCCAACAGGTGCACTCACTCATCTCCCTTTTTCTCTTTATCTTCCTTTATCTCTGCTCCTCTTGTCTTTCTCGCTTTATTTCTCAGGGACCACATATAGCATCAGTGACCTTGGCGGCCTATGAATGTGGCTCAGTGGATTTCCCCGAGCCGCCCTATCCAGACCAAATAGTTTGTCCCCACCACGAAGCACCAGCACCTGGCTCTGATGCTGAGCAGGTGGGCGTGGAGGCCGCGGGGGCTGACGGGTTGGTGGGATCGGCAGCCGTCCAGGGAAGCATCACTCTCTGGACGATTATCTCCAAAGTCCGCCTGGAAGCTTGTATGTGGGTGAGTGCCTATTAAACGCTGGCTGTGCATACTGTAGAGCAGAACAGCTGAAGAGCAGGCGGTGTGCAGGATCTACACAGTTAGTTCAGCTTTTATATGAATTTCTCATGGCTCAGTTTTGGCCACAGTTCGAAGTGACCTTGCACATGTGCTTTGAAATATTGTTTCTGTCAGGTGAAAACTTCATATCTTCCAAATATCTTCTTGTTTTCAGATTGACCAGAATGCATTTTTAATTTTATCTAATGTTTTTTAAAAGGAATTATTAGGCAGGGTCGAGCTGTAAAAATTTAATTTTTGAGTTAACATCCAATACTGTAAGTCTAAAAGGAGTGAATTTCTTCCTGTGTATTAATGTGTTAATACAAAGAGTCATCTTTCAGCTCTTCCCCCGCACCGTATGAAAGACTCTGTGGCGCCTCCAGTCTAATTTAAGAATCACTGTCACATGTGGCCATCGATTACTTACATTTTCTACACAGCAGCTCCACCAGTAAAGCTAGATATGATACAAATTTGCATTCACGCTGCGTGCAAATGTGTTCATTGATAACTAATTTGCCTGGAAAACCCCTAACCGTGTATTTCCCCCATTCAGATGTTGGCGGTTTCACACCTCTAACCAGCCTTGTGGCTGCCGAGAAAGATGAAATATTTTCAGTTTACTATCTTTTTTATTTCAGAAATGGCAGAAATGTTTTTTACTGCTTTAAAGTAAAATGACAAGCCAAACTTAAATTATAGCGAGTTTCCTTTTGAAACTTGGACTTATGACAAAAAACAAACGTCTACCTGGGTTTTTGGTTACGCTCAGGCCGAGGATCTGGTGGTTTATCAATGACTCACACATGTCTCAGAGTTACCATGAAACCACTGACAATAACTTTTGCTATGCATGCACGTACTGGACAGATAACAACAAGAACAGATATGTGTGACTGTTATCAAGAAGTCACACTCCTTTATAGACTTCTTCGTACAGCAGTATCTTTTTATGTCCGCTGTTATCGGCAGTTTCCGTTTTTCTTTTTCTCCCTTTGAGAAAGGCAGAACTGCTGAACATTTAGAAAAGAGAACTTGGTCACGAACACGAGACATCATCGTTCATCGTTCTTTGTTATCTGTTTCCCCGTTCCACATAACATGGAAGAGGCTGAGGTGACAGTGAGAAGGAACTTCTTCACTACCGGGTGCTTTACAGGAATCAGGCGACGTTTCCACAACCTGCTCACTATTGTAATTGGCTTTCTAGCTTCCTTATTATTCGTAATACATTAACTATGCGCAAGTAGAAACACAAAACCAGAAACATGCACACACAGACATGTAATAAAACTTTACTGGGTAATCAGACATTTGTACTACAATGCAATACAAAGTTCCTTTTATTAACAATATTAATCCCCTTTCCTCTAACCCTAACATGACCTGCTATGTTTACATGCTAATGCTGAGCTAATAAATAAAAATGATACTGCGATCCTCACCTTTTACCCCTTATAATAGCTTCATGCCGTTATACGAGACACATAATATATCTACACCTCGTTCAAGTGTGTGTGTGTGTGTGTGTGTGTGTCTGTGCCGACACACTGATCCTGCACGCAACAAAAGTCTGTATGTTTGATTTATTGGTGCAGTGTGCTAATTTTTCTGGTTTCAAACTGGAGTCAAATTTTCTCTGAACCCAGCAGTGAAACCGTGCTCTGAGGTGTGATATAGGGGTGTGTGTGTGTGTGTGTGTGTGTGTGTGTGTGTGTGTGTGTGTGCCACCCAATCCCCTTGGATTCACCACCACACCCCTGTAACCCCAGCCTGGCATAGCGTCGGCTGTACAGTTGGAGACACCTGTTGTGCCCACGGTTTCAAACACCCACACCAGCATTCCCCCTCCTCCTCCTCCTCCTGCCAGCCTCCTATCTTCTCGATACGCTGGTGATGAGACATGAGACATTCCCCTCCCCTCTGCCTCTCCTCCTCCTCCTCCTCTCTCCTTTCGCTTTCCTCCTTTCTCTTTGTCTTCTTTTTTTTGCTCCTCTTGAAGCCTCTCTGTCCACTCCTGCAGCTCCCTTAAGTGCTCCACTTCAAACACCACCACCACTGTGCAGGTGGACGTATTTCACTGCCCCCTAACACAAACACACACATACAGGCGCATGCACGCTCACAAACAGAGGCACGGCCATTGAATGGAGCAGCTGCCAGGGAGATTAGGGCACGTCTCCATTATGAGAGAAAACTGGCAGATTTCATCAAAGACTGCAGTGTTAACAAGAGAACAGGGTGTCCAGATTAAAGATGCAGTCTGCCAGGTTTTGGGATAGCACCGCCTCCTGAGAATGATTGTTTGGGCTTGTTGTCGCTGCCATGGTTGCTAACAACTCACTAATCATCTTCTGGCTCAGCCATTCAGCTACATACAAGTAATGTGGCTGTGATTAGTTTGTTATGTTGTTCTGGGAGAGAGATTGAAGCTGCGATTTTCTGTGTTTCACCTAAAGAACTAAATTTCAGTACAAGGGCTTCATGTTTTTCATTGCTGTGGTTCGCAGG
Organism: Protonibea diacanthus; assembly: GCA_028641955.1. NCBI lineage: Eukaryota > Metazoa > Chordata > Actinopteri > Sciaenidae > Protonibea > Protonibea diacanthus. Next base: position 5,286,463 of record CM053990.1, on the reverse strand, counting down.
ATGTCCGGGATGTGTTTGGGCTTGAAATCATCCATATGCCATCTGTAATTGTAACTTACACTAACTGTATCCTTAGCATCTTCTCTCATCCGCCCCCCTCGCACCCCTGCTCTCCCCCTGTGCCTGGAAACATTAAAGTAATGAGCTGTGAGCAACTCCAAAAGCACTGCATTTCTTGGCAGCTGTTTTCATTGTGTTAATTAAGTCTGTAGTCCTCACCCCCCTCACCCCTCTCTCCCCCCCGTCCTCATGTTTTGGCGGTATGAACTTGGTGAACCGACCAAGTGCTGAGGATTTATTTCTCTCAAATCACTTCCGCTTTCTTCCTGTTAAGTCCCCCTCAATCACACAGGCTTCACCTCTTTATAGCTACAAGCTCCTTTTGGCTGTGAGATATCGATATCTTGGTTCCTTTAGACCCCCCTGAGCTTGTTAGCACTTCTTAAATTTTCCAGAAACGCTGCATTCCACATGTCCAAAGTAGATTGAAACAGAGTTAGTGAGCTGCGCCGTGTGTTGATATGCTGTTTAGAGGTGGCATCTGGTTTTTCACCTTCCCCGGGCCTGTGTTTTATGTATCCATGATCGTTTAATAATCTGTGGGATTTTCGTTCTCGTAAATCCTTTCCGTTTTATTCCCATTAAGCGCTCTGATCGCACAATCCCAGACGTCAAGCGGTGCAAGCTCCTTATGGATAGTAGATATTGATATTTTTGCTTCATAAACCCCCCCCAGAAACCATGGCAACATGCTTGTTATATTAATTAGCATTATTTCAAGACCAATATTGCATTTTTACAACCAAACTACTCAATGAATAATAAAAAAAATGTGATTTAATAAACTGTACATTACAAATAAGTTCTCCCTCTGTCTTTAAAGCTACATCGACTTCAGATTTATTGGCATGACGGGACTATAGTGTGATACAAATGCTATAAACACGAGCAGCTGAGCGGCACTAATTAACACATCTCCGTATGTGTGTCTGTGTTTGGTTTTGTGAGCAGGGCGCAGGCACAGCGATCGGAGAGCTTCCTCCCTACTTCATGGCCCGAGCGGCGCGGCTCTCCGGTGCCGACCCCGACGACGAGGACTACCAGAAGTTTGAGGAAATGCTGGACCAGGCCGAGTCTGCTCAGGTGACGCGCTGCCCCCTGCATCATCTTCAACCCCTTCATCACCCTCTGTTATGTAACCCCCCTCTCATTTCCTCCTCCTCCTCCCTCTAACCCCCCCACAGCGCTCATCTTGTTAAACTGTAACTGTTACTTCTACCTGCTTCACTTCATTCTCACCTCCCTGCTCTTTAGCACTTGCACGCTTGTTCTTTAACACTCTGTTGCACTCGTACCGTTTCATTTCTAATCGCACCGCTTTTATTGTCGATTTTATTTTTGCAATTCAGGTACTTTTTCTATATCAGTTATAGCAATCTGCCTGAAGTGAAATCTGGTGTGCCATTGTGTGTGTGGGTGTGTGTGCTTGCATGTGTGTGTGTGTGTGTGTTGACCACTTACCAAGCCCCACCTCATTGTCTCAACGGTACAGTGGGAATTGAGTGCTTTCACAACGTTATGACTAAGAGAACAGCAATGATGCACTCGAGTAAAATGTTCCCGCCATTTCCGGCCCTTCATTTTGAAAGTCCCCGTAAAAAATGTTCTCCTATCAAACATCCCTGAAAATGTTTCAACAATGCCTAACAACTCACTGTAAATATTTATTTTTCCACCCTCTTGTGATTATGAATGGAGGAGGAGGAATGAGGTGGAACATGCATGTGGTTTTGTAAAGGCTTTTCATTAGACCTGTCTGTCCTGACACAGTCTTCATCCTCAGGAATGTTCTTCTCTGTCCAACAGCTCGGGTCAAACAGTCAGACAGGTCAAGTGCAGTAAAACAACTGCGTCCATAAATGGTTTTGAACTTTACAACAGACTCACTTACTCTTGTATTTGCAAATAAACTGTAGCAGACTGTTAACAAATGAAATCCTGTTGTTTTAATGATAATAACCCAGATATGAGGGGATTCCTCGGTCATTCAAAGGAATATTTATTTATGTTTACAGATGGTGTTTTACTTTTCAGAATGCTGAAGTTTTGATGTGAATCGTTCAGTACTCGCATGCTGTCTGTGATAATGCAGTTATTCCAAAAGGAAAAATATATATGAAATTATATATTAGGCTATGTTTGTGTGTTAGAGATGAAAAACAAAGGGGAAAGTCATGTATACTGATTTACAACGTAAGGATTTCTCACTTTCCTGGGTGTATTTTTCCACTGTCTGTCTTCATATGTCAAAAATGTCATTTAAGAAATCGTTTTATATTTATTTTAATACAATATTCTTGTTTTTTTTTTAAGCAAATGTACACAGTTCGAAACAGTCTCTGTTTGTATGACGTTAGTGGAGTAAAGGGTGGAGTACTTTAATGTTTAATCCTATTTTTGATCATAGGTTTTAGGTGTAACCTAGTCATCCTTTTACACAGTCAGATCACTTTAATCATGCTCTTTCAATCATTATGCCTGTTCTCAACATCCTGTTTTGTTAAAAAAAAAACACATCAAACACTGAAAAATATGATAAGAAAATACTAGTTACAATATCTACACATTTACTCCGAATAAGTGAAAACAATTGCCTCTGTGTTACATTTGTTATCTTGAAATCATCACACTCTTCTCACTCTCCCACGTCAACCTGTGTAGGAAACAATGGACAAAATGTTAAAAGAACATATCATCAGTGAATTACTGCATTCATTTCAAGTCCTGACTACACAACTTTCTTTGGTCAGAACATTGAACCGTCTTGCATTTGTGACCACAGCTCAATTACAGATGTCAGTGCAAGTATTTTGCCACTGACTCGGCCACATTCTTGCAAAACTGTCAATTCCCCTTAACAGTTTCAATCGGCGGTCTATTGTCATAAACATTTTAAGTTGTCTCTGCCTATCCTGTATCTCATATCGGTGAACCTGGTGGCAGAAACAGCATGTTAAGCATCCCTTAATAAGATTTTGTTTTGAAGTAACGCAATTTGAATAATATTTCAAAATAAAAGCATGCACTAGAAGTCCCTAGATTTCTCATAAATAGGATATGTGCCGTATGTGCGTATTTTGAGCGTTGTTATTCTAAAGAGGAATCGTGCACTTTCCCATTAAAAGCATTGTTTAGCTGACTCCCACAAGATAAAGTGAAGTGACCCCTTGAGACACTAAAACTGAAAACAAGGAAGATGCAAAAAAATGTGGCGAGAAGAATCTTTCCTGCTTGATAACAAGCGGCGGCGGTGCAGCACCTGCTGTGAGGTCCACTATTACTAATGGACAGCTGGGTAGGTTGACACCAATAGCAGCCCTGACGTTCAGACCACATGTGCGCGAGTGGAGCTCTGACATCACTTACTGATAAAGTGGCGCTTCCCACTGAAACTGTGAGAAAAGAGCAGAGGTAGAGGGAGACAGATAGGCTGCGTGGCGAAGAGGAGATTTTGTCTAAGTGATCATCTCGGCACTGAGGACCTCCTGCGTGTCTTTTCCCAAACAAACTAACAGTGTGACGCAGGAGGAGCATCGTCTGTTTGTCTCGCATCCGTACGAGGGCAGATTAGAAGACGCTGCGTGCTCTCTCTCTCTCTCTTTCTCTCTCTCTGACATTGTTTCTTTTTCTGTCCTTCTCCTCGTATGCTCTTATTCTTTCTCACGCACTTTTTGTTTCCCACTGTGCATTGCTCTCTCTCTCTCTCTTTCTCTCTCTCTCTCTCTCTCTCTCTCTCTCTCCCTCTGATATCTGGCAGCTGTGTGTATGTATGTAATGTGTGCTCATGTGATTGGACAGCATCTGGAGGCAGGTTGCTAGCACCAGCGAGGACCTGCCACATACGGAAACATTTTTTCTCTCGCCAGGGCTTTTACCGTTACTCTGGATGTTCTCAGGGTTCCCTCTTTCGCTTGAGGAGATCCCGCAGCACCTCTCTGATTTTCCACCTTTTACCACCTTTTTTAAGGTGGACACGGAGGCGTTAATCTGCTGTGGATTCGTGTCAGAGTTTTTGATTGAAAGCTTGACAATCAATAGCAGTAGGCCAAAGTGGGGACTCCACTGGGATTGGATTGGATGAACTTTGGTATCGTTGGATCATTGTTGTATTAGACAGGAAGTGATTAACTTTTGTCCTCAAGGATGTGAGACCCCCCCCCCCCCCCCCCTTCCCACCCACACACACACACATGCTCAGACACACTCCCACACACACTCTCTCCACCCTGTGGCAGCAGAGCTGGATTAAGATGCTGACTTCGTCCCCTTCGCTCTAGTCACAGAGGTCCGTAGGTGCCAGCAGTTTGACTTAAACTCAGTGGTATTTCTCCCAGCCTGCACGTGCCAACTTCCTGCCACAAGTGCACGTGATGCACAGCAGCACAGCACTCTGGGTTTTTTTTTTTTTTTCATTCATTCAACAGAGCTATTCAAGAATAATGAAGTCATGCCTTTTCTAACGGCTCCAGACGCTGATGTCATGAACATCAGCTTTTTTTCCCCTCTTAAATCTTTTAGCTCAGTACGAGCGCGCTCGTGTGCTGGGGAGGAATCCTCAGTATCGACACGGACCGTCTCAGAGGATCCTGCATGGATCGAGTCCATGATTGCTTGTAACTTGATAATGAAGTTATTTCCTGGCTTGTGTTTTTTTTTTTTTTTTTTCATCCGGCACGGAAGGGGTTAACAGGCTGTGAATTCTTGATTGCCAACTCCCAGGATCGTATCTCCTGTAACTCAAATCAGGGCCATCTGCGCTGGGCGTATGCCTGCCTTCCCCCCTGGCCTACTGCACTCAAAGGCTCTCTGTGCTGTGGTTTGCCCGGCCCTGTCACGTGACTTCTCTGAAAGTGCCCCCTCCCTCCTCCTCCCTCTTTATTTCCAGTAAACTGTTTGAAAGGAGGGGGGTGAGTCAGAGTAAAACCAGCTTCCCTTTAACCACAGCTTGTTAAAGAATTTGTCAACGTGGACTCAGGGGTGCATTTTTTGTGTGTGTGTATGTGTGTGTGAGAGAGGGAGTGAGCGAGTGTGTGTCCAGCTAGATTTGAATTTTTTTTTATTTATTTATTTATTTTTTTTTTTTTGAAAGAGGACTCTAGCTTCTATTGCGTCAAGAGTCCTTAATCACTCCACTTCCTGTGCCAGAGAGAGCAGGCGCGGGCTTGTCAGGAGTTAATGAGATGAACTTTAGCCGTCATCGTGTCGGGGGGCTCGCGACCGCTCCGGAGATGTGTGTCTTCTGTGTGAAAGACTTTCATTGAGAAAAAAAAGGAAACACAGAGAGAGAGGGAGAGAAAAAAATGTGCGTGGGTGTTGACTTGTGTATAGGCTATGCATAGATTTTTCCTTGTCTGACACTTTAATTTTCCACATGGAGCAGAGTGCCTTGTCGCTGCCTGCTTTTTGTCTATGTTTGAACTCTGTACCCCATCGGCACCACCAAAGACTACTGAAAACAAAGTGTTTGCTTTGCCAACTTTGTCACAATTAAAAGCCCACTTTTGTGTGAGAGAACCCTCTGAGTAACTTTTCAGCAGATCCAAAATAAACAAATGTATTACAGGGGCATTACAGACAAAGAAAAAAAAAAAAAAACTGCCCCCGTCATAGTTATTTCAAAAACCTGACACCTGAAGCAGATCCTGTTTACATTTAAAGTATATCAGTATTTGAAGGTGAAGAGCTGTCAGTCTGTGAAGGCTTTGGGTTGCTGTATCAGGTTCAAAACTGTCTTCTCGCTGGTTTTTCCCTGTGGATTTTTCTAATAACTGTCATCACCTGGCATCTGTCACCACATTCAAACTATTATATTAAACCTAGAGCTCGCTCGGCTTTGCCCTCAGAAATTTTAATTCAGGAAATGCTTCTCTACTTGTAGACCAAGACTTTTTTTTTTTTTTTTTTTTGCCAATTAATCAATTAATCCATTAATGCCAATCCTGTGACAAACACACTGCTGTTTGTTATTTATGACATTATTTGATCTGCAGTATATTTACTGTGATTAACTCAGAACAGACCGGGTAGCTTTTCTCATGTTGGTAATGATGCACATTTTATTTCCAGTCCAAGTCTAAATTTTCCACAAAGTTAAGTATTTCTCACACCAAAGTGACATGTGTTCGCGAAACACATGGCAGGAACATGCTGTAAAGAGTAAAGAGACAGCAACCGTAAAAATGTGGTTTCTGAGGAGCACTTATGATCTTCTTATTCAAATGAGGAATTGGGCGGGTGAGGGGGTGGGGGGGATTCAAACCTATAAACAACAGATCAAATGCGAGTATTGTTCCCTGCAGACGTCGGCTCCATGTGGGGTGATTGTGCAGACTGCTGAGTAAAGCATCTGTGCCGAGCTGCCAAACCTGGAACCAAAACCTCCATGGTTTTAATGATGCTGCACCCTTGACAAGATCTTACCAAATGTAATTGCTGCTAAGCCCAGCCCTGCAGGCCGGCGGTGGCTGGGGTGGAGGAGGAGGAGGAGGTGGAGGATGAGGAGGAGGAGGAGAGGGGGGGGACTTTGGCAAGCTGCCTGGCAAAGATGGTGATTTTCCATAAGCCGCCAACAACAGAGTCTGGATGTCTGAACCCCAGCCATCCAAGATAGACGCTTCCCGGGTCTAGAAATGCAGAACAGAGAGAGAGTCCAAGTATATAGTTCAACTATAGTAAATCACAGCGTCACAATGTCACACACACACACACACACACACACACACCCTTTTTTACACCCTCCCCTCATCTCCTCAGGGACCCTTTGTTCACACTGCGGTGATATTTTCACGCTCGCCCTCCCTCCATGAGCCAAAAGCTAAACTACGGCACCTAATGTAAACAATGCAATGTGTCATGATGTCAGAAAATGAATGGGATTCACAGGCCCGTCTCCATGGCGATGATTGGTTCTGCAGGGTTCTGACTGCGCTGCAACACCGGCAGTTGTCAGGTGTCCCCGGGCCAGACACAGTCCTCAGCGGTTCAGCTGTAAACCAACCATACACATTCCTTCCCTCTCTGTCTCCCACCAGCTGAGCAACACACACACACACACACACACACACACACACACACACACCAAACTCACACACTCCCACGCATACATGCACGCTCACGCACACGTATGCTCACACTGGGACAGGCTAGAATTAAAACTGCAGGATAGTCCAAAGAGAAACCTTTATGATTGGACATCAGTGGAGGCAGAAATTCAAATCGTGAACCAATCAGATTCTGTGTCCCTTCGCTCCCCCCATCAAAACCTTATTAGGCGACCTCCCATGTCTCTCAGATTTCCTGTCCGCTTGGCTGCACCCTGTAAAGAATGTCATCAGCACTGTACTGGTTTTGTTGACCATATTAGGTATGATCATGTATTGCCAGCCCCCCTCCTGCACCTCATTTTTTTTTAATTAATGTGTTTTGGAGATGGAGGCCTCACTTTTTAGAAGAAAACAATTTTTCTTTTTCCTGTGTGTTCATATGAAACATTCAGTCCATCTTTTGTTCCTCAGTCAGTCGATCAGACATTGTTTTAAGTGATAAAAATCAGTTTTCACTGGGGGAAGAAAAAAGTCTGCTTCATATACAGAAAGCATTCACGGAGGCACATTCAGACTTAAAATAACTCAACACAGACCACTAATCGCAAACTATGTGAGGATTTCATTCAAAAATGCATGTGATGCATTTTTGGAAACAATTTGCTGCATGAAAAAAAACGTCAGGAAATATTATGAAAACATAAATCATTTAGTCCAGGAAAAATAAACAATTGTCTGAGTATTCAGAAAGTGAATGTTTGCTGCAAGACAAACATAAATATATGTTCATATCAGCAGTCAGTGTGAGAGAGTGTGTATTTTCTTTTAAGGGACTCACTTTAGAACAAAAGCCATATTCATATACTTTTTATTATAAACCACATTTGCAGTTATTTATTCAGTATTGTGAGTTTTTTACATGAATGTAACATGAGTTTGAAGTTAAAATGAAGGGGTGGAAAGGATTCTCTTGGTATAAAACATCGACAAAATTTCATATTGCCATTGAAAACTTTAATATACAGATTTGTTACAGTAGAAGGCACACATTTAAAGTGTTAAAAGATATTATTTCTGAGCATAATTCTATGTAAGGATAAATTAAGCATATGTTTAAGGATTAAATATTTATTTAGAGGTCAAAGAGACAGTGGTTAACTACAAAGAGTTGTGTTAAACTACTGCTGCATCCAAAATAACACAATTATAATTACTTTAATATGTGGAGAACTTCACAGTGCTTAAAAAGAGGCAGTATTGTTACATTAATTATAGGAACTTTGCGAAGAAACAATCATTTTATTGTTTTTCAGCATAAAAGTGCAACAACTTCATGATAATTTAAATTTAGAAATCATTAAAAAGGAGAATTCGTCAAAGAGTGACAGACGTTACGAAGTGTACGGATATAAAAATACAGCAATCAGATTATTAATATTTTAAGGCCTGCAAAATAAAAATTCATGCATCAAATATTTCAAAATTTCAGTGTCATTGTTGTTTTTGTTGTCATAAAGTTTTGATTTCTACCCAGAATCAAACAATTTCTGTGCATAAATAATAACAGTAATAACAACAATGGCTATAGTATGGTATTAAAGTAATAATTTTATAAATTACCTAGATAATGACTGTGTTATCCAAAAAAAATATAAAAGATCCTTGATCAGGAGATTCCTTTACATTCCTACTGTGTTCCCAGAAGTAGTTTAGGTCAAATCCAAACAGATTAAAGCTCCTCTTCCCAGAAAAGGTATATTGAGGAAAAATCTGTGTCACTGCTGTGAAAAGAGGCTTTTGTGGTGCTGTCAGGAGGGATAGAGCAAGGGCAGCTTAAAATGTAAGAATTTGTGAGTCACTGCAATGGCCAAAGTCTGTTGTCTTGTTCTCACATCCCCAGTGACAAAGGAAATAATATCTGGAACTGGAGGTAAGATACAGACAAGCTAAAACCAGTTTATCTTTCTGCCACCATCAGAGAACATGTTTAGAGACGAGCCTTGTAATTATTTTAAATATGTTGCAGGTGAATCAGTGCTTTTCAGCTGTGAACTTGAAGATAGTTGTGTTGGCAGGAGAGTCAGGAATTTAATGTAGGGCTTGACTTTAGTGTGACATTTATTAAAACATTTAAATAGCTACATTTTCCCTCTAAAAAGTTGTTTATTATTAGATAAGTTCATATTTTTTCTTGTAATAAATATACACAAGCAGGCAGCTTTTCCCCTTCATGAGTTCCTCATCACTTACACTTTTCACATTTACTTTGGTAATTGTGGATAAATTAGAATTAAAATTATGTCAGTGCAAGTAATGAAAAAAATACACGCTAATATATTAAGTTTTAATGATTTTTATCATTTAAAATTAAGCTCCTAAACTTCAGAGGGTTCAGAAACAAGTTCACAAAGATTCAGTGAGTGAAAATCACTCTGAGGCAAAGTCCTTTAAAATAAATATATTTTTAAGTTCTTAACAGTTTAAAATTAGATATTCTTAACAGTGCATCTAATTTTTGAGGATCTAATTATTTGGTTTGTCAGTTGTTTTCTTGCTTAATAATCATTTAAAACTTTTTATTTGGGGCAGATTTACAGGAGGTAGAAAATGCTCCTGCTTCAGCTGCTGCTGCTTTGCATTTATTTAAAATCAAGCAGAGATTGTAAAAACTGGGTTTTCCCTCATTTTTCGTTTCATTTGGACCCCAGTGTGTTTTTAGATATAAAATTAAAAGGTTTAATGACAGTAATTTGTAAATAATATGAAACTTTGTCACTCAGAGATGATGGGGGGAAAATCCTAAAATCAGATCTTTGATGATAAGATGTTGTCGCAAATTAGGAGAGCATCTTAAATTATTCATTTGTTTTAATGTCACATTTGAATGGGTTTCAAATCACTCATTAAAAGTCACTGCAAAAGCAACGTCACAGCTGGCTACACACATTTATTTCACACCAGTTTGTGATATTCCTCTTCCACATACACAAACAGAAAAATTAGAAAAACAAAAGGACAAAAAAACATCTTTGCTCTAATTTGCCAGTTTAAGTTTGTGTGATTTGAATTTAAAAAAATATGAATAATCTGAAATTTATCTGAAATTATTGTGATAATTTATCATGTGAAATATGAATCTAAATCATTAATATTCATTTTAAACAGCCTGTCTGTCAGACATAATGTAGCTTTTCCTAATACAGGTTGGTGTGTATCTGATAGAAAACTCTGCAGTAATTATAAGAATAAATTCATATTTTTAGCAATTTGCTGTTTAGTAAAAATCTGTGAAGCAAGTCTGAGGTGTCTTCTGTGAGCAAATCATTGTGTACATTGTGTATATCTGTCTGTATATGTACAGTTTACATACTTTCAGTGTGTGATCAGTATTTGATGAACATCAGGAAGTCTGTGGTTAAACTTTAATCACACATTTTTCTCGCTTCTGCTGTTTTTTTTTAGGACTTTGCCACCCGAGCCAAAGTAGCAGTGCAGAAACTCATCCACAGGGTTGGCTTCCTGGGGATTTTAGCCTGTGCCTCAGTAAGTTAAATCACACAGAGCATTTCTTTTAATTAAAATATGCATCATCCCCACAAAGGGGTGAGTTTAAATCATTTTGTCACGTTCTCAGTGATGCTTTATTGACACGTAAGCATCAAAAGAAACGGCAGTTCTGAATTGTTCAACGTGAAGAAAAAGTAAATATTCTGAAATGTATGTTTGATAAGTATCAGATATTCTCCTGGCACTGTCGGTGACCTCGTATAGGCGCATCTGTTGATGTACATTTGCAGTACAAATACTGGTGGATTTCCACATTGTGCTATATTGTTTCATGTCTTCCTCTGTATGATTTGTTTTGTATTTCTTGAGGTAAATTTAAATAAAATCAAGTCTAATCATCTCTATTGTTTCCCCCCAGATTCCAAACCCCTTGTTTGACCTGGCAGGAATAACTTGTGGACATTTTTTGGTTCCCTTCTGGACTTTTTTTGGTGCAACACTCATCGGAAAAGCAGTCATCAAAATGCACATTCAGGTGAGCTGCTGCGATTCATTAATATACAGGATATGGATGTAAATAATGCCAGAGCTGATATGTTGTTTATAGAGAAAAGGGCTCAGGAAAATGCAGTTGAGACTTGCCTTAGCATACAGGTAAAGCTCACTCTCACAGCAGTGGATATGTATGTATGTATCTATGTTATCGTTTCTATTCTGTACTGCAGAGAAGCAACAAAACTATATATATATATATATATATATATATACATACTTGTGTCAAAGTTTGAGATTTGCATACATCTCTAATACTGTTCAGAGTGTGAGTGAGTAAAAAAAAAAAATGAATCACACTCACAGCATCTCTGTACTGTACTCAGCTGGTAGTAAGGAGGCCATTTTGTGCAGCCAAAGTAGGGGGAGTCAACCATTTTGTGATCGCAGCTGCAGCACCCCCAGTGCATTGTAGACCGGTCAGACTGCAGCAGCATTGAGAACTTATAGGAAAATTAAACATACATCCAAACCCTCGAAGAAAAACATGCCGTGAGGAGATTTGGCATCACAAATGTTTCTTCTAATCCTGGAAAATCCTCAATTTGCGTCGAGGATTTCCAGATATTTGCAGTATGTTTGTGATTACCACCAGGGGCTCGACTTTCTGTTTTCTAAGAAAACGCTGGAATTTGCTCATTGTGACACAGAGACGAAGAAGGGTAGCAGAGCTTTTTTTTTTTTTCCCTTTTCACTCCGCTTCATTCCTTATTATATGCAGAAAGTATTGTCCTGCACCAAACTGAGAAAAAAGGTGGGAGGTTGAACCTAGTGAGTGCGAGCTAAAGCAGATAAACATTGTCTGTGGGAGGTGATGGAGAGAGAGGGAGAGTTTGGGGGAAGTGGAAAGGAAGGGGGGTGAGTTGCATGCATGGTAGGCACAGTCACACACCATACCAGATTACACCCAGGGGTCCCAGGGGCCTCCGCTGACAGAGGTGTGTCCGTCCCCGTCTCAAAGAAAAGAAAGACTTCACCTGGTTCTGTCATGAGGCCCCAATCACTCGTGTAGCTGCTCGTTTTAATTTTTCTCAAGCCCAGGTTTTGCTTTGAATGTAAATGAATCAGTAGTTTCAGCAGAAAGCACAGTGGAGAGCAGGTGACGTTCTCCCTCATGGGCCAAGAGGGAACAAAAGGGGATTTTGAGGCTTGTGGTGTGTGTGTGTGTGGGTGTGTGTATATGTGTGTGCTTCAAAGCGTGTTTTTGATCTGGGTTTGTACCTGTGCTTCAGGTGTGTTCTCAGCAGCAGTCTCCAAGGAGAGGTGTTTTTTTTTTTTTTTTTTTTTTTTTTACATACAGTACTGCGTCTGCCTTTTATGCTCAGTAAGCCTTACGTCTGAATGTCCACTGTTGAATGGTTTACGCCTTTTGTGATGCAGCAGGTCACTTGAGAATGAGGGCTGATGTCATGGAAACACACGTCAGGCCCTTGAGATAGGTGATTTTTTTATTTTTTATTTTTTTTTGCTGAGGACAGAAGAGTTGTGAGGTGTGGCAGAGGATTGTGAATTTTCATTTAGAAAAAAAAGTGAAATGAAAAGGTTGTTATTGTTCCACCCTTTGACATTTAATCTGGTGCATCGAGTTGCAAAAACACGACATCTAAAGCAGGACGCTCTCACTTCCACATTACTGTCAATTCACTCAGATCACCTCATGGTTCTTGATAACAAATGTTCCTTTTCTATTGAGAACTGACTGGTGCACTGCTTCCTCCTTGTTATGGTGCATGTCTGCCCGTGTGAGACAAAATTGTTATGACTGGGATGTACGTAGCTCTTATCAGCATTCTCTGAAATGAGCCAGTCAAGACCATGTCATTGTGAGTTTCCGAGCAGACACATTTAAGGGATCTTAGTCAGCTTTCCTGTGTCGGCCATCTTGCTGTCCCTTCCTGCTTCCTTCTTGTGGGATGGCACATCAGTCGTCAGTGTCTGTTAAGAAGATGTGGGTGCACAAAATCCCCATTTAAGTGCATTACTCCGAAACTCCTAACTGAAGTTGTGTTTACAAAGTTGCCGTGAGAGGATTTACTTACTGTGACGTGTCATGTTTATTTTCCGTGAGGCTCAGAAATAGTACAACAGCAAATGTCAATTTTTTTTTTTATTGTGGCAGATGTCGATTATAAGTTGTTGTTTTTTTTAAAGATATTTATTTTGAGCTTTATTTGACAGAGACAGCTTGAAGAGTGACAGGAATGTGGAGAGAGAGAGAGAGATGGGGAATGACTTGCAGGTCGGATTCGAACCCTGGGCTGCTGCGGCAACGACTTAGCCTTCGTACATGGCGTGGTTGCTCTACCAACTGAGCTAAACAACACCCCAGTCAATTATAAGTTTTGTTATTTGTGTGGCATTGCCAACATTTTGACATTTCTACTCTCTTGTTCTTCTGTCTTCTCTCTAACCTTCAGTGAAGTCCAGAGGCTTAATACCCACACAGATCTAAAGACAACCAAATAATACTACATGTTTGGACTTGGTGACATGTTACATAACCCTACAATGTAGCTGAGCACTAATAAAAGAGCTGTCACGTTTAATTAAAATGGTTGAGGCATCCTGATGCCAAGATATCTTCAGCTTAATTGTGTAAAAGTGACGTTCTGAGAATTATTTCTCTTCTCTTATGGTGTCATTTATCTATCTTACTCTGTGTGCTTCCTGTGGTTTTAGATTTATTCACAGTTTTGTTGTTTTTAAATTGATTTGCAAATTACTGGTGGTCGTCATTGCACTGTTGCTAGGTCAGTTTGCAGCAGGATTGGTGCAGATCTGCACGTCAGAAGGTTGTCAGGTAGTGTTTCATTTTATTTGATCAGTATCCTGTTGCAAAAGCATCCTGAAAAATATTCTGCCTATTCACGAGGCTGATTATACATAAAATCATTAACATCACCTACATAACATGAGAGGTTTGACCACTGAGTTAGATAAGAAATATTTAGACACTTGCACATTATACTAAATATTCTAATTGAAGCTGCTCATTTATATGGAGTGAAATATTTAAATCCAAGATGACATTTTTATGGCTCTGTCATTATATAAAATGGAAAATTCTAGATGTCTCGTGTATCATACACTTTTCCCTGTAATTCAGCAGTATATATTTAGTATCTTTGGAAACCTTGGGATCTGGATGAGAATTTAAAATAAGGTCCTGTGGGTTTGAACAATCCTTTTCAGCACAACATGAGTTTGTAATGAAGGACCCGCCAGAAACTCTGTTGGGTTAAGCCTTTCTAATGTCATGTTGAAGGCAACCTAGAGGTTACTGGATCAAACCACATTTTTAGTGGTCAAAACACATGTTTGTTTATGAGAATACAGCAACCTACAACAACCCAGAGGGTAAGCAAAGGACCTTGAAAAATCTGGTCAATTATTGGGTGCATGTTTCTGCACCTCTGCAGGAGGACACGGGGCTGATAGGAGTAAAGAATAGCTGCCAGTCATCTGCCTGTCCATTCTGGCCCAGTGACTAAGCAGGAATCAGAGCGGACTGGAGTCAGCCTGCAGACCCCCTCTGAAGCAATGACACATCTCCTTTGATTCTTATACTCATCTATCCATCCATTCTTTACACACAAACACACACACACACTTCTTATGACGGTCATGGTGATATGCTGACCTAGTGTACTGTGTTGGTCATGTGTCATAGAGCCCAGGCTTTTTATTTCTTACCCTCCATGACAAAAGCAGCTTTTAGATCAAACCGCCTTGGTGGTGCAAGGCATGAGCCTGGTCATAATGGGTAGGGTGAGTGTGTGTGTGTGTGTTAGGGGGAGTTGAGGAATTACTGATCAAACTGTGATGCTCATACTGCCCTGTTCTGAACCCCAGCAGTGACCTCATGGTTCAGTTACTGACTCGCTCTTTCTGTGTGTTTCTTCTTTGTCATACAGAAACTGTTTGTGATCATCACCTTCAGCAGGCACATAGTGGAGCAGATGGTCTCTCTCATCGGGTGAGTAACCCTCAACGGGTGTACATGTGTGTGTGTGTGTGTGTGTGTGTGTGCTTGCGTGTGTGTGTTTGCTCACCAAAAGTACCACGTGGGATGTGCAGCTATGGCACATGAAAGGGTTAACGCAGAACTTGACGGTTGAGGGACCTTTTGGGTCGCCGTGTGGCATTCAGGTAATTTATGTCCCTTTGTGTGGACTCTGCCTGTTCCTCTTTCTGACTATGAAGAAGGTCACGCAGAGTCAGAGGTGGCTTTGAATTAAACATGGCGCTTTTGGAGGATGACTTGCTTTTGTCCTGCTTGAAGTACTTTGCACGGACCTCATTTAAAAACAGAGGTTTTGTCACATTTTGTTCCCCTTTTGGCTCCTCTCTCGGCTGTAATAGTCTTCATAATGATTAATGGCCTGGATTTTTCCACTGGATGACTATGGGCATGAACATGTTCTGGCTGCTTCGCAGGACGGGATGAACTCTTGTCTATCATAAAAGCCTCCTTTCTGCGTTATCTCTCATGATGCACTGTTGTTGGTTGGTTGGTTGTTACCTACCTGATCTCATAGGGAGCACTAGCCAAAAGAGACGTCTGCTTCTCGGCGTCTAAAGATTGATCAACATGATTCAACCTCCCGTCTTTTAGATAGAAAAAGGCCCTACAGGTGTCAGACCTCTCAGGCAGGATGTGCTGATGTTTATTGGCCTGGAAAATCTTGGGAAGAAAAAGTTGTGTTTGAGTGTCTGGCGAAAGTGATTTCATGAAGGAAATTTAGCTGTGTCAGTATTTTTGTACACGCAGCTGAAAACAGCGTGATGTTGATTATACCAACACCATTAAGTTATTTTGTAGGATTAAAAGATTAACGATGAAGCCATCACACACGCAGACTGGTGTTGAAGACGTAAAACCAGTAAAACCTTTTAATAAATATGCAAAACAAAATGTCAAAATCACACCTACACACACAAACACACACACACACGCCTCTTTGAATCTTTAAAATAAAGGCTAAATGTAAGTAAGTTCAACGGGCCTCGGTGCCGGGTGTGGGTGCTGATGGGTGCCATGATGGGTGTCCTTGTAGAGATGCCAGAGGCTGCAGCTGGAAACTGCCCTCAACACACCTGCTGGTGGGAGTGCCGTTTGTTACACACAGACACACATACACAGTCATATGCTCATGCACCCTTGGTCTGTCTCACACACATACACACACACACACGCACACTTGCTGAAATCAGGCGATGAGATTGCATCAGCTCTCTTCCTTGCCATGTTGTCTTCTTGCGCATTTGCTTTTCTAAAATGAATTCTGGAAGACTTTGGTCAGCGGCGGCTTCTGAACACGTTGCTGTTGCTCTTTTCTCTCTGCGTCTGTGTCTTGCGTAGACGACGCTTGAATCTTGTTTTAGTGCCACAACATAAAATATGTTGCAGTTTAAGGTGTGATGGATGAAACTTAGATATCACAAGCTTTACAAGCTCAACTCTGTATATTTATGTGTGTGTGTGTGTGTGTGTGTGTGTGTGTGTGTGTGTTGGGCTGTAAAACACCTTTCCACTCAGTCTGTCACTGTTCATTGAGCTGCAGACTCAGAGCGACAGATCATTGGTTATCGACAGGTTTCACTTTGACTCGAGGCCCGCTTCTTCTCTAAAGGAAGTTTCCCTCTTGTCAACTGTCAGCTTCCTTCCTCACTGAGGCCCTTACACCTTCACCTCTTACTCTCCGCGCTGCTCTCATTCTCACTCACATGTAACCTTATGAATGAGCTACAGCCTTTCAGTTTGAACCATTTAGGCGCCGTCAGACCACAGGGTTAGCGTTAACTACGCAGGTGCTTGAAAATAAATTTACACCTTTACGCTCGTTTAAACGTTGGCGCCTGGAGTCCCCCCCCCCACACCCACACCCACAGCCCCACATGAACAGTTACATATGCATGTGCACATACATACTTTTTGTGACACACACACACACACACACATACACACACACACATGCAAATCAAACTCAAACATTTGTCCTCTGTGTGCCTTTTTTTTTTAAAGTCAATTATACTAAACCTCCACGTGTTGTTTGTTTTCTTTCTCGTCTCAGCCACGGGACTTTTCCAAAATTTTCAGTGAAACATTTAAAGCCTGAACTTCGTTAGATTTGCAGTGTGAGCTGATTTTCCCCATTTTTTTTTTATGATTTTTAATTGACTTTTTTTGTGTGGAAACTATGTTCCACAAAATGCTTACTTTTTGGAACAGATGGGATAAAAAAAAATAAGGATTTAGAGGCTCGCCTCCAACGACCGTTTAATGATTATTTTTGAAAATTCTCACACAGATGAAAAATTTGTTGTGTGGTCTGATAGTTTTACGACATTTGAGGAATTTTCGATTAACCCACGTGAAATATTATAAGCATGTGGGGCATTTGTTATCTTTTTCAGCTGTTTTTGTTCATATAGTAAAATTCACTTTGAGCTAAATGCTTTTGCTGGGTGATTAAATAAAGACACAAATTGTGTGTTTATTGTGGATTTTTAATATTTAGGCTCAGTTTGTTTTTGTTTGCCCAGCTCTGGATTCAGCCTCTGTAAACTGAGGGAATAGTATTTGTCTTTGTGGGTGACTAAAGTGACCGTTGGACTTTGGCCGCGGTGAATTCATTCCCGCATGACATAATACAATACTACACAATTAATTTCCTGCCCTTTGCTTGTCAGGTGAGCTACTTAGCACACACACACACACACACACACACACACACACACACACCCACACACACACACTCACACTCATTCAGAGGACACTAATGTCAGTGGCTGTAACCTCTCAGAGTGTAATACCTCACAGAACATGATTTCCAAAGACTTTCAAATTTCAAATTATCTGAAAATTACTGAAAATTTACAACCATTTTTTCATTATTTGATGAATGTATTTATTATTTATTTTATTTAAGTTGTCAATTAATTTAAATAATTTATTAACTGCCTGATAAAACACACAATAACATATTTCATTATGAGTCTATAACAACGTCTTGTTTGTTCAAAATGTGAGACTCGTTTTACCTGGTGAATCCCCTTAATTATTTGTTGTAGTGTGACCTTTCATTTTTGAAAGAGCTTTTTTCAGTAGTAGTAAAAGCACATACTTTCGTGACAAGAAGATGAGTACAGAAATTGTGTGTGTGTGTGTGTGTGTGTGTGTGTGTGTGTGTGTGTGTGTGTGTGAACATAAGTGACTTAAAATTTCCATTACTACTGATCTAAGTATTGCATATTTGAGCTGCACTTCATAACTTAGATGTGATGAACTGATGATTTCAGAGACTGAAACTCCGCTGTGTGGTTGTCAACAAATAAACTCTGCTGTACAGTACATCAGTGCAGTTTGATTAATGCGTATTAAGTTAATATTCCTCATAATCATGACCGAGCATATTCTCTTATTCACCCAACAGGGAGTGTCCACAAATGCTTTTAAAGTTTCATTAAGAAAATATTGTGTGTTGCAACACTTATGCCACATTATGTCTTACTCAATTCATTTTAGGAGTGATCTTATTTCCAAATATGGACCTTTTTTAGATGGATGTTTCTAAAAGTTGTCAGTCATTCATCAGCAGTTTTAATCAGGAAAGTAGTTTTTCTAGTGAGTGACAAATGGAAAACAGTGTGTTACAGAAATTCAGTCTCACCAGAGAGGTTTGGATGTGAAGCTTTTAAAACTGTCAACAGCCATTTTCATCACCTCTCTTAACAAAAATGACTAATTCCTGAGTTGTTTTTTTTTTTTACTAGCTGGAAATTAAATGTAGAGAATATGCAAAGGACCTTTTTTTTTTTTTTTTTAGATGAAGAAGCTGAACATAAGTGACTTAAAATTTCCATTATACATTTATGACTGTCTGATGTTCCTCCTGAGAGCTGGACCAAAAAAAAAAAAAAAACAGTGGTGGAAAAATAAGTTCTGTCCTTTGACAGTTGTTCAATCAAGTGAAGTGTTCTTCCTTTTTTCAACTGTTTTTCCAATCACTGTCTGTTTGGGACAAAAAAAATGTTTGTCAGACATTTAAAACTTGATGTATTACTGCTTGATGTGTATTGTGAAAACAGATTCTTATATCTCCGGCAGATGGGTTTCACTCTTGTTTTCCTGCCATACAAACTATTTAAGGTTAAATCTATAACCGTCTGTCAGCCTTAGTAGAATAATAATAAAGATAATTTTGCTTTGAAGTGCCAGTAAGTCACAATAAACCTTCCTCAGAAGGCTTTTGGGCTGATAACAGGAGCTGATAACCAGGTCAGATGGAGCTGTGCGTCTGATCAGACTTGTTAGGTTTCTTATGTCCTGTGACTAATGTACAGATGTCTCCTCTTCAAGACCAGCCGTGCGTGTACAGTCATTGTTTAAGTTAGAAAATTCTGCAAACTCAGACTGAGTGGGGCTTTGATCAAGATCTGAAGCAGTTGCACATCACGATGTTTCATGCTGTTATTTACTCAAAAGTGTTTTGCAGTCTTTCACCTCTAGTCATGAAGACCCCTGCACAGGATTCACATCCAGCAAGTCATGAGTGTTTTGTAGATTTTATTTAAATAAATGAATAAATAAATATCAGACCTGAAACATTTATTTAAATGTATTTTATTTTTGCAACAAAACATTTGAATTACATTATGTCACCCCTAAAAATGTTCTTGAATCTTAAAGACTTATCCCACAACCCTTGAATTTCCTTGAATTTAATGTGCAGTTCAAGTCAATAACCCCAGAAGGACTTCAAGACAGTGAACAAGCCCCTACTGCTGTGCTCCATATAACTCCAGGGCAACAGATTCATCTTTTCAGTGCCCAATCCTCCCTATCCTCCTTTCTCTTATCTCAGCTGGGGCTTTGTCAGCCAGCGAGGTGGAGATATACAGCAGGAAAAGCTCAAAATCACCCATTGTATGCAGTAATGGAAAAGGGAGCTTTCCTGTCCTTGACATGCTGTCTAGGTCTGCAGTCTCCTCGTTTGATCTGTTGTGAGTCGCCAACTTCGATCCATGTCGCTTTTTCAGAAGCCACATGTGATGATATATACGAACAGGAAAAAAATAGAAGTCTTCCCTGATTTTGAGAACAGCTGTAGTGATGAGGCCTGTTGGGCTGTTTTTGTGTTGAAGTGCTGGTGATTCACCGTCTACAGGAGTCCAGAGTGTTTACACCTTGTCGGTGGTGACTGTGGTAGGACTGGGTTTAGTTTCTGTAGAGGTCTGGGAAGGGCCAAAGTGTGAGGAAGGTTACGGTGCTGCTTATATTTGTGAGAATGTGGAAAAGACAGAAAGTGAGAAGAGAGAAACTGTGACAAGAAGAGAGAGACCATTACAGTTTCATCTGATCATATCTCAACTTCTGGCTTTTTGCACCAGTACTTTAAAAGACTGTTCTCAATAATCCATCATCTTGATTGAGTTAGCCGCTCTCCGTGTATTGTATTGAGCCAGGCAAATCCTTCAGACTCATGTGTCAAGGGAGGGACCAGGCTCTCAGGGAGGAAGCCATTGAGGTGCAGAGAGGAAGAGTCATGATCTGAAAAGGTTTATCCAGTAGAGACTGGTGTGCTCAGTCCACAGGGGGAACCCTGCGCGTCTCCATGAGAATGCATGCATTTCCATGTGAGTCCATCTCTAAGGTGGGAGTACATTACCAGCACAATGGGCCTGCAGATGGCTGTTCCTGCCACACAAGTCTGTCGGCATTAGGGGATCTCAGCGGGCGGGCGGCCCTGCTCAGAGGGAGGCCAGGGGAGAGCCACAGGTCAGAGCAGGGCAGTCGGGGGCTGTATGAGCTGCTCACCGGATCATACTGGATCTTTCCAGATCCCAATCAACATTTTCACTCCATTATAATGAGAGTAAAGATACATGCCAGTTGTTTTAATTGTCACGTTATACCTTAAGTAGGTATCCTTTGGTTGCTATTGGAGTAAGCATAAATCAGTTAACAGAGCTGAATTACTTCTCAGACTTTCAGCTTACTTCCTGCACTGACATTGTTTGATCTGTTCCCTTTCTGTACTTTGATTCTGTGTGTGTAAGGGAATTTTCTACCCACTTAATTTTTATGAATTAAGCTTCACATAAACTTATGAACTGACTGTGGATTTCGTCCTCTATCACCTACTTACTGGAGGGAGGATTGCAGCAAATAAAACCTGTTTTAATGTTCATTTTGGCTCCTGATTATTGTTTTATGACAGACTTGGAAAAGAAAAAACTGCGGAGCGATCCTTCAGTGTAATCCATTTTCTTCTTATGTTCCTATTTCCTACTAGTCTGGAGGTCAACCCACAATCTTCTGGACGTGCACTGTCAAGAAACTCGAGAAAAGTTGGGTGATGCTGGGGAAGTGAAATTGCTGAGTTGAACCATGCAAATCAAACTATTCTGGGTTTTCACAGTAGTGCAGTTATCTGTGTTCTTGTAATGGTAGTGAAGTTATAGGAGAAATGTCTGTTACTGCTTGTTTCCACAGAATTTCACCCATCTTGCACACTCCCCCTAACTCATATAGAAACTAGGTTTGTGTGGTTTCATACTGAATGTTGAGTTGTCTGAGTTGAAGGCAGCTGTGGCGTGTGCTCGTATGATTTGACAAGCACGGAGGGATTTTTTTTTTAATGTTCTCCATTTCACCACAGAGGTCTGTGTGAAGCAGATGCACTAATTTGGGGCAAAGAAACTCCTCGATCAATCAATATATTTTTGTGTAATGAATATACAGCACTGCAGTCTGTGCTAAATCTTATTAGCTGGAGTTTCTCTTCTTTAACCATTTACATCTCTGTCACATTCCTATAAATAGCCTCCTTTGAGCCACATGAGCAAAGCCTTCCTGTTAACCCAATCTGCAAGAAGGGAGTATTTTTCGATCCTGTTAGTCACTGGGTGCTCTGGTCACCTGAGAAGCGCCCTGACAAAGATGGCATTGATCAGTCATTCCACGACCTGCCCTGCTCTCCTCCAACCATCAGATGCCTCACTTAGGATGACGGGATCAGAGGCAAACAGGGCAAGACAGTGTGAGCGGGGGTGAGGGATGGAGCGGCAGGCCGCGGCCGACTGTCTTTTTATACAACGTCGTTAAGTTTAATGCGAGGCCCGGCGGGGCGTCCATTTTCTCATCTCCTCCACTTCCATTCTGATTACCTTGGCCCACGAGCTCTGACAGAAATACAGAGGCAGTAACAGAGGTTTGACTCTGAGCCAAAAGGTCTTACCACAGCCATTTAGAATAATATTCAATCGCTCAAGAAGACTTATTGTTCATATCATGTACTGTAGGCCTATTTCTGCGGTTAATAGCACACTGAGGGACTCAGAAGGGTACGCAACGATCTGAATGTCATTGTAGCTAGATGAGTAAGTGTGTGTGTGTGTGTGTGTGTGAGAGAGAGAGAGAGAGAGAGAGACAGAGACAGAAAGACACAAAGAGAGGGAGAGGTCAGATGTGTGTTCCAGGTCTGGTGTCATATCATGTGCCTCTCGAGCATAGTGTGTGTCCCAGGACTTCCTGCTTTATTCATCTCTGATTCATTTGTTTTGGTCCCCGGTCTCACACTCTGTGCCACACTACACACGCTGCTCGCTCATCACATCATTCTTACACATGCTCAGTTCAAGGCTCTAAAAATTACTAATCTGTTTATTCATCATGATGGCAACAGGCTTGTGTGTTCCTTTAGGAAACAGTACACCTTTGATTCATTTTTAGAGCAACTCATTTATCAGGGGAACACAACGTGACCTCGAGCTCTTAATCAGCATCATCCACTGAAGTGTATTGTTTTGTAAATCCCGTGGACATCGTAATGCGTGCTGTAATTTCGCCAGTTCTCATGAGTGTGTGTCTCTGTGTCTGTGATCTGCCAGAGGAGTCATCCCAGACAGACCCTGACTCAGAGGCCAGGCGGGCAGCCATCCGAACCCCTCTTCCGTCCACACCCTGCCTCCGCCACACCTCCATCAAAACAGGCACATTGTCCTCCATCGGCTCAATTCACAAAAACGCCAAGTTAGACAGGGAGAGCGAGGTAGGAAGGAGTGTCGTTTGCGTTCATCCTTCCTGTAAATATGCTCGGTATTGCACAGTTGTGAATAATCTGTGAGAACCAGGGCATCCATAAATCTTAATTATGAGGAGGCTGTTTTATTTGTTTTATCCCAGACACATAAATCATTTGCTTATTATTTTTATTTAGTTGAACCTCAAAGATTCACCACTCTGAACATAATTTATTACTTTGCAAATCTTAGGATTGGACTTCTATGGTAGCGTAAATCAAATTCATATAATAAAACTGCTTCACTAAATAATGTATAATATTTTTTTTTCACCTTTCGTCAGTGGTGTTCCCGTACGTGAACATTTTCTGTCACACAGACATCAGGAACTTTCACTCACTCAGTGACACTTAACCACAACCTCTGCCGCCTGTAAGCTCAAATGCAAGGCTATATGTACAAAAGAAAGCAAATCAAATAACGATACCCTTTTTCACTTTCAGTTATTTCACTATTTTATGCATCTGCCATGTTTAAACATTGCTGCACAAAACAGTTTTAATTGACCTTGCAGCTTGTCTTCATGTTTTATGGCTACTGAGTCGAACATGTCTTGAACCAAAAAAGATATAGAGCATGTTGTGGCTTTTGACAGGTACGTAGTAACCTATGTGGTTGTCTGAGTATACATGAACCACACCAGCTCCATACAGTCCCACAGTGTACTGTATAAAGTCCCACACATACACTTTTGTGCTCACTGGCTAACCTGCTGTGTTGGATTAGTGACATACATCGCGTTTATGGGACAGTCGAGCTTCAAACGGTCTCAAGTTCTCATTTATTCCACGTGCCATTAATTTTCCACCCCGTGACCTCGTTTCTTTGGTGTGTTTCTGCCCTTCACATTTATTTAACATGTCGTAATGTGTTCATTTAACCCCTCTTTTTGGGTTTTCTGACTTGCTGCAAGGTTTCCCATTTGGGACTAATAAAGTGTGCATTTAAGTACAAATACAGTAGGTGGGGTTATCACCGGGTCATTGGGTGCTCATTTGAAAAAAAAAAAATGGGGGCGAGACGTTGTCCCATAGGAAACAATGTCACCATACATCCCAAACAGCGGCCATTTCTCCGAGCATGACATCACGGGATGGATGGAGACACTCTGAGTAAGCAGCGATGCCCTAAACATCTTCTTCTGTTCCTCCACCACCACCTCCTCTATTTCCAGCAGGCCTGACGCTGCCGCTCTGCAAGTAGAAGTATGACTTATCTGGATATGTCTCCAGTCACATCTGACTCATTGAACAACCCTTTCTCACCATTGGAAGGGTACAGGCCTGGTTATCCAGTGACCCAGCAACCCCACACACACCTCCACACCCAGACCGAGAGGGTCTGTGTGGGCATGCCGACCTGAAACCTGGGGGGTCATAGGGGTTGGAAGGCTGTTTTATGTGGCTGTCTGGGAAGTGAGAGGAATAATAGACTGCTATAATTGGTGCCCCCTGATTTCCTGGCAGCACTGCCGGCTCCCGAGAGGGTAGCATGTGTCCGAGCTTGTGTATATGTGTGTGTGTATGTGTGCTGGCTGACACATGGATGGCTGTGGAGCAGGGATGTGATAAACACACTGGGCAGGGGGATCTCCGTCCAGGAGTGGGCTCCATGCTTTAGTGGTGAAGTCATTGGGAAAAAGCCCGGTTAAACTGGAGGAGGAACAGACACACACACACACACACACACACACACACACACACACAGATATTACCTTACAACATTTGCACGTGAATCCAAATTTTCCTTACAATAAAGTGAAACACACATCTCTTGTCATGATTACTCTATTTCATTATTTTGACACTTAATAAAATCAAATTAGATCAGTAGTAATTTATCAAGCCCTGAGCTGATAAAAAGAAATTAGTCAAATTGTCAGTGTTTTGCACAGAGAAAGCGAAGAGGTCCAAGTTTTAGTACCTCTGGTCAGAACACCGCCTAACCACAGTATGCACGTGCGTCTTGTGGTGTCGGTGCTGTTATGTTAGGTGTGAACTGTGGCCCTGTGGAGCATTGGGTAACACTAGCAATTGCCTAAGCCAGTTGTTGTGATGGTGTTGTAACCAGTTGGACCTGGCCAGGGTTTGGCTGTCATGTGAGCCCTTGTTCTCTATCATTCCCCTGCCTGGAACGTCAGGGCACGTGCGTGTGTGAGTGTTTGTGTGTGTCTGAACTTTTGGGATTTCATTAACATAAAGAACAAGAAAATGCGTGTGTGTGTGTGTGTGTTGGAGTGCCATTGGAGGTGGCAGCCTTCAGAAGGGGCAGACGGGTCAAAGGTTGCCACTGACTCATGGCCTGAGGAATTTAGTTTTCACCAAACGAACACAGGACGCCTGAACGCGCTCCACACTCTGTGAACAGCAGCAGGAAATGATAGTTCATTAAAAAATGAGAGGCTGAGATGGCGTTCACAAATTAACCCTTCACAGCAATAACCAGACTGCAGGAAGAGGAGGGATGTGGGGCTTTCCCTCCATTTCTTGTCCTGTTTTCCAAAAGCTTATCTTACCCTCGTGTCTTTACTGATTATTGATCAAGTAAGCTTCTTTTCTTGGTGTGTTTGGTTGGTTTACAGGCAGTCAGGGCAGGGTTTGTAACACCGCTTGGTGCTGTTTTATTGCAGGTGAAAGTTATATGATAACAGGAGTGGAGGCTGGAATAGCCTTGAGCACAAAAATGTACTTTTTCATGCCTTACAAGACCAAATGTATAGCATTTAGTACCTAATTAAAATTTTTATAAATTTTGAGCAGAGAATGCTGATTTGTATCTATAACCTGCAGCCCAAAAGATACAAAAAAAAATGCATGTGCTGGTTTTTCTTTGTACGAAAAACTAAGCAAAAGTAGACGACTGTTCTTATGAAACGTCTGTTTCTTGCGGGAAGTGTGAAGATTTCCTTTTTTTATTTCACTGGCAATATTTTTTTTCCCTATTCTCTCCTTCTGGATTCTTTAGCAGACGGAGGTGATGAGTCCTTCTGTGTTGAGGAGGAAGGGGAGCTGTAGAGGTCACAGATCACACCACATGTCAGCGTCTCTATTTTGAATTATTTTGTCTTTGTTACTTTAAATTATTTTGATTTTGTACAAAGAAATTACATATTTATACTTCATACTTCATTTATTGTGTGTGTGTGTGTGTGTGTGTGTGTGTGTGTGAGGTGTGTGTGCGTGTATGTGAGGTGTGTGTGTGTGTGTGTGTGTGTGGTGATAGATATCTGTTCTCCTCACAAACACAGAGTAAGCTGGTCAGAATTGTGCCTCGTTGGTTTGATGGACTACTCTAAAATTGACTTTGATTGTAAAGTCCACCAACAGGCAGCATTGTTGAATTTCACTAAACACACGGATATAAGTTGTCAAACAGCTTGTGGTTCATATGTTTATGTGGCACAGTCGTACTGTATGACCACTCAGAATAATTTGGAAAAATTAGGGGGGAAAAGTGGTGTACGTTTTGGTGGCACTGTGGAACAGTGGCGGTGCTGTGGTTTCTCCTGTGTCTCTGGACGAGAGCTGTTGGTGTCCAGAAATACTGATCAAACTCTGTTGGGTCACTTTGAATTTGTTGTTGAATGAAGTGGTAATCCCCTTCTCAAAACACAGTAATTTTGCACTCTTGAATGACACAGACTTGAACAAAACCAGCGTGCATAGCGGTCAATGTCACTTTTCTGTCTGAACAGTTTTATACCTGCGTCAACCAAAAACTTATCTCAGCTGCTGAGCTCCACTTCACACCTGACACACACAGTCAGACATGTAAAACATTTTTAACACGTTGATTTCTTTAAATAACTTTGCGACAGCTTTGCTTTTTAATTCTATAAATATACATATTGTTCCTTATATCTGATAAATTCATACATACATGTGTCCTTGTTGCAGTTAATAAATCTTATAGATTTATTTTTAACATTTAATAATATTTCATTATTTTTTCTTTGTTCTTAAGTTATTGATTGACTGACTAAATGAAAATGACTCGACGGAGCTACGATCTTTTGCTCTTCCATATCTATAAACCTACATGTTACCTATTTGTTGTTGATTAAGAAACAAATTATCACACACACACTGCACAATATTTAATGAATATGTGCAGGTATGTAAGATACACCCAGAGTGTTGATAATAAGCCACATATATTTGCTGGGAATGATTTTTACAACCCAGGCAAGTGAAGCATCTTATGCTTTTTTTTTGTTGCACAACTTCTGGAAGTAATTCAATCAATTGGAAAACAACAGTTATAAAATTTGATAGGATCCACACATGCAGGCTTTTGTGGCTGTAAAACCACCTAGATTTTTAACTTTACTTTTCTTTCTTGTTATTATTATCCTTTTTTAACAATCTCATATTCTTTCTCTTTGGAAGAACAAAGTGAGAAGTGTCACATTTTTATAGATCTGTTTGGATTAACTGTCTTTTTATACCTCACAATAAATTTGTTACACCCATTTATAATTTTGGATGCTGACCTATAAAAAGAGCATAGGGGCATTGTTTATTTGAAATAATATACAGCATTCGTTTGTGTGAAAATCCATAGTCAGTTTCTGTCCTTTACATTAAATGACAAAAACTGTTGGAAGACAAAAACTATAAATTGAATGTAGTTTTAGGCACATTTATGATTATGTTTCAGCTCATTAAATAACTTGATAGATGTGGATCTTTTTATAGCTTTATTTTAATCATGAGTGAAGCACTGCATACATTTAATAAATTAATAGAACTAACATGCATGCTCTTCTACAGGACTTCAGTAGTATTTTTAAAGCAAATTATGCTTGCCATAAATTGAGATATGATCCATTTTTGTTAGAAGTGAGCCTTCATAGTTAATACAGAAATTTGGCAAGAGTTTTCAGAGTGTAAAAATCCGATGTTATGCTATTTAAAAAGTGCTGGGAATAGTTTTGTTCAAACTGATTTATTTCCTTGTTTGTCAAGGCCACAGTGTCTCAGAGCCTCACTGAGGAAAAAACATACACGTGAGGACTTTTCTGTTACTCTGACTTAAAGCTCAGGATTGTAACAAACCAGTTGTTAAAGTTTGTTCAGTAGCTGCTGTGTAAATAGTACAGGCTTAATGTTTGCCAAATTACATCTTATGGCTGTTATAAATTTCAGCTTCTAGTTTTTCTCTGCCTCGCCTCGTCTCAATTTAGAAAGAACTATAAATACCATTTTAAATTTCAAAACTTTCACTGAACATTAAAGTCAACAGCAGTCACAGCACTGTACTACATGAAACTTTACATCTTTAATGCATGCACAAGTTTCACAAATGCCTCATTTAATTCTAGTGAACAGGAAGTTCGTTTTTATCTCAGATTAAGAGAGATAATCTCCTGAACTTCTCTCACAGAAACACACAAAGATGTTCAGCACAGGTACTCACGGATATATTATGAACAAACTTACAGCAGAAAATCTTAAATCCAGCAATTTCACAACCCCTGCTGCAAAAAGTGAAAATGTAGTCCCAAGAAGCATAAAATCATCAGATTTTTTAATGGAAAGACCAAGAGACAGTCCTGACTCTGAGGCATTAAAAACGTGTTTTAGACTGCTAGCTTTGAGCGTCTTTGTTGGTGGATTTGCCCAGGCTCATGACTCAGTATTGCTCATCGTGTAGGAGATGATTCGCCCGCCATTTCTGAAAAACTGTTTCTCTCGCTCTTTGTTCTTGCTTGTTTACCCCTATCTGCTGAACTCGTGTTTTTCTCCTGTGTTTTCTACTCTTCCTTGTGCAAAGTCATGTTCTAGTTTTTAATCCAGGATGTATATTTTTTTAAAAATAAGTTTGCTAAGTTTCTGTGTGTTAGTAGATGTCAGGAATTTGTGAAGTGGGGGGATGGGAATAGGAGAGGCTTTGTTTCCCTCCAAAAAAAATCCTAGCTTGATTTTTGATACCGTGTGTCCTAACCATTTTCTATTGTGTAATTTAAAGCGTGATCCATCTGTTAGACTTCCTGTCTGCTTTATGCCCATTCACATGTAGGATATCCATTACCTGGTATAAAGTTAATCATTACTAAAAGGCTTCCTTGTTGTAAACTCAATCATTTAACACAACCTGTTTTTTTCTCACCATGACATAGGTGTGTGTGTACGTGTATGTGTGTTTGTGTGTGTGTGTGTGGAGGTGGGGAGAGACGGAAATGACTCGCCTCCTTCAGAGAAAGTTATCAGCTATAAACTCAACCGTATGTGACATTACTGCCCACGCAAACCTGCCCTGAAATCTTTGATGTGTCTCTGAGCTTTGAGCTTTGATAATGCCTCCCCAACGTGAACAAAAGACGTACAAGCGGAACAGAAATATTTTGAAACAATAGCTCAGGGGATGTAATCGAGTGTGTATAGCCACAAAAGAAAATAAGTGAAGGTCTTTGTATGTATTTAAGTACATACAAAGTATGTATTTGTTTAGTGATTAATCACTAACTCTGGCCTAGGGATGGGCCACAGATTCGCTATTCTAGGGCATTCTCTGCAGTCTCTCGCGTCTTTTTTTTTTTTTTTTGAGTGTGTGTGTGTGTGTGTGTGTGAGGGGGGTGGTGGTGGTGGGGGGGTAGTAGTATGCTTGTAGTTGGTGACTAAATCTTGTAAAAGGGTTTCCTAATATGGGCCGTCTTACAGAAGCACCCTCCCTCTGTGGGCCATCCCCCCACAGATCTCGACCAGTGATGAGACAGCTCGGGTACGACTCACTTCCTCATTAATTGGCTGAAACCAGTTCTTACAGGAACCGCCAGTGATAAATGTGAGAGTTCTGAGAAGTCATTCATTTCTCCTCGCTGCAGCGGCAGAGGAGGCACTGCAGGGGAGTTGAACGAGTTCACCGATGTGTGTGTGTGAGTGTGAGAGCGAGAGAGAGAGGGAGAGGAAGCCGAGTATGTGTGTGTGTGAGAGAGGGAGAGGAGAGGAAAGCAGAGCGGGAGAATGTGGGTGACTACTGCTGCCGCGGCTGCTGTATGAGGACCGGCCAACTTTATTTCTATCTCTTTTTATTATTTTATTTTTGTTTTGCTTTTAAGAAGCTCTGTTTTCTCTAGCCGTGGTACAGTCTGTACTTTTTTTTTTTTTTTTTTTTTTTGTTCTGTGTGTGTGTGTGTGCGCGCGTGTGTGTTTATGTGTGTTTGCGGGGATGAGCAGTGAAGGGATTGCACTCGTTGATCTCTCCATCTTTCTCTCTCTCTTCTCGGAGAGAGAGGAAGCAGGGGAGACCGACACTGTACAGGACATAGGACAGCATGCCTCCCTTTGTTGCTGCCCTTGGGCTGGTGAGTAACAATGATGTGACGTGATTTGTACCCCCCCCCCCCCCCCCCACCCCCTCCCTCCCACCCTCCTCCCCCCCTCTCTATCTCTCCCTCCCTCCTGCTCTCTATCCTTTTTCTCTCCTCTTCTTCTTCCCTCCCCTCTTTTTCCCTCCTTTTCCTCTCTCCCCCCACCACCACCACCCTCTCTCTCTCTCTCTCTCTCTCTCTCTTTCTGTTGGTTGAGGCAGAGCTGTTCCACTGCTGGGTGCGGCACTGCAGAAGCCCTTCAGGGAGTACTTGGAGGCCCAGAAGGCCAAGCTGCACCATCATGCTGGAGAGGGGATCCCAACTGTAAGTACAGGGGCCTCAGCCCCCACGGCTCACAGCCTCTATTCATTCACGTGTGCGCGCCAAGAAAAGAATGCGGCCCCCTTACTTTTGCCTCTTTCACTCCTTCCTTCTCCCTCCACTTTTTTGTGTGCGTGCGTGTGTGTGTGTGTCCCTTTCTTCTCTTTTATCTAAGCCTTCCTTTATATCTCTGACCCATTTTCCTCTCATGAGCACAACTCGTTCTCTTTTACCTGTGCCATTTGCTTCCAATTAAAATTTGTAATCAGTCCTCACAGTATGATTTTTAAAAAAAAAAAAAAAAAAAAGAAAGAAAGAAAAAAAAACTAATTTCATGTTTAGAAGAAGAAATGTTGATGTTGTATATTTTACTATAACCTGTAGTGATACAGTAGATTACAGAGGCTTGTTTAGGGCCAGAATGACAGAGTAGGTTAGCGCTGCACTGGGCGGGCTGGAGGGGAGGGAGGAGGAAGAAGGGAGGAGGAGGAGGAGGAGGAGGAGGAGGTGGAGGAGGAGGTGGAGGAGGAGGAGAGGGGCCAGTGTGGGGTCTGGCTCCACTCGCTGTATTGAACTGTACTACTGTAGCGCGGGGCGTGCTGACTCATGCTCCATCTTACCAATTGGGAGTGTGTGTGTGAGTGTGGTCACTCCCCTATGTGTCACACACACACACACACTTGCACTCGGTGCCCTGCCTGAACCCAGCACTGACTGTAGACCGGGGCGGGGGCCTCCACCCCCCCTCCGCCAGTGACAATCCATCAAAACCCCCCTGTCTAGAACAAAAAGAGCCAGTTGTAGCTGTAGCCTATTTCTCTTTCAAAGCGTTTTCCCCTCCTCTCTATTTCTCACTCCCTCTTTCTCTCTCTCTTGCTCTAAGTGATTCATTGAAAACGATTTTTCTTTTTTTATGCGCTTACTAGGAAGGAGAAGAAAAAAAAAAGGATAGGCTGAGTTGCACAAGGACAGATTAAGGCATTTCTAGAACAATGTTCCTTTTTTCTTGTAACTTGAGCCTCCTGCAGTTACAGGAGAGAAGCGAGGCAATTTAACTTGGTGGAGGCAGGCTGCAGGCTGGGGTCAGTGGGGGCGTTAGGAGGGAGGACGGTGGGGGCTGCCGCGTGTTTTATTACCCCTGATCTCTATCTGTCCTGCACATGGAGCTGGATCCCCACCTAGCCTACAGCATCAGGAGCAGAGGGGAGAGCAGGGTGTGGGGTGAAGGGAAGGTGGGAGGCGGTGAGGGTGGGGGTGGCCCTCAGCTTACTGACCGAGCTCCTCTCCTCTCCTCTCTCTCTCTGCTCTCTGTGGTTCCTGGCAGGAGGAGAGCTGGCTGTCGTGGCTCTTTGAGAAGGTTGTGGTCATCATGGTATGCTTCTTTGTCTGCTCCATTGTCAACTCCATGGCCCAGAGCTACGCCAAGCGCAAGCAGCAGGAGAAGTACTCGGAGGGCAAGACGGAGTGAAGGCCAGCTAGCGATCATGGCGAGCCGTCAACTTCCAAAAGCTCCCCACCGCTCCTTTCCTCATTTCTGCTCTCGCTCCTGGCTGATGCCCCACCATTATCTGAAGCAAAATATCAGCCTCCATCTGGTTTCTCTCTTGTAGCAACATGTTTATGTTGAACTTGGACTTCCATTTACTTGCTTTTGAAGGCTTTTGCATTTGGTAGTGATTTCTGCAATTGTTCTCTGTAAGGTAGGTGCTCGTTGGGGTGCGTGTGAGTAAGCTGTTGCATGGTTAAGTGTCCGTGTTGGTGCTTTTAGCAATTCCTGAGCACGTGAGAAGAAGCTGCTGGCAATAATTCTCCTCAGTGAGGCCTTAAGCTGCACTGTTTGTTCCTCTAGGAGAACCTTAAATAAGCTAGGATTATTACTTTTGATTTTTGTGCTGCGTAATCTGTAAAACCAGCTCAAAGTAACGTGTCCAATAACCTATTTATTTATCTATATTTGTTGGATTATTAATAAGACATTCTGTATTTATTTACTGTATTGTACTGTAGAGTTGTTGTCCAGCACTGGCTGCGGTTAGATAAGACATGTAAATGGTTTGTACACAATTGTTTCCACTTCAGAGCCATTTCATTTCTACATATTGTAGAAGTCAGTCGTAGTCGAGATGTTAATGAATGTTTCATGCTGTTCATAGTGCTTTAGATGACCACTTCTTTTGTGTGTGCAGTAAAGCTCATCTTGGGTACTTTTTTTTGGATGAGAAATGATAAACCGGCCATGAATCACCCTGCTGGTCCCTTTGTCTGCTCTTATTGTTCTGCTTCCAGGAAGAGAGCACATGAGTCAGCCCGGGGCTACTTTACCAGATGCAGCCATATATTGAATCAGATCTACGGCTGTGCCTCGGTGCGAGACAGAGATAGTAGGTTGTGTTTGCGTGGCTGCCACATTTGTTGCTCTCCCTTTTATCTTTTATGGATTAAAGCAGATTGCGCTCCGCTAATAGACTAGGAGTGTGCCTGGAAGTCTTAGTGTAGCAGATAGTGTCTGTTCCCTTTAAGTTAGAGACAGTCTGTGTCATGGTAAGTGTTTTTCTTTGTCTTCACTTGTCCACGGAGCTTTTTTTTCCCCCATCCTTTTTTACCCCAGATGAGGACAGCAAGCTCATGTTTGACATTACATGAGCAGCTCCTTAAAACAAAACTGCCTTTCGTACGATCAGTGCTCATCTTTTTGGCTCTTTGGATAACGTCAGCCGGCTCTCCGTATATGCTGCTTCTTTTTTTTTTTTGTAATTGCCAGTGAAATGTGCTATTTTCTTCTCCTCCTCTCTCTCTGTACCGCTGCTGTGCTACGCTGGACTGAGCACAGTGGGCGCTAGAGCAGGCACAAGCAGGAGGGAGTGAGAGAGAGAGGGAGAGAGGGAGAGAGAAAAAAACCCTCAAGCGCACAGTGAAAAGCGTCTGTGCCGTTACCTCAGCTGAACCTCCGAATGAACTCGTTGCACTGCCCCAGTCACGGAGCCAGGAGACGAATCACTCGAGTAGATTCAAAACAGAGGGGTACTGTTGAGCGGGCTGAACCCTGCGCTCTGCACCAGCTCTAGTCAGAACATTCACATCTCCTCTTTTCTCCTGTCATGGTAAGTCGGATTAGGATTTTTTTTTTCCTCCTCTTTTTTTTTTTTTTTCTTTCATTGTTGTCGTGTCTGTACATGCGTACGTCTCAGGCATGTCCGTCACTCTCTCGGCCTGTCAGATAGCTTATCAGACTGGTGTTGGCTGTTAAGATTGCAAGGCGACAACAGTCTGTAGGCTGTCTGACATTTCGGGCTCTTTCATCTGACCAGCATCCTGTTTTGTCCTCCTTTCTGTTATTGTCATTGTCTCCAGTTAGCATCAGTTCCCATTTAGAGGTGTGTGCTGCGATGTCACTTCTCTTTATCCCAACCGCTTGTGAAACGTCAGAGACATGGGTCTATTGTTTATTTCCTCCATGCTGACGTCTCTGAGGGTTTTTATGTGGTTTTATGTGGGGAACTGTGTTTTCGCATGTTTGCAAATGCAGATGTAGTGATCTCAGTAGTATACTTCTGTACGTGTGTTTGTGTGTGTACGTGTGTGTGTGTGCGTGAGTTGGCTCTGTCCTCTTGAATTTCCAGAGAATCCAGACAGTACACACCTTATTGCAACACATCACATTGTGACACTCAGTCCTAGGTATGGTACACACAGTGCTCACCAGGCTCTCCCCTTCCCTTTTACACTTCCCTCTTCTCTTTTACTCAGTACTTTCTTCTGTTGCTCAATACGCACTTTTTTTTTTTTTTGTAGCAGGCTGCATTTTATTGGAACAACTCTCTTGAGGGGGTGTTTTTCTAAGGGCCACAAATTGGTAATTATACAAAGCTGAAAATCATTGCTTGACCAGTGGATACTTTTGCCGCAAAGCCTCAGTTTTATTTTAGATTCTTCTTTTTTTTTTTTTCTAGAACAGAGAAAAAGGGGGTAAAACTTTTTTCCTGGTCATAAAAGCAAAATCATTGGATAACACTGGAATGGCTCGCTGGCTTACAGAGTGTTTTTCTTGGCAGTTTCAGGATGTCCTGTTCCATAAGGGAGCCCCCTTTTGGCATGCCTGTCTGAATGTGTGTGTGCATGTTTGTCTAGAAATTCTGTTTATATTTCGATGTGTAAGTGCCTGTATTTCTTGTCTAATAGATGTTACTGTTACCTGGGTTATTTTAAATGTGTATGCACTGTTTTTTTTCCATCTGCTTTCAATATAAATAAAGTCTGTTGAAAAAAAAGACGATTGGTGTTCTTGTTCATTTTGTGATAAGTCTTGACCACACTAGGACGGTGTTGACCCTCAGGCCTCCAAAGAATCTCGCATGTCAGCCGAGAAAGAGGGACAAGGAGGATACTGAGTCCATCACAACTCCGATTTCCCCGTCTAATGTTTCACATCCAAACGCTTATCACATTACTGATTTGCTCTCTCCACACTGACATCATCTCCATTTCAGATTCCAAGTTAAGCCTTTGCTATGAGTTATGAATTATGGCTACGCTAACACTCCTGTCGCTGTGTTTAAATTCAGCACTCTTACCATAAAATAGAATGTGTGCTTTTATTTTGAAATATGAATAACGTGAAACATCATTTGATGAAGTGTTTTCTTGTGAAATTTGACTTAATATACAAAAAGTTAGCCGTGACCTACATTTAGGTAACTTGCTATAAAATGAACAGTAGCATAATTATTAAATAATTTAGGCATCAGATAAATTCATGTGTTATACATCATACGCTATATATGGTTGGTATATTGATTTTCTGATGATATGGTTCAGGTGTTTTCGTTCTCAGATCAGTTTTCTGTGGTTGTGAAGTGAAAAAACGAAAACAGGAACGCAACATTGGCGCGTGCGAACACCTTGTGATCTTGTGTCCTGAGGTCTGATGTGTGGCCTGTTCTGAGAGACCCCTGTTGAGAAAAGTCCTGTTCCCAGAGCAGCCACGCCCTGAGCACCATGAAGATGACTATTTCCACCCACCTCACCCCACCCCACCCTACCCCGGGGCTCCGGCTGAAAACCCAACATGCAAATCCTGCCTGTCCAAACAGGTTGGGGGACTGACATTCAAATAATGACACTGCTTTTGTCCTTCCTGTCTTTCTCTCTCTGATCTCTCCATATGCTGGGCATATACTACAGTTGAGTCTGGTTTAATTTCTGGCACAGTGACCCTCCCATCCCCATCACCCCCCGCACACACCACTACCACCACCGCCGCCACCTCCCTCACTGTCTCTCACTCTCCAGTTTTTTTCCCCTCCCTGTCAGCAGGCAAACCACCGAGGGATGCTGAAATATCACTGACTTCATCCACCACCCACCTACCCACAAGCCCACTCTGCATTTGGTTATCCACTTAGTTCCTTTCACACTCTGTCTCATTAAATTATGCTGACCATGTGGATTTTTTTCATTCCCCCCCTTTTTTTTAAAAAAAATTCAAAATCACATTAAGGTCCTTTTGTTTTTGTAAAAAGCAGTCAGGAGGTCACGTCGGACCACAGTGGAGTGAGCAGGCAGACCGAATGGTACGGAGAACGATGCTTACCAAAGGAAAATTACAATTTATGGGTATGTCACCCAGGATTACCCACTGTTTTATTTGCAGAACACGCCATTTTTAGAACGAGAGAAGATACAGTATCATACTATGTGGTGTCAGACTGCTGTAATCTTAACTGTAGTTTGATTTTTAGGAGTGTGTGTCATAATTCAATAATAAAATACTGAGCATTGACGTTTCGATGTAAGCTGCCCTCTGAAAAAAAACATTTCTGTTTTATCAGTTGAAAAAACAGACCCCACCTCACCTCCACCGAGAAATATGTCTTGCACCTTGTTACATCATTTAGATGTTTCAGCGTCACCGTGCAGAATCATGTCTGTTCGGACTGTTTTCACATTCATCTGCTGAAGGGAGGGAGTGAGTGAGTTTCTTTGTGCT
The DNA here is from genome assembly GCA_028641955.1 of Protonibea diacanthus. Lineage (NCBI taxonomy): Eukaryota > Metazoa > Chordata > Actinopteri > Sciaenidae > Protonibea > Protonibea diacanthus. Next base: position 5,249,595 of record CM053990.1, on the reverse strand, counting down.
CACCTCAAGTCCGAGTTTAAAACAACATGTACGTATGAGTAGGATTATTGTGACATCACTGGTTTGGAAACCTGAAACCTCTGGTGCGTGTTCGGACGTTTCAGTGAAGTAAGAGAGACATCGTGTGCGCAGTAGTTAAACTTTTGAAACAGCAAATTAACCGATTCTGGGTTTGTCAATGACGCAGAGAGAGTGGGCATAAATTAGAAGGACTTTTAAATTGTTGATTTGGTGGAAATATATCACATATCTGTCCCAAAGTATTACGCAGAATTATAGTTGTATTTTACATTTCTTAAAACATATCTAGAAGTGGTTGTCTTAACATAATAAATCATTAGAATTCCCATTTGTTGTTAGCTTTTGATTTGGCAAATAAAAGTCCCGAAAGGCAAAAAAGCAAAACTGATTCTCTTTCTGTTCTTTTAAAACTACTAAATAATAATTTCGAGAATAATAATAATAATAACTCTAACAGTGAAAATGCTAAGAAGAAGTACAAAGTGAATAAAACAGTGAAACAGCGAAAAAAAACACACACACAAAAAAAACAGTTATAAATGTCGGGACACATTACATTTAAGTGTAACTTTTGTGAGCTTTATGTGTGTGGATGTCTCTTTTCTCCGTCATACACACATGCACATACACATTATACATGCGGATGCACACACACACACACTTCATAAATGTGGTTACTGCAAAGCCCCAGCTCCAAAAGCCTTTGTTTCCTTTATTGTGGTTTTGGCATGCCAAGATCAAACAAGCTTATCAGTGGCTTCAGATTCTTCATAATTCAGTCCATCTGAGAGGAGATATCATTGGTCTCGTTTGTATTATATCACTAGGTTGATTCAGAAAGATTGAGTGTCTGACTTATCAACAGGCACTTGGCTGGCCTCTTTTGTTGTGTGATTTACAATTATTTAAATAATATCATCATCTATCTAATTATATACTGTTTTCCAGAATGAATTTGACACAACAAAACACATCTCCCAGCGCTGTGTTCAATTAAATTATGTGTGGGTATTTTAACAGTGCATAGTTAGGCAGGAGCATCTGCTGTTCCTGCCCACACAGTGCCAGCATGGCAGACAGCCTAATGGCCGATGCCAGGTGGCAATGCGAGGGCACCGTGACGAAACACACACATCCGTACTTTAGCTCCTCAGCCTGCCTTTTTCTCAAGGAGTTAACACTCTGATCCAAGTCAGGTTGCGTATTGTACTTTCAAATTTCTACAATATAAATCAAGCACCGGTGTCCAAAACAAATCACAATTTGGTCCAACGCTACGTTCGCAAGTGGGCTGTGTGACTTCTTTCATGGGTCGAACACAGAAAATGTTTTTTTTTTCTTCTTCTTTGTGTGGCTACGTGTCATAACAAGACAGAGAGGAGTCTTAGACCTGCATAATGGCTCGTCATGCTTCTTCATTTCCCCTACCTTTTATGTACTAGGAGTTTTGCCAAAGAAACTGCGTCATTCAGGTGTGTCATAAATACACAGGGGACGTGACTGCTGTAGTAAAACTACAAAAAAACAATATAGCAGTAGCATACCTGAGAGTAAAATAAGCGTAACGGTGTTGAAATGTACATAATACCCCAAGACACACACACACAAAGTTTAAGAAACAACTCGCACACTTTGATGTGAGAAAACGTCACCGAGTCAACCTTTGGAATGCTTGAAATCTGACGGTATGGACTCTCCTCCGCAGCAGATTTTATCCTCAGGCACTGAGTAAAGCACAGCTTTACATGTCAATGCAGGTTCCTGTGTCATGACATGATGCCATCTCAGAAATATTACAGAGGAATGCCTCATACTGCCTTCCAAGCATACCAATGCTGGGAATGTGTGGTCTGCCCTTTCCATTGTAGATGCAAATTAGGCAACACTCGCATGAACCGGAAAAACTGCCAGCAGATGCATATTTGGACAAAGTTTTTGTAGGTGCGCTGGAAACAAACAAAAAAAAACCTGATTTATTGAAGGGTGGGGGAGTGAACTGTGGGCATAATTGTTTTGTAACTTTCCAGCTTCACTTAAATGGCGTCCTGCCTGTGGGGGAAGTCAGGGGATTATCGCCCGAGTTAGTACGATTCTTCCTCTTTGGATCATGGACATCTTCACCTAAAAAAAAAACACAAACAAGTGTCAGTCTCATGGAGGCTCTAGAGGAAAAGTCAAGAGTTGCAGAGTCAGTAGGATTCTTGTCCCCGGGAACATGAATTGTTGTGCAAAATTTCAGGCCGCCAGCGTGGCTCATAAAACCAAGATTACAATTTACACCAGAAATCAAAATTCGAACTAAAAGACATTTTGTCATTTAAATTAAAAATGGTTTATCAACTCAGCTATGATCACTGATATCTCATCTTTTGTGGGTTTGAACTGTAGTATGTTATGTATATTTTCATATGAAACAAGTATATTTTGGCATATATACTTGAATTTGAGTTTGATTTGATAAATTATGGTGCCAGACTCAGCTAGAATATTAGTTTAGCTTAGCATAAAGACAAGAAGCGTTGAAAGAGCTTGTTCATAGGCTCTGTCCAGCATTCAAAAATATATCTTTAAACGCCTCTGAAGCTCACTAACACCTCATGTTGTTTATTTAATCTGGTAATAAACAGAAAGGTAAAAACTAATTGTGGTATTTCTTGGCACTCAGCCAGTTTTATGTAAGCTAACCTGAGGCCAGGGATTTCTGTGGCAATAAAAACTGAGGTGTTGGCCTGCTCTCTCCTAATGAATTTAAATGATGGCAGAAATACAGAAAGAAAAAAAAAAAAAACGCTGACAAAGAAACTATCTGACGTGGATACGTGACATAAGATCAGTATCGGCACCGATATCGGTCAGAGCCAACGAAAAATGAACTTCTTTTTAGAGTTTCTCTGATGTTCAACAAAATGCAGACAGAGAGCTATCATGTGCACCCCTGTATATTCTGTGTCTATATACTGACACTAAAAACATGTGACATTACCATTACAAACTTAAGCTCTCAGCTTTTATGGCATTGCAATCAGAGCTAATTTTAGCCTTGTCCACATACTCTGCATGAGGCCTGTTTACCACATGCAGTGTGGTTGTATGCAGCGTGCCCATCAACGTGCTGCAAACAACCACAAAGAGCAAACAAAACCAGACACATCCATGCCAGACTACACAACAAACACACTGTGCTCCCAGCTCATCTGGACTAGCCTTTCTGCAGTGATATTCCACCAAAGTACTTTTACTGCTTTAACAACCTCACCTGAGCCCCCCCCACCCCACCCCTCCCCCCGCTTTTATATTACATCTTTGATTTCTATCAACGGTGGAGCAGCATCTATGATAACCATCATGTCTATCCTTTAGCTCGACATCCTTGCAGTACCAAAAAGTGGAAGTTCTTTCAGAGGACACTCTGCAGACAGGACGGTGTCTGTATTAGTCCCACACTCTAGCAGGATTTTAGAAAAATCTTCTGGAAGTCCTCAATTATCAAGGTACATCAGTGCTTGGCTTTATTTCCTAATCCACTCAGCATCTTGAGGGAAATTAAATTTCTTGAGGGAAATTAAACATTTGCATCCTTACCTCTCTTGTATATTCCAAATTCTCAGTGAAAATGGCATCCGATTTCTGCCAGAGGAAGAACAATGAAGAAATGTTAGTCAGTGATAAAAATAGATACACACTTCAAATGTCGAAATGACTTAACGTGAGTATTTGTATTTTAATCTTGTTGTGACATCACTGCTAAGGAAGTGAGTGTTATTGTTTTGGCTGTTGTTTTGCTTTCATTTCTTTGTTGTGCCAGAAATAGACTTCCATAGTAAGAGACATTTATCAGCGGGCATTTACAATCCTAATATTTAAGCTGGACGTCATCTCTAAAAACGATTTTCACTACTTCATTCTCTGAGCACCGTCTTCACGAGGCATTTTGTTTGTTGGTTTAAACATTTCAAACACAGTTTATCCTTTCATTGTTCCGACACATATCTAAGCCAAAATCCAGCACAGCTGACCTGACGTGTATGTCATATGTCCTGTTAGGCTAGTGTCCCTTTACATAAAGTAAACATAATATGCAGGGTTTACAGGGATTACTTTACCAGATGCTTAAATATCTGGCTTTCAGGACTCTCTTTTGGAAAACAAACTCCCTCACCTCCCCGAGTGCGCTACAGTAAATTCTGCTGTCACCTTTTCACTGGATGTTGCTGTTGGATATCGGCTGTGATCAGATATCTTAATCGTCTATTGTGAAAATTTGTGTCAATTATAGGTTGCTGGACAGTTAAAGGAGAACGCCTGCCATTTTTTAACAATTTAGTAGTATTTATAGGGCAATTGAGCATCATAAAGGCAGATATGGTACTGTGTTCTCAAGTTCTTGGTATTTATTGTCCACATAAAAAACATTCAGACTATGATAGAACACTCCACAAGTCTTTGTCCTGCAGTAAACACCAGGCGTATGCATTCAAGGAAAAAAATAAAAATCAGATCAAGATGCTGACGGCTTTCACCCTCCGTTTTAAATTAATGACCTTCCATACGGACAAAGTCGAAACATGAGAGCACAACACAGTCGGTTGATATGCAAAGTGATTTTGAGTGAACACAATGCCGACCTCAAGTCATCACACAGTCCCACAACAGAGCTCTGCGACTTTCTAACAGTGTCTAGTCTGTTCTTTTGTAAACATAAACAAAGCTAAACAAAACAGAGAACACACACAGAAAACATATTTTGTTACCCTGTGCAGCTGGATTTGATCACCGAGCAATCAAAGTAAAACAAACTATCAGACGGGGGAATAGAGGCAGCGCTCAAAGTAACGCTGGCCTGCAGGGGGCCCTTCCTGAGCCTACTGAGAGAGAGATTACAGGCACCCTCCCCACACCCCCACAATAAAAGAGGCTGTGGTAAAGATTGACCTTTTAGCTCCTAAACTGAGGGACTCGTCTGTAATCACTGTCACTTTTACTTAAATACGGTGGAGATCAAATATGGTTTGACTCTTTCAAAGACCCCCCCCCTCCCCTCTCTCTCTTTTAGGAAAAAATCTCATCAATACTTATGTGGCGTTGCAGCTGGGGTGCCCTGCTGACTGCTCTCGCATCAGCTGTTCTGAAGGAAAACAGCGGGAAGGGATTGCTGAAGATTACATTTATTTAATACGCACATCCAACAGGCTTTCCTGTTTACCCCATTACCATTATGAGTAATCATGACATACCTTTGGATTCTGAAAATAACCGCCGTTTGCTGGTCTAAACAGGAGAACTGTTTCTCCCATATCATTGTAAAAAAAAAAAAAAAAAAAAAACTTGTTTCACGACATCGTTGTGCTGTCTCAGCAAGTCATCTGCTCTTATCTGACCTTATGTGTCCAATCTGTACTGATTCAACCCCTCCACCCCCAAAATGATGTGCAGTAAGTGCAGAGTCACTACATGGTTACTTTCACATTCATCTGCTGAAGGAGGAGGAGGAGGAAGAGGAGGAGGCGGAGGAGGAGGAGGAGGAGGAGGAGGGCAGGGTGTCTCTCTGCTTGCCTTAAGTTTAACATGTGGATGAAGGACCAGGAATTTGTGACATCAGTAGTTTGGAAGCCAAATGTGGTCCAATACGCAACTTACACAAGTGTGATGTGGAAACACTGAGAATGGTCGGAGGCATCTCTTTTGTTCAACAGTTAAACGTTCAGAGGAGCAGATCTGCTTTTAACTCCTCAATTAAACTTTTTTTTGGAGAAAAACGTCATCAGCCATGAATTTTTATTCAAAGTGGAGTATTTTTATGTCTTAAAACATGTCTGGAGGTGATATTACAAAATATTTTTAATAAAAAAGCAATTGAAATGTTACTGATATGCATAAATATAGTTGGGATTCTGGTAAAATGCACAGATAGCATTTCAAAATGAAACTGAATTTCCAAAGTGCCTCTGAAATTATGGCAATTAGAATAATTTCAACTTATTAAAAATATTTGAAATGTATCTGAATGTCTATGGATCACATTTAGAAGATCACAAAATATGAAAATCTGAGAAAAACCTGAGGTATTAACCTCTTTACATGCATTATTGTACTCTAATCTCATAGGTTATCCAAGATTTCTGAAATAATTAATGTCTTATTTCTAACTCTACCTCTTTCCAGTTTGACCTTCTTTTTTTCTATCCTAAACTAGCTACAAAGAATATCACATTCATGTTTGTATTTGAACATCTCTGAAAGCTGAAAACATGATCCAACCTGTTCTCAGACCTTTTTGCCATCTTGTAAAATGCGGTTTCAGATTTCTACAAAAGGAGCTCGATAAGGGAGAAGGAAACACAACAAGATCTCAGTCACTTTCCCTCCACATGTACCACAAACAACATCACTAGCAAGTGAGGAGGGCTTACAAGGGAAGGAAAAAAAAAAAAAAAAAAAAAAAAAAGCAGTGTTGCAACTCTGTCAGATTAGTTGCATCGTCCAGCGTCAGGCACCTCTGCTGCCTCTGTGTGAGGTAAAACACCTCAGTTGTACCTTAACAAGGACCACATCACTCATCGTGCTCACACTACTCTCTAATATGGTAGCTTTGTTATATTTGTATACAGTGATGCTGCATTTTTTGTCTTTTATAATTACTGCCACTGACTGAAGCACAAATCGACATCTAGATGAAGTTTTAAACCACCTGAGGAAGAAACACACCTCGACTTTCTAGACTAAAACGCATAAAATTTAATTACATATTGGCATTTCATCAGGATCTTGAATTAAACTAAAGTGCTTCAATAAAGTGTAACTATACAGGCAGATATTAGGATGAATGAAAAACAGCTTGCATACCTGTAAAAGGGATTTCCTTTTCCTTGCTGCCACCTACTGGAGAGAAAGGAAGTTGTAGACAGACCCTTCAGTGAATTACAGGGATATATAATCTGATTATGACTGGGTGGAACCCACTGTAGCCAGAGACTTAACCTCTTATACTGTATAGCCTCAAAAAGGTCTATTTCAGGGCAGACATTTTGATTTGGTGCAGTAGGAGAAGCACAGGTGTTACAGGTTATACAGTGACGCAGGTGCTTTTCCTACTGTGACATGTAAAAATGTCCAAAGTGAAATAAACCTGTCGTGCATCCTCTTAGAAGATGTAAGTCCAACCTCAGTTTAAAGCAAAGTGACCAAATATTTAGTATCTTGCTGAGTCTACATTAATAAATCTCATTTCAACAAACAAACAACATAATTAAAATACTTTGCAGCTGTTCTGGCTCTGGACGTCAGTGATCACAGCTCAGTAATCTGTGTCAGAAGTGCTAAAAAACAGGCAGGATGTCCTCAACCTCGAAATAGAAAACATTCCCAGTGTATTTTTGTGTCAAACACTTAAAAATCAGATGTGTATCTGTTTTCATTTATAAGAACTTGTTGTCCACAGCTGATAATTATAACACCAGATAACGGTTTACGTCAGCAGCTTCTCCTCCTGCCCACACTGAACTAGAAGAAATTAAGTGCTGACACTGCACATTTCAGTCTTAATAAATTTAAGGCCTAACGATCATTTTCATCATCATTTAATCTGCCTGTAATTTTCTCAATTACTTTTTGGTCTCTATAAAATGCCAGAAAAAAAGTAATGCATATTCAAATCATGTTTTTTTTTTTTATATGATTAACAGTGTAAAACCAAAATGTTTTCAGTTTACTATCATATTATACAAAGCAACAAAAAAAAGCAACAAATTCTCTGATTTGAGGAGATGAAACTTGGTAACGTTTGACAATTCTGCTGAAAAAGACTCAAAACATTAACTGACAATCGAAATAATGGCAATTAATTTACTTTCAATTGACTAATCAATCTAAAAAAGTAATAAATCTCCATGGTTTGCAACTAATATTTGTGTGTATGAAGATTATTTTGTGTAATTGTATAATTTTGGTTGCGATCTTAACCCGAGTGCAAAATTACCTTTTTTCCCCAGGGGGTTTAAATTTTACCAACCACTCACTAGGTTACTATTCACTATTTTTTGACTGGTTTTATCAGCATTTGCCTGGTGGGTAGTGCTAATTTTGTGCCCTGGTCTTAACTAATCTAACACTTTTAACCACCTCTTACAGGAAGCAACAAAGAAATATACAAACTTCTTAAATATGACTATATTTACTGTATTTACAAACATTATGAATGAGAGGAAACTGACATTTTTATGCTCTTGGAGCACGGATGAAGATGTCTTATAGAAAAAGTCCCAAAAAACTAAAAGTACTACATTAGACACCAACCTCATAACCACAAATAATCCCATTTAAGGATTCAGATTATGTCTTGGCAGAGTATGAATATGTGACATTAATGTGGGTGAAGCAAATGAGACCTCTGAGTAAGGAGGAGGAATACTTACCTTTGGACATTCTCACATCATGCTGTGTCTGAATTAAATAATTAGGACATTAAATGATTTCTTAGAAACCACTGGAGCCATTTATAACCTCCAGCTTTAGATGACATGAAGACAAACATCATGTTGTTGTTGTTATTTTTAGCACATCATAACATGTAAATCATTTTAATATTAAATCTCTCACTCCCGTTATTACTGTAAGTCGTCACTTTTTTTTTTTTTTTTTTTTTTTACTGAATTATTTGTATACAGCCAACCTGAGCAGCAGAGTATTACCGGTGCCTGACACTAGAGGCTAGAGTCTCTTCCCTTGTGTTGTTTTGGTTAGCTGGATGTTAGCCCATGCTTTCTGCTGTAGCCGGTTGTAACGGTGATGGCTCTCCCATAAAGCGGGGGGGAGCGGGGCTGTGTTTTTCTGACTTAAGACGCCGAGTGAAGTGCCGTGGCCATGGCTGGTGTTTTCGACATCGATCTGGATCAACCGGATGAGAATGTCTCTGACGACGAACTCGAGGATGGGGTGAGTTTACGTTAACAGTGGGGGTTAGCCCGTTAGCTTAGCCACTTTAGCAGTTTAGAGGCCTTGCGTCAGTTGATTTAGGGAGGGGGGGGGTCTATTATCGGACATGTCCTCGTCCGCCCCTTTCCCGCGAAATTACATGGTATCCCACACACATACACACACACACACAGTCATTACATGTTATTTAAATAAATTCACATCACATTAAAAAATATTTTTTTCCGAGTGCAGTTTTGAGTTTTATCACCGACACCGGGGCAAGCAACATCCGCACGCAGCATCAAAACTGTTTGGCGCCGGACAGGTTGGTTTAAAATTGATCCGGCAAGCGCTCCAAACATTGTGTGAACATACAGTAAAAGACACAAACGCCACCCATGTCAACAAATAGGTGCTGGAAAAAAAACCGCCGGGAAACAACCGAAGCCAAACAGAAACAGAAAATAACTCCAACGGGCGTATAACGTCAGCTCTGTCCGACAACGGAGCTATATTTAAACCGGCGCCGCGCTCCTCTGCATCGGTATTCGTCCGTTATTACCGTGTAACTACTCACACAAACGCCACATATATCGGTTAGACAGCCACTTTGACGACGTTAATAAGTGTAATAATTAATTAACTCGCAGTTAAACTCAGCAACAACAACTGGCTGAAATGCTAACGATGCTAACGGGGACTGTAGCTAACTGTACCGCACTTAGCCTACCTAGCTTTCCCACCACTCACCTGACATGAAGTTAGTAGTTAGCGGGATGTATCAGACGCTACTTTGCTCGTTATAAACCAAGGTATAACCTACAAACATGAGTTTATTTGAACGATAAAGTGTCCATTCAACCATGTTAGTGATTAGTTAGTTAGTTAGCCGTAACGTTTACCTGTTAACTAACCTTAAGCTATGATGTTTTGCTGCTGGAGTAAACCCATTACCGTCTATAAATAAAGCTCACCGTGATGAGATTTTCTCTCCTGTTCTGACTCCTTGTTTTTCAGGGCCAGCTCAGTGAATACATGGACCAATGCAGTGGCTTTGAATTGTGAGTACACTGCAAGCAGGAGTGTAATACACAGGGTCCCAAGGGGGGCAACACAGTCATGTGCTTTTATTTTGATGACTGGAAGGGTTGTAACTTTCCTGGTACTGTTTTTTTAAAATCATCTAGCTACAGTAAGCACTAACCAAACATAAGCCAGTTTAACAATACTGCCAGTCCATGAGCAAATAAAGATGAGTGGCATCTAAAGCTAACTACAAGGTGTGGTGGATCGTCACTGCTCTGCAGGGAAACATCTGAATTTTTCTCACCTTATTTCCCATTAGCCATATGTATCCATTAATGATGTATGTCATGTTGAATAGGGTCACTGCACTAATGTGGATATATTTAGCAATGCACACCCATCTCTCTTTAGTCAACTGTTTATTACCAACAACAGATCTGTTGTACCACCATCACATCCTCTGTCCATGTTTAGGCCTAAATGTCATAACTGTTATTGATAATGCTGCTGCCTTGCTGCCTTGGAAATTGTTAACACGGTGTTAAGTGAAAGTTTTGAATGTGATTTTTAAAAATATTTATTTTCTTTATTTTTGTTTTGTTTTGCCAGTAACATGGATGACTGTGAGAAGTTTGAAATTTCAGAGAACAGCGTGAACAAGGGAACAGAGCAGATCAGGCCTGAATGCTTTGAGCTGCTGAAAGTTTTGGGGAAAGGTGGCTATGGAAAGGTGAGATACTCTTGCATGAAAATCCATCCATCCATTATGTGTAACCGCCGATCCCAGGTGACTTAGGGCCCGAGGCAGGGTACACCCTGGACAAATCGCCAGTTCATCACAGGGCACATAGAAACAAACAACCATACACACTTTTCTCACTCCCATTCACACCAATCAACCTATTAAATGCATGTCTCTGGACTGAGAACCCATGCAGACATGGGGGGAAACATGCAAACTCCACACAGAAAGGTGGCGAGGTTCGAACCTTCTGACCACTGCACGACCTCTTACATGAAAATGTGATTATAAAAACACATCCTTCACCACCCTCAACACTAAACTTCTATTTTTCTCTGTAAGATACAACCCAAAATTTGGATTGCGAGGGCCGTATTCTGTAGGCAGGTTAGAAATTTAACAGCTAAAAGCTGTGCAGAGGTGTATAGTTTAGTTTGGTATCAATTAAAAATTATTAGACTCCAGGCCGTTGAAATGTAATAAAACAATTGTTTTTTCAAAGTGTGGGAAATACCACTTTGGCTCAGAACGTGCCATCACATTTCCATTATGTGGGAGAGGAAATTGCAATTGTTTTGAACCACCAACCAATGGGTGGGGACTTTTTTTAACAAGCTTTTGGAAATTTGAGTTTTGCGTGCTAGATATCTAAGCATTTTTTGGTTAGGCCGTTTCAATCCCCAGAGGTTAATTCCAATGTTTTTGGCTGTGGGAAAGTGAGAAAAAATCTAACCAAACCTTTTAAATGTAAGAACAGCTGTACCAGAAACATCTCCGCCTTTACCCACATCACCATAACGCAAAACTGTAATCTCCCACAGCCCCCTGTGTATAATTGTAAAGCCTTTGAGATTAGGAAATCTGTCCTGTTTTTATGGTTTTATTTTGGTGTTGACATTGTGTCATTTTGGTATTACCATCCCATAGAGAGCTGGAAAGTTTCTGACGTTCATTTTTCTAATCCTGACAAAAAAAAGTGCACATCAGAGTTATTTTGGAAACACTTTTCACAAAGCAAGCGGATGCATGACTTATTCTTTCTTGAAGTGGTTTTATGTATGATGACTAAGAAGTAATTTTCTTCATCTTGGGAATTTCTCAGTGTTGCAAAGTAATTCCATTTTTTGAAACACACTGTCATTTGTTTTGATATTCTTGTGTAGTTAAAGGATATATTTTGGCCGAGTCCCTTGGCCTTAAAACTGAGAGAAAGTCTTTCAAGAATTGTGCGGGCAGACAGATAGTTAAAATACAGTCCCTGGTTGCAGTTTAGAAAAAAAGAAGAATAACAAGACAGTGACCTTTTGTTAATTCATTGTCTAGCTGAATAAATACACATCATGCACAATAGCAGCCTCTGAACTTTGCACTTTGCTGATTTTCTTTGTCATAATTCTTTCTCTGAATGTCCTCGGCATGACAAAGTGCAAATTTTTAAACTATAGTTGAGACAAAGAAGAAAATATCTGCAAAAGAAATGTCATGCTAGGTTATCTGGAGTTTTTTTTCTTGCTTGCTGTCGTGATGTCTTTTAAAAGATGTTTTTGTGTCCCGTTGAAGGCTGCCAGGAGAAGTGAGACACCTATAAAATGAAAGTGAGATTTCTGCAACGGTGGATTGTGCACGCAGCAGGCTCAGCTAGCTACAGTTGCATTAATATGAGCTCTGTGTCTTTAGAAGCACATTTATAAAAGAACTTTGGTTCCATCCATTTTCACCCAGGAATTATTGTTATAAACTGCTTGGAAACACTGAAGAAATGTGATATGATATGACTGGACGCCCTATTGTCACATACTTTTACGGGTATTGAATTGCATTATGTGGTACTAAAAAGTCTTAAACGTATTAAATGTATTTTGCTGAACGTTTCAGAAACCCTGTTTAAATCTCTGGATTTTTCTTCATACAGGTGTTTCAAGTTCGGAAAGTATCGGGTGCCACCTCTGGGAAGATATTTGCTATGAAAGTTCTGAAGAAGGTGAGTTTTAATATCATTCAGAGCTGTCAGATTGATATGGAGCGCAACATTTTGTCCTTTTGGTTATGCATTTGAAGGTGAGCCGAACAGCCCCATAGTGTACATACAGTATGTTGTGTAAGAGGAATGGCATCTGTGTGATCTAATCCATACATAAGCAAACAAAAGTAACCTACATCTACAGGGAATTAGCACCTTAAATACTCAGCTGACTCCCAAGCCCAGTGCAGCTTAACTGTGTATAGTGTTTCACATATACTGAATGTCGCTGTGTGCCTTTTCTGGTGACATACTGGTGGATTTAGCTATGAAGCCAGAAGGGCAGACCACCCAAACTAATGGCACCAAGCTTTTTCCCATGAAACCTCAGATCTGCTGCTTCTGTTCAGCTTGGCCTCCTCTCTGCAGCTGAGACGGAGCTGGTGCCTGACTTTTCCTGAAAAGCCAGCTCATATTCCCAGAAGCTTGAGGTTTTGGTTAATGACTGTGTTTATTGGCTTAATGAGAATTTACTGTAGCTACCATCCTGGCGTCCTGATTCGTGCTCCGCCTCTGCAGCTGATGTTTGACACCGGCTAATGGGTTTAAAGTCACTCCCTGAATAGTTTCACACCCTGACTCCCTGTGTTTTTTCTGTCTCCTGCCAGGCCATGATTGTGCGTAATGCGAAGGACACGGCGCACACCAAAGCCGAGAGGAACATTCTGGAGGAGGTGAAGCACCCTTTCATTGTGGACCTCATCTATGCCTTCCAGACAGGCGGAAAGTTGTACCTTATCCTGGAGTATCTGAGCGGTAAGCATAGTGATGCCCAGTCAAACATTTAGCACAAACCAAAGGAAGCAGGAAATTAGGGGGCGTTTTTCTTTAAATAAAGTGAAAATTTGGCTCTTCATTTCCACTGTGAATACATTTAACTGATGCATTTTGCATGTGGTGACTGCAGGTGGGGAGCTGTTTATGCAACTGGAAAGAGAGGGCATCTTCATGGAAGACACAGCATGGTGAGTTGGTTTGTGTGTCACAGGTAAAGCCTCAAAACATCTGGCCAGGGATAACATTAGCCTTTAGCTTTCCTCTGACTAATTTACAGAGTTTCCGGTGATCAGTGGAAATTTGGGGACATTTAAGACTTTCTGGAAACTATTCTGTTTCAGGATGTTATGCTTAAACACGTCAAATCTAAATTTCATTGAATATTTTCATTCCCGTTTCCACTCACACTTCCTATGTTTGTATACATGTTTTTAAGGCCACCCCCAGTATTTACAATATTAAACCATTTCCAAATGGTAGCACTATGGGCATCTTAACAAACACCCGGTGCTGCAAGTTGTCACTAAGAGGTGGGGAATGCCAGATGATGTCTGAACGTCAGAGTGATCACTTGTCCCTGGCACAATAATGTTAGCAATTAAACAAATGGTTCTAAAGAGACAGACAGCAGCTGTTTAGATTCTGACGGCAGATTTAAATGTAGCCTTCATTTGCCAAACACATCAGGACACATATATTCAGTCTCTTAGAGGTTATTTTAATCCAGAAGCTTTCAGTTTTGTAAAAGCAAAGGCAGGTATGTGACGCTGTTTCTGAGGCAGCCTGAGGGTCATTTGGAACGGAGACGAACACTCGCAGTACCTGCTGCTCTGTTTTATAAACACAGCCTGTAGATGAAAGTGGTGATTACACGAAGCAAGCCGCTGAACAAATAAGGGTGGGTAATATTCCTAGAATAACCTAAATGTCATTGAGGACAACACTTTTAACTGCAGATCACTGAAGAGCAGTGAGCTGTGTCGAACATGTTGTTGGTACATTTCCAAATGTACAAAAGTGATTGATGGTTCGATGAGCGTGTTACTAAATGTGCGTCCGACATCTTGCTTGACAGTTTCTACCTGGCTGAGATTTCGATGGCGCTGGGCCACCTGCACCAGAAAGGCATCATCTACAGAGACCTGAAGCCTGAGAACATCATGCTCAACAACAACGGTACACACACCTGAGAGTCTCTCACAAAACACAAGTTAGAAAAACTTGCATCTAGATGTATGTGAAGTGTGAAGCCTTGAATTTGGCATTATAGCCATCGCCATCTTTTTTTTTTTTTTTTTTTGGAGCCAAAATTGACCATATGCGGACAAGAATGTAGAGCTGGTGGGTAATGTACTGTGAGTTGGAATGCGTCTGGTTTTGGCAGGATGGTGGCGGCTCACTTTACTCTAAATGGGACCATAATTTATAAAACGAACATCATGCTGTATGGAAGGAGAGCCCGGGTCTCCGGTGATTGATATAAACTTGATATAAACTTTTGAGGAAACTGTTAACTGAAGTATAAATCAAGAGAGAAGTTGGGTAATTTTCTCATAAGGCTCAGTAGAATCAGAGACTGATACTGTCAACGATCCCACATGACCTTTCTCTGTGTAATCTGTTATCTATTGTTTTTAGGAATGTAGTTTGTCATGTTGTTGCTCTGCTCTGTTTCCTTCTAGGACATGTGAAGCTGACAGACTTTGGTCTATGCAAAGAGTCCATCCATGACGGAACAGTCACCCACACCTTCTGTGGCACTATTGAATATATGTATGTCACACAGTCATTGTACAGAGATTATTTCAGATTTTTAACATCTGAACATTCAGTGACATTTCCTACTTCTTAGACAGTCCAGTGGGTTATTTTCTCATCTTGGTCATTCCCTTCTCCCTCTTCAGGGCTCCAGAGATCCTCATGAGGAGCGGACATAACCGTGCAGTGGACTGGTGGAGTTTGGGAGCTCTCATGTATGACATGCTGACGGGAGCAGTAAGTTCACAGTCGATCCAGTGGCAGCACTGCTGGAGAAAGTGAAACTTTCATTCATGTAGCAATCATTTGCTGCTGTTGCTAACTATTGTCTCTGTCCTGCTACTTTTTCATAGCCTCCATTCACAGGTGAAAACCGAAAGAAGACAATTGACAAAATCCTGAAATGTAAACTCAGCCTTCCACCTTACCTCACACAAGAAGCCAGGGACCTCCTAAAAAAGGTGAACTGTAAAAATCCTTCCTTCTGCCTTGGCTGTGTTGTCTCTGCTCAAATATTTGGAGTGCCAGAAACAATAATGAACATAATTAATCTCCAAATTTCGTCTTTCAGCTGCTGAAACGAAATGCCTCATTGCGACTCGGGGCTGGACCAGGAGATGCTGCTGAGGTCCAGGTAAATATACGTGTTCAAAGTACAGTCACAAATGGATACACGCAGTGTGTTGACTTAGGACTTAGTAGAATAAATATCCAGTAGTCATGAAGTATAAAATCCTTGCTGCTGTCATTGTATTTTCAAGAGCCACGCATTTTTCCGGCATATAAATTGGGATGACCTCCTCGCTCGCAAAGTAGAGCCTCCATTTAAACCTTTCCTGGTGAGTTCACTTTTTTTTATTTATTTCTATATTTGTTTTACACTCCAGTGTCCTCTGTGTCTAGTCCTTGCAAGATGACTACCTGACCTGGTTCTTTTCGCAGCAATCAGCTGATGACGTCAGCCAGTTTGACTCCAAGTTCACCAGCCAGACTCCAGTGGACAGCCCAGACGACTCCACTCTCAGCGAAAGTGCCAATCAAGTCTTCCTGGTGGGTAACTAGCGCCGTACCTCCCAGCAGGCAGTGGATTTTGGTGCTTTTCTGTCTCAGTTTGTGTTGTACACAGTTTCTGGAATTTAACAAGTTATGTAAGGAAGGAAAAGAATAATCCATGATAAAACATGCAAAAATAACACATGACACAAAGCAAATAATAGATTACTTAGCTTGGAATGTGGCCATTTACTGAGGATTGAATTCTTGTTTTGGATCTGTACTCTAAATGTAACCTCACAACAGTAGCAAGCAGGAGAGGCCACTGACTAGTAACACCTGGGAGAGTGATCTCTACATAAAGTAGGAAAGATATCCTGGAGCCAATCAGAGTCAAGTAATTACTTTTAATATGGTGAATAATTCAGTACTTCCATTAAGACAAAACATCATTTTAATATTGAAATAAGCTTCTAGTGAAGCATCATGTAAACAAACATACAAACAGCCCAGCTCTGGACATAATGTTTTTTATTTCCTTTTGAACAAATAGGTCTTACGAGAATCGGTTAATGCGTCCCATCTGGTTTAGTCTTGTTGGTTTTCCTGGAAGCTTCGCTCACTGTTCCACCACATTGCATGATATGGTTTACTCAGCTTTTCATTGCTCATCATCAGCTGTGGGTTGTTTTTGGAAAGATGGTCTTTGAAGAGGTGGACTCAGATCTCTTTCTCTCTCTCTCTCTGTCTCTCTCTCTCGCGCTCTCTCTTTTTTCTTCTTCCTCTTCTTTTTGTCCCCCTAACCTTGCCCCAGGGTTTCACATATGTAGCCCCATCTGTGCTTGAAAACGTCAAAGAGAAGTTCTCTTTCGAGCCAAAGGTCCGCTCCCCGCGGAAGTTCCCAGGAAGCCCAAGAACACCTGTGAGGTAACGGCAAGTTGTTTTTGTCTCTGGTTGCAGTGCCATTGGTCACTTACATATTTTCCTCACAGCAAGCATTTCCCACATCGATTACTCATCTGCTGACCTTGTAATTGTAGCTGGCTTGACCTGAATAGCGTCATCATTAGGCGGGTAAACACAAGTTCCTTTCCAGCAAAAATAAAACACTTGCTTGTCAGGAAGATGTGTGCTAACTATTTGAAGAGTAACGTGAAAACATTCCTCCAGCACTTTCATATTGTTTCTATTAGTGTTTTTTTCCACATGATTATCTCTGTGACCTCTAAGAGCTGGTGCATCAGTTGCTCAGAGGAATAATCTTCCCCCACCTCCCTCCTCCACAGTCCGGTGAAGTTTGTAGGAGGGGACTGCTGGCCCCGAGGACCCACGCTGACCGGCTGCCCATCCCTGTTGGCCCCCGGCGGCTCTGCAGAGCAACCGATGGAGGTGTCGACGGCAGAGCAAATGGACACGAGCAGCAGCGGCAACTCTGAGGCTTCTGCACCGCTTCCCATCAGGCACCCTTCAGGCATCAACGTAGGGCCCTACAAAAAGCAGGCCTACCCCATGAACTCCAAGCGGCCTGAACATCTACGAATGAACTTATGATGCTCGGCTCGCCCTACGGACATTAGGACTCTTCTAATTCTTCCTCCTCCTCCTCTTCCCTTTTATTGTTTCCTTTCCAAGAGACTTGTAGATTTTTTTTTTTTTTAAATTGACTGACACTGTCAATGCTGATCACCAGCTCTTCCAGCAGCGCCTTCCCTTCTCTTAGCCTCCCACATCCTCCTGACTTAGCCTGGCCTCCTCAGCCTGATGCAGCAATTTAAATACAGTTAGATATGTGGTCAGTCGGAGGAGTGAATGAGAGAGGTGCTCTTCAATGAAAGTTGACTTCCTTGTTGGCAGGGTGATGCCAGCTGTTGAGTGGGCTGAGGTGGTTTCGGTGTACTCAACTGGCATTATCATAAGATTTACTGGTGCTCTTTTATCCTGTTTTATTTATAAGTCTGGACAATGTTACTTTTAGTGTTTACGGCTAGTTGCCTCCGTCATGGTGGGAGAATTCGGTTGCGAGGGGTGGTTATTTCTTCCTCCAGGCTTTTCTTTTGATTTAACGACCATCTTGTGATGTGTGAAGAACATGCAGGTTACACTGTCAGTAGGTAGGATAACCGTTCCACAGTGAACACAGTATTCCTTTTTACGTTACGTTAGGGAAAACAATCACATTGCCTTTGTCACTGGAGCGAGCGGCCCGGGAGGTAGGCGGAGCACGACTTACGGAAAAGCAGCTATAAAAAGACAGAAGTGAAATCTCAGCTGAAAGCATCACTTCCTCCAGAATCAATACCAAATGCTGGCGCTGCTTTACGTGTCCTGGGATGCTTTCTGTAGGAGGTCTGTACAGAAGCACTGTTCAGTTTCTTTGTGTTGAATGTAAACAGACTTTAAATGCCTTTTTGTGTGCCACTTCAGTCTCCTGTGCTTAGCTCCAACAACCCCTGCAGCATTACTTTTACTCATCCAATCACGTAGCCCCATTTCCATTATCGTGGTTGAGACCAACTAACAAACATTGACCGAATATGCTCACCCAGATTGATGTATCTTATCTGCTTGGGGGGGGCTTTGCGTATGTTTTTTTGTGTACATTTACAGTAACAGGGCTATATGTGGTAGGGGGAGAATCCCAGATTTATATGAGTGGACCATTTACTACCTTCTGTCTGAGCTGAGACGAGATGTATGATCTGTTTGTGTGATGTGACGCTGCTATTTGAGCCTCTGGAGTCAAGCCATTCGAAACTACTCACCCTAAAACTGACGATGCTAATTGAAAATTGAGTTTGCTCAAGTCTGAATGGCTCCCTGATGTTTTCTCATCATCCAAATGCTTAGTGTTTAATGAACTGACCAAAAGTACTGTCTCAATGAACCAAATGCTTTTCGCTGGTAAACGAACAAACCCTGGACAATGACCATAGAAGTGTGTCGCTGTTTTTTTTTTGTAAATCTACGTGGTTCAAAGGTCAAACACGTCATGTTTGTTCATTATGACTTTGTTTCTCACATTGGAGCTCGCAGAGCCATTTTAATGTGTTAAATGCGTACCTGTAAGTTACTTTGAGATTGTTTAACTTAGATGAAGATCGAGTTTAATATATGGATCAGTGCCGAGCTGAGCTAATTTCTTCTTCTTCGACCATTCTGATACAGTTTAAGACCAGTCACTCCGCTTTTTACTTCACTTTATTTGTTGATATTTATTTTAAGTGCCATTGTGTTTCCACTGCATTGTTCACACTATGCAAACTATGTATTTATTATGTAGTATTATTTAGATGAGGCAGCAGAATGTGTGATAATTTGTTTTGGGATTCTTGTCAGAGACTTATTTTGTCATAATGATGATGATGAGCATGTACAGTATGATTTTTATCTCCACAGATCATGTCTTACAGCAACCTCAGATGCAGCTTTGTTTTTGATTCCAAACTCGAGGACGGTGACCTAACCTTACAGTATTTGTGTGGCATAGAATATTCAGAAAACATTTTGATATCTTAAGACTTTCCTTGGTGAAAACTTGAACTTCAATTTGTCTTTTTGCAGTGCTTGAAAAGAAACTCATGCAAAAACTAATGGGAATGGCATAAATTGTGCCTTTGCTGACAGAGTACATTATAACTGTGTGTGGGAAAGTTTGGGAATGATTCATAAGGCTTCACTTCCTGTTAAATCTCTCAAGGATGTCCATTTATTTGCTTTACCACTTCATCCTGATGTGATCTGAGTGGGATTATTTCTTGACTGTTATCGTCTAAGAGGGGTTCTGACATTTGAAATGATAAATTTAGCTTCTTCCACACGAAGATGTTTGAGAACACCCATCTTAAAATCGAACTTGCTTCAGGTGTGTAACACCGTCTTGGAGTAGAAGGGGTGTTTAAGCCACTGATGGGCATTGAATAACATTATTTCTGTTGTTTCGTCACCGAGAGCTGCCCCTTCAGATGGGGAATGTTAATATGTATCATGTACATAATAAAGTCAAAATAAAAAAAAAAATATGGATCTTGTTTTTGGGCAATAGATGGTGTAAAGCAGTGTGGCAGATATTAACTATTTAGTTGGCTTATCTTGTCACATTTTAGGGACTCATTTCACCTCTACATTACAGACTGTAGTCTTTAGACTAACATAAGTGTAAGTGTGATTCTCATTTTGCTACATGAAACAAGTCAGAAACATTAAATTGTAGATCTTTATTCAGATCGGATCTGGATCTTAAATGGATAAAAACAACACAGTGAAATGATTTTCGTACATAATAAAATAGATGTTTCTCCCAGTCTTTGGTTTTTTACAAAAAAACGAGGTTATGTCACCTCTATAGAAAAATAATTTATGTGTAAATCAATCTCAGAAGCTCAGTTGTGAAAAAAAAACATAGTCACCAAAAGCTGAAAGCAAAAGGCAAACTGTTCGTCCATCACATGACCTGATTCTTTCTAGCCTGCCGTGTCCCGTCTTCAGTGTCTGGATGCAGGCTGGCAAAGATCTGGTCGTTACTGTGCGCTGGGCTTCCTAAAAGCCTTTAAAGTATGCAGGTTGTCAGTCCTCCAATCTCACATTTATTTCAGCCCATTCGAGCTCAAACATGCATCTAAAGCGGAATTAAGCAAGCACCCCTGAGCAGAGGTATTCATCTCCTTACCTCTACACGTGTACTGTTACAAATCACAAATGTCACCTCCACACATAAAGAAACACTGGATAAGAAAGGGTTCATGTGCTGCATGTTTGTTCAAACGTATAATGATAGAGGGAAAATCTGTTTAAAATACTTCTTTTTTTATAGATACTTCTGATGTTCCCATATTTACAAGTAGAAGAAACACTGGAAGTAGACCAATTGGCTGCCCCATGAGGAAAGTTAATATCAAGATTAAAGGTGAATAAAAGCAACACAACACAAGAGGAAACAACTTAAAATGGAAAAATCAAAAAACACTTTGGGGGTGTGAAAATAATCAACTTTCGGTTTGTGAGAGTCACAAAGTAAATAACCCAGAAACACGAGGGCAGGGGGGCACAGCCCTTAGCTGATTAATGAAACAGTGTGTAAAAACATAGAAAAAAAATTCACATAAATACAAGATAATACCAATGTCCCACACCCAAAAAGCTCCCCCCACCTGTGTCTTCTTAATCAGTAAATCTGCAGGTGTGGAGATGTGGCTCCGTCCCTCCATTTGTAGACCTTCTCTGTGATCACGGTGCGGCAGAGAGGGCAGCTCTTCTCCCGGTTGAACCACAGCGCGATGCATTCATCACAGAATATGTGCTGCGTGGCAGAAATACAACAGCATGTCATGGCCTGCGTGCATAATAAACGACTCGGTCTACATAACCGATCCGGGAATACATGAGGGGTCAGATAAGATGAATATCTTTTAGATTTATGTTTCTAATTTTCATAATATTTAAGATTTCCTCTCAAGTAAAACTGCTGCTATCAATGAATATCACGTTCTGATGAAAAGCACAAGATTTCCTGAAGTGCTTCAACCTGTAATAAACTTTGATAAGATAATTGAAGAGGAGGGATGTGAGTGACAGATCAGGATCTTAATCTGCTCATTGATGACACAGTAATTGCTCACTCAACTTAAAGACTTAAAAAGTACTACAAACTACAAGTGCAACACAACCTCCCCATTGAAATGACAAACCCTGCAGTGCACACTTGTGTTGTTTTACCTGACAGAGCAGAGCCCGAGGCTCCCTGTACTCTCCCTGACAGATGGGGCAGACATCTCCAGCCTCACTGCACTGACTCCTAGTGGCTGCTGAACCGGTATGCTGAGAGAGGGAAAAAAAAAAAACAGGCATAACACTTTAACACAGCTGGTCACTTATTACGAATATTCACTATTTAACAAAGAAGTCGTTTGGCACTAACCTCGCCCTTCAGAAATATCCTCACAGTTTTCAGAAAAGATGTCCACTGTCCGTACAATCCTAAAAGCTGAAAGAGGAAGAACAAATACGTCATAAGAAAACATTTTCTTTCAGCATTAATGCAACAAAGATCTGCTGCTGGTTAGTTTAACTGATCACACCTTCAGTATGAGGTAGAGCAAAGCCAGCAGGACCCCCAGCGTAAGTCCAGGGGTGCCGTCAGACTCCTGGTAGGTGACCAGGTAGCGGAACCACAGTGAAACAGGAGCCATGGCCTGGTGGACCTGACCCAGCTCCTCGGTCAGCATCAGCCACCGTCCCTGAAGACATAAACACACAATGAGAACTACTGAACCAGCACTGCTGAGACGTAGCAGAGAGTTATTGTACTGTAGAGTTGCATTTTAGTTTATTCCACCACTCTCACCTGGGTTCTATAGGTCACCAGTGAAGATGGCAGCAGCAGAAAAAGGCACTTAATCCCCATATAGAGGAACTTTATAACAAAGTTGGTGATGCCGACAGCCCATAGAACCTCCCAGACACCCAGCGGCTCAATGGTCGGGCTGAGGAAGATGAGGCTGGAAGAAGGTTTACACTCAGCTGTTTATTACTGCAGTACAACTGGGCAATATATGCTGGTCAGTGTAGCATAATATAGATTTCACTGCTGTTTGTGCCAGTAAAGGGTGTGTTTTGATGTTTAAGTCATGAGTTCTGCCAGATGATAGAGCTGTAATCAAGTCACCCAGAGTACAGAGATATTATCACAGTGTATTCATGTTGCTTACTCACTCTACAGAATAACAGGTCATTGCTAACAGGATGTAGCCGCACAGTCTTGTTTTTGTAAGATGCATTCACTCTTACCAATAGTAAAGTGTCTCAGTGAGAAAGGTGTAGTAAAGCAGGAGGGTGGAAGATGTCAGGAACAGTAGCAGCCACACACACTGCAGCTTTGAGTGACGATCCTGAGGACGCACACAGGCAAACACATGGTTTAACTCTCACAACAGTTAAATGTATAAAGAGTCAACGTGTGTGTTTTATGTTCTTGACCTACCTGAAGAAAGACTTGAGTTTGAATGCTTTTATTCACATATAGAAAAGTTGTGAAGAGGCCAACGCCAACTGCCAGACCTGATAAGGAAGACAGAGAGTGTGATGAGTTGTCTTCTGTTTGCGCTTGCAGTCATGCTGCTGGCTTATCTCTTACTCACCAAGAGCATGTTGGATGACCAGTTTAGCACACAGTATGATGAGGAAAGGGAGGCTCTTTTGGAGCCAGCGGAAGAGACAGCGCAGCTCAGACAGGGAAGTGCTGGGTTCTCCAGAGTCCAGATCAGAGTCAGGTGGGTCGAGCTCAGGCTCCGAGTTGGAGTGGTGCTGCGCCCGGGTGTGTGCGTGTGACTGAGAATGGGAGTGGCTGTGGGAGTTGATTCTGCACCTCCTGGACGAGGCGCCTCCGCTAGAATCCCCGCCTCCACTGGTCATAGGTACCCGCACCTCATTGTTCTCAGGGTTGGCAGCAGCATCACCAGGCACTGGCGTCCTGGTGAGAAGCTCTGGTTGCAGACTTAAGGATAAACCATTTCCTGCATGAGCGCCCCGCTCGCTTGAATTAGGCTGCATTACAGTAGAAGACTCCCTCAGTTTCAGTGCTCTTCTGGAATCACACCTTTGACAGAAAAAAAAAATATAGCCTCAGTCCAGCATAAGTCCAGCCTCTTGCTGGTTTTAACAGACGACAACACATCACTTCTCTTCACTAACTTCCTGAATTGATTTTACTGATCACCTTAAAAGCACGTCTGGGTCTGGCTCCAAGTTACAAAGCAGTTACATAGCTTTGGTCCTCAGGTGGATCTGTTCCAAAGTCGAGGCTCAAAACTAAAAGGTGACCGTGCTTTTGCTATCAGCGCCCATAGACTTTGAAGCGTGTATTATTGTTTGTTCGTGCTTGCCCGTCAAAGCACTTTGTAAACTCTGTTTTTTAAAAGGTAAATGTGATAAATAAAGTTATCATTATTATTATTATTTTTGCATTTGTTTTTAAACTGAAGTCTCCCGGAACGATGCCATCATTTGATAGCGTCTACGGTGGCAATACGGTAATCTTGTGGTCATTTTTGATAAACAGACAAAGATATTAGGTTATTTTAAGTTTTGTTTGCTAACTTACAGATAGATAGATAAAGTTATTCTTCTTCTTATTATTATTATTATTATTATTGTTATTATAAGGTAAAAATCAGTATAAATAGAACAGGATAAACTCTAAGGAGGAAGAACTTTTGGTTCTATCTCTAAAAATATACATATCAAAATATACATATGGACTCTTGTGCAATAACTTGTGCAAATGTGCAATGTGAAAACTTAAATGGAGAGAGTGCAATAATCATATGTGTGTAATATTTAGTTAACTAAAGGGTTGCACAGTTCATAGAAACTGCATGGCAGTACATGTTACTGCAGATCTTTGCATTTATCTTTGAACTGAAGTCAAAGATCATTTCACAGACTAGATTCAAGCGTCTGCACTGACAATACGGTAATCTTGTAACCACAGGGATGTGGTTATTTTGATAAACGCTGCATTTAAATGAACTTGTATAACATTTAAAAGCTGCCACACTGACTCACGGAGACTACAGCAGGCTGTGGTGCAGTTTCTACTCAATAACAGACATAGATATTTGAGGTTATCTTAAGTTTGTCAGTCAGTACTGCAGGTGTCCTGACTCACCCTGAACGTCTCACCAACACAACAAGTCCAACGTCAGCTGATAAACGTTAGCTAGCTGAACTATACGTCGTGTACATCGACATTTTCAGGCATTAAACCTCAAAGAAGTGACTGTACAGGTAACAAGAAGCTGTCCGGCTCCTGCACAGCCCAATACAAACTGTGCTGCCGTTAGCATTAGCAGCTAACAGCTGTTTTCTATCAGGGCCAGACGAGCAGAGCCGAGGCTCACCTGTCATTCTGCACCCGGAGTTTCATGGTAAGCTCCTGGTCCCCATCTAATACAATGTCCAAGACGGCCAGACGAAAACAAAAGCAAAAAGTAAAAAGCTAAATAAAAAAAAACAAAAGTAAAAGCCTCTAATGTTTCAGGCTAAGCCATAAGCTGCTCCTTCACACATCTTCACGCTGTTTACGACAGCAGGCGTCGCAAACTTCTTCTGCTGAAGTTTTACGGCGTGTCCCAGGTAAAATGTTGCAATGCCGCCACCTAGTGGAACGAGTTATTATTATTATTATTATTATTATTATTATTATTATTATTATTATTATTATTATTATTATTATTATTATTATAACAGCCTTTGCTGATATTCACTCCCATGTGATATTGCTTAATTATTATCAGCAGAGGCAGTAGTAGTAGTAGTAGTAGTAGTAGTAGTAGTGGTGGTGGTGGTGGTAGTAGTAGTCACTTAGCTCCTTGGCAGGTCCACTCAGTCATTTAAAATAAATAAATTAATTAATTAATAACAGCACACTTTTATTTTGCTGTTGCAGTGTAAGCCATTTTATGATGTTGAAGTAATCTGATTGGATAAGACACATTCCAAAATAAATTATAATAATGTAACCAAATCACAGCTCTTGCTGATATTCACTCGCCTGTGATATTGCTTAATTATTATCAGCAATAACAGTAGTAGTAGTAGTCACTTAGCTCCTCTCCACTATTCATCTACTATCATAACATACCTTTGCTGTTGTTTGCAGAGCAGTCCAGTTTTATCCTCACACTTTCTTCCCCTGTCTCTTTAATGATACTGAAAAATCCCCTCTCTACACACATCACCATCTTTATTCTCCCTTCTTTTCCTTTCTCTTTAATTATTACAGAGGTAATCGCGACTGCAGTGGACAGTGAGTTACCGTGCGTGATCATTCAGCTGAATACTAATGCGAGTCATGTTACGGTTGACCTCTACAAATGGCTTCACCTCTCCTGTTAGGCTGGGATGTTGAGTGAGTAGCAGGTCTGTCACAGGATGGCATCATCTCTGAGGTGAGAAGACACTGAATTCCTACAACTCCCAGGGTTGTTGCTCTCTGTAACACTGGCAGCCTGTCATTCATCATCTACTGGTTGTCTCTGTGGTTGTTCCTCTTGCATGCACCTGTGCTAGGATCTGAGAACTTCAACTCCAGGGGTCTATTTGCTGACTTGTATGAACAGACTATTCTGTTAAAATCAGCATTAAAAAAGAAGAATACCTTGGCAGCCAACTGTAGAAAGCTCACTTGTTTACCTGAGTTCCAAGTAAGGCTTGCATTATGGCCTTGTTAAAAGGTGACCAAGGTATTCAGATTGTGTTGTGGCCTGTTAGTAACTGGTACAGCCATATTTGTAATTAAATCCCCTAGACCTAAAACTAAACATTTTATCAGCACTTTCGGGAAGACTTGAATTTTTCCTCTGTAATTATCAGTAAGTACAGTACTGTGCACTCTAATCAGAATAAGTGAAAACACGTGTGTGAAAGCACGGCACCTTTGAAAAAAATTCACAGCAACGTGTCTTTCCAGAATCAGTGTCACTTTGGATAACAGGCCTTTTTTCACGGAAGACATGTTGCCGTGTCACAGCAGGAAAAACGCAGGTGTAAATAATTAAATGCACGGCGGCTGAATTCCATTTAGATTCTTCAGCTTCGGGGTCTTGGTGTTGCACTTACTTTCACACTGTCATGGCTTAATGAGATATTCAAATGGAATTATTATTAACACCTGAGCTTGTCCCACTGTGACAAGTTAAAAATATCTGCTGTGACTGACCTATATCACCACTGATACCTCTTAGAGTTAGAGCAGTGCAGCACATCGGCCTTTATGTGCATCTTGTAGTGAGTAGACTAATCTTTATTTGTAAAATTAGTGGAGTGCCCCTTTAACATTGTGGCGTACACATACGTTTGGCTCTGAACTTTGCATGGAAGACATTTATAG
Organism: Protonibea diacanthus; assembly: GCA_028641955.1. Classification (NCBI taxonomy): domain Eukaryota; kingdom Metazoa; phylum Chordata; class Actinopteri; family Sciaenidae; genus Protonibea; species Protonibea diacanthus. The sequence goes on along the minus strand of CM053990.1, from coordinate 5,222,460 downwards.
TACACATTTTGCAGTAGAATAATATTTATTACGCATACAGTTGGTTAAGGCTAATATGTATGAGCCATATTTCCACTGCGTTCTCCCTGAATTCTTTAAATAAAGTCTAAGTTTGTTTGATGAGTGGGTCTGATTGCATTAGCAAAATGAACTGGAGTTGGAGGAATATGAAGTGATGAGGCGATATGATTCTCTTCCTGCAGTCAGGCAGAGCGAGCCAACAAACTTACACTATGAACATGTTGTTAGTCTTCCTCTATTGCCTGGTGCTTCTGGGCCCCCGGCCAGCCATCTGTTTTTTCATCCAACAGCCGTGCCTGTCTGCCTGCCTGCTCGCGTTCACCTGCAGCTGATATGATCTCCCACGGTTTAATAAATTGGAAGAATCAAAGCAGGAGGAGGAAAGGAAACTGCTATTGAACTTCCTATAATCTCAGACTTGACAGACTGTGTGCAGTGAATTATACTGTGCACTTACAGCCCCTCCACTTCATCCAGCGGGATTTAACTTCAAGTAACAAAGGCACCTTTAAAAGCTACGGAGTGTCAAAACAAGACTTTATAATGTCATCCAGTTATATACTCATTATCACTGTTACAGGTCTGAACCTGAGTACTCTGAAGTGCTGTGATGTGTTCACAGCTTTTATACTAACCTTTAATAGAGCAGTTGTCTCAGTGACAGACAAAGTACTCAAATACTAGTTATAGAACCAATACTATAATGTAAGAATACTTGAGTAAAAGTACATTATTAGTACATATGGTGGTGCCGGTATTATTAGTAAAGTTTACCTGATAAAATTACCTTAGATTATGAAAAAGGGAAAAAAAAAGATAAAACAAAGTTCTGCTACAGAGATTTTTGTTGATTTTTAGAACTTTTCTCTTTTTTTTTCTTGAATTATTAAGTTTACCTTTTTGGGTCGGGCGCAATTCTTATATTAAAAAGCATGGTAACCACTGCCCACTACAATTAGCTCTATTTTAAATGTAAAAGCTTAATTTAAATGATGGCTGTCAGATAAATAGTGGAATAAAAAGAATAACAATAATTCCCTCTGAAGTTTAGTGGAGCAGAAGTACAACGTAACGTCAAATGGACGATTTTGAGGTGCTGTGATTGGTGCAATATGCTGCAGACAAACCTCGTCCATTGTGTTCTTTCTTGCATGGGTAGCCTTTGTGGTTATCCACACATTTGTAACATCAGTGTCATTTTATACCAGCTGAGCTTGTAAATAACACTTGGGGGTTCAGCCACAGTGGCTGACAAATGATTTTTTTTATTTTAAACCAATGCAATCTGAATGCTTCCAAGAAATTTCATCTCAACTCGTCTTGCAATACCAACAAAGAAACATCACCAAGTCTCCTCTTTTGAAACCTGAAAATGAAATACTTCAGATAAAAGCATCGCCTATAAATCTGATCGAAACGGTATCTGAGCCTCTTTTGAAGATTTTTAACTGCCATCCTCCTTGTACCTGTTTCTGTTAGAGGTTTTATTTTCTCTAATGTCTGCCTTGATAATGCCCACACACTGTATGAGCATGGAGTCTGCCATAGTGGTGAAAGGAGGTTAATGTACTACGGCTGGGAGAGCTGTTCCCCAGCTCTATCCCGCGCCCTGTAATTGTGTTATTGCACTATAGAATTGTCAGAGGAGTTGTACTGCCCCAGTCAAGACATCGGAGCCAAGTCTGTGGAGGGAGGTTAACTTGACATATAAATTGCTATCTGCCAAGATGAATGGAGCTCGCCAGAGAGCAGATGAGGAGAGCAGTGACCTGACATTGCTTCTGACAGACTCCGTATATCCGCCGTCATCTTTCTGCCTTCTCTTCTCTGTACACGGTGCCAGCTGCTGCTTCCTCTGATGTCTTACTGGAGCTGCCAAAGATTGAATGGTAGCGCTCTCCTGTCTCGTATGCATGCATATGTGTGTGCCCAGGCAGACACATCAGAGTGATTCACTGTTTTCAGCTCTTCACTCGGCTTACAATTTGGGACATTTATGCTATTAAATAACAATTCAGAAGCCGAGTGCATGCTGAATTGCGTTTTGCTGTAATTTCCACAATAGCAAAGAGATTTATAAAGTATCTCAAGGCGATAATACTGCACACCTGTTGATGGTATCTGTTATATCACAAGATTTCTAATAACACAAGCAAGTTTAGTTATTGCACTGGGTTTATGGCTGCAGCTTGTTGAATACCTGTTGCGTTCATGCATCAATGATTCAGTAATATGTCGACAGCTTAGACAGATGAAGGATTCGATGACTCACTGTATCCTGTTTGTGAATTACGCTGCAGTTTGTGCAAACATACCGCTACATGCCATCCGGCAGGATTGTGTTTGTGGTATTTCAGAGATCAGGGGGGAGGAGGAGGATGACTGGCTGGTCTTTTAGAGCACATTCATAGCAGCTGGAGATCCTCCAGTTTGCTGAGTCAGAGTCCATAGAGAGATTTTGGTTATTACTGTCTGGAACTGGCAGAATAGCTCGTAATTACCTGACATGAAAACATCTTAAATGAAAAACAGGTGCAAAGCTGTAATATATCTGAAACTGTATTGATTTGATATGACACATTTGACAACAGATGGTCCACACATGCTATTGGCATGATCTGTCCACACACATTTGGCTTGTAAAGAGATGCACATCCCTCCTCCACAGGATTGTCCACGATATGTCAATGGGGAATAATTCCTGTGCCGACGATGAATGTGGGAGGCACAATTCTCTCCTCTGCAGCCTCGATTTATGTTTGTGTGTCCCTAGTGGAGTCTGCAGTCTGTCTGGTGTGTGCGTGTGTGTGTGTGTGTGTGTGTGTGTGTGTGCTGTGTCCTAGTCTAGAAACCAAATGTGTCACGCCAGTGTCGGGTAGATTTTCTTAAGCAATAGAATTTGTAACCTTTTATTAGTCTCTGAGACAAATTCACTTGAACGTAATGTTACGAGGTAGTATTTTCTGTTTGGATGCAGTGAAGATGTAGTAATCTCAGCCCTGCCACTGTGCCATTTTGATATGCAGCATGCATAATAGTTTACCAGCCTTTAAGGCAGATATAAATCTTTAGGACGGCAGTTCTTTAGAAACTATGTCAGATCGATCTAGAATTACGAAACAGGGACAAAATGTTCTTTTGATTGACTTCTGCACATCTGGATCATACTGAGTATTTTCACAAACATATGCACATGAAATGAAAAGGGTGCATTACCATAAATCAGCCAGTTGGGGTGAGATTGTTATTTCATTTATTATTGTTGACTCATTTCCAATGCAAATAAATGATCTTTAATTCAGGACAGCAATCCTTATTCTGTCTTGACATTGAAAAATCAAGATACCGGAGAAGCCAGACTGTAAACAGGTGGAATTATTTCATCTTTTATCAGCATTTTCTTTTAATCCGTTCAGTTTCTCGACTAACATCCTGTCATTTTGTTGTTTCCCACCATTTGTTTTGTGGTGGCACTAAACCTTTAAAGAAATAAGATTAGAGAAGCTAAAAAAAATGAATCCAATCACAGTGTCTATCTTAAAACAAAACTAACATATTAAACGTTGTTCCACGTACACAGTTTCCTGGCTGAACCGCGGCAGATGGAAGATAGCAACACAAAGCGGGAGCATGGTACTAAATAGAGCGTAACTTTGGTGGATATCCACTTCATTTGTCTGCTTAAGCCTGATATTAGCCTCAGCTGAGCCTTCACTATATTTCTACACAAAACAAGGAGTGTGGATTCTGCCGGCCATTACTTGACCTCTTTTTGTCAGAGTGAATTACAGCAAACAAAAAAAAAAACTCTTAAAATACATGTGAGTATTAAAGGCAAACTAGAAATAATGTGAACCCGTCCTTTAACTTTTTACACATTTCAACCCATTTAAAACAGACATTTATGTGGAGACAGTATTTTGCCTTACTGTATAACCCATAACTAAGTAATAAAGCGGGCCGAGTAGGACTGCATGCTGATTTTACAGTAAAATTCACTCCGTTAAGATGACCCCAGACTTACAGTTGTACGCATTCAGCACTGTCTAGTAGACCGACAATATTACTCGCATAAAGGGATTTTTTATAGCTTTCCATACAGACATAAAAGGCACTGTGTGCAGTGGCATCAAATATTACCTCAGGCCTTTCACTTATAATGTATGCATCATAAAGACTGAGCTGCCGAGCATCAAAGACACTGAAGGACAGATTTCCAGTCCCCTTGTTGGTCACTCTTTTCCTTAATATCCAGCAGGTGGTGCTGTATGATAAGTCATGAAAGGAAGCTTACGCTGGGCACAGATGAATTATTCCTTCAGTGGTAATACAGCTTCTCCTGCTACCAAATGATGAGTGTAAATCATTAATATATTTTTAAAACCGCTAATTTATACTCAACAATAGCCGGACTCATTTAGGCCCACACGGTGATGTATTGTACACGTGGGATGCAAACACAGGTGTTTCTGCTTATAATTGGCTGTCCTTAATAAGCCATCACAAATCATTTTAATTTACTGGTTTACTGAACAAATGAAGTGCCTAAATCCATGCAAGCTTCAGATAGATGTGAAGAGCAGATGAATGTGGCGCTGAGAGAGCACACCGAGGGCCACCAAGGTGAAAAGAACCTTCCCCTCTGTGACCTCTGTGTGCCACTGCTTATTCAGAACATGACCTACCTCCCCTGTCCTCCTCCTCCTCCTCCTTCCTCCTCTTTCTCTTCAGGTCTCATAGCCGCTCACACCAGTTTGTTACAATGCCAATGGCACAGTTGTCGTCCTATTTCCTTTCATCTTAATAGATGGGCTTCTCCCCAGCCACCATAGGAAAAAAAAAAAAAAAAACACGGCCTTATCGGCCACGACACGGGCCTCTCAATTGTCAATCTGATTGATGTGTGCAGCCTGGATCCAGGCCACTGCATTAGCTGTGGAGGCACCTAGCCACTCACCATGGATACACATCCCTGCTCACATCTCGTCGCTGTTGTGGTGTAATTGTTTTGTTATTGTGGCTCAGACCGGGTATAACACGGTGTCCATTTAAATGTTCACATAACACCGGTCAGTTAAATGTTCATGAACTGGGACATTTGTTCAATGTCATCATGACCAGCGACACAGTGGAGGATTCACTGACAAACAAATCACCTTAACTTTGTGAAAGACAGTTCATTAACCTTTAGTATGCATGATAATGAGCAGCTAAAACTGATGTTTTGTTCTATATTGGCTGATTGTGACGACGTCGAATTGGAGTGAAGTGTTTTACCAACCTTTTAACTGAATCCCAGCTTCCTTAACAACCACCTATGGCTACCCCAGTTGAGCTGTGTGAAGAAGGCGTCAGAATGAACTCAAACACAGGTTAAAAAGCTGTTGCAGTCCTTTAAGAGGCACCATGATGTTTTGTATTGATGGCATGTAATATCTCAGCAGAGGTCCTCCTCCTCCACCGCTCTCTCCTCCCCTCTTCCTAGCTGGAGGCCAAAAAGCCTGGGCCGTCATGCCAGTCCTAATAAATCCTCAGCTGAGAGTGGCGGCGGCAGCAGCAGGCCTGCATTCTTCAGGAGCCAGCACTTCCCCTAATCTGCCCCGGAGATGGAGCAACAGTTGGCCTGGCTGCTGGGGAAAGGGAGAGAAGAGGAGAGGAGAGGAGAGGAGAGAAGAGGAGAGGAAAGGGGGGAGCGCTCTCTGGTGACAGGAGCATGATGTGTTTGTAAAAACACTGGGAATGTTGGAATTGGATACGCTCACACTCTCGCTCTCCCTTAAGCGGGCTTGTGTAGAGATGCAGAGGCTGATTTTGGCAGATGTGTTCATTTTCTCCACCGTCTTGTGCTTAAACACAGATACAAACAGAAAACATTACCCTTACCTGCCACACTTGTTTTTTTCCATGATGTTCGACACTTTGATCCACTTCGTGTGTGTGTGTGTGTGTGTGTGCGTGTGTGTTTGTGTTGGAGAAAGCAAAAGCAAGAAAGGAGAGGAAGAAACTCAAAGAGGCACTGGACTAGGAAATGCCTTGCAGATGTGTGCAGCAATGTAGCCACTTGTGTCAGCCAAGAGATTTTTGTTAGTGCAGAGAAGAGACATAACTCCATGTTGTAAACGTACAACATGGAAAACTGAAGTCTAAGTGCATCCTATTAGCTGACTGAAGGCGATTAACAGACCCATTGTGTGACAAACCCTGGTCAATATGCATGTTCTTGTTTAGTTACAGCTGACACAGCCTGTGCGGTCTTCATAGAGATCACGACCCCATGAATGAATTCCTCTCTGCTGGTCTCTAGTTTCAATTGATTGCTTTAATTCGGCCTATAATGAGTAGGATGCCTCCTGCCTGCAATTAGTGCATGTGTATATGTGTGTGCGTGCGAGTGTGTATATTTGTGGGCTGTGTTTAATTACTGCAGTGGATGGATGCTGTGTGGCCCAGCAGGAGCCTGCAGGAATGGGAGGATCCAAGACTGTGCTTGGCATCCACTGACACCTCTACCCACAGTGTGTCAGGGCCAGGGCTTAATACTTTCCTGTCTAAGGGAAGCAGCCAGATTCTTTTTTACCTTAATACCACGAATCCCAGTTTTTGACCTTGTGAACTGAGCTCTGATAAAACCGGTGTGTGAAGTTTGTAAGAGTAAATCAGGACAAGGTGTTTGTGAGTAGAAAATCCACATAACCTCACCTCTCTGATTCAAGCAGTTTGGCCTCAGTAGCCGAAGATCTGGAAGATGTCTGTCAAGATAAAGACGATCGGGAGGATTTGGACTGAAAAGTAGGAGCCATGTCCTGCCGGTTCAGTTGGCTAAGCCATGAACCGTACAACTACAATGTCATGGATCCAAATCCACCACAGAGGCAGCAGGGGAACATGTTTAAGTATGTTCACTGTACTTAAGTACTCAGAACTGTACTTAAGCACTTGCACATTTACTTGGGTATTCCCATTTCTGCTAGTTTCTAACCACATTATTTTTCAGATAGATTTTACATTGAACGACATATTATAAACTTAAAATTCAATCCGTTGTTACATATTAAACCAGTAGATTACAAGGAGTTACTAGCAGTTAGCTTCTTTACAATATTTAGCAAAAAAAAAAAAAAGCAAATATTTGAAATGAACCCAAACAATGAATATACATCTGTGCAGCAGAACTTTAGTTTTTTCTTCTTTCTTACCTCATGAATCATCTCATGACTCTGCAGATTTATCTTGTGAGACTTTAGAGGGTAACTAATCCCCGAGCTTGGGAACCGCTGGACTAAACTACCTAATTACATGTAAAGTAATTAAAACTGGCTCCACCTCGACCAGACACAGCAGCAGAATACTGATTATGCATTGATGCATCAGTATTAACGACCTTAATGTAATTGATTCACAGGGGCCATTTTTCTGCAGGATGACGAGGGTTACTTTGATACTTTACATTTACCGGAAAATACTAGTCGTATTTTTACTTTCTCTCCCCTAGGACAAAACAAATTAAAAATGGGTCACGATCTTTGAAAAAGAAAAGTGAATGTGTCAGAAAATATTTGCTCTACAGGTTATAAGCTGAAAATATCTGTTAAAGTATATTACAGCAGTTTTATCCACACATCATTGTGTACAAACGTTTACATAAAGGTACTGTATCTGTTATTGTGATTGCTTTATGTACAGTGCTCATTTGACAAAGCAGGAGGGAATTTATAGACGACAACAGTTACACGGCTGTGAAACCTGCATAGAGACATCCAGATGGTAAGCTACCAAAGGAGCTCATGTCCTCAGCATAATGAAAACAAAATTCACCCCGAGACACCCTCCCTCTGTCTCTCATTTGTCTTTCTATCGCTCTGTTTTTTTTGTTTAATAAAATCATGCTTGCTCATCAGCAGAGGAGGCCGGGCGTCTTCTCTTTCTGGGCGAGAGCAGCGGCAGCGGCAGCAGCAGCTCCCTTGGGGGCACGGTGGTGGTGGTGGTGGGCTTGGTTCGGTGTGTGCTGCCGCTGTCGGTCTGTAGTGAATGCAAATGAGGCTCCGCTCCCTTCTGATATACTCTCTGTATATAACCAGCCACTAACTCTATCTCCTACTATCACGCTCTCTCCCTCACTGTCTCTCGTCCCATCTATCTCAAGGTCCTGAGGGTACACACACCATCCTCCACCTTTGTTTAAATCATGATAACAAGGTGCACTTAGCACTCAGCTGTCACACACACTCACAGCCAAAATGGTGGCTTTATTACACTATAGGCATGCAGATTACTTGTGAGAGATACCAGATTGTGATCATGCAGATCATGAATGGTTTTTGACACAATGCCTGACAAGTTTTGCAGGCTCATCAACAAAACAGGCCTCCCAGTACAGAATAACTGATTGTAAAGTATACTTCCAATGCATCCTTGTTTTCTTAATTGAACCCCAGACAACATGGCACACGGCCACAGGTTCTATTTCATCAGGTTCAGGGACTGAAATGTCCACTTAAGATAGTGAGAATGGGACTGTTACCTCACAATGACCCTTGAGTCCTTGATTGGATTTGAATGCTCGTATTAGCTGAAATCAAGTAGATCTCTCAACCATGAATAGCCCATCTTAGTACGTGGAAAATGTATTAAACTTTGGTTGATTGTTTATGCCTCATTAATAAGCGATTGTGATCATTTGTTCACAAATCTATCTCCAGTAGGCCTAACCTCCACCTCAACTTAATTATCCTCCAACCGTCTCATGCTAATTCCAGGTGTAAAGCAGGCTTCCTAATGATGTTGTGCGTTTGATTGCTCTGACGCTTCTCCACTAGTAGGATGAATACCATTTGTTTTTCTCAGGCATTAAGCGGATAATGTTATGCTGATTGCCATAAGCTAATTACAGTAGCCACTGCTGGAGTTTTCTGTGTAATGTAGAATAAAACAGCCGCACAGGTAGCGCTGAGGAGCTTTTATCAGAGCGGCCCCGCTGCTCCACTAGCCACATTCTCGTTATAATCCTCATAAATATGACTTATTGTTTCCAGAAGCAAAAGGAAACCATATAGATTTTTTTTTATTCACTGCTGCTCACGAGCTCTGCAGACTTGATTGACCTTGCATCCTGATGCATTTTTCTAAGCTGATCCTACAGGAGACCTTCATTCTGAGATGAATTACAATAAGAATCATACAACAACAGTATTATCAACTATTTATGGCCCGTACAGATTGTGTAATATAACAAGACACAAGGAAAGCATATTGCAGATAAAAAAAAACTTGTTTTTTTCCCACCCAACTGCTGTTTATTGAAAGCATACATTACAGGCTTTTGTGGCTGTTTATGTGTTACACTGAAGTAAAACAGACAGAAAGAAAATGTTGAATTTTAAACATTCTGCTTCTGCATCACTCTAAAGGTTTGCAGACTTTTGATGTGAAAAAATCGTGTGATTTAAGCCCGTTCGTCTGAGGAAAAAAGATCCTTTATGCTTCATAAGAAGTTGAGTCAGCTCTAAAATATGATCTCGTCCTTGTGCAGAGTACGTTCCTTCACACCGTTCTCGCAGGCTGGCAAAATGATAGTATTAGGAGTGACCTCTAGCCATACCAGCAGCTGCTCCTCGAGGAACATCGCCACCGCAAATGAAACGGAGGGGGGAGAATAAAAAGAGGGAGATTATGCAGCAACGGGAAGCCTTTTTGCATTCAACCCAGTCGAGTTGTAAAGTCAGTGATAGAGAACTCAAATGACCAGCGAGCAGACACATACAGCTTTATTAAAAGTTTTGAATTTGTGAAGAATGATGTGACCTTGGTTGGTTTTAATAGATGATCGTCTTAAGCTGAATGAAATCTGCTCAGCTTTGTGTGTTGCTGTAAATTAAATTATGATTTGGTATGATAAGGTTTTCGGAGGTGGACTTGGAAACAGTCAAATACCAAATGCACATTCACTCGGCTTTAGACAGTATGTCTCGCGTCATACGGTATCATCCTGTTTGGACACACAGTTACTGAATCTCATCTTTTTTGTGTGTGTGTGAAGACACTCAGCTGTCAGCATCTGTTTCCTGCAGTCCTCTTTGAGTGTCTGTGGTTATTTCAGGACATCCACTGGCAGCCGTTCATCTTTGGAGAAATCTCACTGTACCCACTAAAGACTAAAGACATTTCTAACGTTTCTCAGTGTCCCTTTCTTTTTTTTTGTTACATTGTGCCATCCATTTATCCCCGTGCTTGAATTCCTCCGTGTCTAAACCACGTTTTTACTCATAATTGTTGTTTTTGGCCTTAGCCTCAGCTGTGGTGGTAGATATCTGAGAGATAACAGCATATTCTATTTCTCCTCCTCTGTCCTCAGGGACAAACACAGACTGATGCTCCTGGCCCTGGAAAACACTGGCTAGCAGGATGGATAAACATTCCTGTTAGTGCAGCTTGCGTCTGTAACAGATAAGGAGTACTTAGTGTATTTATACTGTAAGATGAATCACACTAACTAGAATGGATTTGGAATGCATCCCAGTAATTGAACCATGAGGATAACGCTTCCGTGCAGGTTAACTGGTTGTGTAAAGGAATGCAGCGCAGTGCTGCACTGCCGTATAAATAGTCAGAGGTTGTGTGTGTTTGCAAATGAGCCCACACAGCAGAAATTGAGCGAATTAGCTGTGTACTTCTGTGCACCTGTGTGTGTGTGTGTTTGTGTGTGTGTATGTGTCTGTGTGATTGACTTCTCTCGCCCGGCTGTGTTTGTATAGGCTGAATGTTGTTGCCTCTGAGACCTGGCCCTTCCAGAGCCTCCAGCTGTGGGCTTTAACCCAAGCCGCTGTGGGTTGTATGACCCACCACATCAAACACACACACACACATACACACACACACACATGCATCTCTTAAAAAAACACATTTTAAGCACTAATTTATGCAATCACTAGTCTTAATTTACATACATTACCATAGATCATACATGTTGAGGCTGCTTGCAAGGTCACTCCTGAAAGGTTCCTTCCTATTTAAATAGGATAACATGTATGAAGGCTGCAACAGTAAATCCTTGATTTATATCAGGAGCTAGTGCATGGGATTTCAGACACTCTGTAGCGTAATGTGTTGCTGTCCGTGCCCGTTTCCTGCTACCTGCTCTGACCGTTCAAGTAGACATGAAATGCATAGACCTCATTACCACATAATTGCGGGGTGCACCAGTGAGGATGTCTCTCTTAGCATAAGAGCCCTTAATGCTAAACAATGGGCCCTGTGTTTCCTCTGTGGAGGTATGTAATGGCACGTGAGCTGGCGAAAAGAGGAGTGGGCTGGAGCCAGCAATGTCTCCCTGATTCCCCTTTTCCTATCCCTGCCTCCCTTCCTCTCAGCTGGTTAATATGCATTTCATTAGACCGCCTGCTGTTGGGGAGCCGCGCTTTGGCTCGCCTCTTCCACTCGCAGCGTGACTCCCTCCAGGATCGGTCATAATGATTCTCCAAGATGGCAGCAGGTCCAAGCCCACTTTCCACTTTGCATCCAGCCACAGAGAAAGCTGCGGATAATTCACCTCTCCTCACTCCCCCTGTCTCTAACTGAGATGGATGCAGATGAGCTTTTCTATACCTCTCATTGGGTGTGTGTGTGTGTGTGTGTGTGCATGAGTGTGTATGCGTAGGAGGCGGTGTGCCTTAAGCAAGAAATGGATTGGTCTGTGTCTTTAGACTGGGCCCGGTGAGGCAGGCGGAGAGTATAATCTGATTTAAAGCATGTCAAGGATTGTGAATAATTTCCTCATTACCCCCACCCCTCCCGTCATTTTCAGGGCATATTTAATTTAACAAGAAGAAGGAGAGGGCTTGTGTGTGTGAGTATATGTGTGTGTATTTGTGCATGTCATGTCTTTGTGTGTATGTCACGTCTATGCTGAAGACTGTCTCCTATCTTCCCGCTTGAGGAGGAAAGAATTACTCCTTGCATACTCGCTCTCTCTCTCTCTCTCTCCGTCTCTCACTTTGCCTCTCTCTCTCTCTCTCTCCGACCCCCTGAGAGCTACAGCTGTCACAGTGTCACTTTTCCCATCCATAATTGAGGAGTGCGCATTGCACAAAGCCCATGAAACCATGTCAACCACTTCCAGTTGCTCCTGTTAAATAATCAGGCAGAACCAACAGTGCCGGGGGGGGATCTGCCTGTGCAGCTGCCTGTATCGCTGGCTTGTGCAATCAGTCCTCAACTTGCCCCTTCTTCTATCCCCCAACCCACCAATTCAACACACACACACTCCACCAGCCTAGTTGTTAGACATGTCCAGTCAAAGTTGGGTCACAGAGTCATGATGGAGCTGAACACCAGCTTTGGTTCTCAGGTAACAGGAGTGGAAGTGGCCTGTAGAGTCACGCAGTAGGCTGTAGTTAAGCACAGTGGTACTAAATGTTGACATCAGCATGCAAACCTATGGAGATTTAATGTGTACTGTCTTAGTTTAGTAACATTTGCTCATCAGCACTAACGACAAAGGACTGCGGTGTCGAATTTGGTCATAAACCAAAGTACTGGATTAACAGATACTTTGTACTGATGATGCCACGGGAAACTCTAGAAAACATGAATGTCTATACGAAATATCATGAAAATCCATATTCGTACAGATGTGTCACTCTGAACCAAACATGAATGTCACAATATTTGGTGTCAAATTGAAGTATTTCCCTGAAAAACGAGAACTTTGACTTCCTGGAGGCTCTCGCAGAAAAGTCTTCCAGGGGGGCCTTGAATGTCTGTAGCTAATTTCCTGGCAAGCCATTCAACAGATGTCGATTTCACTCTGAACCACAAACTACAACCTTGTGGTGGCATTAAAGGAAAAGTAAACATAGTAGCCTTCATGCTCTGGTGACTCTGAAAGGGTTAGTACAAAATTTCATGTACAATCCATCTAATAATTATTTAGGGGTGGACCGACCGACTGACAGACCGACACTGCCATCTCTGGAGTCACGAAGCCGGCAGAGATAAATATAAGCAAGGGATGCAAACTGTGCACAATGTCAAATGTCTTCACTGGCGCAGCACTAACAGACGAGTCTAAATGGGATTAAGTTGCTTTTTGCTTCAGACACTGCTTTCTGCAGAGGCGTTTGTCATTTTTCAAATGTAGTCTGTGATAATTAGATCACTATTAGCTCTCTGATTAGTGAGCCACACGGAATAAGGAGGTGTTTTTCTCTTTTTTTCACCTCGTCTCTGTGGCTCTCTCTCTGTTCCCATTTCCTTCACGCCCACCCACCCCCCTTATCTTCTGACCCCTCCTCTCTTTCTCTCTCCTGATGGCAGGTTCTCGCTGGCATCTCGCAGTGTCAGGAATCAAAGCAGGCGGAAAGCTCCCAGGAAGGCATACGGCGTGCTGTGTAACAGGCGCTGAGCTCCCACCCTCATCCCACCCCACCCCACCCCTTCCTGGGTCTCTGTATAATTAAGCATCACCACCTTCGCCGTGGAACTGCAGTGACTCACACCGTCGGCAGACACAGCATTTATTAGAATAACGCTACCTACCCCGATGATTGTTAGACGCACACTTCACTCTGACGGCGAGGATGGTTATTGGAGTGCATGTGAAGATGGGAAGGTGGGGAGAGGGAGGGGGGCTGGTTAAGATGCAAACCTTCAACCACTTCAAGACTCCAGAGCACAGCTTACATTTAGAAAATAAGCGGCTGCCAACATCAGAATTGAAATGATACACTAGCCTACGTACAAAAATTGTCATATGAGTGTGTGTCTGCACTGTGTGATCAAAAGAGCTGTCTGGAAATGTACACCCTCTACAGAAAGGTAGAGTATAGTGAAGCTCAGTAATGAAAGATCTGTAATTACTGTGTAGTGAACAGTAATGGTAACCTCCCACTCTACAGGCTTTTGACAGCCATACGGCTCTCTCTGGGGAGCATTTCTTTATATAACATTGCTCTCTTGTCCAAGTCCTATAGGAGCTAAAATACACTATGTAGTTAAAATTAGCTCCACACTGACAAAAAAAAAAAACAACAGTTATTTTATACTTACACATTGTTGAACCAGGAATAATAATACACTGACATACCTGCGATGCATAGGGACATTTTTCTGCATTATATAATGTTACTTTTGACAGTTTAACAACCTTTTTTGCTGATAATACTTGGATAATTTTACCACTACTTGTCCATATGTACATTGAAAGTGGTCGCTGTAATTGCCCCTCATGTCTATGCTGCCCGTGAGCATAAATTCCACAGTCTTCATGAAAAAATGCATTATAATATGAGGCTAATATCATGCTTCAACAGTTAATTTAGCACAAAATTTCCCCTGTTTCTGCTTCCGTGGACTGTGTTTTCTTGCAGAGCTGCAGAGGAGAAACAGTAACTAAACTAAAAAGACCTTCGGAAGATGCCCACTTGATTTGAGCAACTGTGATTACTGAAGCGTCATATTAGCTTCGGATGAACTTCAAAGTTCACTTTTGCACAGAACACTGACTATCGATTTTGTCCTCCATCTCTTACATTGGAATAGCATCAGTTTATGGCCGGTATGGAGAGTAAGGAATGATCACAGCAACCATTAACTGTTTCAAAGTACATATGAGCATGTAAGTGTCGTTTTAAAGCAGACTCGATGGATTATGGGGTGGAAGATGCCTTTATTAAAGGGCTAGTTCGGGTATTTTGAAGTGGGATTGTTTGAGGCGCATAATCAGTGTATTACCTACAGCAGTGGTCAGCGCAGACCCAGTTTGGAAAGCAGAGCTAAGCACTGGCCTTTTTTTATGTGGCTAAAATATTTTTTTTTTTTTTGCTGACCCTGTCCACAGCAGTGAATGTGGCATGTGACTCAGCTTTTATTAGTAGGGCGTATTCTTGAAGAGAACCTGATTATTCACTTTTTCCAGCTGGTCCTCAGAATCAAGCCAGAGGCCCGGAGGCGGCTGCTGCTGCTCTCCAGTGACCCAGAGAAATCTCTGTGATCTTTCATATCACTTTAATACTCTGATAAGGTACGACTGTTAGTGTGCAATGAATTCCTCTATGATCTACTCCTGCATGTATGTGCCTCTCTGCCAAGCTGCTCCTTTTGTTGTTATTTGCATTGACACATGCACGGACTGGAAAAGGTCAGTGGCTCCTCCCATGGAGGAAAATAAGAGAACCTCTGGATCATGACATCTGCATATCTATGAGCCAGAGAGAGTGGTTGTGACTCGCCTCCGTGGATTTATTGACTAGCATATGAGTCTAAATGGGGAGTCATAATTGTGTGGAGACGAAGGAATCCAAGCAGGCTATATTATGTTAATGTGGCGTCTGCGAGAAGAGAAGAAAGGACTGTGGAGTAGTATTTGTGTTTTCCTGCCACTCAGAGAGTCTGCGTCTCATGAAAGCAGCCAGCTTCAAGGTTTCTGCTCTGTGTGTACTAACCAGAGCTATTCATAGCTTTGATTGCCCCTGAGCAGAGCTTTGTCTGTGTAAGTGACTTACCAAAATGTGCAAGCTGCAATGTCTGAGGAATGACTGTATGTTTGTGTGATTTCTTTTTTTTTTTTTTTTTAACTGTGTGTTTAAATCCTTCATTTTTAGTTTTCTTTTTAGGAATGTGGAGTGATATTCATTCAACTCTGCAAGAGAGACTGTTTGTGGAGTGAATCTGTAGACAGCGGGGAGCAGCCAGCACCTCTCAGTCAGCCTCTGACTTGTGTGTGCTATTCTAACTTTCCCACGCAGACTTTTTGGGGGATTTTTGTCCGGACAGCTTCAAGCCTGCCAATCCTCATTACTGGCTGACATGGTGTGAATTGATTAGAAAGATTTTTTTTTTTTTTCTGAGAGTGAAAGAGCTGACTCCCCCTGAACTAACTGCACAGTACACAGTCTATGTTCATGTTGATGTGTGACCTGTGCGTGTACAGTAACTGGACAAAATATTATAGACCTGTACAAAAAAGAAAACATATAAAGGAGCAAACCTTTGTACATATAGAGGAGCAGGAGTGATGTGGAAACATTTACATCACAGCTTTAACCTTGGCAGGGCTTCATAAGGGCATTCATTCATCGGTGTGGAGATAATAGGTGTTATTTTGGGCAGAAAATACTGCCCAATGACAAACAGTAAAACAACAGCAGTGAGCCATCAGAGATCTAAACTTAATGAATAAGTTGATTTATTTGTGAAACAATTATTACAAACTTGTGTACAGTATGTCATTGTTTGCGTCAATTACCATGTTTACCCTTTATTGTTTTAGGGAATTATGATATAAATGGTGCTCACAGTTTACCCCCGGTCCAATGATCCTCTCAGGACACATCTGGATAGCTGCATAAAAAGTTCAGGTTCAGGTTTTGTCTGATGTTTTTAAGATTTTCCCTCCTTTTTAAGAGCTATGTATTGTTGAGCGCATCCCAGGATTTACCCACTGAGCACATCACCGTCTTTTCTGACTTTTTGGATGGTATATTGTCATTTTTGAGGCTGTTGTTATTGTGCACCCAGTTATTTCGTCCACACGTTGTCAAGAAGATGGATAAAATATAACAACATCCTGTTTTGGTGACCCCTCCCTCTGTTGTGTAAAAAAACCCCCAAAAAACGTGCAGCTCCCCTTGTTTAAACGTAGCCTTCAGTCTCATAAAAGTGAAATTAATTTAAAATTTCTGAAGTTTTCCCCCTGACAGTGCCTTTTTTTTTTTTTTTTTTTTATAAATGTGCTTATACACAGGTGTGTAATCCACTTTTCCTGTGAGGACTTGGTGTAGCCTGGCCTGCTCAGTAAAGGGCAGATTGGGTTTAAATAAATGGCTTATTGTGCTATTAAGGGAAACAAATTGCGTGGCATGACACATTCTGCTCGGAAGACAAATATATGCACAGTGCACAAACAAATATTCTCCCTTCGTGGTTACAAGGGAAGCCTCTACACAGAGCCAAGCACTAGGCAAGCTACTTCTGTGTACCGTGTGTGGGATTAGATTAGTGACACGGTGGCGGATGGAGGGGCGGCTGCTAAGCTCATATGCGAGTGTTACGTAGAGGTCAAGCTGTATATCATGAGGAGTACTGCAGGGGCCTTGCACAACAAGATCATAATCTGACGCCAGTGTTTATTCAGACCAAAGGGATAATATCTGAATATCACATAACAACGTCCAGTGTGTTCTCTCTACAGCTTACTTTCTCGTCTCCTCTTCATGAATTGCCCTCAGGTTAACATTTCTCATCATAACAAGGCAGTTTAAGGGAATTATTTTGCCCCACACAGGGATGCTTTCTTGCAGTGATGTGTGTCAGGACGGTTCTTAATGACTTCCTTGTGTTTTCAGTGGCCCACCAGTCAGTGTGTCCTTGACTCTGTCAGCTGCGTAGCTGCCGGGATAACATAAGGAGCACATCTACAATCCTCTGTGTGTGTGTGTGTGTGTGTGTGTGTGATGTGTTGTGCAAGTGAGCGAGAAATCTATATGGAGTGTATATGCATGCGTAATGTACATGTTTGTCTCTTTAAATGTCTTGTATTCCTTTGTCTGTGCTGTGTGTGCAGACAGTGCAGCAACCCCGTCCTCCACTACAGCACAGGCCCAGGCTCCCGCTCCTCAGACATCTTGTGAGTCTCTGGTGAGTAATCAGGTAATTGATCATAGAGACAGGTAATTATTCCTGTGCCAAGCTCACTGGCAAATGAAAAGTCCGGCAAAAAGCATCCGTCTCATCCAACACAGCCTGGAGTAAGAGGACAAGGGAAGAGTAAAAATGGGACTCTGGGAGGATAGATGGCCAAACGAAAAGGCCTTAAATCACAAGCGAGGGCTTTTTATCCCATTTTGTCTTGGAGTATTAGCGAGGTGTGTGTTCCAGATGTTCATAACCACAGCTTGAATGAACAGGGAGATTAAAGGGGTGCATTCTGAGGGATTTCTGTTCAGTAACTTAAAAACACACTTCTCTTCCCTTGGTCACAATTTGGAAGTTTGAACAGAGGTTTGAGGTTGTGACGACAGCGATCCAGTGATTAGAACATTTCAGCGGTCGTGTAGTGTGTTTTCGTTGGGGCCTGCACTCTGCGGGTTGTAAAAAGGTGAGCTACTGTCGCCGTGACAAAGTGCTTACAGGCAGAATTTTGCCTCCCCCTGCCTGCATCTGTGATCTAGATTGCTTGCTTCATTGGTGTCATTTAGGTTTGTTCTGGAGCAGTGAGTAAACCAATCTTCTTACATACACCCCTGTCTGCAGTTTGCCTTGATTTATGAACAGGGAATAACCCAGTCGAACTTGAGGCTCATTTGTCACCTGTCATTAAGATGTACTGGTAAGGTGTTTTCCTGTTACAAATAGCCCCCCTCAGCCCCGTCAGTAGTGCTGTTGCTGCTGCTGCTGCTGCTGCTTCTGGGGCTGTATTGTGGAGAGCAGTGAAGGAAGAAGAAAAGAAGAAAGGAGCCTTGCTGCCTCTCCAGATGTGTGCAGCTCACACAGAAGGGAACGGCATTACGCGTTGTCCAGTTTGTCCGCCGTAATCGCATTGCCGTCTACACCAGAAGATCTCGTTCCCCTCACGGCGATCACTCATTGTCATTTTTCATCTTTGCAAGTGAGTGTGCAGTGCCTTTTTTCCCCCCACTCACCCCGTCCTTGTGCACACCCCTCCACCACATACAGAAGTGGTTGCGCTCTTGTGGGCTGAAACTCCCACTGGAGACAGACACTTATTTGGCTCCAGGATAAAGCTAGATGTGTGCTGAATTGAAATGCTAAGTCTAGCATGAAACTCCAGGGCCATAGGAGACTAATCAGTTGTTGAAAGACAAATAAATAAATAAATAAATAAATAAAGGCATGCTGCAAATCTAATTTAGCCAGGATGTATGCTCATGCATTTTCTGAGACTGGCTGCTGCTAAAGCCTTTAGTTGTAAAACACAAGCAAGTGCATGATGTTTTTTTTTCTGCCTTTGTTTCAGTGGAAGGTGATGGAGGGATGGAGAGAGGGAGGGATAGAAAGGGACGTTAACCCTAAAAAGGTGAAAGAGATGAGAGATGAGGGGTGAGTCTGGCTGAATGTGTGAGGTTGGAAGAAGCACAGATTTTCAGATTTGTCATTAAATATGTATTGCTCTCAGCAGAAATCCCTTTAAACACACTCCCTGAACTGACATTCAGTTGGTATCCTCCAAGCTGTATGGGGGGGGGGGGGGGGGGGGGGTGAGGAGTGAGGCGGGTGGGAAGTGAGACACACAAAGGATAGAGACACAGAGAGAGAGAGAGAGAGAGAGAGAGAGAGGGGAGAGTATGTTTGACAGGAATAAGAAACAAAGGCAGGAGAGGCTGTCTGAGCCGACAAACCAGTTAACGTAGCTTTAATCAAACAAGTGTTAAATATTCAGAGTGTAAACAATGACAGAGAACATGAAATATGAATGGGAGCGTTGTTAACTAAATACAACTTCAGATCTTCCAGATTGTTCTTTCCCCGTAAAAGCAAAATTGAAGCTACTGTTTAACGAGTGAAATAACTGGAGCATGTGTGACAGCTAAGATTACACATAACGACACCGCTAACACTCTTTAATACCTGAGTCTTATTATAGCATTCGGAATTGAACTTGTAGGCTTAACAGTCTATTTCCAGGGAGACTCTCTCATTTACCTGTTCCTTCGCAGGGGCGCAGAGGTGCTATGATGAGTTGTAACAGAGGCCTTTCTAAGGGCGCAGCTTTAAAGACATACAGATGCGTTTGTTCTAACCAATACAGGATCTAACAGTTTACAGAGTTTGGTGTTAATCCCCCAGAGTCAAACTATTTGGGCTTCCTTCCAGATTCATCATTTTGCATCAATATTCAACAATCGTGCGCGGAGAGATGCGTCGTAGAAAATTAATTTCTCCACCAGCAGGCACCTCAGTAGCCCAGAAGGCAGAAAAAGTACAAGACATGTTGCCTTTTAAGTAACAAGCACAACTCTCTGTGTTCTTTTTCTTGAACTGGAAAACCTTGTTTCTCATTTTCGGCATTATACTGTTCTCTCCACCTACATGTAAAACAACAGCTGAAGGCGACAGGGTGAAGTCCAGTCTTTGGTAGATGGTAAAATGTAGAAAATGTCTGACAGAGGCTGAAGGGAACTGGATTCAATCAATCAAACAAGACAAGGAATAAATCCGGCTTTAGTTTGCAGCCACGCTAACAGCTTCGTGACACTGTACTGCTGCTGCCAACGTCAGCATGCAAACAAGATGATAATAGCAATGTTAACATGCTGACGTTTAGCAGTTCATCATGTTCCCTATCATACTTTAGCGTGTTTGCATGCTGACATTTGATAATCAGCACTAAACACATAGTGGAGCTAAGGCTAAAAGTATTGGACAGATTAACACAACATCTCCAACTAAAACTATTAACATTGTTTTGTCTGCTACAGGATACAAATCTGTTTTGCAAATCGTGTGCTCTGTTGTCTTTCCAAAAACAAATCTGCAACCAAAAGGGGGAAATCTATATTTAATATCTTTTGGTTTCATGTTGATGGTTTTGATGCTGCCCCCTAGTTTTGCATTCATTAGTCTGGTACAAATAATCTAGTGTGCATCTACATAGATGGAGACTTTATTCAAATTATGCATAAAGGTCACATTGAGAAAGACAGCAGCCTGCTACGCAACACACACAATAACCCGTATTAGCTTACTCCATCTTATCTAACTTACAAACTTGAACACATGCCTTGTCCTGCACCTTAGCTTCTTGAACGACCAGCAAATGTTCAGGGAGAGAGCACTGTTGATATCAGTTAGGCTAGATAGATAATTAGCTGCTCAGCTGCAGCACAGTACATGTCATCATCAGCTATCTGCAACACTTCACTTTGGTCCAGTTAGTTCCTGGTGTGTTCTTTATTCTTCAGTACAACACACTGTCTGCCCACGGCATGTAGGCTACAGCACAAGTTTGTTTACTTTGTCTCTTATCTCGTATGGGGCCTTCACACCGCCGCTCACTACTGCATAACTCACTACCTCCAGTCAGGTCAGCGAGGGGAAGGCAGTGACGGCATCATGGCGGGCAGTTTGTAACCACCTGGTGACAGCAATCACTCTTGAAAACTTTTTTAGGGGTACGCTCGTTCAGGTAGGTGTTCTTCAGGGTGGGTGCTACACTATATGGTGTGAAATGGCTTGAAGGTCTGATACCAGCAATCTGGCAGCCTGCCAGCTGCTGTCAATCAAAGAAAGCAGATAGGGACACACCCCTCCAGCTAGCTGAGATGAAAATGAGCATCTGAGATATTTTTCCAAAGATCGCTTTCTGCCTTTTAAAGCAACATTATGTAGATATTGGTATTTCTGCAACTTAGTGCCCCAGTTTGACAGTGTAATACCACTGTTGTACATGTAGACAGTTATACACATTTCTTATGATCAAAAACTAGCGAGCCAACTGGTTGGTGGATAAGTGAAATATTTGACTTTCTGGTGGAGCTAAAGGTGCTGCGTCCTCTGGGGACTATGAATGTTTGCACAAAATTTTATGGAGACATGACTGACATTGTTATTCCATTGCAACAGTCACAGTTTTGATTGTGTTTTGATCTGATTGTGTACTGTAAAAACTGGCAAAGTGTCAAAAGAACTAGGTTAGGTGAAAACACACGTAGACACACCTTGAAAAAAATCCCGAGGAATAATACCCGGTCACTGTGCGAGGCTGCCTCTGATCTCTATCATTCTAATCGAGCGTCAAAGATATGAAGCGTGTCAGCGCCTGTTGCTTAAGGCTAAAGCTACCATGAAGATCTAGGTGTGAAGAACACATGTCAGCAGTAATGGGTGGAAATTCATGTTAGAGGTAGATTAACCTGTCTTCAATAATAACAGGTATCAGGCTCAAACAGTTTAAGTAGTTTACTAAGTATTACCTTCATTCTTCATTTGTGTGCCAAATGTGTTGCTGTATTCTAGGTAAATTATTGCAAGGTGCAAGGAAATAAAGGGTTTAGTTGGAGTTAGTGAGTATCATGTATTGAATTGTTAGTCTACTTACACTGAATTGCATGGTTTGTTATCATAATTTAGAACAAGCCTTTTGGAGTTCATTTACTTCCGAATGTTTCTGCTCAGGCATACGATAACACGAGTGCTGCCTGATTAACTTTGGTCTAGGTTCCCTCCAAAAGGTATGTTTGTTTACAGTAATTACGCTGGGATACATTTTATTCCTGCTGTGTGTGTTGATTTGAGCGCAGCCCGACTCACTAAAAGTAAAAGTAATTGCATCCAAGATTGTCAAAAAAATGTCCACTTGTCCTAAAAAAAGCTTCACAGAACTCTAAGAACATTTCCCTTAAATTATTTAGTACTCATTCTGCTCCTCTGAGGCTTCTTTATCTGTTTCTATAGGGAAGCAGCATCTACATTCTCCTGACAGTATAAACCAATATTTAAAATACACAGCCACACGCACAGATTTAATATCCCTGTAGAGAGCTAAGTGTTGCATATTATCCGTTAGAAAACAGATATCTTCACCAAAATAGCTACAAACTTCATGATTACAGATTATTGTATGTGTAATTTAAGTTTTTTTAACACTTTTTTTTTATGAATACTTGTCAAAAGAGACGTTACAAGACCAGTGAAGAAGTGAAAGTGTTTTAAAATTTTGTTTCCGTTCTGTGAGGGGTTAATCATACGCTCAGTGCAGCAAGACTTCTTAGCTGGAGCTCACCCTGATGAACGCAGGTAGTGGGAGTCCAGTTTGCATAGCTCCCTGCTGTGACTGATGGTTAGAGAAACAGCTAAATTGCATTCACAGGCTCAGTGGGAACTGCTTTCTTCCTCCCTGTTGTTCTAATCCCACAAGGTCTGCAGTTAAACCCCAACTGTTTAATTAAATGGTGACTAAAATCGCTATTTTCGTTGCTTTCATCCAATCCTCACAAAATGTGGTACATAATAAATTTCGATTATCCCCCCCGTTCATTTTGATATGGCTGAATTCTTGCAGGCGTGGCCTAGTTCACACATCTGCTGTCATAACTTGTCTACATGTCGTGCAGCTACAGCCACATTTGGATCACAGATGCAGACTGTGTCTCAGGAGTGATCCTGACAAATTTTATGGTACTTCACCTAAAGGTGGCGCTACATCGGCATGCTAATTTCAAATGGCTACAACTCAGCAGCTCTGAGTCTGACTAACTTGTTTGCACAATTCAACTTTGTACAAAGCCCCGATGTTCACAGTCGTGTTACTGTCAGCATAATTTTCTGTCTCTGTGCCTATGTTGTTGCAGACTACACACTTCTAAACTCTTTGAAATACTTAAGCACTAAACTTTTTTGTTTTGATTACGTTAGTTCTGATCACAACTGATACAACTCTATAGTCTTTGACACCTGCAAAGAAATGTGATTTTCTTTCTTTGCGCATTTTATTTAATCATAATGGTTTCATTCTGTTTACTTTGCATTAAATCTTATTTGAACTCAAACAAATTAATCCCAGAGTTTCTCCTACTGCTCATTAAAAACAAGGTGACACAGCTGACCTCTTCTGTGCCCGTGCAAAAAAGTCTGCTGAGGAATATTTTACACTTTTATCTGGATCATCACATGAATAAACCATTTTTTAAATGATATCTAAATAAAAGTACAATTTTTTTGTATTGCACCTGCATTGTACCTCCGCTCTACAATGTGTTACACAGAGGAAGGCGAGGTCTTGTGATGTTGTTGTTGTTAGTCGGGGTTAAAAGTTTACAGAGTGACAGTGCAGTCGACCAACTCCCACCCGTCATTCATCCTCCGCTGAGGCCACCTCTGACTCATCAAGTCACAAACAGCCGTGAATCATAGAGAAACGGCCAGAGAGAGTTCTGTGTGCACTGTATATGTGTGTGTGTGTGTGTGTGTGTGTGTCCCTGTGTGTGGGCAGCGAGTGGAGGTGCCAGGAGTACAATAAAAGGTTTTAATATGTCCTCAAAACCACATCAACACAGAGCCTCTGTGGTTGATACCAGCGGGCAGATGTTTATCTCCAATCAATATAAACACAATGAGATTACAACAAACTCTTATCATCTGTCATCTATTACAGCCCGGCTCCAGTAAATATACTGTTGTTGTCTGCACTACCTGTTGTGTAGGGAGGGGTAAATCCTGCAGCAGTCATCTGACTGAGCAGCTTTGAGTTTCCGTGGCAGTGGTCCAGTCAAAGCTGTGGTGGTGGTGATGATGATGAAGCGAGCTCAGCTGACTGAGCCCTTCCCAAGCTTTGTAAGTGGTATCATGAAAGCACTCAAACATGTAAGGGCATATCTGATTTGCAAACCAAATTCTCTCAGCCAAAACGGTCTCTTTCAGTTGTTCACAAGCAGAGTATATTAAAGAACCATTTGACAGTAAATTATACCAGCTTTTTTTTTGTACAGCTGCCACAAGCTGCAGATAAACTGACAGGATGATAAGTTAAACATTTGTCATCCGATCTGCAGCCGCGAGATCGCAGTGACTGAAGCTTTTTGTAAAAGACTGTTGCGGCTGTAAACATCTTGTCATTTACACGTGTGCTTTTGACAATTTGTAAACATGCATTCTTAAAATTAACTTGCTTTTTTCCAGATACATTAATAATATGAAACATATTAGTCTTGTCTCTCTGCATGTAGCCTCCAGTTCCCTCACACTTACCTGATCACCTTCACCACTTGCGGCTCATCATCCAATCACCAGTGCAGTATATAACCCCGGTTCAACCTTCCAGACTCGCCAGATTGTTCAGTGTCCCAACACTACGGCCAAGTCTTGTGCTCTTTGTGCCTTCTCCAGTTCTTGTGATTTTCGCTGACTCCATTCTCTCTGTGCCTCAGGATCCCCTGCCTGCCACTCACCTGCCACGTCCAGCCCTTCTTCGTTATCGCTCCCTGTCTCTGGAACCCAGCCACCACGAGCCATGCACTGTTTGGATCTCCTCACCTCCTGACGCCCACCTTCTCCTGCTCTATTTACCCCTCTGGGTTTGTTTAAAAAACCCTTTTTTGGACTCTCCTCAGTCTTTTGGTTGTGTGTTTGCATTTTGTGTGTCCACTTCAGTTCTACATAACACCTTCATCTTTTTCCACAATTTATGTTGCAGTCCCTCATCAACACACTGCACCCAGTTCCCCATAATCACAAAGTTTTTTGCAAAATGTATTAAAAAGAAAAAAACTGAAGTATAACGGGGACATATTCAGATCAGCTTTAAATTTACAGTAGCTCAGGTGCGTCCCGTTTCTCTTGATCATCTTTGAAATGCTGTTTAACACCTGTCTATATAAAGTCTCTCAACTGCATATCAGAGCAAAAAACGAGCCATAAGGTTGAAGGAACTGCCTGCAGAGCTCAGGATTGTGTTGAGTCACAGATCACAGTGGATCCTTTGCTGCAGTGAAGGTTCCCAATAGTGCAGTATCCTCTATAATTCTTAAATAGAAAAAGTTTGGAAAAACCAGGGCACTCCTTAGAGTTGGCTGCCTGATTGGGGCATTTGGGGGAGAAGGGCCTTGGTGAGAGAGGTGTCCAAGAACCTGATGGTCACTCTGGCTGTGCTCCATAGATTCTGTGTAGAGATGGACGAAACTCCCAGAAGGACAACCATCACTGCAAGACACACCGATCTGGGCTTGGCAGAGGATCCAGACAAAAGCATCTCCTCAGTGAAAGATGCACGAAAGCCTGTTTAGACTGTCCAAAAACAAAAGAGCATCTAAAGTCTGATGAACTTAATTCTAAGCATCATGTCTGAAAGAAACCAAGCATTGCTCATGACCTGCACTATACCATACTGATGGTGAACCATGGTGGTGGCAGCATCTTTCTGCTGGGGTGTTGAACAGGTGTCAAGACAACGCAGGACAACATAGCGACAGTTCTGTGATTGTTCTTGAGCGGTCCAGCTAGAACCTGGACTTGAACCCAGTTGAACATGTTCAACGGTCCCCATTCAACCTGACAGAGGGTCTGGAGAGGAGAAAGAAACCCCCAAATCAAGGCGTGCAATGCTTGTCACGTTATACCCCAGTGCTCTCGAGTTTACACTGCCAAAGATGCTTTAAAATAAAGTCTTACATCAATGGGTTTTTTTTTTAAATTTGCAAACACTGATAAAACCCTGTTTTCTCTTTGTCATTATGGGCTATGGAGCGTAGATTGATGAGAGAAAATTGAATTCAAGCAACATAACAAAATACAAAAAAAGTGAAATGTTCTCAATACTTTCTGAATGCTCTGTACATCCGAGCTGAGACTCTGAGCTTATATCTACTAAATCCCATTCTGTGCAGGAAATAGTGCAAGCTGATCACACACATTACAGTATGCCAACCGTATTGCCCCTCTGAACAAGACACTCTACACAGTAAATGTAAGACACAGATGCAGACATGCATAATGCATGAGTGTTGAGCAAGTGTTCACATTGCGATACGAGTATGCGATGTTGAGAGTATTTATGGCATATTGTGCCCTGAATAATGACTCCAAATACACATATGTACGCACACTCACACACACAAGCACATATTTGCATGTACAGTGGTGCACACACACACACACACGCACACACACACACACACACACACACACACGCACACACACACACACGCACACACACACACACTCTGAACAATCTCGTCTGCTGGCAGTACAGACGGATGTCTTCTTGGCTGCACAGAACCTGTATCAAAGTACCTGTTTGGCTTGCACTGAGCAAGTAATGACATGTACACAGTATTATTGCATGCATTAAGAGAAATGTACACTACAGTCCTCACCAGACTGTCAGTTCTATTCAGTGTTAATAATGAGAAATCATTACTATGCTGCTCTTTACATCCAGAACAGATTTAGTGTACTGCGTCTATTGATCACTGAGCAGAGGAGGATACTGTATCTGTCTGTTGGGAAGAGGCTGTTTACTGAGGCCTTGGATGCTGCAGCTGGTAAACTTATTGACCAGTAACAAGTATGTTCAAATAAACCTTGCTCATGAATATTGACTGACGTCCCATAAAATATTGACGAGTGTGCTGTGCTGCATCCTTGGTTGTGTGTTTTTGCTTATTTCCCTGAAGATGTATGGGCGAATGTAAATCTGGGAATTATTCTTTTTAAAATAAAAAGTATTTACATAAATGTTACAGTCTGCTGTAAATAGTCTAAAAGATGTCTTTACCTTAATGAAAATATTTTTAAAAAACATGTTATTTATCATTTAATGGCTCAGTGGTTTGTGTTTATTCAAAATGTAATCTCATTTACAGACCTAATGAATCCTGAAGTATCCCCCAAATTTCATTCATGCAGGATAAGTTACTACCACAAATCTGACTTTAATTAAAGTTATTATGCATCTGATCACTAAAATTGAATAAAAGATCCAGTGTGTAAGATTTAGGAGGCTCTATTTATCATGTTTTTGTACCTTAGAATGAGTCTTTCATATCTTCAGACACTGTGGGTCCTCTTTCACGGAGTCCGCCATGTTGAACCGCCATGTTTCAGTAGCCCAGAACAAACAACCTAAACACTGGCTCTACATGGGACCTCTAGTGTGTTTTGCCACCACCATATTTTCTCCTTGGGTCTAGGAAAGAGAGGGTGAAACGAGGGGGTTGCAGATTGCAACTACGCCTCTAGAGATAGTGAATGAGAAGGATAAGCTAACATAACATAAGATAAGATAGCATAAGATAAGATTTCACTTCCCCACTTTCTTCTATAGAGTTTAGAGGGCAGTCCAGGACAGAGCTGGCCTTATTGACCAGTTTGTTGAGTCTGTTCCCATCTCTCTCCGTGCTTCCCCCTCCTCAGCAGATGACTGCATAGAATATTGAGGATGCTACCACAGTGTCATAGTAAATCTTTAAGACAGTGCTGCACACTCCAAACTGAAACTACAAGTTATTTTAGCTTGTTTTCAGACACTTGCAATGCAAACATAATGATGTTATGAATATGAATTCATTTGATTGTAGTCTTTATGTGTATGTGAGCACAAGTTTAATCAGACACATATTATGACTTTTGAATGACTTATTTATTAAACAAGGAATAATAAACTCTGCATCCGCCTCTAAACGTATGAAATATATTGATTGGATCTGACCCCACTTGTTTCACAGCCTACTTGTAAGCTGACTTGACTTGGGGCATCACGCTGGAGACACTCAGACTTCGACATTTATGAGCTGGAAATTGAATTGAGACTTAGACCTCACGAGTTAAGTGACTCAAACGAGGGTCGTTGTGTCTCACATCTGTTGTTTGTTTGAAATAGTGCTTGGCGATATCCATCAATCACAGCGCTGCTTTAATTTGCACAATTCTGCAAGTGTTGCATTTTTTACGGCGTGATCTACTAATGTAATGAGCTCAATGCAGGAAGCTAAGGGGGCGAGGTTGGGAGCGGGTGGGGGCGCGGGGGTGTGGGTGTGCTGTGTTGGCTGCGGCTGCCGATTGGGGCAATGAAATCCCGTCATGATGACTGGAGGCCCACTGGGTGGTAAACGGGCCACTATCAATCAGCTGAGGAGGAACGGAGAACACATGGGCTCCGGAGCCTGCTCCATCCCACACACAGCCTCCAATTAAACAATTAGGGGCCGATGCTGCTCTAATTTGAAACATGGCTGGTCCTGCTGCACAAGGGCCTCCGCTACATCAGCAGCCCCTCAGCCACCCTACTCAATGCCACTCAGCATGCCCTTGAGTTGAACTCTAACGTCCCCATTGCTCTCTGTCTCGCTGCCCCCTCCTGCTCTTTCTCTTCTCTCTCTCTCGCTCTCTCTTTCTATCTGCTTGTCTCGCTCCCTCTGCTTCTGTTTCTGATCTAATTGCAGCAGTCCATATGGATGGTGGGAAAACTGCAGTGTCTGCAAACCTGGATGTATTTCCTGTGGCTGCTGTGTCCTTTACTATGGCACAAACTGCCATAATCTAAGCGTAAGGATAGCCTGCAGTGTCTCATTGTACATGACACCGGGTTTACAAAATAGAAAACGTCGTGACAAATATTCATGCCTGTGCCGGCGAAATAACTCCACACAGGAGCAGACATTGTAAACCTGAAAATTTACACCACCCTGAATGCTGCTCCCTTGGATGTGGCCCGTCCCTCAGTGTCACAAGTGAAGAAAATGACAAAGCACCATGTCACAGAGGAATGCCGGGCATGTTGTGGCCAGTCACCCAGGTCAGCCTCCCGACAGCGGGCCAGTTTTATGGTTTTGCTGACTGCTGCTTTTGATGGTGTAATTGTGACAATGATCTCATTCTCTCCCTCCTCTCTGCCTGGTCTCAAGGAGCTCTGTGCTCAGCCTTCTTCCCAGCGACTGGCAGTCAGGAGGGAGAGGTGGGTGGGGGGGGTGGGGGGGGGGGGGTGCACATTTCATTAGCTTTCAATTCATATTGAATTTATTAATCCCATGCTGGTTCTGCAGAGTGGAAGGCTGCTTAAGAAGGGGGAAAATATCTTCGATATAGACACCTTTTCCCTCCATCTGCTTGCAATGTGTGTGCAAAAGTGTATGAAAGAGAGGAGGAGGGAGGGGAGGTAGTGGAGGGGGTGAGGTGGAGGGGGGAGGGGGGAGTGGAGGGTAAGGAACCAAGAAGGCGGGAAGGGAGAGGGAGCATAACAACGACAGCCTAACAACAAGGGCTTGTGAAAAGACTGCAGCAGGAAAAAGTGTGTCAGATCATTTACCAGCGGGGATGCACGACTTCGTCTTTTTAAAGGCAGCAGCCCTGCAGAAAGGCTCTTGTCTAGTCAGCACTGCAACAAAGGCACAGCTATGGCTTTATTTGTGCGCCTGGAATGTTCCTGCATGCACAGGGGCAGCACCCGAACAACTAACCCTCAGCTCCATCAAGGGAGGGAACATGGCGCTAACCTCAGTCAGACCTCACCCCAGATAGAGAAGCAAAGCATTGTTGCAACAACTGAGCTGACAAGCACTTCACACTATTTAACTAGAGAAGTGACTCAACAAAGAGCGGCTCTCTGCCTAACTGCCTCTGAATAACACTGTTTGACGTCGTTCTGAAGAGACTCGTGTTGTAGCAAACTGGTCCTGTTACAAAGAAGGTTGTAGAGTTGGATTTGAGCATGTGTCAGCTGACAAAGCGCTGAATCCATTCATCCATAACTTTCGGAGACATTTGTTTGCATGGAAACCACCATTATGTTTTCGTGTTATAATGCTATGTTCACCTGCAAAACTACCAGGACGCTTTTTTAGTTGGAGCACTTGGTGGTTCACAGTCTGCTTTGCTTGACCCCTCACTCAGCGTGCTTCTACACACTTTAGCCACAGCTGCTCAGATGGAGGCTGAGGGCACGGAGCCAGCCTCTTTGCATCCTCAGCACTCTGCAGCCCTCTCAAGCTAATGACGAGGGGACTGCTCTCACTTTGTTATACGAAGAACTCTCAATTTGGCATTGCTGCGCTTGTGTCCGTACGTGGAAAGGGGCCACGAGTTTCCCATTCAAGTTTAGGAGTTGTTTTACAATGACAGCAGACCGGGGTGTAATAATGAAACATATTAGACAGCATTTTCTATCTATTAAAAACCTGTTTTTTTTCCTCACTCCACAAATTCAGAACCTGCTGATTTGGCGCATGCACAACACCTTAAGACTTTTCTTTCAGTCAGCCCCTCCCCCCTGCAACATACTTGATCTGACAAAGATCAGACCATCCCAGCAACACCAGCTGGACCTGTTGGTCTGCAGCTCACACCATCAGCCCTCAATGACAGATATTCCATTTCATTCATTAAATTATAAACAGGTTTCTCGACAGGATTTTCCTACTTCAAAGCCATTCAGGAGTGCTTCCTATGCATATTTGAAAGCAAAAATAGTAACTGTGTTTGTGGTGAACATATTGTACATTGCACAATGCAATGCCAAAAGACAATGTAGCAATAACGACACAGACGATTTCACAAATATCGCCTATTTCTGGTGACGGGAGACTTTCTCACAACATTTAAAGAATATAATTTTAAACATGTCTGAACTCAAGCCAAACAAAAGCCAGTTAAATGCTGTGCCTGATGTTCTCTATTTCTTTCAGTTCAAGTTTTATTTTCATCGCCTGGCTTACAAGCCAACTGCATCATTATGTTTTATGTTGCAGTACAAGTTAGATTTACTCTGCTCTACTTTCCAAGACGCGACTTCATCGGCAGACTCTCGGACTGATATGCCTTTATTTACATTTACATAAGTTTCCTGCATCCTCTTAAAGTGTATTTCTTAGTTCAATATTTCACAGGGGTTAAAAAGCTGACCATTATATGTATGTATTTATTTTATTTTTTTATTGTTGATTGCAAGGGCTGATTACCATCTGGAGAATATGAACCAAATACCCTAAGTACTTAAATCTCTTGCGCTTTTATTTTTCAGATCAGCCTCCTTGCTCTTAAAACATTATATCATTGTAATTCAAGCACAACCTTGGCTCTCAAGATGTTTTTATTCCACATTTTAATAACTTTGCAGTCAGGGCCAAGTGCCATTATGAGAGCAAATGAATGGAGTAAGTGCTTGTTCTCATTATTTTCAAAAGCTCTCCTCAGTCCGTCAGACCTTCAGACTAGGTTTGTGGGTGCTTGAGGGGGTAAAAAGGTCAATAGGCAATGTGTGTATATATGTTTGTGTGTGTGTGTGTGTGTCTGGTAGAGAGTAGAAAGCAAAGAGCACATATCTGTGTGTGCTTTAACTTGGGGGCTGGGAGGAGGGCTACTTTATTTGAACATGGCACGCTTGTTGACCCTCTTCATAACTATTCCTCCTCTGCAGAGGCCAACAATGGGATATTACCACTTAGCCTCTGTAAACATAAGTCACACTGTTGAACTGTGGACCTTGGAGTTGTGCTCTTAACTGCTGGATGCCTCAGCTGTGTCTCCCGTTGAAGGGAAAAACCTTTCCTGTCTGCATGGTCAATTTTATTGATTTACAGAAAGCTTTTCAGATAGGTCACGTGATTCTTGTGATCTTTCAGTGGCAGTGTTGTTTGTCCTGTCTCTTGCCCTGTGTCTAAGGTCATAGGATACACACAGCCAGGCTGAAGCCTCACATCTCTCTGTACTGTATTCTCACCTTGAGTGTTTCACGCTCTACCATTTGAGCATGTTAAATGAATACCGAGTCTAATTTTCCACGCGTTAATGTTTTTTTTCTTATCTGACCACCGGCGCTCATTAAATTCAGCCCGTGTTCTCTTTCTGGTGAAATCTCAGATTTATTATTCACTTTTTCATGCAGGATTTAGTCACACAACACTGAGACAGAGCCCTCTGGTAAATGCTCCTATAGCAGAATGGCAGGGACCACAGAGCATGTCAAATCAAATGTCAAAAGAGGAGTTGGCCAACTCCAAACTATCTTACACTTTCATTTCCCCAATATTCTCGAGTGTTGCTGGGATAGAATATATATGACAGAATGTCTCTGCGGGACTTCGATAAGAGGGAGCTTGAGATAAGTGAGAGAAAACCATCAGCAGATATGATAGCAATCTGTTATTCACATTAGTTACTCTGCTATGGCAACTGTGCTCATCGGCTGCACTATTAGATGTTTTTTTGTCTGTTAAACAATCTTATACAGATGGTATCATGCCACAATTGTTTTTTCGTATCAAGGAGAGTGATGATAAAGCGTGGGAAGCACTGAATGTGAGATTATCATTTATTCCTATGGGGAGATTTAAGGTTGAGAAAGCTGCTCAATCCTTTGGGATCAGATGAAAGACACAGAGCTAATGTCGTAGGGCCTTGGAGACCGCACAAAACAAGCACAAAACTCTTGTTGTACACTGGAATTAATGGGTTTAAAGTGATTGCATAATTAACATATCAATGCCGGATCATATCATTTAGATCTTGAATATTTCCTGTGTTTTTTTTTTTTCTTCTGTGAGGGACAGATGCTTCTTTGGTTTGGCAGCTTTGGTATAAAAGGAAACATGAGGATGTTGGCAATGGAAGAAATAGCTGAAGAGAAGAGAGCGTCCAAATTGTTTTCATCTGCAAGTCATACCGATGTAAGATCCTCCTCCAGTAAATGCCTAACAAACTGATCACATGTTGCTGTTTGGTATAGTGTTATCACCACACCTTCATGACTCCATCAGGGCCTGCTGTCATCACAACCTTCAAGGCCAGCTCTCAGTTTCTGTACTGTCAACAAAAAACGTCACAAAATCTGTCACAGATTACTATATATTTACAAAAACTACAAGGTAACGCTGACTAAATGAGTTACAAGAATGTGTAACGCTGGTATTACATGGCAAAAGCAGTGGCACTGCTAGAATAAAACTATCATAAAAGGGTTACACTTTTAGGCAGAGTAATTTTTCATTCATGAATCACAGGATAGCAGAGCGTGGGCAGGCTGGCCAACCAGTTTCCATTCATTTCTAAAAAAGAAACAACCATGACAAAGGACAGCATACACTGAATTATAATTAGGAGGTGTTGCACAATGATGGGACTCTTATTAATATTCCATAAACCTACAATGCTCAGACTTGGAAATAAGGGGAGTAATATTCTGGCTGGGAGTGTGCCTTGGGGGAAAAAGGGAAGGAAAGTTCTCTTGGCTGAATTTGGTTTAAAAAATCCTCGGTTGCCTGAAAAATTGATTGTACAAAACAGAATATTTTTCATACCACCTCAAAAAACATATAAATAAACCAAAGGGAGATAGTGATGTAAGAATTTGTAAAGGTATTTTGCATGACAGTGGCTGACAAAGTTGCATCACAATATTGTAAGTACAGTATATTTCATCACAAGCTTTTATACACAGCATGAGGGTTTGATTCATTGTTTATATGATCTATAAATGTCAGCTCCAGTAGCTCTGACTGTAACAATTATTTGCATGTACAGTTTACAGAGGGGAAACTCTGATACCCGGCTGTGACGCAAATTCAACAGGGCACAGAGGATCTCTTAAAATCACACTAGTGCAGACTACGGTACATGCACGCTAAAAGAACAGGAAAAACATGTTTTGTTTGGTTTATTTCTCTTAACAATTTGCAGCTGTAATTGAAGCCCTTTTGGTTTTGGCACAACACCAACTTGGATGCTGGTTGAATGAGGAGGATAGGAAGCGTAGCCCTCAGTCGTTTTCTCAGTTTTGCAATATTTTGGAAAAATGATATATATAACTGAACTCATTCCAGAGGAAAAACTCACAGAGTTTAATGATATATGAGTTGTCTGAGATTGAGTAAGAAATGATTTAGAAGAGAATGCTGGCTGCAGCCAAAAACCTGCAAAACAAACAAATGTAGATAATATCCTGAAAACAACCATGTGTCCTGATGAAGTGTCCTTGAGCAACATGTTGGTTGTATGTTTGCAGCTCCAGGGTGGTGTCAAAGAGGGTCACTGAAGAAAAACTGTATGAAACTGTTAAAGCTTAGCTGATGAATACATTAATTCACTGGTTTTATTTGTTCTCATAAGCAGTCTGTCAATAAAGAGGGGATAATGCTGTCTCCAAAAGTCAAAACTAATGTGTCAGAGTCAGTAAAAGTTGTTTGTTTAGTCAAAAATAATATAGGCTTAGATTTAGTGATATTAAACTTTTACCTCTTCTTGAGACATTTAATGTTTCTCTTTGACTTTCAGTTTGTATAGTTCAGCTTGCTCTGTTATTTTATGTACCATTTACTGTAGTGTACCAGGTGTCAGCACACTGCCACATCCTTTTCTGTAAATACATTTTATTTATTTATCTCTTGAAGTGTTCCCAGTGTGTCCTCTTGATGCAACTGCTTTTTAAATCACCTCCAGTAATATGCATTTGTTTTAATCCTGCAGATCTGCACTCAGAGTTCAGATTTCTGCTGTAAAAACGAGGTCAGACGTGTGCATTTGATCGAAATAAAACCCAAAACAAAGAGCGCATCAGTGCATCTCGGCTGCAACATTTTCCAACTGCAAGTGCAACATCACATGCGCTAGGTGGTGCACTGAGTAAGTGAGCAAGTTTATAGGGTTTGATCATTGGTAACAAAATCTGTTGCTCAGTAGCGCCACTTGCGCTGGCCTAGCGGCAATACCTATCAGTCTTGTGTTATTACAGCCCTCATGACCACGACAGTGTCAAGTCAGCCATAGTGAAGCACGACACGGCGTGTTGGGACTTTCAAAATAAAAGAGAAACGCATCGAAAATAACAGATATTACATATACATTAGAATTAACATGTAACACAACATCCATATGTTAAAATTAACCCGAGATAGATCTAAATTTAAATATGTACAGATAAATTAAACATTTGCAGCAAAATCAAACATTTGCAGAGAAATTAGACATTTGCATGGGATTTAAATATGTACTGAGGAATTAAAGAAAATGTGCAGAGGAATTAAACATTTGCATAGAAGATAAATATATAAGAAGTGCGTTAAGAAGTCAACCCGTGCTAAACATCTATACTATAAACTATATAAAAAGCAGAAAGGGGCTGTAGAAATAATGAAAAATGTTATATAAAAAAATAGAAGTGAGCGTAGAAATAAATATGAGAAGGAACTACAAACATGGTGACACAAACTACCAAAAGAAAAAAAAATCAGATTGAGTATTTGACTATAAATAAGAAAATTAGGTTTTGTTCGTGGCTTTACTCGTGATGTTAAATAAATTAAATGTGTGCTTTTATTTTGCCGAAAGTGTTGCCCACCTTGTGCCGTGTGTGTGTGTGTGCTTGACGAAGCTTTGACCACGAACGAGCCAATAGGCTGTGGAAGGCAGAGTTGTCCCTGTGGCCGCCATTAAAGAAAGGAATCCATGAATTCAAATGGAAACCAACAGGAACCGAGGCTGAAAAAAAATGATCGAAATAATCGTTGAAATATAGGGCCGATGGCAGATTTCGAGAGGTTTTCACGGGATGTGTTTCGTTTTTAGGCTGGTTTTTGCGATGGAGGAGTAAAGACAGGACGGTTTTTATTTTTTTTTATTTTTTTTAAAGCAGAGACCGTTTTTAGGGCTTAAGGGGGAGGGGGAGAGTTGCTTCTTTTGCTCTCCTTTTCTTTTTTTTTTTTTTGTTTTATGAACATTTTCCGCTCCCTTTTTTAAAAAAAAAAAATTGTGTGCTTTTTTGGGGGGGGAGATGTCTACATAAAGACACAACACAGTCTCTTTTTATCCGCTTTTTTTTTTCTTTAAATATAGCCACAGAGAGAGAGAGAGAGGGAGAGGAGAGAAGAGAGGAGGAAACTGCAATCGGAAAGGTTGTTGAATTAACTATCCTCCAAGCCAAATGTTAGAAAAAATATTTCTCGTTTGAATAAAGCCTGCAACATTTTTTTTTTTTTTTTTTTTTTTCTAGAAGCACACACACATTGCTGTTCTTTTATTTTCCCGGGAAGTGAAATGATGGAGAGTTGGATCTCGCAGTGAAGAAGAAGGATGAGTTCTTGTTATGTACCAAACGGGGCCAGCTTGGAGGATTGCCATTCCAATCTATTCTGTCTGGTAAGAGATTTAAAACTAAAGGAAAGCAGCCATTTTTAACTAGCTGAACAGCGGCTAAGCTAACGTTAGCCACACAGGCATCAGTTGATAGGAGCTTAGCTAAGGCTTACGGCCCTGTCGAGCTGACATCATTTCAGGACAACAAGGTACCCTAGTTCGCTTATGTTACCGTATTCCCTTTTGTTTTAACACCTTGCCACTTAGTTACAACCTCCCCTCCGTCCATGAGCAGCTTTTCGGCGACGTTTACGCTATTTTCCATTCTCAAACCAAACAAGTCAAGGTTAACGCCGCTCGCTTGCTTGTTTTTTTTTTTTTTTTTTTTTTTTTTTTTTAAAAGCTTCGTTTTTTGTTTTTTTTTTTACTACATTTTCTCCGAGCAACATATCGGCCCTGTTAGCACGGAAAATAACTGCCGCAAAGAAAAAGAAAAAAGAGTTTTTTTTAAGTTGTTGTTGTTGTAGCACTTTCTCCCTTTCGCCTCAACACCTTGTTTATTATTAACTTCCTATCTCGCTGCTCGTTGCATTTCCACTATGTTTTATCAAGCGGGTTGAAACACTTCGTGCACTTCAGTTTGTTCGGTTTAGTCAGTGAGACTACTTAAAAAAAGGGTGCTTTTACTGTGAAATACTATGTTTTTAAAATATATATATATATATTAAACACTGACAACTCCTGGAGGGACGAATGTCAATGCCCAACTTGCACAGCTTGTCGATAAAAGCACGCCCCTTATTATGCTTTGCTTACAAAGCTCTTTTCCCTGCAACTGCAACAAGCATGTAACAATATTATTTGTGCTCACAGTATTTGTTTGCAAGAGTTAATTATTTATGTATTATGTCATTATCTTGTTTGTCACTGGCTTAATCTCCTTGGACTTGATTTTCTAGTATTCACACCAACTAGGGCACAGGCCCCAGGCTGATTATATAATCTCTGGCATACATTCATGGACATTACAAACAATCTAGGTAGCTGCGTATCTAAACTACACTATGAACTTCCTACTACTATGAATTAGGATGAAGCGTTATGACGTGTCCCCCTCCTCCTCCTCTTCCTATTTGTGTGTCTCTGAATATCTTTTTCATCATATCGTGTTGTCAGTTGTGGCCAGGTGACATTACCCTCTAATCGTTTGT
Source organism: Protonibea diacanthus (assembly GCA_028641955.1). Taxonomy (NCBI): domain Eukaryota; kingdom Metazoa; phylum Chordata; class Actinopteri; family Sciaenidae; genus Protonibea; species Protonibea diacanthus. Next base: position 5,184,721 of record CM053990.1, on the reverse strand, counting down.
GGTTGTGAGATCCTACACACACACACTCTTGAGTTCACAGGCGTTCTTTTAAATCCCTCAGTGAGATAAATAGCGCAGTGAACCTCGGGAGTTCAGCACATGTAAAGGTGTTGCTTGAGTGTACAGTCCCTCCTCTGGCTGGATAATCAACGACATGGTCTGAATGTGTTTGTTGTTGCAGTTAATTGTCTTGTCAGCAGGCTTAACTACATTTCCACTCTAGGTTAGCCGGGCGAGTGTAAATGCTACCTGCACAAGCTGCATCCACAAGCAAGCTGCAAGTTGTCGATGCTACAATGTAACTTTTAGGAAAAGACATTAAAGGACACGGGACCACTTTGTGGTGCAGCGGATATTGCACGCACTCATGCAAAATGTTAAAAGTTAAATGAGGAGCGAGCGAGAGAGAGCAGAAAGACATCAATAGTAATGATGACATAGAATGTACTGTAATAACAACATAGTGAAATACTACACTGCCTTTACCACAAATTGACACAGCTTCAAAGCTGTCCACCCCCTAAAGGTAACATTTCATTGCAGAAAATCCCCACTCTCTCAATACTACTTAGTTGGGTCGATTGTGTGTGCTGAACTCGTAATTACAATGTTTACGACAGCACTTGAAGGCAGCGTTGGCTACAGTGGACAGACGAGGTAAAGGCTGGTAGTTGTGCTGCTGCTGTGCCTGTCTGGCTGACATTTTCCTGCACACTGAGACTAAGCATAACACCACTGCTGTTATGACTCACTCACTGAACAGACTCCACTTTGTGGTTTTATGGTGAAAGAATGCGAACACATTGTGGTGCTTTTTTCCCCCCCTTCGTTTTTCACTGGATAGTTTTCTGTGGAGTATGATACTACTTGTTGCATACTTTTTATGTGTTCTTTAAAAAGGGGGGTTATTGGATTTTAACTTGGGAGTGTAAATTCAGTTTGTCTTCCTGTACTGTGCATCTTTTGTAGATGTCTTCTCACAAAATTTGTAGCTGGAGCTGCCGTGCATTTCAGCATCGGAGTAGGTTCTAACATTAAAAAAAAAAAAAGCACTCTTCTCTTTGGTGCTAGCATCCAATGTAGCACACACGAGCTGTGTCTCCAGTAGCTCAAATGAAACCGAAATCGCACTTTTCTCTCCCAAAAAATGCAAACGCACACTTGTTAGTTTTGTGTTTGCTCCATGACGGGGTTAACTGAAAGGTGACAGAAAGGGAAACAGAACAGGAAAGGAGACATGGTAGAAGAGGGGTCATCTGCAACATGATTTGAGCAGCTTCACCTGTTGCTTGTCTCATATCTTGAAAGGCAGGAAGGCAGCTGTTTGAACACAGTGTTCCCTACTGAGACCCAGAACCCTAAGTGGCCAGAGGGAAGGTGAGCAGCTGGCAGAATCAAGGGTCGTAACCCCCCCCCCTCAAGTGCGCGTCACCTCAGGAAAACTTCCTGGCCATATCCAGTGTGGCTTTGGTCTTAGATTCCCCCTCCTAATGCAGTGGTGTGATTTTTGGCTTTGGCGTATGAAAGATAAAACTCATGACCCACAAACAGTTGCTCACATACCTGAACATTTATGAAGACACAGGCAGGGGGGAAAAGCTTGCAGACTGATAGCATTAAGTGTTCGAGGCACACTTGTGTGGACAGCCTGGAAAGCATGGACGTTGGGAGGAAACGCACAGATATCTTTGGCACCGTCTGTTTATGCACACAGGCTGCCACTAATTTATTTTGAAAGGACAGACAGAACAACTGCAGCAGGCACATTTATCCTTGATAGAGCAGTCTGCCTCTTGGATATTGTTGATGAGGAGCGCAGTACTGACGTGTCTGGTCTTTGACAGAGGGGCAATTCAGTTCTGCCTCTTCAAGCTCAGGAATATATAAGGACAGAGGTTAATCATTTGTCTCTTGTCCACAGTTTAGTTTAATACACAAACACTTTTGTGCAAAATCTGACTCTCAACACTCCTGACAGTCAGGACAGAGGTACACACTACAAGTAGTGTGACTTAATGTGTCTACACTGTAACTTTTTATGGCTTTTTAATGCTATTGACAATGTAATTTTAATGCCGGCTTAATTCCAAAATAATACAGCCTACAGTTAATCTGTGCGACTATACAGATCGCTTGTTTAAGAAGTAGACCTCTGTAATTATATTTAAAGGTCATGCAGCATTCAGCAAAACATTAATGAATGTAGCTTTTTATTGGGATGAAGTTGTACAAGATGCTAGACTTAATTGCAGTTTCCTAAAACGCTTTAATCAATCTTTGTTTTTCTGTTTCAAACCAAGAATGTTACCATCCAGCAACGCTTAACAGACTGCTGCTGTGTCCAAAGATAAACTTTTTGGTGTTTCAACAGGGACATTTTGTTTTATCCTATTGTTTGTAGAATCATAGATTACATAAACAAATTTTTACTCTCATCATTAGTTACATCCACTATGAATCAGCAGTGTAAATAGTTATTTCCTGTGTAAACAAAACAGAATCTGCTTGAAGTTTTATGGGAAGAGACATGTTTCATTGTGACTTCTTTTTTTTTCTCCTTTTCATTCTCCCAAATAATCTCTGCAGGTTTAAAATAAACTCATTCAGCTCTAGAGCTGCTTCAAAACACTTTGTCGCCTTTCTCAAACGTTTAGTCGGTGTAGTATTTACGTTTTAGCCGGTGTAACTTTAACAGAAACTCTGCTAGGGTTCAGTTTAAGATGTGTGAGGGCTCAGATTAAAACTTGTTGGCCTCGTGCTCTCTATTGTCCAAGCGGCGCAGAAGAGCGAGAAAAGAGTGCTCTGGATGTCGGTGAACACTTGTCAGCTCCACACACTGCAGCTGGTCAGCATCATGTATCGCATAAATTGTCATTGCACTGCAACAAATGTTTGCAGCGCCGTCTTTTCTCCGGTGAAATCAAACTACTGTACTCGCAATCGCCAAGTATTGATCCAGTGGAGTGTTTTACAGCTGGTAGTTATTGTCACTAGAGGCAATTAGTGTTTTTAAACATTGAATAGATTTCATATTATTTCAGATTAGGATCTGTTGATGTGAACACAGAAGCCTGTTAAGAAAATAATATCTTTTGAAGTGTTGTGCTGCGTCTGTAGAGCTATGATTCTTAGTTATTGAAGATGTAGGTACACAATATTCATTAATTACTGACTAATACTTAATAATTGCATGTTGGCAGCAAAACATAGTGTTTGGTTACCACTATATTTGCTGCCGTGAAAGTTTTTTTTTTTGCCGTATATTCTTAAGGAAAGATTCATAATGTATTCAATTGCCTGGTTGGCAGAGAAACTGCAGCATAGACGCAAACATCCTAATAGTGACAGAAACAGTCGCAAAAAAGGTGATGAATAGGACTGTAATGTAAGATGAAGAGTCTAGCCTTCTGCTCTTGTAGGCTGCTGTATTTCATTCACACATTAACAGCGCAGCAGCAGCAGCGGCAGTAGCAGCGGCGGCAGCAGCATTAATCAGTATTTTGGCTGTGACTGCTACTACAGCAGCTAAATCTCAGAAATGAACCAGGTCAAAGTTTCAGCGCCCACAGGATGTGGTCAGTCGGTTCAAGTTGCCCCGTGTGTGCAGTTGTACTACGGCAACTGTAGTTAATAACAAGACGCATGTCAGTGTTTTCTCTCCGTGTGCTGTTATAAAAGTCGCCTGATCCCAGGCTGAATGATGAGCTGCAGTATACACCAATTAAACACATGTTGGGGCGCCGGTTAACTCAGTAGGTGGAGCGTGCACCCCCCATGTACAGGCTCAGCGGCCCAGGGTTTGAATCCGACCTGTGGCCATTTGCTGTGTGTCATCCCCCACACTCTCTCTCCCAACCCTCTGTCACTCATCAGCTGCTACGATACAATAAAAGTTTAAATAAACACGTGTTTGTCAGCTTAGAAAGTCAGTCACCAGCAAATATTTCTTAATTATTTGTTACTTTTTAAATAATGTACGGGTAATCGATTTAATAATAGCTTATTTTCTTTAGATCAACTAATCAATGAATGGTCTAATTGTTTCATAACAGACTGTAAATGCTCATTTGCTGTGCTCACATTTTATTTGGCTGAAGGTTGCACTATATTTTTATAAATGTAACGTTTACGCAGAAGAACGTAGGGTAGGAAATGTTTAGATTGAGAGGCCTTTTAACCCTCTGTGATGCAAATATAAGACAACGCACTCGATCTCGACATTAACAAAATGTTAATGTTGTAACTGTATCCACTTTTGTGTTGTATCTGTATTAGATCTGGCCTGTGAGAGCAATCGTAATGTACATCTCCTTTGTATTAAGTGGTTGTCGGTTACAGCTGGGTCGTCCTTATAAAGCCTGAGAGCTACATTGTAAAACATGGAGTGAATTCATAAGAGATGTTTCAGACACAGGAAGAACATATCGATAGTATCAGGAACAAAAAAAAAAAATTCAAATGATTGTAACTAATATAGATGAAATGATTTCAAGCATGAGTAAGTGAGGAGAAAAGGCAAGAGTTTGTGAAACGCTTATTTGAATAAGACTCGTGTCAGTTAGCTTGATGCCTGACTGTCTGTGAGCAGCACATAATCACATCTAAAAGTGTGAAACCAATCTCTATGAGGAGGAGTGGCCCATAATAAAATCTGTAGGGCACTTATGAACAAAACCTTTTATGTGATGAAACACAGCAATGCCGTTGGGGACTGGCCATGGTCAGCGAAGACGACGTGGCTGTTCTCTTGCTAATTGCCTAAACTGTGCTGCTTATGATCTGGTTTCACAGTTAACTGTTGTCCCCACCCTCTCTTTGCATTGTGCGCACAGATGTTTCCTAGCAAGCTGCAGGTGTAATGTAGCGCTGCTCACACTCCAGCAGGAAAGAGCAGCCTTCAAACTGCTGCAGCTCTGTCGTAACGCACAGACCGAGCTCTCGCTGTTTGCACCTTGGAGCTTGTCCTCGGCATGTGTAGCAGCTTTTTGAAATCCTTAGGAGCCAGATTGTTCATCAGCGATCATGATGTTTAGATCATACGTCCCGACAACTGCTGTGTTAAGTTGTGACACAAGCATGCAACATTAGGTTTTTTTTTTTTGTATGCTTGGCAGATGCTTTTCCCCTTGAGTTAGTGGTGGAGAACAAATGAAACACATGCTTTCCCTTTATTGATATTTCACAGTTTATACTTCATCATTTTTGAGCAATCTGCCATGGTTCTTAGGTCTGTTAATGGTTTGTCCACCTGTGTGTGTGTGTGTGTGTGTGTGTGTGTGTGCGCTCGCTACGTCTTACAGCTTACCAACTTGTTGTGATCCCGCTCTGCTCAAGCTGACACCACACAATGCTCTGTTTTGACAGTCCCCAACCAACCCCCACCAACACCATCACAACTAACACCACAAATCTCCCAGCTTATCCCTAGCCAGGCAAAAGACCACTGCTTCGACCACAACCGCGGGTAATCACTTGTTCAGGCTCAGCGCCTCTGCACTTGAGTTAAGATATCCCCTGAATTGTAATGGATTAATTGGTTGAATATACAGAGGGACAGCTTGCCAACTCAGCCTGAACGGAATAGGACTAAACGGCATGAAAATGAACAGTGCGTGTTCGCACAGATTACTTGGAATGTCTACAGGGATAGATGGAGGACTGAGATTGCCAGCAGAAATGAGGATGTCAGCCTAAGGCATCTTGTGTGTTTTTGCGGTAGTTAGTGTGCGTATGCATGCATGCGTGTGTTTAGGTAGACACGGGTTGTCTGTCGGCGCTTGGGTGATAAGCAGCAGGGCTAGCTAGCAGTGGAGCGTAATGTTCCTGCTTTAACACTTAATAACCCCGCCAGTGATTTACTGCCTATGAGGCTTTTTCCTGTGTGTTTTGTTCTCTCTATAAAAGCCAGACAGCGTTTATAGAAAGGCAAATCACCCCCCCAGCACTCACCAGTAATGAGGATTAAGGTGGTGAGACCACATTTACCAGCATTAGTTTTTTTCCTATTTGTGTTTCGAACATGTTGTTCGTGGTGATATTGAAAACACCTGAAGCACAAGTACATAGTTTGTTGCAGAAACAAACAAATGTCCCAATTTTGGGGCAATTTCTCTTTTGAATCAACGCACTATGGCGCTCCATTTTCTTGTCATATAATGTGTATCTCTATCTTTCAATCCCCCCCCCTCGTCTCTCTGTTTTTTGTTCTTTTTATTTCAGTTTTGACAGCCTGGTTGTCAGAAGTAGTTGGTGGGTGAACTGCCCCATAAAAGAGGATTAATACCTACTCTTTACACTCTGTTCAGCACGTTTACTCCAAGGTGCTGAGTGGATCCTGAAGCAGCGACTCTGCACGCTAACAGTTTCCTTTCCTCTCCCTCTCTCCCTTCTTCCTCTTGTCTTACAGGCTGACTTGACAGGGATCAAATGGAAGAGGTTTGTGTGGCAGGGTCCCACCTCTGCTCCCATCCTCTTCCCGGTGACAGAAGAGGACCCCATCCTATGCAGCTTCAGCCGCTGCCTGAAGGCGGACGTGCTGAGTGTATGGCGGCGCAGCCAGCGGCAGGGCCGGAGGGAGCTTTGGCTCTTCTGGTGGGGGGACGACCCCAACTTTGCAGATCTCATCCACCACGAGCTTGCAGGTGAGGCCTCCTTGGCATACACTTAAGAGCATGTCATTTGGAAAACATTATGTATATTTTATTAAGCCGTGCAGGTACGTCTTTATGCTGCTTCCTCACTACATGGAGGTCACGGGGCAAGGTCGGCTACTGAACAACACCCAGAGTGCTTGTCGTGATTCACTGATTGAGTTCAACAGAACTGGGAGAGTGCTGACATAGTCTGACATCAAGGTGTTTTATTATAGTTGGAGAGCAGTTAATTTACCCCGCTGCTGCATGATAGTTAGGCAGATAGTCAGCCAAGTTAGCCTTCTTAGTTCTTTTGGCAAATTAGATGATTAAAGACGGACAGGGGACTGCTATTCAATTCTCTGAGTCACTGCTCTGGTAAGAAAAATAATCTATGAATATGAAATTCATCTCCCCTACCAATGCACCTTTTGTTGGACTCATTCAAGGTTATACAGCTAAAGGAGTGATGGCTGTAAAAGATAGCTGGAAGTGTAGAGGGCTCGCAGCTTTTGTAAAAGAAGCACTTGAACATCGATCACCCTGTCAAGATACGTTATTGGTTGTACAATGAAAAATGATACAGATTTCACTGCTTGATTGTCAGGTAGGCACAGGGGAGATACCCTGTAAGTGAGAGCCTCAGGGAAGTGTTAAAATCTGTGTGATCTGATACCTCCCTAATGCCCCTTTTTACCCTCCTCTGACTGATAAGCTATTCAGCCAGGCTGGTAGTGCCAGCACCTGCGGGGCAACTCCCTTTCTCTGGAGACACTGGGCATCATGCTGTCTCATTATTGCATGTGTGTTTCAAAGAGGGGGCATCATATTTAAGCGATTGCTCCCCTACAGGAGATGAAGCAGCACCTCGCATGTCGCCATTCCACAGAGGATGAAGGTATAGGAAACTGAGCTCAGTCCGATTATAACTTCTGAGAGATGCGCAGCGTGCAGGAGCAGTCATGCAGAAACGAGGCAAATGCATCCACCCCCTCCTCTCCTCTTTTTCCCTCTTCAGTAACAGTAACATCAAGGTGGAAGATAGAAAAAAGACCATCTTTATTTATGCTCTCTGCCATGTAGATTGAACTTTGGAGTCCTGAGCCAAGCACTGCCCGTCTGTGACCCTCCTTCATTACGGGACATTGTGCCTGAAGTGGACTCAAAATGGGAGCTGAAGGCTACGATGGTCAGCTCATTTAGGCCTAACGGGTCCTGGTAATTACCTGAAGCGTCTGGCTCAGGCCCGAGTGTGGTGTGGAGTGTGCTACATTTCAAGTAGGAAGGAATGGTATGGAGAATCTATATTTGGAAATTGTTCGGAGGCAGTGCTGTATTCTTATGCCGGTTTTGGGGAGATTAAAAGTGATATTTTTTCGTGTTTCAGGAGATAGAAATTAGCTAACCGAATATTGACGAGAAAAACAACTTCCTTCCAGGTATTTCAAAACAAAATGATGAATCATGTTTTGGCGGGAGTCTTGGCAAGGTTTGCTTCAGATATGTTCCTTGGATTTTTAACACCACATCTACAGGCCATCTATTCCTCTTGAGGATGATCTTGACGTCGACAGTCACAGAAATGTGCATCCCGTGTACTCGATGAGATATTTTACATTCCTCACTCCCTGTTTTCCTCAAGTGTTTTGCACCCTGACTCAACTGCGTCTCGGTGTGAATGGTTCCCAGATGGGCGGTGTAATCCGTGTTTCCTGTTTTGGAAGCTGCCTGTTCCTTTCTCTCTAGTGGAAGATGTCTTCCTCCTCCTCCTCCTCCTCCTTCTTCTTGAGCCCTTTCCCCTCCTGTAGTTGCTGTGGGGCTCTGCCAGTGAAATGAAGCAGAGCAGCCCCTCTAGATGGATCTAAAGTCAGCCAGAGGGCTTCTTTCATTCGTCCTCCTTCCCCCATCCTCCGATCTGCAGCTGCTGATCAGTGTGTTCAGGACAGTGTCCTGAGACGCGTTAACACAGCTCAGGCGGGGATGGAAGAATGTCAGGCCCTATGTGGCTACATGGCTTTACCGTCCTCTCTCTTAAAGACCTTTAAGGTAAAGCTGCTCCAAGAACAGCTTGTGCCGGACAGCACATTGTATGAACCATCTCTTTTTGAGCATAATTCATCACTTAGTGCTGTGGCTTCGTCAGTCCTTCTCCTAAGGTCTCAGATTCTTGCTGATTGTCGCTCTGACTATCTAATTTGGAATGAGGTGATGTTGTGTGAATACTGATAGATTAAAAAAAAAAAATGAAGGTTGTCTTGGTCCCTAGCATCAAGATTGAAGATCACAGTTTGCGTGTGTGGATGATGATTGACAGTCTGCTGTGTTTGTGGACTCTCCTGGGTGCTCTGCCTGTGGAGGCGCCAATCGTCAAATATCAGCTAGCATCGGCAGGGCAGGACTCAGCCATACTCGTGCACTCAACTGGAATGTCACAACTGTTGTCGCCTTTTTTTTTTTTGTCCCCACACTTCTGTTTTTTTTTTGTTTTTTTTTTAACACTAGTTCTGTGTTTTTTTTTTTGTTTTGTTTTTTTGCCTTTGGTCCTAGCCTGTCTTGGGAATTTTAAAAAAGCTTTATTTTCTTTTTGTGTTTTCGGCCTCCCTTCTTTTTTAGTCTTTGGTGCAATGTTGGCGGTAAACATGAAAATGAACATGAAAATCCGCTCTTTTTCCTTTTATATTTCAGCAAGCTGAAATGGCACTTGCTCATTCTCCCCGCACACCCCCCCACCATCCCCTCCACCCTCATTAGATTAGCGGCCTGTGAAAGTCTTTTAATTTTGAGCAAGTGCCATTTCTGTATACCAGCGTGCCAGTAATCCCTTCTCTCCAGGGAGATGAGGGGAGAAGGAGTGAGCTGGAGAGATGAGAGAGTAGTGAAGGGCGGAAAACTTGAGGGATCTTTTAACGTCTGACACTTAATCGCCATTGAAGGAATGTAAGGGGTAACCACCGAGCCCCTTCTCCACACTATTGGACAAACCCGCCTTGCACTGCTAACCCAACGAGAAAACCAATTCTAATTTTCCCCTGGCCATGCACAGAAATGATTCCAAACAATGAATGCCATTGCTGAATTAAACACCCTCCCTCCCCCCTCCCAGCGGTTGAGTATAGGCATGTATTCTTATGCAAATGCATTGCTCTCTTCATCGTCCTCTCCACTCAAAAGCTGGTGGAATCTCCTGACCAGGAGCATCCAAAGAGAAAGATAAATGGCTGCCTTTTCCTCCCTTCGAAGATCCACTGATCTTTTTTTTTTGCGCATAGAAATTAGGAGTGGATGTCGGTCTGTAAGAGTAATTGCTCCGTGGTACATTTCTCCTAAGTTCTTACCAGCCTGTCCCAGTCCTTTTTCCCTCCCTTCATAGTGTACTTCCTCTGTACGACAAAAATCCCACTGGGACTTCCACTGCTGGCAGTCTGGCACCACGTTTCCCTCTTGGGTCTTTCCTCGTTCACTGTTCCCTCAGCTGCGTGTGACTCGAAGAGCGGTGGGCTTCACATTGCAGTCATTCTTCACCTTTCCGATTTTAAGTTGGAAAAAACTTCAAGCAAGCGTCTGATTTGACATTTAATTTTTTGAAGTATCTGGAACATCTACCCATGCACGTGCCACTTTTTGGATGATTAATTCTTGAGGGGAAGGTTAAAAAGGAGAGACTGTCATCTGCCGTCCAGAGCAGGTTATCAGCGAGCCATCTCCATCGTAGTCCCCAGTCCCCCTCACACGTCTATTCATTACTGGGTGTCGGGTCAGAGAGCAAGAGAGAGAGAAATGGTGGGGGAGGGAAGAAGAAGAAGAAGAAGAAGAAGAAGAGGATTGCATGTAAAATGTCTTTCTCCTCCACCAGTTGATGATGAACACATTGTTTGGAATCTATCCAGCGACTGAAGAAGCAGACCTCATTTTAGCAGCACCTGTGAACTAGTGAGCTTGTTGATCTGACGGTTGTTTTGGTTTCCGCTGGTATGCAGTCATTCTTGGAATTTCTCTAGCTTTACCAAGTTCATAGGATTTTTTTTTTCATTCTGGTTTGACCACTCTCCTGTGTGTCTGTTCGAGTCATGGGTGAAATAAAAACAACCCTGCTTTGCACCTCAGGGCAGAATACTCAGTTCCAAAGGGCATATTTCATTAGTCTGTGAGGGCTGTGTTGACTGAAAGTTTCACTGTTTTACAGGTCAGACTATGTATTTTGTTCCTGTCTTCGGTGAAGATCTCACAACTTCAAAATTATTGAACCGCCCTTATCTGTGAGAGATGCTCTGTTTGAAGCACTGCCTGCAGAATACAGATATTTGTTGACAGCAAATATCCACCGCACTCGAGTACCAGAAACATCTGTTGAAATGATGTCTCGTACAGCGACTGTATGATGAGCCAATGATGGGCTGATTCATACCAAATCAGCTGCTATGGCAAAAATGTGGTTTTATTTGTATGGGGGCCAAAATAATGCCAAAGGGTATACCGGGGGGAAAAAAATGCAGCAACTTGCGGCGGGGAAGGAATAACCAGAATCAATTTTTTAAGGAACCCAACATCACGCTGTGGTGGCCAATCTGACAATCAGACGAGGCAAGCTGCTCCACAGTCACATCACGAAAACCAGGTCCTATCTAGGTGCAGTTTGTGGACTAAACTATGATGCTCTCCTAACTTCTACTTCTGTGTGTGGCTTACAATTTAGGCTGCAAATATCCCATAAATCCTTTGGTCCATGTGCGTTTGTTTTGAGCGTGAGACAGCTGTGATTGAGTGACGTAGACAGTGATTAAGAAAGAGGGAGAGTTATTTTCTGATTGTTTTATTAGCGGTTACGTTTGTCACAAATACTGCGGCTGATTTTGTACTTAAACCTTAAAATGGAGAAAGAAGTTGCTGATGGTCACTTCTTTTTACTGATGAATAAAAACAGCATGGATATAAACGTATTTGCATCTTGGTTAGGGTCGGGTTATTTTTGGAAAGAACAATTCCATATGATGTATTGTCCGGCCATATGTACGGCTTTTCCGAATGCCCACGCTTGAAGGCGGAGCGAAAAGTCAGTAGGAGTATCGTAATTGACTACAGATCTGTGTCCTGCTCATCATAAGAGTATCCCAGCCCTCTTATATTTAATGCAGGAAACAGTTTCTGTATCTAAATTAAAGTCTTTGAGGTGAAACTGCTGCCGAGTGTGTGCGTGACACCAAACCTCAAAACGCAATTAGAAGAGCAAACAGATTTACCCGACATGCGATTGGTTGAAGGTACAGTGCAGTCGACAAGTGCCCTTTTGAAATTACTCAGCACTGTTGATATATTGCTGATGCGTCGCACATGGTGGACTCCAAATTCTTTTTCTTTGACTTAGACAGCTGTTTTAAACCACAGATTGTATTAAATGTAATAAATCATGTTTACTTGATGAGTGCTGCCGCCATCAGTACCAGTATCTGCTTTCCCCCACTTGTCTGCATGGAGAAACTCGCCTGTGGATTTTAAGCGTTTTTAATCTTTACGACTTGACAAATTTTGACAATATGAAAACGTAGGATCACATTTGTCTATTACAGAGCCACATTCTTACAGCGAAATGTCAAGCCATCACTTATATGGTTGTCTGACTCTGCACTTGCAATCCTATTTTAAAGATTGTTATGGCATATTTGCTGTCTCGGATAGTGACAGAAGCGGTGACACACAAAAATGAATGTGATACTGATTCAGTACCCACAATGATGTAAGACCCATTGTATGCACTGCAGCCCAGTGGATGCCCCAGGCAAGGATTCAGAAAGGAGAAATGCCACTCACTCTTTAGAATTTCCAAATGTTATTGACTTGGACAGCCTGTGAAAGTCAAACTGAATTTTTTGAAATCTCCACACTTCAGCTGTAAACACGGACAAAGGGTGTCCAAAAGCTTTAAAGTGGACAGTGAAGAGTCTCGGCCAGGAAGTCCTGGCTGTGGCTAAAACTAATTAAGGAACGGACTCAGAATACATAATTGGGACGGGAAACATTGCATTCTGCAATAACATATAAGCACTCCTGCTGTTTTCTCATAACTTTGTCTCAGCAAATGCCACATTTTCATTTTTCCCCCTGTTTGATTGCTACCAAAGAACTCTGGGAATAATCTTAAACTAAGATTTGCTTGGACTACACACTCTTTTGGTGTGGTGGTGATTAGAGAGGCTGCAGATGTGTATCAAAGATAATTGGTCAGTGATACACGTGATTAACCTTGGCTTAGGATTTCTTTTTTTCCCCCTCCTTCAACACAGAGAATGATGAATAGATAAACCCAGACCAGCTCTTAGGAGGGAAAAAGTAGAGGCCGATGGCTTTTGTGCTTGGGGATCAATTTTCCAGGGCTAATCTCCTGCCTGTGAACCACCCTCCGCTTTCCTCTCTTCCTCCTGCTCCATCTCCCCTCTCCCGCTCTCTCTCTGATGGATCTCCATTGACTGGCACAGCGCTGGGACTCGACCATGCATGCAGCTCTGGCCCATGGGTGCAGTCTCCCTCTCTCCTTCTTCTTCTTCTTCTTCTCTAGCTCTCTTTCTCCCTCTCTGCTCAAGAAATACTCATTAATTAGTAATGGAGACTTTACAGAGCACCACTGGTTCTCTCTCTTTCCTTGCAGATAAGGGAGGAAGAGGAGGAGGAAGTGTAGGAAGGAGAAAACCTTCTGGCCAGGCTTGGTAGAATCCCCCTGAGCACAGTCGATCACAAGGCATTAATCTTGCTGTTTAATGACCGACTGCTGCTCTAATTGCTTATACACAGGCGAGCAACTGGGTGGGTGGAAAGAGGGGGGCTCAAAAATATTTCCTCAGCTTTTACTTAATTCCTTAACTTTTTTTTTTTTTTTTTAACTTTAACACTCGTGCCACTTTGTGACATGTTTTGGAGGTGAGCAGAGAACTGCTGCTGCATTGTATCTCAACGTTATCGCCGCTTGTTGTGCTCTCTTGTTTCAAAAGGTGTTTTTACTTGCTAGAAGTAGATGTGAGCATTCTTAATAGAGCTGCTGTGCACCCACTTAAGAGCTCTTAAAAAGGTCAGCTCATCTGGGCCTGCTACACAGGAGGCAGAGACATGAAAGTGTCCCAGCCATCAGCTGAGCTCATAAATCTTTGTTTAAATGAGGCCACTCATCTTTCGCCCCGTGCACTGACCACCGCGCACCGTTCCCCACCCTCCCATCACATGTGCACTCATGAATCTGTCACCAAGCTGGAATTTTGGGTTACAGATGCAAGAGGAAAATTCACGTCAACCACGGGTGCGCATAGTGTCTATTATAATCATCCACTTCATATTTAAAGGTCCGGTGTGGAAGATTTAGGGCCTCTATTTACAGAATCTGGCAGAAATTGAATATAATATGCATCACTGTGTTTTCATTAGTGTATAATCAGCTGAAAATAAGAATCGTTATGCATGTATTACCTTCGATGAGGCCTGTACGATTGTTCTGTCTTGTTTGAATAGTTTTTTGCTATTTTGCAGTTTGCAATCTCTCAGCATGAATCAAGTGTCACCCAACACTCTTACACTGCAAATTATGACCCACTCCTTACCACTTGACTATATCTGCTGATTATCTTTTATCTTTCTGGAGTGGAAATTGTTTTTTCATCCAGTGGAACGTCACTGTTGTTTTGGGTGTTGTTATTTATGTGGTGTAACGTTGAGCGCTGAAGCTTCTGTTTCTGTCCCAAAGAAGCCAGACGGGGTTCACTCAGGGACCTGGGAAAACAAGTGCAACAAACCAAACATGTTCAGCATGTTTTCAAGTGTTTCTTATAATTATTATTATTTTTTTTTCCCACACCGAATTATTACCCTGTCATTGCTGCAGGTCAAGTCCCGAGACATCTGTCATGGGGCTTCCTCTATTTAAAAATGGCAACGCAAAGTCCTGCTTGTCCCCGAGCAGAGAGAGTCACCCCTGTCCTAGATGTTGGCTTATGTTGCATTTCCAGTTCTAGTGAGTGAGTGTCACTTTGTTTACATCGGGACGAACGCTAGATTTTGACTGCATCATTTTTTTCCTTTCTTTTTACTGTCTGAAGCGGGGAGTGTTGCAGCAGGGATTGCATGATGAACATGAGGTCGTTAGGAACACTTGATGTAAACCAGACGCCAGTTTTTAGAGCTGCTCGGCGCTCGAGGGAGAGACCGTGGAGGAACAGGCGACAGAGAGGAGGAGGAGGAGGAGGAGGTACGGGGCAGATGTGGTCTTAGCAAAGTGAAGCAGATGGGTTGATGTGAAAGTAGGTGTTGGGAGGTTTTCTGCCAGTTTTACAGAAGAGCTTTCATCCACAGAGGACTCGAGTAGGACTACAGGTTGAACTGCAATTTGCAAGTTGGGTTGATGAGTCTCTGCTGCTCTCCTCATTTCCCCCTGTCTTTCAAAGTGTTATCACTCACACTGATGTGTCTCTTCAGTATTAGAGTTTGGCCTAAATCCTGTTTTGTTTCCTTTTGTCCCCTTTCCTTTCTCCTAAACTGCTGTCAATGCCTCAGTGGGCCAGCTTGACTTTTTGCCCTTTTACCTACCTCATTTTTCTCAGGATGTCCAGAGCAGCTGCTAAATCAGTCAAAGCAGACAACATCCACATTTTCTAGAAAGTTGAATGGCTTCATACTGTTGTTGGATGTTTTTTTTTTCATTCTGCAGTTGCTGTTAAATTTTAATAGGAAATTGCTGTTTTCCTGCCTTTGCCCTGTTTTTCTGTGTTCCCGATCTTATCCCTCAAGTTGTGTGCGCACCTGATGAATTAGTTTGTTGCTCTCAAAATCATCAAGCACGTAGCCACCTTTACTTGGCAGCTGTCCTGAGATTGTTTTTCCTTTTTGGATGGATGCACTGTTTTAAGGCTAGCTGAATGTTCTGTGCCGATTAGAGCTTTGGCATTTGAAAGTGGATTTCACGGGGTTGGGATACTTATGAAATACCTCTTTCCTTTCAAAATTAAAATTGACACTTATTCTTGTACATTTGGGCTGCTGATGCTTCTAATTGTATTCATGCAACATAGCTGGCTGTAAGCTCTCCGCCTCTCTTTAAACCAGTTTTTCAAACCTGCCAGGCTGGCACAGGACCCAGGGTGTCTCTCCCATTTACAGAAAGACATTTCCTGTTTTGATACCTTTCAATTTAAAGATTTAATAAATATCTTAATATCTTATCCCAGCCTTTACATTAGCAAGCCAAAGGTGCACTTAATAATTCAATACATTTTGATTTACTTGCCTTTTTCGGCCTGGCTTGTGCCTCCCCGACGCACCCCAAACTGACACGAAGGCTGGGTCACAGCCGTTATTTATTTCGCCTGCGCTCAGTCGGAGACGGCACACTCGGGGAGATGTTTGCTGGAGACTTGACTGAAAGAAGCTTAAGTGCTGTAAGATGTGAGCAGCGACTGTTAATGAGATTAGACCAGCATTCAGGCCAGCGCAGAATGTGATTCAGAAAGCAACTGTGATATGGGTACACTTTGAACAGCTTGGTACAGGGCAGTCTCGTTTTGGTTCTGTTAGCCATACGAAACCAAAAAAAATCAGAGCCCTGTTACAGCCTAATCACAGTCTAACTCTTTGCAGGTGTTCAACAGAAACTCAGAAGTGCAAATTCTACCCGAAAGTGTTGCTAGTGTGTCAGCTGCGTTTTGGTACTAACTAAACCATACTGATTTGTTTATCCCAGCATGTATAACGACACAAAGGAGCTACATCAAACATGTCATCTCATTTGCGACAGCGTCGCCCGAGTATGTGCATTACTGGGAAGGAGGCTGAAACAGTCTGAGGGTACTAAGTCCTTTTCCCCCCGTCGTGTTCAAGCAGCGACTCGACTGAAACGGCAACTATGACAGTGGGAGAGACGTTACTCATAGTGTTTATCACAGCAGATATGTTGCCGCAATCAATTTTGCAGAAGACATTTATGCATGTGCTTATGCGTCGTCTGATCAAAGTGTGCGGGCCACAATTTAATGTTCCTAGATTTGCACATAGCTAATGCCTGTTGTTCAGTTCCGCATGACTCGTTATGTTTTTGCTGTAAGGCACATTCACAAATGAAGAGAAATAAAATCTTGGTTTTTCCCGCTATACCGAAAACAAAACCGCTACTATTGAACTGTGACCTTGTCTACCGTTACAAGCCTAAACCTCACTCTGTGTGTGTGTGTGTGGAGGAGCAGAAAGCACCTGAAACCTTCACAGGATAAAAGCGGGTTTCTACTTAACCTCTCTCTGTCTCAGTTAGCATCGCCGTCTCTCTGCAGAATGATTTTCAGATATTACCGACTGTTTTGCATCGCAGGAAATGTGCAATTTCTGCATCAAGGTGTCCAGCTTGAACTGGCACGTCCGTCACACTTATCAGAGTAACCACTTCTCCCTCAGCGAGTATTCTTACAACGTCTCGGTTTCCTGTGTGTTTGATTAGAAGTACAATTGCTCACAGCTACATCCATGTTTCTGTGAGTTTGTCAGACTGGAATTGCAAGGTGTTTCATAATGTGATCCATAGGACTGAATTCATTGTGTGTTTAGTCAATGTGGAACTGTTCAGAATTGACACCTGCAACAGCGTATACAAATTAATGGTGAAACATCAGTTCCTTTTGACCTGCTCATGACGGTATGAGTCACATTGTAATTTAAATGAGGTAAAACCGGATGATTCGAATAGTTTTGACTTAAAAGCTTGATATTCGTGATACACAGGACTGTGACAACATGTTTTCTATGACAGTTGGCGCTCCCATACTTAACCTTGTAAACACTGATGCATATGCCTGAGTGACTGTGCCATCTGAAGTGTAAGGTGGCTTTATGCCATGCTGTTCCCTACCAACTACAGCAGTGACATGCACCGTTCTCACTGCGATTGTAAATGGAGATTTTGTGCTGGAGATTGGCATTGTTTACCCTGGATAGTTTCTTGCAAGTTTCCACTCTTCTCACTTTTTTGTTTCCTTTTTTTTCCCCCTTTCCGCAGCCGAGGATGACGGGCTCTGGGAGAACGGCCTTTCCTACGAATGTCGCACGCTGCTGTTCAAAGCCATCCACAACTTGCTGGAGCGCTGCCTCATGAATCGCAGCTTCGTTCGCATCGGCA
The DNA here is from genome assembly GCA_028641955.1 of Protonibea diacanthus. NCBI lineage: Eukaryota > Metazoa > Chordata > Actinopteri > Sciaenidae > Protonibea > Protonibea diacanthus. The sequence goes on along the minus strand of CM053990.1, from coordinate 5,166,955 downwards.
AGTGGTTTGTCAAGCCCTACGAGAAGGATGAGAAGCCCATCAACAAGAGGTACGTCTGCACTGCTCGTTCTGCTGAGTTCTTATCCACGTCGTGTCTGGTTTATGGCACCGCTCAGCGCAATGCACCTGCAACCTGGAAATGGAATTTTCTTGCCCTTTTTAGACACGTTATGTCTCTTGTTGTTAGGCTGCGATATGGTCCGGTGCAGATCAGGCTGAGCTCTGCTCTGGCAGACACAGGGTTAGGGGTTCTGTTCCCACTGGGCAGCACTCAATGCTTGGACAGAAGCAGATTTTAAATAGCATATATATATAGTACCAGGGATTTCCTACTCCATATTTTATTTGGCACTGGCCTCGATTTAATTATCTTATGATACTCAGTCCAATACAATATTTATTTTTACAGATTTTCTTTATGATTCATGGACGGTGCACGCTGAGCTTAGAGTGAGGATGTATAAAAATTTGTAAAACAAAATAGTGAGCATGTTTTTAAACTGCTGCTTCATTTAACATGCTGCTTTACAGTGATTCTTAATCTCCAGAATCAACTAAATATTGAAGTTCAGCCCGAGTATAGATGTGTAGCTAAATTATATGCAAAGTGACGACTTGTTTATGAACCCTGAGCTGCTCAGCTTGCTTGCACATCATCATATTATTAGCTGGGTTGAAACTGCTGGCTGCTGTTTATTTATTTTGTGCGCCCCACGGTTGACGTGCGGGTCGCTTGCTTGCAGGTTGCGTTGCCGTTCGTTTTCTTTTTTTAATGGAGAGCAATTGGGCACTTTTGACAGCTGCTGTACCCAAGGCAAACAAACAAACAAAAACAAAAGGATTGTAAATGGATCAGGCTTCATTTAACATTATTGATGCATGAACAATCTCGCTCTGGATATCGCTGCGTTGTACACTACATTACAATTGTGATACGAGAGTTTTAAAAAAGACTGAAAGAGGTGCTGTTGTGCCAGAGTGCCAGCACTCTCTGTCTCCTATCTCTCTCTCTCTCTCTCTTTCTTTTTCTCCTCTTGCCGAGTGTATTTGTGTACAACTGAGACATGCTCCACCTCCTCTTTGCTATCTGCTGAGCTGGATTTCTTGCTCTTGGTGTCTGGGTTTATTGATAAGAGATGGAGACGCGGGTAGTGAGGAGAAAATGACCACAACCGTTTTTGCACCCTGCACCCTCACCTACTCCCTGACTCTTGCTGCCTCATGCAGCCGCTGCTTGACAGCTCAAATGCAGGTTTTTATCTTAATTTTAGTTTTTGAAATCATAATCGTATTGCGAGGTGTGACAGATGTTATGATTGCACGTGCAATAACTGCAGGGCAGCATATCTAAATGTCTAAAAAAGCCCACTAATCAGAGAGGAAGCAAAAGAGGCCAGCAAACTCCCAGCTGTATGTTGCGTGTGTCAGTGTGTTATTGTTTCTGGAGTTGTTTTGGTGTTGTTGCCAGATTTCCCAGTCAGGTGACCACAGGGGCCACGCAGTGACATAATCTTGTGTGACCACAGACACGTGTGTGTGTGTGTGTGTGTCTGTGTCTGTGTCTGTGTTTTGTATTTGTTTTCAGGCCAGTCGCTCTGTCCTGGATAGAAATGGCCAGAACTGTGCTACCTGCTGTTAGCTTGTCTCTATTATCACCACAATGTGTGCTGTCAGATCAGAGTTGCCAGGATCTTTCAGGGGCCGTGCATCTGTAGACAATAACTCTTATCTCTCAGGACAAGTATGATAGATTTTCACTTAACTGGGAGAATAATAGACAAAATATTACAGAAGAACAAGCCGCTTCTCTTTTAAGCTATATTTATGGCTTGTTTTTAGCTCCATTGCCTCATTACCCAGTACACTGATCACAGAGGGCCCCAGTCAAGGGAGGAAAAAAACAAAACAATGGTCTTTTCCTCTGCTCTGGAATTCACAGGCCACCCTCTGTCTGTATGTCTGGTTCTCTCTCTCTCTCTCTCTCTCTCTCTCTCTCTCTCTCTCTCTCTCTCTCTCTCTCTCTCTCTCTCTCTCTCTCTCTCTCTCTCTCTCTGTACTCCCTCTCCCCTTCCCTCCATCCCCCTCTGCTGTCACGGCACAGACTGGGCAGGTTATAAATAGTGGTGCAACCACCCTGAATCTTAGTTGTCGTCAAGGATGTTTGTCCTCTCCCTTTGGTGTGTTCCGCTGTGCTACAGCCACGCTGGGATTTCGACAAACAAAGCACCACAGAACTGTGACGGAAATTTACTAGACCCCCTTTTGTGTGTGTGTGTTTTTTTTTTTTTTGATGTCGCTACTGCGCCCAGACCAGCTGGTCTGACAGTGAAACATTTCCCGAGCTGTTATTGATGCAGGGCTGTCGTGTTTGTTATTAAATGGCTCAAGTAATGTTGGTTTTCGTCTCGTGCTCTTATGCTTGCATGTTATCCAGAGCTCCTCTACCTTCGATGTGTCTCGTCACCATGGAGATGCCTAAGTTTGTTCCACCAGTACTGCCATAGAGAACTTCGTGTTCATCCCTAGGGAGCCTTTGTCCTCATGGGTGGTCACGACGGTACCTTTTATGTCAGCGCTCGGATATTACATGATTCTCAGTGACTCGCTGGTTCTGTGGGGGACGTGATTGAAAAGTTTCGGGGAATTCCCGCGCTTATTGTTCTATGAAATGTGTACTCAGCTGTACATTGTTTCACACCTGTCATTCTTGGATACTTTTTCCTTCCTTCCTTCCTTTCTCCCTTCCTCCCTAAACAGAGATGCTAAATTGATTTTGTGTTTGCTAACACCTCTGCTCATCTGTCTCCTCTAAGCATCTTGTTCACCTTTCATCGACACGCATGAGTTAGTATCGCCTCTTATTCTAAATCTCAATTGGATTTGCAGCAAAGAAAGTCAATTTGTATAATGAAATTGTTTTCTTCAGAGCAAAATCTGTAGGGTCATAGTCAAACAAACACAACACACTTTACTTGTCAACAGGATTTCCATCATTACATCTCTGATGGTCAAAAATGTTGAATCTCCCAAACTTCAGTTTAGGCCTCAGTGGTTGTTTCGATGCCGTCATCAGACGTTTGTTGAAGAATCGGCTGCAACATAGCAGATCTTTTACTGTGTTGTCAGACATGGCTGTAAAGCTGCAACTGATGATTATTTTCTTGATCAGTTGTTTTGTGTATAGACTGTCAGAAAGTAGTGAAAAATATCTATTAAAAATTCCCACAGCTCAAGGTCATTATTTTTATATTTTGATTCACTTGTTTTATTCACCAAAGTGTCAAAAATCATGTTCATTTTGCTGTTAGGCATTTAAATAAGAGAAACAACATTTGAGAAGCTGGAACCAGCACCAGGAAATTTTGCATAAAACAATTAATTTATTATAGAGCTGCAATGATGTATTGATTCATCGATTAGTCAGTTGGCTTTAATAAAATCATCTGTGGCTATTTTGATAGTTGATCACAAAACTCCAAACATTTTCTTGTTAAGGCTTCTAAAATGTGAAAGTTTGCTGCTCTTCCTTGTCTTAAAATTATAGTTATTTTAGTAATTTTGCAGTTTGGATTCATTTCATTACTTTCCATTTATTGAAAAAAAAGTCAGATTAAGCAATTCCAAAAATAATAGTAAGCTGCAGCCGTAATTGATTGTCAAAATAGTTGCGGTCAACTAATCTGTGTGAACGCACAGTTGATGCTTTTCATTATCAGTCACCAGTTATTTGACTTTTAGCAATAATAAATACTAAAAAGATCTTTTTGTTTGGGCCGCTGCAGTCAAATCTGCTTATGGGAATCATTGGCTGATCATCAGAAAGCCCCTCTGCAGCATCCAAAGTCTCCAGTTGGTGGAGGCTGTGGCCAGCTGACAGTGTTCATAACCTCAACCCCAGACCTCAGCCTGTGTTGAAATGCTTACATCATCTCTCCTCCTCTCTCTCTCGTGCTCTCTCGCTCTCTCTCCTCTTCCCCCTCCTCCTCTTTTTGCATTTTGAGCCTGATGTGTGTGTGTGTGTGTGTGGTAAGCAGCAAACTGAATTTTCAGAATTTTTGACAATGATTACGTCTATTAGTGCCTCCAGTTCCTCCTACTGCCCTCATATTAAAACATCAAGGAATTAGTCATTTGCTTTTTCGGCATTTTATGAGCATGCAAGGAAAAGAAATGTCAAGATAAATGCTAAAAGAAACATTATTGAACTGTTTTTTTTTAATATTTTTTTCTTCAATAAATCAGTGCACATTGATTGGTTGGAGCCTTTTGTCTTTCCCGTGAACTGCGAATGCAGCAGTACGTGTTGATACAGCTGACAGTAATTCCCTTTGTCTGGAGTGCATGCGGCTCCAAGTTGTGCAGCCTGGTTGTTTCTGTGAACCTTATGCTGCTAGGTAGACTGGCTTCAGGAAACGGAGAGAGTGAGAGCGGGAGAGAACACAAGGGAGGGAGGAAGGGAGGGAGGGAGTGGAGGGAACGAGCAAGGGAGAGCTCCTCTTGGTTGTCATGGCAGCAGGGAAATGCACCATGGGATCGTGTGTTTCCAAGGTGAAGCGGGATGCTCGTGCTCTATTGGTCAGCTTAAGGCAGACTAACTCGTTGACTTGCTCCTAATTGGCTGCATTACTGAAATTCAGAGCAACATTAAATCCAGCCTGCTTTGATGATTCAATTTGATCAGGACAAAAGGGATGCCGTTCCTTTTCACCTGCTTGATATGCACTGTGTGACAAAAGCAACATTTATAAGATCTACAGCGTTCTCCAACTGTGCTGCAATCAGGAGAGTGTTGGATTACTACTCCGCTGTGTTTAAATGTGTGGCCTGTTGTGCATTTAGTAGTTGTTGTCTGACTAAAAGCATCATTAACAAATCAAGCTGTTATGAAATGAGGCCAGTGTGCATCAGCTTATATTACAAGAGTGAACCACAACGAGTGGTCGCAAAGCACAGTCAGACAATAACACACATGCCTGCATTAACACATGCGACTGCCCGCACTCATGCTATGCAGCCGAGCACATTCTTCCCCTCTGTTGTTTGGGCCCGTTTACTGGGAGGTGAACGTGTGAGTCCTGGTGCGCTGTGGCAGGCGGAAGCAGAGAGCAGCACTCTGTTAAGTAGGACAGTGCAGGATAAAGGGCCACTGCCTCCAGTCTGGGGCTAAAGCGCTAAATTTATCCCCTCCCTGCTCCCAGCACAACACAAACACACAGGGAGACGGGCACACAAACATGCTCGTCAACAATCGGCATGCAAGCCAGTCCGCACCGGCGGCGGTAGAGGAGCTGGCACACACACACACACACACACACACACGCACACACGCTCTTCATGAGACTCGAGAAATGCAGCCAGACAAAACTGCACATATCGCGTGTACAGCACATATGCAATAACGCTGCTGATGTAGACGTGCAGGACAACTCAGCAGCTCTTCTAAGTAACCCATCCCCCCCTCCCCAACGCTCGACCCTCTACCCCCTGGGCTTCCCTATACTTCATCGGTCTCTCTAGCAACAGGAACTCCAGGGAGACTGGGCTGTGGGACCATGTGACCCGGCGCTCTGGATATATCATGTTGCTGGAGAGATCCTGTCCAGAAGATAAATATGGCTCTTAAAGGAAAATACCAGTGTTTTTCATTGGTATGGGCCATTTCCTTAATTGCTGCACAATTATACATTATTAATAGTCCATTTCCCATTGCTTTACTTTACTGTTACAATTTAAAGCAAAGTCTTTCGCCTCACTGACCTTACAAAGACCCCACAATTTGCAGCAACCTGTTAATATATCCATTTTAACCATACACCACGATTTGAGCTGTCAGCCTCAAGGCAAACCGTGTTATTTATGCAGACTGCGCTGGTTAAAACAATATTTATCCATGAAGTTATCGCCCGATGGAAATAAATAAAGCTTTGTCTCCTTTTTAAAAAATCCCTCATGTGGATGGATTATAGCTTTTTATTGTGGTGAACAAGTTTTAGCACTTCCAAGTGAGTCAGAGCGCTCATATACAGAAGCCAGCATGACTTTGATTAACACATTTCATGACTCTGTGTGCACAGTGAATAAAATGCTCACGTTTCAATTAGTATGAAGTAACAAGAGACCCATCAGTAAACTCATAGTACCTTATTTTAAGATTTACTAGCAATTTCCGTTTCTGAATGCCTTCCTCATTGCTTCTAATGCCAGCTAGAGGCCTTGAAAAAGAGAATTTATCTCTCATTATTAAATTTAACCGACGTCATTGTCTTTTTTTTTTTATGTGGTGTGGCGCTGAGGAAATCCATATTTGTGTCAGCTGTGGAATTCAAGGATAGCGGCGGGGACGAGCCCTCACTTTTCACGGGAGGGAATCCTGTGTCCTTACATTTCCTCTGCTCCCTCTCTCAGCTCCCCTGTTCTTCACACCCTCGTGCCTCCTCGGGCCGCTGTACCTCGCATTCCTCCCATTCCTCCCACTTTCCCATGTGACCAGAGGCTGTGGCAGAGTATGGGGCCAAGCAAAGGTCTAAAGTAGTCGTCATAGTTAATCCGTCAGGCGTCACTCCCTCCCTGTCTCCCCTCCTCCTTTTCCCTCTATGTCCTTTTCCAAGTAACTCTGATTCCTGTGGTTCTGTCTTTAATCCAGAGGTTCAGACAGATGGCAACATTTAAAGCTAATCCCTTATACGGTGTTAGGCCTTTCACCTCATTTGTGTACACGATAAGGTGTCTGCATTGTAGACTGAACTGTCAAAAGATTTACAGGAATCACAGCACGGGGCATGGCAGACTCCAGAGACACCTTGAAATGAAGTTACTCCAAACACAGCCAAATGTAGGTTTTAAATTCATTGCATAGGCTAGCTGAAAGATCCTTGAGAAACACTTGAGGGTTGCAGAATATGTAATCCTTACATGGAGCCCAGGATCTGTGCAGCCATCAGCCAAAACAGCTCCTAGTTCATCCTCTTTTGTTAAAGATCAGCTGGTGTGTTTTGTACGTCGTATCTGAGACGGAAATTTCACGCAGTTTAAGCCGAGAGAGGCAAAATGCTTTTAAACGTTGCCTGTTGGGATACAACTTTGTAGTTTCCAACTGCTCAGCTGAGGTCTGTAATCTATTACACGTATCCGGTTTCGTTAATCGAACCGGACAGCTCAATACAAAAATACTGCTAGTGGTTGTTCTGATGTGCTGCTGACTGAGCACTTTTCCTTTTTGAATCTGTTACCTCTCTGCCACACACTTGTTTCAACACTCTTTATTCCCAGCATTATTTGATTATTTGATTATTGTTGCATGTTTTTTTTCCAAGCTTCGACATGCAAGCTTGCACTATCCTGGCATGCACAGACCATAAAGAACCGCTTGTTCCTGCACAAGGAGAAGTTGACCCTTGGATTTCATTAAAAACGTTTCTTTCTGATTAGTCAGTGCCAGCTGATTTATTTGGAAAAACCACATGTAGTGGTCTTTTGCAGGAACTAATGTTGCAAGATATCACTGTGTCTTATTTTACCGTAATTTGACAGACTCGTGGGAAATGAGTGTTCTTTAAATGAGTTAAATGTAGAAAATAAACCACATCTATTTACTGCTATCTGTTTTATCAGTTCAGTGAAGGTGTACATGCGTCATGGGCTGCTAACCCGATACTCTAGTCTTATTTCACTACACAGTCATCAAACCCACAAACTTTGCTACAGTGTTTAGTTACATTTCCATATGAATGTGTCACAGCTGTAACTTAAACCACAGTAACTACAGTGTAACATGATTTTCACTAAAGCGTTTCAGCTCATTTAAAAGGCAAGGCCTTGCCTTTTGTGGGTTAACTGCAGAAGCCCAGCTTTAATCCAGGATGAGGCTGACTAATTGGCCATGGCTCTGGGTGATGAACCTTTATTATTACAACTGCACAACTCATATTACCAACAGCATGATGACCTAATGACTTAATGTGAGCGTGGCTTAAAACAGGCTTAAGTTTCCACCCTTTCTGCGCACTGCCATGACTGTGCTTGCTCAATTATAGGATGCCGTATGCTGCACAGTTACAGAACAAGAGCGTGCAAGTATATGTTCTTTGTGAGGAGTGCATAGTTTGACAATTAAATGCATATCACACTGCAGTGATAAACTAAGTGTCTCTTTCACAAGAAGGAACAGATGTCGCATCAAGATGCAGTTGCAAAGTGATTATGTGAACATGGTAATGAGCATAATTGCTGATTTTTTTTCCTTTTTTTTCTTCTTCAGAAGAGCAAAGGTATCTGGCTCAGATTGAGACAGTTTGCTTTTTAGCTGACAGCAGGTGTATTAGAGGAACCCTGCGGTGTGCGTGCATGCGTCTGCGTGTGTGTATTGGAGTGTGATATAGCCTGAACAGGGAGGGAGCCTGACTGGTGCCTGACTTGTTGTCAGGGTTATGTCACTATTATCTTTAGTCGGCTCCCGCCGTATCTGCATGTGTGGCCATGATAGACTTGAAGTGGATCGGATCTCTCCTCTTTTTTTTTTTTTTTGTGGACTTGCTTGTCGCTCTCTCCTTTTCCTTTCTCGCTCCCTTCCAAGTTTAATCTGACATATATAAAGAGGCTCACCCCCCCCTCCCTCTCCATTTGTGGCAGAGGGAAATCAATTCAAAGTAATAGAGCTCTGAGTGTGTGTAAGTGAATGCGCCGGCCTTAAGAGTTTCACTTTAGTGTTTTCTCTAGCACCTATTCTCCCGTGTGAACTGTGTGCTAAAGCTGGCGTTGGTGCTTCTCTCAGGGCTCTTGTGTGTTTGTGTGCTTATGTTACTTTGGCAGCAGACAGTGCTGTTGTTTCCCAGTGGTCAGGTGGCTAGACAGTAGGGAGGATTATATCAGCCTGGAAATGTGTCCTCTGATTCAGTGCTGTTTACCACCTTCATTCTTTTTATCGTGCCTTATTTTCTTTTTAGCTTTTACCGTTGAACAAAATGCCATCTTGTCGTTTCATCTATGGAAATATGTACCATCCGTAAAAATCGGCATGTTCCTTGTACCTTGGAATATTCTGCTGATGGGAAATTATGTAAACAACCATCATGTAAACAATGTTGCAAAAATAAATGGCGTCCTATCTCTTCGGAAGAAAAGGCTTTAATAACCAACCACGGTTTCTTGGCAAGCCTCTGTCGTGTCACTGTCCACAGTCAAAACAGTTCATCCTTGTTCACGAGGTGGCTGATTTGTTATTGTGAGCTTTAATCCCACAAACATTGTTTAATAATGTTGTGCCAGAAACTGTCCCCATGCCAGAACGCCGTGTCACCGCAGCAGCTCACGACCAGTAAAAACATGTTTACATGCCCCCCGGATCATAACAACAAGCTGCTAGAAATGGCAGATATCCACGTACGAGACAAAGCAGAGGTGACTGCTGTATCCATTAAAGCAAAATGACCAGAGATGGGAGGATGACTCTTCCCAGCAGTAGGGACACTCGCTGCTGCTGCTGCTGCTGTTGTTGTTGTGCTGAGGAAGTGTACATCAGCTAAACGGAAGCTCGGTTCTTAGAGCATGGCCAGCCAAGCCCAACAAACATCTGTGGAATGTCACAGCTCTGCAGCCTCCTTCCTTTTTTTTCTCCCCCCTCTCTCTATCTTCATATTTTTCCTTCGAACTGTCCTTTTAAACTTCAGGCTCTGCGGCTTCCATTTGACTTCTTGATTCATCTTAAATCAAGCTTCAGATTGCCTCTCTAAGTGTGTGTGTGTGTGTGTGTGTGTGTGTGTGTGTGTGTGTGTGTGTGTGTGTGGGCACTCACCTGATGCCTGAAAAGAAAAGCATGCCACTCTTCAGCAGGAATGTACTCAGTAATGAATGGTCAATGACAAACTTTCTGTCATCCTTTCTGCTTAGCGCTGATTAGCTAAAGCTTCCCAAATGATTTGCAGGTTTGTGGCACGCTTGTGTTGGCTAACATTATCTAAAGAAGAGGGCCGACATGTTTTAGCATAGTGCAACAGCACTGACAGGAGCGGGGAAATAAACCTCAATGTAAATGCCACTAATGCATGACAGTTTGGCAGGAACATCATAATCCTGTGATACAAAAATTATAGTGCACATTAATTCATCGCAGCTCAGACAGTAAATGAATAAAGTGGGATGCTCTGTCCCTGTAGGTTTACATGGGCAACTGCTTTTGCTGCCATTCGCTGTAAAAACAAGCCACAAATTAATCTGCTGGCAAGCCTCGGCACAGATAACTCACAGAAGATAATGAGATGGTGTTGCTCGCAGAATCATTGTTTTATTCAGAAAGAACAATTTGCTTTCTTTCCATCATCGCAGTTGCCCACCAGTTGTCAGATAGTAAAAAAACAAACAATAAAGAAAGGTTTTCAGCAGATGAGACATAAAAGTTTGAATCAACAGAACTTAATTGTTTGAAGCCAGAACAGAAATTTAAATTAGATTGTTTGAGTTAATTAATTGATTAGTTAAACTACAGTAACAATCAGCAACTGTTTTGATAATTGGTAACTCGTTTCAGTAATGTTTCAAACTATATTGCCAAATATTCTTGCTGCTTTTCTCTCTTTTACATAATTGTATACCCTTTTTTTGAGTTTTGAAGATGCGACGCGTTCCATGTGTGCCGCTGCCGTCTGAGCTAATCGTGGTCATTCTACTCAATCTTTGAAACACCGTCGGTCAGAGAATACGCGACTGTTCTTTCTTTGACAGACGCTGCGAGCTGCCTGCATCGATCTGCACAGAGCCGCTCAAGCTGCCCGGAAGTCACACATAGAGAATCCGGTTGAATTTCAAAATGAAACACCCCGTGCAAACTGCCGGGCGTAAAAATGTGACACAGACATGCTCAGTGGAGTTTTGGTGTAAGTTGCCTCTGAGGAATCATTCAAGTTTCTGTGAAAATAATTGAATCACTAGAAAGTATGAGGAGCAGACCGTGGAAACGGTGCAGAATATAGCATCTATTACAAGTGAGAAATGTCTGAGTAAACTAAAGAGCACTTTCGTTCTGCTTCTGTGTGTTACTTGGTGCAGGTACAGTGAATAAGCTCTCACATAAAATGTGATGGTGAAATGGCCAATCATGTTTGTGCGCTACTCAGCAGACTATCAGCGTGACACTGATGGAGGCTGTCAGCCCCACTCAGCTCCCTCCCTGCCGCCGCACAGGTCGCCGCTGGCCTTTGGCACCTCATTTCCATTGCATGCCAGCTGAAGGCAAATGTGCCCACCTGCCCTCCTTTTGTCTACGGCCCCCGCTTCAAATCCTCACCAGACTACCTTATTGTCTCCCTACCGAGCCAAAGGCCAGCGGTCATTTGCATCTGAGAGGTGAAGCAGGGAGTGCCTCTGTGGACAATCACAGTGTGGTGTGTGAGGGAGTGTGTGCGCTGTGTGTGGCGGCGGTGAGGAGAGCAGATCAGAGAACAGCCCAGTCTGTTTGCTAGTTAATAGATGAAGAGCAAAGGAGGGGAGAGTGGGACGAAAGGTGTAGACAGAGGAAGAAAAGATGATTAAAAGATCTCGTGGCTTTTTGTCAGACCACGACTGCAAACCCTCCCTCTCCGTACTCGACATGACTGAGAGAGAGATGGAGATAAAAATCAAACCCCACACATTTAGCTAATAAACATGCTATTCTGACAAGTAGCCAGGCCGTTAAACTCAGTATTTTTGGTACGCTGCAGCCAGCTGCGCCTCATATTTTCTCTCCATTGTTAAAACGATGCATTTAATTCCTCTAATGAACGAGCAAACAAGTGAGATGAGAAATATTTATTCGTTTAAAGAGGGATTTCTGTGTCCATTAGCTCATGCGCGGCGCGCTGCTTGACAGGTGGTGTTTTAATCATGCACAGTTTTGTTTTTTTTTCTGTGGCACTCAACACTGGCCTTGGGTTTTGGCCTTATTATTATTTTTTTTTATTTTTTACAAGTGCAAGCAGCAGTATCTCGCTAAAGGGGAGATGACAGGGGAGATGAGTCTTGAGGCAGGTTCGACAAACTTTAACAGACAATCATGGAGTAAGGGCCCCCGAGGGGTCCCTCAGGGGCTTCCTGGAGACCCTTAGGCAAAGTAAGAAATGTTTTTTAAATGAAGTCATAATTTCATTATGATTTTTTTAATTTGCAGTTGAGACACTCTTGTCCTTGTTCATTTAAAAGAACAGTTCAGGAATTCGCCGGCGAGACACAGACCACCTGGTATATACGCGCAGTTGTTCTTACACTTGAACACGTTAAGCAAACGAGATATAATGTGTTAAGCAGAGAGTTTTAGACGTGCTGCCTGGTGGATTTTGTTACCTGTAGACTGAGCCAGACAAGCTGTATCCCCCCTGTTTTCGGTTTTTATGCCAAGCTAAGCCAACTGGCTGCTCGCTGTAGCTTCATGTTTACTGTACAGACACGAGGGTGGTATCCATCTTCTCATCTACCTCTCAGCGAGGAGGCGAACAAGCATATTTTTCCAAAGTGTCCTATCTATCCTTATCGACATAACAGGGAATTTATTACAAAATGATAACCATAATCAAAAGTGTACCTTTTTAATACTTTTTTAATCAAAACCTGCCTACCATGATAGAAAACTGGTTGTTAAATAAGTGTTTTGGCTTCCCCATGCCTACTTTTGGACCTGCTCACCTAATCTCAGCTACCACATACACACTTTCCCAGCATGCTTACCAGCTGTTGTTTGCCGGTGTATGTGTGGCCCACATGCTGAGGTGTGTGTGTGTGTGTGTGTGTTGTGGTTGCTCCACCAGCAGGCCGTGGATGTTTGCAGAAGTATTGAATCTGGCACGTCGCTGCGTGTTGGTGTGTGTGTGTGTGTGTGTGTGTGTCACGTGCCCGTGTGTGGACAGGACAGCCGACACTCTCTGTGCTGTTGTTGTTTTTGTTGATGTTTCGCTGTTTACTCGGCCAAGTGCTAACCAAGCACCTGTCGATATTTGAGTCACCCCCTCTGCCACGTAGTCTTCTAAGCCTTCGGTCGGGTCAATAGTGTATAAAAATAACTTTTAATGAGGCTGATGTACAGGTTTATTTCCAGATTTCATGTGATCTGAGGAAAGCAAAAATGCCTCAACTGCAAATTTGTTGTTTATATAAGCAGGCGAACTTTAACACACGTAAAGTGATATTTTCATATCTAACAGGTCTTCCTCTAATCACTATGGGATAGTAATGTGATCAGTTGGCATGTGACAATTTTAATGCCAACAGCTGGCATGTCAGATAATCTTCTTAACCTATCAGCTGACACCGGCAGAGCAATCTGCACAATCACATTTATAAAGAATTGATTTGAATCTGGTATGATGCTGCGTGCGCGTGTGTGTGTGCGCGCATGCATTCAAGCGTCGGGTTGTACTTCTTTGTGTTGAGCCACAGATTGCAGCCCTCCACCTCAAGCTTACAAGTGCCCTGCAAAAAAATACAGATGTGTGTGTGTGTGTGAATGTGTAGTGTCAGGTTTTCTTTGCGCGTGAGAGGAGAACGGTACACTGCAGTCCCGTCTGACGTTTGCAGAATGCAACAACACATTTCGTCTCTCCTCTGAGTCTCTGTTCCTTCCTTGTGCATCAATACACAGTATTAGCAGAATGGCCTGTTGGCCAGCTCCTACATTCTTGTAATGACAACACAGATAACAACATTCTCATTGCTTGACAGGCTAACTAACAAATCCATCTCCAGAAACACCCCTTGCTAGGCTTTCTCAGTCCAAGTTTGCCTCTGCTTCTAGTATTCAGCTCCATGCTGCGCTAATGAGGAGGACTCATGCCTGGCTACCATCGTAGCCCCCCCCCCCTTGCCCGTTCGCCCGTTTCTCACACACCCTCCAGGTGGTTTGATGACATGCCATGGCCCCGGGCTGGAGGGTGTTTTACACAACACACTCTCAGACATGTACCGCAGTCAAAGGAGCCTAGTGTAATTTACTACTTCAGCGTCGGAGCAGTCGTGCCACACTTTGGAAACAAAGGCACCTTTGCTTTCAGAGTTAAGTTTGTATGTATGTACAACAGAAAACGCACTAAAAACATACATGCATGGCCTAATTTCTAATGTTCAACTCATATTTGTCTAGAGTGACTTTCCTTCCGTGTATAAACTGAAATAAATATTTGTTTGAACAGGAAACTTGAGCAAATATTGTGCAGTCTTTGTGCTGTATTGTGTATTTGTCATATGCAGATACTGTTTTAACTTTCTTGATATAATCATTTTCTACAAATACAACGTGTTTGGATGGAGTATCCTGTAAATTAGCTGCTGCTCCGCAGACTGTGTGGTTTATGGCTTTTTTTTTTCTTTCTTTTTTTGGATAAGTTAAACTTTTATTCAGGCGTATTTTCAGAGTTATTGGCCACATTTATTCTTACTGTCCATATTGGTTGTGAAGTGATCCTTTGCTTAATTCAAATGTTGAGTTTGGAGGATGGAGGACAAAATCCACAGTTCCTGTCCTGTGAAGAAATATATTCAGAAGTTTATCTTAGGCTAAAATTAACTTAGTTAGTGGGTGTTCAGAGTGCAGTGTGTGTTGGAGCAACGAGGGAATTTTGCACTGAAAAAACTCAGTTAGCTCACCTGGTAGAGTGTGCGCCCCATGTACAAAGGCCGCAGCTGCCCAAGGCTCGAATCCGACCTGTGGCCCCCTGCTGCATCTCTCTCTCTCCACACCTCTTCCTGTCACTTTCCAGGTGCTACTATCCAATAAAGGTTCAAAGATCACTTAACTTTGGAAGACACCTGCTTGGTTTGTCAGCTTCTTATCAACGTTTGCCAACCTACAGCGTGCATGGCCGTTTCCTGTCTGAATGTCCAGCAGCTCAGTTTGCTGAAGCCTTATATCAGCCTTAGATAAACGTAAGAATTAATTATTTTACAGGGCAAGGATGTGGGTTTTATCCATCACGACTTCCACTGTGGTCGCGTCGGGAAGAGATTGCTCCATGCTCACCGTAAATTGGAGGAATGATTACATCCACCTCTGACTCTGAACCTATCCTTAAATTTCATGGTAGTTGCAGTCTAATACTTGAACATGTGCATGTTTTGGCAGTTCTGCCAAGGATATCCAAGTCTCTCTCTCTCTCTCGCTCATTACCTTACCTGCTTCCAGCTGCAGAATATGAATATTATACATATATATCCATTCAGTAACTAGCACCACCTCATTTTTACAGAAAAAGGTGTAAGATGAATGTCAAGCTCTTGGGGGGCTTAGGGCATCTCGTCACTACGTAGGTGGTATTATCTTCTTGAAGTTCTCTCTCTCTCTCCCTCTCTGCTCCTTCTCTTTAATCCTCTGCAGAGTAGGTGTGCCAGAGAGAGACAGGGAGAGAAGACTGATATTTGCTTAACCAAATCCTCGGAGGAGGCAACCCTCTTTGATCCACTTCCAAATTCACAGCGTCCTCTTTCATTTGGTCATCCGTCACTTGTGCTGTCTCTTCTCGCGCTCTCTACGTTTGTGCGTGTTTGTAGATTAGACGACAGCAGGCCGAGAAAGAGGGAGAAGGAGAGAGAGAGAGAGAGAGAGAGAGAGAGAGAGGAAAGCCCGCAGACAATGGTCTGCATTTTTGCTCTGCCCTCTCTCCCCTTCCGTCTGCCTCATCCTTGCTTTCCGTTTCTTCTTCAACTTGTCACTTTTGTTGTGTGCTGTTGAGGTCAGACTGGCAGAGGCAGGCGTTGTTGTAAGCTGAAAAGCTGTTGTGAGTGTGTGTCTGTGTGTGTGTCTGTGTGTGAGAGACAGAGAGAGAGAGAAGGTACTGTTGGAGCTGAGCGTATTGGCTGGAAAAGCCAGGGTTAGTCAGGGCTTGCCCCTTTGTTTTACACACAGTGCTATCCACACTAAACGGATAGAAGCACACACTCGCACACACTTGCACACATACCACCTGTGAGCGCCGCTGTGCTCACTTACTTGCTGTCTCTAAACTCAAAGTCCCCACCCATATGTGCCATTTATTTAAAGGGATTACTATTAAACATGACGCTGGGAGGATGCATTGCAGATGCTTCATTATTGTCTGTAGCAATATCAGGATATAGCCATCAGAAAAATTTGATACAGGCTTATAAGGCATCTTTGTATCACCAGCGGGTGCACAGATTAGTAGCTTCTTCTTTTACTTCCTTTGTATATATCTCTGGCCTCATCTTTCCTATCAAAAGTCTCTGTCATGTTGAAGCAGAATATGAGTGAGAGGAGAGACAAAAAAAAAGACAGTCTTTTATAATCATATTTTCTCTCTACTTTTTCACTCCTTGCCAACTCTTCTTTTTCTTTCTGTGTGAAAAGAAAAGGAACATGAACTAGACTATCTGATCTGCTCCCCTTTCCTCCCCACAGCAGTCACTTCTCCACCTTACACTCTATTGGAGTTATTCATCGAAAGCAGCACTTCTTTTTCAAAGGTGCATATTAAAGTAGCGAGATCCCAAACGACTCATCTCTCTCTCTCTCTCTCTTTCTTTCTTTCTCTCTCTCACAGCGAGCACCTATCCTGCGCCTTCACTTTCTTCTTGCATGGTGAGAGCAACGTATGCACCAGTGTGGAGATCAACCAGCACCAGCCTGTCTACCATCTGACGGAGGAGCACCTCACTCTTGCTCAGCAGGCGTCCAGCCCCTTCCAAGGTGAGTCTCCAGTCCAAAAAGTTCAAACACTTTGAGCTGAAACGGTTAAAGCAAACATGACAGCAGCGAACACTGCATCCACCGTGAATTATGCATCCCCCTTTGAGCCGGTTAGAAATAAATAGCGAGTGTAATCTCGTCTTGATATGTAATTATGTGGTGAGTTTGCCTTGGGACATTATAAAATGTGCCTGTACACATCATACCCACACGTTGACTAAAAAACTCTGCTAAACAAATGAGCAGTGCTTGCTATAATGTGTCTTTGATCCTCAAGCCTCACAGTTACGATGAGACATCAGGTTTTATCAAACTCGTGTCAGCGTCGTCTGGAATATTGCGTGTGACAGATGAACAAACAGAGACAGTATACTACTGCCACTACGACGTCTTGTTTTTCCTTTTTTCTTTAACTCTTTGCTCCGACACTGAGTGGGATTCCTCGTTCCAAAACAAAAGGCTGAAATCAGCTGACAGAATCCAGCAGAAGCCCTGTGACATTTGCATGTTTGTACACACACGCCTGTGCACTGAAGCAGCCAGGCCAGAAGGACTGGTAGTGTTATAGTTTTTTACTGGGCTTGGCAACTTTATTCAAAATGTTTGGTCAGCTGAAGAGAAACATTCATATGCAGCAACCTCCATTGTGATAAATGTGATAAATCACCAAAAGATTTATTTATTTTGACAACATTTAGCCACCTAATCATTGAAAATGTACCAAGCTGTGCACAGTCTGACGCAAAAGACTGTGTGAATTGGGAACAAATTTCTTTTTGGCACTATATATAACATCTGTCTGAGGTTTAAAACAGTAAAAAACCAGCGGCACATTCTTTAACTTTGCCAAGCTAAATTTCTGAAATAAGAATAATGATGTATTGTTGGCTGAGAGAGAAGTTGTTGTTTTTTTTAACACCCCAAAGTTGCTAAACTTGTAAAAGTTTTCCTCTGATAGGTTGAAATGCATCATTGAATCATAACACCACATATCACTGGGACAACGCGAGGAGTCAAAGTGTCCTTTGCTCCGACGGATGAAACAAAAGCCAATGACATGACATGCCCAATATTAATCAGATCTGGCGTACGTGCTGCAGCTACTTTCACTTTCAGGAAGCCAATTTAACCGCAAAGAAAATAAAAAACATTTTCACACATTACTGCCTGTGATTCTAAGAAATAGCATCTATTAAAACATGTTAATCTCTGGGATTCAAGGACTCAAAATAACTGTTGAGCAAAGCACCCAGCCTGTTGCCCTAAGGAGATAAGGTGGATTATACGAAAGTAAATAAGGAGGGAAAAATGTTTTCTTGTTAACGTTAAATGCTCAGTGTAAGTGTAGGAGTGTCATTTAAAAAAATATACATATTAGGGCTGTGTGTGTGTGTGTGTGTGTGTGTGTGCTGTTGCCAAGATAATGCATATACAATCTTCTGTCAGGCTGTCTTTCATTACAGATTGGCTTGCGGCCAGTTAAAAAAGAAAAGCCCCTGTAGTCACTTTGAATTACAGTGTAGCGTAGTTATAGAAATGTGTGGCTCTAATGATATTCCATCATAGGCTCTAAATTCATTACCCCACCCTAAGCCAGACACTATGTAATCCCTAAACCATTGTTTGCTTGCAATTCCACTCGCACATAGAAATGGTAATGTAACGACTACGATATATATTTTGACATATTTTGTGGAGAGGAAATAGTCGGCTTTCCAAACAACACTATAAGAGTAAAATGATTTGTATCAAAAAAAGTGAAGGAATATCTGTATTCAGCTGTATCCTTCCCCTCCCAAACAGCTGTCACATAAATGAACCCTGTCATTGACTTAACAGCAACAAGCTACCTGAATCAGACTCGATAATGCGCACCATTTTAAAGCCGTGTGTCGAATAGACACGAGTGCTTGCCAGAAAATTTTTAGCTTGACTGGAGTCCAACAATGACCACCAAACTTTTCCTTTCTCCTCCTTACTCTTTTTCACAACAAAAATTACGATGAGCGACACAGAAGTTTTTCCTCCTTTTTCCTTATCATCTATAGTTAGATAGAAGTGATTCGGTACTCCCCTCTCCATACGCCCGCTCCGGAGTAATAACAGTGATCACTTCCTCCATTCACCACAGTAATTCCTGTATAGCTAACCCCTTTACTGCCTCTCAAGCTCTCCTGAAGGGAGGCGATAATGTCACGTCTAGTTAAAGACTAGTGCTTTGGATAAAAATAAAATGATTATTGGAGTTCGGTGTGCGTAGTCCTATAGGGATGACGCTTAGGTTTGGAAGTCATTTAGGATGATCACACTGCTCCCAAGCCACCAACTAGTAGATAGTTACTTATGACTCATTTTATTGGTCAATGAACGACTGCTTTTGCCCAATTATCATTCTTTCTCTACTCCCAGTCATGTAGTTCAGGACTACTTGAGATTGGCAGCAGGCGCACGCCTCCCCTTTGTGTATTGTGAGATAACATTGCTTCCAAATGAAACAGACACGTGTCTCCATAGCGTGTGCGTGTATTTTACAACCGGGACAGGCGGTGTGTTTTAGCCTTTGAGCACGTTGTGTGTCTTATACGCAGGTGTGTGTTTTCACCGCCGCAGTGCATCTCCTCCTGGCTAACCAAGCATAGCGTCGAGGAAAGGGCTGACTTCCATCCCCTTCATCCATCCATCTCCTCCCCCCTCTCCCCTCTCTCTCCCCCCCCCCTCACCTCTGCCAAGCTTGGTTTGCTGTGCGGCAGAGCGCTCCGGCAGGCAGACCTCTCCAGGATGTGACCTCATAAAAGGGCGCAGAGTGAATGTAATGAACTCTCAGCCCATTACACTGATCTGAGCACATTTGACATGTCTTCAGGGAGCCAGAGATAGACTCACAGTCAGAGGGGAAGGAGAGGGAGAAAGAGGCAAAAGGGATGGAGGGGCGAGTGTGGTGTGGTGTGGTGTGGTGGTGATGGGGGAGAAAACGGTAAACCATTTCCATAATTGTGCTGAATTTGATCTCTCTTCCACAACTGCCCTCAGGTCTTAAGAGTGTGTGCGCGCAGCAAGAAATGCAGAAATGAACGGGAAAAGGAGTGGGGTTGAATTTAATTAAGGTTGATATGATCGACCATAGCTGGATGTTGTTGTGTACTGCAACATAAATAACCTTTTTTGTTCTACCCTCTGTGGGGGTCGTTTTTTGCTGAGGTGGTATGTTCTTTAGGCTGAGGTGAACGATGTTCTGAGGGGCATCCAGGATACATTGTGTCTGGACAACATGTTTCACACTTTCGCTTTGAAAAATGTTTCAGCATTTAAGTGTTCTGAATGCCACCTGGGTTCATATGACAGGGTGAAGAATATTATCTTTCTAAGTACCGAGCTTTGCCTGGTGTAATGCTCAACACAGCCCTTGCTCCGCCACCTTGTTACTTATCTTTCGCCACCACCTGCCACTTGCTACCTTTTCAAAATATCCAGAAATGTTGGATCTGTACAGTATATTAGAATTTTTTTTTTAATATCAAACCAATAATTTTCAAACCTTCCCTGTTAAAAGTTGGAATACTTGAGATTTCAGTCCTGGTTGATTGGGTGACCCGAGCAGCTACTTTCTTTCAGGAACACACCAGAAGAGCAGTATCTGTTCGCATCAACCGAACAAACTCGCCTTGTTCTAATAAAAGAAGTCAGTCAGTAATAATTGCGGCTGCTGATATGATTTCCCGCTGCACATGCTGTGACAGTTTTTCACACAACAGCAGCAGGACACAAGGAAAGTTGGTTACCTTGCAGAGGAGTTGGAGGTGTGCAGCTCTTCATCTCAACAGCTGCGTCTTGTTCCATTACTCCCTTGCAGAAATTAAAACTGTTATCAATGAGATAAGATCGTGCTGGATTGTTCTCCTGTGAATCCTTCATGTGTGGGAAGGCGATGTGAATCATGCGTAGGAATGATGGACTCTGCCACTACAACGAGAACTACTATATAGAGCGATAATCGCTAAACGACTGACTATTGCAGATAAAATGCCGACCATAAACGCTATCAAAAATGGGCTTTGATTTAATGACTGTCTTTTTTTAACTTGATTAGATTTTAACTTGAAGTGTTACAAGATTTGCAAGATTTAGGAGGTGCATCTCATCTCCCTTCTCCCACGCTCCTCTCTCTACGTTGTCTCCCGCCATTCTCCCGTCCTGGAAGCTAATAATCAATACCTGCGGGGACAGAGGCCATCCAGTCTTGTAATGGCATCCAGGAAAAGCAGTGCAGAGAGGGACATTAACTAATGCTCACTCTCACACCCACCCAGCCAGTCTGTTCGTGGAACCATTTATACCCACTCTCCACATTCAAATGTGGTGCACGCAGAGAAGGGGAATGGATGCATAACAATCTGACAGGTTGTATGAGCGTGTGCGTGCGTGCGTGTGTATATATATATATATATATGCATGCATGTCAAGTTGATATGCATAGGGTTTCTGTGCTCGTATGTATGCATTATGCATGTTAGTTTCATAGTACAATCTCCATTCTCTGATGGATGTTGGTCTGTTCTATAAGCAGACTGATGGGCTCTCTGTTTGACTCCCATATGTCTGTGCAGTCAAGTGTGTTTGCCGAGGAGTGGCCCTTTTTTTATAAGCCGCTGTTTATGGGCTCTGAGAGGCCACCGCTTGCCAATAACTGGCGTCTGGATTGCTCTGTAAGTATTTGGCGAGTCAGCCGGGACCGGCTGGGTCCAGCAGTGCTCTGGAAAGGTCAGAGCACTGCTGATTTGGCCGGAGATGGCAAAATGACAGGGAACGGAAAGCATGTGGGAGAAGAGAGACCGGAAAGATGATGAAGATGAGAAGAATTATATTGTTGCAAGAATAAAAATATGAAGAGAATTTGTATTTTTTTTTTTAAAAAAAAGAAGCAGTGAGGGAAGGAATGAATTAAAGATGAGAACCGAAGAAAAGGGCATTCAGAAAAACTGATATTTACAAGAAATATTAGAAGGATCGGAAGAGGCAAAGAAAAGGAGAAAGGATGTGGAAAGGTTCAAAAAGTGAACAGAAAATGTGGAGTCAGTGAGGATTTAAAAAAATAAAAAAGGAAAAAGGGAGTGCAGATAGTAAAGGATATAGGTAAAGGAAAGAAGATGGAGGGAGGATTTGTGTTGTGAGAATGATTTAGTGTTAAGATCCTTAAGCTCACCAACATTGTCTTGTCTTTCTCTCCTCTTTCCTCCTCCCCGTCCTTTTTCCTTCTGCCTAGTGATCCTGAGTCCTTTCGGCCTCAACGGGACACTCACTGGCCAGTCGTTCAAGATGTCAGACCCACCCACCCAGAAGCTGATCGAGGAGTGGAACCAGTTCTATCCCATCAGCCCCAGCGCCAAGGAGGGTGTGTCGGAGGACAAGGTGGAGGACATGGACTGGGAGGATGACTCTCTGGCCTCCGTGGAGGTCCTCGTAGGTCAGTGTACATCATTAATCTTTGTGAGAGTCCCTCTTTCAAATGTAGATCGCTTCGGTTCCTGAGCATCCTCCTTCTGTGTGTGTATAGGTGGTGTGCGGATGGTGTACCCAGCCTGCCTTGTGCTGGTACCTCAGTCAGACATCCCTGTTGTGGCCCCTGTGGGGTCCTCCCACTGCACTGCCGTCTACTCGGGTGGCCACCAAGTGCCTGCTTCCCAGCGAGAGCCCGCCATGTCTTTGGTGACCCTCACCCCTCCCACATCGCCTGAGGAGGCACAGACAGGTAGTGGTATAAACACAGATTACATTTATGAGACAGACAGTAAAAAGTAGAGTTAAGTTTTAAGGCTGAAGCGTGCTTTTGAATTTGAATCGTTAAATTCATAATTTTTCAACCATTTTATGCCATATGCCTGTTAACCGTGCTCCTTCTCTCTCCAGTGGACTCTCACTCAGCCCAGAAGTGGGTTAAGATGCCTTCATCCTCCGATGCGTTCAGCGTGGACAGAACAAGTCACCATGGAGGCAAGATTCCACGCCGGCTTGCCAGTCAGGTGGTGGAACGCGTCTGGCAAGAGTGCAATATCAACCGAGCCCAGAACAAGTGAGCATACCGCCTTCTCTGACGCTGTTGGTTTTTGGTGGCATTTCCACTCACACATACGCTGCATTGGTGTCAAACATTTTTGCTTTATTATGCCTGTACAGACCTGAAAAAATACCAGGAAAACCGAGATGGAAATAATGATCTCTAGTAATTAAAGGAAACAGGTTTTGCAGTTTTGTCCCATGGTCTTTTGTGTTATTCATCATCCGCCAATCTGACACATTGGGAGCAACCCGGGATCCGTTGCTCCTTGACCAAGCACAGAATGTCGGCTGGAGTTAGCTATTGGCTTGTCAACCAAAATATTAGCTCTCCAAGCGAGGCGATGAAATCAGCCTGAGCGCAAAGCTTTTACGATTCGCCACTGTACACCAAAGGAGAAAGGGCTGGAAAGAATTTGTGTAATAATTTTAGGATTTGTGATTATATATAAAAAAATAAATAAATAAATAAATAAAGAGAATGTGTCTCATCTCATGAAAAACAGCTGAGGAAGTGACTAATTCACAGTCACAATTTGTCCTCGGTAGAATATTGTATTGTTGTAATAATTGTATTTTTTCTCCCCATCCACTCCCCAGGCGGAAGTTCTCAGCTGCAACCAACGGTACCTGTGACGAGGAGCTGAGTGAGAAAGTGGGAGCCTGGGATTTTGTGGAGCATTCACAGAGGTCATACTGCAGTTGTTCCAGGTCAGTCGCTTCCCATGTGTGAACATGTACAGTACGTGCAGGTATTAGTCATATGTGCGCTCAAAGACTTTTCAAAGAGGTTACACAGAGTCTGCTGAGCTTTGAACACGAGCTCAGAGCGACACAGTCAGCAAAATATCCGCACGTCTAGACTTTGACAAGCATATTATTCTTCATATTTTTCAATTTATCACTATTTTGTCTAAATGACAGCCGTGCTGGGGCTGAAACCTCTGCTGGGTTGTTTGGTTGTGTAAGTCAGACATTTTTATTCCCACACTGATGGGAATAATTTGTGGGAGAAAGAATAGTTCGACCTCCGATGGGGCATTTAAGGGATACCGCGGTAATAAAAGGAGCGTGTGCGTGTTGCGTGCTCCTGATGTTGACAAATGAGCTCGAAAGATGTCAAACGAGTTCATATTTTTCTGTTTAAATGTCACTGTTGTTTGTTATGTACGAGGACAGATGGGCAAAGTTACAGCTGATGCACATTGTCAGGACGTAGGCGGGGAAAGGCTACAGTGAACACCCCCGTCCCCCCTGTATTTGAATTGCAAGCACCCGCAAGAATATACTAACACACTCATTACATGTTCGTGATATTTTCTGTGTATGTTTATATCAGCACAGCTATATTATTTCATGTGTGTGACTATTTTCTAAATACTGCCTCATGAGCAGCTAGCTGTGCTATGTTTATTTTCTTGTTCATCACATTAAAATTTAATTACCGTCTTTGGGGCCTCATTCTTGAATTAAACAGAAAATCAGCTGTCTCCTACATCCTTCAGTCTTTAGCTTATCATCTGTCCTGGCCAACCGCAGTTGCAACCAGCTGCTTTGCTCACAAGGGGTACATGTAAACACAAGCAGCTATCCACTGCAGACTGCATGTAGTTGGATACTTGACTGGCCTCCACATGGCGCGCCTGAGCCAATCTGATTGATCGAAAGAAAATTCTTAATCATGTTTAATGAGGAAGTACTGCTTAAACATAATTTTGATTGGCGGATACCTTGCAAGTTTGGGCATCCTTCCATCAGGGAATCCTTTTGCACTAGGGGATTTTTTTTTTTTTTTCCCACCTAGGGAGAGAGGGAGAGCCTGCTTGGACCGCAGACGGGAGCAGAGTGGATTGGGCCAGTCAGCTTGAGCATGTTAATTTGTTGGAAGCCACCCAACACTTTGGCGACACAGAAATGGGCAGCCCTGTGCATTGCCAGTTTTAATGGCCATTAGCTCTGTTTTGTAGATGGGAGCCTTCCGTGTGCCTGATTATCTTGACATCGGATTGTCAGGACACGCAAGTACCCTGGCCATTAAAGAGACACAGCATCCTCATCAACAACTTAATGTAAAGTGGTGGGCCAGGCAGAGGAGAAGCTAAAAAAAAAATAACTGACGCTAAAGAGACAGGAGGAGGTGAGAGAAGTGGAGCGGTTGGCTGTGGGCAGGTCAGGCGATCTCAGAGCAGGGCAACCGACAGAACCTCGTTATGGTGTTATTCCAGTGTAATGCATCATCTGATCAGGCTGCAGAGCTAAGTATTGTTTCAGCATTTGCTTTATTAATTTTTGGATATTGTGGAAGAATGTCGCAGTTTTGCTTTTAGAAGATGAGCGTGAGTTTGAATGTGATCGCTATTAAGTGTGAAAATTATAAACGTGCAACAACATTTGTGGATTGTGTCTTGCAGTCTTACACTCATGCAACTTAATTGTTGTCTGTCTGCTAATTGGTTTGAGATTAATTAGTGAGGCTGCCATATTGCAGGTGAGAGTAATTGAGATAATTGATGTTTTCTACCAGAAGCAGATGTGAGAGTTTACAGAGATTTTTTTTTTTTTTACATGAGCTGCACAGGATCTCTGTGCGTCATGACAATGAAAAACTCTCATTGCGCATCTTCATGGTTTGATAGATCGTCTTTGTCTCCGCTGCCGCCTTGCTGAGTGTCACCAGTGCCTAATAGTCTCAACATATTTCCTTGTTTGTCTTCTCCCCCGCAGATATAAGTCGGTGAAGCAGCGAACAGGCAGCACCCCAGGCCAAGCTCAGTCAGCAGGACAGCCCTCTCAGCCTCCTACCAAGCACAAAGCCGGGGGAGAGAAGCCAGAGAAAGGTGACAAGCAGCAGAAAAGACCCCAGACGCCCTTCCATCATCGCAGTCTGACCAGCGACGATACTTCAATAGAGACAGAGACGACAGCTGGCCAAAGGTTGTCCATGAGGGGTCAGGATGGAGGAAGATTCACTAGTATACGCTCTGCAGACGTGTCTGCCATCCAAAAAGCCCCCCAGCTTCACAGTGGGGTGGTAAGCGCCGGGCCATCGGAACAAGCCAACTCCCCCCAACCTCCACCACTTAGCCCCCACCCCTGCGAGCGAAGCGAAGAGTCAGGGGAGGGCATGAAGAACCCTTCAACCCCAAACAGCCAACACTTTTACCAGCCGCCCCCAGAGCCCTGCCTGGTCGGGGTGAAGGGTGGCGGTGAGGAGCCAGAGGCTCTTAATCAGCACTTCCACTCCCATCACCCCCACTCCCACCCTGGAGGTTCGACATACTCCGAGCCTCCTGAGCCCACCGTGTACGTGGGCGCAGCGGTCAACTTGGAGGAGGACAGCTCCCAAGCACCATGGAGGTTATTCAACCTACCCCGAAGGAAAGAAGCCGAGCTGCCCACGCCGCTGCTGCCGGGGGACAAGCTGAGGGACGAGGCCTCGGCGTCACAGGACAACCTGGTGTCGGTCACAGAGTGAGTGACAGCTGCCATTTAACAATCACTATTCCATGCCCCCTCTTTTCTCTCTCACACACACACAGGGAAATTAAGGGTTTTAGCCATTTGCAGACTGACTAAGCAGTTAGGCATCCAAGCCCTCCCACCTCTTCCCCTGTTACAGAGTGGCCCCGGGCCGCTTTGGAGCACTTTCAATAGTCCAGAAAAAATTGTTTTGAAAGAGTAATGATGCAAATCCCACCTTCTCCCCCTTTTTTGTTCTCTCTCTCAGATCCCTCCCATACCTCACTCCTCCCTTCCTCATCCCTCAGTTTCAGAATGTTGGGTATAGCGCTTAGCTGCACACAGCATGTTAATCTCTTGCTATGTGCCCTTTTGACATCATACATCACAAATGTGCAGGGCCAGCACTACTCATCGATTCCTACACGCCAAACACACACACACACACAGATGCACTCACACACACCGGAGCCAGGAGAACAGAAGAGTAATGGCAGGGTTAGATTAAGATAAAAACCTCTGCTATTGTAATACAGTTGGAGCTGAAAGAAATACTGTCTGCTGGCTAACAGTTTGGCAGGCAGTGAAGAGAGACCTGCACCAAGAAAAAGCTGCTAGCATGGAAGAGGATTGCAGATGGACAGAGCGAGGGGCCTTGCACAGGGTGAAGGCAGGCAGGCAGTCAGTCAGGCAGTCAGTCAGAGAGTGACCAGCAGGCCATTGGGTGGCCGTAGTAGGAATTATCGGCAGGGTTTTGCAATCCCAAGGGGCCAGCCTCTCGGATGGGCTATTCTAGTGAGCCGTAATCCTCCCAGCCACAGCTCTGAATGGCAGCTAATCTCTGGCCCAGGCCACTGCACACCATCACCTCACATCAGAGCTGGACAGGCATGACGAGAGGACAGAAGTACAGAGAAATATAGGAGGCAGTGAATGGGAGGGATAACACATAAGTTGGGTCAGTCCCTCCTCTCCTGCCGAGCCAGCCAGTAGCTTTCTTCTTTTCCCTCCCTCCGTCTTGTGTTACGTATAAGGAACAAGTAGGCCACAGTCATAGCCACATAAGAGATTTTGATGAGCCGTGTCACAGTAACAAGGGATAAATGTGTCTGTAAGTGTGTGAGCAGTCAGCGCGGCAGTCGTCGCGTTTTCTGTAAATCCGCTAGAAATGCAATTGTCTGACAACAAACATGATGCATCCAGTTCTGCTGCATGACAGCTGTCAGAACTGTTTGCAATTGCTGCCATTTCTGTTTCTGCAGATAAACATGGTAGCATCTGTGACATATATCAGGAGGCATCAGGCCGAAACACAGCTGTCGGGTGCCAAAATTTAAAACAGAGGGTCATCTCATGTAGCTAGTTTTCTGTTATTTGTTAGCTCAGCAGACTGCTTTTTAAATAGTAATTAAAATATACCTTTTGGAATGTACATTTGGAATTATTAGATCTATGTTGCACCTGATGGTCGTCTAACACGGCTTTCCCATCTTCCCAGGGTGATGTCTACATCTAAATGGCCGCTGAAGGTGTCTGAAGAACGCGTTCAGATGTATCGAGCCAGGAGGAACCAGTACCTATCTGCTGCCATAACGGACGGCGATCATGAGCCGGAGGTGGACCCCTACGCCTTTGAGGAAGGAGATGTCAAATTCACATTCTCCAACAAGAAGGATAAGGCAGGCGGGGAGCGTGAGCCAGGCAAGAAACATAAGGTAAGGCAAGCCAAGTTGGGGAGTGAGGAATGTGTCTGAACTGGAGTACAACCCGTCTAAACCTTGAAGTGTTTAATGGATGTATTGTATCTTCCTTGTTGAAAAGTTCCCATTTGCTCATAGTTACTCTGGACAAGAGCAGCAGATTGAATCCAGGTTAACTTTGACGCTATGGTGCAACTATTATATTTCATCCTACACGTGCATTATCATCAAAAAAGTATACTGATAACTTGGAAACAGGTTTTGCGACTTCTTTTTTAACAACCAACTGCAGTATCTTTCTGTATTTGAACTCTCAAACCTCTCCCACAACATTTGCTCCACCTTACTCCGCTCTGTGCATTTTATTTGACTGTATTTAGATCAGTTATTGCACAGATTAATCACCTAGGAGAGAGTAGCACTATGGAGGGATATTCATGCTGCCCAGCCACTTGTAATGCTGGCGGTTCTTGTCATAAACCTCAGCTTGACAGCCTGCCATTTCTTTATTGTGACTAGTTGACCTGAAAAACAGTTTGAACTCCACTCTGCCTCGAAATGAGCCACACATGGTGTCTTTTTTTCCAAGTTGGCTGCTTTCATTCCAGTGTGCGGCCACACCCCATTGGATTTAATGCAAAAAAAAGAAGAAAAAAAAAGAAAGGCAGTGACAGTTTGAAAAATGTTTAGCTGTGTGAAGCCCACCTAAAAGGCAGCAATGGAGGCTCACCACGCCTCCCCTTACTAGTTGCCCGAGGTAAAAAGGGGGACGAGAGGGCTGACTTTAAGATCAGGGAGCAGGCGGAGTAGAAAATAGGCCATCAGCATCCTCAGCAATACTGCACTAAAAATAACAGTTCGACCGCTTTCCACATACATCCGCTTTTGCTGCCCAAGTCGAACTGAACAGTAAGCTATTCCTGAAGCCCCATTGTTAGTCAAGCCCGGCGGAACACCAAATAGTTAGCCTGTCTAATTTCCTTTAAGTTGTTATGTTTTTCCTGTTTGATCTGCCCTTTCCCTCCTTCCCTTTCCCACTGTAGTCCGCTGCCTCTGGGGTTGTTGGCTCTGGCTTCAGACAAGAGCCACCTGTTAGCCATAGATCGCCCCCAGCATTGAAAGGGAGATTTTGTGTGTGTGTGTGTGTGTGTGTGTGTGTGTGTTCCTTGGCTGCATGTTTGCATCAGGCTTCGCTGAGCCTGGAGTCTGACCACGGCAACAAACCTGGCTCACTGAACCATTAAGCTTAAAAAGCACACTCAAATATTTCGCTTCTTCTCTTCTGTCCCCTCCTCGGTCTGTGCTGGAATGTAAGGGTGTGGGCAACTCTCAGTGGAGTGAAGAGCCCCCCGAAAAATCAGCCTGTGCAATGGAGCCCTTCCACTGTATGCTTGATGTGGTGGGTGTGTATTTACACCACATGCATGTGGATGTTCTTCCACAGTACCACAGTGTTTGGGCCTTTTTTCCCTGAGCACCTTTTTTAATTCTTTGTGGCTACAGGATACTTGACCTCCCACCTGGCTGATGAGGTATATAAACATGGAGCACCAGGAGAATTTCCTCTTGAATAGAGTAATTCATTATATTAACATAAAAGTTTCGCGTTCCCTTAAATTATTCCTGACAATTTTACTCATTTTCTGTGAGTGCAACATCATCTTTATCCGTTGTTCAGACCTTTAAACCACTTTAACAGCGGCTATAGAGTTACTGACCTCGCAGCAGGAAAGGATCATCTTCTGTTATACCATTGCAAAGAAGTTGTATGCCTATATCCGAGGCTCTCCAATGAACTGAGATGATGGAAAAAGGAGATGGGATGCATTCATGCAGGAAACCTTGGAGCCAAACAATCTTTTGCAATATGTAAAGACTCAACCCGTTAACACTCACCCAAGGCCAGCTTATTGATAAGGGTTCAAGGCATCATTAGTACCTATAGATTGTGGCCTTGGTGTGGATGTTGTGCGCTGCTGTGGATTGGTCCTTTAAGGGAGACAGATTAAAGCCTGCGTTACTCAGAGAAAAGCCCTGGAGCGTAATGAAATCAATGGCCAGGACATAACATTCCTGTTCCCCAGCTAGAACTGCTCAGCACACAGTGTACACACAACTCGTCATAAGAGTGTACACACACACACACACACAGAAGGCCAGCCCTCCCACATATTGACGTCTGGGTGGGAGCCTAAAAGGCCATTCCTTGGATCATGATTTCACTCTGATCCACACTGGAAATCTCATTTGCCACAGCAGAGGCAAGCATTGCCTCTTCTCTGTCCTTCTGTTTCTGTCCAATTTTCTCCTTTTTTTATTACTATTATGGTTGATATTTATTATTATTATTGTTGTTGCCTTGATTGGGGAAAAAAAGAAGCCCTCCCTCCAATCTGGCTGCTTGATGAAACATGTTATTTTGTGTGTATTTCCATATTCTGCTTCATGATGTATCCCAGCTCTGATCCAGTCAAATTTATTTGTATTGTTCTGGATCACATTTATGGACTCAAACACATGTTAACACAGTAATGAACCCTGCTCAGCCACAAGCCCTCATTAAGTCCGAGAAAAGGCTTCGACATGTGATCGGCCATGATATTATAAACAATTTCTCTGCCTGGACTGTACGTTCTGAACTTTGTTTAATCAAATTTTCACTGTCTGGTTGTGATATGTGTGGATCTTTCGCCGCTCCTTCTAACCTTCCCGTCTTCCTTTTTCCTCACAGGGTGAAGATGGAGGAGCAGGCCCATCCGATGGTGAGGAGCCTCTTTATTTCCTTTTTCTTTGACTTTGTCACACAAACACATACAGTCACCCTCAAAAGACCTAAGCTGTGAGGCCAGAGTACGCTTTTTATATCTTGGTGTTTATTCAGATCTGCGTAGCAGGCCGAATAAATCTTATGTTACATTTTCAATTCAGCCTTCCTAACATATTAATAGAAACTACACTCATTCATGAAATAAAGAACATTTTTTTCTCAATAATTTCTTATTTAAAGCTCATGTAACAGATTAGTCATGCCACAAGCATTTCAATAATTTAATCTATTAGAAAATCTCCCTCCTGAATTGACTGAACGGGGTAAATTGAAACCAATCTGGATAGACAGTTAGCATAAACAATCAGAGCTTGAATCAAGCCATACCCGTCACTCACTTCTCTTCAAAATCTACTTGTGGGTATTTTGGCATTAACGGCAACTCTGTTTGTGCAGATGCTCAGCGGGCGGCCGCACACAACCGCATGGCCTCCACGAGCCTGATCCACGAGACCGACCTGGTGGTGTCCATCAACGACCTGGACAACCTCTTCAACTCGGACGAGGATGATCTGGCGGTTAGTAGAGACCTTGGCTCACACTGTAATGAATATCTCATTACACACAGCCTGATCTGGCACTGTGTGTGTGTGTTGCCATTCTCGTGCCAGAGCAGTGTCTTCTCCCTGCCTATCATCAGCTGACAGCTCTCAGGACACACACATGCAGTCACTCTAAGATGTCATGATACTGACTTGCAGGCCCTTTGACACTTTGAGCTCCCAACACGATCAGGTGCTAAAATACTTTTTTTTTTTTTTTTTTTGTCCACAGCCTGGTTCCAGGCGACCTGTGAATGGAACTGATGAGAAATTCGGCGGCAAGGAACCAAAGCCATCCACTTTGGACCCTGTATCCTGCATTAGTATGTATCTCTGTATCTGTCTCTACTGATGTCTCTCTCTATCTTCTCCCCGAACACTGATGCGTCGTGTCGCCTTAAACTACAAGGATGGATTTACCTCAAGTGTTGATCTAGAATCAGATTTGTCATCCCTGCGAGCCCCTTGAAAATTAAGAGCGATACACTGAGATTTCTCCACAAGTCACTTCAGTTTTAAGCGTAGTATTCCCCCTGCTCGCTATTTCTTCTAAGTGAAATGGCAGCATATCCTTTAAGTCCACTAATTAAAATTAAAGCTTTTACTACTCAAGCATCATTGATGCTCACCCTTGGCTCGGCCACCTAGTGGTGAAGAATATAAATGTAATTAACTTCACGGTGCATCAGTGTTTAGGTTGCAACTCACTCCTTTGTTACTTTACTACCAACATCAGAGACCCAATTTGTTGACTTGAACCAGACTGTATTTTCTGTGATTATTTATTCTTAGATTTGAGCTCAGGGACACTAAAGAGAATTTAAGGATACTCAATATTTTACTGTGAAGCAAATTGGTCCCAGTTCATTAATTTTGCTTTAGTTTTGTGAACGGATAGTTTACAGTCCTAAAACTGTGCCTATTTACCATGAATTTGTTTGTTTGGCCGCCACCCGGAAGCATCTTGCAATTACAAAAATGTTTTGAAGCGCACTTAGTCTCTGGTTATCTTCGCTAGAGATACACAAACCTTTACCAGGAAACCTGTCGTTCTAGAGTGTAATTATCTGTCAAGAAAGGCACTCCTGCTTTAAACTTTGCATAAACAGCTCAGCTGGATCCTGTAAAAAAAATCCTCATTAATATATCAAGAAAAAAATGCAAACGAACATGCCAAGGTGACAAACTGTGTAAACATTTCATCAGCTGTGGGCGAGGTGCCTCTTGGACTTAAAGCATATCTAATGAGTATTCATCTGTTTTCTATTTACATGATAGCTGCTTATAAAGACAGCTGCTTGTCATATTTGGTTTGCAGAACAAGAAAACATACATCAGCGAGCTATCAGCTTGACAGAAGCCTGATCAGCTTAAAATTAGACATCTAACTGCATCAAAGTGCTGTGTACAGGGAGATTAAACTATTATAAACAAAATATAATTAAGTGTGTCATTGTCAACACATTCAGCAGTGTAAACTGTATCATAATGGCAATAAATTGTTGTAATAATACACCTTTGACACGCCTCTGCACGTGTTCCTCTTCAAACACATTATAATAAAGTCTGTCATATTCTGATCGCCGCTTGTCTCTCTCTCCTGCCAGGTTCAGCAGACCTGCACCAGATGTTTCCCACGCCTCCCTCCCTAGAGCAGCACATAATGGGCTACTCACCCATGAACATGTGCAGCAAGGACTACGGCAGCATGGAGGCCAACCCAGGCATGACCACGCTGGACGGCACTTCGTCTCTGGGAGGTCACTTCAAGATTGAGGTGGAGGAGAGCTTCTGCAGCCCCAAGCCATCTGAGATCAAGGTGTGAGGTCTAGGCTCAGTAAATCTGTCGGGTATTACTGCAGCGTCAATTACAACTGACTGAACCATCAGGTTGAATTTACTGGCTGAACCAGTAAATGTCATAAGTCAAAGTGAATGATCGATCGCTGCTGGATATATGTTCCCCATCGTGCTCAGTTTAAGGCAGCTGGGTGGCCCAGACGGTCAGAGACTGCCCTTCAGATTAGGAATAAAGGGGTTGAATCCCCATGTCAACAAGCATCCGCTCAGCTGAAGAGCCCATGAGCAAACACTCTGAATCCCTCTACAGTCCTGCAACAATAGTCCTGAGGATAATATGAGGTCCCGGGAGTTTTCACCTCTTAGATTCTCATCTATGATACATATTTTTTGAATCAGTGTGACTATTATCTTAAATGTCAATCTTGAATAAATGTCCATAAATCCAGAAGAGATCCTAGACAAAAGATGCTACTCACAGCTCGCCTGAGAATCATCGTGTTTTCTTCAGTATCAAAGTGATCCGACAATAGTTGTGTGTAAACTAGTAGCTAATTCAGCAGCTATAAATGATTTATGCTTTGAAATGCCCTAATGAGTAGATGATGTGGCTGTATGCATCATATTTCAGCCTGTTTTAACTCCAAAAATAAACTGAAATGTTTAGTTTACACTCTGTGGCAGGTCTAAGTAATACATTTGGAGTTACTGAGATGAAGCTGCCACAGATGTTGTTTATGGGAATATGAGGCAGCAAAGTCTCAGCCCTGATGTATGTTTTGTTTGTTCATTCTGTTTTCAACGTGGTGTTCACATTTCTGCTGTTGCTGTTCGGCGTCTTTCACCTGTGCCCTGACCAATTTTTCCTCCCTTATTTTCTGTCATCTTGTAGGACTATTCATTTGTGTACAAGCCAGAGCTGTGCCAGGCATTCGTAGGCTGCTCCATGTTCGCTCCTCTGAAGACGTTGCCCAGCCAGTGTCTCCCGCCTATCAAAATCCCAGAGGACTGCATCTACAGACCAAGCTGGACCATGGGCAGAGAGATGCTCAACCCCGTGCCTGTCATGACCTTCCTCAACAAGGACAGGTATGCCGCTGTAGTGATTCTCGCTGAGGTGTTTGTTATTGTCAGAGAAGTCCCTATCACACAGCTGAGATCTTTGGGTAGGCAGTACCATTCAACTAGTCAAACTATCTACTGAAATATCAGCTTAACAGAAGCACATCAAGTGATTCCAGTTGTGTCAATGAGAGGCCTTGCTGACACTCTTCTACAAGCCTCATTTCTCTACATTTCCTCTCTATCGTGTGTGAAAGATTCCCTATAATTTATCATGAGGATCTGGGCAAAAGGTTACTGAGTAATTTTAATCTCAACTTGCTGAAAAAATGCCAAGGTAGTGCCACTCGGTTTGAGTTTTGTCTGCAAGGAAGCCTGTACTCATACTCATGCTCCATTTTCGTCCACACACACACACACTCTCTGGTCTCTCCCCGGACACCCCCATCGCAGGCTGCTCAATTTCCTATGCATGGCTGCCTCAGGCGGAGCAGGGAAATGAGTGTAAAATGCCTTCTTGGTTGAAGATGAGGATTATCACTGGAGTGGTGAGATGGGGGCCCCCACAGCGGCTCCATGCCACCTCACTGCTCATAGCAGCTTGGAGTCTGTAGTATATCTGTCACTGTTCCTCTTAACTACACACAGTTACACCTCTGGTACTTTTCCACACGCGCACGCATTGGGATATCTTATTCGAAAACTCCCCAAAACAAACCTTGTTTTGTTGTATTGATTTTGTGCTTTTGTGTAATCAAGCCAGTCAACCTTTATTACATTTGTATGGGCTTAAATTTATTACACCCTTGTGTTGCGTTGACCCAGGAACATGAAATCTGACAGGTTCACCCGACTTGAGGGCTCACTGATGCACTTCTTATTTCAGCTTTTAACAATGTCAACCTTACTTAGTGTGTTTGGCTGAAGTTTATTGCATAAAATGCACCACAAGCCAATTCTAAACAACGAACAACAAACCATGTAAACTAATAAACTGACCTGGAGTAACTGCCAAAGCATTTCCTCAGATATTTGATTGGTTTTGGGCTCATAGGGAAGGAGACGTACGTTGCTTAGAACTGTAAAGCGAACTGTCAGCATCCACTTTATCCAGCAGGTTCAGGCTGAGCTGGAAATGTTGACTTTTACACAAGAAGAAATTGTTTCTGCAGCAGAACTCATTGCAACTGTAGGGCTCTACGTATGCGTAATGATTAGGATTTGTTATTTATAGAGTACGCTGGAGCGTGACAGGAAATGTAGAGCAGAAAAAGAATCTGAGGTGGTCACATTTTAAATACTTTTAATATGAGTGGGGCTCATTATTTTCTTTTTATTATCAAGTGTGTAATTGGAGTGCTAAGCCTAGTTTAAGGTGGGCTGCGCAGGGATGAAGTGGTGTCTGCACTCGACTAAGCTTTGGCTAGACTCATGGGTAAAGATCTTTATAATGTTTGTGCTGCCTTCGCGTCTGCATCCCATCTTGAACGTGCCCTGGCTGCAGGAGAGAGAGGGGGGGGGGGTTGTGCTGGGACTTCCTTCTAATGGGCCTGTGCCAGGAGTTGTTCCCCACATACAGCTCGGGACATGATGTGCTCACCCTCCCTCCGTCTCTCTCTCTCTCTCCTCTCTCTCTCTCTCCCTCCCTCCCCGTGCTTTCCTCACTGTTGCTTGCCAGCTCAAAATAAACCTTACCTCAGAGGGACACTCATTGAAATGTTTATTGAATGTCTTTCTCTCTCCCGCTGCTTCTTTTTCGCTACCCGTTCCACGTTCGCGTTCCCTCTCTCCCGCATTCTTGTTCTCTCATGTGTAAACATGTGTGCAGTTTAAACCCACTCTGCATTCCTTTTATTGTGAATGTGGTCGTGCCCTCCTGCCTGATTACTCAAACTATCTTCACAAATGCAGTGAGACAGTAACAGTACATTGTTATTTGAAGCAATGTAGTGTGCATTGCTGCTTTGGGTTTTTTAAAAAAGACCTGGGAAAACAAGTATGTTCTCCGGACGAGTGCAGGCTGGCTTCCTTATTTTCATGCCTCAATTGGATGTACAGTAAATCAGGACCACACTTGAGATTTCCCTTCTCTTTCTGAGCTGTGATTAGAACAGTTATTCCTATTCATTGTCTAATTAGGATTGTTTCTATTTGTCCTCATGGTCTTGTCAGTTTCCACTGTCAGATTATAGTGTCTTCTTTTAGGTGTAGCACATTTCTAATTCTTATTCTTGTTTTTCTGCCCTCAGTAACATCCCCAGTGTGGGCAGCACCATGGACCAGGACTACAGCCAGACCTACACCCCTCAGACCCACACGCCCTTCATGTCAAACAGCGCTCCACCAAGTAACGGTGGCGCTGGCATCCTACCTTCACCTGCCACCCCGCGTTTCTCTGCACCCACCCCACGTACACCACGCACACCGCGCACACCTCGAGGCCCCTCCAGCGTCCAGGGCTCGCTCAAGTACGAGAATTCGGACCTGTACTCGCCAGCGTCCACTCCCTCCACCTGCCGACCGCTCAACTCAGTAGAGCCGGCTACCGTACCCTCCATCCCCGAGGCCCACAGCCTCTACGTCACCCTCATCCTCTCCGAGTCGGTCATGAACCTCTTCAAGGACTGCAACTTTGACAGCTGCTGTATCTGCGTATGTAACATGAATATAAAAGGAGCTGATGTGGGCGTGTACCTTAGCGACCCCGTCAGCGAGGCCCAGGAACCCTGCAGCTGCGGCTTCAGCGCCGTGGTCAACCGACGTTACGGCAACGGCTCGGGTCTCTTCCTGGAGGATGAGTTGGATATCATCGGCCGTGGCTCGGATGTCAGCAGAGAGGCAGAAAAGCGATTTGAGGAGCTGCGGCTTTCCTCCCTGGAGAGGACTGGGGTTGGGAGGGGCGACAGAGTTCCAGATGAGCTTATTCTCCTCTTGCAGGACCAGTGTACCAACCCTTTTTCTCCCATTTCAACCCTGGAGCATGACATCGTGACACGGGGACCAAGCGGGGCTCCTGTACCGCCCTGTGTGAGGGTGGAGGAGAGGGACTACCACAGCGACTGCTACATGGCCCTGGAGCACGGCAGGCAGTTCATGGACAACATGTCGGGTGGCAAGGTGGACGAGGCACTTGTTAAGAGCACCTGCCTGCACCACTGGTCCAAACAAAACGGTGAGATTCTAGATATTCATGAGCATCAACACGAGCGAACAACCCCCCCAAAAAAGCACAAATTATAGACTTTCTGATGTGATTAATCTTGAGCTTCCCGCCTATTACTTATCTATTCTACAGCAGTGGACGTGAGTGCGCTGTGCTCTCAGGACGTGCTGCGGGTGCTGATGTCCCTCCAGCCCGTACTCCAGGACGCAATCCAGAAGAAGAGGACAGTAAGGTCGTGGGGCGTTCAGGGTCCCCTCACCTGGCAGCAGTTCCACAAGATGGCTGGACGGGGCTCTTACGGTAAAGCTGGGGAAAGTTTATTCGCTTGATATATCGTTCTGACTGACGCTTTGCTGCCCTCCAGTTAAGTTGTATTAAAATCAGATGTCAGTGAATCAGTGTCTTCCACCACATATACGATGGAGGTTTCAGGCTATTCTGCCAAGAATGAGGTTCTTGGAAGAAATCCCTGCAAGTAAAGGCTTTCAAAATGATTACTGATGAAGTCCATGGCTGTGAGGGTGATAACAACATTTGGTGTTGGTGTGCGTGACATTTGGGATGTGTGTGTCTCGGGGTAGAAAAACTCTGGCTGTTGTCAGATCAATAAGCAGTGTGGTCCCTCTGCTGTGGTCCAGATGTCAGCTCTGTTGGGAGGAGCTGTCAGATTGTTTGGTGACCTCACATTTTGATGCACAGTGGAGGGCAGAAGGCGGAGGGAGGGTAGCTGGCACCTTACCTGTTAACAACACCCACTCATTGTTCTTTCTGTCCGTGTGTTTCTCCCTTTCTGTCACATTCCACACTTCCCTTCTCTCTCCTCCTTCCACTTCACTCCGACAGGCACAGACGAGTCCCCAGAGCCCCTGCCCATTCCCACCTTCCTGGTGGGTTATGAGTACGACTTTGTGGTGCTGTCTCCGTTCGGTCTGCCGTACTGGGAGAAACTTTTGCTGGATCCCTTCGGCTCCCAGCGGGACATCGGGTACCTGGTGGTTTGTCCTGACAACGAAGCCCTGCTCAGCGGTGCCAAGAGCTTCTTCCGAGACCTCACCGCTGTCTACGAGGTAGAGATTCTGAAGAAACAATTCATTGTTAGCACTATCCAAATGTAACACTGCTTTACTTTTCTCCACCTCAGATTTGGCAGTAGAATAATTATCCAAGACTTATTCCTGATGAAAAATCTATTCGAAACATGTAAAAATATTTTGTTGCTGACCCAATCAATAAAAAAAACCCACGTCAGCCACACTTAATTACCGAGTGTCACATGAAATTACATTTGCGTATTAGTTCACACACTCATTGTTTCTGCTGCTTTGCATGCATCTGTGTTTTTCTACAGTCATGTCGACTTGGCCAGCACCGGCCCATTTCCAAAGGCTACCCTGATGGCATAGTACTCGTTGGCGGCAGTGGAGCCAAGAACCTCATGGATCAGCCAGTCAGCGACTGGTTCCTCAAGGCTGCCAGCGGCAACAGCGACGCCTTCACTAAGCTCAAACTCTATGCACAAGTGTGCCGCCACAACCTCGGTATGTGTCTTTTTTACAGCCTGCCAGGTAACTGCTGCATATTTTTTAATCTTCTCGTCCCCGGCTTTTGTGTTGCTCAGTGCTCAGCTCAGTCAGTTTCTTTGTTGCTGAGTTTCCACCTTCGACACCACTTGGTTTAGTTTATGAAAAAAAAAAAAGGCTAACTAGAGAGCCTTGACTGCTTGAAAGAGAGCTTGAAATCAGCGTAGGAGCAGGTGAAGCTGAAATGGAATAAATGGAGTGTCATTTTTTATTTTCTCAATGTTTGATGTTATTAATAAAAGTCCATGCTTTCCACCTTTAGCTCCATACCTCGCATCACAGCCATTGGACAGTTCCCTCCTCACACAACCCAGTCCCCCGCCTTCGTCCAGCCAGTCATCATCCACACAACTGTCTAACTCCACCTCCAGCTCAGTCAGCCAGCAGGGATCAGTGAACGCTGCGGGCTCCTCCATCCCCAACAACAACAACAACAGCAGCAGCAGCAACAGTGGGTCTGCAAATGGCTCTGCGTCATCCAACAGCCTGGTGACATCCTCAGGCCAGCCTGGCAGCGGGATGCCGCCTGCCAAGCCAAACTCTTTTCCCCCCTTTGGGAACATGGGGAGCCAGGGCCAGGGAGGGCCCCAGAGTGGACAGCTGGGACAGCAGGCTGGTACCCAGAATACTGGCACCTCAGGGGACAACTCCAGCAGCCAGGCCCAGGGGCCCACTGAGCCTCCTGAAAGGTATTTTAGGACACACAATCCTGCACACCATCAACTCAGCATAAGTGTATGTATGTAAGTAATAGTAAGTCAGTGTATTTTAGGGATTTAAAGTTGTGAAAATACTCTCAGGAACTTAACTAAATAGGTCATTCCTTCTACGAAAGACTTTTTATCTCCTGCAAAGCAAATTCTGTATCCTAGTGCTTTTTTAGTGTAGTTTTCAGTGTAGAGATAAATGTAGTCTGATATTTTACAGTTGTCTTGAATGTGACTCAGCCATTTAGAAGATCAGGACAAGAACCAAGAACCGAGCCAAGGACAAGATCTGGTTCGATAACACTGTGTGCGCGTGTGTGTAATCTTCTTGTGTTTCCTCCAGCACTTTGGAACGAGAGAAGGTAGGCGTGCCCACGGACGGGGAGTCCCACGCCATCACGTACCCGCCTGCCATCGTTGTTTACATCGTGGACCCCTTTAGCTACAAGGAGGCCGACAGTGGCCCTGGGCCAGTGCCTGCCCACTCCAGTGTGTGGACGCTCGGTTTGCTACGCTGCTATCTTGAGATGCTTCAGTTCCTGCCCCCACACATCCGCAATTCTATATCTGTACAGGTAAGTTAAGTTCCCAGGAGAGTCACATTTTTTATTGCTCACCATATTGTATTTAATTATAAAGAGGATAACATGAAGGTGCATTGTTTATTCGATGTCGGCGAGTCAATTACTCCTTAATGGTTGACAGATTATACTCATGGCATCATTGCTGATATATCCATCATCATCAGAAGCAGTAAATTGTTTATGATTACTAACTGAGTCACCAGAAAAATAGACTTATTAACAGTGTAACACAATACAATAGCAATAAATGCTCCTTTTAAAAAAGCTCTTTTTTTTTTTGTTGTTACTCCTGTTTTACACGTTTGTACAAGCGTCCAAATTCAAAGAGCGTGCTTCATGCTGTGTATTCATCTACCTTCTTGTATATAGAGGTACATGAACGTGACAAAATAATTCAATCCAGCACTACTGCACCAGCTTTAAAAAATACTATAAAGGGAATCAACACCTTTCTTACCCAGTGTCAGCAACAAATTTAAAAAAATTCACAGTGGGAGTATTTATACAACGCCTGTCCCCAATTCTTTTGAGACATGACTCGGTTTGTAAAGGTTCACATCCTGTCGTGCTGTTATTCTGCGTTACACTGTGTACTATCAGACAGCTAAATAAAGTACAGTGATTTGACTAATTTATACAGCGCTGGATTGGACCTGACAGCAATGCAGTGTACAGAACTTTTTATATATTCGTTAGTGTATGTTAATGCAAATTCTTAATATAGTTACACAGCTACATGTGAAGCACAAAGTTTGAAGTTTGTGCTCATTTGCCACTTTTCTTTAAGTACTAGATGTTGTAGGAGTGTGCTACACTTAAGTTGCCTATGTCTAACACCTTCTGTCTTTGCTGTCTTGTCCTCAGATCGTCCCCTGCCAGTACCTGCTTCAGCCAGTACGAGGAGAAGACCGTCACATCTATGCCCAGCACCTCAAGTCTCTAGCCTTCTCTGTCTTCGCTCAGTGCAGACGGCCACTGCCCACCTCCACCAACGTCAAGTCGCTGACAGGCTTCGGCCCGGGCTTGGCCATTGACACCGCGCTGAAGAGCCCAGAGGTAAATGCAACATGTCGCCGTTGCGCTCTAGTTCGACATAATCCATCTGAGAAAGGTGTTGCTGGAGTGTGTAGAGTTGCAGTTCAGCTCTTTGGCTGATCAGTGATCAGTGTGTTGGCATCAACATGCTAGTGTTGTCCTCTGATCGATAGGCGAGCAGAGAGATGCTGACATTGTGGCCCCAGCAGCAGCATTTCAGTTTCTTTCAGCTCTCCCGCCAGACATGAACCTGACCTAATATGACCCAGCCTTTTGCCCCAGCTGTGTTCAGGCTGCCACTGAAAAGAAAGAAGGCAATGAGATATAGAGTTCTTAGTGCTAACCATCTTTGTAGTTTTTTCTGCTGGAAAAGGACCAAGGGAACTTGTAACCCTCTGCTGCTCCAGAGTTTTCTTTCCATTATCTGCTTGGCTAGCTCTCTGAGACCTCCATAATGGGATCTTGACTCCAGGTTTAAACAAAGGGGTGCTTTAGATCAGGACCTAATTCAGTTGACTTCCTTGCAGCTAGTGCTACCTTTTCCCTTTAACACACTGGCAAACCCTGAGCTGCCTTGCTGGAATAACTCTGATATAGACAGAACAATGTGAGACACAAGGAACAGTTTTGCTTGTAAAGATACCAAGAATGTGAACTCTAATCTCCACAAATCTGGACCATGTGTATTTTTTATCCATATGTGTAGAGATCAGAACATTTCCTAAATCCTTTATCCTCACATCTTTACCTTCCAATCTGCAGAGGCCGGAGTGTCTACGTCTGTATACACCTCCATTCATCCTAGCCCCGGTGAAAGACAAGCAGACGGAGCTCGGGGAGACATTCGGGGAGGCATCGCAGAAATACAACGTGCTGTTTGTCGGATACTGTCTGTCCCACGACCAACGCTGGCTCCTGGCTACGTGCACTGACCTGTATGGGGAGCTCCTGGAGACCTGCATCATCAACATAGATGTACCCAACAGGTAGGACTACTGCTGGACCCCCACACTAAAAGTACAGAGACAAAAACAGAGTCTGGCCTTAATAGGTGCAAACAAAATTAATAGCTGCCTCACAGTGTTTTGTTTATTGAAAGTAATTTTAACAAGCTGGTCTGTTGCATTTGTCTGGACACCGAGACGCGACTTGCTATCGTTTGATTGGTTCCTATTTTTCTCCATGAATGTGGATGTTCGCTTTACCTAAATTACCTTACAAAAGGTGCATGAAGGTGCCAGCATTACTTAAAATGTCTCCACTTGATATCAAAACATATTTTTTTGGCACCAATTATGTCATTCTAGCTGTCAAACAACACTTTTCACTGAAGTATAAATTAAACTTGAGTGGGAAGGCACACGGCTGTCAGTCAGGCAGGATTTGCACAGGCCCACACATTCCTGAGAAGAGATTCACCTTTACCTGCTTCAAACCAGCTCTATTGTCTAACACCTCCTGTAAGCGCGCTATATGTACGGTACACTTGTTCTAATGTTACTTTGAAAAGTGGTGTTGACGTGCCTGTCACTGCTCGTTCTGCAGGGCACGGAGGAAAAAGGGCTCTGTTCGGCGGCTCGGCCTGCAGAAGCTGTGGGATTGGTGCTTGGGACTGGTGCAGATGACATCGGTCCCCTGGAGGGTGGTGATTGGCAGACTGGGAAGGATAGGACACGGAGAGTTAAAAGGTAAAAAAAAAAAAAGAAGAGGACCGTCGTGCTAAAACGGAGAATTCAAACTGTTCAAGTGTTTTTCACACCAGTGTGTCACTCGCTCATTCATCCCCGTTGCTCTGCTCGCTTGATGTTCCAGACTGGAGTATTCTGCTGAGCAGGAGAAACCTCCAGTCACTGAGTCGTCGTCTTAAGGAAATGTGTCGAATGTGTGGCATCTCCGCCTCAGATACTCCCAGCATCCTCAGCGTGTGCTTGGTTGCCATGGAGCCCCAGGGATCCTTTATCATCAT
The DNA here is from genome assembly GCA_028641955.1 of Protonibea diacanthus. Classification (NCBI taxonomy): domain Eukaryota; kingdom Metazoa; phylum Chordata; class Actinopteri; family Sciaenidae; genus Protonibea; species Protonibea diacanthus. Next base: position 5,123,819 of record CM053990.1, on the reverse strand, counting down.
GCCAGGTGCGGTATTATAAATACACTTACTATCTGTTTTAATGTACACTTCTCATCCGAGTCGCACCAAGAAAGGCGGCGCCGAGGTTTGTTCATGTCTGTTAATGTGTGTGTGTGTGTATGTGTGTGAGGGCGTGATGGATGGTGGCAGCATATCACAATGCGTGTCCCCTCCTTGTCCAGATCAGATTGATGGCAGGGTAGATCATGTACCTTTTGCTCATAAAGCACTACCTCTCAGATGCCCATTGATCTCAAAGCGGCGTGATGGAGAGCCAGATCAATGAGTTTATTTTGGGAAACGAGTGGGGGATTGTCAGTGCATCATACCAGGATTGTGTTGAGCGATGCTCGGCTGAGGACATCTCCTTCCTAAAAAGCTGAAAGAGATTAGCAAGGCTGTGGTAGCCGTAGATAACTATGACAGCGGGGGCGGGTTACATCACTGTAACGTGGCATTTAAACTTGAAGCTGTTGTGACATTTTGAATCTATTTTCTTTTAAAGTCCTAATTGTAAAATTAAGACTTAATATTTGAACACTAATTCCAGTTTGAGATTTGATACTTGGTGTATATGATGAATTTTCTCATTTGTTTGTTGCAGTGAAATTAAATCAGTTCAAATCAGTGAAAGGACTTTATCTTTGTGGACAGCAGTCCTCGTGATATCACTGGTTGTTTAGGGGGGAAACTGAACAAATCACAAAGGCTGTAGAACTGGTTGCTTTTAGTCGATTCTGTACAAAGTGACGGGTTACATTTCAGTCATTTGTTTGGCAGTATTCATCAGTTTCAGTTTCCTGTTTGATGCTTGACTGCTACTGCAGTTCGAGTGTATTATATTCCTTTGTGAGTTACATGATGTCCTTGGCTCAGACGTGCAGAGATCAGTGACAAGATCATGCACATACTAGATGAAAAGCAGTGTCTCTTTTGGAATGGTTTGCCGTACGGGCAAAGTTCAAGTAGGGGGTGGGTAACATGCTTAGTTATTACTTACTTAGCTTTGATGGTGGGGCTGCCAAGCGTCCTAAAGCCAATTATATTGTAAAAACCATCAATTAGTTTAAAAAAAGGTCCATTATTGGACTCCTGATGATGCTGACTCTGTCGCACACAAAAACACTGACATGTTTTCAGTGAAGTTTTTCAAGTAACAGAGTTTACCAGACAAGAGTTCATAAGGTAATTCATATAACTGCCGGTGTACAGTGACACAGGAACGCTCCTGATTCTAAAATAGATCTGACATCTCGAGCTGTTTGGCAGAGTATTAATTTAATCATGTTTATACGTACTGTAGACCAGCGTCGTGCAAGTTCACACTTCATAAGAGCGAGCTCATGGTTCAGTTCACACAGAGGTTACAGTCCCAAAAAATGAACTAATTGGCCCTCATTTCCTCCATTTTAAATGAGCTGTTTTGCAAAATGCAGCGAGTTTGACTTAAGATGAGCTTTTTCCGCTAGAAAAACTAAAGTTCTGCCTGGCAACAACAACCACGTCTGTATTTAAGGAGGGGATCAGGGAATGTTTTGGGTGTCTTTGCTGTGGCGGCACTGAAAAGACATTTTTGTTTCATTGCTCTTCGTAACACTACTTATGAACCCCGTCGCTCTTTCCTCCCTCTGTGCATCCCATCAGACTCCGTGTCAACCGGCTCAGTGTTTGGCCGCAGCACCACCTTGAACATGCAGACGTCCCAGCTGAGCACACCACAGGACACGTCCTGCACCCACATCCTGGTCTTCCCCACCTCCGCCTTCGTCCAGGTGGCCAGCTCCAATTACACCAACATCGACCCCAACATCGACATTCTCAACGCCACCACTGGTCAGTAGTTCTCCTTCATCTGTCTTGCAGTCACTCCCTGCGCCTCGCTTAAGTTTTTTCTTTTTTAATTCACTGGTGCTCATCCTGTTTGCTGGACCTGAAAGGGAAATGCAGCAATTACTTTGTTTTCCTCTTAAATCTGTAGTTTGTTTCCAAATCCTTCCTGTTTACTTTTCCAGGCTATTAAGACTCTGTTTTGTTGTAGTGTGTGCTTACATACTTAGTCCATCTACAGCACTCTCAACCATCCTCTGCTTATTTCCTTTGTGCAAATATATTTCTTGCCAGGAAAATGAAGCATGGCTGCTCACATCCGATACAGTAAATGGCAAAATAATCCACATAATGACATAAAGCAAACTGCACATTACCCCTATTACATATTTTTTGGCTCATATCATACTGATCAGAAGGAGAAGAGATTCGGTGGAGCTAATCAGTTAAATCATAACGTGACATCTGCAGTCCTGTTGAATTGTCCTCCTGCTCTCCTCAGATGGGTCTGACGCTATCGGGATCTTTGACCTGCTGGACCAGGAGAACGAGTTGGTGGACCCAGACATCATCAACATCTCGCCCACCACGTCACCGGTACACTCCCCTGGCTCTCATTACCACCATGGAGGTGATGGCAGTAAGGTAAGACAACATGCACATGCACGCGGGTCACGGAATGATGTAACACATGGAAACAAAGCTAACCTCGAGCTTCTGCGTCGTTGCAGGGACAGAGTACGGACCGCATGGAGTCTCATGAAGAGGTTCCTAACCTCCTGCAGCAGCCCTTGGCCCTCGGCTACTTTGTCTCAACGGCTAAAGCTGGTCCACTACCCGACTGGTTCTGGTCGGCCTGTCCTCAGGCTCAGAACCAGTGTCCACTCTTCCTCAAGGTACCAGGCTCTGACCATCTCGCATGTTTATTTAACAGGCTGCTTTTTAATGCAACCTTTTTACACAGTGCACAGTGAAAAATAAATGTTCTTTTCATGGTTGAATAAGACAGCTCAGTGGAACAATTAAGGTGGGTCATGGGGCATTAGGAGTACAACAAAAACAAACTAGTGATATTAATTACTTCTCCTTAAAGGAGTAGTTAGGCCTTTTGGGAAATAATGCTTTCTTGCTGAGAGATGAATGAGAATTTATGTACCAAGAAGCTACAGCCAGCTTAGCTTAGCATAAAGGTATCCAGGTATATGTCTGCTAACAAAATCTGCCCAAGCTCACGAATTAGGAAGTTATATCTTGTTTGCTTCATTTGTTTAAAAACAGAACTTTAAAAATGACACACGTGGTTTAATGAGAGGTTAAATGCTGGGGCATTTCTTGGCTGGGCTCAGTAACGTCCTAGAGTTTCTGCTGATTGCCTGGGAACTTGCTCACCACTGCTCCTGTCCAAGAAATAGTCCGGCCCAACACTTTCCACAAAACTGCAACTGTCCTCCTTAAAAATGCGGTTAACACGTAAGCCATTAATGAACTCCAAATCTGTTCTGTAGAACCTCAACTACCTCGCTATGTTCTGATTAGCACAGATGTCCCTTGCTTCTGGAATCGGCTGCTGTCGCTGCTCTGTGGAAAAGAGCTATCATTATTTAGATGAGATGTAATAAAAGGTTAATAACTTAATTTTAATGTCCTTTCCCTGTCCTCGTCCTGCTCCTCCCCCACCTCCTCTCTCAGGCCTCTTTGCACCTCCATGTGTCTTCAGTGCAATCAGATGAACTACTGCACAGCAAACACTCCCACCCCCTAGACTCCAATCAGACCTCAGATGTACTCAGGTAAATAACACCAGAACACAAAGTGCACAAAATACTATCACAACTGATGATTTCAGGGGAATTTTGCAGACTTTATTTGAATTTTAATAACAAATACAAGAGCTAAATGTATATTTTAAATATTTTTAAGCTTAAATGTGTTTTATTTTTCCCCAGCCAAGTGTGTGAACCCATAAATAAGTCTAAACTGTTTCTTTTCTACCCTTGAACAGATTTGTGCTGGAGCAGTACAACGCCCTCTCCTGGCTGACGTGTGATCCGGCTACACAGGACAGACGATCATGTCTACCCATTCATTTTGTGGTGCTCAACCAGATGTACAACTTCATCATGAACATGTTGTAACCAAGATTTACAGGGAGGGGTGTGTAGGGGAGGGAAGGCATCTTAGAGAAGAGGAAAAGTTGAAAACTCCCCCCCAAAAAAAGGGTGTTTCATCAAGACTGAAGAAAACTGCAAGAACCACACCAGACTACGGAGCTGGATCCTGCACCACGATGGGATTTTAGACGGCTGTTCTAAGCTGAGATGGGTCCTGTCCACCGTGGCTGTTACTGTTTGAGACAGTCCTGTCCCTGTGATTCAGAGACGTACACATAGAGACAAGGGAATAAAGAAGAGGGGGAAACCAGAAGTTGAAACGCAATTTAATGAACGTGATAGAATGACAGATTGGTTGTCATGGTATGTAGCATGGCAGCGCAGTCACTGGCCAGTCTGTATTGGAGAGACAACTCTATCTGCAAAGTTATTGGAAGAAAAGGGACACATTTGATCAAGGAAAAAACTCAAGAATGGATCTTTGGTTTTAAGACCTGAAATTCCTTTTTATTCCTTTGGATGAAATAGTATCCAAATGAAATGCCTGCATCTATCTTATTTATTGTAAGTTTTTAAATGTATAATTTGTCTTATTTCTTAACCTCTTTTATATATAAAAAATGGAGAAGGTTTATATCACCTTCCTGCTTTAAAGCAATTGGTCTAAGATATATGTAATCGTCTTAATTAAAAAAACAACCAGGAAAAAAATCCCATAAAAATTAAATAAAAGTCCCAGTAGGTTGCTTTTAGAGTATTATTTTTTGTAATGGAGACAGAATATTTGTATTGTCACAATGTACAGAAGAATTAGAGTGGAGAATTATGTTCCATGCCTTTGAGCATGAAGGACTTACAGCAAAGCTGTAGCTACAGAGGACTTGTACAGCAATGAACTTCACTGTGTTCAAATAAAGAGGTACATTGTTGTATATAGTATTTTATACCACACATTTAGACACAAAAACCAAACGGCAATATATATAAATAATTATATATGAATGCCATGCCAGCAGTTGGTGGTGTGGCTTCTGTTTTAGGAATAAAGTGCGTCAACTTATTTTCCTGTGCTTGTGTTTATTGCTTTTTGGGGAGGGGGACTGTGATGTGCAATTGGACAAGGACACCAATAGTGGAGAGGAAGGAGAGAGAGAGAGAGAGAGAGAACTATTGGCATCTCTTGGAGGTAGCTGACCTCAGGGTTGACATTTTTATATATATATATATATATATATATATATATATATATAGGGAAGAAATAAAACGAGCTATAATATGAGAGTAGTCGACTGAACAGCAGACATGCAGTGTCCTTTTCAGCACATCCCTTTACTATACCTCTCCTTTACTCTGATTGGCTGAGGTTTTGGCACCACTTCTGATTGGTTACGGATACATTTAGACCAATCCCATTTTACTTCAGTGTGAAAGTAAATGTGTGGTGTAAATGAACTTTAACCAGCTATGGATGGCGGCCCACTGGATATGCAGCGTTTGTGCACAAAGGAAGATAGATCTACTGTCTGGATTTCTCCTGTTTAGAGGGAAACTGTACTTTGACTATTGAAAATCCATTGGTATTGCTCTTTGCCTTGCATATTTGCCAATTATTTGTTGGCTTGGAAAGATTTGACCAGAAAAAAAATGTATTTGGTCTTTTGAGTGTAGATAAATACATTCAATATTTAATAAAACCCTAAAAATTAATTTTCAGTCCAGTGCCATGTTTTCTTTTTGGGGAATCATGGTTGTTTGCAGTAACACAGTATGTCTGCAAGCTTGTTACCACACTCTATTCACTCAAGTGAAAAAGGCATCGGAATAGCCCTGCATAATAATTTGAGTCGGATATCTTACTTGTAAATTACTGAATTGCCTCGGGGTCGTGTGGTAGCAGCTGGCAATTCTTTCTTTTGAGAATTTCTTTCTGCATTTTTCATTGCTGTCAGCAGCCTTTGAATACACAGAGGTCCTGCTCTGTTTAGCCCTCATCCCTCAGCAACTGCTGTCACTTTGCCCTTGAAAATGTAGTGGAATTCACACTGACAACATGTCAGTGACTGGGTGGGTAAACGAATACAGCGGTTAAAGGAGAAATCTATATAGTTACAAACGGACAGACACTTTGGATGTTTGGTTATGGCCTGTAAAACCAAGTATGCCATGCCACGTTAAATCTTAATATGGTTTAATTTAGATATTCTGAAGCACATTTATGACTTCTATCATGTTATCCAAATATATTAATTGATAGATAAATTAATATATTCAGAAAAAAATCAGCCTGTTACAAGTTTAGAAAGAAAATGCTTATTTAGCTATAGTAGACAGATACTTTATTGATCCAAGGGAAATCCAGTGGCAGCATGAGACACAGTAAATATACATTAAAAATACATTACAGTTGACCTATGACACAGTAAACATACATTAAAATTAACCTACAAGATAAATAAATCTGCATTTAAATTAAACCTCTGGTAGCAAATTAAATATGTGCAGCAAAATTGAACCTGTGTTAAAAAAAACTAAACATTTGCAAAGAAATTCAACATTTGCAGATAAATTAACCATGCAAAGAAGTTAAACGTGTGCTAAGATCTTTTCAAATATAATTAATAAGCCTGCTTGCAACCGGAGCTTGGATAAAATATTATAAACTAGTGGGTATCTGCAATTTTTTTTATTATTAATAATGCAGAAATTGTTCACAAATACCAGGTGGTCTGTTTTAAAGGTGCTAACCTGCTCGTTTTCACCCATTTCCCTCGATTTCATAGTGTTATTATTCGTTTTTTGCCCTTATCCAACAAGCCTAACAGCTTTAGGAAAAATATGCCAACGTCACTGGCTTCTTATGCAAATAAAATGAGACGTGCATCGTACTCATAAAGTGTCATTATCTAACCCAGCCCATGTTATCGCAGCCCCGCCAGCAGTCCGGGCAGGACTGCCTCCAGTCACTGTCAGTGCTCCAGTCAGTCAGTCAGTCAGCGCTGCTCACGCTGCTGACCGCACCACCACTTCCCTCACTGTCACACTGACATAGTAATAACTGCAGATAAAGGTGAGACTCAAGTGGATATGCGGAAACCATAACAGACAGGGCCGTTAATAAATACAAAGACATTCTCCATACAAAGCTACCGGCAGCAGCTAGGACCAGCTTGTTTCTCTGTCACTGGCTTTTAGGAGACTCCCCTATAACGTTAGAGGCTGACGGTACACAACCGAGTCCGAGGTCCGAGGGCCTCCATGGTGAAATATCTTTAAAAAAAAGACTATCATCCTAATAAGTGAGGTAAGATGATCCTTCGTGAATTATTATGTTTGTGTTAAATGTTCACAGCCGGACAAAACACGCGAGTATTGTCTGACAAGTTAGCTTAGCCTAGCTGGCTAGTAGCATGCTAGCTGCTAACAGTCGCTCTAAAAGCAACGGGGAGAGTGAATGAGTGCTAGCCGCTGCTAGTTAGCCGGTGTTCACAAGACGCCGTTAGCGTCGGTTATCTGTGTTTTATGATATTTGTTGTGCTTTAAAAGACGCATATTGAATATTTAGGAGTGCCACTCGTTAACAGAGCTGATGTTTTGACTCGGGGTGAGCTAATTTCAGTGTCAGTTAAAGTTAACGGTGTGTAATCCCAGTATTAGCTGGCGTTAGCATCACAAACATTAGCGCTACAGCCTTGTTTTGTTAGCAGCGTTATAATAAAGACTTTAATATTAATGTGTAGCAGCTAACTAACCAAGTGTCCAGACAAATCAACAAACACAGTATTAATAAGGGTCATATTTACTAACATTAACTTCAGTGAAATTGACGTATTGCTACTTATTGTTAGCTGAACTCTACTTTGCTTTGTATAGTTTTATGGAGTTCCTGCACAGTTTGCTAAACCCTTATGAGTGCATAAGCTTATGCCCCATAAGATGCACAGACCAGAAGACTTTATTTGCTTCATATTGTATCAGTTTATGCCCTTTTTAAATGGTCTGTTTTGCCTGTTTCATCAAGGTTTAGTTGCAGAGAGAGAGAGAGATGGCAGACAGTGCAGGGCTGCAGTTTGTCAGCCCCTATGCTTTTGAAGCCATGCAGAAGGTGGATGTGGTACGCCTGGCTGCCCTAAGTGACCCAGAGCTCAGGCTGCTGCTGCCCTGCCTGGTGAGGATGGCTCTATGTGCCCCAGCTGATCAGAGCCAGTCCTGGGCGCAGGACAAGAAGCTGATCCTCCGCCTGCTCTCCGGAGTGGAAGCTGTCAACTCCATCGTAGCGCTTTTGTCCGTGGACTTCCATGCCTTGGAGCAGGATGCACGAAAGGAGCAGCAGCTTAGGTATAGATGACTTACACGTGGTAATGTGATAATTGCTACAGTCTGCTGAATGAATGGCCTGAAAGTTATAGGTGCACTGCTTTTCCAAAGTCCCATTTTATCAGTATACACAATGTGCTGTGTCTTCTGCCAGGCACAAGGCAGGTGGCTCTAACGGAGAAAGCATCCTGGTGTCACAGCTTCAGCACGGCCTTACCCTGGAGTTTGAACACAGTGATCCCCTCAGGAGGCTCCGTCTCACCCTCAGTGAACTGTTGGCCATCATGAATAAGGTAACGTCAGAGTAAATCAGAGGACATTGACAACATGAATCAATTTAGCTTAAATGGTACTTTTCTTATGACGCGAATATAACCAACAAGATGACAAGGAAAGACAAGGATATGTGCTAAATGGTGTTGAATTAAATTTGAGGTTGTTAACAATTGATTTTAAAGATCATACTTATCATGCCACCCTAAACTACCCAGATAAATGATAGGTTGTCAAGACACTGCAGACATGGGGGTGATTTTAGCACTCCAAGTCTGAGCTGTCGGCTTTTGTATAATATAGAGACGTCAAAGAGACATCTTTCATGCTCGAACATAGGGAGACAGAGTTGTCTAAATATAAAGAAATTAAAGTATGAATAATTTAGTGCAAATGTCTGAATGATTAAAAATATCTTACTTGTGGAAATTGGTGTCAGGTGTAAGAAACAAGATTGATTACACAGCTTCCTTTACTTGTTCATCTTGTTTAGCTTAAGTTGGCATCAGAAATTTCCCCAGATTTCTTGTAGCTGCTCTCAGATAGACTGAAAAATGATGTATTTCGTTGTCCTTGAATACTTCCATCTTCACTGAATATGATGATTGATCCACACAGCCGGCTTCCCTTGTTGTTCCTCAGGTGGTAGACTCAAATGGAGAGTTTTTCTTGAAGTCCTCTGAACTCTTCGAAAGCCCTGTTTACTTGGAAGAGGTCGCTGATGTCCTGTGCATTTTACAAGCAGGTACCCGACTCCTTTCATCTTCGTGATAGCTTTACTTGGAGGAGGTCTGGGAGTGGGATGGTGTTTGTACACAAGTGGGGTCATTGCAAGAATGAGAATTGTAGTCTGGCAAGGTGAATCATGGAGAAATCTGGATAATATAATATGTGTAATAAATCACAGCTAAATTGACAGCTTAATGATAAATAGGAGAAAATATGTACAAGCACACATTGGCTGTAGATTAGCAAAAAGTACTTCCAAGTACCTCAAAGTGTTCCACCTCAGTGCCTCTGACCAGTTGTTGACTTGGATGTGTGTTTATTCTTTCCTCTTGTAGAGCTCCCTTCCTTGCTGCCCATCGTAGACGTGGCAGAGGCTTTGCTTCACGTCCGTAACGGAGACTGGTTTTTGTGTCTGCTGGTTGCCAATGTCCCTGACAGCTTCAATGAAGGTAATTCATCTGTCTCATAACACTGCACATGCTGCCAGCTGATAATGTGAGATGGAGAGGCTGGTTAATTGCCAGTACCAGCTTCATATGGTTAATGAGCGTACCTGCTGTGGCAGAAATACTTACTTTACATTACGATAGAGGCGTTCTGTGATAGCTTCATTATAATTATAGGCAGTTTGCTTTTTAGTTGCCCTCAGGTGTTTTCTTTTGAGTCTAGACATCTCCCCTCTAATTCTAGCCACGCTGCATGTATTTGTGTTTGATTGATGAAGAACATTGTTGTCTCGCTCTGTGCTTTTTGAGATGCATTACAAGAAAATGCCTGCTGTCTCCACTGCCTCTTATCACACCGAGGGTCACGGTTAAGTCCCTCAACTTTTGTCTGTTACAGTCAACATCAAGGAGTCTTTTTGGCTTTGTTACAGGAAAAGACCTTGTTCTGTTGAATTGAAAGTGAAATGAATTGATCTAAGGGTGAAGTGTGGGAAATGGTTCTGTCTAGAAGCATCAAGGACTGTCGGGTTGAGCACGAGCTGGTAACCAGACCTAACTCCGCTGGCTTTTTTATGGCATATGAAATAATCCAGAAGTGGCAGAGATGGAAACGAATATCATCTCGGTGAATGTCATAATCTCAGCCAACCATAAACAGTGTGCCTTTTAAACTGTCAGCTGTGGAAAAGAACAAGGAAAATGAGATAACGCTGTGGAAATGCTGCCTTCTGATGGCTGTTAAATCTTATTTACAGGCAAATAAATGAGTCATGATTCTATAGTTTATGGAGGAACATGACTTGGCCACGACATTAGAGAAATGATAATGTTAGTGTCTGTCAGTGATGTACAGAAAAACAGGAGACCTTTAGGCAAGGATTACACGATTAAACAAACATGACACACAGCATTAAAATGTATTGATTGTGTAGCGTGTGTACTTCAATTTTTATGTCTGTCTTTGCAGTTTGTCGAGGTTTGATCAAGAACGGAGAGCGTCAGGATGAGGAGAGTGTGGGTGGAAGACGCAGGACTGAAGCCCTCAGGCAGCTGTGTCAGATGAACCCCTCGCAGGCCCTCAACATCAGAGCTATGGTGGTCAGTACTGTTGGACTCCACGCTAATATCAGAATCACACTTAATCCATAGTCTGCCTAAACAAGTCTATTTCAAATGAGACACTCCATTACAGCTGCTGTAGATCTAATTGTGCTGTATTTATTCTGCTGTCCTCACATTAATTATGGATGTGTGAACTAATTTTAATACTCGTTTATCTTCTCAGTTTGTGTGATGTGCTCTCATGATGGAATGAGTGTGTTATAGGACTGCTTGCCAATCATTTGCAGAAACATGCCAACATACTACTACAAGCACTCAAATGTTTAGATGATTAATCGATTAGTCAGTCGACAGAAAATTAATTGGGAAAGCCGATAAAATGTTGCATTTTCTCTAGTTCTGCTTCTTGACTGTGAGGGTTTGCTATTTTTCTCTGACCATAATTTGATATTTGTGATACTAAACTGAAAATATTTGGGTTTTGAATTATTAGTGGGACAATTTAAGACTTCCCTATGGACATTTTAACTTTGGACTAAGCAACTATCTGATTCACCAAGAAATACAAAATATGATCTGCAGATTATTTGATAATGATTAATTGGTAATATAATCATTACCAAACATCATCCATTTTGTTACTCTCTTTTGCCAGTAACATTTTATTCTCCCATAAAGGTTACAAACGCAGAAGATCTTTGTCTTTACTGATTTATGTTGTGATACAGTTTGTGATACTATCCCTGAAGGGAGAAATTTGTCTTCTCGCTTCCCCTCCTCCTCTCAAGAAGGTTACAGCGCAAGGTCAGTTATCGAACAAGGCCCCGGGAGGTAGTAGAAATTCATAGCCTTGCTGAAGGATGCGTCAGTAGGACTCAAACTCGTACCAAAAATGTCCTGTGATCAGTCAGAAGAACAGAGAAAATGCAGGGACAAGTGACAAAGTATGCTAGAGAATGACGTACGGCAGAGCTGAAATGATTAGACGGTCAACAAAAAATGAATCAGCAGCTACTCTGATAAACAATTAGTCATTTGAGTCCGTTTTTAAGCAAAAATTTTGGGTTGGTCAGACAGAATGTGATTTACATCACCGCAGGCTTTGACATTATTCAAAAACTTGTTCATGTCTTCTCGTATATTTAACAGTTGAGTTAAGAGTGGGTTGTAAAACAAAACAGACACCACCGATTTTCAGTTTTTCAACAAAAAAGAATTCTACTCATATAATTTACTCTCTTTCTTTCTTTATTTTAATTTCTGTGTAGGTGGAGGAGTGTCACCTACCTGGTCTGGGTGTAGCTCTGACTCTGGACTATAAACCCGACACAGCAGATGAGGCAGTCAGTCCCCTAGTCTCTTATGTCAGCGGGCTACTACTGGGTACCAACAGCAAAGTCCGCACCTGGTTCAGCATGTTCATTCGCAATGGACAACAGGTGAGGGGAGTTTATTCTGTAATTCATTTAATGTTGTATACACACACACACCAGACAGACACTCGGTAGTAGAAGATTGTAATGCAGCAAAATGCATTTTGTCTCATCATGTTGAGCAGAGGACATGGAGGCAAAAGTGCTGTGTGTGTGAGGTGACAAGACAAGATTACAAGAGTCCCACCACGTTGAAGGGAACACTGTATTTGAGCCAGCTAGATGAATAGGGGTTAAGTTAAACAAGGTCATGCTTACATGAATTATGATTTACCTTTAATAAGCTCTTCAACATAAGGTGTTAACACTTTCTGGGTCTGTAGTACAAGGAGCCTAAACAGCCCATTGAAGTAGGTACGATGCCAAAATGTCTTCACTTTCTGCGTTGTCGACATCTTTGTTAAGTAATTGGTTATTGTTTGTCGTTTATCATTCAAAAACGCCAAAACGTTCGCTGGTCGGATTCCTAATGTAAGCACTTGGACGGAAGTGCATCAGCTGACGTTGTGTCTTTCCCCCTCGCTCTTTCTTTGTACTGCCAGCGAAAGAGAGAAAGCAGCTCGGTGCTTTGGCAAATGCGCAGACAGCTGCTGCTGGAGCTGGTCGCCATTCTGCCGCGCTCACGCAGCACCCACGTGCCCAATGACGGTGACATGGAAGAGGGGGGAGGTTCAGGGTACTCCGGCCTCAGAGAGGAGCATGTGGTGAAGGCCAGCGCTCTGCTGCGGCTGTACTGTGCCCTCATGGGCATCGCAGGCCTCAGGTAGGTCAAAGAGGATACTTGATACTTGTGTATTTGCTTGGTTTTGGAGCTTGATTTATAGATTTAAAAGTGTTTTGCCTGTTCTCTTTAACTCAGATTGTCTAATTTAGCCAGGTTAGTGAATTTATATTAAAGTGCTGGTTTAATTTAGAAAAGTTAATGTATTAATAATATATCCATTGTAATCCATCTACAGACCTACAGATGAAGAGGCAGAGCAGCTCCTGCAGTTGATGACCAGCCGGCCTCCGGCCACTCCTGCCGGCGTTCGCTTTGTCTCTCTGTCCTTCTGCAAGCTGCTGGCTTTCCCTACTCTGGTCAGGTACATAAAGCGAGACTCATTAATTTTTACAAGTCTTTGTTTTAGTCAGCAAACACACAAATCCACACAAAACCTTCAACTAACAGTGGTTTTGAGTTTTGATTTCCACATGTGCCAAGTGTCTGCACCTTTTGGCATTTTCATACTGTTCGTTGTTCTATGTGGCACTTTATCTTCTGCATGTTTGTTTGTCCAGCACTCCAGAGCAAGAACAGCTGATGGTCATGTGGCTCAGCTGGATGATCAAAGAGGAGGAATACTTTGAGAGGTAAGGATAATCTCTATAGCTCTAATCTCTCTCTATATTTATGATATAGGGCATGAGAGATGGGGGATTATTGTATGGACAGACTGTCTTAGTTTGCACGTCTAAGTAACTAGTGAGTTAAAGTTAACTCTTTATGAACACTGTATGTAGAACAGTTTAACCGTTTACATTGTGAATTTAAATACTTATTAGTCATATTGTAAAATATGAATATTTAAATAATACTGTGATGGGCACAAACTACCACATTATTTTTGTAGTCACAAAAACAGTAACTGTTTTAAATAACTGGAAGTTGAGTCTGGGTTTAAAGCAATTAAAGTGTTTGTACTGGTCTTAATTACTTTGCCAGTCTAAATTTGACTTGTTTTTTAGAATCATAAAACGCCACTGATTAATGCTCCAAACCTCTAAAAAATAAAAGAGGAATGTGAAACATGGTTTTATAATGCAGCGTTATGAGAACGCAATAACATAACAACAAGGACATGATGTGTAATTCTTACAGCCGTGCTTATTTTAACAAAGCACCTCATTGTATCATTTCATTATTTGGTTAAGAACGCCATCCTCTCAATTGTTGCACTTCTCATACTACACTGGTTACTGGTCTTCTGCTCCAGTAGAGCATGTCATTTAGAGAATTTATTGAAACTTTATAACAAATGGAGGAAAAGGGCAGAAACAATAATTCTCACAAAATAAACAAGTTGCTGGGGAAGTTTAATGACGTTAAATTTAAAGCTAAAATTTGATAAATCCACGTCTAAATTCATACTTGAATGTTTGCTTGCTTCTTTTATATCCACTCTTTTGGAAGTGTTTGATGTTCCCACTGTAATTATTTGTTCTTTGTGAGAAAAGTTGGTGATAAGCCCAGCAGAAGCTTTTGTTTGTTTTCATGCTAAAATTAAGTAAATATTGCCCATTTTAACAGGAATTGATGACTGCAGCAGTACATGAATGTGTGTGTGTGTTTGTTTGTGACTGCAGTCCATAAAGCATAGATCATCACAGAGTATTAGGTGACAAGAGAGACATAGGCTATAGGTGTGCGTGGGTGGATTGATGCAACTATCCCGATCAGTTTATTACATTTCTGTCCTGAAAGATGCTGGATTAACGACGAAGAAGTCCAAGTGTCTCTCCTCACTTCCCTCTCATGCATATGTGTGTCCTCCTTCTTACAGTGCTGCAGGCGTATCTGCTTCTTTTGGAGAGATGCTATTACTGGTTGCCATGTATTTCCATAGCAACCAGCTCAGCTCCATTATTGAGTTGGTGTGCTCTACTTTGGGGATGAAGGTAAGGTGGTAGGTGGGAGGGAGGGAGACAGTGATCAATACATCAGTCTGGCTGACCAGCTACTGGTCCCACTCCCCCACTGCAGCAGTGGCGCATATAAAGACTATATCACTGATGAAACACTTGAAGCATACACATATCTACTAAGACACTATATACCCTGTGGCCAATTTGCTGTTTTATTTCTTATTAAGTGCACTATTGTTTCCTGCCTGTGTGCTAAGTAGTTTTCCTGTCTCGGTGTATTTTCCACTAAGATGTGTAATGTAATTGGATTTAAAGCCTGTTTGTTTCCACCCGTAGGGCAATCCTCTCAATTCAATGTTGTGCCTGCCATGTAGAATGCTACTTATGAAACATGAAAGGAGGGAATTACAAAATGCCAGCACTGTTGCCTGCAGGTTGTTTTCACTCACAGTAAACCTTCCATTGTTGATATTCTTTATCTTTTTTTTTTTTCTTCCTTCCAATATTCAACTTTCTACAGATTGCCATCAAGCCCAGCTCCCTAAGCAAGATGAAGACGATCTTCACACAGGAGATCTTCACAGAGCAGGTACATACAGCACACTTTCTCCCTGCAAACTCCCAGGGTGCAGTAATTTATTTGTATATTTGTGTAGGCTTTAATTCTCATCGGCTGTTGTTTATTTCTTCCCATCGAGAGCTGCTGTAAAATCAGAAATGTAGAAGCTTTTAATTTAACAGCTTGTCAAAATGATAAAAGATTCCCTGTAAAAGTCTTCAGTTGACCATAAATAACTTTATTGTACAATATTTAAAACTTTTGAGAATATTTGGGTAGTGTTGTGTATAGTAAACATTATTATATCGCCTATGATCATGACCATCAAACAAAAATGTTCACGCGCTTGTTATATTTCTTCAGTTCGTTTCAAGTCATGGTTCACGGACTGTTTTCTGTCAACATACTGTTACTAAGTCACACCAGCATGTATGCACTATTAGTACTGTGCAGCACATACAGTTAGTGCTTATCATGGTATACAGTATGCAATCTTTTACCCATATGTTGTAACATGGAAATTCAGTTGTTTAAACTGTTTACGGTGAAATAAAACATGACGGGGATGTCAAATAATATCAAAAGAAATCATGTAAATCGTAACATTTCATAAAGCGGTTGTTCTGGCTCCTAATGACAAAGTTGTGTACACTCTTACTATACAGTGTATGTAGGTCTGTTTTCTATTTTCCGGTGGTGCTGTTGAGACAACTTGTTCATTATTTCTGGTGTGTAGGTGGTAACAGCCCATGCTGTGAGGGTTGCAGTGACCAACAACCTTAGTGCCAACATCACAGGATTCCTCCCCATTCACTGTATCTACCAGCTGCTTCGGAGCCGAGCGTTCACCAAGCACAAAGTGTCCATCAAGGTAGGTGATGCCACGTTTAGATGCCTCATAATGATAACTAGCTGCTGAGTGGTTTCAAAAATAAATAATCATTTTGCCCTTTTGTGCATCTTCCAGGATTGGATCTATCGCCAGCTCTGTGAAACAACAACCCCCATTCACACTCAGCTGATTCCCCTAATTGACGCCTACATCAACTCCATCCTCACTCCGGCATCCAAGGCTAACCCAGAGGCCACCAACCAGCCCATCACTGAGCAAGAGATCCTCAATGTCTTCCAGTGCTCTGCTGGGGTGAGTCAGCCCCAGGGCCTCACGTAAAACAGCATCATGAACAGCTAATGGTGTTTTGTTGTGTGTTCTTCATTTAAAATATCCTATTATGATTAAATGTCTGATAATATGTGTGAGTATTTGAGGACATTTTCTTTTTAAGTTGACAGGATTAATGGTTTGTTACCTCTCTTTAATGACACTTTTCAAAATGTGACCTTTCAGTATCGCAACTTTTCTTTTGGTCTCCAACCTGTAATTTACTTACTTATCTAATTACTGTTGAAATTCAGTAACACTCCAACCGCATCAGTCCAATTGTTTGTGATCTTTAGATGAAATTATAATGCCTTTTTTGCTAACATCTCTCAGGAGTTATGATTTTTTTTATTACAAAAAGACATTATGAGTAACAAGTTGCATCCTCATTAACATGAAAATCTAATTATAGATATAAATTTGCCTGTAAACTCTTATGTATTGTGTATTTATCTGCTGCTGCAAACACAATTTCTGTGACCTTTAACAATGGTTGAAGTTATTTTTAGATTTGAGTCTGTGTAAATTGGGTTGTTGAAACGGAAATCACCAGCAATTAATTCTCATTATCGTTATTCTTTGTCCATCTACACGTTCACTGATGATGTCGTGGCCTATTTTTTTGACCTGTTGCTGTGGTTTTGCCTCTCTCTTTTGTTAACGGTTAGCAAGGGGAGAGCAGTCGAGGGGGACGACAGCGCTACTCCATCACCACCCAACTCCTTATCCTCTACTACATCCTGTCTTATGAGGAGAACCTGTTGGCGAGCACCAAACAACTGGGTATGTACAAGACAATATCTCTGTCCCATATAACACTGCCCACCGCCTGGCTTCCCACTGTGCTGCTGGCTCGCTTCCTTTTCATTTCTTATTTTCTCTTCCTCTGCCTGTCTAAAGTGCATCTATTGTCATCTCCTCCACTGAAGGAGGCATTGTATTTGAGATGGAGGGAATTTGTCAGGCAGTGAGAAGAGAAAGGCGGCTTTTGTCCTCTGCGAAGTTGTTGGAGATGCTCTCACTCTGGATGTGCAGTCATTCATCCTTTTCTCTCTCGGCACTGAATGTTGGCCGCTTCATAGAGAATAAATGGAGGGCTGACAAAGAGCCAAGCACAATAGCTGCGGGAGCTGAGCTAACTAGGACAGCTGTAGGTTAGATTGAGCATTAGCAGTTAGCCTAGTCAGTGTTTATTCTCTCCCATGACGAGCTCTGCTCTTGCCCTTCATTAGGCCAGATTTATGTGAGAGTTTATGCCCATCTCTTTAATTGCTGTGTTTACCCAAGTGCTCCCGCAGCCTTCAAGGAAGGAGTAATGAAGCCCATCAGCAGTGGTAATGAACCCACGTCAATGAAAAATCACCTCCGCTCCTCTAACGCATCGGCACAGCGGCTCTGGTGTCCTTACACTGCCAAATAAAACACTTATGCTCTGTCTTGTCCTTTTTTTGCTTTATGTTTTCACACTCTCTATTTCCCGTCTCATAGTTTCTTTGTTTCACTCATCCTTCTTCTCTTTTTTTATTTTTTTCAAGCCCTGATGCAGAGGAAACCAAAGTCCTACTCAGCAGCCTTGATGGACCAGATTCCCATTAAGTACTTGGTTACTCAGGCTCAGGGACTGCAGCAGGAGCTCGGGGGTGAGACATGCATTTAAATGTACAAGAATGTTGTTGTAACCCTGCGTTACATACCGCCTTTTCTGTGGAAATTAAGAAGACTTTTATGATTGGAATAATACGAATAATCAGAAAAACACAAATATTCTTGGGGTAATAACCTTTCTTTCTCTTTCCGTGTACCCAGGTCTGCACTCTGCCTTGCTGAGGCTGCTGGCCACAAACTACCCCCATCTATGTCTAGTGGAGGACTGGGTGTGCGAGGAAGAGGTGACTGGTACTCTACCCCTGCTGAGGAGGATGATGCTTCCCAGCAACACCTGCAGATACACTCAGAGCCAGCTCCACCAAGGTGAGGAGGGTGGGAATAAGGAATGAAAGAGACAGGGCTGGGGCAGATGGCTAGTAGTTGTGAATGTCGAGCTTCTTTTTAGAAGTAATAATGATAAAGTAACTATAAACAAAATGAGATTAAATTAATCTGACATTGTTGCATCAAATCACCATCAGTGATAGTATCTTAGGAACCAGGACTGTGTAGGTAAGAGAGTGTTGTTACCAGTCTTGAGTGGAACAGGGGAGAGCCTCTAATATTGTATAATACATTTACAGGTGAAAACTGTTATCCAACTGCAATCTTACATCAATAGTTAATCCTTCAGGGTTTAGAGGATTATGCTGTAATGGGCTTTTCTTCGATAGAGACAAAATGTGTAACAGGTAATCAGTTTCACACACCATTATGTGAGTTAATGTACATTATATAAGCCTTTTACAAATTGATATTTTATGTGTCTATGCAACTAAGCGCAACTGTATTTTTACAAGACATCCGGTGTGTTTTTAGGCTTTGTCTGCACTGAAACCTTCCATGACAAGAAATACGATGAAATGAATAATTCTCTACTGAGTGGATGACCTACTCTGTACCTTTTTTTTTATTATTCTGTAGTTTTGACACACATTAGCTTTTGATTTACACTTTTTGCAGACTTTTTTCCTTCTCACCACCATTAAGTCTAAACAGATGTGCCAGATGTTGCTACTGTCTTACACTAGATTTATCTAATCCTCCAGAAGATTTTGGTTTCTATTAATTTTTAGTGTGTACATTTGGTTCAAATCAGTTAAAGGAACACAACAAGGCCCCACAGCTCTAGACTTTGAAGATTAATTCAATTGTTTGCCCCCAGCCTTCCAGAAATTACCATCCAGCAGTCCCAGGCTGATGCGGATCCTGGAGCATTTAACGCTGCTTTCACCCGGAGACCTGATCCCTTATGCGGAGGCCCTTACAGCCAGCATGGCTCTGCTGCTGGAGCCCGCTGTGCCTCGCCGAATACTGCAGACCCTCAACAAGCTCTGGATGGGCCTCAACACTGTGATGCCCCGCAGGTATGAGCTCTACACACGAGTTAGATGTTAGCGACGAAGAATAGAAAATGCTCCTGTGGCAGCCTCAAGTGTGATTACTACTGCACGTCACATGGGAATAATACATCGTGGTAATGGGAATATTCAATTTGTTTACATTGTATGAGTTTAAATTTCAAAGGAGAAGCCAATAACTAATAAGCTTAGTGGATATGGTGTATTTTCTGCATTAGTTATTAGTATGCGTTGAATTAATGGCAGCCCTTGGGTAATTAGCCTCAAAACTAGTGAGTCCAAAACAGTATCTTGTCTTACTAATTAGAATTTGGCATCTTTTGCTCAACTTAATAAGTTAAAAGTAAATAAAAACCAAACAAATTCAAGGCCAACGAAGACAGATAAAATGTTATTCCCTTTTTGTCTGCTGGTTACATTAATAATTATATGTCTTTTCACTAAAAGGTTAACAGTAGTACTTGACTTGTTTTGCCTCGTCCAAGCCTGCGTAAAGCTGCTGTGAGACTCAGTAAATGGATTAAAGGAAGACCTGTGGAGCAAGAGTTGTTGCCCTTAACCCCGGACTGCTTGCTCAGTGATTATTGTGTGAATAGATCAGAGGTATTGAGCC
The DNA here is from genome assembly GCA_028641955.1 of Protonibea diacanthus. Taxonomy (NCBI): domain Eukaryota; kingdom Metazoa; phylum Chordata; class Actinopteri; family Sciaenidae; genus Protonibea; species Protonibea diacanthus. Next base: position 5,103,657 of record CM053990.1, on the reverse strand, counting down.
AGGAAACTGTTGTCAGCCTGCGTGGACTCTCTGGACAGAAGAGGGTGACCCTCACTCTACCCCGGGGCATACAGGAGCACAGTTACCAAAGCTCTGAGCTGACATTGTATTGATCCAAAAGGGGTCCGTAACAAGAAGGGTTCAGGGCAGGAAAACTGAGGGGAACTCCTTGAGGGAGATATAATGCTCTTCCTCACTCACTTTCATAGTATTAAATGTTGCAGAGGGCTAGATGAGAGGTGAATCTAGGAGGACAGCAGTGCCAAATTTCACACAGATCCACTGATTGATGCTGGTGCGCAAACTGCAGGAAGGCTTGGAGCTCCAAGAGCACCCTGCTGTTTATAGTTTAGCATTGGTCTGATAAGAGAGATTGAGGGTGAAATGTTGCCACAGGCCAATATGTGAGTAATTGAATTATCAACCCCTACTGAAGCGAATCTCTCATAATCTTTTAGTAACATTTTTCTTCCAAAATATAATAAATCCATTTAGGAAAAAAAGAAAAGGTGGACAGCTCATGATTAGTTCATTGTTCGTAGTTTATCTGAGCAAAGTGCTGTGTCCGTGTTTCAGGCTGTGGGTGATGACAGTAAACGCCCTCCAACCTTCTGCTAAGCTGCTGAGGCAGCAGAGGTACACTCAGAACGACCTGATGGTGGACCCTCTCATTGTGCTGCGCTGTGACCAAAGGGTGTACAGGTAACTACAGAGCGTATTCTATATATTCCAGATGACCCCAGAGCAGGTTTACAGAGTACCCGTTTACCTTTTTGTTTGTTTTTGCCAGGTGTCCTCCTCTGATGGACATCGTGCTTCACATGCTCAACGGCTACCTGCTGGCCTCAAAAGCCTACCTGCACTGCCACCTGAAGGAGACGGCTGACTTTGATCGGCAGAGCCAGACGGTCTCAAACCTGGGCGTGCCCGGACAGCCAGATACACCCGAGGTCACCAGGGAGGAGCTGAAGAACGCTCTTCTATCTGCACAGGTAATTTGTTCACATTCACACACACTTTGTCTCTTTTATATACTATCTCCTCGCTTTTTTACAGACATATTTTAATGTTCGTGTCGTTTAATTTCATTGTCATGGGCGATTGCTGAAGCATGAATAATGCAGACATGATATGCTATGAAATTACACAATTAAAATATGCATGAGATGACCTTTCACACCTAACCATGGTAACCACCGTGTTTCTGTTTAACCCCAGGACAGTGCAGCGGTGCAGATTCTCCTGGAGGTGTGTCTGCCCACATCCGAAGAGCAGCAGCTGGGGGCCAACACAGAGAGCCTACTGAAGAGCATTAGGGGCCCCGTGCCAGGGAAATCAAAACAGGGAAGCCTGGGGCCGAGAGCCAGGGGGAACGTGGAGGACGGTGAGCCAGAGGGAGGCCTGCTCAGCGATTTGAGGGAGGTGCAATGTCTCATCTGCTGTCTGCTGCATCAGATGTTCATCGCCGACCCCAACATTGCCAAGTTGGTCCACTTTCAGGTAACAAATGAAGCAGGATGTACACTTCATATTTGTTGTTTTATTGCTATAAAACAGTCCGAAACACAAAGGAGAATGCGTCATAACAGAGCTGTATCCAAGACAAAGAGGATGGTCGCTTCTTAATGACACTCCTGTGTGACTAGACTTTCCAGTTTCCCTCCAAATTGTGTCATTAGAAAGCAATATCGTCTTTGTTTAAACAGTTGAGTGGACAGTGAGTGCCGTGTTCCTGAAAATATCTTCTAGTCAGTTATTCAAGTAGAGCCAAGTCAGGTTGACCCCATTACTCATCACATTCTGCCATGGCTATAGTGGTAAGTGACTGCAGCAGACGGCCATATGGTAGACTTCATCAAACCAATCCTTCCTCTGTTACGCTAATCCTCCCGTGTCCACACTGCCAAGCAAAGGCTGCTGTGTGCATTCACGTCTACACACACACACACACACACACACACACACACATACGTAATTGTGTGTTTAAATGACAACTTGATTGAATTGACTGCGTATTCCTTGTTCATCCCTTATCATCCTCTGTTTTTATCATAAGATTTATGTTTCCTCTTCTCTCCCACTTTCTCTGTCAGGGTTACCCTCAAGCTCTGCTGCCTCTCACTGTGGCAGGCATCCCCTCCATCCATATCTGTCTGGACTTCATCCCAGAGCTGCTGGCCCAGCCCCAGCTGGAGAAGCAGGTGAGGCCTCTCCCAACCCTCCCTCCTCTCCTCTCTCCTCTTTTTCCTGGCTCTAAATCGTGGACTGACCCTGGGCTCGTGCCAGAGCCTCTCTTACACTGTCATGTTTTTTTTTTTTAAAGCAGTCGTGATTGTGTGTCCCCACAGATCTTTGCGATCCAGTTGCTGTCATACTTGTGTACCCAGTACGCTCTACCCAAGTCCCTCAGCGTGGCCAGGCTGGCCATCAGTGTCATGGGCACCCTCCTCACAGGTCAGTGAGCTGTCTTTACATCTCATACATGTATGCTTTTAGTCATAGCTTCTTTTACTCGCCCTACTTCTCTCTCTCTCTCTCTCTCTCTCTCTCTATCCACTTTTGTGCCGCCATCATTAAATGTGCTCCCTGCAGACTCACTGTATACTGTTCATCACAATGCAGCCTGTGAATGCAGCTATTGTCAGACAGTGTGATATTTTTATCGCTGTATTTGGCTGCCACCATCTGGCCTCTGGCTGTTAGTGCAGCATTCTCTTTCCATTACATAAGTGCACAGTGTGCAAGTAAGCCAATTAGTCACTGTATTTATTGTTCACGTATCTCTTGTGTGTTCTATAAATGTGTGTGTGTGTCCTGGTATTTTAGTGCTGACTCGTGCCAAGCGTTTCTCCTTCTTCATGCCCATCCTGCCGTGCCTGGTGGCCTTCTGCCAAGCCTTCCCTCCACTCTACGATGATGTGGCAGCCCTCCTCGTACAAGTGGGCCAAGTGTGTGCCTCCGATGTCGCCACCAAAGCCAGAGACATTGACCCTCTCATTGCCCGTAAGTTAGTCACTTTGGTGGCATTACAAGGCTTTTTTTACCCACTGGCGTACACTTAGAGTTACTTTTCACTGTTTGTGTGACCATCAGTGTAGAAACGCTGCATGTATGTAGTATATATCGTTGAGATTATCAAGTATCAAGCTGCTCTTCCAAAAAATATTAACAGAAACTCTGGTGTTGGTGTCAGATTGAAGGCTGTCATTACGTGACTTTTTCTGATATTAGATGGATCATATGGAGTTAGACTGGATTCACATTAAACAGATGGGGATGTCTTCACACGTGAATGATTGATTTAAAAGAGTCTTGATTCATTTTACTACAGAATGTAGCGTTCTTTTAAACATTTCCTTTCATGGTTAAGAAAGAGGACAAAGTATTTTTACAGGTTTCTTGTCCTCCAATACTGCCAGTAGTTTTCCACCTGTCTGGAAGCGCCACAGGCAACGATTGAACCCGTGCCCCTGCAATGTTGGACGCTTTGTATTTTTTAGCCTGCTTCATCCAGGTGCTCTGATTAATATCATCTGGCTGCCCCTCCTGAGTCTGTCAGATCTCATCCAGCTTTATAGCGTCTAGATTTTGTCCATTTATTCACCTAGCTGGAAAGATCCATCATTTCTTCAAGCAATAAAATGAATCAGAAGTCTTGTTTTTCTGCCTCAGGTCTGCAGTATCTGAAGGAGAAGCCTCAGGCCGTGGTGGCTTCAGGAGGAGGTTCCTCCAAGCTGACTTTACCCCAGAGGACAGCAGAGGAACTGGGTGGAACTGACCCCGATGTCCAGCTCTGCTACTGTGTAGAGGCCACCTTCATGGACATCATCAGCTCCACTCTTCATGGACTATAGACCACACACACATGATTCAGGAAGAGGAGGAGGAGGAGGAGGGGGGGGGACTGAACTTAAACCAACAACTGTAAACACTGCCTCTGAAAGACATTGACACTCCTGAGAGGGCTACTGTCAACACACATCCATTCATCTTAAACAAATAGACTCATGTCACCTTCTTCAAGGGCTTTCAGGGTTGCAGGTTACACTCATTCTGCGCACACGATGGGACGTGTACTGTGTTTTCATTCGAGTCTGTTCAGTCAGCACTAAAGTGAAGTACAGACAAATCAACCATCAGACTTTTTTTTTTTTTCCTTCACGCCTGATGTTTTGTGTGCTCTGTCATTTTGTAGAAAGTAAAATACTGAAAAATGCTAAATGGGTCCATTTTCTTGACCTCTGTGGGCATATTTTTCTAAGCTGAAAAAAGGAAAATGTTGCCTTGAAATAATATGTAGAGCTTTTGTACTGTATTTGTTTGTAATAAAACAAAGAAACCCTTCCACATTGACAAGGTGTATTTGGGACAAATGGGATTTTGTTGAGCTTGTGCCATGTCAGTCTATTAACAGTCTTTAAGTTTTCTAACTGCTTTAGTGTGTCTGATTTTACTCTGTTCATAGAATATAACAAATACGGAATATCATTTGCATAACCTTGTTTTCATTAGTGTATAATCACCTGAAATTAGAATATTTATCTTTTTGTTACCTTAAAGTGAGCTTTTTACATCTACCAGTGGTGAACTGGTATGTTTCTACAGTAGCCTAGAACAGACAAACTTAACACTGGCTCTAGACTGGCCAGTTCATGTTTTGCACACTAGTCCTTTAAGGTGAATTTAATTATAAAGACGCAGCGCTTTCTTCAGGCTCCCTGTTCTCGTGTTATTTGACTACACATGCACAAACCTCGAGGAAGAGAAGAGCAGGCTTTTAGTGATAACTAGCTGGTGTAGCTTAAACTCTAGAGGACTGTAGACATAAAAAGCACACCTTCTGAGGCTAATATAGCTTTTCACAAAGATGTACATACAAGGAGGAGGAACAGAGGGAAGGTGAGAGGACCACATGGCCTGTATGGTTAATGTAATTTATCAGACTCCTGAAAAGCTGTCAGGGACATATTTTTGACTAATGTTAATATATCACTGCTTTTGATAAAGAAAATGTCCCCTAAGCACTAAAACAATCGGTGAGAAGTGTGTATTTTAAAGTAGCTGGAGCTGCTGAACACTAGAAGCAGTGACGTCCAAACGCAGTAGTCCTGTTAATTGTGCAAGTCAGCTCGCTTTCACCATCATGGCTCACTCAGCTGAAGCGTCATTAATGTTAATTAGAAACACCTGTTCTTTTCCTATTATGTCACGTCAACATGTCTGCTGGGAAAAAGGCCTATTGTGCTATTAAATCCCCCAGATTATGTTCTCTATACCAGTAACGTCATTCATATCTTTTACAAATGCATTATTCTTAATTCTTTGAGCAGAGTAAAGATTTAAATAAGCACAAAGTCCTGTGCTTTTGCAGAATGGATGAAAGGGTTAATACATTCCCGCTCTGAGATTACAACAGTTTGGATTATTCATGTTGTCCAATTATATTTTCTAAAAATTTTATTTCTCAACATGAAGTTCTACATGTTGTTTCAAATACTCTTCCTCCTCACACAGGAATAAAAAGCCGGTGGAGAGATGCTGCATAATTTATTTGTTGTGTTAAAGTAGTCAAATTTAAGCATATTAAGTCAAAAACTACTAGAATTATCCTGTTAAACTCCTCCTCGGTTGCAAAAACCCCCAAATTCCCAGAAAAAATAAAGAATACATGACCTCCGTGTCCTCCATGATAGCTGTCTCCCTGACTGAGACTGAAGTGTGTGTGTGTGAGAGAGAAGAAAGGGAAGGATGTGTTGTGATGGGTCTTTGGAGATGGTCTTAATATTCTGTAGCGTGGTGCAATGTTATTTTGTAGTTCTATGTCCTTGAGCAGATACTCTCTGAAGTTTCGGCTAAGATGTGTGGTCTGTTTTTTGGTGGGTTTTTTTAGCTCATTTGAGCCCTGTGGTGTAAGAGAAACACGGGGCGAAACAGGTGTTCCAGTCTATGAAAGGTGACATAAAATGCAACCAATTAGGCTAATTGAAGTTAGTCATTTATGGCTTTCTGTGGTGGTTGTGTCTGCAGATGGCAGCCCCTGCTGCATGCTCTCTTGAATTTGGACGATGAGTCGAATACATTTGGAAGCAGAGCTACAGTAACAAATATCAATTCACAGCCTGCTCTTTATCTTGGAGTTAACCTCTCCGCTGGGGATTTAAACACAGCCGATTGTCCTGTCTTTAAGTTGTATCACACTTAACTCTTAAATGACATTGTTGAATGGACGCAGTTTAAATCCTCATCCAGGATCGGTCTTGAGGGAGAACTTGGTCTTGGCTCGACTGTGTTAATCCTGAACTTAGACTGCTATTGCCTACACAGTGCTATTGTCATATTCCAGATAGATCGACGGACAGAACAGTACATGTTCCACATAAAAACACACAGAACAGACATGCAAACATGCATCGAGATGAACATCTTGAAATGCAAACCTTATGTTGGTCTTATCTTTGTGCTTTACATGTTTAAAGCATCCTATTCCACGAGTGTGGCTTCATCATGAATCTACACGACTGCAGCTCTGCCATCACATCCTAATAGACATATCTTGGTAATTCACCAGAGGGCAGTCTTGCTACACTAAAAACAACAGATCCATCCTGTCAGACTAAACCCATTAATTAAATAAATAAACCTTCTCGAGCAGCAGTGAAGAACCTGAGAATAGTTTGCAGACATTATGCTGAAATATACAACTATCACTGTTCTAAGAGTTACAGTGTAAATTGCTGATGATTTACAGTGTTTATGGACAATAAAATGTTTAGAGTGAAAATGATTTCTTCTTTTTCTTTTTCTTCGATACGCACTAAGTCACTACTGTATGAGAAACCAGAAGGAAGAACTGCAGGGAATTAAATAAATAATGACAGCAGAAGATGTACATCATATCAAAATTCTAAAATGGTGGTATTTTATAAGATATAAATTGGTAGATATTGTGCTGTGTGTTTTGTAATCTTTTATGTGAAGAGGTTCGAGTGTCTTGCATCTACAAATTGACATTTCTCTCTCTCTCTCTCTCTCTCTCTCTCTCTCTCTGTGTGTGTGTGTGTGTGTGTGTGTGTGTGTGTGTGTGTGTGTGTGTGTTGTGGAGGAATTTATGAAGCACTCTGCAGCAGTTTATTGTGCTGCTGCAGTTTCCCAATGCTGTGAGAGATGCCTGGAGCAAGTGAGGGTGAAATCACAGAGCAGTTTTGTTTTCACTGGCGTTGCCACTGTGCTTCTAACACCTTGCACCCAGAATACTAGAAAACTGAAAATACTTCCAAACTGCAGAAAAACGGGATGCAGAGGAGGCGGAGAGATGAATTTAGAACTTACTGTCCTCTCACTATTACGACAGGACAAGGGAAGTCTCTACAGCTGTTGTATAATGGCTGCAGCAGTTGGCTGCAACTTCATTTGACGCATGATCTCATGTTGCAAATTCCATTAACAAGTTGATGTTATTCTAATGTATCAAACAGACTGAGCTGATGAAGTTGTGAATATGAGACAGATCATAATTCATCCATTCTGTACATTCAAACGAGCAGCTCCATCCTTAGATACTTCATGACTACGCTGATCTGCGAAGAGAACCCTGCGAGTTTTACTCAAAAGCGCAAGCTCAAGTCCTGATGCTCTAATCAGGTAATAGCTGAGAGGCCATGTTGAGTCAAGTTGATAAAATACTTGGCTGTTTTTTCCTCTTTTCTTTTAAACAAGAGGTTAAGAGGATTGCTGCTTACGAGGAGGCTCTTCAGCTCCCGATTGTCTTATTAAAATAAGTCATCATGTCAGCTCTTTTGTAGCTGTTTACATCATCGCTATGTGGTTAGAGTCAGAGATTTATCTCTTAGGAGGATGTGAAGTGCACAAGTATGTCTAAAGGTGACTTATTATTTATTTAAAATCAAATTCTGTCGGTGTATAGAAGAGAGAATCCTGTTATTTGAAGGCCATAGAGGTAACCAGACCTTCATGTTAAGAAATCTACATGACATAATGGTAACAGGGATCCAGTGCAGTGCGGTGCACAGGGTCTGTGGACTCTGAGCTGAGCTCTCTTATTTGCAGTCTAGTCTCTTTCTTTCCCAGGCCTTGCACGTTAGCCAATGATGTGTAAACACCAACCTTACTGAAAACAGTTTCACAACAATGCCTCTACCTCTTAAGAAATCTCTCCAAGAACGCCAGAGGGAAGCACTTAAATGGTGTACTTAATGCACTTAGCTAGGTATACACTACCTCCAGCTTTTTCAATTCACATCACAGGTCTATTTGCTTCTGTTTACTTGCTAGTAATAAAAGACGAGCCCTTAAGAGGCGGTAGAAAATCCCACTTCAGCTTGTTACAAGAGTCATTGAGGTTAGCAGAGCATTCTGTCCCTGTTGGCCTCAGCGCTCTTCGAGAGAAAGGCACTTCAGGTATAATGCAGTAAAACACCCACATACTGCTGTGACTACTGCTAAGCCATCCACAAGGACAATGTTTGTCTCTGTAGTGCTCTTCGGGTATTTGACTTTTCAAACCTGCTGTTTGAATTTGGAAGGAAGGCCTCGCATACTGTACAGCATTTCTTTATAATCCTGAGACAAAAGCATTTGTGACTTTTACAGACTTGAATTCTGAATAATTCCTGAACATTTTCATAAAGTTTACATTTAAGTTAACGGCTACTCAGGTCTACATGGAAATGTCTCAACAACTGTTGGATGAATTGCCATGAAATCTGGTACAAACATTCATGATCCCCAGAGGATGAACGCTATTGACTTTGGCGAGCCTCTCATTTTTCCTCTAGAGCCAGCATGAGGTTCACATTTGTTATTTAAGTCTTTGAGAAGGGTGAAATCTGTGGCAACTGGATTTGGTCGTGCATCCGTGGAAACATTTCACCTCTCATCCAAGAGGCTTCTTCAGCTCTGAGCCAGCCATGGTGGGACTGTAACCAAGCCACTGCTTCCACTTGGGTTGTTAGCGCTCCTTGTTATTGTGGCAAAGTGACTAATGGGTAGATGAAGAGAGTGTCTGTATGAACTTGTATCCTCATTATGTATCAGTGCTTCAGGGCACACGTGGTAGTTGGTTTTGCTCTTAGACTTCACTGATCACAGACTGGAGGTCAGTGATTTCTGACCTATTAATTATGAACTACATAACTAAGTGAATGAACATTTGTCCTGCGCAGATCAGATGCTTTTCTCTTTATCTACACTTTGTTGACGTGAAAAGAAGCTTGTTTTTTCCCTGATCAAAGAACAACGAGAGACAAGCGAGATGGTGGTTTCTCTCAGATCTTTCCTCCACCCCGTCTTCTTCAGCTGGTTGAAGCTGAGGGAATTGATTACATGGAGCAGGAGCACTTTGTCAGGCCTGAATGCATTTTTCACAATGTGTTGCTAGGAACAAAGGGACGCTGTTAAAGCTTTCGCAAAAGCCTCTAAAACTTTTGATTTCCCCCTCGGTTGAGCAGAAAGCGACAGGAAGACGGCAATTTAAAATTAATTGGCAACGTGTCAGTGGCGTATTTACATTTTGTTCTTTTAAAGATACAATTAATTACAAGAGATGAAGAAATCTGCAGAGAGATGAGATGCGATGCATTGGTTGCCCTCCTCCCTGCAGACTGTCGTTTGCTCTGAGGGAGTGTAGGCAGGCTTGCCAATTAACCACAGACTAAAAAAGACCCGAAGCACCCATGTTTCAGCAGGTAAAAAAGACTCACATTTAAAGTGCCTGGCAAGAGATGTAACAGACAGACAGTGGCATGTGGTTTGCATACTCTTGTGCTTCAAGCTATGCTTCGAAGATGTAACAGAAATGTTCTCTTTCAAGAGTTTTGTAACTCCAGGAAACTGCTGCAAATTAGGTGCAGGGAAGGCATAAAAACTGTAAGTGCTGTGTGCAAGTTTAAGGGCCCCTGTTGCCGTTTGCGTTTATCGCCAAATGAGCTTTTCTTCAATGTATAACTAACAAGACTGAACCAGGAAAAGGTGTCTGTAGTCACCCTCACATAAAGTCTGTCTGGCATTCATCATCATCATCAAGGGAGCAGTTTCATCGACATCCCACAGTCTTCTCTAGTCTAGACTCTTGGACTATTTATATCACTGGAATTAATAAAAACACACATTTAGTAAATGAAATGAGGCATGGAAGCATCTGACAAAGTCTTTGTTATGCTGATTTCTTTGAAAGCTTTTTTTTTTATACTTTGATTAACCTTTGGAGTCCTACATTTCAATTGCAAATGCATTTTTTTCTCCTCCAGCATCTGTACTTTTGAAGCCTTTGGACAAATGTAGCTCCAGTTTTGTCTTCCCCCTTGGGATGCCCCTTAATAACCCATATGCCCATTCCTCCAGCCGCTGGCCTCCCCAGACATTCACAGAGAGCCCCATGTCACAACAAAGCGAGGGTTAGCGAGGGTCATTCCTTTAATTCTAAAACACAAAGTGAAGCTGCCAGAAACACCCTAAGGTGAAATAAGAAGTAGTTTTGTTCATGTCCCCTCTTCCCCCTCCCCCCAGCGACCACAAACAAGGCGACGGCACTCAGGAGCTGCACCAGGGCTTCTCAAAAAGCAACATATGCTTTTGTACTGGAAATACATTAGTTATACGGGGAAGGAAAGGGAGGGCAATTGAAGTTTGGCAATAACATCTCAAATGCCCCACATTTCCACTTTAGCAGTAAGTATGGAAAAGTTTGAGAAGAAAGAGAAAGTTTGATGTAAAAACATAAAAAGGAATAATGCTAGGTACCTCGGGAGCTTGCTTGCTTCGCGCATTCCTGTGAAGACCAAAGAGGGCCTTTTAAAAAAGCTTGTATAATTGATTTCACCCAGAGGGAACCCAAGGCAATCACCTACCTCACCAAAAGCGAACACTAAAGCCCTGTGTAAAGAGAGCCTGTTTTTTTTTTTTTTTTTTTTTGTGCCATGCTATTGCTCTGCAGTCCTTGCCATCTTTTTTATTGGAGCTTTCATCTGTGAGGGTGAATAACTGCGAAGTGAGGCAAAGCTGAATAAACATTGTCTGAATAGGTGATTGATGGATCAATTTGGGTCCCTCGTTTCCTAGCGCTGGTGGTGGCATTCACATTGATTATGTTGCCTGTGGTTGCTGGCCAAAATACAGTCCTTGAAATGAGTATGTCTGTTGGAAAACGTCCAGCGCTGCCTCAGCCAAACAGATGGCTCCCAATGCTGCAGTCATATCCATATTAATGGCATGATTACAATGCATTACAATCGAGAGATCTTGTCATTAACGTTGTGATTTAAAAAGCAATTATGGGTTTTGATTATCCTCCGACGCAGCTATAAGGTGTGTGTGTGTGTGTGTTGATTTGCCGGTGGGCCCGTAGAGATAGCTGATTGATTTCTCAGCTGAGGACTGTGTTTAGCGTCCTGACTGACTGACACATAATGAGCTGAAATGGCTTCTGCATAACGATGGAAGGGAGCAGGGTCAAAGGGTGAGAGTCCATAAATGCATTATTGTTGGTGAGAATGGATGTTCAGGTATGTGTGTTTCTGCTTGTGTGCGTGTGTGTCAGTTTAGCAGGTTGTGTTTGGTCCTTTTCTTTTAATCAGGTCATCGCGATACCTCTTTATAAAATTAGAAACATGGGACCATTTTTTTAAAGGAAAGCTGACCCAGAAGGATTTAAATTCTGTCACAGCTTACTTTGCATTTGCGGATGGATTGTGTTTTTTTTCATAGAGATAAGTCAAAGTTCTCATCTGGTTTACAGCTCTTAAGATCAAATGGAAAATGTGTCCCACTATGTCGTGGTACTAGAGATTACATTCAACTTTATGCCCTGACGTTATGATGGAATTAAATGAAACTTATGAAATGCATCAACACATGAGATGGATTAGAGCAGATATTCATGGTCCCCAGACGGTGAATCCTAATGACTTTGGCGATTGACTTGAGGTTTGTGGTTTTGAGAGAAATAGCTCCACTATTGGATGGATTGCCAGGAATTTTGGTTCAGACATTAATGCTCTGCATTGTAATACTTTAATCATCCCGTAATTTTTCATTCAGAGCAATCATCAAGTCAACATTTTTATTTGTCCGATACTTGGACCAATATTTGCAAAACTAATGACTTTCCCATCAGCAGCAGCAGCTGCACTTTGTTTTTATCCTCTATAATGAACAAATGTTGAGCATGTGAGTGCACTAAAGTAAGATGGTTAACACGGTAAACATCATACCTGGCTGTAGACTCCGCTTCTCTGACATACAACAATGAAACCCATTGTGGTTGAGGCAGACATACGAGTCTCTCAACTCACAATAGCCCCAGCAGACCATGCAATGCAGCCACTGATGTGTGTTAAGTACCCACTTTGTTCTTGACTAAAAAACTAATTTGGTGGTCATTTTGAGAACAATATCACCACTGATCAGTTCATGATTGTCGTCATGTAACAAAGAGCGAATGAAGCCGACAAGGTCAGGCTGGTTCACTGGTTGTTATAGGTTCTGGAAAATGCAGTAATACAGACTGAGTGAAGTCAAGGTAGACGAGGCAGGTTGAAGGAAGGTAACATTGAAAAAATAAAGTTTGTAGAACAATTTCTGCAACTTCAAAAAGCCCTGAAATCCAAACACAATTAGAGAGCGGCACAGAAATGCTTAGTACAAATGCTAAATCACCTTGAACCACGTAACGTCACCAGGTGAAAAAGGGCTGAAGGGAGAAAAATGAGCACAAGTGGAGTTAAGTGAATGTAAGACACTGTTTCTTTTTTAAAGTATGTGCTAGTTTAAGACCTTGTAAAGGGCAACACCATCTTCCCTGATGAAGAGAAACAGACGGATAGCGGTGTAAAAAATTTGATCCCATCTTCTACCTCCGCTCTGTTATTACCTCAGGTGTGAAATCCTTCCCTGGTCACACCGGAGAACCAAGCGGGCGTGCTCAGCTGTGAAATTGTATCTTTTCTGCTCTCTCTGCCCCCTCCCACCACCAGCTCCTCTTCCCTGTCCTCCGACAGGATGGCAAAATGCTTTTTTCCGTGGCTTAAAAAAAAAAACACTTCCTGTTGTGAGGTGAAGCCGTTCTGCTCCACAGCTGAATAATCAGGTGCCTTCTTCTGCGTGGCTCGCTCGCAGCTAATAATGAAAGGATCGGAAAGCCCAGAAACACCTTGACACGGCAGCACTACAACGGCTGTACGCCGCTGTCATGACTCGAGACGGCTGACTTCTCACATTACCAGGGTGACTGTGCTAATGTCGTCTTGTAAGAGCACTCAGAGGAAATGAATCGCGCACAGAGCTGAAAAGCTCCATCTGGGGACATTTGAATTGAGATGTAATGAAAGCATGGCAAAAAGGTGCCATCTGTTAACATTACAAGGTAGTTTGAGCACATTTTTAAGTGCACTCTGCAATGTGGAGCTGGTGCAGCCAGGCGGCCTGGGGCCTGCTTGCCTAATCCCATGCAGGTCCTCTGTGGCTTCTTCCATGTCTTGACAGCGATGCCCTATTTTCTCTGTGGCTTCCCCTGTGAGAACAGATTGCTCTTCCACACCTCTCAACACTGCCAGGGGGGCAAGAGAGCAGCAGTTTGCCTGGAGCTTTATGGCTCATACAGTGCTGGCCTGAATGATGACATGTCACAGTGCTGGAATACAAAACCCAGAGGGCTTCTCCTCACACGCCAGGGACTTGATTTGCTTTTACTCATTCAGACAACAATAGCTTCACATTTGAGCTAATTGCATCAAGGATTATAGGAGAGTTTTGTCAGAGGGTCAGTTTAAAATGATTATCCTTAAGATTTTAATCCTGGTTGATGGTGGGACCCAGAATATTTGGGTCTCATTTTAGCTAGACCTGCCCTACATGGAAAGTGTCCTGAGCAACGTCAAGCAACTGTTGCTCTTCTGCCGTCTGTTTTTAGTGCAACAAAGACGTTATTTTAATAAAGAAGTCAATAATTTGCAGTTTCCATCATGTCATGAACAACCACAATCCAATTCCGGTGTGACCATCACAGGTGCAAATGAACAAATGCACCATTATCTGTATCCATTATCTGTATCTGCATTCGTATCTGTTCAACCAGCTAAATTATCTGGTTGTGTACTCAGAATCGACCGGTCTTAAACAGGATGTGAGCAACCCACTCAGAAGGTATTTATTCAAGCCTGAAATTGATTTGGGTTGATAAGAAGTTGCTTTACTTATTAGAAAACTAGCTTCAGAGGAATGTTTTTGATCACAAGAGTCCTGTAACTATTTACTAGTTTGTGAATAAATTTAAGATATATTTGAGTCTTAGAATTGAGTTTAAGATCAAGTTTTTAATAAACTTAAATGTATAAACTTCAGCGAATCAATGAACACAACACATGCGCTGGTAGTAGACTAGCCAGTGATGATTTTGTGAGGACACATTTTACGCTGATGATACTTTACTACTTATAAAAGTACATTGTCCATTGACTGTACCGGCTTCTTGTTTCAGCCAAGTACTTGCTGTACTACTGCTGAGAAAAAGCCAGGCATAAATAGTATGAAATGTTTTATAAAGGAAAGATATAAATATATAGAAGACACCAGAGGTCAACTAAAACACAAAGATTGAACAGACACAGCTGTGAAGTCATCTTTTCCTGTGGCGATGGTTCACCAGCACTAAAACTGAGGTTGAACCTCAAGCTTGGATCATTATTATTGCTTGTCTGATTTACTACCTGGAATAATTTTCAAAGTGAGAGCTTATCCCTCTGGTGTGTCTTTCTCTATGTGTTGATTTACTTCCTCTGCAGCACAAAATGTTGGTGAGACATACTGCTTGCAATAAATCCCTTCACCGTGAAAATGTTTCTGAGAATCTGTCCTGCAAGTGAAACGTAATATTCCAGCTTTTAAGAAATATGGTAATAACACCAGCAGGGGCATTTTTATTGGATTATAGCAGTGATATTAAATCATTATGTACAGGCTGAGTGCTACAGGCTGCACCAAAATGCCCATAATTTCAGTAAAAAGAAGAGGTTTACATCAATTAATGATGATAGAAAGATAAAATGTCGCAGATTATTACTTAACTGGCACATTTGGAATGCATGCTTTTCGTGGTCTAAATGTTTTGATGTTCTAGCGCATCCTTGCCAATAAATATATCTCTGGGAGGCTTTCAGCAGAAGACATGATCTCCAAACTCTTTATAACAGAATAGAGTTTCCCCTCCTGCAGCCCTCGGTGGAGGGAGGCTGACAGTGGGAACGCCTGCAGAATAATTTAACAGGACTGTGGGGAGAGACAGAGAAAAGACAAAGCCCTCCAATATGATCTTTGAGGACCCAGCAGCAATCCACTGTTCTCCTCCCGCCATCGCCATTACTGACACTATTGATTATGGCCCTGGGAGTGATGATAGCATTCGGCTCTCCCCCTGCAGCGGAAGCCACAATCATACCGCCGTGTTTTCCAAATGATAGGCTGTCTTGGAAATGAAAGAGGAGGTTAGGGCTGGAGAGAAAGAGAGATAAGGGTGATTGAGAGAGATAGGAGAGGGAGGCGGTGTGAATGGAGGCTGGTGAAGGGGGGGGGGGGATTAATATGGCTCGGTTAGTTTTTCATAGCAGCTGAGGAATGTAATGTTCCTGTCGGCCGTATTAAAACACCGGGGCACGGTGTCAGAGTTGTGTCGGAGGCAGCAGGGCCTCGGTGGAAACATGAAAATGGCGTAATTGCCTCTTTGCCTGTTTGAATTGCTAACAAGGGAGCCTGACATTTTCAAATGGTCCTGATTGCTGAGAGCTCAGGACACCCAGGCAGCCGAGGCTCTTATGTTATCGGTTGCTTTTAAATGAGACTAGGGACGGCCTGCCTTTTTGCATATGGAGGAAAATCAACTGGAATATCATCTGGAATATCTACATAAACATGAGTGGGAAGTTTTCATCTCTGTTAGGACACACACACGCACCGCACGTGACGCGCCAGGTGGCTTCTTGATTTAATTAGCACAGCGGAGCTCCAATTAGCTGCAGTAGTAAATCAGATAGTGCTTTTCATCATGGCACCGAGCTGATAGGCCCAGTAGGAATGTATTCCCAGTCTCCTCCAGGGAAGACAGCGGATCACAGTCGGCCATGAGTGGAGGATTATGGAGGGATTATATGTAGACTTCACTGCTTCAAACCACTTCTCTATCTGAGTCTTTGTCTTTGACCTGCAGGAGAGAGAGAACGGGAGTGTTAAACTAAATCACCTTTGGTTGGTCGCTCTAAATTATAGGTTTGCAGCTGTGACCTGGTTGCTGCTGCATATTCTCTGCCCGGATAGTCGAGATAACAAAAATAAAGTACAAAGGATTTTTGAGCACACTCTTATTCAGTGCTACCCTGTTTCATATTCACAAAGTATTATATTCACACTTTGGAGTACTACCACTGCTTAACCTTTACCTGTAATATTATACCTGTTTCTTATCTGTAATCTCACCTGAAATTCTCCAAAGAAGAAATTCTAAAATAAATCTTTGTTTTAGCTCCACTTGTTTTGAAGTCTTGTGTCATAAAGCACATCTTTCTAATTAAATGAAATAAAGCTCCTGTGACACCCAAGTTTCATAACATAATGGCTGCTAACACCAAAAGTCATAATTGTTTCATCTAAAGCAGACTGC
Organism: Protonibea diacanthus; assembly: GCA_028641955.1. NCBI lineage: Eukaryota > Metazoa > Chordata > Actinopteri > Sciaenidae > Protonibea > Protonibea diacanthus. The sequence goes on along the minus strand of CM053990.1, from coordinate 5,086,994 downwards.
TAGACATTTTTCTGTGACACTGTTTAAACCATCCTGTCGCATGACTGCAGACACCACACCGTTTTTTTCCTCCCACCCTGCTGAGTGTCATTCCCTCAGACTTCGAGGTGCTGACCCTCATCACAACCACTTACCACTCAGCTGCAAACTTCCCCAGCGTGCGCTGGAGGTCACCGCCTGACGAAGCCAGCAGGAGTACTTCATCAGCAGAGATAAGAGACGTGATCCTGTGTCCACCAAACTGGACGGTCTCTGTTCTAGGATTCTGCTGCTGAAAATCACTAGCAGACATTGCACGGCCTCATATCATTCCCATTTTTTAATATTACTGTATCATCGATGGGTTATTCCCTCAAGCGAAGTCTGTGGGATTATGGAAAGCATTCATAACAGGCTCATGAATGTCTGCAGGAGAGCCCTCATGCACATTGCTAAGCTCTTGTGGACTTACAGGAAGCACACTTGAATTGAGTTTGTCTAAGAAGACTCTGGGATTAGACCTAAGTGCCTTGCTCAAGAGCACTTTGCAGATGTTTGCTGCTGCTTCTCCCTGTCGACCCGGATTTAAACCACATCCTGAAAAGACAGGATAGTCTGAGACAGATCTGAGACCGGTGTCTCCGCTGCATGAGACTTTACTGTCAGTCCAGATGAGCTTTGAGTGACAGCTCAGTGCGTTGGTGAGTAGCTTTGGAGACATTCTGACAGTGTGACGCACATACACACGTACACACACACACACGCACACACACACACACAGGGTAACTGGGTCTTCCAGTTAAATCAGTGATAGCAAGGTTTCCACACCTGATTGAGCTGCCAGCATCCAGAGAGAGAGAGAGAGACAAAGAAAGAAAGAGAGGGAGAGAGTGTGTGAGTGTAATTGAATTCAGGGACCTAGGCGCAATGAGACAGCGTTCACGGTCTCCGTAACCCTGCTCTGCGTTTATCGTTATGAATCAGGCCAGCGTGTAATTGCTATTTTGACACAGATGTTGTAGCAACGACTTTTTCCGATTTCCTTCATCCGCACTCATTTTGTTCACATTTTCATACCTCAGGGCTGATGAGGAATAACAGCATGGGTGGGGGAACACACTGTAACATGACAAATGTGACCTTAGCAAACATCTATTTGCATACTTGTCCCCCTTTTAAAATGCTGTGACAGCAGAGCTGGGAACAGATTATATTATTACAGAGCTGTGCAGCAGCGACGTGTTTAGTCAGGCTCAGGGTTCTTGTGACATGTAAATGTCCTTGTGCTTGAGAGGCGTTGTGTGTTCATGTATATACTGCATGAATAGACACACGGGTTTACTAAAATCAATGAAATGCACCCTCTGGAGAATTACATAGAAATCAGGCCATTAGTTTTGAAGATGGCAAGATCAAAGTGTTGGTAGTAGAGACATTTTGAACTGAAATGAATCACTGAAAGGTCACCAGAATAATTTGGCATCATCTTTTGGTTCCAGTTTGGCAATATGTCCTTAAGTCACTGCATGTGGCTTCAATACATTATTTGTCTTGTTTTCAATGCGAATCAACTATTCCCAAGAATATTCTGCCGTGTAATGAACAACACTGGTGGGATGAACTGAATTACTTTTTTTCCCCTGCATTTAAAGTGCATGCATGAAGTGTGTGTGTGTGTGTGTGTGTGTGTGTGTGTGTGTGCTGTCCACCTTCTCATCCACAGCTGCATGAGCCAGTAAGGCCCATCAAAGGGCCAGATGAAAGACTGAGCCAGAGAGCTCAGCTCAGCTCTCCAATCCAAACACTGACATATGCTGCTGCGGTGAAGGCCAAGCAGATGGATGACAGTGTTTGTGTGTGTGTGTGTGTGTGTGTGTGTGTGTGTGTGTGTGTGTGTGTGTGTGTGTGAGAGAGATGATGTGTGGGAGGCACAGTCAGGACCTGATCGTAAGGACTTTAGTGTGACTTACATCTCTCTGTGCATTTTATATGTGCATTTTCATACACACCTGCCACACTGAGCCGACTGAGCTGCGAGTGTCCAGATGTTCTGCTTTGCATGTGTGCGGCGCTCTAATGAGGACTGCTACTGCTCCTCTACGTGTCAGTGACAGAGTGAAGATGTGAAGCGGTTGTTAGTTTCCCACCGACAGTCACAAATAAATAAAAAAATTGGATCAAAATGACAACGTATAAAAATAAAGGAACATTTTTCGAGAAGGGTCCTGCTATGACCTATGACCCTCAAAGCATGCCACCTACAAACTACACCCCTTCAAACTGCACTAAACAAACAGTGACCCAACAATGACTGTGGTTGGTGTGTTTGTGTGTGCATTGTCTCAGGGCGGGAGGTGACTCCTCGATGAGTTAATAATGTTGTTTGAAGGGGATTCTCCTTTTATATATTTTATAATCTGAATAATTAAATAACTTCATATTGTATGCCAGCCAAGCCTAACCAATCAGCCAATCAGAGGGCGATCAGGGTGGGTCCATTGGAGGTTATCTTAGGCAACTGGAGTTCCTCGAAGACGTTTCATCGTCATCCAAGAGGCTTCTTCAGTTCTCTAACTGGCTGAAATTGTTTGTAGCTGGCTCTTGGTAACTAATGTGTCATTGACAGAAGTGTGTGTATAGCCAGCTTCGAAGGACTGATTGTGTAGGTGCAGGAAAAGTGGCTCCATTGAACCATTTTCTCTGTCTTCTTGGCAAGAGAAAAAAGCGTAATGGAAAGGTTTCTGGGGGCGATTTGTAAGACTGGTTGGACTAGATAAACGTGGATGGTGGCTGGACTGAGTGGACCATGGCATTCAGATAAAACTGCTTAGCAAGTCAGTCAGGCTGGTTTCAAGTCATCAAGCTCTTTGCTTGGGTGAGGGTGCGATTAAACGGCAGCTTAGAGGTACGTTAGGTCAGGGTTAGCGAATGGTGTCGCCTGTCAGCAGATTTATGATAGCTGCTGCCGCTGGTGCGGGGCCTAATGATAGGTTAAACATGATAGGTTAACATTAATGTTTGGCTTCCATGCTCACCCAACCTTTTGGTACATTTCACCACGTGCATTGATAACTTCTTCTGTGGTTGGCTTTGGTTACATTAAGGCAACTGAAGCTACTTGGTTGAGGTTGTGGTTGTAGTCATGATGAAAAGAAACCATCATTGATTGCTGGTACAAGGCAATGCAAACCGCAGTCTCCGGTTCTGTGGTGGAAATTCAAATTCCAAGTCTCTGTAACCAACACAGTTCACACAGTCACAAGAAATCACTAGTCGAAGAAATGTAAACATACTGTTGGCCATTTTAACCATTTCAACAACCAGTAATGATATTTTCTTTGTGAGGACAGTCTGATGTGCTTCCTGCCTAGTTCTCATGCTAAGTTAGGAGAAGTCAAACTTTTTATGTAACATCCCCAAAATCTGCATGAATCTAAAATTTTAATGACCAAACGAGAGTCAGGTTGTAAAAAGTGATGTGATTTCTCGGATAATGCGCATTAATATGAGTAATGGTTGGTCAGTGCCATTAAACGTCCATCTGACAGGAGAGGGTGGGAGGAAATGGAAGATGTGAGGAGATTAGATGGAGTGAAAAATGGGCCGTTATAAGCAATACTGTTACCATGTAAAGTAGGAGATTGACAAAGATGGATCTCTCTTTGTTCCCCGCTGTCCAATATATCACCAGGGGCTGGCTTTGTCCTTCACTGTAAACCCTGATAAGTACAGTCTGCTTCAAAGAGTTGATAGAAAACAGTTTGGGAATGTCACTCGACTCACATTGAAGGCAATGCAAAAAAGAAATCAGCCAGTTCAAACAGTTGAACTTTATTTATTTATGTATAGCACGACCTGGTTCTGATTTTACGAAAGCTGTGTTCCTTGATTCCCCCGTTTCAGCTGAATCTTATGTAAGATCTGTTTTTCATTTGATCCTAAAACCCATATTTAGATATTTGTCCCCCTAAAAGCTATTTTTCTTTGAACAAATTATATTTTCATTAGACATTGTTTTCTTCTTTGCAGGCTGAAGTGGGCTGGCACAGGCATTGCATTTCTGTGGCGTCTAACTTTTTCTTGTGGTGGGAACCACAGTGTGCTTTTGTTCTGTTTATTACCTACCTGTTGGCTTTTTACGCTTCTTCAAATCCACTTTTCCAAGGTTAAACATCATTTCCTGTGTTTAACTTTCTTCTGTTTGATTCTGTGGTTTTGTTGCAAGGTGTTATACTTTCAGGGATGTGTTTTTCCACCTGAAATTCCTTTTTTTTCATCATCATCTTGTAAAAAGGCATTCAAGGTCCTTCAATGTATCTTGATTAAAACTCAAAGAGTGGCAGCCACCCTGTGAGTTTTCCTGGTATCTTAACAGTAACATCTTAACTAATGTAATCTCATTAAAACCAGACACGGTGGATGCTGACTTCCAAACAGCTCAGTCTGACTGTGCTCCGGGCATACAAAGATGAAGGATGGTAGATTACAACAGTTGAACACACTGAGGAAAAAAAAAAAAATCAGACGAACAGACAAGGCTGGGATAATCACATCTGTGGCTATTTGTATTTACATAGCTATCCATCTTTGATAGCAGAACCACAGCTTTGTTTTGACCAGAAGGAGTGGAAAAGCTTCTCTATCAAACACAACAGTTGCTCTCTAAACACAACCAATTAGGATGACGGATGACTTGTGCCTCGGCAAGCATCCCACGAGAGACATGAACATACAACTCAAATAACAACACAAACAAAGAAAAACAAAGAACGACATCAGAGAGCAAAGTGGAATATTTTTCATCCTGGGAATTTTGGTGCTTTGATTCCCTCCCCTTGGTCGATTGTTCTTTATCATACCTGACACTCTGTTCTATTTGAGGAGATTTGTAGCGCGGGTTTTGATGCATAATGGATGACGGCTGACTCGGAGCAGTGCCTTGTGGGAAGATGGAGGAGAGCCGGAGAGGGTGTGCCGCTGTTGCTGATTGCTTCTTATTGAGCCCAGGCACCCTTGGGATCGTCGTTATGAAGCGCTCAGCATGCAGAAGCACTGTACTGTGTCATGCTTCATGCTATGACCTACATGAGTTACGTGCAGTATATCAACACTTACCGTGTCCACAGAAGATCTCCCTTTTTTTACAGCCTCGTAATGCACCATTAATGCCTTTAACTTCAACATCATCCCGGGGCATTGAGAGTCTCCTTGAAGAAATAAACACAGGTGTAAGCAATGTCGAGATGAGCTCCAGGAAACCAAGCCTGGTTCATCTAAAAGCGTTTTGTAAATCTGTTAAGAAAACTCATTACTGAGAACTACTTAAAATTACTGGTGAGAAATCTGTTTAATGAGCACTCTGTACCCCGAGGACAGAAAAGCAGAGCGAAGGAGTAATCCTTTTCGTTTTACTGATTCTATATTTATAGATTCATGTTTCAGGGGTCAAATGTTGCAAAGAGATTGTTCAGGATGTATGAGCTCAAAGGCATTGCAATTCATCATTATCATCATCACCATTCATCATAATGTGTGATGTGTCAAGTTTTAACATGCATCCTGGGTGAATGTACACAAGGATTTGGTTTAAACTACCCGAGCTGCTTTGCTAACCCTCGAGCTGTTTCCTTTCTCATTTCTTTATCTTGCTCCTGTCCGCTTCCATTTTCCAACACCGTGGTGTCTTTGTCGGAGCTGTCGGAGCCAACACAAATACGTTTGAGCCCTTGCTCTGCTAAAAAAAAGGGAGTTATGTTCAGTGATGGCAAGAATTGATTTCCAATTTCCTCCACAATGACTGCATCATTTCCAGCGACTCAGGCAATTTGGCCCACATTACTGAGGCTGCCGGGGGCTGTAGATCAGGGTGACAGCTGTCTTCACCTGAGGCCCCGCTCACTGAGATCAGAAAGAGAGTGAAAGAGAAATGTACTCTCAGTCTTTTCACTGATGCTGTCTCCGTCATAAATTGGTCATGTCCTTGGAGGATTCGAGATGTGAACCCTTTTCTGTGGAGTAGAAACACGCGCTTTTGTGTTCGAGTACACTAAATATGTCTGTTTTTGTCTGGATGATGATGTTTTGTTCCGGCATTCATATGATGTTTTTATTTGGCCTCCTTAAATACATTTCTTGCTCTGATTCTGATGGTTTAATTTTACATTTGACATTTATTATCTGACAACGGCTGCCAGCGGTAGTCACTTAAAGAGCTTACTGAGAGGAAAGGAGCTGGAAAACTACCCTGCCAGGTTCTACTGATGGAATAAACATACCTAGACAAGTAAAGGTATTCAGAGGAACACAGCTGTAAACATTGTTTGGGGACACCTTATTGGGAAAAATTACCCAATACTGAGTGATTTTCATTCTCCCTTCCAGAGATGCAGATTTGTCATTTTATGGGTCGTACAAACTAAATGCATGAAAGTATATACTGTGTAAAGAGTTGGACCATCTTGTCAGTATCGTGCAGAGTACTTTTATTTTTTCCAGAAAAGCAGCATTGCATGCCAAAAAAGTTTATCAGTATGCCTTACAAACTGTATACATGAGGCTAAAAGTTGTTTTTTTGGAACTTCCACTCCACCTGTACTCACTGCAGTAAGCTTATTTCTAAAGCTTAGCTCACTCACCTCTGCTCCACTGGACCCCCGTATTTTTGATAAAAGTTTTAACGCGGAGGTTCTTATGCTGTATCGACTTGCTTTCTTTTTCAAAGCTCCCCCAGCACCCACTGGCAGGAATTACTTCAGTCAAATCTGAAGTCAACAACACCTCCTCACGACTTTACAGAATTAGATCAGCTAAAGCCCAGGCAGGGTTTTAAGCGCATTGATCCCAGATTGGCAAATGATTTGCTGTTGTCGTGTTTCAGAGCCGAACGCGTTGTATCAGCAATGTTTTTCACTAACGTGACTGCACCAGAGGGTTTGCTGTACAGAACCATATGGGAAGTCATCATTGGAAACACAACATATAGCCTGATTATCATGGACAAACTTGATACTCATACTAGCAGCTTCTATGCTAAAGATTTTCAAGCATCACTTCATACCTGGTGTTAAACCACTCCGTAGCTGCCAGTAAGTCCTCATAGGACGTCCATTGGTCCGTAACCGCTGTGGTTCGGACACAAACACATAACTTGATGCCTGGAAAGATGGATTCTTACGCGATCTCACAAATCCAGCTGGCTTTCAACATTAGGTTTCACTGCTCTCCTCCTTGATCCAGTTGAAATCCAAAAAGGTTGAAATACTGAGCCAGGTTGTTGTGTTTGTTAGTCGTGTGTGTGTGTGTGTGTGTGTGTGTGTGTGTGTTTTGGGTCCTGTGTTTTGGGTCCTTCAAGAGCAGGTGGAGGATTTGTTTTTAGAGGTTGTGATTGGTAATTCGCTGATTCAGTGTGTTTTTGAGAGTGCTTCACGGGGAGCAGTGATGGGCAAGGTATGTGCGTGTTTGTGTTGTAGCGATCAGCCTCTCGTCAACAATCAGCCTCCAGCTGTCAGCTCTCCACCAGCCTCCTCCACTTTTGCTGGCAAATCTGCAAATGTCAAACTGTTAGGACAAGATGTCGGTCAATACGCAATAAACAGAAAAAACATCCACCGCATGGTTTTTCTTTTTGTATCAGTGACACTTGGGTAAAAATCCATCTTTGTCTACAGCTGCCCAGAGGTTAGAGTTTAACGTACCAAACCACAAAGCAACAAATCCTACACCAAAACTGCAAACAGACACAGACCATGTCATAGCGAGTGTCACAGAGGCCAGGGTGACTGCGCGCCCATTAGAAAGCCAACATCATTCAATTTACACCACATGTTGCGTGTTAAATTGGGTCTCTATAAGGTGACAGTGGCTTCTATTAGGCTCCGTGGTGTGAGGATGGAGCTTTATCACAGTGCTGGTGCAGAGGGATAAGTGGGAGGCCATTTGTCAACTGTAATGCATTGCTCACAGCAATTTTAATCAAAGAGCACTTTGTCCTTTTGACGAATGGTCTGGTGGAAGGGTGTTCAGCACTAAAACGCTTTGTGGCCGTGTTAGATGGCCGGATTGAATTAAGCTTCAGTTACAGTATTATGCCTGTACGGGACTTTGTTTTTTATTATTCTTAATTTAATGAGGACATGAGAAAGTGCTCCAGTATATCAGATGACCGTGCGTTGTGTAAAAGTTCAGAGAACATTTTGAAGAAGTTTTTATAGGCCTACAGTCATTAAACATGCCAGTTTTGCCGCATAGTGAAACATTTCGGTCTTAATTTCACCACTGAGTAGCACAGTCTATATGCTCTTTACAGTATTCAGAGCGTCACAGCTAAATTGCTCTTCATGTCTCCTCAGATCTGTTGTACTCCTCAAGGAGCCATTGCAGATCAGAGCTTTTAGTTTGGGGACATTTAAAGGCTTCACAATGAATTATAATGAGATGAGGAAGGGTTGTGATCCCCCCTGATGGACCACAAAGAAAATGTGATATAATTAAACTAAATCCCAAGATGGCTGTAGCTGTTTATAGGAAAATTCATTACCTCTTATTCAACTGGCGATGGGTTTACAAGTCATTTCAGTAATACTTTTGCTCCAATAGCATTGTACACATGGGCCCAAATACACAGGTCAGAGGTCAGAACCTCAGTTAGATTGCTATGGCATGAAATTAGAGTGCTTAGAAAGGAAACACAGTATGATCTAGGACTAGCTTATCAAACCATATCTTTTAATCTTGCATGTAATATTCCAAATAGCTAAAAAAAAATCTCAATAGTGTTGACTAATGAGTTGGCTAATCCAAAGCATGCGGTGAATCGATGTAGAAACCAACCAGTGTGTGGATGAACGAGAAGCGCTGCTCAAAGTGGCTGGCTGCTTTTCTGGTGGCCCAGGCTGTGATTAAACTGAGGGAGGCGATTGAGGGGAAAAAAATCAATAGTTGAATTCATCTCCGAGATCACAGGAATGTATTAGCGTTGTTAAACACATTCCACTTAAGGCAGCAGATGAGTGCTTTTCAGACACATAAAATGAGTCATCGTTTAAACCATCTTTTAGTAGTGTGTCTCCACTAGCCATTAAACGCTGCCAGACCGTCATTAAGCCACGTCTCATTTCTTGTCAAATGGTCGTGGCCGTGGCACTGATTCATGGCTGCAGACGTCTCAAAGGCTCTCAGCTGATGGGAAAGCACCAAAGGGTCTCATCAATTTTAAGTTAGGCCTGCGCTGACCTTAACTTCTATGCCCTCGTCACACACACACACACACACAGAGGACTGTGCACATACGCTGGAGCACATTACAATTAGCTTTAGAAGTCCTGCAACATGATTTAGGGAATGGTCTCATATTTTACTTGATGCAATGTCAAACACAAACATTGTTGCACACTGTTAATACAGGGACACAATGCAAGGCAGCCAGTCTTTGCAGGATCATTTACCTGCTCTCTCTCTTGTTGAGTGAAAGTTGTCCTTGGCCACAGGGTGGTGATGTTTGCCTATGAATAATCTCTGTGATTACACACGATCATAGTTTGCTCAGGCGTATCATAATAGAGCAGAGAGAACTGAACTGAGGTTGTATTTTGAGTACATCATAAAGTCCAATAACCTTCTCTACAAGACAAGGCCTCGGGATTAAAAATGCAAGACTTGCCTTTTTAATCTTGGTACTTTAGTGCTGCATATTCTTCAACAAATTTGCAATGAATACATTTTTTAAAACCAACTCACACTCAGTGAACTGCTGCGATCATGGGCCTTTGGGCAAGTAACTAGTTGGTAGTCCAACAATGACTTACACGAGTTGTCAGCATGACTCACAGTTGATTTTCAGCTTTGTTTCTGATTGTCATACCCTAAACAGCAGTTCTTCTATCTATACTGGACGGTAGCCAGTGTCTAAGTACTCTTCATTTCCCTCCTGTCTCTCCACTCAGTCGGTCTCCCACTACACGTGCCAAACCTCGCTCTAAAAGCCTCAGCCGAGCATGACAGCCCTGCGCCCTGCAGTTTCCAGCCCCACCACTCTCGGGGATTTGCCTTAATTGGCTCTTTTCTTGTGTGGCGACAGGTCCCCCCTCTGCTCATAAGTCTTAAGTACAGTGAAGCATTAGCATTTGTTCATGCAAAGAGGGTTTTTCTAAAGCTTTCTCCCAAAAAGTGTCACTGATCTTTCCCAGGGTTCAGTTCAAAGGGAATGTCAGTGCCGGCCAGATGGGTGCAAGAGAAGATCGGGCCTGCCAAAAAGAGTTCTCTCTCCGTCTCTCAACCATCTGCACACATGCAAAGAAGAAAGAAAGGAATGACCGTCTGCAAGCTTGTTGAAATCAGAGCAGGAGGGGCCTTAAATCAAACAGACTTAATTTCAAGGGAGATAAGATGGATGGATCTGTCTGCCAGATCATGTCTTTGCACCCTGTGCTATGAAGTACCTTTGCGCCCAGACAGATCGATGCACACAATGCTACCGGGCTTTTGGCACTCGTCACAAATTTAACAAAACACAATATCCTGTTACCCGCTGCTAAATTGGATCAATATCCCCTGTTCTTTTCTTTCAGCTAAATGTGTTTCGATATAGTTCTTTTTCTCAAAATCTTACAATCTATAAAGACAACTTACCGGAACATAAGTAGAGATTTAGTATAGCAGAGACTTGGGAACACGTGTTTCATTATTGCTGGATGTGGTAGTTGGAGTCTGTTGTTTAGAAGCAACACACAACACAACACGTGCTTAGTTAGCAAAGATGTCAGATTGACTGCATTTGTATCATCTATCAGATGGAGTAGGACAAATCTCCCTACATGGGCCTCCTTATTCTCCTACATGAATCTCCTACACACACACATACACGGTGCAGCATTTAGAGTATCCACCTGGTCACCGTCTCTGTAATTATCTCAGGAAAAAGTCAAATGAGTCTAATTGTTTCAAGGTGCTGCAGTGAGCAGTTTTTGTTTTACCAGATTAACTCCATGTTTTCTGGTGTTTTCTGCTGCAAAGAAGTCAGCGTAAGATGTTTAACTTCCCCGCCTCAGCATTTATCTTGATGTTTTGAATTGCAAGAAGGATAAGAGTTGATAGAAGCCCCTCAGCTACATATAAATGATCATTTTGATTCAGTCTGTTTTAAATTCTGTCAGTATTTTTTTTACCAATGGGTCAAATGACTAAATAAAAGGAATTGCGTTTAGTAACAGAGTCGTGGTTCACTGCTCTCATTATTGTTTTCAGATGCGGTAAGCAACTGTTCTCAGTGAACAAGCTCCAAAAGAGCCAGTCCATTACCTGCCAAACACCAAACAGAAGACAGACAAAGTTAATGATTAGCTGGTGAACATAGTGGAAAGGAACAGTTTGTTCTCAGAATCTGGACATATTAATCTTGGAGGCTTTTCTTTGCTATGTATAATGTCTACTTTACACTTTGGTTAGATGACTACTGGATTTAAAATAAAACAATTGCATCAGGGTTATATTAAGTTAGTTAGGTGAACGTGTACTTCATCCCTCCTTCCTTAAATGTTATGTTTTTACTCTGCTTCTTCTGCACTACCATATTTTCTTCTGTGTTTCCTGTTTTATTTTGTAGTTCTCAGTCTGTGTCTTTTATTTCCACTTCCTGCCTTTGTTTTACCTCCATTTCTTGATTATGTTCCTCCCTGATTTGTTTCACCTGTGTAGAGTTATCCTGCCCGGTTATTTAGTTCCTGTGTTTCCTTTTGGTGTCTTTTGCCCGTGTTACTCATGTTCCAGCTTTTATTTTGTTTATTGGATTCTCTTTTGTATTTTTGCCTGGAATGCCAGCTGATTTTACACAAAGATGTTTTGTGTTTCATCCCTACCTGGTAAGCAATTCAAGTTACTTTTCGTGTACTACCTCTGTGTCTGCATTTGAGTCTGAAATCAATCATTTAAGCACAAAGGTGATAGACTATGATCCATATTGTTCAAAATGGAGGATGTGCAGTCTGTGGAGAATTTTGTATTCAGTCTGTTGTAAGTCTGCGTTGCTACAGTCAACACTTTTCCCCCAGTTATCAATGTATCCATTGTCAAATTCCCTCTCCCATTTATCTTGGATTTGTACAAGCTGTACTGAGTTCTCCTGATTCAACAAACAAGATTATGACACTGACAAAATGCTCTTTAGGTAAATCAAAATTGTTGCTGAAGTTGCATAAGAGACACATACGAGTCTACCTTCCTAAAATAGATCTCCAATAACCTTAATGCTCCTAGATTTCTACATGATAAAGACAGACCTGCTACTTCTGGGGATGAAGTTCCAGTTCTCACAGAGGGGCATCAGCATAGAGCCCAATTCTTTTCTTCCAACATCCGTCCATACCTTAACAGAATTGTAAATTATGGGGTTGGCTTGGTTTTTCAAGCAGGCCCCATAGAGAGGTGAGCAAGCCCAAAAATCTGTACAGAAAGCTGAGTAAAGATATGAATGTAGCCAAAACCAAAGTAAAAGAGAATGGCAAGCCCACTTACAAAAAGCTACATTTGGCAGGCGACCACCCAAGACAACTGGCATTTACTGAATCTTGAAAGAATAGTTCAGGTATTTTGAAGTGGGATTGTCTATTTGAATCTTGAAGCTGCTACACAAACCACGGCAGCTGTGCATTTCTTTGTCTGTGTGGCTAGTCTATTTTGTTAACAGATTGTTAATGCAATCTGTTTAGAATTGATTGAAATCAATGCCTCAATGTACAATAGGTCATGGGCAACCCTGCTGGTGTTTCTACAACTTTAAAATAAATCGATGTCAATCAATACATGAACCTATAGTCAAAGAGATCCAGTTAATTAATTCAGCACCAGTTCATGTGGCCTTTCAAACGCAGCATAACCAACTGCATTCTGCATTGTCACCAAAAGGTTAAAAGAAATCTGTCAGATACTCTGACAATGAAGTCGTCATATGACCCCAGGCTGTCAGTCTTATGAGCAATCCTTTTGTTTATTTACACAAACTCTCCCTAAAAATCATTAGGTAATGACTTATTGATGCTCTAAAATGTTACACACCATGTGGCAACCTGATAGGCAGCAGGGCAAAGGAGAAGCAAGGCAGGAATGCAGTGCTTTACAAGCTACAGAGGTTTCAACATCACCTAATTAGAATCAACTGTCTCGCTGCTCATTAACGCAGATTTTCTACCTTTGAGGGAAAACACTGCTTCCTCCTTCTCCTACCCTCTTTAATCTCCTCCTCTCTGTCTCTGCTGTGCTGCATTGGGAAGGTGTTGCGTAGGAAGATGTAGCAGCCGAGCGAGACATATATTGAAGGGCAAGGATGTTGACACAGCCAGCTATCAAAGGAAGGCATGTTAATTAGGCAGGAAACATGCATGCATTTGTACATCTGAAGTGCCTTTCTCTCAGGGTAAGCAGCACAACAGTGTCACTTCAGCTTGTGTCTTACCTGATACCTGAACAGTTAATAAGGAGTGTGGAAGCGAGCTGATAAGCAGGTTGCTGTGAGAAGCTCCATATTCCTGATGAATGGAGAGGATTAAAGCATACGTCAAGAAGTATAGATACTGTGTTCACATTGGAGGTGAAGTTTTGGACAGATTTGACAGAGGAGATAAGCCAGAAAAAATATGAATGGGAATTGTAAATGTGGAGGAAATCCAGTGAGAGATGAACAAATAAAGTTACTATATATTACTGCCTATATTGTCTTTATTGTTAGTGTATTCAACAGAGTAAGAATGAAATTGGGTATCATGAGCATGCAACTATAAGAATACCACTAAGAATATCACAAAGTATATCACACAAAGAATATGTCAAAGAGAATACCAAGATATAAATATTTCATCTGAAAGGTCAGAGATCCTCGCACACACAAAGTGCTTCAGAGTCTGACAAAGAATAAAAAACAGTAACACACATTTATGCAGCTCCTGCCCTGCACCTGACATGGCCTTCAACTTGATCAAAAGAAACCATAGTTGTTTCTCACCATGACAAGTGAGTTTTCCCATAATGGAGAATCCGACTCGTACCTTAGCCTTGAAGGTTATCAAAAAGAACTCCTCGTACATGGTTTGCTACTCAACTCTCGGCAGGAACTTGTAGCAAGTCACAGCTGCGAGGTAAAAACAAGTTGCAAACTGTACTCGCGTGTCTCAAAGGAAAACACACAGAATAGAAAAATACAAAAAAACAATACAGCTAAAGGTTAAACGTGTAACAGATAAATCTGAAAAGATGACTTACTGCTGCTTTTTATATGTCAAAGGCAACGGTTAAGTAGTGGATGTGATTGTAACATTATACATAATTCATTTTGGCCTCACAGTATATTAAATTATACAGTCCAATACTGTGCCAAGAAGTATTTTGTCACTAATTAACTTTGATGGCATTCTCTCTCAATGTCACTCATAAATTACGCAGCCACGGTGGTGGATGACTAGAGTTGTTAATTGCCTTCTTTGATACTTCACTTTTCAGTGTTGGGCAGTTATGCATTACGTTAATGTGATTTCTTTCTCAGTAATGAGTAGAGTAAAGGACTACGATTTTACTCTGGCATCACAAAATGAAATATAGTTTGTACGTGTGTGTGTGTGTTGATGTGTGTACAAGCTACAGAGTGTCAAACAAGCAAACAGACGAGACCAATGGGCAGATAAATGAACTGGCAGACTGGCAGGCGGTGCTCACATTCTCGCCTTTTCAGATTTCAGAGCGGTGATTTGTGGAGACGTGAAGGAGACACGGGCTGATGTGTTCAGATATCGTGATCGTGTTCCGCTGATTGATGAGGACTCAAACCAGCGAGCTCTTCCTGACGGACTGTTTCCTGTTCAGGTCGGTGCCTGACAGCAGGCAGAGGTGATGGATGTCCGGCTTCCGACTGACTAACTGAACCCAGACAGACTTCACTGGGTTTCCTAAAAGCAACCTGGAAGTACAGATGCGTATATTTGTCCCACTTACGTGTTCCGACGGCGGATGAAATTACAGGATAATGTGTCCTATTAGCTTTTTAATGGATTGTTCTACACATTAAATGAAACTCGATTCTGTGGCGTATTTCTAACATGTAAAACCTCACCAAAATTCACCTCTAATGCCAAAAAAATGTAAATGGGACAGACGGCTTTTAGACTTTCGGTTCGGTAATTCAATGCAGTTACAATTTCTTAATGCTTTTATAATATTACATGACAACATTAGCATTTAGCTCAAAGTACATGGCTATTTCTGTCAGTTATATTATGAATCCGGTTTGCTAAAAGCATAATTCACGTGACTCAAGGTCTAATATAATTTCTGACTTTGTTCTGTAACCTTCTAACATCACACATTAGATATTTTTGCCTTTCTACATGAGGACAGCAGTGCGTGTGATGGCTGCGTGCGAGACGGAATGAAGGGAGAGTGGTTGGGAGCTGCCGATCTGTCGACTGTCATTCACTGTTCAGCTCAGTGCCTGTCATCATCTTCAGCCTAATCATTTTCCCCTGGCAGCTGATTGCTTTTTATTACACCACACTAATAATCCAGGAGAAAGCCTCCACACACACTCATATACTCACGCACTCGCACACACTGCATATCAAAGAAAGATGTCTGTTGACGTCTGACAGCTGTGTTCGACTCAGGATCGCTCCACCATGTTGAGTTTCTGCCAGAGGAAACGGAGAGAAGGCGTTTGATTTCTCATGCAGCGTGGGGAGGAAGGGAGGGAGGGAGGGAGGGAGGAGAGGGACAGCAGCGAAATTCATTAATTCCAGCGATTTGCCAGTCAAAGCTTCAATTTTTTTTTCTTTTCTCCAACCAGACCGAACATAAACAAACACAATCATGTGCAAATGAGTCCAAATGAGATGTGACAGTTCTATTGGGCTTAATTTATTAGCGGTGATTATGCAGGCCCGCTTTCCAGTGGCAGCCAGCAGAGACGACCGAGCGTAAATAAAAGAAATCATCAGCTTTATGAAAAGTGGATATTATTAATAGTGATGGCTAAAGCTGCTGGCATGATGAGATTCATTTAAGCACTGATACGCTCAGCCGTTATGAAAGGAATTGTATGTTTTCAGTTCTTGAGCTCTCGATCCAAACTAGAAATGAGCTTTTCATGCAGGCGCCATTGTCACAGCAGGGGTTAAACGGACACTATGAATTTTTAATATAATATTTTAGGTTTTTTACATAATAGCGCAAAGCGTAAAGGCCGCTTGATGGCAAGTCGGCAAAAAGATTGCGATGTAAAGATTGTCTGTGCCTGACAAGGAAGAACTAAAGCTGATTATGTGAAAACTTTCCAACTCTGCTCTCTGTTTGCGTTCCTAAAGTAAGCTCTTGTACTGTAATTTTCACAAAACTGAAGTTGTGTTCAAGTCATAATCCGGTTAAACTGAACCACAGCATTTGTAAGGGAGACTAAAGAAGCTATAGCTATATTAAAAACTGCTGAACAGCATATATTGTTTGTAGTCATACAGTGAAGAAACACGTCTCAGTCATATAACACAGGACGTTATACTGAATGCTAACTTGTATACAGATTATAATGCTGTAGATTCAGCTTTCTCTCACTGTTAGGATGAGCTTCCAGCAGTGCACTCTTGAATAGTTTATATTCATCTGACTAAATATCATGGTACTAGCCCAACATCTACTATGTTATAAAAAGCTCTTTAATGTACGTCACGCTTGTGCAGACAGTTCTTCATGGTTCTACACATTCGTCCTGATCTTTGTCTTCCGGCTAGAAACGCCTCTCCCTATAATCTAATGTTATGCACTTTGGTTTACTGTAAGAGGCAGACATGCAAAGAGAAAGGAGGGCGAAGTGCGAGGCATTGATTTCACACTGTGATTACACTGCGCTGACAGCCTGCCGTTAATCATCCCGGGTGGCGTGGAGGAGCTGATATCATACAGAATTATCATGGAGGGCTTTCACCTGTCACCCAGAAAACCAGATTCACTGACGTCCTCCTGATCGATAATCAGGGCGGCTGTGACAGCCGCTAAGTCACTGGGGAAGCGTTTAATCAACCCGTTGGCTGGAAGCTGTCCGGACTGCTCTGCAGGGAATCCGGCTGATTTCTTGATTTCTCTTCGGAGCAGAGGTCAAAGTTTACAATGCATGTGGGGATCTGCAGTGTAAATTGGACACACAGAATGGACACAGACTTATTCCGAGAAATGTGAATAACGCTTCCCTCTTGGAGAGCATTTTATCTGCAGCGCTGTGCTTAGATCAATATTACATTTACATCAGCACATTACAGCACATAATGGATGGTAATAAAGCACAAAACCATGAACCAGAGATTAAAAAAAAAGTCTTAATATCATCATTCCACAGTCATATAGTCATCTAAAATAATTGTCTTATCGGTGCAGGTTTGTTTGACAAGGTGTTTAATTTGTAAGATTAGTGTAATTTGCGTGTTAGAGATGAAAACAAAAACAACAGACAGAACAACAGTTGAAGAGCCTTAATTAGGCGTGTGAAGATGCTCAGTAATTGCTGTAGCTTTTTGGTGTTAGTGTAAACAGAGTGCGTTTGTGCTCGTGTGTGTGTGTGTATGTGTGTTCGTGTGTACACATCTGTTCCGACTGCACACACTCACACAGATTTTGGGATAATTGCAGAGGTTTAACTGTCTTTGGATTCGGAGCAAATCCGATCACATTAGTTAACTATCATTAGCCAAAAATCCAAACCTTGATGTGCATACAATTCAATGAGGAAGTCAAATTATGAACATGAAGTCCGTTTGACCTTGAAATGAGTCTTCGTGATCAACCAACCGACAAATCTGCGTGTGTGTGTGTGGTGGATGTTACACAGTAGATGTAGAACCAGCTCATGGTGCTTCTTCCTATAGACTGAGACCAAAGGAATATTCCTCTTGTAGTTGGCTAATGATGACATTTTTGGAGTCGTTCAGTCTTTGAGTGATGCGCCTGTAGCCAAGGCCTTAAAACCCATTACATGTTCTGATTGTGTCAATCTAATGCGCTAATTGAATGCTATCCCTCAGCCACTTTTCATCAGTGAAGAGCCCATGCTGGTGAACTGATTTGGATATAATTTGCACAGCGAGAGCTTCAATCGCAAGAGACAAACATTTTCCCTCTCATTAAAGAGCACATTAAAGATTATCTTCTCTAGTTGCCACAGTGACTCTATCTAATATGATTTGCTGGAAGTGTGCAGAGAACAATTTCCCTGTGTGATCCAGCGAGACTTGTATTTTCTCTCCTCTCTCTTCTGCAGTAAGTGAGTCTAAAGAGACCTCTTTGATCTTGTCTCATTGCTCTCAATACTCCAGACTGAATTTAAATCACAAGGCAGACTATTTTAAGAACAAAGCTGCCGTCGTGCTGAACAAGGGAAAAAGAGGAGCTTACTTTTATTTCTCCCCCCCTATCCTGTCAGAATGAAATTTGGTAGACAGTAGAGGAAGCTGTGCTTATTAGCGTGTGTCATTTGAATCCATCACATGACATTATGAAAAATGAGCCTCGATCTGCCGATGATAGTTAAATGCAGTGGAATAAGCTGTTGCAAAAATGTAGCTTGTAGCGCTTTGACTTTCAAAAAGTGAATAATTTCTGACTGACCCTTGACAAGTTATCCTCTTGTTGTTATGGTCATGCATACACATTTTTGTCCTAAAACTGCCACTGTGGTCAGAGGTTATCTTAATGTATTTGTCAGTTAAAAGCTGAAGTCTCCATTCTGGATCATCTCCGAACACTCTTTTCCCTGCTATTACTAACCTGTGTAAAGTCACATGGTTGATTTATTAATTGTGAGTTTATTGGTTTTCTCTATAACTTTTGTATGTCAAGAATATATAAGAATGGATGTTTGTTCTTGATATAGATATCTATATTTGTTGCATTCCTTCGTGCTGATCACAGAAATATTGAGTCACTTTGTGATTTTTGTCTCTGTACCGACACCCCTGCATGTTGTATCACTGAGCAGTCAGTATCTGTGTTGTACTCAGCTCTACATGCATTACAAACCGTCAGCATTTCAAAGCCTTTCCCCGTCTTTGCTTTCTGCCCGTATGGAAAGGCTCGCTCCTATTTCTCATGGTTGCCCTTTTCAAAAGATTCAGCAAACATGCTACGAGAAAGGTCAGCGGGATCTGAATAACATTAAGGATCTTCGAAGTGTCTTTCCCGCTCGTCTCTGCCATCCAAATAAGACATCCATCTACTCTCTCCTCCACAGGTAAGTCTTCCAGTAGAAAAATTGCACACCAGTTCTACAGTAAACTGGGATGGTTTGTCTGTCCTCCCTGACTACCGGCCTGACAGACTCTTGGCACCTCTATTGCTTTTATTTTGCTGACTGACATGAAAATTTACTGGCAGAGGGTTGCTCACCGTAAACAAGGATGGAATGTGTCAAAGGTTGGAGCGATGGGGTTTTAAGCCTGACAAGGGATCCAGGCTGAAAGCCACATAAAGCCTCACTCATAAAAGGGCACGGCTCCCCGTAGCAGGTGTCGAACAAGGAAGATGCATGTAATGGCTCTTTGCTGATGGACAAACACAGGGCTGCCAGGAAAGAGTAAGCGAGGCAGAGCTACAATATCCACTCTGACAGTCTAGATCTTCTCACATGGGGGCAGTGTTGCACCACCTGTCACATTTCCTTCCTCCATTACCATCATGTTCACCCTCCTCTTCCTTCTCCCCTTCCCTCTTGCTGATGTGTTCTTCATCTACCTTTACTGCAGAGGCAGAGAGCAGGCATCCTCCGCTCTGTCTCACCATTTCCTCCTCTCATGTTGCCTCTGATAAAACACAACCCACAAAAGAGGCAACCAAAACCCACAGCCATCAATACTCCGAGCATCAACAGGAAAGTGGTACTGGGCCCCGTTCTTTGTATGTGGATGACCGAGTCATCCAGTTTAGGCGTGAGATTTGATCAAAACCCAAATAGGAACTACCTTCCAGATACAAATACCTTGATTTCTTAATGAAAACATGATGGATGTAATGATGATTTAACATGAAGGCTATTGAGAAATATCAGAATCCAGTTTTCATATTGAAGAGTTACCTATATTATACATGATTAAAATATACACTGACCTCAAAGTTTGAACAGATACAGATGTGAGCACAAGACATAAAACTAAGGCTTTTAATTTGACATTAAAATTTAGTAAATAAAACTGACTAAATGATTAACTGCAGAAATCAGTTTCTGAAAACTATATAAGCAAGGAAAGTTGCTTTTTGAGAGAGAGTGAAGAAGATTTATATTTCATGCCTCATGATTATTTATGAAAAGTCTGTTGCAAACGCATTGGGGAGAACCTCAGCAAATCATGCACTGAACATTATTTGTAGTCTGGCCACACTGACTAGTAATATCTAGTTGTTTAACAGCGATGAAGTGTGTAAGTATTTTGATGCGCAATGTAAAACATTAGATGTAGAACAACAACACTGGTAACAATGCATAATTAACACATACACAAGTGATACTTCATTAAAATTTTGGTCCATGAATATGTTGCCCCAGGTTCCTCTAACACACCTATACCCCATGCAGTCAGGTGATTAGCACCCAGCCAGTCGTATGAATGCTAATCGTGGTTTCAGCTCTACTCTACTTGTCTTTAATCCAAAATAAAAGTTATTTAAGTTAAGATAATCAATCCTCAAACTATGTTCACTGAACTACTCGAGGCTTATTTTAGCCTGAACACATTAGACTGATATTTAAGCCTCTTTTGAGGAACGGGGCTCTGGTGTCAAAAGCATCCATTGATGCTAAAGATGGTTTATTGAGTAAGGCAGCTGATATATATCACATTTTGCCATCATAATATCTTTAATTCCTAAAGAAGCATCCGTGAGAATTTACAATATTCTATGTTACCCCCTGAGTTTTTGGCAATTCAGTATCTAGGACACAGTTTTCAAGATAATAAGATGTCCTCCTGCTGACAAACAATGCAGTATTGATTCCTTCTGTGGTATATTCAAGCTAAGTGTATCATAAATACATTGTAAATGTGGAAAGCACTGACTAGCCAATATTTGCTTATTATAAAAAGGCAATGTTGGGCGGACGCTTCAACAAACAAACAGCAAACAGCAAGAGAACTGAAATTTTCTGCACTTCCTTTGACCTCTCTTTTCTTACCATCCTCTGCCGTCTTTCCTCCCCTTCATACTTCATTGTGAGGTGAGTTATTACTATGATCGAGGACAGATTGTCTGAAATCTCCCCATCTAAAGCAGAAACACCCCATGAAGTCTCCCCTTACACAAGTCTGTTCCACAGGTGGGAGAAAGCAAGTGCAGTTTGGTTCAGCGTATCACAGCGGGCTACTTTTCTCCCCTGGTTCACAATACGCATTGATTTGTGAGCTGATGCTGCGCTGTTCCCTAGGCAGTCTGAGGCATCTTTTCTCTCTTTCGTCCTCCCTGCTTAGTCACCCCCAGCCTGGCAGGAGTCATCCGAGGACAACCGCAGCGCGAGAAGATGGCAACACATCGCTGGTGGGCGTGGTGCTGTTTGTTTCATTAAACACGACCCCACTGCGCTATGGAAGAGATGTTTTATACCGACAGAACGTACATTTATTTTGCCAGAGCTGGAGGGAAAGAGACACAAACAAATTGATTTTGAAAAAGCTTTAACAGCTGTGCATCTAGGTCCTAATGAGAAATTGGATGTTTGCTAAATCAGCTCAGCAGGAAATATTTCTTACTAAATATCTCTTGGAAGTCCTATGTAGCCTGTGATGAATTTCTGCTAGATCGCATGGTCATAATTTACATTTAACTCAAGGAGTTCTAGCTCTTCTCTTGGATTTATGATCCCAGCATGGGGTTGTTGTACATAAACTCAGGCTGTGCCAAGCACTGCAGTTGACTTATATCTGCATTGAACTGGAGTGCAATGTGACCTTTAAACCCTCAAAGACATTCCTAAGGAAGAAAAGAATCATTACCGAGCAGAGATATTGGAAGGCTACACTACTACTACTTCCAGTAGGCTCAGATGAAACTGATTACACCTAAACCACCGCCATATATATTCTCATTTGGTGAGCTGAGCTGTATTTTTTTTTTTCCACCTGCTGATCGAAAGAGTCCTCCCCTCCTTTTGTTCATTCTTCCCCCGGTTCCCCCCCAATCCCTCCATCTGTAATAGCCTGGCCCGAGCCTGCTGGATCTCCAGGATGGATGGAGGGATTTAAAGATACACCGACTCAAGGAAAGCCAAGATCAGGGAACCGGGGCCAAAATGAGGGCTTGGTTTAAAGGCCGTATATCCCCGCTGACAGAAAAGAAGTGAGAAACGGATAACTATAGCCTCTTGCTCTTTTTTCCCCCCCCTTTTCTCTCATCTCCGTCTTCCTGCCACCAGTTCTTAATTCTTCTCTTCAGGAACCCCAGCATTCCTGTGGTGGAAAGTCACTGCTGGATCCTATTTCCTACCAGTCTCTGCTGAGAGCACATAGAGACACATGGAGATTGTTACTTATTCAAAAGGCCGTGTAATCCAACCAGTTTTCTTCAGGACTCGACTTTTTTTTTTTTTTTTTTCCTCCCTGACCATAAAACACAGTTTTATTTCAACCCAGGTTCATTCTAACTGCTGCAGCGATCTCGGTAAACTAGAAGTGGCTTATGTGTATTTAGATTCAGATAAATCATCACAACCTTTGCTATTCTGACAACCCGATGACAGTACGGGTGCTCGGAAAGGAAAGCCTAGGAGGTTTTACATATCAGATGATGATAATGCATAGCTCTGTTTCCACTATCTTAAAATACAGTTAATTCTACTGGTGACCAAAATAGATTAGACTTTTATAATAAACTATTTAAAGTGACAGAAATAGTTGTGTAAAAAATTAAAAGGAGAACCGGAGAGAAGCTCAAACCCTCTGCACAGCTGGCCACTTGCTGCATGAAGAGGGTTTGTAAAGGTCCAGAAATTTTTGGACACTGGCCAATTCTTCTCGTGTGAAAACTGAGTCTTGCAGAGGAATTTATTTTAGTTTATATCTGCTGATATGCATGTAAATGTGACTCCACAGTATTATCTGAAACCACAGTGGAAAAACCTGCATATTTAGCGCCTCCGTCTGATGTGTGTGTGCGACTATTATTACCCTGTTCAGTGTTTGATCACCTGCTCGGGTCACTTAGTGCCCACTTAATCCTCTCTAATTAAAGTATTAGAGGGTGGAATGAAAACTAACAGACCTCTCACTCCTTCAGTACAAGAGAAGTCCATCTGTTCCATAAAACTCACCCCATATAACAACACAAAGTCCTTATCGCCTCTGCAGCGCCGCAACTCAAAGCCCATTATTATCCTTCCCCTCTCCCCCTGTAATATAAAACAGCTGTTGTACTGAAATCTCATATTTGGTGTGGGATTCTGTAATTAGACAAATAGCATTGTCACATTACACTCAGTTGTGCTTTGACCCGCACAATCAGTTGGCTGTTCATATTCAGCGAAATGCTGACTGTAAGGTTGTCGGCATGTGAGGATTGGCTGATGTGATGTAGCGAGAGGTTGTGGAGAAGAGCGTGGGACTACTTAAAGCGACATTGTGTAATTTTTCCAACATAAAATAACAGATTTTAAGTCATTTTGCAACACTGACATGTAATCAGGTGGATGATGTCTCTGTCTTCCCTCCAATGCACACGATCACCCAGAGGAAATGCGCAACACGTAACAAGCCACTGAGTCACACACCACCAACTATACTGTATCATATTTTATGGAGAAAACACTTTCTGGATTGTCCTCTGGCTCTGTGATTTACAGAGCTTCCCAACGGACAGTGAAGTATCTTGCTGCGGACTGTAGGTGTTGTTAGCTAATGTTGGCTCAGTTTGTTGCCGGAAGAGCTCAGAGCACCGGGGGAGTGTTAGTGTTTACGCTGGTACCACAGGCATTTTGGACCTCTAGAAAGAGGAGTTTTTTTTTTTTTTTTTTTTTTTTATGGTCTGGCACACAGTGGGGGATGCTGACAGGGAGGATGAGGCACCAGAACCCAGAGCATGGCAGAGGCGAAGAGACAGAAGAGGATGATGGAGGAAACTAATAAGGGAAAAATAGTGACTGTACAAGAAGCCGCCGGACAAGAGTAAATCTGGGACTGACTTTTAGTCATTGGCAAGAGCTTCATGAAATAACAGGCGGAAAGACAGACGTCGAGCCGGGCTTTTTGCTGTTGGACTAGTCAGTAATATTAGCTGGCTGCCATGTCTTGCTGTTGCACTTGCTTGATGTTTTTACTAGTTTTTGATCATCATAATAAAGACACATGTACAGCTCCCCATACTTACGACGAGCGGTATTACACTATGAAAATAAATTGCAAAAATACCAATTTCTATATAATGTTGCTTTCTAGGCAGCTGATTGCACTGGATAATTCTCCAATGTCATCATACATAACACTCCTCTCTTTTTCTGTAGCACAGCATCACAAGGCGGGCATCATGAGCTGTTTAAAAATATTCATCTTAACTAGTCTCAGTCTCATATTGGCTCTTCTGAATGCTTTCTTCTTTTAATGAGTGAACCGATGGAGTGTGATAATTGCACATATTTTCACTGTAGTTTAAGTTGCTCCGCAGATTTTGAAGACCTTGAATTAAGGCTGTTTTCAGATTAATATCACTCAACCCAAGAACACTCTTGAAATGAAGTGATTTGCTTTGAAATAAAGTGGAGTTATCTCGCCGTGCTGGCACTGTCTTACTTGTTTCATGAAAAACTAGATCTTAATACCGAACACAAACACGTTATTAAGATTTCTGCAGTGCAAACATACACAAGTGACTGTTTGTCTCAGTTTCACTGCCTTCTTCTCAGGATGTTTCCCTTGCGCCTAATGCTTCCTATCTCTCTCTGCAGTGTTTTGTCCAGAAAGCCAATTTTCTCCAGGATATAGTGGTTTCAGGAGACCAAAGAAAGCCTTTCCCAAACCTAATATCTCATACCTCCAGGTACCCAGAGTTTACATGTTGAAGCACCTAAGTCTGACAAAATCTCTGCAGGCTCTTGTTGGGTCTTTCTAAGCCAGCACAGCACTCATGCACCCACACATCCTCACCTGCAAGCCACACTCTGTGCATCTCAATGGACTGAGCGATAGTAACTTGCCCGGTGATGTGAGGAGATGAGATAGAGATGTTTCCCAGCAAAACAAATGAGTTGTTTGTAATTGAACCATTATATCACTTGTTCTGTGCAGGGATGATACATGAGATAATAACACTCGGGTCCAGTGTTTGTGAGGAGTTGATCTGTGTTTAGTCTTTGCCTCCTCTGTCAGTGAACTACACCCTCATGAATAAACTCTTGTAAATCTTGTCGGAGATACCAATCAGCGGCTCAAAGCACACTTTGTCCTTTCTAACTCTTCCCATGCCCCATGGTTCTTTGACTGCAGGACACTGATGCCTCATTGCCTCAGTGTACCTAAAGGACACAGAATCCCAAGACACCATCGGAGTTTTAGGGTCACTGTAGAAACCCTTTACACTCTGTCAGGATAATTCCCACAGCACCACTAAAACGGCTGTTTTATTACTGGGAATCTAGAGTACGTTTTGTCAAATTGTCCCATGTGAGAAGATTAAAAATGTAAGTAAGACTCTGTTGTGTTGATACACTGAAACCTGCAGATGTAAGGCTTGAAGCATAAATTGATTGTTTTTATTTAACGTCTTCTCGTTTTCACTGTCAAATCACCACTTTACACAAATTTAGTGCTGCAAGTTACTTAGCAAACTCAATCTGGCAGCACTTCACTTATAGATTTAGAGCTGGCAGGAGTTCAACTTTTCCATTCCAACATCTCTGAGGAATAGCCCACCTCCTTTTAGAACGACTCTGAATATCAAGGTGCGCCAAGACTAGTAAATATTTATTATAGCCATTTGCAGCATTGACTCTCATGGCTGATATTTTACTATTAACAATTTCAGAATCTGCAGCGTCTGCTAGTACAACCCACAGCGATATATGTATACATATGTATGTATATGCGTGTCTAGATTTTATATAGTCATCAGCAAGTATCTACAATGTATAATGCCTTTAATTGCGCAGCAGCAGAAGGAAACAGACACATTTCAGCTCTAGGCTTTTCTCAGTGTTACTGAGACATTTGTGGGTGTGACCCTATTAAACAGAGTGATTATGTGATGATGCCAGTGATTAACAACCAGCTGAGACTGATCATCAAAAACAAATACCAGTGAGATAAATAGTAGTAGGAAATTATAAGTAAGAAATAAAAATATATCATATTCCATTCTTGCAAGCATCAAACTGATAAGTGGGCTATTAGTTTACGTCCTGATAATAAAAAATGTACACCCACCTCATTAGCATGACTGTCATAGATAATACAAATACACATACATCAATCAAATACAAACAGGTCTAACAGCCTCAGTGCCATAGACTGCAAACACCATGGCAAGCAGAATGAAAATGTCTGGCTACTGGAGACTTCTCATCCTCATTTCTGATGCTACTCTCATCCTCAGAAATACTAATTCTCAATTCTCTTTCTCATTTCAAGAAGTTGACAACATGTGCAGTCCTAGATGAGATTTTCCCCCTGACATACAATCCAAGAGGAGAAATGTAATCTGTCTTCACGAGTATTCCTCAAATTACTCGATCGCTTAATAGTGAATCTGGGAGGGTTAACAAACTCTCTAGACAGAATGTGCCAGTGTTTTCTGCCAATACTTTAAACTGACTGAGAAATAGGTGAAAGGGTCGTGGTTAAGACGACAGAGAGTTGTTAAGGAGACGGAGGATTAGGCGCTGAGATAGCCCTTAAAACCCTCTAATTCCTCAGGTGTACTACAAGTCATCAATGTATCTCTTCACAAGAGAAAAATACTTCAAACTTTTGGAGCTTGGGCTGAAAATGAGACATAATTTTCCCTTTTAAAGGTTGGTAATAATGTCTCCAATAAAAAGCATATAGGCTTTTAGCATCAGTCAAACACAAATATTAAACATTAATCCTACAAACAGACTTCACTTTTCTCAAAGTTAGGTGGGTCCAATGATTAGTTTTAATTACTTTCACATAAATTAGAGTCAATGTGATAATCACTGATTTTGGAAATGCGCTCAGTCGCCTAAGCCAAACACAATGGAATGTTTTTATGATCTTGTAAAATAAGTCTAAGATCATTACAGGATCTTTATTTGTTTCGTCTCACTGCAACAACATTTGCTCTGTCTATGAAATAAACTTGCCGCGTAAACTTATCGACTTTACCTTAAACCCCCTCCAGTCTGCGAGCACAGAAGCTGAAGAGTTTTAAGACAGATTTGTATTTAAGCCTTGAGCTATGGATAAAAGATGTTGCACTGCACAAAAGTGGTCTTAATGCAGCAATCCTCCAGACGCAACATGCATTTTCTTGACAAATATAGTAGGCAGCCAGTGTAACACAATTGCCCTTCCATTTGAACGCTGGGTAGTAAATCATCAGGAGAATTTTCCATGGCAACCATGCTGGTTAATGGTTGTGTTTCAGCTTAATGATATGCCTGGTGAGAGAGAGGGAGAGAGAGATGATAATAGGAGAGTCTTATGAATAATCATTAGATTAATGTCATCCACATCAACTGCATGTCAATAAGTGTGAAATTAAACTTGACGTTTCTTTTAGCAGCCATTAACAGTCGATCCAATTAGCCAATTGGACAGGGAAATGTCTCATTCTTTAATTTGTTCGATTCCGAATCAATCTAATTATGAAACAGAGGATGAAAAATGTGCGCATCAGGCGATACCTCCTGTTGTGTCATGGCCACAGCAGTGTTAATGTGTTATTAGTGTCACTGTGGCCTGAAATATATGAGTGTGTGTGTGTGCAGTGGACTATTTCTGTGTGTGCCGCCTATACAGACAGCGCCTCCACGTGTAGACTGCAGAATTATCAGCAGGCTCTGTATTCTGATGCACAGCTCACCTCCTTGTCACAAACCTGTTGCTGTCAAAGTAATGATCACCCACTCTTCATCACTGCCTCCAGTCTGACGAGCATCTTCTCTAATTAGTCCGTCTCTTCAAATAAATGTCAGAATTTAAACCTCAGTACCTGAATACACAGTGATTTGTAGATTTGATGTTTCAACATTTATGGAGTTATTTACTGTCAGTATTTTGTACATGGTGAGCAAACATTTTTTTTTAAGGACCGACAATTAATATTTTCACACTGGAGTGACAAACACACTTAAAGATGTGTTAGACTGTTGTCATAATCCACGGGCCATGCTTACACGATGTAATTAACGGCACAAATGAACACTGCAGCTGAGTGTGCACTGTTCTCCACGATGTGGCAAACAAGTGGATTACAAACTAGAGATGAAACAATTTACTTGATTAGCCGATCGATAGAAACAGCACGTCCTCTGTATTTATTTTGTAGTGATGGTCCATCGCTGCAAGAGATGAATAAAAGATGCAGAAAAATTACAGAGCAGCACTGCAGAAATCTGCAAAAAAAAAAAAAGCTAATCATTTCAGTTAAGAGTTTGATTTTTGGACTATTGATTGTCAAACATGGGACAAAAATGTGAAGATTGATTCTGGATGAGGACATTCCATGCCACTCTTTCACTCCCTTTGTTACCTGTCAGCCTCAATATTATCAAATGTATAATAAAAAAACAGAGACCAAACAATCTATCAATGGGATAATTGATTATGAAAACAGAAGCGGCTTCTGTTTTCTTTTTTGCTCATGCTCCTCTTCCTCGCCACCCTTTGTTTGGTTACTATAAGTCATGATGATATGGTAGCAAATTAAAACACAATGATTATTTTAAATATGTCCATGGGGACTCCTCCATGATTTATGTACATGCACACTTTCAAGAAGCAGAATATGCTGTGTACATATTGAGTTTATCGGAACAATGTCACTTTCTCCATGAAGTCACTTCCATTCACTCACTTGTAAGTGTTTCTCAAGGAGAGGACTCCACTGGGAGTCAGTGCCCTTCATTTGCACTCCCTCTCTCACTCGCCGAACGGGGTCAAAGGTCAAACAACTTATATGCTAAGTCAACAAGTGCTGCCACCTGCCTGTTCATTAGTTCTGACCTTTCACTAGTTAAGTGGGGTCACCGAGGAGCTGAATAAGAGCAGTGTCCGTTCACAGTATATAGCCGGGCTGTGTGGGCTGGATAAGCTTTTAACAAAGAACAAATATTTCAGCACGAAGTCACAGTTTTGAATTCAGTCATAACCTTTTCGGTGATAACAGCTTTTGAATGTTTCTGAGGGTGTAATCTTTTGTAGAAAGTCAAACATTAAATGCGTGCAAAAATATTATATCCTAAACTCAGCCAGAGATACTTCTTGTAGTCATCTCCACCATTTTTCAGTATGTTTACAAGTACTAAATAATTACGTTAATATATTTTTAAAATGTGAATATTTAAAAAAAGATTTGCTGATGTTGTTGACAATGCATATCTTCATCTGCTGTGAGACGTGTTATTCTTGTACCTGTTGTTCCTGTTATGTTAGTTCTAGACACAACACAATCTAATTATCTTTGAGAGCTTGCATACAGTGTGTTATGCACATGCATTAGCTCTTGTGAGGACCATGGAACAAGACACTAAGGGCTGCTTGAGTACAGTTTCTGTGCTTAATGAGTGTGTGGGAGGTCAGTTTGCACATCACAGGCCACTAACAACACATGGGCTGTCCTGCATATCACCAATATACACTTAGAGAAACCAGACCTCTCTTGCAATGAGAGCACATGTACATTGTAGTACTAACCTTGCATCAGCCCTCAAACATCCACACATACACACAGCGGCAACACACAGGATAGCTGGGGAGAGACGTGGATTTGTCTGACAACAATTTACTGCTGACACAGAGGAAGGAGGGAGGGAAGGGCAGTTTGAGGAGTTGGCCCAGCGTAATGGCCTTCACCTGACCACCTGGCTGGATTTTACAGAGTCATGCAGAGGTGAGAGAGAGAGAGAAAGACGGGTAGAGAGAGAAAGTGATATTGCCTAGCCTGGCCAGACATGAGTGATAGGAGATGAAGATAGCGCTGATGGAGGGTAATGATTGCGATCTCTCTTTTTCTCTGTCTCGCTGAGCCCCGTGTCTGGGTTAATGGGAGTCAGGTCAGGGGGGGTCCGAGGCCTCAGTGTGATGGTCATCTGGTTATCTGGGCTGACTCATTGTGGAATGAATGGATTCTGATAGTGTGGTGGTCACCTACATCACTCAGGTGCAGGTGGCTGGCTAGGTGGATGGTGGCAGCTATGCAGCAAAAACACAGCACAGCGATAAGGGGAGTGGAGGTGCTGCAGTTGCATTAAAATCTGTACAACTCATAGCCAGCGCTGAGGTCCAGTGGATCATTAGCTGTGCACTAATGATGCATCTCACAGGAACAGAGATACCTAAAGTCTACAGCCATGCTAGCAGCTCTGTGAGGCTGTACCCTGCCCAGTGGCCCAATGGTGCTTGGAGCCAAATGCTAAAATGCTTGCAAACAAATGCACATGACATTTCTAACGCGTTAATGTTAGCAGTTAATGTCATCTTAGCATGCTGACATTTTCTAATTAGCATTAAACGCAAAGTACAGCTAGTTATAGATGTTTCAGACTTTGCCATCCATAGAAGCAGACAGAGAGTGCAGCTAAAAATAAAATCTGTGGAGAATTTAAAAAAACATCAAGTAAAAATGAAAGTACATATTCAGGTTAGGAAACAGTATCCAAAGTGGCCAGCTATCCCATCAAATAACCACAGCTTAGAGTGATCTGTTCACCGTGAGCCTTCTAGGTAGATATCAATGAAATTTTCGTCATGTGCTTGAGACATATAAAGTCTGACTTCACCCTGTAAAGGAACTTATGAGCTGCAGGTAAAGGATGAAGGATGATGGCCATGTGGGAAATGACTTGTTGAGCAGTGAGACCATATAACCATTGTGCTCTATGGGGAGCGTAGATTGAAGGAATATGGTAAGGAGAATGAATTAACTTACCTTCATTCACTATATCTGGAGATTCAGTTAGAGAGCCTGTAATGCAGTATTATATAAAAGAAGTTACACATCCACTGCGGTGAATTCATATATATTTCTCTGTAATAGTATTGTCAGGAAATAAAATGTCTTCATAGGTTGAGGAAGCACAGGTGTAAATGCAGTTAGCTCCTGGTTACACTGGTACCCAACCAGAAAATCAGCCCTCATTCGCACTGTATGACACCTAAGCTCAGAAGCTGCAGTACTTCTACATTTGTTCCACGCCAGCATGTTGAGCATTCCTCTCCTGTCTTATGTCATTAAGAAAACAATTACTCCATTCCCCGTTCCTCATCTGGGCCCAGCAGCAGCAGCCACAGCCGCCATATGGCGTCAGTGGATACTGCATATTGCCAACGCGCTGATGTTAGTCTGCAGGCATGTTATTGTCCACATTGTTCGATTCATGTACTCTCATCTTAGAACAAGGCTCTCGACTCTTTGTGTATTACAGCTGGCTGCCGAGGCAGTGATTTGTAGGTTTCTTATTTTATGTTAAAGGCATTGCCATGCTGTGTGGCCTGTTGCCTGCTGAGGAGAAAACATCTAATCAAGTATAGAAAGCTGTCCTCGGTGGTCTGCTGAAGGCTTTTCCACTCACAGTGTTCCAGCTACTCAATTTCCTTCATTTCAAACCACCAAGACCACAGACACAGCACTCTGGTGTTGTCAAAGCACAAAATGTCATTCTAATACCATAACCTAAAATGGCCCTTTAATGGGTTTACATTATTTGATGTTTCTGAGCCTGCCAAGAGGTGCTTTCTTGTAAATATTTATCTTCTGCTCAGTGACTTTAGTACATGATATTATTATAAATGAAAAATGACACAGCACCAAGTATTTGATTCTTGTTGTGGTGCCATTCTCATGCTGAAAAACTGAACTGGATCTCATCCATCAGTTCATTGTGTGTCCTGTCATGGTAGGAGTTTCCAAATGACACAAAGCTAAAAACACATGATTGACGGTGCTTTCTATCAAGAGAATTCATGAGATCATTTGCCAATAATAATGCATTTAGTCTGAAGAGAATCAACACACTGCTGTTGTAGCAGATTAGGGAAGAACAAGGAGTGTGCCTTTACAGTTCACTCTGATTTTCAGGCTATGTGTAACATTTAGGTGTCACCACATCAGCACTTGTCCTTCAGGTATGCCAGAACCTGACTCGAAAAGGTGTGTAATGCCAAAATAAATCAGTCAACTCTTAGCTCAACTTAGCTCTACTGCCAGTGTGATCCCCAGAACTGTGTGAGTGTGCAGGTGTCAAAAAGCATCTTACTCACATCACTAGCGTGAAGTGTCGCTAAAAGTCTTCATCTGAGGCAGAGTGAGCCCTGAATCAGCGCTTAGCAAAACTCTGAATGCAGACCCAAACCATCGAAATTCACTCTCTCATGATCAGGAAAGCTCTTGCAGAGCTGCCATGTGTTAAACATTGGCTTTCCTCCATTCCTCATGTGGGAAAGTTCATTTGGTATGCCAGTACCCCTGTTTCTGCACTATGTAACTTTGTGCTCCGGGTACAATCCCCTGTGAGAAGTATATAACACTAAAATGAGATTTTCAGGCCTGGGGCATGGAGGAATGCTGGCAGGGAGCTGAGCTGGTGTCATGCCAGAACCGGAGCTGGGCAAGCGCACAATGTAATCAGCCTCAGCAGCCTCTATGGCAGAGACTAAGAAACCCAATAGGACATTGACAGACGAACCTAAGAGGAAAGGAGAGACTGATTGAGGCCACCGGACTGGCTTTTAGTCAATGTCGAGAACCTATGAAATAAAAGGCTGAAAGACAGACGCTGAGCTGGGCTTGCTGTTGAACTAGTAAGTAATATTAGCTGGCTGCTGTGTCTTGTGTTGTTGCACTTGCTTGATGTTAGTAAAGTTGTTCAGTTGCTAGTTTTGATCGCAAGTGCAGGCGCTCCCTAAATGGCAAAACTACTGATATCTGTGGAATGTTGCTTTAAGGCCTGCTTTCTGCCCTGTCATGCTTATTATACAAGCTAGTACATAAAAACCCTCGGGACTTTTTGACAACAGTGTCATTTGAAAGAAGAACTGCATCTATTTTGTTTGGCGACTCTTTGCCAAGCCTCTTTGAGTCTCGATCAATGAAGTGAGGTGTCTTTGACTTGGCAATGCTGCTGGCTTACTCAATAGAATGCCTTCAGGCAGCTCTAATA
This sequence comes from Protonibea diacanthus, assembly GCA_028641955.1. Classification (NCBI taxonomy): domain Eukaryota; kingdom Metazoa; phylum Chordata; class Actinopteri; family Sciaenidae; genus Protonibea; species Protonibea diacanthus. Next base: position 5,053,690 of record CM053990.1, on the reverse strand, counting down.
CCCACTGAACACAAGGGGAGTAGGACAAATACAGTTTCAGCACAGTTGAGTCTGGAGACAATCGGATTCACTGTGTTTTTTCACAAAATGTACATTGTGCGTGGCTCACAGTTCATTTTTATTTCAGTAACATTCAGCGTTCAACAATCCCTAGTGAATCAAAGCCAGCTTCAGATGCACCCCTTGCTCCTTCACTGATGCATCAGCTGAGCTTTCATACTGATCTGTTTAACAGAAACTCAAATCAATTTCATTGGCTACAGCTGTTTCTGAGAAAAAAAGGCTTGTCTTGGCGGTGTTTGCTGACCACATCGAGCTTGCTAATGATCTAAAATGGACTGGTTTCACAGCAGACATTTTGACTCGTCACAGCAGGAAAAAACACAGGTGGACTTAATAATATTGACAGCATCTCAGTTCAATTAAGTCTCCCAGTAACAGTGACAGTAAACCAGCACACACGATGGCAGAACCTGGCCTAAGTGGAATGTAGCTGTAGAGTTTCCAGCAATGATATGTCAAAATTTCTGCTGTGCAACCGGTCCATCGGTCAGTTTGTGTGAGGTTTACAGCGTTAATAAAATGATGTCATTAGCAGAATGTTGTTTAGTGGGAAATTAACGTGCCGACACGTTCAAAGCACACCCACGCAGGTGTTTTTACTTATTTTGTTGATCCTGATTAGACTCAGGAATGTACAGGGCTCTTTCACAAAGTAGGAAAAGGTATGACAGGTGTAACTAATCAAGCTAACAGTACTGTGGCTCTGTTCAAGTGTCTCGATAACTAACAGTCACAGTGTGACAGTGAATCACTCAAAATGTCTCCTGTAAAGGGGCACGGAGGCCATGCTTGATTTTGTCTCTTGGTTTGAACTATTCTGTGAGTATAAAAACTTTAGTGACCTCCAGAAATCCCAGCATAACTCTGCCCAACGTCAACCTGAGCAGAAGTCTAATCACCCAGAAGTGGAAACACCTGTGTGATTAGCAGCAGCAGCAGCAGCAGTGTTGAATGCGCTGCCACACTCACACAACACACTCCTCTCGCGGCAGCTCATATCCATCACAGAGTTTGTAATTGGATGGTTTATTTTTCAGTGCCCAGCTGGAATTGAGCGCGGACATTGCAGTAAGTGTTTTCTCTGTGAGAGTGTAAGCTGCTACATCTACTGCTCATATAGCATCTCAGAAGCAAACTCACTTCCTAACAGTGCACTCATGGTGCCTGTGTTTGCATGGCAGGCTGCGGGGCACTGCTGCTAGCTGTGGACCGCAGACCCTCTTCAACCCAGAAGCTGTTGTTTTCCTGTCTACACTTTCGGTGGCTTTGGGCCTGCAGCCTTTGCTCTTGTGGAGATGCCAGAAAAATACTGTTTCACTTCAAATAGGATTACTGTTTGCACCTTGGGCTAAGATGCATGTACACATGTGCGTGTCTTGGTTCTGTTCAGTTGTGATGGTATGCTTGTTGATATCAGCTATATGTCTGCTGGCTGTTTGATGTCCTGCATATCTGCTTGCAGGTGATGTTTTGCAACTGCTGGCTGCTGGTTAATTTCTGCTCTGTGCTGCTGCCAACCCATATGTTGTATTTGTATTCATATTAATTGTAAATGATGCTTTCATGTTGTGCAGTACACTGGTAACACTGTTTGTTTCATGTGTAACATACCTTAAATGTTGCACCCTCGCTAGTTGACAGCAAAAATAATAGTCAGTTACACTAATTATATTATTTTGGTAATATACAATGCCAGTAAACTATTGTGTCTTTATGCAGCCACCTGCCACTTGCCGGGATGTAGCCACCTCTCCCCGCATTAATGCCTGTGCTGGTTTTTATGAGATGTTTGTCACACTTTAGAAGTGAAGTTACAGTCATAACTTTTCATTACTGCAGTCTGCTTTGGGATTCTACCAGTCTATTTCACTCCCTACCGTCTATCCTTACACAACAAATCAGTTTGAGATGGCAATATCCAGGGGAAAGAGGAGAGTGGAACTGCTGTTGAAAAGAAAATACCCGGAGTATGGTGAGCTACAATGTCATTAAACAGTGAGAAACTGTCAATCACAGTATAGAATACCTGTCAGCCTTGCTTTATGTGCTGAGTGACAGGCTGAAAGCTGTAATGTTATCCTCTGTAATCTTACATCATCACAGATGTCGTGTCATCTACATTTGTTGTTCACATCACAAAGTTAATCCAACAGTGGAGCGAAAAAATATATATGGAAAGGTATAAATGAATCAAACAGGCACTAAAGCAATGGATTTGTTAGAGGTTGCTACACTATTGTTGTTATCATAATCACGCCTTAACTTGTTCTGTTAAATCATTTGATCAGCGTTAAATAGGGAGTGTCTCTCAAGACTTTATTATTCTATCTATCATGCTTAAGTTGATAATTATCTGGTGCATGTTTTACTTGTCGTAGCCTGCTGCTGTGTATCAATAGGTTGCTGCGTTTTATATTGATCAGGCTAAACAATGTATTCTCTGCAATGGTTGGACAGGTTTTTATTTGGCAATGAGCTTGTCCGCACGTACAGATCTGCACTCAGGCTCCTGGAGTGTGCTTATGTGGGATGACGTGGTCAGACACCAAATATCAACTTTGTTCATACTCTGTGTATGTGCATAGAAAATCTGTTCCAGATTGTTGGCTGACTGAAATAAGGCTTCTCAGATCACAGCAGGAAAAGTTATTTAGGTCACTGGGATCTTCCACCCGCTGCTTTTTCACAAAGAGGGACTATATAGGCTGTTGAATGACCTTCATGTCCTTGAGATTGTACCAGAGAGAAATTAAAGATAAAAGGTCGAGATTTTTACTATGAAATGGGAAGATGTTTTCAACAGGTCAAGGACAATGGATATCACGTTTGTCTGTAAATCAACTTGACCTCATTCATATTATTTGTCCTAATATGATAGTATAGTTTGTGACTGAAGTCAAAGAGAGAAATGTTGGTTTAGACTGAGAATACAAGCAGTGTACACTAAAATGGACTGCAAACCTGCTTGAGATCATTTGACCTTAAATCATTACATTGTTCAGAGCCGTTTTATTGTGGTAATCACACCTAATGTTTTATTGAATCTTTAAATACCATTTAAAAACTCACAGGAGTGCATTAATCCTGTCTTGCATAATTGAGCCTGAATGAGGAAAATATGAATCCATAATAATGTAGACTTAGCATGAAGAGGAAATAAATTAATCACTGAATTAGAGCGATTTAATTAGCGCACCGTTCTGTTTGTTAGCTCAAATATTCAGGGTTTCCACAAACCTTGAAATGGATTTAAGTGTGGAATAAAAAATAATTTTGACCTTTGAAGAAGGTTTGTAAGAAACCTTGAAAATCATGATCTTGTCAATAAATTTGTTTTTTAATTGAAATTCCACTTCAAAAGATTCACCACTTCAGATTTGTATGGGATGTAGATGTCTCTGCCTGAGGATCAGAAGTTCCTACCCTTAGAAAACTCAAGGATAAACATTTTTAAATTAATGATTTTTTTTGACGTGGTCCCGATTAACAGATGAGGCCATGCTGATGCTTCATTTTGACTAATCATATCTTTACTACGATTCTGTGTCCAGCAAAATATTCTCGGAATAACCCGCAGCTTGCCTGATAACCTCAACCAACAAGCTACATGTTACTAGAAACGTTTCTTTAATGTAAACTGACTGTGTAGGTGAATTTATTATATATCACATGATGCTGACCACTTCCCACTTTACTGGACGAAATATTTCCTTTGGCACTGTGAAAATGGTGGCTGAGGAAGTTGCTGGAGCTGAAGCAGTTGTGGTGAATACTGCAATATGCAAATCTAAATTGAAGATATTTTTTTATATTTATATTTTCGGTGTCAAGCGTTGGCTCCCAAAATGCTGCAATCGTCATTTCCAGTAAGTGCACAACGGCCGTACTCATTGAGAACACTGCCCTGCCAATATTGTGACAGTACACACTGCACACAGTGTATAAGTGTACTAATGGAAGTATCAGAATTGAGACACAGGTCCTCCACGGGTGGGAACGTGTGTCGTCAGTCTTTGGTCCAGACTGAAATTCCAGGAAATTGTGTTCAAACATTCATGGTCCCCAGAGGAGGAAATTTAATTCCTTCGGTGTTAACTTTTCATCTAGCAACATCATCGGGTCAAAACTTCAATGTGCCCAATAGCTAGTGAGCATCACTGAGTAAATACCACCTTGTAGTACTGATCCTCTTTTTATTAGTGGCACAATAAAGCTTTACCTACAACAACATGCAACGTTGTAAGAATGGGAGACATCACCATTTGGTTTTTCCTCTTTGACAAGAACCCCCAGGGACAACTGGTAGGGATCCATCCATTGTGAGCCAAGGGATCAGAGAGCTCCAGCTGGGCTAAGTAGCCCACCAGCTCCCCTGTGACAGGCGGTGTATTAGCAAAGCCAGTTAGCTCCCTTTCCTGGCTGGATCCTCTGGTCCCACTGGGTTTGTTCCAATGGGTGAGGATAGAAGGGAGCGTGTGTTTGAGCAAGGGCATGAAGAATAGGGAGCAGAGTTTGCAGAGTGGCTGTAGACCAGACCTCTTCTCATCTTGGGGTCTGGAGAAATGTTTCTGATTAGCAGGGAATAGAGCTTACTCTCTCTGGGTCACAGTGTGCGCTCGGTATGCAAGGGAGACTGTCGCCCCATTGAACTCGAGCTTACAGATGGCTGGCCCTGAGCTCACCGCTGGGTCCTGGAGCTCCCTTTAACTGTGGTAGTTAATGAGCGGTCCTGTTGCCTCTGGTAATGCTCTGACCCAAGAACAAAGTTGATGGTAATTGGCTGACTCAAAATAGATTTGATTCATAAATTGGCCTTTAGAAATTGACTAAAGTTAAGTTTGTTTACAGAATTGCACAAATTAAGTCTAATGAATGTTTTCTTGCTTTTGAAACTAACTATGTTTGCAAAATAGGTCCAGATGAAGGGTGGGAATTATGCAAGTATCATTAGCTGTAATAAAAATATCCCATTCCCACTTAGCTTTTGCTGAGCTCTCAAAAATCCAATTCCCACAGCACAAATTAAATATTCAGTAATGCTTTCAACTCAATTATGGCCAGTGTGCAACTGTATCCCACAAGGTTTTAGTAGTGTGATTCCGTGCAGACTTCCTGCCACCATCCTGCCATCAGCTCCAAGCCAGCCCACCTTGTTCTTGCCTCTTTTTGACAGCAATGCCTGCCAGCACCAGTGTCTACCTGTCTGTCATACAGGGTCGACTCTGACCACAGAGCTGAGAGGATCTCTCTCTCTGCCAGGCATTGTAGAGAAAGAGAGAGAGAGACTCTTATCCTCCAAAGGCTCATCAGATAAGAAGCGGGTAAAGACACCAGAGAGTCTCTCCCCAGAGGGAAGGGATTTCAGTTTCTTTGTGTACTTTCTCCTCTGCTGTCTCTTTCCCTTTCTCATTTTTGCTCTCTTTTTCCTCTGTGTCTCACTCTCCAGCTGGCGGAGGGAGAATCCTATCCTCCCAGGGGCCTATGATGGAAGGAAATCTCAGTAGTTCAGAGTATAAACAGTCGCTGTTAACATTTGAGACTATGGGGGTTTGGAGCGTCAGTGAGTTCATTGTGTACTCTGTATGTAAAGGAAATAGTGCTTAGCTAAACTGATCGGGGTTCAGTGATATTACCATGATCAAAAATGGTTAATAGGAGTAGGTCATGTGTGCACTGTACTGGTGCGGTGAAGGGCGTTCCAACTGTGAGCTAGTTTTTAGTAGCACTGAATGCCTGGGGCATTTGAACATATGTTGGAGTGTCTGTTGATGTGTTTTACAGCCGAAATGACAGATTTACACCGATACATCCTATGCAGACTTTTCTAAATCACACAGCAACACCATGCCAGAATACCATGCTCCATGTTTTCATTGATTTAGTTTCTCTACCTTGTGCAGTAGCTTGAGAGTTACATCAGATCTCATAGCTCCTGGTACATGTATCATCTAAATTTGTCTGAGTTTTGTTTAAATTTTTTTTTGTAAAATGGTAGTTGACAACTACGGAGAGAGCATCTGACAGCGTGGAGAAACTGCAAACAAGCTGAAATTAACCCCACTGGGACATCACAGAGAGGGAGAGTCTGCAACAGCAGTGGTATAAGATGATAAGATGACTCACAGTGAGAACATGTTGAATCACGCTACAACGTGGTCATGATTACAAATGGGTTGAGCAGTCTCCAAGAAAGTAGCAGATACACAGTCTAAAAACAGTACACTAACAGTATCATCGTTATAATAGGACAGGTAAGAAAATGGCTGAGAGTAAGATAAGTTGGCTTTGAGTCTGGATGTTGATACTGTGACAGGGTCTGATATAGTAACAGGGAGTCCAATTCAAGACATGTTGAGGCCGAAACCAGAATTATACCAACAAATTAAACTGGGAATTCAAATTGATCAAATTATCAGCATGTGTCAACTGAGGTAGATTTAATATGATGTACTCTAGATATATAGAAATATGCAGGACAAATGGCATACGACCCCAAAGAAAGTAGGCAAGCAAAGCTATAAGGTCAAGTGCAGGAGGAGAGGGAGCGCAGAGGGGAGTGAAGTTTTCACACAGCAACAAAGAGCAGGAAGGATTTAGACTGTGCGTCTCTTAGAAGTTAGAAGAAAAGATTTCGCTCAGTACTGAAGCAGACAGGGCAACAAACAAGTCAAAGGAAGAGGATACTGTAGCTGTCATGTCTTTGTTGAAGGCAGGTATACTGGATTTCAGCAGCTGCTTGGAATACAAACCAAATCCACTTTGTCACACGTCAGGAAAGACGTTTTTTATTTTTGGACCACTGCTGTGTGTTTTTGCCATTGTAAATTGTCAAAAACTTGACCTTCCATGGAAACCAGCAACTATTTTAAACACCAGTTCACACCAAGGTTGGCAAGGGGCAAAGTCTCTTTAACAAGCCTTGCTTTCACTGTAGTAAGAGATTATAAATTAGAGTTAAAGAGTTGCCTTTTTCGGCTAGGTTAGGCTGTATATGGATGAAAAGTACAGACTCAAAAGTGAGATTATGTGAGGCAAAGGTTGGGGCAAGACATCAGTGACTGCACAGAAATGGTAAAAATGATACTTATCAATAATACACTAAGTTCTATGTACTGAAATGTGAGGTCTCTTTTATTTTTCAGGTCATGAAAATCTTGACAGCAATCATGTCACACAAGTCCACACAGACACAACACACAAAGTTTAATTTTGTAGGCCTGAACGGCAGAGAGTCTAAATAGATGAGTGGCCAACTAAAGCAGGCTGGGAGACTTGGTGTCAGAGCAACCTGGGAGTCTCTCCTCCATCTGTTCAGATCAGTCTCATTAAGTCAAACAAGTGGCCCACTGCTCCACCACTCCTCCGCTCTCTCTATCTCTCATAGCCTACTGCTATCCTGGGGCAATGATTACATGAAGCCTAACCTTGTAGAAAATGACATTAGAGAATGCAAAACTATGGTAATGGCTCGGCCGCACGGTCCACTGGCTGTCAGTTAACCCTGGCCCTTATGAAAGCAAATGCTAACATGTGCATTTAATGGTAGTGACTTAATGGTTTTCACAGCTTTTACTTCTTGTTCGTTGGTTGATTATGTAATGAATCAGACTTTATACATGTGTATCGTTGCCTGTTCAAGTAAATAGACAAACACATGAGTCATTTTTCTTTGTGTTTTTATGAAAACATAATTATTGCTGGCTGGATTCTGTTCAGTGGCAGTGAAAGTGTTACATTCTTGTGCCACACAGAAGTTGCAGTTTTCTGTAAGAGCAGATATTGTAGGAAAAAACGCATTATAGTGTTAGTGACCATTTTCAGCTGCATTTTGTATGCACATTTTTAGACAGCTTCATTATGTTGATTTAAAAAAAAAAAAAAACATAAATCAGGTGCCCTATTTGCTGTTGCAAATCAGTCGTCTATAAATATAGTTTCCAGTAGACAAGGTTGGATGTAGAGCAAAAACAAGTTGCATGAAGGATGGAGCTCTTCACAGAACATGATGACTGGACAACTGAGTGTAGGAACAGATGTTTGATGAAAGACAGGTCAGGCATCAGATCAGGCTGTCTGTGTATGATGAAGAGAGTGTTTGAAGAGGTCAGCTGCTGGCACTGACGTGGATGACGTAACTCCTCCGGGAATCCTTAGTGAACTTTAGAAACAGCAGAGGAGATGTGGAGGAGACACCACAAGTTTGGTTTTTACATTATAATTTTTGTAACTCTTCCACCTTTAAGGACAGGGTGGATGTTACAGAGGTTGCAAAGGAGGGAACCGTACTGCTCAGCATGTCTCCACCCCGCTGCACTTTTTTGGAGAGCTGGGTGCTTGGATAGGATTGAAACTGAATGCAGTATGTTGCAGGAATGGCAATGAGGAAAGCTGCCTTTCTTCACAGCAGAGGAAAGAGTCAGAGGAACTATTCTGAGCTCAGGTGTTTTCTATATCCTACATCTCAGCTGGGGGTGGAAGTGAAGAGTGGACTGCTTCAGAATACTCAAAGAATAATCAAAGGTTGGCCACTCAAGCATCAGAGTAAAAAACTGCAATAATTCAGCACTTTTTTTTCAGCTGTCTGTTTAATATAAAACTGGAAGGACAATTTATTGGTTTAATAGACATAGTGCAGAGCTGAATCATTTTTTCCACGCCACGCTTAAAGGGATAGTTTGGCTTTATTGTGGGGTTGTATGAGGTACTTCATGAGGTATGACGGTGGTCAGCATGGCCCCTATTTGGAGGAGTAACAACAAAATGCATATGCATGTAAAAAAAAAAAGAAAAAAAAAAGGAAAAAGGCTCATTAGTGTGCACACTTCATTAACAAAACCTTTAATTTTACAACAATTACTGCATTTATGTGATATCTAGCAGTATACTTGTGAATTACAACCACCTCATTTCATCTTCTTTCTTACGAGCAGAACATGTGTGAAAAATTAAAACAATTCTTACGCTTATGTGATTACACTAATGAAGCTGTCATATTTCTGACATTCTTTAAATAGAGCCCCCTAAATCTTACACACTGGAGTGAATGTTACCTGTTTTCACCTTATCAAGGGAATACTTTGCTTAATAAGTGAAACATTACTTCCAGTTTTTAGTGAGCGTGTAAGTGCAAGTAGTGGGGTAGTATAGGAGTATAACTTCATCAGCTGGAAAGGCATGTTGGAAACTCTTCATCCCCCAGTCTTCTCCCTTGAAACACCACTAGCAGGGCTCTTGGAGGCTTCACACAAGAGGCTTTTACACACAAAAGGCTTTTACTGCACGATATGTTGTCTGAACCTTCACAGCTCTTAAAAGTGAGCACTCGTCCAGATGTGCATCATGCCTGAAGGAAAGTATACGTGCAAAAGTCCATTAAGCGTCCAGATGTCTGCGTCCCCAAAGTGTAAATTTTATAGCCGTACTGCTCAAAAGTTTTATTTTGTGGAGCTTTTACTCCAAATTACGTATCGTTTAAATCAATTTGTATGGTTGCAAGTGAGAATGTGACTCTGAAACCTTCAAGTCAGCTGCAAAACAGCATTGCAATCATGCATTTCCTGAGAATCTATACATTTCTTTTGAACTCCAAGTGTCTCTTTATTGACTGTCAGTGTGGATGAGCCACTATTGATTGATTTATTAATTACATTAGAAAATAATGGCACCTTTTTTCCCTAAATGAGCAGTCTGACAGGAGAGTAGGTGTTTTTGTGTTTTTATGGCCAATGCGTATTATTGGAACACCACCTGCACACTTCAGGGCAACTGCAGCCACCCTTCTGTCCCCTGCTTCACACTTTCTTCTCTGTCGTGTCTGCGGTAGAGCAATTTTCTAATCAAGGTTTAATTAGAGAGGGGAAGCTCAGCATCTCCCCTCTTAATGATCAACAAAGCAGCTAAATTGTCAAGCCTGTGGAGTCTCTAATGGGAAAAGTTCGGGGGCCCTGGGTGGCAATGCAGCCAATGAACCGACAGCATTGAACAGAGAACCATGAATCTTCAGTCTGAAGCAATTACAAAAGCTGCCGAAGGACGTTCTACAGCCATTTGTTACTTCATTTGACTTTGTGGTACACAGTTTTCATCGGCACCCAAAAACCTCCTTGAAATGAGAAGTGGAAAATTCACACAAAAGATGGGTTATAGAAAGAAGAGGACTCAACGATCATTTACTTTTTGCTGGAGGAGCCACATGAAACAATGTGACAGATGTGGCTGGAGTGGGGCTAATATCTGCTGAATGCCATTGCACTTTGGGTAATGCAAAGTAGTTTGACATTTAAGGAGCAGAGGCTGCGTGTAATTGGAGCTGTGGCCTTTCGGTGGCTACTCTCCTCCCACTCTGTCAGGACAAAGCCAACAGGGCACCTCTCTGTGAAAATTACTGAGCCCACTAAATGAACAACCGGGGCAAATTGGTCACATCCACTACCTGTTTTTTTTTTTTTTTTTTTTAATGAAAGGAGAAGCAGCAGACTCTGCTGCTCAACAGCGGAGAACAATTTACATTGACAGTTCTATTTTAAGTAAGCTACACGATTTAAACATCTCCTTTTATGGTGAAAGAGAATCTGTGAAATTCATGGAGATTTAAAAAATATAACCTGGGCAGCCATGGGGCAACAACTCATTCCTGATGGTTAACCCTGCTGAAGACCTCTGTCCTCTGTCCCTGCTAAAGACTTGACTTAGCGCTGTCCTTTTTTATATTTGGTCAGTCCAAAAAGTCAGAAAAAATGTAATTCCAATGGCATCATAAAAGGGCAATAAAGTGACATTAAACGCCATATTCTTATGTGATCCTGCTCGTAAAATGATGTAGATTAATTGCCCCTCTCTCTGAAATGAAAGGGCAAAGGGAAAGTGAGGATTTACTGCCTTAATGACCAAAAACGACATAATGCTGACTGTCTACAGGCTACCAATGCCCATGTGTCATCTCTGAGAAGATGTAACACAGTGAGCAAATGAAGTACAAGGACTTCGGTGATAGCTAAAGTAATAATTTGCCATTCCAAGCCTTACTTATCTTTGACCTCCGGTAAAATTATCTTACTCTCGTAGATGTTGTAATTAGAACGGATGCAGAGTCAAACATTTTTAAAGCCATGTTTTTAGTGTCAGCATAAGCCTTTTTTTTTTAATTTCTAATCTTTGGGTTTGATGAAACGTCATCATCGTGTAGCTACCTTTCACCTTTCCCAAGTCATACAGTCACTGAGAAGAAGAGCCATATGGTACATTCATGTTTTCTGCAGAATTTTTGTTTTCATAGCTCAACATTGACAGAGAAAATGATGGAGACCTTGTACCATATAAATAATTTAAAGTGTAAAATCTATTGCCTGCCTCTTCATCAGGAAGCTTCAGTTCACGTGAATGCACAGGAGCAGCTCTGCTCACTGATGCTCTATGAAAACGTTATGTAAAATACAAAGTCAGTTCCTCCGGCTGTCTGGGTTTAGGGTTGTTCGAGTCCACGACCCTGTAATTCCCCCTCTCGCTCTTGCAACGGCCCACCCAATTACACTTTTACAGACTGCTGCAGACTCCTGTTGCTTGGCTCAATTCTTCTCAATTTCCCCTGTCTGTCAATATGAATTGAGATCTTGTGCAGATGGCCCCATTGTGGCAGTCAAAATGATATATTATATTCAACGAGTGTCATATCAAATTACCTGCATGGAAACAGCTCACAGTGAAACACTGACTGTGCCCAATGGCTGTCACTGAAAGGACTCCAAAGGGAAGCTGGTAGGAGGACAGAAGTAGTTTGTTTGTATAGACTGTAGTGATCACTGTGTTGTGCAGCATTGCTACACCTCCTCACTATCAAATCAAAGTGCTACTGGCTAATAAATTAAAACAACAGGGGGTGTAGCCCCCCCACCACCCATGACCAAATCAATAGTGTCCCCTCTTGGCTGACAGCTTAATCGCCTGTACTGCCTGACCCGACAAAATAAAAGCCCATTGTGCTGGCCCAGCACTTTTTCCTCCCCTCTCTCCCACTCTGACCTTGCTAAAGCCAATAAACTCCACTCCTCCACCCCATCCTCCTCCTCACTCTCCCCCAGTGGTGTCTGATTCAGAGGATGGAGACCAGATAACACATGTAATAAGTGCGTCCATCCTCTCTATCGATAGGAGTGCCGATCCAAAGTAGGTATTAATAAAGAATGGGTGCTTGACTGAGGGAGGGCAATGATTTTGGTTGATACAGATATCGATAAGAAATTCAATAGAGGCTTTTGTCAGTGAGAATCGGGCCCAGTATTGGTCCATTGTCTGCCTAAGATCCTCTGGCATCCTCTTGGCTGATAGCAAGATAGAAGTGACCCCCGCGCAAAATCGATGCAAGTGCTGCATTCTGAGAGCAAAGCTGTTTTTTCACTTGACTGCCTTTTTGGAAAACACAATCCAATCTGGCTTTATTGGTTTCACGGTAAGTGTTAAGGTGATTGCCGCTGATCTGCTTTGTTGGTTAATGGAGCACAAAACTTAGTTAAGGCTTAAATCTATAACTTTCTCCATGCTCAGCCTACACTAAAGATGACATACAGCACACATACACTACACATACAGCCTGGGCCTTCAACAGGGGGGTTGCGATCTCTTGGGAGTTGTCAGAGTTACTGCAGGGGAACTGTCAAATGATTGTACTCCAACTGTCAGCCACGAGATCCTTTAGCTGAAAAAAGACCCCTGACATACAGTATATGAACATACAGTACGAGCTTGTTGCATTTTGTTGTTTCTCGTGTTCCTCGTTTTGTTGTTGTTCGTGCCATGAATTGGAATTGACTGATCAGGAAACATAAACTTGTAGCAATCTGCACCTTTAAGCACCAACCAGCTAATATTTGCATAAGGTTAATGAATAGAAACACACTTTAATTTGCATTTCCTTTTGCCTATTTCATGAAATTTAAATTTACCTTGTGGATGTTGTTTCTGAGATCCCAATGTTCCTATAATAAAGTTTCACACAATAAAAGCTTCTTTTGTATTGCACAGTATTGTCCCTTGAAGCAGTCAGGTTTACACACGTTAAGATTTAATTAACACAATTTTTTCAAAGTCATTGAATTATCATAAATAATTGGTCGCTGCAGATGGCTGCCCATCATGAGTCAGGCTCTGCGATTTCTGTATCTTATAAGAAGTTTTTCCTTGCCACTGTTAAGTGCTTGTTCATGGTGGGATTTGTTGATTTGGCGCTATCTAAATAAAACTGAATTGATCTCCCTATTGACCAAAATAATCACGATTATTATGATTTTTCCTATGATTAAGCAGCCATAGTTGAAGTTGTATAAGTTATAGTTCAGCAACAACTGTCATTGTGAGTTCCCTTCTGTGGCCAAAGTGGGCAGTGAGGAATGGGCTGAGGTATAATAAAGATGACAATAGATACACCTGCTGTTCCAGTTTTGGTAAGAATAGGCTGCATCATTTTGGACACATTTGTAAGAGCTCTTGGATTAAGCCACTTCTTCTACCCATTGTGATGTATTCAGTATCGAAATGCACACAGAGAAGAAGCCGTCCCAGACACACTGCTAGTAGTTCCCATTCTGCTATTTGTTGTATCCCATGAGGGACATCGAAGTGCGATGGATCAGCGTGGCTTATGAATGCGGTTGGCACTCGCGAGTCTACAGATAAAAGTGTGGTCTGATAAAAGATGTTTACTCTCCCACGTCTGTCTGCTTGCCTCACATTCTTTCAGCTTGTTCTGCTCCAATTAATACCCCACTAATTCTATAAATATAACAACAGCTTTAATTAGGCCTCCCTGTAATCTCAGCGCCGTGAAACAGATTGCCACAGGTAAAGAAACACTCCATAGAAATGACACTACATCCTGCTGAGGAGGGGGTGGGTGGGGGGTGGGGGGTGGGGGGGTGAAGGTAGGAAATGAAATGGAGCGATAAAATTGAAATGTGATCCCAGCGGAAATTAGCATGCTAAAATGGGCCTGAAAATATTTATGATCCCATCACAGCTGTTTGTTTGTTTGTTTGTTTGTTCATCTTTTTTAGTTTTTTAATTACTGCTACTGCCGACAATACCTCATTCAGAAGTGGATCACACACTTACTCAAATTAGCAAATGCACAGCGAGATGCATAATATCTTATTAGCACAGCAATGACCAGAGATATATTGGGAAAATCTTTGTATAAGCAGTCGTAAAATGCTTGTTGCCAATGCTTTCGCCTAGACTTAATAAATCTTTGTGAGCCTTGTTTATATTGTAGTGCATATTGATTTGAATAGCTTATAGTTTTCCACAGTAATTCCACATTATATATTATAGATTTAATAGTGCTCATTTTTAGTATACTGACTTCAAGCTTTGGCTCTAATTCGGTGCTGAAAGGTAAAGCAATTTTTCACATAATGAAAAAGCCCAGGTGTTACTAAAGCAAAACTGGAGCAGCTCAATGAAATTCACCCATCATTAATTTAACCATTTACACCTGCGCCTTTCCTACGGTTATATGTCAGAAGGTCTTTTGTGAAAAAGACCTATTCACATTTATATTATACGTTCAAAATCAGGGATCAAATATTAACTGCATGGAAAGACATGGAAAGGGTTTTTTGTTTGACAAAGCTCTTGCCAGCGACTAAAAGTCAGTCCCAGAAGAAACTCTGTAAATCACAGAAAGTTAAAGTGAGGCTGAACAAGTTTCACCGAAATAAGTGAAATAGTTGGTGGTGCAGGGATCTTATCCATGTACAAAGTCAACGTAGCACAAACAGGATATAACATCTGTTATTTAATGATAGAAAAGTTACATTTTACGTTTCAATTGCTGAGATCTGATGGTGCGGTTAGCAGTCAGATGATCATAGAGGTTTTAAACAAACCTAGAGGTTTGGGAGAACAATGATGAACAGTAAATTGTCCTTTGCAAACATCTGTCACAGTTACAGACCAACCGCCTGTTTACGACTTTTCTGTCTGTCGGGCTGCTCTCTTAGTTTGTTGCCATGTTCCCAGATCAGAGAGAGAAAACGAATATTTAGAAAGTATTCTCAGGTCTGGAAGAAAGGCTTCTGTTTTGAATTATTTTGAATAAATAATTTAACTATTATCGACTAACTATACTTGGCCCCACTTGAATTACCTCCAACACTGAATTGTAGTGATAGAGTTCATACTGCATAATGACTTATTTTAGTGTTGATAGTTGTGCAGTGTGCTGCCTGTCAGGGTAAGTTCAACTAAATTGGCAAATCTTACTCTTTCTGCTTTCCTTTTTGAAAATATTTGTCCATCTACAGGGAACTTCAAATATTTTGCAAAATTGGTAATTATCTCAGACACAAGTCAGAACTCTTCTTATTCTTCTCTTGTGCCCGACATTCGACTACCTTCACCTTGTTTTGCTGTCTAACTAGAATCAAAGCGAGGAGGCTTCGAACTTATCCAGCAGACGTTCATCTTGAACAGTTTCAGAATGAGCACTTCGCAGCACGGACCTCTCAGGTCTTGGCTGTGCATGTCTACGCTCTGATAATTTGGTCTGTTTTTAAAAGAACAGAATGTTATGGCAGTCGTCTTGTCAGTCTCTTCACCATGCATATTCATGGAGGTATGTGTGTTTTGTTTTGAGCAAACTAATTAAAGAGTTTGGTTTTGAGCTTCTGAACAGTTGCAAATTCGGCAAGCTCTGATAAAAAGACATGTAAGGTGGGTGCCGAGACTGTTAAAATTAAGTGTCATCCCTCAAATTAACTGTAGTTATTCCACATGGTCCCAGCAGATGGCTTTTTAATGAACTGTAGCGAAGCATAACTTCACAAAGTGCTGCTCGTCAGTGTGTTGTTCTAGCAATAAAGTGTACTGTATAGAATACTTTACTTTTTTTTATATTAAAGATCCAATCTAGAGTCATTTAGTATAGCAAAGCATTAGAATTCTCAAACAATTAAACCTATGTGTTATGTTTGTAGATGAAGCATTATTCACAGTGCAGTAAATGTGGTCGATGATATGGAACATGCTGGATGATGTAAACAAAGTGAGCGCTTAGTCCAGGAACAACCATTTATATTACATTGCAAGACATAGAACTCCCCCGTGACTGGCTTCTTGCCTTTACAGAGTCAACTTAATTGACTCCTGTTTCATAACAAATCCTCTGTCAGACATACAGAATGCATGACTTGTAGTCCCTCTCAGATTCTCCCATGTGTTGGCGCCCAAAGATTTACCATAAACTGCACATTGCATATTCATCAGTCAGAATTTGCCTTCATCTCTCAGGAATATCTGCTGAATAAAATGCACACTCTCCTTTCAGCCGGCATGCTCAGTCTTGCATTGGCTGAAAACACAGGGAAGATTTTCATTTTCATAACACAGTGCCCCCTTGCTCTCTGCATGTTAATTCGCCAAGGTCACAGAAAGTCTGTAGCATGTGCTATTTTGATCCCATAGTCTTCCAATGAGAATGGCCATCCTTATTAGGGAAAGCACAGCTCTGGTGATCATGCGGTGATTAATATTCATAAGCAGGGAGGCAAGGTAGAGCCTGTGACTGCCCACCAGCTATTTTACCTGATCCTACACGGGTTTTATGTAAATGCTTCTGCAGCTCTGTATACATTATTGAGATCAACTGGGAAAGTTGGAGGACATATGCTCAGCCACAGATGTTGTTAAGTCTTAATGGGGATGGTGCTTAAGGTCTTTGCCGTCACATTAGTTATGCTTGCATGTAACAAGCTCCTCATATCCTTTAGTGCCCAACTCAATAATGTTTAAGTGATATTTCACTTAAGGAGAAAATGTTTATGCAACGTGGGCTGCTATCCCCGACAACCCTTTTGGTTTCACCGCCTCCCTTTTGGAGCGTGTACTGAATGAACAGCAGTGATGCCAAAATAGTCTTTTGGCACCGCTGCTGCGCAACTCGTTTCAAAATAGTTTCAGTTATCAAATGTTGTAAAAAGGAAGCCTGAATATTACTGGTGACCACTCATTTGCCAGGGGGCGCTGCTGTCAGAGGTGACTGCGTGTGACAACATTAAAAAGAATGTACATCATTTCAAGGTTATTGGAGGCTCACGGTGCACTGCAAATCATTAGGAGAGTGTGTATGGGCACAGGTCTATTCAAATATTAACACACCATCTCAATAGCTATCTTAATTGCATGAAATGTCTCACGCTGCCTCTTAATAAGACATTCATATCTGAAATGGATGTTAATGGCCTCAGGGCGTGGTGCAAAGAACCTGAACCTGTCGGCTCTTCGTCTTTACCGCACGGCTGCGTTCTCCTCCGAGATTCACAGCCTTTTTAATTTCTCTTGCTTTGTACAGTGATACCATGGCACGGAATACATTTATTTAACGTTTAAGTTTAGATGTATTTAAGGTGTATATCCATTTGAGTTTGAACCATATTACCAGCATACTAAACTCTGAAATCATCCACTCTGTGTCATATCTTGTCTGTAAACATTCCCCAGATGGCAGAGTGGGCAATGATATGATCAGAGCCTGAAGCACCAGTGCTGTATTTCCTGCCTCTCTCTCTACACCCTGACAAGAAGCTCATTAAGATAAGTATTGGTGTCCTGGCAGCTCAACATCTCTGGTTCAAATTTAGCGTGGAACATTTGTTGCATCCCCCTCAAACACCCAAATTTTGTGTCACTGTCAAAATGGGCAAAAGGATTTAGGTACTAAACAGGCATTGTGTTTTCCTTATTTACTAAAGGAACACAGAGAGATTTTGCACCAGTCAATCTCAGAACCCATCGGCTATCATATGACGCCGATTTAACCTCTGGGGGAAACAGCCACTGTTTCTGGGCTTCCGGTGCAGCCAGCGGATCTGAAAAACGGATAACGTACCGTAGATTTGAGCCAAGACTTCCTCTGCAGTCCAATTAGCAACTTGATATGTGAGAATGACAGGAAAGACCCATTTCTGCTAATCTCTATAAACAGATATCTGGTTTTAAATGCAGATAAACTTTCACAAAGCTAATAAAAAGCTAAATTGTCACCAGACAATATCTGATGGCTTGTATTTCGGCTGTTGCAGCTCAACTGCAGCTCCTGCTCAAACGCAACGTGGTCAATATGACTCGGACTGCTAACGGAAACTAACTGTTGCCAAAACCTTGCACGTTGTCTACAGATTCTGCATTCATACACAGATATCCATTAATAGAAATCAATAAAATGGAAGAAGAAAACTTTTTGGTCTCATGCAATATGTATTTTAAGGCGTTCCTGTTGAGAACTACATATGGCACGATGGAAAGGAAATTCATACCAATCACCTCTGCACCGCTTCTATCACTGCAGACGTTACTTCTGAAATAGAAGTTCTTGGAAAAGCAGGTGTAACATGAGGCACTGATTTATCCGATACAACTGGAGGGTGAGAAACTAGCCAAGTCAGCAGAGTGATGTTAGTGAAGGAGCGAGAAAAGTGTATTAAGTTGGTGGTTCTATCATTTTTATATATTTGCAGAAGTAATCTAGTCAAAGGGGTTGTACCAGAAGTCTCCGACAGTGACGTAACCCTCGTCTCCTCAACCAGCATTCCAAGTTCAGCAGCAGAAAACATTTCCCGTCGCATTCCATTATTTTTCCAGACGTGCAAGACGAGATGTCAAAATTGTCTGGAGTCAGATATTATTTATCTGCAGCACATATAAATGAGATGAAATGCATCTAAACGAATATATACACCTGTAGTCACAGTAAATACCCTGCAAAACTTTGAGCCCCTGAAGATAAGTAAATATCTTCAGACGTATCGTGCCGCAGAGGGAAATCGTTCGGCCTTTCTGTATTTTAAATGTCTTTCTTTGTCAGCTGCACTCATTTAACTCATCCTGTTTCCTGTCTGCACTCAATACTTCAGCTATGTTAGTCAGTTAACTCCCATTTATACTCAGAGATCCGTTTTCCAGATGTGATTTAGTCAGTTTTCGTTTATATTTTCTCAACCCTATAATACTTACACGTATACCACATTAGAATCCAATTTCTGTTTCATTTCAGCCTTGAAGCAGTAATTAAGCATTACTGTACCATCATGTTCTATAAACTGACAGCAGTGCCTGAACCTTTGTGTTCTCTATTTGACAGGTTTGTAATTATTCTGTTTGTCTAGTTAAGCTGTCATCCACTTTAACTGACAGATACAGTCACATCTTCGGTGTGTCCTGATCAGTCAGGACACACCGAAGACATTCCCAGCTGTAAAGGGGGTCACATACATGCAGCCTTGCTATCTGAAGAAGCTAAAGGTTTGATCGAGCACTCTATACAGCACATATTTATACATCTCTGTTTAGATAAGAGTCACCCATGGCCCTTTCACCACCTCACCTCCTCTCATCCCCATCTACATGTCCCTCTGAGTCTACTTATTAAAATGCTGAAAGGGCCACAGGAACATGCCTCGGCTCAGAATGTGCACACTGCGAGAAGCAGGCTTTGAATTTTATATGCACCAGTGGGTCATCTCTTTTGTCGCATTCCTTTGGGTAATAAGAAATAAAATACAAAGAGATAGCATTTGGCCTTCCTTCTTTGTAACAACCTTTTGCTTTTCATGGCAGCGCCTTTTATTTTCTCAGGGGTTTTGATCCATTGTTAGTGCATTGTTGTCTGCTGCACACTGGGGGATGCCTTTTATACTTATTTGCAATTGCATAGTCATTTTCATGCTGGATTCTGTTTGCATGAGTGTTGATGCTCTGGGCAAGAGCTGATTGGTTTTTGAGTTTCTACCAAAATCTCTTGTAAGGCTTTATTCTGTTTACATCATATCATCTATGTTTTACAGTACAAAAGATGTTTTAACAGCATTTGGAGACTACAAGGTAGATCCCTTTAGAATCCACTTAAGTTAATTATACAGTATTTTCCCTTCTCACTGTATTTATCTGACTGCATCTCATTATATTTCATGCAGTTTTATTAGCTTGTATAATGTTGTACAATGACATGGACTATTTGCAATGTGTTTCATTTTAGAATCTGTTTCTGCTTGTGTGTTTATAAAATGAAAGTATTTCTCTCTTTGACATTAATGACTGTTTCTCTGACATTATGTTTTTATTCTGTGGACCTCCCTGGCTTAAAAAGAAATCCCATGAGCTACAGAGAAATCCATATTGACTGGATTTATCTGTCTCTCTTTTTTCTCTCCAGCCTTCCATCTTAACAACTCTCCTCAACTGTAATAAGAAATCTTTAAAGTCAAATGGGCCGGTGACTCTCAGATCCAGTGGCAGCAGTCAGAGGCAGCCACAGATGAGCAGTCAGGCTGACATGTTGGTTCCATATCAGGACTCCTCTAGCAAAAGGCCCTTTCACTGTGCTTCAATGGTGCCAAAGTCATAGCTCATTAGTTTGGATTATGGAGCTCTGCCTGGGAACAAGTCCCTTTCCCTGATGTTTTATGACAGCAAATACAATACTGAGAGGAACGCCAAGGCTTATTATGGAGTCCCCAGTCAAGATGTCTTTTTCATCGTGAAATAATATGAAACACATTCACAAATTCATGCTATGGATATCAATATCTTGTGAACGTGTTTATCCCAGGGGAAATCCTCAAGTGAATTACAGCTTTTAAAGCTTAAACATGATTATTAACACATGTTTATGTATGTACGCAGATGTAAAACAGAGCGAAGTTTTAAAAAAAAAGTATATTGGTCACTAATGTAAAGTGCTCTATGAGTTTTATAAGCAGGATTAGCCAGAACAGATGGCTTGCACAAAAACTATCTGTGGTATAATTTAGGTTTTTAATTTCAAAGTTGAGTGAACAGTTGTAGAACACAAAGTAAATCCATATGGCAAGAAAATCACCCTGTGTCCTGATAGCTAAGAGTCTCTTTGTTGTGTAAGTTCGATCTTTTAGAAAAACAGTGCAGTGATAGGGTAAGCATACTGCAGGGCCTTTGGGCTGAGTTTTTTAATATTGTGGTTAGACATTGCATTTGTTTGGGGGTCTTTTTTATATGCTGGAGGTACACACAGAGGTAGTGCATTAAAGTAAATTGGAAAACAAGCTGCACAGAATTTCTTCAACATGTTTGTTATGTTTATGAGGAATAACAAAGCACATTAGATAAGAATTGTGCAACATGCTTTTTTCATTTGTGCACATGTTTTTGTGGTGATAACATTCGGGAACAATCATATCAGACATTACAAGCAGCCGTAGACTCCTTGTAATCTCTGACAAAAGCGATGTTTTGTTGGCTCTTTAATTTTCCACTGTACCTCTACACCCCAAGTCTCATGAAAGTGCTCTCATTTCTGGCTGAGCTGTTACCAAAAACATTTTTTGTGCTTTCTTTTAATACTGAGCCCTGGGTTAAAAATAATAATCAGTCGAGTCTCAGTGCTCTCTTTATTTTCTAACAAAGAATTTCACACAGCCCTCTAGGAAGTACAGTGCATCGCTTCATTAAACCTTTGAATATTATGCTCTTTAAAGTGTTCTAATGTAGCTCACTCCTATAGGGCATGCTTTTTTACAACAACCCAACACGCAGTAAAAACAGCACAAGAACTCGCACAAACATTAATGATGACAGCTATTGTGATGGAAGAGCATTCAGCCAACCTTGATGCGTTTTTATGACCCAAGCCCTGACATCCAGCGTGTCAACAGGCGATGGGTAGAGGCACACCACTGTAAGATGCAGATCGGTGCGGCAGATGGCGAGGCCCCTTGGGTGCTGCAGCTCCACCTGGAATCTCTTTGGGGCTTCACCTGCTGTTCCCGCGGACAAAACGGAGCGTTTCCACATATCGACTCTCAGTCAGCTTAGTGCAAAAGACCAAATCGCAGCTACAGTCTCACAGGGGCCGACGCTTAATCAGGTTCTTTAGTTGCGAGACACCTGAGACCGACTGACATGGGAGGTTTGTATTTTTCAGGTTACTGTTTCGAATGGAGGAAAAACTAACGCGAGTGAGAAATGAAAAAGGTGGTAATGGTTTTTTAACGGGCAGTCTTTTACTTCACACACTGCATTGACCCTAACCAAGTGATGCTTCTGACAGATGGTACAACACTGAATCACTTAAACTGTGCTGCACAATACTGAGGAGCAGTTGTAGTGATTTCAAAGGGGCAAGTTTATTATTAATGTGATGTATCAGGAAGGTGCTATACATTATAGACCTACTCTTGGGCAATTTGTTCTGTGCAGGCGCTCTGAGAATGGGCTTCAGAGATGCTTTAGCCAGTTTGCTCATGTTCATTTATTGCCTAAACAGCCGTGGCAGTGAATTTCAATATTGATACCAAGTGGTTCATTCCCTTGCTTGTGCAGGCTCCATGCACAAGATACCTGTAGACAGGCACAGCAAAACCCAAGACGGAGCAACAAAATTGGTCCAATTCAGATTTTATAGAGCAGCTTTTGTTTTGTATTGTATTCCATTATCAGGGAGGGGCGGGGGCTTGCTTTAGTGGCTCAGTGACCACTGATTTTCTGCCAGAGCCCATCACATTCAAGAGGCCCTGGCTACCCCCTCCTCCCAGATAACGCCAGAAAGCATTTCTCAGGTCTTTTAAACACTTCTTGGAGACTTATCTATAGCCCTGATGGCCTGTCCACACGAATCCATTTCAGCTGTGCACCTCCCTTATACCTCCTTATTGATAAAGTGGCACGATTTTATTAGACTTGAAGCTGGCAGAACAGCCCTTAGGGGGAATATCTTGTTTTTTTTTTTGTTTTTTTTTTTATTTGAAATGGTTTTAGAGGGTACAAAAAGGCCATTTGAATTATATGAGCTTTTATTTCATAAACTCAACATCCTCCTCTCGAGTTTCAAAATACCAGTCAAGGCATATAGCATTTTAATAGGCCCTAATAAAATTCTTGTTTAAGTTAATGTATCATTAAATTGAAATAGAATGGTTTATACAGTGTCATTTTCTCTGTTGTGCTGAAGGAGCCTGAACTGCTATCAGATCCAGTGTGTGTGTTGGGTGGGTTTATTGACACTTAGCCAGAGAAGAGTAATTGGAGCTCTGAAGAAATGAGAGAGAGGGAGACAGAGAGATAGAGGGTGAGGGCAGGAAAGAGAGATGAGATAGAGGGTCTAATCTATGGGGTGTCAGCCCAATGCCAGATGAAATCCACCACTCCTTTGATGAGGAAAGGCCTTGAGGTGCAGACTTAATAGGAGGGATTGGGAGAGGGATGGCTCCAATCTACAGGTCAATCCTGTTCAGGGTTCCCCACCACTGAAAGGACAGAAGGATTATTAGAGCTGGGGGCTCAGGAGAACCTGCTTGGCTAAATTTGAGCTATCATGAGCGCTGCTAGCCAGGGGAAAAAAGTTATTCACACATTCTTTGCCTAGGTGGCTATGGAGATGATTTTGGAAAATTCAGGCCACATGTCATTAAAAACTTGCCTTTTTTTTTTGTCACCTGAGTGAGGTCACTGCAAGGGGAGAGATAAATGATGGATGAGGATGGAGAGCATGTCCAGGGCCAGCAGTTGGCTATGTCTTTAAGGAGCTAATGCTGTTATCTCGGAGAGTGTACCTGTCACTAATCTGATTGTGGTCCTTTCATTCGCCCCATGGCAGATTGATGTTGAATAA
This sequence comes from Protonibea diacanthus, assembly GCA_028641955.1. Lineage (NCBI taxonomy): Eukaryota > Metazoa > Chordata > Actinopteri > Sciaenidae > Protonibea > Protonibea diacanthus. The sequence goes on along the minus strand of CM053990.1, from coordinate 5,029,995 downwards.
TCAAAGGTGGTGGTGCCCAGACAAAGCACAAGGCCACAGGGATTAGTTCCCGTCTAGAAGACATTGATTTGGTTTTAATGCCCACAAATATTGATGGACTGCAGAGTGCAAGGGCCCAAATACAAGACTGGGTTTCTCTCCGAGCCAAGGCTCTCTCTATTTCCCCCTCTGGAGTCGTCTGGCATCGTGCAAACACCAAAATAAGGAGGGGGGAAAAAATCACTGGAGCTGTGAATCAAGAGTGTGTTATTACAGTTCCACTCAGATATACATCTACTGTGTATCTTGCTTTTTCTAATGCCTGCTGATTGTGGGTGGCCCTGCCTGGCTCCAGAGGAGTTGGTGTGCTGCCACGTTTGCACACTAACTGGCAGCAGAGTAGGCACAGAGGGGCCAAAGATCTTTGATCAGTACAGCAAAAAAAAAGAGAGAAAGTCCTCTGGGGGAACGGCTTTCATCCTTCCTCTCTTTATCTTTCTATCTCTATCAATCTCTCTCATTATGATGATGCGTAGCAACCAGCAACACAGAATACACTGAATCATAGAGGAGAGCTCTGAACTCAATTGCATGCCACACAAAAGAGGTTTTGTATTTATTGAGTATAAGCAACATCAAAAGTACTCATTCAGATCATTCATTCGTGCAATCTACCCGCAGGTCATGCCTCGTTGTGCTTGTTTATGCAGTACCTGTGAGTGAGTGTGTGTGAGTATTTCTGTGAGAGGATTGTATCTCAGCTCTTGTGTAGGAAAAACTGTCAGTCTGCCCAGGGAAACTGGTGAGACATCAAATATGGGAGCAATGCAGGTCACTCCCTGGTAAAATCTGAGGCTTCATGGAGCTAGGCTGCCGTGTCCTTGAATCTCAGCATTCCCCTCTCGTCCTCCCACTCTTCCCCAGAGTCAGTTCAACCCAGTTATCACACAATACATCCGGGTAAAGCCTGCGAATGGCATGCCATGGAGCAAAGGCCTGCGAAACCTGCGAGGAAATTGTTCATTACCATGAACTTCCCTTCCTTTCTCTCCATGCAGTTATAATGTTATTACACTGCAAGCCCTCAGCCTCACTGTCTGCCCTGTTCTGTGAACTGCCAGTCTATCTACCATGGCGTCATCGCTTGGCTCCAGTGATGAGCTGATTGAGTTGCAGCTGTAATGGCAGATGCCTGTCAGTCTCACTGAGTCTGACAGATGGGGATCAGGTCCTCAGTCGACATGTGAGGAATTATACGAGTCTCTGATTTTATCCTCCCACTACAAGAAAGAGGTCAGAATAACTGAAAATGACTGCTAAGAACTAAGTCACTAACTTGTACACAAGATTGACAGTCAGTGTAACAGGGACAAGATTCATTCAACTATAATTTTATATCTTCCAGCAGTTGACACAAAGTGTTTTCCATTTCATAAACTATAGATTAGCAAGCCTGTTTCTCAGGCTCTGTCGGCTGTATATTTGGGGTTGATGAGATGATGTGCACCAATATATTACCGTGACTTAGTTCTCTCTGTGATTTTATAGAATCTAAAGTCTCGCTAAATTGACCTAAAACAGAAAAATGCATCAATCTACTTTTTGGAAACTGCTTATAGTCTTACAAAGCAAATGCATGTTGCCAATTACTAGATATGTTTACCACATTCACCACATTGTTATCATGCTAACAATTGTTGATTAGCACTAAACAAAACATAGATTAGGCTGATGAGAATGTAATTACCATTTGGTCATTAAGTATTGAACAAACCTGGTGATGACAAACCATGGGAGTTCAGGAGATAAGATATTTGTGTACCAAATTTGACAAAAATGGTCAACATCAGCACTAGAGGAAAAGTCAACAGTCCATGCACCTTAGACCAAAATAAACGGATGCATCACAACTCACCTTTTTTCAGTTTGATTCTCAACAATCACTTCTGCATCTTCTATGCAGTTGTTCACAGTACTATGGTCACATGCTGAAAGGCCTGTTCATAATTTCCACACTCACCCGCCTGCGAGGGTTGACTTTGGTCAGCGGATAAGACCTATCCTTAAAACTGCCTGTACGCGTCCCACAGGTGTCCCATAGAAAAATTAGGTTGTGTTGGGTGTGGAGTGCAAGCGTAGCATGAATGGAACCAAGTCTGCGTGACAAGCACAAGTCCACAGCTGTCCATGCAATGCGGAAAGTATGTCTAAGCCCTGTCCAAGATATGAAGGTGCAGTATTCCTTCTGAGTGCTGAATGTATAAAAGTATTCTTTGTTATGGAGCACGCTGACTCATTCAGCAACACAGTTACTCCAGTGGGACCTTGTACTTCACATGACAGTAAACTTTGACTCAACCGGTGGGTCTCTTGTCATCTCTCTGCTGAGGATGCTCTGAGATAATGACGGCTTTATCTAACATCAGTAGAAAAAGCTCTGCCAGTTCTGATACCAAATTTATCTGAAGATAAAGTTTCCCTGCGGACCTCCGAACTGTAGGAACAGAAAGATCCTTTCATTCTGGTTCAAAATGTTTTATGTCTTCTCCCTCATCTTTGGCAGACTTGTTCATTTTGTTCCTAACAGATAAGAGGGCATTCATCTTTTGTCTTTGTAGAGTAATAAAATGATTAAGTCAATTAAATGCCAGCCAACTTTCTTTGCGTGGCAAAGCTTCTATGGCACTGAATTATCAAGCTGTGGTGCTCTCACTTTCTTTCTGCACACAAGCACACACTTTGTTCATTCAGTGTGTATTCATTTGTCAAGGTACAAGAGGACACCTCGTCTTACACTGACAGATAAAGTGATTATACATGGAAACTGTTACATTTTCATCAGCGGCCTATTGCGAGCTTTAAAGGCAGGATGAGTAGGATGTAAGCACAACTTTCACATTCACCCCCTTCTTCCCAGCTCAGTGACATCCACAGTTTCTCCTGGGTGCATGTTTACAACCTGGCACCTGGTTCCTATCTTTTTATAGTCTATAGGTGCTATGTTGTTGGCTGGGTGCTACGCTGCCAAAGGATGACCCCCAGAAATGCCCGGAACACAACAAATTAAGAGATACAGGCAGAGGGCAGGCTGTGGATGAGTAAGAGAGCTTATTTTTGTAGGAGTCTATGCATTTTTGATGCCTTTTAAATGTAGCATAAGCTAAAATAGGTTTATGTTACTGATGTAGTCATGATCGCTATCAAAGCACCACGGCTACTTCACTGGAGAAAAAAATTGGTACATACCAAAAAAAGTGTGTCATTTTGCAAAAGGTCATCGTCAGCGGGCGACTATGTAAAGGTCTGCCATCCTGTTTGTGTGTCTGTCTGTCAGCTTTGGTTCAATGACAGAGACAAGGCTGGGAGCCATCACTCCAGATGACAACAAAAACCATCTGTCCCCCTGCTCATCATTAACCCTGCTGGCTACGTCCCGGCCGCTGTGCTGACATAGATAGAGGAGAGATATGGATGAAGCTCCCTGCTGAAATAACTGGCAAAAACCTGACATATCCCGGCACAGACGGATGATTGCGTCACAGCCTGGCACATTTTGTTGTAAGCAGCAACAGAATGATTCTTGACATTTGTTTTTTTTTTTGGTTTTGTTTTTTTCAAAGCGCTTCAGTGTGACTGCCTGCAGAGGATATCTTCATGCTGGAGCTGATATGGATATTTCTGTCAGCGCGGATGAGGATTTCTCTCTCTAGCATGTGCTGTGATGCCAGCTGTACACAGTGAAGTCATTCTAATAGGTTTTAGTACCCATATGCTGTGATTACACGTTTGCACAATTGCACATTGCACAGTTATGCAGCTATTATCTTTCATTATCCATAATCTACTGTAAATCTAAATCCTGATGGAATTTCTGTATGTATGTACAAATTAATCTAGCAGCTAAACATGTTGCATCAAAATATGAGCCCTACAGCGTTAAGCTGTCATGTCGGCTCAAAAGTCAAACTGCAAATTGAACCAAATAAATACACTTAAAAGAGGAAAACAAGTAGGAGGGGAACAAGGCACAGCTCTTGTCATATGATGCCAGGATTTCAATGACTGATGTCTTCTCATTTTAAGTCTTCCTTTCATGTTGTTTCTGCATTATCAAACAGTTCCCAGTAAAGAGAAAAAAAAAAGACAAAACCCAGATTCAAACATCAAAAATACATCTAGATCACACCTGTCTTACATAAATGTTTTGTTATTTCAGGTATCTTTGAGGTTATGTTGACTAAGGTACACAGACCATGTTTACTTTGTTTCTTAATGAAACAAATGGACCTAACGCCTGACATAAGTACGTCATGAGATGTGATGCAAATATGAATTATTTAGCTGTGTATTGGTATTTACTCAGCCATCACAGCAGGACACACTGGTCAGTTTAGAGATGCAGCTACAGCTCTTTTATCTGGCTGGGAAATTCTGATGCATAAATATTTATGACTTTCTTTTATCTGCGGCAGTAATGTGATATTGATAATGATGAAAATGTTTCCACAGAAATACGCCTTCATCCATCATCAGAGGATGTAGTGCATGAGACTAGTAAAAAGCTTTTAATTGACCATTTCAACTTTCTAAATCTGCACACTGATTGTTCCTATTATGAATACAACGTTTAAAAAAGGGAACTTCTTTATTTCTAAGAAGTGCTCGGTGCTTTCTATAGGTGGCGTGTCCATGAAGCTAACTGATGTACGCTTACAGTTTAATATGAACATGTATCAATGCAACAAACAAAGCTCAAGGCTATAGCTTAAGCTGTGCAATGCAAGGAAATGTACAACCCATAGATACTTCAGAGGTTTGAAGTTTCAATAGGCTGCAAATGGGAAGCATACAACTGCCACTGTGGCTTGTATGGTAAGACTCAAAGACAGTTTTTCTTTAATTCATTTAAAAAGAGCACAATGTTTTTGAGTCCAGCTTGGCACTTCATCAGGTACAGAGGCATCTTGTAAAACAGATGGTATCTATTTTTGGACTCAGCACCTGGACAGAAAAGGTGTGCATGTGTTTTACACAATGATTGCCAACAATGGTCACCAATGGTGCAGTAAATCATAGAAAGAGATGCACAACTATGTCTCTAATAATACAGAGCACAAGGAGCACTAAAAGAAACCACCAATATAAACTAAAGAAAAGCATCTCTTCTGAGCTGTCTATGTAATCAAGTATGTAACCAACAAAAGAATTACAATCTTGGATTTTTTGTTGAATACCTGAATCGAGAAAGAAAATTACCAAAGCAAGGAAAAGACAGAGAAAGGATTAGTTCTAGTACCAAAGAAAAAGATCCTGTTTGCTGTGAGGACACACAATGAGAGGTAATTTACAATCATTCATTAACAGATGAAAAAGCCAATGTCTTTTTTTCCCATTTGTCTGGTTTTGACTATAAAAAAATGAGGAGTGCATGGCCAGTTTAGTCAAATGTAAGAGAAATACCCTTGAGAAGAACAACACATCTTACACGTGAGCGAGTGCTTTTAAACAAATGGTGAAATTGCTCGACAAGAGATACAATCCTCCACTGAGAACATATTTCTCTCAGAGAGCTCGGCTGAAGAAATACAATAAATGTCATGACAGCATAGCAGCTGTGATTTAATGTCCAACATGTTGCACAGATATATGTCCAGGCTGTGCCATAGAGCCACATAGGAACTGACCCTGCTCCTCACAATATAGAAAAAAAAACCTTGGCCAATGTCTTGCAGGTTGTAAGTGTCAACTGGATGAATAGGTCATGATGGATATTGTCGGGATTTTAAATCTCTCTGAAGCGAGTGAGAAATGGGTCCTGATGTTTCAGTACAAAGAAATACTGCATGTGGTGACCTACTGATACAGTTTAGCAATACATTCATGGAGGTTTTTCATGCTTTTTGCCTTGATGCCTTTTTGTCCCATGTTTCACCTACACACAGATTTTTCAGTAAGAACTTTCCCTTGAATGATGAGTTATTGATGCAACATGCCGAATCTGATCTTTTTGTTTGAGCTGTGAAAGGATCAACCAGCACCGCCTGTCATCAGAAGTGCCCTTGATTGGCCATCACTGCAGTGAACAACCAGTGAAGCATTCTCATCATGCTTGCCTCTCGAACATATTGGCAGTACTTGGCAGAAGGGCATGAGAAATTGACTTGGCAGTAAGTGGGGTGAGGTGAAGTGTGTTTCTGTGTGAGGAAAAAGAGACAGCATCATGGACTTAAATCCATGATCCATGAAAGTAAATTATACTAAATTGTGAGAGGCAGAAGAGGTTGAAGGATTTGTTATTGTAATAAACATAAAAGCATTTTTTTTTTTTCTCCAAATGAAAGCCAGCATCTGATGTTTCTGTTTAGAAAACACATTCCTCAGAGAATGGAGCAACACACTCTAATTGGCTCAATATAAATAGGAAAATGTCAGTTTTAATTAATGCATTGATAATTACCACTCACTCAGAAAGAGGTGTCCGGGCTTTAGCAGTACAGCAACAAACAAAGTGTGCAAGTGTATAATTCCACGCATCTGTTTATCATATTTAAACCATTGTCTTTAATTAGATGTTGTTTAATGCCTCCGCTCCAACAATGTGACATTGAAAATAGTAAAAGGAAAATGGGCAAAAATTCAGCCTGCTCATTTTTTGTGCTCACTACACATGCACAGATTTAATGACACCCACAGCATTTATGTAGCTTATTATATGAACAGAATGCAGTGTATTTTACTTTACTTGTGTTTTATTATTTTCTATTTTGGATTAAAGATTAGATCTCGGTGTTTTTTGCTCACTTTTAAAGGTCCATTGTGTAACATTTAGGGGGGGTCCTCTTCCACGGCGTCCGCCATGTTTGAACTACCATGTTTCTACAGCACCCCATAAGGGACAAACCAAACACTGGCTCGACATAGGACCTTTTGCATTGTTTCACAAGTTTCACAGCCACTGTAGTTTTTCTTTTGTGTTTGAAATGAGAGGTATTCGATCAGTTTTAATATGCAACTTCGCCACTAAATTCTACACACTAGAGCTTTTAAAGCTATACGCACATGATTTAACCTTACACTTCCATCAAGCTGGATTTTCAAAAATGTTCAAAACTGATGCCGCAGAGGATGAAATATATGACTTGTAGTTCTCTGTTCACTTGGCCACTTTGTTTTCTTTGTTTTCTTTATTCAGACCATTCTTTTACTGTACAGTACAGTAGCCGCCTGTACTCCGCTGATGCAGCGCTGCAATAGTGTTTGGTTGTGGTAGATGGTTGCTGCCCGAAGTATGAAATTTCATGCATGACCTTGGATGCACTAATTTGATTACAGTATTTTAACTAGTCTCAATAAAATGCGGTTTTAAGTTGAACAATCCGTGAAAAGCCAGTACTTGAGTCAACATATCTGTTAATATTTCTGTGTCTTTGAATATTAGTATAGTTTTGAATATAACCCTGATGATTTTGTACTTGGCATATCCAGATTGATTTTAGAAAGTCTGGATGAGAAAATGAAACACATGAAATGGGATTTTTGCAAATCAGATCAAAGCCCCGTTTGGAAGTGGTTTGAAATGTGATTCCAGTTGCATTTCTACAGATGTGTCCAGATGCTCTGGCCGCTTAGATCCATTTTTAAAATCGGGATATCCTGGCCAATGCTTTGCAGTTTTTAGCGTTATGAGCCGGCCAACATATTGGAAGCACAATATTAAATTGCTGTAATTTACCTTTTAATGCTATCTGCTGATCTAGGAGTTATTTCTGTAAGTGGACCCTTTCTTGCAGTTTTTCTTTTTTCTGGCTCTGGGACAAGTAAACTTAACAGGCGAAGCTCTGATTGGCTCTGTAGATTCCCCTCTCTGGCAAACAGCTGTCAGTGAATACAACAGCAGACTTATTTGAGTTGCTAAAAAAAAAACACATCTGAGATGTGGGCAGTGGTTCAGAGGTCTGGCACCAATGTAATATGAGTCAACAGTGAATCTTAACTAACCTAACAACACCTCTTCATTAGACCTTCTCTTCCTGGTAAAAGTCTTTAAACTCCTTCCCCTCAGTATGTTACAGAGGTTTTGTTGTTAAAAGCTTGAAGTCTGAAGCCCATGCCAATATAACACTGATGACACAATCTGGGTTATTTTCTCAGACTTTAGAAAGCCTCTTCCAGAGCCAGAGATAGCATTAAACGAGTGTTTTTACAGGTTGAGGAGTACTCATTGCGATGTCTGAGTGGTTCCCCTTTTAAATAAGTCATAAAAGTTGACTTTTATTCAAAGGAAACATTGTTTGACCTCCATATAGACGAGCAGTCAAATTAATGTCATGAGTAAGATCAAAAAATTAACCTCAGTGCACTCTTTGTCACTGCTAGCAGGCTGTAGCGGATGTCAGAGCCACTGAGGTAACACCTTTCACCTTTGCAAGTTTTGCTGCCCAGTCTCTCCAGCCCTGAGCTGATCGGTGTAATGACCTCGGTGAGAAAGTGGAAGCAGAAATCAATATGACAGCCCCAGGTGTTTATCATGCATGGATGCACTGTGGCCTCTGATTTAGGAAGGCAACTACAAAATGAAATAACTTGTGTTGTTCTTTTTTTAGGATTTCATCCTTCTCATTCTCTGAAGACTTGAATCTTCGTGCACTACTTTTACTATTTTTTTTTTCTTAGTGTCTTAGAGATCCCGATCGGAGCAAGTTCAGGTATACGAAACAATATCCACATTGTCTGTGCATACTGAAGTCTTCATCAGCGTGTTTCCGCTGTGCCTGACAGAGTTGTAGAGTCTCAGCCAGACTTCAAGCAGAGGAGCCACAGCTCTGCTGACTGCTCTTCAAATACAGGGTGAAGGGGTCAGCAGACTGTGGGTGGATGCACACTGAAAATACATTACCATATAAGTTATTTTATAGTTTAAAATAGTGAATTTGAACCAGTTTCAGCTTAAATGAGGCAGACGGTAGTGATGTCATCAACAGACAAACCCTGCAGCTGCTCCATAGACAGTAAATAATGAAAGTCTCCCAAGTCAATTTGACAGCACTGTGAATATTTTACTGGAATACGGCCACATCTTTTAATTCACAGCTGTACGCCTTGAACTAAAGTAAAACTCATTTGGATGCAACAGAAACTCCCACAGAGCCCTCAGTGTTACTAATTTATGTCAAATGGACCAACTCCAAGAAGAGTCATTGGATGACATTATTAATTTAAGTTCAAACTTTCAGAGACAGTTGTTGATGTTTGTGGATATTGATGTTATTGTCCAAAATCACAGAAACAGACCAATATTAATTTAATTTTATGGTGAATGTTCCCTTTAAACTGCACTGCATGGCAGCTACCAGGAGGGAAGAGTGATTAATGGAAGCAAGAGCTGGAACAGCACCATATTACATCCTGGACTGCTAGGGGAATGTGGAGACTGTGTGTGTGTGTGTGTGTGTGTGTGTGTGTGTGTGTGTATAGGTGTGAGTGTGTTATATTGGGTGATGGGGCTGGCAGAGATTTCATTCTCCATCAGCCCCATCTCAAAGTTCATGTCTACCTTGGTTGGTTCTGTGATCACTCAAGTAGAAATAAAAGTGCAGTAAATTCAGTGCAGGGGTTTCAGTGTGGTGCCACATGCATACGGCGTGTGGGATTGCACTAAAGTTGTAATTAAAAGTTTTATTCTGTCAGATCTACTTGGTGTAGAGGTGAACATTTATTGCAAATAAACTCTTCCCTTGGAACTAGGACTTGGCAGTAATCTGTATTATAGACTTTCATTTCCTTTACATAATTTTATCCAGATTTCAGATAAACAAGCAAATTGTAATTAAACTGAAATTAGTTGATTATACATGGGAAGAGTTTTGATGTAATTCATAACAGTGGAACACATTTATGGGACATTTTGATATAAATATTGGGAAAAATATTATTTGTAATTCAAATAATTAATTTCAACTATTTCACCCAGGCCAGCTGGAACACTGCACATCTGTGCAGAGTTTTCCACTTTTCTAAATATCTACCAGACAGCAGACGGTTCAAAGAGCATATGTAAAGCGGAAGAAAACAATTTCAGTAATATTCTAAATTTTGTTCAATTAGATGATGTATTTTAAATTGAAGGAGTAGCCATTTATCCTTTTTATACTCATATTCACTTGTTTAGTTTTCTTTGTATAGTTATTTATTTTCATTTTTCAGATAGTGTATCATTATTGCTGCAGAGACAAACTCCGCTCCACCACTCGCTCCCCATGGTATTGTAATGATTGATGCAAATAACGCCTGTCCTCTGTCTGAACTTTCCCATGTGCACGCTGGGAGGATGTCAATCATTCACGGGGTCTACAAAATATGAAATGCTGCAAGTGAGACATATATAAACACAGTCGTTTCCCTCAGCAAGAAAATCTTATACTGAGCCAGAGTTGCATAATAAGGCAAACAGACTGCAGGCTACATATTTACACAAACAGGGGTCATAAAACCAGCCCTCCTGAGTCATTTGTGCTCAGGGCGAAGTGCTCTCAAGGAAAGAGATTTATTTGGCTTCATTATGTTTGCATGGAGAGGCAGGTGCAGTCATCATTTCTATTAGACACTTTTCTGCCCCATTAAACCTCATTACATATTGATCCTGTTCCTCAGGATGATAATGTACCATTTATTTCCATCGGTTCCACTTCTACCTCTTTGTACTTTCATTGTTCATAAAGTGTCATTGTGTGCCAGAGATGCACACTCCACTTGTGCTCAGATTACATGGCATGTGTAGTTCCTGCCCTGCACCGCACAACAAGCACATTTTGGATCGTTTTTGTTTACGACCCACGTCAATGTGCGCTTTGTTGACTTTAACTTATCCAGCAGTCATCTCCAAGCAGACTATAAAATTGAGCTAATGCCTTCACAATGCTTCTGCTCATAAAAACAGGGATAGTAACGCACACAGCTGTGTTAATCTTCATTGAATTAAACAAAGAACATAGAGAGGGCTTGTTTTCTGTTATTTCACAAGATCTTTCTATAAGTGTCTCTTGTGTTGTGGAGTAGTTTATATTGCAATATGCTCAGTTCTTGTGTATTTACTTAGATCCTTGACCATATGCTATACCGGAATACACCTCTGTTTATTTCAGTCCATATTTTGCATTATGGACATTTGGTGCACAGTTGCAGTTGTCCGACCTGCACAATCTAATGTCAGTGTAAACACCTGACCTGTTCATGCAGTGATGTTGCTACAGCACTGTGGATGAAGTTGCTTAACATAATGTCACATTCTGCTCATATGCGCTCCCATCTGTAAGCTGGAAATGTTAGTTCTCAACACACATTTGCATATTTACATTTGCACACCCTGCAGAGCGTACATTAAACATCCTTCCACCTGTAAAATTCAGACGTAAATGGTTTTATTTATTAAAAGAACTTTATTTAGCGTTTTGCTGTCTGCACCCTGCTGCTTCTTGCGATCACTATCTATATCGCAGTCTTTTGATTTATTTGATGTTCTTTTTTTTTCTGCACTTCTGCTGCTGCAACCATGCAATTTCCCTGCGGGGATCATTAAAGTTTCATCTCATCTCTTCTTACATAAACCTGTTTCACTCCCTCTACCCTTTTTAAATCGTCCACTGGTTGTCCCTTACAAAGCACTGCATCATCAACATCCCATAGAAACCTTCAGGGGAAAAAGAACACCAGTTGACAGCCATTTTTCATCTGTAGAGCCTCTGGAGTGTTTTAATATTACAAAATAACATGGAAACTCCAGGTGGAAAAGGCAGCTGACCATCACATTCAATATAATACTAAATTGTGTGTATAGCAGTATGACTCACAATAAAAATGCCATATTCAGTCATCTATATCTGGATAGTTTCATTATCACAGATCATCTGGAGAGCCCTCTGGTTTGCTAAAATAAAGTTTTACAGCTCTGAGTTTTGACAGTAAGAAAGACTGCGAGCATTTTAAGGTTTCTGTCACCTGTGCACTGCCCCAGTTCTACCAGCTGAGTGGTTTCTTCTGGGCTGTCAACTCACTTTACCCTCAGCCTTTGTTGTTCGTCCTCTGCATGATCAGCTGCCTACAAAACGGTATGCAATGATTTTTGTGTGCTGCGCGGCGGGGACATGAACACAGTGACAACCCCTCAGTGGTCGCTCCTGCTGTCATGAGGGTGAGGTCTCTGTCTGAGGCCACCTGGCTTCCCTCGGGGGATATAATTTATGATGCTAATGAAATGTGAGCATGCATAGGCCATCTGAAAGTAAGTGATGAATCTCCTGCACGGAGCTCGTCATCCATCACTGAGGTCCCCCCCGCCTGTAGAAGCCTACAGGAAACCAGAGCCTGTTCTTCTCTGATTAATGTTTAGACTGATGCATCTCCAAGATTATCTCTTTTGATCGTGTCATCTCTTTGTTATTACTGCTGCAGGCTTACGCCGATTAGATCATGGAGTCATGGCTCTATTTTAATACAAAGTCATTGTGAGAAATGTTTGACTTTGCCTAAAGAGGAATTAAATTATCAAGCGAAATAAAACATCTACTGCCGTACTGAAAGACCGTTCAGTGAACCAGATTTTTCTGCTGTTATTCCCTCATTTAACCTTGCTTATTTTCCATTAGAGAAAAGTTTAGTTACATGCCAGTCGTGCCAGATAAGTTCTATTGTTTAAATGTAGATTGGATCCATTTATTTTCGCTCAGACAGAACATTTGAACAGACGGTGGGGATTTTTGCAATTACATTTATCTGAGAATGTCTGTTGCTTTGTACACTGAAAAGTAATTTTGGTCAGCAGAGATTTGCAACCACTGCTACAGCTGCTGAATTTAAACAGTCTTTGTGTTTATTAAAGCCCAGCAGTGTTTATCTGTGTGAAAGAAGTTTTTTTACTCTCCAGAATGGCAGCCTTAATAAAGGTGCTTCAGATATATGCAAATATATACCCCTCCCTCTCTTTGTCCTTGTCGATCTGTCTTTGGACAAATTTTGTTTTTTATGCAAGAACACTTACAAGTAGACATATCCAGGTTCCAGATCACTCACAGGTAGTTTATTCTTTGCATTAAAACTATGTATCATTATACCAAGGTTGCAACTGAATATTATTTACATTAATTTTTAATCCGATTATTTTCTGATTAAAGTATCTGTTTTCCCCAAAGACTAAAATTACATCTTCAAACTGCTTGGTTTTAGAGGCATGACTCTGAGGATAGCAAGTCAGTCTGTCAGACTATGAAGTCCACCACTTTGATTTCTTTGCCATTATCAACAAGAGTCAAGTCAAAATACCTTCAAAAGTAGAAGAAGAGATACTTTTATTAATCCCTCGAGACATTAGCATTTTCCCCTTTTCTCAGAGGCTATTACAATTTCCATTCATGTAAAACAGACTAAAGTAGCAAATGCTCACATTTGAGAGACTGGAGCCATCAATTGTTTGGCATTTTTAATTGCTAAATTGCTTAATGCACTTGAAAAGCTGGTTTGAAATTTGAATTTTACTATAATATTTTATATTCATGAATAAATAAGAGAAAGAAAAGTTAAACAATAACACTGGAAGAGTATCTGAGGCTGCCTAACAGCCAAACAGCTTGTTTACTCCATCAGGACTGTGTGGGCGGGGTGTGATCTGATTTGTCTGACAGTGGCCTGGCAACAAAAATCCACAACTGTCCAAAACAAACAGGAAAAAAAATGTTTTATTCTCATTTGTGATGGGTGCAATCACCTTTTCCCAATAAAGCCAATTTTAACAGTGACAAATGCACAAATACAGACGTACTATACACGTCTCATGTGAAATGGGCAGAAACACTGGCTACACCGAGTAAAAAACAGGTATTTAGCGCCTTTTTAAACAATTACACAATTATTGAAATGCTGTAGTTAATCAACTAAATGATTGTTTCAGCTCTATTTTTACAAAAAGCTAGTATAATTGTGTTTACTCAAATTATAGTCACGTTAAATTGCTTTAACAACCTTTAATAGAGACATCGTTTTGCTTTGGTTTTATATCTGCTTTAACAGATAATTAGTGGCTAAGTAACTGAAAATGAAACACAAAAAATATCAAAAGCTAATAGCTCTGTTACCCACTGAGCCAACAACGTGACTCCTTTTAACTCTGTCAACCTTTGCGCATGTGTCTGCATGTAAGCTGTATTAGGATCACTCTTTGAATAATTGGATAGGAGTGGTGAACTGGTTAGACTAGTGTTGGAACATCCCTCTCACCACATCAGTGGTTACGGTTATCTGAGAAGCTCTGTTCCAGTTCCCTCAACACACAGTGGTCTCTGTAGTGAGTCTGCATGAAACAACCCTGCCAAGATGCCCTCCCCCACCCCCACCCGCCGCTGTCATCTCCAATAGCTTTCCACCTTGCCATGATAAAGTGTCGGGCTCTGGCCCCGTTGCCCTCCCCTCATGCATGCAGACTGGTGAGCCAGCAGAGTAGAGAAAACAGGCACAGCTGGTGTGAGACGTGAGGCAACACTTTCTGCACCCACTATGGATGATGGGCTACTGGGCTGCACAGCACAAAAAAGTAAACCACTTCTAAATTAATTAGTTGCAGTCAGAATGGTAATTAGTTTGAAAGTGCCAGAGATTTACTTTGTGCGAGATAAACAGGGGGGAAAGGGAGCAGGGGGGAAATTGAAATCAGTGAAGGAACAGAGATTGTTAAAAGAAGAGATGGAGTGCTTTACAAGTGCCTCTGCTAATTCCTAACTTCTCTCTTAGACAGTGCTATACATGGTTGTCTTTTAAAGTCTGCCATTTTTAAAAAATTCTGTCCTCCTCGAAGTCTTACTGCAATGCTGGCCCACTTAAAATTTCAGTTTTCTTTCACAAACCCTTGAATTCTTTGTACTTGCTTATCTATGCTAATATTGTTTCTGAAGATATAACAACCTTGAGGCTGACGCTAATTAAAGAGAGCAAGAAGAAAATAAAACACCCTTTCCCTTGTAAACAAATTTTAATGAATTCGTGCAGAAATGAGACGTGAAGGGGATAAATCTCTCATCATTAAGCGCTCTAGGTTTCCCTGTTCTTTGAGTATCTTGCTGGTCGATAACATGAGCATATGTAGTGTAAATGAGCACCCCTGATGCAGAGAGAAAAAATAATTGAACATGAGGTAAACTTATGATGCTGTAGTTGGGATCCACCTGAAGGAATCAGCTACATCTTTTTTTCTCCAGTCTATTCAACCTTCGACCTGGATGTGTACAACTAAACATCGGTTATTTGGACTGTGCTTGACATTATACTGCATTATGTGAAGAGTTTTTAGATGTTACTTTACCTCTTTTGTACCAGCCTTCCTCTTGTCTTTTTTTTTCTCCCAGCTGTAGGGGCTCATGCTGTCTGTCAGGCAGCCTGGTATTCACAAATGTACATTTCTGCTGTGTGGGTGCTTACATAGAGATTTTACTCACAATGACTGGTGGCGTAACTCCATTTTAAGGCCGTCATCCCCAGTCTGTCACCTTGTACAGAAGGAAATTGTAAATGTGAAAAGTACGCTCCTTGCTGACACATTCATAACTGCTCTAGATTTGAATAGCGGTTGCAAAACACTCGATTTAACAGTTACTATACGGCCTACAAAATCAGTTTTGTTCTTACTCCCACCATCCCCCATGCCTGTAATTCTTGCAGCAAAGCCGTATAGTAAGCATTGTAGTGATTTCAAATATATGCATCTGTAAGGATTACTTATGAAAAGAGAAGTGCTTGCCAAAAGCTTTCTACAAATGCCAGTTTAGAAATCATATGAAAAGGCTTCAACTTTAGATCTTGACATGTAAGCATTGTATTCAGACATTTCCTTTGTATTAAAGTGAACAGTGTGAACTAGTAGACAAAGCAACAGCAAACACGAAGATGTAGATCATTTTATTATTCAGCAAAATTCATCTTTAATAACCTTTTACCAGTTTTCACCAAGTTAAATTTCTTTTTCTTTTCTCACACAGAGAGAGAGAGATTTCATTTAAAAAGTCTCCTTTTTGTATGGGCTAACTCTCTCCAGTCAATCCACCGTCCTCATTAAATAATAGCCGAAGCTGTGCTGCTCTGCGGTGAGCTAACCTCATTTGACTTGGCTGCTGTTGGCCAATCAGGGTTCAGTATTCTGATTATTACACTTGTCAAGACTTCATCTAAACTAAAGAGCCGTCCAAACCAAGAACGATAACTATAACAATAACATTCTGTAAACAATTTGAATCAATTTTATTTATATAGCGCCAAATCATAACAGTAGTTATCTCAGAACACTTTCCATATGGAGCAGGTCTAAACCATACTCTTTATAGTATTATTTATAGAGACACAACAATTAAACAGTGGTTGAAGCACACGCTGTGTGTTCCAGCTGTGCCTGCTGTCAAGGAAACTGAATACTGGTGTATGTTGTACAGAGAAACAAGATGAAGTCTAACATCTAAGTGTTTCCTACAGTAAATTCCATCAGTTAGCTCACAAGGTGGCCCTCTGTCTCCAAACCTGCTGTATTCATCAGCTTGAGATGGACAGGCAGGTTGGTGTCGCATCAACAGTAATGTGGACGTTGTACCAGACCATTGTGGTAAAGAAAGAGCTAAACTGGAAGGCAAAGCTCTTGATTTTCCATTCAGTCTACCTTTGATCCTATGGCCATGACCTCAGGGTAAGGCGAGGAGCACAGAGTAGATCCTTCAGGTCGAAAGGAGCCAGCTGAGGTGGTCCAGGCATCTGATGATGGGTGGTAATTGGAGATTTTTGGGACTCTGGGACAGCCTTGCTGTAGGGAATGGCTTGGGATCCCCCATAACAGCTGGAATTTTGTTGGGGAGAGGAACATCTGGAACACCTTCTTCACCTGCTGCTACGTTGACCTGATTCCAGATAAGTGTAGGAAAATAGATGAATGGATGGATAGGATATATAAAAAGGATTTTGATTGGCTGATCCCAATGATACTGTTCTCCACTGACCTTGTCATAGATGTGGTATGGATGGTTTTTAAAATGATGTATTTATTGTTAATAGTTAATGTTCTTGTTAGTAGGAAACCAGCCAGAACACAGCTGCTATTTGACAGAGGGCCAACACGGACCAAACAGTGGAAATCCATCACCACAATTAATATCATTACCGCAGCAGACAACTAAGATTCAGCATGTCAAAATATTATTCTTCACAGCTCATTTGCACTGACTGTTTGCCGTCACGCTCTGTGTCGTGTGGCACAAAGATATGAAGGGTCACGGGGTCAAGGCAGTTGCGTAATGGAAACAGATCTTTGTCGAGGCTCCCCCTACAAGGCTTAGAGGCTGTAATGCCACATTGCAGAGCACCTGTGTTCAGAAATCCACTCAAAGCTGGTCCTCATGTGGTCAGCGTGATCGCACTAATACGATTAGCCCTTGCTTTTCTGTCCTATCTGGATTAGAATATTGGATGGCTGAGTAAAGAGAAACATATTTCAGCCTTAGTGATTAAAGAGATTACCAGCTGCAGTCTGCACACTCCTCCACACACACACACACTCACACTCACATGCATGATTGCTGATGGATGACAGGATAGGTCATATCTTTTTTTCTTAGTTTCAGGCCTTTACCTTTCAGTACTGTTTTACAACAATAAAGACACCTTGTTTTTCAGTTATAGTCCACAGGGTGCAACACAAAGGAGTTTAATTATTTACCATATCAATTAATGTACAGATTATTTTCTATCAATAGTCAGAAAGTGCTGAGTACTTGTTGTGTCCAGCCAACAGATCAAAACTCAAACCCAGTTGTTTGGAACTGTTCTGTCCTCCCTTCTCATCCCTGCTGCCTCAAACCAGTGGAGTACAAACCAGCTGATTATTGACTTGGGTTGTGGTTAAGAGGAAGTGACAGTGTGATGAGTTCTAGACAACACGCAGCATTCTGGGGTAATGCCTATATTTGTAGCCCAGCGGGCCGAGCCATAACACTTACCGTTTAATAAGCAACAGCCTGCAGGGAGCTCTGGGCTTATTCATCCTCCAGTAGCTTCCTGCTGAACATACAGCACTCTGCTGGGAGCAGGAGCAGGAGCAGACCAGTCAGCTGTGAGCCTCCCATGGCCAAGGACACAATAGCTCTGGACCGGCCTGTCTGGGTCTTCATCGCTGTGGCTTATAGTGCATCTGCGTGTTCAGTCATGTGTGCCACAGTGACACCTGAGACTGACTCATGTTTACTTTAGTCATAAATGCATCAGCGGTTACATTTACATGTGCTGACCTGTCTGTTTGCCGGACTGAAGTTAAGGTTACATACAGTAGTTTAAGCTGTTTACGTGGATGCCTGACCTCTGATCCCCTGTTTGTATGAGTAAAACCAACAGAGTGTGATATGTTGTCGACTTGTGTGTGCGATGCCCAAAGGCAGAACAGTCCATCAGAAAAAAAGTTTGAAACGGATGAAGTGGCTGCTAAATGTATTTTTTGTGTGGGAGGTTATTTATAGTGCAGAGAAAGAAATAATGATCGCAACATTCATAAAGAGCCTATATAACATATTTACCTACAAGATTTGTACTCTGGCTTGAACCCTCCAGAACATTAGCATTGTTGTTTTTTAGCCACTCCTGTGCAGCTTTAGGCTTTATTCTTGTGAGCGGTAGGTTTCTTCCAGGCTGGATCAGGTTTGAATCATGGAATTTCACCATGTACCCTCAAAACACTTTACTGCTACAGTGTAACACAGTGTTTAGTCTGATGGTCAGAAAGCTCAGTTGGTCTCATCTGACCCCAGAACCTTCTATCGATAGACTTCTGGCAAATTATAGCCCAGATATCATGTCAGTTTTTTTTTTCTTTTTTAGAGTGACTCCTTGCCACTCTCCCATAAAGCACTGACGAAGCCCTCGGGCAAGAGTTACTGTATGAACACTTTCTCCATTCTCAGCCTGTGAAACTTGGAACTCCCTCAGAGTTGTGACAGGTCTCTTTCACTGGTCTTTTTCTTGCACGCTCGCTCAGTTTTTGCTGATGAATCTGCTTAAGGCAGATTTACAGCTGCACCTCACTCTTTTCATTTCTCAGCGGATGATCTAACTGTACTCCAAGGACTTCTCCAGTGACTTCTGTTGTTGTATCAGTCTCCTGACCTGTGCTTTTCAGTCAACTTTTGGAGTAACTTGCACGCCTCCTTTGTCATCATGGTGCAACTAGCTTCCAGATAGAGGTGTTCTTTGATACGCAGCCAATCTTTATTAAACTAATTGCTGTGCGTGACTTCTAAAACAACTAAGAGGCACTTTGGCCCCATTCATACTTGCCATTTCTTGTAACATGACACTTTCATTTACACTTAGCCACATATTCGCCTCTGGAGTTGCTTAGGGCAATGATTTTTCAATCCATCTTGAATGTTTCTTGGATCAGATCTATCCAATTCACCCAAGACCCTGCTCATGACTTACAAAAGCAGGAAAAGTGCAGGTTTAAACCATTTCATAAAGGAAAGGTAAAATGTTGTCTTTGTTTCTTTGGAACCTATATCGGGTTTCCTCATTCAGAACACCTTTCCTTGGTTAAGCTGCCAGATGATGCTCAGTTTTTGCCAATCAGTATTCGTAGTAGAGACTCAACCTGGGATTCTCTTCTAGTCAACACCCATTTTTCCTGCATTGATGTCTCATCTCTCCTGCTGTCGTCGCTTGATGCCCCCTGTCTCCTTTCCTTCTATGCACCGTTCTTTTGCCCCAGGCAACACCTCTCTCCTAAGACAGAGATGTGATGGGTTGCACTTGTGCAGAGAAGAGTGATGGAGCTTTTGCAACACAGCAGATGTAGAGTAAAAGCAGCTTGTCACACCAGGTACTTTTCCCCTCTCTAACAGATGGCAGATTTGCTATCACACGCCTTTGTCTTCATATCTGAAGGAGAGATGGCTCTTGTCAAACACCCTGGAAAAGGTGACAGCATACTATTGTCTCTTTCCTCATCTGTGATATGACAAGAAATCAAATTTCATGGCATAATTGTAATTATCTGCTACAGAAGTACATGTATTGTAGAGCAAGCTGACAGAGCAGACTTTGTCATCCCTCTATCCTGTCATTTATCCCCCACCCGATTTTCTTTATTAAACTACAAGGGTGGATAAATGCTTTCCGCTTCCATCTAGGCTAAAAGTTATTCTATAAAAGCTGTTCTCTCCCTGAGGCCCATTTCCTCTTCTTTTCTGAGGCTACTAGCAAGGATAAAGCACTACTAGGAAAAATCCTGCACCACCATGACTTATGGGCCATAATCCTTCATTTATACATTGACAAGGCATCCCAAATACACAAAGCGTATCCCCCTCTCTCCACACACTAAATCTAAAAGGATGAAGAAAATGGGACTGAATTTCCTAATGCCTTTTATCCTCGGTTCTCTATCAAGTTCTCTTTTCCTCGACAGACTCTGACATGCCATTCTGTTACGTTTGTTGCTAGAATTAGATTAGCTTCTTATCAGATGAAGTTCCAGAGTTTCAACCTTGCACGTAGGTGATGTCAGGGTTGAGGCAGCAAATCCTGCAGCTGCTAAAACATGCCAGACGGAGGTATTGGTGTAGTCAGGGGAACGTTAACTATAGGCTTTCACTGACTTTCACCTTTAAGCCTGGTATTACTTTAATAAGTACGGCTGAGCTCAACCTCAAATGAAACAATGTCATATCAACGCTTCACTCAGGTTAGAGTAACTGAGGTCGACATTTCATTTTGATGTGTCGTTACTCCAGAGGATCAGCGAGACTCTTGGTTCTTAAAGGTCTCGCTCTAGTCTTTTCTCATGTGCCCATGGATCGCTGCCAAAATCTGCCTGAGCTGAGAGAGAATGGAGCTGAAAAGAGGTATTGTCTGAGCAGACCCTTGATAGAGAGATGCAGTAGTTGTCTGACACCGTGAAAGAGGTGAAATACGCAGCTCTGATTATTCTGTATAGCCCCATTTTGACTTTGATAGATGAATTCTTTTGCAATGACACTTTCCACTTCACAGTACTATCCTCCTGACACTAGTTACTGCTACTGTCACTGCACTTCACCAAAGGTCTGCGCTGCTGTGCAACAGGGTGAAATCCTATCAGAGCGAGCCTGGCTGACATACATGGAGGCTCTGCTTGGATTAAACAACCACAGAGCGTCTCAGCCTCGGTGACGTCACTGGGTTTGTTTACACCAACAAGGTTTACTATAAATCTATTGGCTTAAAGATCCTAATGCAGTTATTAGCATCCAAGATAAGAGCTAAGATGATTAAATATGTGCATTTATTCAGAGACCAATTCAATGTATTTACACAGAGAGGACAATATGAGGTAGAGGCCAAGATAACATGACTTCATTGCCAAAGTAAGGGTCAAACTAAGGGTCAAACTACCAAAACCCTGGGTATGTTTCCCACAATCCACCTCAGTGTCTTTCATTGGGCCCTCCCTACCTCAATGTAAATGCCCATTTCCTTCAACTCCACCTCTGCTGGGTCACACTGGGTCTCCACTGTTCTCTAGCCCAAGCCAAGATAACCCCAATGACATCATTTATCAGGGTGATTTATTCAAATGTTGGAGAGCTCCCTCCAGAGCCACAGAACACATCATACTGTATCATGCTCCTTTTAAACGTCATGTTTAAAACGCTGAAGTGCCCATTTAAAATGTAAGAGAACTGTTTTAATATATTCAGCACATCTTATCTAAAGCAAATACATTCCAGGAAAACTTTTTGGAACTGTTAAATAGATACAATCAACAAATTACTGTTATTATCATTGCTATTGAATGAGGCTTTCATTTCCACATTTCAGGTGTCTTCAGTACCCATTCAGCACGGCATCTCCACATCTCCACACAAACACCTTTTTTGGCGATGGGAACCTATTTATGTGGAAGATAAAAGCCAGCACCTGCCATGCTCCCGTCTAAATTGGCTTCTATTTAACTCAGACCCTTTTTTCTTGCTCAAGATCCACAGAGAATGCAGAAGTAGCTAACTTTTAGCAGCTCATCTGCATTCATTGCTGGATTATGGAGCTGTGCAGTTTATTTACAACCCTGATCCCCCCCCCAGAAATTGGGATCCTGTGTGAAATGTAAATTGGGCCAACAGGACATGACGCCCATGATTTCAAAAAAACACTTTTAAAAATCTGGACTCGTCAGACTACAGCACACTTTTCCACTTTCAGTCCATCACAGATGAGCTTGGGCCCAGAGAAGCCGGCAGCATTTCTGGATGTAGTTAATGTATGGCTTTTGTGTTTTGCATGGGTGACTCTTAACTTGCATTTTTAGATGCAGTGATGAACTGTGTGATCCAGAGTCTGTGTACTAATTACCTTAATACAATCATGGATCACTGGCATTCAGTATTGGCTTTCGGCCTTGCTCTTTACATGCAAATATCTCAGGCTTTTAATGATATTGTGGATTGTAGGTGAAATCCCAAATAAATACCATTGCATTCTGCCTATATTTGCTTTTACAAAATGTCCCAGCTTTTTTGGAATCGGGGCTGTTAGAGCTATCGTTCTCACTTGTAGAATGGCTGTTTGAGTAATATTTACATAATAGACTGTGTTCTTTGAAATAGGGTTTTGATTATAAATATTTCCCATTGTGATGACATGAATAACACTGCACAAAGCCTAGCTCATGGCTAGGAAAAAAGGGAAAGGGGCTTTGAAGAACAAAGCACACTTGCTTCACTAAGCTTCTCTCTGACCCAATTAGTCGAGTAAAATCAATTTTCTGTCGTTTTTGTTCTCCTCAATCTGATGCCTCGAAATGACTTGAAATAGTAATAAGAAAACAATCCTAGAAGCTTAGGATATGTTTTTCTGAGGTGAAATTGGGTGGTTTTAGAGGTTTAAAGGTACTAATGGTACTCACTCCAAGGTTATGAATGGCTGGCTCACAAACAATTTAGCAGCAGTGGGTTTACTCCACCTCTGATCAGGTCAGGAAGCAATGGAAGCCAGGCAAGTCAGGGAAAAGTGAGAGGAGGTGAAGCAGACAAATGTTAGTTCTAGAGGTACATGTAATGCCTAAGATGAAGATTGAGGAGTGTGTGGATGTCAGCCTGGACTAGAAGAGTAGAAGTTCATGTCAGAGAAATGGATAAATTCTGTAGCAGAATAGAAATGTCACCCAAATCCCTGATGCACAGAAATAAATGCAATACTTGGTTGGTAATCCAATTTACATGCTCCTTTGGCAACAAGCAAACATGAATCCTAATCAATCTGTTAAACGATTCCCTTTTTGCAGCATGTCGAGGCATCAGCTACGCCCCCAAAACTGTGTCTGAATCTGCAGATGGTGGGAACCAAACGTCAAAGGCCTCAGACGAGCGGGTCACAGTCTGAGTCTAACTGTGTTGCTGTGTCCAAGTTATGACATTACTGTTTCAACCCAAAATCAGGTCCCCTGAGAGCTCTTTCCTGCCTATAAAATGAACTCTGTCACTAAAGGAATGTGTTTTTCAGAACTTCATCCAGTCTTTACTGAGGTTGAGCCCAAGCTGAATTCTTCTATAAGGATTAATAGCACCCAAAGTAAACCAAGAGAACATCTATCAAATAGCTATCTCCTAAAAACTAATTCCTGTAATAGAGTTAAAATAAGAAAATGTATTGCTTCACTGGACAAATGCCTGTGAGACAACGAGCAATACACCAAAATTTAAGGCAAAGTTTTGGCTTTGCTCTATAAATGAAATATGGAGCCAGTTCCTTTTTTACCTCATGCTAGATGCTCTAGGGATATCAGTGTCGGTCAGTCCGCCTCTTTGGTCCATACTGGAATAACTAAAAAAAAAAAAAAAAAAATACTGGACAAATTAAGACAAAATCTTGGCACTGACATTCATGCTCCCTAGAGGATGAAACGACAGATTTTTCCTGTAGCAGCACAAGCAGGCTGACATTTTAGGTTTGGAATTTACATGTTTTGAAAACTATTGAATGAATTGCTATGGCATTTGGTACACATATCAGACTTAGTTTATTCCTACCCTCTGAAATATCTCAACATCGACAAGATGGATTGATACCAAAGTGTATGGTAACTTTACACACATCCCACATACTCGTTTATAAAATGTGTTCATAGCCATATTTCTCTGTATGAATACTTTTTTTAAATTATCAATCAGTACTTCAATCAGTCAGCAAAATACCATCAAACATTGTACTACACCCATTCACTGTACATTTCTCAAAGACTCTGCAGGCACAGCTACATACATGGGAGTGTGGACACACACAAACACACACATACATGCCCTCGGTAGCTGATTAATAAGAGCACAGCCAGAGGCATTTACCACCACTCCATTATTCAGTTTGATTATCTGGAGGAAATGATAGAGTATTAGAGCTTTTAATGACTTTGGCATCCCCTCGTGAATTACTTGCTGATGAGGACGGTTTTAATCATTGTGCTGCGCTAACTTG
The DNA here is from genome assembly GCA_028641955.1 of Protonibea diacanthus. Classification (NCBI taxonomy): domain Eukaryota; kingdom Metazoa; phylum Chordata; class Actinopteri; family Sciaenidae; genus Protonibea; species Protonibea diacanthus. The sequence continues at coordinate 5,005,506 of CM053990.1, read as the reverse complement.
GTCCAGAATCACAGCAGCATATTAATGCAATGTGTTGCAAACTATACACAAACACAGGTTAACGGCCCCCATAAGCAGAAAAAGAGCAACATGGGGATGCCAGCAAATTAAAATACATGATTAATACGTCGATACTTCGGAGGAGCTGGGAATTTGTTCTATTGGACCTCTGGCACTGTCGGCTGGGAAAAAGATCATGCCTGCAAAGGTAAATAAGATAACAAATGCTGACAGTGGATGCACACATCTTTTTAAATTCCCAAGGTCTCACAGTTTATATTATACACATGAGAGTAAAAACCAACACGGAAATCCAGGACATGAGTCACCACAACAAGCTGAAACTGTACTTTCTTTGCATGGGATAGAGTAGGAAAAGGTTGTTCTCTTTCTGTTTTTCCCAGTTTGTGTAATATACAATATTTTTAAGCTCTAACAGTGGTGAAAGGAAGAAATAGTGAGTGAGAGAGACTACTGAAATTCAGTACTCTCTGTGTTAATGCACCCTTGTGGCCCTGACTCACATGACGGGACTGGGAGAAGGTTATCGTGGCTGTGAATGTTTTTATATCCTGAGCTAAAAAAAAATTCATTGTCTGAAACAACAGTAAGCCCTTTGTTATTTCCTGTCAATCTTCAGCAGTCTATCCAAATAAAGACATAAAAAGCCAAACAATGTTATATAGATATAGTATTGTTTAATGTAATACTGTTGTGGTACGTTAATGTGCTATTTTAAATGCTGAACCATCTGAATACACTGAACACTGGAGTCAAATTTGCCATTTTACAGGAGTTGGACAATCAAGTAGTCAAAAGTGTAATTTGGTTATATTGGTGTTATAAAAGCTCTTCTTTTTGCAGGATGTATAAAAAAAAGAGTTTCTTGCTGTAAAAATTCTGGTCAGAGGCCAAATCTGTAGAAAAGAGACTTGTCGCCAGAAGAATTACCGCTAATGGGTGCAGGGTTACGAGGCCTGGTGTAAAATGAGTTGGAAGAGACGTATGCAAACTTAATCTCCATTTTGCTTCATTACATCCAAAATGTTTCACTCCGTCAGCTCCATCTGGCCTCTGTGCGAATCAATCGCTGTGCTACACACATCACACAAGTCTGTAAAAGTTCCATTACTGGATGTGTAGTTTTACAAAAGCACTGGCATGCTCAGTACACTTAGTTTAAAAGCTGACCACTGATTTGCCATTACATGCAAATGGACAAAACACACAAGGAGCCATCTTGGGCAATTCAACAACAAACATGCAGCATATTGCAAAATATTGCTGCAAAGAAACATAAAAATTCTGGAACAGATTCACCAATTGCACAACAAATATGCAGCACAACTGAGAATAGAAACACAGTGAAGCTGACTGTTGTCATGGTGTTAGAACATGAGCCTATGATCTGAAGTTTATTTCAGGTTTAACATGTTTGAGATGTTATATTGCTGATATTTGTTTTCTACACCTAGTGCCTGGCAAATATCCATAGTGTAGATTATAGATATGTCGTGTGCAGGCTAACATGGTCTGTATTATGTTAAGTCATAGCACTAACCTGAGCTACAAGCCATGGCAACAACTTGTGTATATTGATCATCAAAAAAACTGTGTAGTTGTAGTTGTGCCACCTTTCTTGGTTGTGTATTTCATATTTGCAGCATGTTTTCTTACTTTGTCTATTAACATGTTGTGCAGTGGCAGTGTATTAAACTTTCAGGGCCACTGCACAAATTGGCTACAGTTACACTTGTTTCCTGTCACTGCTCATGTCTCTGGAATCCCCACTTGGCCTGCAACTGCTCAGAAATGATACACGCACTCGCTGGGATACAACTCATGGCAAATGTTTAATGTTATGTTTTATATTTCACATTTCATAAGTGCGATGAAACATTGACACTCTGAGTTTTACGCACTTGAACTTGAGCTGCTCACTAGAATGTGACTCTAGCTCTCTTTTCAGGCTGCAGCACATAAAACACACTCTCCACCGAGGGTGGCGTCACCTCGGGCATGTCGGCCATCATCATAAACATATCTGAGCAGTAGCAGAATGATAATGAAGCCTTGTACAGTAACGGCATATTGCGTACCTGAGTGTGATCTGTGACTATAACGGTGATGGAAACCTGATATAATTGACTGAAGGATCATTCGATTGCCTGAATGTGACATTCATTTACACAGCTAAAGTGATATAGAAGGTCATTTTCACAGTTCAATCGGGCAGATGTCTCAGTGCGCTGATGACAGGACCATGAGAGGTTAATCCCAGCGTCGCTCACTGGCACAGCGGGGCAAGAATTAATGTGACACGTGAATGACAGTTGTTTCCTAAAAAAAAGAGAATCAATTTTCAATATGCATCAGCCTGGTCTGACCCACGCTGGCAGACAACAACATCCGCCCCCCTACCCTCCGACCCCCTCCATGCTCCCAGCAGAGTTGTGTTTAAATCCAGTCCAAGCACCGGGCTTGAATAAATCTGCATTCAATTAACGGATTAGCCACTGTTTAAACATGGCTTCCTCTCTTTGCCACTAATCCGCCAAGTGGGTGTCTGTGAATGACACAACGCAGCATTTCAATAAGTTTGTATTTGAAATGGTTAGAAGATGATTTGCGAGAAGCGTCTGTGTGTGTGTGAATGTGTGTGAGGCAGGGATGAAGATCTTCACCGGTAATACAGTGAGAGGAAAAAAAACAGGTGTAATGTTTTAGATATTCCGACATGGAAGGAATGAAACCCAAATGTGTTGAATTTGCAGGGTAATAAATCATTTTAGACAGCTTGGATGTCGTAACGTGAAAGAGCTGACTGAGACGCAGTGGCAATTAGTATGAATGTCAGAATACATACAGGTTATAAATAAGGATGTCAGAGTCGTTTTGGATTGTTCTATAGCTGTTCCCTCATTATTTCTTCACACTGACACATTCTCTCCACGTCTCTCAGTACTTCCAGTCCCTCGCATACACTGGAACAATATTGGCCTGCGCATACACTGGTCCTATTTTAACCTCCCTGGTGTGATGACATTTCCCACAGGACATTAGTTGACTATCATTAATACCAGTTCAGGGCTGATCTTTTCCTTCTTCCCATCCTTACCTCTGACCTCGTCCTTGCTGACGAGGGCTATGGCTGCATCAACTCAAGCCTTTCTTCTGTTCCGCATTCATCCATCAGCCATGATTTCCTCCTGCTTCCTATTGATTTGATATTACAGTGAGCCATGACTTCATCGATTCCCCTCCTTCAAGGGAAATATTGTAAAAGACCTTAAGGAATAACTCATTTTTTCATGCTAAGTAAATGAAAATAATGGGTTAGCTTTTTACTTTTGATCCATCGTGCAGATCAGATTGAGATGAAGAGAACAAAAAGCAGCATTTATTTTTATGCAAATGTGATGATTTTTATTGCACAGATAAAACAACTGTGTAAGAGTGTAATGGACGAGGCTGGAATCCTTTAATCACCATGCCAATATTAATGGAGCCCGCTGCTTTAGCCCCAGCTACAACAGCACTTCAGCTTTCCAGTAACAGCTAATTAATAGAGCCCCTATCTGCATCCCAGGATGGAGTTAAGTGTGTCACACTTAATTTATTTCTTCAATACAACACCCTATAGTGTGAGGGATGGGGCTCGACGCACACACACACACATCCACATGGGCAGACATACAAACATGTATCCACACATCTCAAAATAGCCCACACGCTTGCACAGTGTGTCACACCTATTGTCAAATTTTCATGCGAGCCGTTTGACAGGCCTCATCTTCCAAAAAAAAAAACAACAACAACATGAAACATACAGTCACACACACACACACACACTCGGCCTGTCCTCATTGAGAAGACAGATCTCTTGAGCTGTAGCTGACATCATGTACTTAGCGTGTCATACAGATGTCACAGCGATGCTGCTCAGACTGCCAGAGTGCGCAGTCAAGTATGAATGGCAGAGCCTGCAATGAATTCCTCCGTCTGCCACAGTCAGTGGACCGTCTCACGCCCCCAGCCCCCCCCCTCCACCACCATGAATTACTGAGATAAGTGCCTTCACAGGCCTTGTACACTACTTTGTGAGTGTATGTGGAGCTTTTCAGCTGGTAAGAGGCTATATCACATGCCTGGTGATAAAAGATGTTACATCATTCATTTCATACAAGCATGAAAAACCAGAGGAGTGTCACATTATGACATGTCTGGAAAGCAAAATTTGTCAACCTGTGTGAGACGGAATAACAGGAGAGGTGAAAAATATTTCTTGGCTTTATTAATTTCCTGTCTCTCTCTGTCTCTAAGTGGCCTGAAGATCTCTTGAGCACTTCACTTCAACTCTGAAATTCATCTGTATTCCGAGGAACTTCTTCAACCTGTTAACTTATTCATGCTGTAGAGCTGCCATGAGGCTCTCTCTCTCTCTCTCTCTCTCTCTCTCTCTCTCTCTCTCTCTCTCTCTCTCTCTCTCTCTCTCTGGCATTTGCAGGGCTTCCTTTGTTAAGAACGAGTTTTCAGATTCTGATAAATGATTGCCTTAACGGTGCCAGACAAATGACTCTCAGGCCACTCTGCAAAAACAAAGTAATAACCCAAATAATGCTGGAAGTCATTGAAGGAGTAAAAAAAAAAAAAAAAAAAGATTGTTGATGTAAGTGGTAGGCTGAAGGCAGGAAAAACACCTCCTTCCCTGCCATAGTTCTTGGCATGCAGACAAGTGCAGTGCAATGACACTGTAATAGGAGCTAATGAACCATCATCAAGGGAGATGATGTGCTGCCTAGATGCGGTGGTAATATTGATGACAGAGGCGAAGGTAGCCACAACAACGCATCACACCACCCATCACATCCGGCTGCCCCCAGAGGGAGGAAGAGAGCAATTAATTACTGACTGTTAGTTCAATGGCAATTAGACCGCTTGTAAGCTGGTATCCACTCCACTCCACGTCATTAGTTTCTACTTCTCAGTGCCTCTATCCAAACCTGCTACAAGGGAAATGATCCAAGCTGGACTTGAATGAACCTCCTTGGAAAAATAATGTAAGCATGAGCTGAAATTCAAGAACAGAAAGGCAGGAGGGAGACAGAAAGTATGAGAGACATATACAGTCCCAAAGGAAATGAGACTCGATCTGTATTAAGGTGGGAAAAAAAAGGCAAAGAAAGCTGTTTAGTCACTCCTTGGCAGAGCGACGGTGCAAATTGTGCTGTGGAAGTTTGCTGTTACATCTAGATACATCACAGAAATGTCTGTGGCATAACATAATTAAATCCTACTGTTGTTGTCTTTTGTTTTGGGTTATAAAACCCATCCTCTGTTTATGTGAGAGATTATGGAAGAGTACAGTAAAGGCTTCCAAAAGCAGAAACAAAGAAGCAACTCAAGCAAATGGTGTTTTTTGTCTACGGCGACTCAGACTTGTTCTACCTCAACCCCAACTAGATTTGTGATAATGAGACGCAGCAAGCATTAAAAATGTCGTGGAGCAGTTTTTGCAAGTTCAGTGAGTTTACTATTGAATATATGAGTTATTGCACGGCACCCAAATCTACTACTAAAGTCCCTACCGTGTATCACATTAGATTCAATTAGTGCAAATAACAGGAGGAAGAGGTATTTAAGCAATAATATGCAGTAGACTGTAGGTTTGCGTTGGACTCAATGGCACAAGCTCAAGGGTAAACATGTTGTCAGCTACAAACAAGCACCCTTAAGTTAGAAATTATTTCTACCATCCATCCAGTTTTCATTGCAAATTTACCAAAATAAAAACTATTACACCATGAGTACCTAAAGTGTCACCTGTAAGATTAAAAATAGACCACAGTGCAACTCTAATAGGTACATATAGTATTCCTATTAGTATGAAAATACAGAACTGTCCTGTTTCAATGAAATCACTGCATAACCTGTAATGAATGAATGCACAAATATAGGTCTATATGAAGACTACCTTAAAGCACAAGACAAGTCCAAGTGTGCAAGTACTGTTGAGTTAGAATCAATGCATGGGTCCCATAAAACTCTGTTCAGAAATACAGAAATATGCATACTCGCTATTTTCATCAGTTTTAAAAAGCGGTGCGTGCTCCTGGTTCTGTTTTTATAATTCTCATTCATTGTAGAACTGATCACAGATGCATACACCTGATATCCCCGTTAGCTTTCCACCACGTCGTATGTACAGTAGAAGTGCCCTTAATCATGTGTTTGCATAGCAATACTGCTCGTCAAAGTGAAGAAGTGCAATTTAACACTCTGTGCATCTGCAAGGTTCTCCTGAAGCACCGGAACAGCTGTCATTGCACACGGATGTGGCTATTTCTATGTACTGTACCACTAATTCATCACATGTAGCCGACTAAGTGTAAACCATTATCAGCATCGTAACTGCTAAACATCAGAAAGATGATTAATGACACATTATGTAAAGCTCACATTGAAAAGCACTTCACAGGAGGCTTCACAATTCAGGATAAAAAATGTATTTATATCATAAATTCAAAATGAAGTTGATGAATGCACCTTTGATTGAAGTTTTACTGCTGTGTAAAGGGCAAAACACAAGCAGTGAACTTGGCGAACAACCTAAACAATGTTTCACTTTAAGGTTACATCTCTCACCTTTTTATATTTCATGACCACCTTTTTATACAACACATAGCTATCTTTAGAAAACTGTACACCTGGTCTGAAGTATGCACGAGGCGCACACATTCTCACCGCGCTGCACTAATGCAAATAAATATTGCACAGCAGTTGGGAGGAAATGAACAGATGACTGTAATAGAATTTGCATGTTCACAACCTTATGACACATTCACCACTGAGTAGGTACAACATTGTCTGTAATATTGGCTCTCACCTCCAGCATGTTAATATAAATCGCATCTTTGTGTCTGTGCCTGCACCAGTAGCCAGCGAATGCTGCAGATGCTCTGTAATCTGCGGCCGTCCTGTCTGTGATGACTGAGTCACAGACCTGTTTGATCCTTCCTTCCTGTGGACGCAGGGTTTCTCTTTGAGGCTCCATCAGCCCGACCTCTTATCATCTGGTTGAGTCAGAGCATGAAGGACTTCATTAATCCTCCAGAGAGCTCCCAGGTGTTGGTTTCAACAGGAGGAGGTGAAACACAGGCTGTTCCTGGCACAGAGGGGAAATCTGTGTCTCACAGGTGTCCAGAGAGCAAAATGATGAAAATGTAGAGAAATGATTACAGAAGTCACCTCAAAGTGAAACAATATACTTGTGATTTATTTTTTTTTGTCAAATCACCTGCTGTAGGACGGTGCAGTATATTAGTGAGAGGTTTTAAATGGGCCCGTTCTAAATTTTAGATCTATTTTGACTTGATGGGGCGGCTGTGGTTCAGAGGTAGAGCGGGTCGTCCTCTGGTCTGCATGTCGAAGTGTCCTTGGGCAAGATACTGAACCCTGAATTGCTCCCGAAGGCTGCGCCATCGGTGTGTGAATGTGTATGAATGGTTAGCTCCTCAAACTGATGAGCAGTTGACACCTTGCATGGCAGCCAATGCCATCAGTGTATGAATGTGTGAATGGGTGAATGAGATATGTACTGTAAAGTGCTTTGAGTGGTCAGAAGACTAGAAAGGTGCTATCTAAGTACAGTCCATTTACCATTTACAGTCCATATGTTCTTCTACAGCTAGTCCTCTAACTCTGGAGACTGGCAATCTTGAGTGTGGGTCATAGATAAATACAGTATGTGTCAGTTATACTTGCCTAAAAATGCTGGTTTGAAGAAAAATTACTTTTAGAGTGAGAATAAGAGCTCTAAAAATAAGAAACGGCTCAATGTTTTTCTATGTGGAATTGCTCTTATGCATTTAACGGTTTCTGAATAAAAATCGATAAAAAAGAGAGATTTGTAGCCGGCAGGTTGATAACACAGTGTCTCACTGACAGAGACAACAGAGGAGTTTCTGAAATCACTTAATACATTTTAATCTTCTTGGAGACTGATTGACGTGCGTGTGACTCAGAGGAATCTTCAGAGATAAAGTCAAAGATTCGCCTCTGTTTTCTTTCAGTTTTAATTCAGAACAGGACAATGAATGGAGGTTATTGTCTGAATGGAAATTCAGCAAGTATTGATGGTGAAAATGAGGAGGAAAGGCTGGGAGAGAATTGAAGAAAAACATATTGATTCCTTGTATATTTATTCAGCTTCAGTTCTGCGTTTTCAAACAGAATGCGTGACCCAAAGAAAAAAACCTAGCAAAAGAGAAACCGTTCTGTATTGATCTAATCTCGGTACCACATGTGCAGTTGGTTTGTTTGATCCGTAATAATCTGCTGTTATATTAAAAGCAGCTGAGTGTATTCACTATAATGATGACCACATGAATGTATAATGTGTTCATGTTTAGTGTGTGTGGCTGAGTGTACATGTGGTCAGGATGTATGTAATGACAGGATGCTCTTTATCTTTGCAGCCCCATTTGGCGGCTTCCCTTGTTATGAAGGCACTTTCATATGTCTGTGTGTGTGTGTGTGTGTGTGTGTGTGCGCGCCATTGTGATGTATCTGGGCCGACCACCTGTCTGAGCGGCTGACAGGGGCGTTTTCTAATCTGACAGGTAATCTGCCCAGCAGACACAGTGACAAACGACTCACAGGGACACCCCTCCCTCCGACACCGCCACCCCCACACCGCCACTCTGCTCTCGAGCCAAGACTGAATCAGTCACACGGCCAAATCTGCCATCAGGTACGCAAAAATGAATGGACACTTGATGGTGTAACTAGGAAGCATGTGTACACTGTGAAGCCTCTGAAGGCCTATTTACTGTGTAGATAAACACCCCTCCTGATAATAGTCTTATTAATGGAAGCAGGTAGATTCAATATGATTATGTACAGTATATTTGATTTATATTGCTTAGGTCTTTAAGAGAGAAGCAGAGTAGGAAGAAAAGAAAATATTCTCTAGGGGCATTTGATCTAATCTCTAATTGGATATTTACAGGAGTGTATATAAAAATGAACAGCCCAACAAGAGCCCGTTTCACTTGGGAGTTTATTCCAGCGTTCTCTTTCAATCCATCTTAATGAGGTCACTTCAGCTAGCTATACAAGCTTTACTTTTGCCTTCCATAGTTTATTGCAAAGCAATGATCTGCCTTATCTGTGTAACTGATGACCAAGACCTTAAGACAACAAACAGCATATCCTTGCAGCACATGACTGAGTGCTTGTAACCAGCCTTGGTAGGACTCCTTAGGGAGAAGGGAAGCTATCTCATGTAAAGCAAATTGAACAAGGGAGCTAACATTTCTAAATTTACTCTGCAAAGGTAAATTGCCCAAGGGGCAAGCACCATCACAAGTTCATTCTCCCAATTATAAAGTGGCTCGCCAACAAAAAGCTTCTGTAATTCTTAGTTAGAAATTGCTTGAGGTAGCATCGGAGTATTAAAAAAAACTGCTAAATACTGTTTTTCCTGCAACACCTGAGGGTTAAGCCAAGATTTTGATTAATGACTAAAATGTAGGTTGAGTATTCTATAATGTGGACCACTACAATCCTATAATGAACAAGATGTGAAGGATATGCAATTGGACTCTGGAGAACTGGTGCAGTTTTATAATCTAACAACATCTGTGAACAGCTAGAAAGCCATATTGTCTCTAAAATTGTTTGTGGTTGGATATTACGAAACATCTCCCCTTCTCAGTGTGTTAAATTCAATACCATGAATACATCTGAAAACACAATAAGCATGAGAGACAAACAGTGTGCTTCTGAATTGGGTAGTGAAGTGTGTGATTGCTTCAATGCAAAGCAAAATGTCTCTCAAAATGCTGTGAAATGGGCATGAACTTGAAGCACAGGTTACGTGTTGCGGACATGATTAATACAGTGAATGTTACGTTCGTCCTCCACGAAAGTATAAATAACCATGGACACCCCATTTTCATGGTTCATACAGTCCATTTTAAACAGCCAAGTAACCTTTACACATTTATTGCATGTTTTACCATTTCCAACAGCTAACACATGGTAACTAAGGTAACTGCATTAGGATCACCTATAAATTTGGCAAACCATCTGATACCATCAGTTACCATGTAAGGTGGCAACAATAGTCTGATGTTATTTGAATTTTGCTAAACAAATTAAAATATGATGCACCTGTCAAAAGAGAATATGAATGTATTTTATAAACTGTAATAGTTAAGCTCATTTACGGACAACATTGGCAGTAACGTGGATGAAAGGTACAAAAATCCTTCAAATCACAAATTCTTTTACAAGGACGACATGTCTGTCATGTTGCTTACAATGGCAAATGATAGACCAGATAAATCAACAAGGCAGCTGGTTATTTAGCTAAATAACTAATGGTAATGTTAAGGTTAATTTTATTAATTATTTCCATGTTGTCTTATTGAACACTGATCCTAGATGAGCAATTAAATCTTTCGCATTGAATTGTCTGTATTCCAGTGAGAGATAAATAAACAAGTTATTATATAATTATATATAGTTATATATTGTCTTTGTTGTCCTTTTTTTTTATTAATGAGTGAGAATAAAATGAGCTTAAGAAGACAATATGAGCAATATGAACACACACACACACACACACAGTGGTTCAGAGTCTGACAGAGTGAAAGAAAGTAACACATTTCTACAGTTCCTGCCCTGCTCCTTCTGCAGCCAGGGAGCTTCCTACTTTGATTATGAGTTCAGCTGAAGTTCCATTGTTTTTCATCATGACGAGGAAATCTTCCCATAATGAAGAATCGGACCTTTATCTTTATTTATAATTATCACAAAGAACTCCCCATTGAAATATCTCATTATAAATCTTAAAGAAACATTGAAAAGAAACTCATAAATTAGTTATTTATACTAGACATAATTTTCTACCCAACCTTTGGCAGGCACATGAGACACAGCTGCAAGATAAAAACAATGTGTCATATTTCTCAAAGGGAAACATTACATTACAGTATAGCAAAATACTAAATACAGTTAAAATATTGACTTGTGAATTGTGTATTGGATAAATAGTCCCAAAAATGTCCAATTGGACCAAAAGCCTGTTTTCCCAGGAACAAATGTCCATTTCTCCAAAGGCCGATCACTCCAGGGTGGTATAACTTATGTAATGTATTTAACTTGCATACACATATTTAATGTAAATGAATATATCCAGTGTTCTTGTTTAATCCTAAACCATGATCTTTTGTAAACCAAACTGTGATGTGTCAGTGTTAACCATGTATTTATTAATATTACTATGATGACAAAGGTCAGCAGACTAAGGCGACAATGGTCACCTGGCTATTGTTACCATGACAATGAATCTCACCTGACAAAGGTCACCAGAGCTGCTATTTGTAGGCTGGGGCACAATGCTTCTTTTATAATGGTATGTTGTGACACATTTTACATTTATTAAAAGCCATGGCCACATTACAATTAGTTAATATTTTGATTAATTGTTCAGCCCTAGTATCTATGTATGTACACTACGTATCTAAAGTACAGAATTTATAGTAAGACGTCATTGCAATGGGACTAAGCTGAGTTGTCCAAGTCTAGAAAACAGCAGCAATTCACTGATAACATAATGTCTGCAGTTGGTAAGAAAACATCGTACAAGCAGGAACAGCAAAGAGAAGTGCACCTTGAAAAACAATTTCTATTCTTTAGAATATATTAGACTTGAACATTCAACAGAGCTATTGTGCAGCGGGCAGTCAACTGCCTCTATTGTCATGCTGCTTCTTTCTCCTATTGCTCTTGTATGTGTTTTATCGTAAAGCAGCTACCCAGGCAGACAGGTTTAATCCATGGGCTCATTTATGAAGAAGCCATTACCAAATGTGGGCCTGCTGCTTGTCCTCTCTTCCCGCAATCTCTTCAGCTTTGCTCTGCAAATGCTTCCCGTTTCAGAGTGCATTGCTCTGTTGTTCTCTCAATAAACTCAGCTATGGCATAAGCAACTGGTGATCTGATCTAGGCAGCCGCTATTATAACAAAGAGCTTTTCCCAGTGTTAGAAGTGTCGTGGCAGGATCAGCCCCATCTTCTGAATACAGAGCCTTAAATATTCTTTCCACCTCTATTGGCTTTGTAAGATTGGTTATTTTCATTTACATATATGGCAAGAATATGCAAGCAAATGAGGCAGGGAAATTAGAAGAGAGGGAAGCCAAAGTGGTTCCAGGTGGTGCACTGTGATTTTAACAGGGGTGGAATAATTGGATGTATTATGAAATCATAAAAGATTCATTATAGCCACTATGGAGGAAATGGGATCAGAGCGGAGCTGTTTGTTCTGTGTGGTGTGGATGTGCAAATCAGGTAGCACAGACAGGAGGATGTGTAACTCAAAAGGAAGAGTGCTAAGTGGTTATGTGACAGTTTATTCTGAAGGGAGCTGGTAAATAAAAGTTTCATCTGACTTCATCATACCTCTTTCATTGCTGTTATAGTTTTTTGCTATTTATTATGTTTATTTAAAGGTTAAGTGAAAATAACTGACTGTATCTTATTTTGAAAAGACACATTTAGGCAAAATCAAACCTACCTATATTTTTTCTTTGACTGATACACTGTGTTTTGTGTGTGAGATAAACCACTTCAATTTCAAATGAACCAAAAGTGTTTTTGAAAACCAAACAGTCATCATGAGCAGAACTCTGCTAGCAGTTAGTCAAGAGCTTCAGGAGAGTGAAGCTTTATTTTATTATTATTTTTTTTTTTTTTGCAGGATGAAAATCTGCCCTTGTCAGAACTGTGCAAGTCTACAGTACTTGTCTGGGTCTGCAGAGGTTTGGGGGTCATCTGTATTGGGTATCTGCCTGATTTCGCTTGTCAAAATCACTTAGATAGATAAACATTAGATGCCAGGTTTCTGTCGTCTTTGAAATATCTTGAAAGAAAGAGGAGTAAGAAATGAGGAAAACAGGTGTTCCACATCATCACAGGCAAGAAAAAAAAGAAAGTAAAACATAACCCCACTTCTACGTCCAGCATATGTTAAAACGCTCCTGTGCTCTGCTTTGCCTCATTATGATTGGTTTGATTCACCACAACTTCCTGATATAGTTGTGATAGTTACCAGTTGTTGAACACACACACTGAACAAGATTAGGCTAATATATGAATATCTAGCATCTGTGGATTGTGAAGAATTTATGAAACCTAATTAAGTCTTGTCGGTTTAATAGGCATGGGGTATGTTCATCATTAGGAGACTCATCACATATTAATTATCGACCTAATTGTGTGTCTTCCTTCCAGCTTTGGTCCAAAAAAAGCTTCTGTATAAGAAAATGACTGCACTGCTTTCTTTCATCTGTACTGCAGCTCATGAAATGTCTTCAGGTTGCATGTTGAAATAACTGCTGTCATGACGGTGTACTGTAGGCGCTCCACGTTGAGCTCTGCCTTGTTCCTGCTGACTGCAGCGCTGAACCCTTTGGCATATTCTTTCCTGGCATCAGACGCAAACAGGAAATGAACGGAAGCATTTAGTTACACGATATCAAACTCAGCGTCTTCAGCTTTTTAATAAAGCATGCTACATGTGCTGCACGCATCAGATATAACGGTGTGAATGTCTGCGAAGCTTTTGGTTAAATATTATTTTACTCCCTCGTCCTCATTCAATTTCTGCTCCTTCTGTACCGACACAATGCAACACTCATCACTGTTATGTTCACGGCATTAAAATTGACAACAGGCCAATAGCTGTGCTCACGCTGTGAGCTGATACTAACAAATGGTTATGAATAAAACTGCTGATCCCTGAAGGGGGGGGGGGGGGGGGTGGAGGGGGGGGATTGTTCATGTGGAACAACCTTTAAATCTTGCCTCTAAGGCCAGTTAAATCTGTATTCATACAAGGCCCCACACTCCCCCATGGCTCATTGATTTCCCAAGTTCCCTTGAGCTAGGCTACTTTCAAAGAACCTCTTGAATATGTTGCTGAATTACACAACAAGAAGTGTGCAGTGACTGTACCTCAAAATTGTTTTGTAATCCTCATTGCAAGTCAAAATAGCGTTTTCAAATCTTTATTTTTTTTATGACCTTTTCTCCAGTGCTGTTCAGGTAGAATGTTGATGTTGATTCACCCCAAACAACCAGTGCACAAAATGTACAGATGTCAGCTGTAAGCTGGCTAGAAATGGACATGTTGATCCCCCGAGCTTCATCTTTGGAAATCACATATCAGAAACTCAGAGCAATGTCGCTCAAAGATCTGTAATCACCGTCCTGAAGCTTCCCAAGTCTTGATTGGATTGCCACCACTATCGTCCTGCACGACTGTGTCCATCAGACTTGAGCACCAGGAATGAAGCATGTGGAGATGGCTTCATATTCATGACACCTTTTTAGTATTTCCAGATTGCTTACAGAAACACAGACAAACATTTAACACATGAAAGAAACAGCTGGTGTGTTATACACACACAGATGTGTATAAATCTCATTCATTTAGAGCATGTTGATGTTGTCATGCTGCTATGTATCAAAGCGAGAGGTTGAATCCCTCCAGCACTGGGACCGTGTAGATGAACAGTTGTTGTATCTGAGTGATATTCACACAACATTTGTTTTCTTCCCCTTCCATATGCTATTATTTCATGAGTTGTAGGACAACACATGAACCTTTAGCTCCAGCTCGATGGCACGCTGCATGATTTTACAGCCAAATGTAAACAATAACTTTGATGTGGCGCTGGTAGTATAAATAATGCATTTCATGAATGAATGCGCAGGGGATTGCGAAAGGTCACGGAGAGTTTACACAGCAATATGTGGCAGATGGAGGGCAAAAAGCAAGAGTGAATAATTTAGAAGGGGAACTGACAGTGTAGTGACAGAAGGACAATTCAGAATTAATCCAGTTTACCAACCTCGGCTGTCAGAGTATCCCACACGTCTTCAAGGACCCATGAGTAAAACTCGATTTGATTTCACCTTCTGTCAACTTTGTTAAATTCAATGTAACTCCATACATATCAAACACACGGCTGACAATGTGTTGAACGGTTAGCATAATAGCTGCTTAGCAAGCCACAGAGTGATGAAAGCTAAAGTGACATCAGTAGCGGAAGATGTAATAACTGAACCAACCCGCCATTGAGCTGGCAAACAGTTATCAGACGAGCACAATCACCACTTGATAGCGGGATTGTGACACCGAATTCCCCATTGATTTCCACTGACATACCATACATACTGTAGCACTGAGGAGAAACAAAGATTTCTGTCATGCAATCAAATCTATAGCACCTCATCGATTCGTCTTGCCGCCAGAGAGGCTGCACAAGAATAACTGATTGTCCTTTCACATAACAAAACCCCAGAAATGCATTCAATATGCCAATCTCCTAATGCGAGCTCCTGGTGTTCACTTTCTGGAGGCATGTGCCGTGTAACCTGAAGGGAAGGCCTGTTCGTATATGTTGTGCGTCTACGCACGGTTGTACCTGCATGTGTCCTTGTCTGCTTAAGGCTGCGACAGCGTGCCTGTGACTCTGTTGAAGAATTCTGGACACATGTCAAGTCCTTTCATGTTTTATGAGGGTGCCGGCCAAGGGCTTGTTCACAGTGTGAGCTAAAGGCACAACAAGGGCACCTGTCACTTGATAGCACACCTATTGTGCTTTCCTTTCTCCCAGCCATGTTTCAAAGAGAAGCCCTTAAGAGATAGAGAGGGGGAAGGAGAGGGAGGAGGCAAGAGGATGGGGTGAGGGAAGAAAAGATGAACAGCCTTTCATCTCTTACCTCTGTTACTTCTATAATGGCCAGAGCTAATAAGTGCAGTAAAAGCTCAACAAAGCAAGTGGCGGTATAATTCAGATTCAGTGTCTCAGGCGGCTGGGAGGGGTTTTAATGCTAAATGTTCAGGTCCCCTGATAAATATCTCCTGGTTTATCATTTTTAAAGTGGATAAAGACATTCATGCTTCAATCGCTCTGTTTTTGACAGTAGCCTATGATTTTAAAGTTTCAATAATTCATTACCACTTTAATGAAACATTGATTGGAATATGTTTTGGTGTGTGCTCAGGGCCGAAAACAAAAGACAACGAAATAAATACAATACAAATACACATCAACATAGATATATCAAGATATCAAAAACACTCTCGCAAGGTAAATAAAACATCAGCATAGACAAAGTGAATAAAACAAAAGTGTCTGGTGCATTAGGAAACCCACTAGGGGACTCAGTTTACTTCAGTTCATAAAGTTAACTGGTGATGTGGATTTAAAGTCCCTCGCTTCTTCAAGATGTGCACTGTTGCACAGTAAACTGTCTTTGCTCATCTTAATACGAAGTGAGCAAAAGGTACTTTGGCTGTGTGAGAAGACTCTCTAGGTTTTTTTTTTTTCAGACCTAAACATGCAGGTGTTAAATAAATCAATATCGCTGATGTGTGATGATTTTTGATGCTGCTTTCATTACCTTACTGCGCCCCGTCCCATCACCGTCTGAGTGGTTTCCATATCACACTGTGAGAGAGAATGTGAGAACACTCTGCCACAGCTCTGTAACATTCACACATCCCTGCCTACAATGAATACAAGAGAACTCAACCCTGGGGAGCACCTATGCTAATGGGCATTGACTTAGAGAACTTGTTGTTGACTTAAACCATGAAATGCAAAATGTTCTTTCAGAGCCACATCCTCTAGGCCCCCGAGAAGGAGGTACGATGTTTACCATGTTGAACATTTCAATTTATCTGTTTAGCATGCTAATATTTCCTAATTAGTATTCAACTAAAGTATCCAACAGCTGAGGCTGTGAATGTCTTTAGTTTTGTATTTGATCATAAAGTATTGGACAAATTGAAATTTTAAGCAGACAATGGCAATAGATGAAAATATACATGCTTTGGTTGTTTAGATGTTTCTCAACATTCGTTGTTATAACCAAACTACAAATGTGAGCGATGGTGGTAATCAGAGGATCACCAGAGTCAGTACGACACATCCTCTGGGGACCATGAATGTCTGCTCACAGTTGCATGGTAATCCATGCACAGAGCCATGTTAGCTGCCACGGTTAGCACTCTCTTTGCATGGTTCCCAGGTGTCCTTACATCCTTGAACGTTGGTGAATTTGAGGCAGCAAAGATTTAAGAATCGATGTCTGCCTGTGTCCTTGAATTTAAGGGAATTGAGCCAAGACAGTCTGTAAACTCCTTGAATTTGATGTTTAAGATGGTGTGGGAACCCTGTCTGTGATCATACCCCAAAAAATCAAACACATCAGTCACCTGTCTGGCATCATCCTAGACCTAGACAGACTCCAGATTGGCCAGGCATGTGAACACATCCACACATGTATGATCATGTGAATGATACTGTCAAAACTGAAACAAATTCTGACATTTCATTCACTTACTGACAGTTCCCAAAGACCTGGCACAGGCACAGCTTAGATACACCATTAAAAAAAAATAATACCCACCCCAAAAGCTCTGAGGCTGACCTGAGGCCAGAGAAACAAAATAAACCGTACTCTGTACATCTTCCAGGACATGCTCATGCTGTCTGAGCAAATGCACTGATCAACTCTTATCTTCCACTTTCCGAAGGAGAGTGAAAGCTCCTTAGGCAAAAACGAAACATTTATTAGGAAAAGAAGTAGATGACATTGATAAGACTTTTTTAAGAAGCACTCCGGGGGAATTTCAAAATCCCTTGACATGTGTTCTTGTTAGTGCATTAAACACTAACAGCTCTGTTATCTGGTAGCCAGAGAGAAACTGTGATGGTGGAAGCTCATTTGCCCGCTTTTCCAACTTAACAGTACATTACAGCCTCTGAAATATAATATGCAAGCGATGCAGCAGGCTCTTGTTTCTGCTATGAATGCAGCTCCCTCCCAATTGTAATTTAATCCAGAGTGCTTTAAAGACTTTATTGCAAATCATCTGCTTAGCTATTAGGCTGGGTTGTAACTGTGGCATTTATGGTTCATAAACAGTGTTTTGCTTTCATACACTAATGATCATTATATACACTGTTACCAAGTAGCAGAGCCTGTTTTGGCTTTGCATAACTGCAACAATAGATGGTATTTCAGGCTGGTTAGTGTAGAAGTTGAATGGTTGCTTTAAGATAAATCAATCAAGATGATAAAAACACAAACATACTTTGTCTCTACATGATTACTGTATGTAATTGTCCATAGGCTTTATATATAGCCTTCATATCAGTGGGTACACAATGCTAACATCAGCAGCTCAGTATCCACAGTTGTTTTGATCTGGTTTGACGTGAGATTCAGATTGAAGTGAGAGCGATCGGTGACAAGATGTCATCATGTACGGTTAAAGAAATCTGTTAAACACATTTCCCTTTTATAATAAATAGTGGTTGAATATAAGTTCGCTCACTCGAATCTGTACTTTTAAATCATTCTTAACCCAGCTGTCTATCAGCCGGGCAGGCAGAGTCTATAGTTCTCACTGAAATGCGTGACAAGTTTGCAAAATCAAACCGAGATCTCGGCACAGAAGCTATGCACTGCTGCGGACAGAGTCAGCAAAAAAAAAAAGTATTGTGGCCACACAAAAGATCCACCATCCAAAAATCAATATCAGTTTAAATGCAGTCCATATTAGGAATATTTTCAGGTCTTTACGTTGCAGTCAGACAGCCTTTCTTTGGCACTAACTGTAGAACTTCTGTACAATGCATAAACCTAACTGTGTTGCACTTTGTATTATGTTGCAGATCATCTGTTTGGAGTTTCAGAAGCACAGCCAGGAAAGCACAAGCATGCACCATCTTTGGAAATGTGAAGTTTGATTTCATGTTTGATCCAGACAGCCGATCTGAGGTGTAATACAGTGCACAGGACATTTAGAAGTTCTACAGTGCCAAAGAAAAAGGCTGTCTGACGACAAAGTAAAGCAGTGAAAATATTCTTAGAGTGTACCAGTTCATAGCTCTGCTGGGATCTCTGTCTGCTGTCTCCCAAACTATCCCTTTAACATCCAACCCAATTTGTCAAATATATCAGTGTTAACTTCATCGCTCTGTATGTCCTGACAACCCACAAGCACATGACTTCCAACTTCATTATGTAAGTTAGTGGAGGCTAATGGCTCTACAGTGACAGCAGCATGTTTACCTTTCTCTCCGTCTCTCATTTCCTCTCAGCTTTTCGTCCGGCTTGGTGCACCGTCAGCTTGCTGCAGTATTGCGGGGGGAAAGCCTAGCGGCACCGGGATCTGTGTGAAGCTTCACAGGTGTCGACGGGGAGCTTTGAGTGATCTCCTGGAAGAAGATTTAAACTCTGAGCTCTTTAATGTGTTTCTGGGGAGGCAGGCATCTCCCCCAAGAGATGATGTCAATGGTGCCTGAAATGTGAATAAATTAGGAGTGAGGCGCTGTGTTGATGCTCCAGGAGATAACCTGGGAAAGTGGTGAGAGATTCTTCTGCAAATAGTTCCCTAAGGTGGGAGCCAGGTGAGCAAAAGAAAACTATTCATCTTTGCACGTTTAAGCAAGGCATGGTTGTGATCCCAGCCTAGGGCGGTGCGGTGGTGATTTATTTTCATCCCTCTTCGCTCTGGGTTATTTCTGCCTTGCCTCTTCGCTCTTTCTCTTCGGGTAAATTGCAGCTCTGTAATGCAGACCCCAAATGCCCTGTGTCAATACAGGCGCCACGAAGTTAATAAAATTAAGGAAAATTGCACAGATGCTGAAAGGAAAGATTGACATATCATCCATCTAGCAGAATAAAAGCCCAAATGTCTCATTAAACGACAACCAAAATGCAAATAACCACAAGGCAGGAGACCCCATCAATAATTCATGAATTGTTCCCATAAGCAACAACGAATCAATAAAATCCCCTATCCCCATCCCGATCTCGGGGAGCTGTGTGTTTTCACAGCACGGTTAAACAACAAACAAAACTTAATATGGCAGTTAGAACAAGTGGAGGAACATGAATAAAACACAAAATCGTCTTTTTTTAATGTGACCTGAAGGTCTTCTAAACAGAGTCCAGAATATTTTACGCGGGCTTTTAGTGAGGAGGAGGTTTACACTGAATCCCGCTCATGCTGGACATCCTGGTAGATTGATCTGATCTGCGCTGTCACTGCGCTGTCCTTTTCAGTGCCATCATCACTGCCATCATCACTGCCAGAATCGTCTCCTCAAAGTCAGAAGCATTTTGATGAAGATCGGCTCGCCCCGGCAGTAATACAGCAGCTTAATATTAACAGGGTGATGCTGTCAAAGCCATATGCTTCAGATACCTCACCTAGAGCCGTGCAGATGTTTAGTATGCATGAGCTCGCAATGGAAGACTGATAGCCGTCTGCCTCGGGCCTTTTAGCTTTTACAGCCTCCTCCTCCTCTGTGTGTCCCTATCATCCCTAATGATTCACTCAGGACCTGATCTGAAAATCAAATCCCAATGCAAGGTTTGGAATATGCCATTAAACAAGCAACAACACATTATACCCAGGGTCAGTCAAAGCCATTAGCGGAATTGGATCAGTTTTTAGGTTCATTACCTCTGTGTGAATTGGATGGCCTCATTGGAACATTTCACTCTCCAGACTGGTCCTGTTTAGGCCAGCCAGCACAGGTGCTTTGCCCTATTAAATCCACGCTACACTACACAAATAATTTACTCAAAGCGTAATAATTAATGGGATAGTGGTCTTTACTTCTCCTTAGAATGAGAAGCCTCAGAGGACTTTTTCAACTACTGCACATGAATGCATGGCAGTAAAAATAGACTAATTATGTGGTATCATTACAAAAGTTTAAAAAGCTTGAAAGCCTTGCAAAGTTATTTTCTTTCCAGCTGAGATTTCTAGAGTGTCATACAGAGAGTGGATGTTTTCCGCTTCTCACAATAAATAAAATCCAGCAACTCAAAATAAAAAAGACGTTTAACAGCTTTTCGGACACACTGTATGACAAACAGATGATGATATTTCTCCACCAATTTAATGTTCCACTCCAATAACAGTGTCAGGCTCACAAAGGAGATCAAAATCAATGCAGTAAATTTAATGTGAAACGACGTGAGTTAATTCAGAAGCATTATCAGTAAAAGACCTTTTTGTTATCTGAAGCAAGAAAGCACGCGAAAAATCCAGCGGTAGTTATTGACTGCTGTTTAATGGAAGTGAATGTGGCTGCATATTTCTTTCCAAGAGTTGGATGAGAAGACTGACTGACTGAATATGTACCTGTTTTTGTTTTACAGGGCTCTATGCAGCCACAGATTTCTCGGTCGAGTACGGGAACTTTCTGGAGTTACAAACTGTCATTTCTGCACTTTAAGTTCTTTGAGAGTTCATCAAACAAGATATACTGTGTTAATTATCGAGCTTTAAAGGTCTTGGTGTGTGAATCTTGTTACCTCTGGACAGAATCAGAACAGCTGTTACTGTGTTTGTATCCTAAACTGGGCTAACTGACTTCTAGCTTCATATTTAACACACAGTCTTGAGAGTGGTACCAACTGGTAGTCATTTCTCATCAAAGTCTTGACAAGAAAATGACTTTACCCACTGTTACCTGAGTAATTGCAGTACGTTCTGTGAATCTCAGCAACAAAAGGTTAAAGCTGCAACATCAGTGATTTGAAGCTTTTTAGTCTGTAAAGTAGAAACACATTCTTTACCCTGGTTCATAAAGCAGCAGTCAAGAATGTGACTCACTCAGTCGAGAGCTGATAATACTGTTGCTCGCAAAGTAGTTCTAATGTTATAAGTGCTGGGGTCTTGAGTATTTCATCTATATACAGTTCAAGTATAGACAGGAGAATAGTTATTCTTCTCTGTACTTAATGTTACAGCTCAAAACTAAACATGGTGAAGCTTCTATGCTGCTCAAATGTGCCAGAAGAACTAAGACTGGAAACTTTTAAATCGAGCTAAAAATCTGTATATTACTATTTTAGTTTTTCTTTTAAATCAGATTAATTTGATGGTTTGTTTACTGGTTCATTCTGTATTCTCTTCTTGTATGTGCTTTGACTTTTTTGTAGTTGTTTTTGTCCTTGTGCTTTTGCTCGTGGACCCTGTAAAGAAGGCTTTGGGCATGAAATGTCCTGTATAAATAAATTTTGCCTTGCCTAACCATTATGGCGCTGCTTGCATGACTGTGTTCTGGGTTACAGTTCATTTCTCAGGCACTTCTTCATTGTGCAGGTACTAAAATCTCTCTATCCCATCTAAAATGAAATTTACACAGGCCCATAAACAAAATGCTTCACGCTGAGACTCCCTACTTAAGTCAGCATCCTCGGTATTCTACTCAAATATCTGGTACAGTGCTCTGGAAAAGTCATTTAATGACAATAGAATGTAATACTTATATGCACCAAGAAAGTTATAACCTAAAGAACAACCATGTAACTGCAAAAAAATTTTAAAAAACACTGACACTGCAAATGTTATGGAGCTATATTCACACACACTATTACACCGTTAGGTTGTTACTCCTGCTTGTTTCAGGCATATTGCATCATATGTGCTATATAGCAGACAACGCAGATAGTGTTGCTACCTTTTTATATGCTCTTCTGTGCTGGAAGTCTGTGCACACTTCTGCTGGGAGAGGAGAGAACTGTGCGAGAGAGTTGTACAGACAGCCAGGAGCAAAACGCTACAACGCTGGGAAAGAGCGATTGGTTCCCAACTCGAAAACAAGATTAAGACGTTACTCTGCAGCATTTTGCTCTCAACAGAAACCTCTGATATGATTCAGTTAGATTGTATCTTGATGCAGGTTCTATTGTATTTTAGAAATCATCCCAAAGGACTTTCCTTTTTTTGGAATACTGGAGTTGTTGTTTTTTTTTTCCTTTTGACAAGTGGAGGCAAAGACCTAGAGGAGAAAAAGAGCGAGATATGTGGATACGTGCGGGCCCAGCTAGGGCTAGTAGCTCGTCCTAGTAAATGTATGCAAAGCTATTCATGCACTGCAGCTCCACTGATCCACACAGATGTACAGGCACTTACAGACGCATCAGTCTGGAAATACCAGATCGACATGCTTACATGAGATGTGTATTGATTGCACTCGAGGGTAGGATGATTACTTGCCCAAGTGTTAATTCTGTCTGACACGCCATCGAGGGGATACCAAAGCATTCTGGGTTTATTTGACGCTTTGAGGTTGCCCTGGGATTTTTTTCTGCACTCAAGCAGAAAGAATTATAGTTTAGATGTGTGAAAAAATGACATAAAAGAATGTCTGCAGGATTGCAATCACAGCGGGAGACTTTTACTGACAAATTAGTGTATACGTTTTAGGGTTTAGCTCAACATGCATAACAATTGACTCTGAGGCAACATAATGAGATTTCTATTGTCATCCTACACTGTAAAAATGTTGCGTAAATTTGCAGCAAAGAGCTGGAGGGTATGAATTATAATACATCAAAATGCTTAGCAGTGGGTTTTATATATATCTACCAATGTGGCTCCCGGGATGTATGTTAGCTGGTCAGTCCAGCACTTTGTATTGGACGGATTGCCATGAAATGATTTTTACATTGACGTTGCCCAGAGCATGAATCCTAATGGCTTTGGTGATCCCCTGACTTTTCCTCTAGTGCCATCATTGGTACATTGCCATTTTTGGTTTTGAGCAAAAAGACTCCACTATTTCCTCCGTTTGATGGAACGTGATATGTGGTCCAAATGTTCATGCCCCCACAGGACAAATTTTTGATAACTTAGGTGAACCTCTGACTTCTCATCTTGCACCATTATCAGGTTTAAATTTCAATTCAAAAGCGTTGCCAGCATGGCTGTTAGTTGGTCATCTTGATATCACTGAAAAGACCTCAAGATGGTTGTCTGAGGGGACCCACAACTGCATGCAATTTAAGTCAAACAAGAAGCGACTGAGGATCTTTGTTGTCCTATGGGAATACATTACAATTAAATGCTAATTATTACATAATTAATTGTGTAATAACACACTCTGCAGTTTTGCTGTTGCTCTGTCTTGTCTGTCAGTATCCTCTTTTCGAACTGCAAACTTCTCAGTCGTAAATTTGTATGTGCCAATTTCTCAAAACTACGTGAGGACATGAGGCGTGAGAGTGTACGAAAAGTTGGCACCTCCGCAAATGCAATGCAGTGCATGCTGGTAAATGTGCTAGTCAATGACACCAACAAAAACTGATGCCAACACCACATTTTCTGTCCGCTTCATTAACCCGGTAATTACTTGAAATTGCGTAATCGAGATAAATTGCAGTTCATGCGATTTGAATAGTTGTAGAATATAGATAAAAAAAATAAAAGTAAAAAGATATTTTGCATTAAAGCTCCCCTGATAATGCTTTTTTTTTTTTAACTGCACTTCTCCATCTTCTCTAAGTGTTGAGTGCCGTTACAGACTGACATTTTCCTGTGGTTTGCTACTCTGCAGGAAGCGAGATAGAGTGCCTCGAGATAAAACAATGTAATCAGTTATTATTGGTGTGTGTGTGTGTGTGTGTTTTGCTCAGCTGTATGCTAATCTCATCTTTTATCTATCTTACATTTTCTTTGATGGCTGACATTTATCTCCGGTTTATCTTTCATTCTCGCAGCACTCGCGGTGTCCAGGGTCAAAGCTGTCTTCCTTTATTTCCTCGATGACGAGCAAAAAAGGTTTGTCAGCTTCACCCTATCAAAGCAGAGGTCACTACGCCGAATAGACAAGGGCATCAGACACCTTTTCATTCAGCTCCCAGCTGGTTGTTGACATGAATCAGAGCATGAGCTCAGCAAAAAAAAAAAAAAAAAAGGACAGGCACAACTTGACACATGGTTAGCTTGGCAGGGATGTACGCAGTGGTGGTCCTTTTCTATTACTGCTCAGATGTGCAGTCGGAGGTGTTTATGAAACTTACGATATCAGTCTGACTGCCAAGATCACTTGCTATGCAACACAGTTTGTCAAATAAATAGCTCCCTGTGAAGTGTGTTAACGTGACGTTAAAAGAATCTGTTTCTACTTGTGTGTTGTTTTGAAATTCTCCTATAGTGCTCTGCAGAATATATTTTTATAAGCCTTAAATTCCCAAACAAAGCTTTGGCTTTGACAGCTCTAAAGATTCTACTCTTCTGTTCCAAAGTGATGCAACATCTACCAACAGTGTGCATGAGCTTCGTAGTGTGGGGAAACCTGGCCTCCTTCCTGCTGCTTTGTTTCCACCTCTGTCACTCCTCCCACCTCTCAGTCCTCTATTGCTATCTTTCTCTGACATAGCTCATTACATTAGCGGCGCCGCGTAGTTGGCATGCACACACATACAGTATGTACGCGCACACACACCTGGCTCACTGGACTATAGCTGTAATGCTGTCACGCACCGGGGGGGGGTGGGCAAAGGTTTGACAGGAGAGACAGCGGGCTGTTGCTTAACAGACAAGCGGTGAAATGCATGGCAGTGTAATTGCAATGAAGGGATAATTTGACAGCCGCTTGGTTATGATAGCTTGCAATTGTCTCATTCTCCCTGAATCCTTACACCGACACATATGCACACACACACACGCACACATACGCTGCATAGGAGCCTAACCCTTGACAGCATTAGTCATGTTCTTACACACTCAGTTGAGGTGAATGCCTGTTATTTTCTTCATGTCTGTCCCCACATTCCTCTTCCTGTGCCTCTTCTGAGGATTATAATCGGCATCAAGACATTTCAGCGCAGGACGACTTAATGCTTTTATGCCATAGTTGTAGTTATTGTTTTTCAGAGAAAGGATTCAATTCTCATTTCATCGAGACTGACAGCGCAATTCATCACTCGCAGGTCTATGCGCATGCCTTATTTAAACAATGCCAGTGCATCATTGCTCAAGGACTAAAAGAATGAGCACTGCATACCAGCCAACTACCTACATTTCATCTTGTCCTTTTTTCTCTCTCTTTCTTGGGCAAAATGAAGCTGTCTCGCCTGTGTTTCTGTCTGCACAGGCTCCTGCTCCGTGCTCCCGCTCCGCTCCGCTCAAGGACGTGGATGAAACTGAATAAAACATGACTGACATCTTGTCATCTCAGAGAGGATGGGGCTGAGAATGGGGAAGGAAATAGAAAATCTCACCTCTGCCTATTTGTCAGTATGGACATAAAGAGTGGGGGGGATGTATATGTGCAAATCGAGGAAACCTGAACCTATATTTCAGGCTGTGCCAATGTCTTGTGTAAAATGATTTCAGGCTACAATAAGCACTCGATGTGATGGAGAGTGAAAAGAGTTCATTACACTTGTCTACCAGCTGCCACCCTTCTTTTATCTCTCTCATCAGTGGTTTCTTGAGCTTATACATTAAAACTGTAGATCCTCTGATTACTCAGGTAATTGCCTTGCCTTGTCAGGGCTCTGTTAATAGTAATGCTTGTTGTCTCTGTAATCGCGCTATAATCTTCTTCTGATCTTAATCCTACACTGATCTTTTCCCTTGATAATCATTCTTTTCCTTCCATCTCCAACCCTTCTATTGCTGATTCCCTCAGTCTCTCTGCTCTTATTCTTCACTCGCTGGTTTACTTATTTATTTATTTTTTTCTTCCAGATACATCAGACAGAAAAGCTTTCACATAGTCCATCCTGACAACCCCCCATCTCAGCTGAAGTGGCATGATGTATGGCTTTACACTGGGCCATGTGGCCCCATCGCCGCTGCTGCAATCACATGGAGCTAAAGTCATGACCTGAGGCGAAGAAATATGCTGCCAACATGATGCCTGCACATGTGCTGGGGTAAGCGGATATGTACGTACAGGTGGATGCATTGTTCAGACTAGACAAAAAGGTTTGCTTTGAGTAGTGAAGTCCTGTATCAAAAGATGTTTCAAAAGCTATTTTCCAGTACAATGAGACATTTTATACCCGTCCTCATTTCCTGAAACTATTATGACCATGATCAAGATCTGGAGTGAAGAAAACAAACAGATTTTAAATGTTACTAGTGATTTGTTTACATTTTGGCTTTGGTTTAGTTATAGGTCTGTGCTATACAGTAAATATTTTGATTAATGATGACAACCATGTACTGCTGGCTCAAAATGCAACAGAAAAAATCTTGAAAAATCTTTGAAATGTGCTAAATTTGAGTAGTTGTGCTGATCTGAAAGTATTCAGATCAGTCCTGCAGCTTTTTTTATATATACAAAGCCTCCAAATGATATGATTGCTAAATTGTGCATCAAACATAGAGCCTAACATGCCAAATATCCTCAAAATTAAAAGTCAACACTTTAACCTCAAAGTCATTGTTTCAATCAAAACCCACTGTGCTGGACCTGAGCCCTCACCGCTGCTGTTGTGCCTGAACCAAAATCTTCCTCATCCATAGTGATGTATCATAAAACAGATTAATTTCTCAACGGTGATGACAATGTACGTACCACATTACTTTAATGAGGGGATCATAAAGTAAGGTAGCTTCTCAGCAAGCCCCACCCTTGTCAGTATCAGTTAGCTTCACATCAGGATTCAGAGGCTGGATGCTCAGTGGAGCCATCGAGCCAGAAGCTTTGTTTAGAATGTGTTGCCCATATTTTTGTAACACTTAGCATATTGTTGAAATGATAAACATCTTGGCATGAATGTTAAAATCGTGCACTCCTCTGTCTGTTTAGCTCTGAAACGAGATTTACTCAAATCACTTAAACTCTTTCCAACAGCTGTGCTGCTGACCTTACAAGTGAGTTGGAGGAACCTCTTCGACTCGAGCAATTAAAAGAACAGCGGGATATAGATTTCCGTTGGCTCCGATAAATGTGGTTGGGAGAATTATAATGTGTGTGACTAATGGTATGCTCACAGTATTTAAACACGGCTCTCATTAATATGCTAAGCAACTGGCGCTAGCTTTGTCTTCAGCACTCCTCCTGAGATCCATTGTTCAATGCTGAGCTCAAATGATTCACCCTCCCTATTGTACAAATGGGTGGACATACCCACTGAGATTTCACACAGTTCAAATGACTTTTACATGGTGGCACCAGATATCAAATGGATACAGAACAGCCTCTCAGGCTGCAGGGTATTATGCAGTTTCCCTAGATGATATTCAGTCCAGTCACAAAGGTAAGAGAGTTGGATTTGGAACTGTAGGCAAGAGATTTGATGGAATCTAATAATCCTCAACATCATTCCTCTAAAAGTATGAAATAGCTATAGTTAATGATGGATGGCTTAGCGATAATGTCACTCGGGGATCTGCACGGCTTAAGACCTGAACCGCACCTCCAGTCTGGCAGGAAAAAGACAACCTGCAGCATTTCTACTCTATTTGCCAGATTGGACCACTTCACTATCCATCTGTCACAAGCAGTCTATCAATTTGTTTTGTAGCCTGCCATTCAGGGCATGGTGCTGTTTCCACCACTCTTGCTGAACAGTGTTCTAATGTGTAAGTGTCAAGACGTAGTAGGCTAACAGTCAATGCTCTCGCCCTCCTCCATGTATTCATTGCCACACGGGCCCATCAAAGCCTTTACAAGTATTCCATTCTCCTTTCCTCTGGGGCCTGTGAGAGGCCTGCATATGATTACAAGCTGTGTGTGTGATCACACACATCCTGCAAGCTGTGAGATAAAGAGCAAAAAAGACATGCACGGTATACTTTACATAAGATCTGAGGCGGATCGCCATGGCAACCCTCAGCATGTTTGTAAGGAGTTAAAAACTGCTTGGTAGATCTTAATTTGCCTTGTAACATCATTTAATATTAAAAGAATTCATTAGAATCACTGTCACAGAAAGATGTCCATGTGAAAACACTGATACATGAACTATTTCTTACACTATGAATTATCATTCATCGCATCATGTGATAATGAAATTGTTCCCTTTACAATAACAACTTAAGGTGAAATAGATA
Organism: Protonibea diacanthus; assembly: GCA_028641955.1. Classification (NCBI taxonomy): domain Eukaryota; kingdom Metazoa; phylum Chordata; class Actinopteri; family Sciaenidae; genus Protonibea; species Protonibea diacanthus. Next base: position 4,976,598 of record CM053990.1, on the reverse strand, counting down.
ACAGTGTCTTGGAGCACGGCTCTCCTTAGCCGAGTTTATTGAGTGGTGGCAGACGGTGTCAGATAAAGGAGAGAACAAAGATCAATAATCAAGGTCTATCACAAACAAAAAGCCTCACTGTGTCTTTCTATCGCATACTGGAACTGACGGCTTCCATATATATTTTGACTAAATAACTGAATGAGTGGTTGCAAATACGGCCACTCCTATGAGACGAGTTGAAAGGTTTCTTCGTCTGATTGAAGTTAAGGAGGGATTCACCTTAAGGTAGACGCTAAATAATTCATTTCGTGTATCACATGAATTTGATCTTTTGCCAGCGGCAGCCGGTATGTAAACAGATGCTGTCAGATAAGCATTCATGCCCTTGAGATGTTGTGTTGTGTTAATAATGTTTTATCAAAACTGATACTTGTATTTTTGTTTTGCTTGAGTGGGTGTCACTGTCCTGTGCATGGCTAAGACTGGGGCCATTATGATAAGTGCACCACTTACTGTAAAAAAAAAAAAAAAAAAAAAAACTGTTAAGACCTTTCCCCGGGAGACTGCAGCTGCATCGTCAGCCATCTTGCCTAGCATGGTGCATCGAAGCAGATGACGCCACAGTTATGAGAGTAATTTTTCATTTGATTTGAGAATTCCACACTTGGTTCGGCGCGGAGAGGCTTTTGAAGCGTTGCAGTGTTCACCTAGCCTGCAGAAACAAAACCTGTGAACCGTGTACCAGTTCACTCACACAGACAACAAGGTCAAAGAAACTTGACTCCCTTGCAGCATAACTCACCTTCAGAATAAACAACTCCTTTCTGCTTAGATGGATGAAAACAGGTGTTTCCTTGCCTGGCTTTGTCGTCTGTCCACATGAGTTGATTTGATTGATTTAAGGTGAACATTACCAGTGAAGTTAGAGCTCTTTTGGCTCCATTAATATGACAAAAAGTCATGATAAGAAACCATCAAGTTGAAATCCATCTGATTATCATGACAGACTTCATTAATCAATGTGTATTTGTTAAAACTTGAGCTCAAGACTATTTATGGATACTTTCTGATTCTCCCACACAGCATGCTTTGGACGTAACAGTTTGTTTTTACTCTACAACTGCGCTTCCACTCTCACGAAGGCTTTAACAGTATTTATGTTTCATGATGTCTTTTGCAATTTCTGCACTAATTCCGTGCCAATGCATCCGTCTTGAACAGTTTGAGCAAATGTTGGGCGAGAGAGTGGATCTGTTTGCGCGTATGTTCACGTTTTTATAAATATCCTCAGCTATGCACAGTCATGCAGTCAACTCGTTGTTTTGTCTTCCTCTGTTTCCAATTTGCTTTGTCAGGTGATGATTAATAATTCTTTATCTTAATATAATATTCAGCCTTCACAGTGTGTCTGGAAAATGACAGCTCCCAATCAAACCTTACTTAAACTGTTGGCTTAAACCATTTAGCCTCATCTGACCTCCATCCCACACAATCCAAATGTAATTTGTGTTGAATAGAGGTCAGTCGCTTCGTATTAGCCAAACGACATTTTAAAATTTAGATTCAAATTAATTTGTTCTGCAGACAACCACAAATTCCACTGTCTCCCTCCGGCTGACAGCCATTGGCATCCTGCAGCATCAGGAAGGCTGCTGAGGTTGTAAATACATCATAGAGTTGTCATTTATCTCAATAAAAAAAAGAAAGTGTGCCTTGAGAGTTGCTCATCTAAACTGCAGCACGCAGCAAACCAGCTCTGTCGAGACAGGGATATTCTCAGCAGCTGGCATATGGAGGAGATCGAGACTGAGACAGGCTGAGCCAGTACAGATGGAGCTCCTCGTTGTTCATCAACAGCACACATTCTGCGCGGTCTCATGGGAGCCGGAGTGGAGAAGAAAAAGGCTTGCTGTGTAATAAAAGTTTTGCTGGAACCAAACAAGTATCACCCTCGATAATCCACTTTTAATTGTGGAGCTTTTAGTTACAGTGCATGACAGTGATTGGGAGGATGAATTAATTACTGTTATTTTATTCATTTTGATGACCCCAAACTGACAAGAAGTATTCAAAACTAGAAAATACTTTGGTATTATTTAACCTTTTGAGATATAGATGTTGTCTGTTTGTATTGGAAAATCATTTTGTGCGTCATACCACAGACTGTCGCTGAGAATAGAACTGTGTTTAACCATTTATCTTAAGTTTCAGCTAATTAGTTCAACTTCTGTAACAATCTGCTTTGTTTTCAATGTAATCAATTGAAGACAATTTAACTTTATCACGGATTACTCCATATTTTCTCAATTTTTCATAAAGAGTGGAGTAAGTTTATTCAGTAAAGTGTCCAAGAAACTTAAATGGTGTCGTTTTGAGCTATCATTAGCTTCTCTAGTATGAAAGATGTATAAGAACCTGGCAAACTATTATGTCCATTAACAAAACTGGACTGATTTATATTGTTTCTATTTATATTGTTTCGATTTTTGACATTTGATGTCTTTTGATGGCACACTGTACCATTGTGACAGCAAATAAAATCCTCAGAAGTAGAATATACTGCAAAGAGATCATCCTTCTGATCCTCATAATCTGTCCAAATCCTTGGTAACAATGCTTCTCCATTATGGAACTAGAAAACATGAGCATTACAAGTTTTTATCCCAGAGGTCTCTCTGCTAGTCTGCAACATTCATGGGACTGCACAGTTGTTGCATAGGCCATTGTTTTTTATCACCACTAACAGTTTCCATATTTATATTACATTGTGTGTTTATAGGCGCCTAATGAAACGCATGTTGTAAAAGAACAGTCACCCCTGAGGTTCCAATCTGATGACGCTGGCTGCTTCCGTAATGGACTGCTCCAGTAGGTGGGCCAGTAAATTAATGACTGTAAAACGACTCATCTCCAATAATGCAAGCCGGCAACTCGTTGCAGTAGGAGAGAAATGAGAATCAAATGGAGTCGTAGTGTATCCTCCCTCCTACTCTCTCCTTTTCCAGTCACTTTACCACCCCCGCTCATCTATTGGTCCCCACAGGAACCCCCTCCTCAAAAGGAAAAAAAAAAAAACATTTCTCATGTCATTTTGTCTTTTACAATCCACTTCATTTGGAGGCTTACAAATTCTATTAGGGTGATCTTGTGTGCATTGCACGGTTGCTGCAGGGGAGAGAGTAGAGGGAGGGCTGTCTGTGAGCAAGGGGGGGCAAGCCCTTAATACTAATAAACGAGCCCGGCTTTCCCTCCCTTGTCCTGTGAGATGGGAGGGAGAAGGGGCAGAGTAATTGGAAAATATCCCTGCCTCCCATCCCAGAAAACCCCCCATCCCTACACACACACACACACACACACCATCCCCTCTCCACGGCTTAACCAACCACTCTCTGCCGCACAATGAAATCCACAGTCCCCCGTTTTCATTTTAAAGTTTAGAAAAGAGAAAACAATTAGTCTGATTTCAGGAGACTCCGCATGCAGGAGGAGGGGGGAAGGGACAACCAAGGTTAACAAAAGGACGCAAGATATTGTATGAGGCTTTCTGTGACATGCAATCTCTAAAGTGGGATTGAGGAAGAGCATGGAAACACTCGGTGGACGCTGGATTCAGTCTGAAACTCTATGCCCTGGAGTGATGGAGGTAATGTTAACGACAATCCAAGAGACAAGTGAATTCTTGCTTTGCTTTCCATTGATGATGTGAATGGAAACAATGAGCGTGTTATTCATATTTACAGTGCAAACTTGAGAAATATGAACACAAGGCAGAGCAAGTGATCCATGTCCAAGAATAATTTACACAGCAGGCTGTCCAAGAGTGTGACTCTTACTTTAATTTGAAGCCTTCATTATTCATGACTTTGACGTAGTAATAGCAGAAATCCTGCAACACATGGCCCCCAACCTCACAGTCCCTGCATGACTGCATTATGTTAGAATTGAAACCACATGCTTCTATCAGGACTCGGTTGTACTTAACACGAGTAAAGCGTGCTGAAATCATTCTCTTTCATCTCAAGTGGCTGAACTTGATGTTGAACTTGTCGTCTCATGAATTAGTTAGAGGTGAATGTTTCTGTAATTGAGCTGTAGATGTGCCGTTCAAATGATGAGAATACTGTGTACTTTTGTTTGCAGCGTATTCCTATCTGACAACATCATTAGTTTAAGATATGTTGTTTTAGTAGGTCAGCCATCGTTTTCAATATTCCTGCTTGTCATTCCAGGAACATATCAGCAGCGTTTTATTTTGGTTCCACATTTCTACAGTATAGGTAAACATAGTGGCATGTCGGCTTTGAGTTATTTTCTGTTCCCGTCTCCTTTTCATGTCTTTCCTGTGAGATTATATTTGGAAGCGATTTTGATTTATTTGCTCAGATGACAGATAGGGAAAATTACAGTATTTCTCTGAGCTGCGAGGAAAAAAAAGAACAACAGCTTAAGTGCATCAACTCATCTACTGAAATAAAGAACACAGGTAAATGATCTCCTCTCAGAGCTGAAACATGCAGCGAAAGGTCATCCTCTGCATTTCAAATGAGGGGGAGTTCATAAAGAGACCTTCAGAGCAACTGACATCAAACCCGGGCATATATTTAAAACTGAACAATTCAGCTGTTGAACAGAATCCAGTCAATACTCCTGTGTTACAGTTCAGATAGGAAAGATGCCGTGAGGGCCATCTAGATATTTGTTTGTTCACTTAGTCAATAGGCCCTTTTTCACCACAAACACTTGTCATGTTGTTATTAATAACATTATTAATGGCTCAGTTCTGGTCAAGTGTCCCAATAAGTCATGACAGCGTGACAGTGAGCCAGCAGCACCTGGACCCTGAAACTGCAGCAGCTAAATAGATCTCAGCCATAATTCATTTTATTATTGTGCCTTCCCCAGTTGTAGTATTTATGACAATGTAAAAATACTTTGTTAGAAGTGAAAATTCTTCATTCAACCTACTATCAAAAAATAACCCTGTGTCAGATATATTATTAAATATGACATTATTAGATGTTAATGCTGAGGCACCAGTGTGTTAATAGCATTTTAATGTTGCAGCAGGTCAAGGTGAAGCTAGTCTATATATGTATATACAGGGGGGTCAGGCTCCAGTGCATGACAAGATAAATCTGGGTGGTTGTTTTTTTTCTTCTTTCCTACATCATTAATCATCCCACAAAATTCTGTTTAATGAATAAATTACATTTATTTTTCAGGGACTTTGCTGCAATCGTGGCTTCTTTATTTGAAATATTGAATAATTTTGCCTCTTTAGGACTTATGAAGTTATTTAAACAAAACCGTTGGAGAGGGGAAATGTGGTGGGACTACTAACAAGTCATCTTAACCTATCAGACGTGCAGACAGAAGTTCCTGCTACAGTAGCCGATGTCAGTGTATGAATGTTTGGGTGAATGAGATATGTGGCGTAAAATGCCTTGAGTGGTCAGAAGTCTAGAAAGTCCATTTACCATTTAAGCATATAATATGCTTTTTTTAATGTGATGTGTCTTAATGTGAGCAGCTGCAAGAACTGTCAAACAAATATAGTGTATTAAAATCAAATATTTCCCCCTGAAATGTCATGAAGGTGAAGCAGTAGTAAAATGGAAATACCCAAGTACAAATGGCTCAAGGTAATGAAGTACAGAACATGAGTAGCTTGTGAAAATAGAATATAAGGTATAAAATATTTTATGTTTCCTTATATATGAAAATTATGTAACATCCCATCAAACATTGCCTTGTTTTTTTAGCTCTTCATATTGCCAGTATACTTAGGTCAACTTGATATAGATTATATTGGCATTCCCATAGCAACCGGTGTGTAATTATATTGCAATCAAACCTGATTTAAATGATTTGAATCATCATACATAATCAGTACGTTGCCTGAAATGCATGTCCGTTCCTCGTTCCTCTGATGGTAAATGTGAGTCTTATCCAATGCTCAAATAGCCAACAGTGACTGATGAAGCGAGGCAGCTGAAGAACCATGAGCTAAGAAGATTTTGACAGGCCCCATATATTAAAACCAGAGAGGCTTTTCAATCCATGCTGTAATTATCAGAGGTACAGGCTTCAATCATATTGATCATTTATAATCAATCAATCCAATTCTTTGAAGACGCATTCCTCTTCAGTGAAGTGCCTCATATTATTCTGTGGTACTGTAAATGCTGCTCCTTTCTTTAATCTGACAGTGGGGACGCGTTGACACTTAATAATTTAGGTCAGTTCTTGAACAGGGGGGGTCATGTGCCACAACTTAGCAGTGAATACGCCGTTCGCTTATCATGTATTAACATGCACTTTGAGGGCATTTGATGAATATTAAGGCTCCCCACACTGAAGCCACTGAAAGTCCCCCACATTACCTTAAGATGAATAGCATAAACAAATCATATTTGCCAAAAGAATATAAAAAGAAAGAACAAAGTGAGAAGAATAGATAGTGCTCTATCTAACTCTGCAGAGCTACAGAGGGGAATATCTAAGTGAGGTCTATTGTTCTTCACTCACAGTGCAAGTAATAAGGGCTATTATAGGGCTTGTAGGCAGACCTGTAGGGGGAGGAAAATGAGCTCATTCTTGTATTGAGAATCTCTTTGTAGCCATAAGTACCCAGCAATTCAACTTGCATTACGCAAGTGTCATTACATCCCACTCGAGTCTCCCTCCTGACAAGTAGAGATAATAATGGTAAAGATGAACACAAATAAGATAAAGGTAGAAGATAGTAACTGGCAGGTGTGAGATAATATGGGGATGTGTATGTTTCTATTTTGCGAATCTGATTCTCTAATTACCACCATCTGCTGTTTGAGTAAAACGCTGAAAAGGAAAAGAGGGAGCGAAGCGTTGCGTTCTGACTTGGCAATTAAAGATAAGTAAGTACGGTAACAGGAGACATGCATTTTGCTTATTTCCAAGGTAACGCACGTTACAGCACGGTCGGCCTGTGATTGAGTTCTCCCGGGGGCTTCATCCTGAAATACCTGCACGTAAACCTGCTTATCTGAACCTTTTGGTTCAGTGTGTTTTCTACTGCATTTCAGCAAATATGCTTTCTTGTTCTACAGTTCCCTTTCTTCTAGTTTCTGTTTTTCGTTGTTGAAAATCACAGATAGGGGGTCAGGGGATCACTATTATAGCTGGTTGGATAAGCTACTTTTGGAAAGGACCAGCTTTGACCCTTTTATTGTGCTGAGAATTGTTGAGTCAGGTGGTCAGGGGCACTGTTAATGGCCTAATGGTCATCGTTATCATTATTCAGAGTAGTTCATCTAATACTGGTGTTGCCAAAAAGGTGTTATAAATCATATATTCCTCTTGTTGCCAAAATACAGGTCCTATTTTCAGTTTATCAAATCCCCAGACCCACAGTCTTGTGTGACAGTGAATGGAGCTGTGGAGGCAGAGAAAGTTTGGGCAAAGGTGTAATTAAAGCTGATTATGGTGAGGCAGAGGGGAGGGGAGGGCAGCACATTTGTCTTCCCTACCTAATGAGTGGAGGCCAGCAGAGCTGAATTAGCTGCCTCGCTGTCGTCTCTCCCGTGCAATGCCACTTTGTCACAAGGACGCTCCTCCTAGAAGATGAGATGGGGTCAAGTGCATGTGTATCCCCTGGCATTATTCTTACAGGCTGCTGGGGTCCCTGTTCCACAGGGCACTGGGAATTGAGGCACTTTAGCAAGCTCTGAGCCACACCACTCAGCCTCTGTATCATTAAACCAGGCTAAAAATACACAGCCCACCCGTGGTCCCGAGTTCGCAGAGGACCAGTTCATTGCCACGCTGAAACAATCGCTGAGTCCTGTTCATGAGAGGTGTGACACCATCATTTTTCACTCCCTCTTTAAATCTGATCAGTGTTATGAGGCCATGGCAATACAGTAACACCATGCTCAACAAGCTGTTATTAAGTGCCCTTCTCTTTCGCCCACTAATTCATTTGATCATTATTGATACCACTACTACCATAAAAATCCCTACCATTGTGCTCACACTGTTATTAATGCTCATCCCATGGGCATTAAGGGACTTAGAAATCAATATGTGTAGGTAGCTGGAGTGACATGTGCTACACGGCTGCACTCCGTTGGATGACGAACTGTGAAACTACATATTTACAGCTACAACTGATTATTTTTAGAATCAATTTATTCTCTCATTTTTTGCATAAAATGTCAGAAAATAGTGAAAAATGCTCAAGGTGACATCTTCAAATAGTCCAAAGTCTGTTAAATCAGTTGAATGAATGTTCTTTTTTTTAAGAGCTCCCAGTTAGAGCACCTTATTTGTTACTCTAATAATAGTTCATATGCAAGTGTGTTAATCAGGCTAATAAATCACCAAATATACATTTCATTAACTGTATTTGTACTCCAGTACTGATGTTCTTTTGTGAATCTGATGCTAGCCTTTGAGGAGACGGTGCTTTCCAGTAACAAGCTGAACAACTTGCGTTAAAGTGACCTCCTTGAAGCGGGCTTAACAGCTCCACGGCTGAGCTGCGAGCGCATTCATTGCCTCAAATTCATGCATGCATTGTATGGATTTTGAGTAACTGCACTCTTACATAATCATGTTTTTTTTCTGTGAAGGGCAACACAAATCAATACAATAAATCATGCAGCAGTCATGGATAAGTTACTTCATGGTTACTTGTTGGCTCAAATGTGAAATGTTTAAATAACTGTATACAGCAAGACAGACCTTTAAGCTACGTCTTCATACATTCATATTTTGGTGCAATGCAACGGGCACTGCAACATCATGGTCCACAGGTGCAAGTAATTACAGTCTAATGAGATAGTCTGATTAAGAGGGTTGGATGACTAAAAACCGAATGCAGAGACCCGGCTTTGTAAATCTTTTCTCCAAGTGTCGAATGGAATCGCTGAAAATATGTTTATTTATCATTTCATTATTCATAGCTGCAGCACTCTAAGGTCACATTCTCTGTTAGTGTTTGTTAAATGTGGAAGGGGGGGGGGGCAGACAAAGGGGTACGATGAGTTAGGTGGCCCCCGGGTGTCCCCGAGGCAAAAGCTTATAGTCCTTTCATGAGCCAAATGATAATCTGACACCTGAGCTGGCTGCATATATCTACAGAGGGAGACACGTTCAGCCCAACGTGTTGAACTGAAACAGTGAATGCATGTAAATGAACGGCGTGTTTTATGCTCACTTGTTGCCTTGTTCAACACAAATAATGACTCACCAGTGTATTGCAGTATCAGCATTTGTAGGTGTCACTGCCATACTTTTTGAGTTTCCTGTGTGTTTCAGTAATTATGCAAATAAATGCATATTTTAACAGCTTTTCTGCTACAGTAGAGATTCATTAAGTAATAAGCAACCATAACAGCAAACATTTTTATCAACAGCTATGATTACATACACGCATTTATCACTTCATACTTGTATTCACACATTTTTGCCATAAAATGTTCACCAAACAACAACAACAACAAAAAAAAGGCGTTTGAAATGATTCTCGGTGTGTGAACCGGCTTCGTCTGGCTCACATTCTGCTGCGTTCCCGCTCACACCGTCTCTTTATTGGAACTCGGAGCCTTACCAAATGTCCAGAGACAGCACTATTTGCGCCGAGGAGGAAGCGTGCAGCCTGTAAAGCGGCACTGCGGCATCGCCGTATCACTGCGCCCCGGTCCCCCTTCTCCGGGATCCTGAAGCTCGGATCTGGGGAGAGCAGGAGGAGATACCCTATGGTTTTTTTCCCCTCCTTTGCGGGATTTATTTTGTCAGCTCCAAACCTTCTTATGCTTTATCTTTTTACATTGACCGAAGGCCTGCAACTTGTCCGGACGGTCCCTCCCCACTCGCAAGGGTTTGCATTTCTTCGTTTTGCATGACGTGTCTTGGAGCAAAAAAAAAAAAAAGAAGAAAAAAAAAGAAAAAAGAGAGAGAGAGTGAGAGAGAGGCTTGCTTTTGTTGTATGTGTGTGTGTGTGTGTGTATCGTACAGTGGAAAATGAAGCTTGGAGAGCCGGAGCAGGAGGCAGTGCCAGTCCGCTGCTGCTGTTGTGGGCTGGACTGGATTACAGAGCCTGAGATCTCTACTGACAGCACAGGCAGACAAAAAGGGACTGTGAGCGAAGACAAGGGAAAGAGTCTTTTACTGAGCTCGAAAAGCCAGGGCGAGTGCTAGAATACAGTTTTTCCTCCAATAAGCGATATTTTGGGAGCTATTTGTGCAGTGCGCGCGCGTGTCATTAGATAAGTGCTGGCACGGGGCATCAGGTTAAATGCATAGGTACAGAGGGAGGTAAAAAACAAGAAAGATTTAGCAGCGTAATTATAGTAGAGGTGGATTTACCCTTTTTGGATTAGAAGGCAGAACATCTGCATGGAAGGAATATTTCTGAAAGGTTGCAGCATAGTTAAATGTTGGCATGCTGGCTTGTTGGATGTGCCTTTGTTATGTATTCATTTGATTATAAGCCTCTTTTTCTTTCTTTCTTTGCAAATGGCTTTAATATTTAAAACATTTGTGACTTTGCAGGGTGTAGCAGGGCATTGGGGACTTCACGTATGCTGCAGAATCCAGATGAGCCCACAATACATGACAACCTGTGTCCAAGGAGACAATGTAAAGTTGAAGATGGTGGTTGACTATGACAGATTGGTTTTGGTTTGTGTGGTGATGCAGAAAAAGGTGTGATTCCTCTGTGTTTGGAATATTCACCAGCGTTTGAAGGCTTGATTATTCAGGGGGAAGCTTTATATATGCCTGCAGTTTGTTGATCCAGTTTTCTTTCCACATAGAATACCATTTCTATGATGTAATGGGTGAGAATTGATATTCTGGACACATAGAGAAGCCATATGTGTGTTAGACTACATTGCCAGAGTGACTTTAGTGGCTCTAGGCCTAGACTGTAGGCTATGCCTTGAGAATGATCCAGAATAAGACTGCAAGCTGTTGAATGTTGCATCGTAATATCATAAAGCAGCCAGATGCCTACAGTGTCAGACAGTGAAGGTATGCCCTGCTAAGCTCTATAGTTAAGTGCAGACTGGGATTTCAAAGGGTCTCGACATTTGTCATGATTTCTTAACACTGTGTGTAAAACCTCAAGGACATCTCCCCTGTTCAGTGAGACCTGCTTTCATTCATGATAGAGAGAACTATTACTGTTTTTGATGTGTGGAATATTCATTCAATATTTGAATGAGCTGTTACGTCCAAGGTGGTATTTTGAAAGAACTGAGTGGTGAATTGAAGTTGTCATGATGAATGTGTTAATTAAGACAATTTTTTTTGATGGATTGCTACCAGACGGCCAGAATAGTTTTATTCAAGAAGAGCTTTCAAGTTACTACTCTTTCTTTTACGTGCATAGTAGACCTGTTGTACAGTTTGTAGGTAGCTCAGAAGATGTTACATTATGCATAATCAATGATTTTTCAAAGTAATTAATTGTGGAATACGGATTTCCTCTTCGCGTTAACAAAAGTTTGCCATATAAATGAATGCAATTAGCAAAAAAAAAGAAGTGGAAGGATAGATTGTACTGACCGTTAATTGTTCTAAATTCAACGTTTTAACGCTCATGCTTAAGAGCAGTGAGTTTAACCAACGTAGTGTACACAGTCGAAATTAGCAGATACTATGCCAAAAACAAGAAGTTCCTGTCGAGAGGCTCAAGACACCAAGTAGTCAAAGTAAAAATTCTGGTCCATAATTAAAGAAATCATTAAAAAGACAGTTTAGCTTACAAGCTTGGCAAAAGCTTCAGAGACATCAGTAAAAGAGCATTTACAACACATAATCATCTCATCTCAGGGCTTAATGACCTGGCAGTGATGAAAACACAGTAAGCTTAGCAGATGAGACTGTAGCCACCCTAATAAAACATTCATCTTGCATTATGTGGAATGGCAGTAACCTTCTGTAGAGTATACAGCACCTTTTTGGAAAATGGCTCATTGACTAAATGCACAGTTGAACTTGCTGAGTGAACATGTTGCAAATGCGCGCTCTCTCTCTCTCTCCCCCTCTCTCTGTCTTTATCTTGCAGGAAGGAGAGTTTGCTGACCTTGGGTAAGAGGAGCAGGTTCCTGAAGAAGAAAGATGTGGCGTCACCTGCTCAACTCACCATGGCGGGACATGTTCACTGAGCAGATATTTGCTTTAACTTGAAAAGCTCTTCCTCTGGCGGAATTGACAGCTCGGTGATAACGTGTTTAATAGATCATTTTACACCTCTGTCGTAGGATTTGATGGACTGCCTTTGGGGATCTTTGCTCGGAACCTAGCTTGGTTCAGTGACTCAATGTGATTTTGAGTTCTGCTAAAAGGCTTCATCTGTTGGATATTACATGTTTACCTTGGATCTAATACATTGAAAACATTCGCTTGGATACTGTGAAGATTCTCTTCGGGGGTGGTTTTCACACAAGAGGAGGTCAAGCAGTGCCAGTGTTTGGCCCTTGAAGAGTTTGATTCTCTATAAGAGGAGGGTTTACCTGGATGTTTCCTATGAAGGACATGGATGGCCCTCGATCTAGCGGCATCCGCAAGAAGAGGAAGTCAAGGTCAGTGAGGGATCGAGAGAGGAGATCAAATGGGATAAGGAACAACCATGTTAAGGGCTCCGTCTTTCGCTTCTCCTCTGACTCGGAACGGGAGGGCGGCAGGGAGCCCTCCTCATCCCGCCCTCGACCTCCACGAAGAAAGCGAAAGGAGTCTACTTCTGCTGAAGAGGACATCATCGATGGCTTCTCCATCACGGGGTTCGTGACCCTGGAGGCTCTGGAGGTGAGTGCTGAACCGGAACCGCCTTCAAACCTTGTGTGTGTGTGTATAAGTTGCGTGAAAATCCAGCTGAAAATCTTTTAACACTGTGTCAAGGAAAAAAAAAAGTTTATTATTGTGTGCCTTGCTGACTGGGTCGTTCCAGCGTTTTGGCTGGTGTGTATGCTGGAGTTGAACAGATGTATCTTTAAATGTAGTGCTGCAGCCAGAGATTACTATCTGTGTCACAGAGAGGCTGTTGTTGTTGTGTGTACTGCTCTGGATTTGTTTTCACAAGAGTTTTCCAGCAAAGCCTTAACACCAGATGAGGGATGTTCAGCTATGGGTGTAGTGGCTGTCGTGCCTTTGTACACTTTGGAGTGAAAAAGCAATTTGATCCATGTTACAGCAGTTTATTCAGAGTGGGAGTAATTTATTATGCACTGGCTATCCATTTTCCTTGGAATGCGAACTGGGCACAGGCTGCCTTCCAACAATATAGTTCTGAATTATGACTTACACAAGCAAGCATTTTATACACACAGCGCAACTGCTACATTTTTCTATAATGCTAACTTACAGATGGGTGACAAATAAGTAGGTGTTGGCCTGCAGAACAGCTTCACTGCCCGATGGCGTAGATCTGACAAGTTTTTGGAGCCTTTCTTCCCTCAGTTGGTGTTTTTCGGTGATGGTGGTGGAGAGTGCTGTCTAACACATACACACACATCGTTTTCCTTCTCTTTCCAGACTCTTTCAGTGTTGTCATACCATTCAGAGCCTGCTTTGGCTTCTATGGAAGCTGCACCCTTGTCTTTGTCAATGTCTCTGCTTGTTTATTGAGGCGTTTGTTGATCTTGTATGTCATTTTTAGGTCTTGTTAATTTCACAGGAATCATTGCCTGTCTACAAGTATTAATTTATAGATATTCCAGCATAAATTTTAGAGCTTTTAAGGAGCTTGTTTTTACTGATCTTGTTTCAGCGGGATGTGAAAGTAGTTTGCATCTTTACAAGGTCAGATTCTTGAGGGTGGGGAGGGGGGTGTCCTGAGATAACACAGCCTGACTCGCACTTTCTAATATATGCAGTGTGATACCAATCTCTTGTTCATTGGTGTGACCCATCTCAAGGATAAGAACAGTAGCACTTGTCGTCACTGGTATCCCTTTGTTCAAAACTCAAGAGTATCTCTCTGTCACATTTTTATCATTTTTTTTTATTCAGAATGATTCTTTTTCAGAAGTCATCTCCTTGTTTTATTTGACCTTCTTTCTGTTGTTCTTTCCATTGACGTTTTTTTTTGTGTCAGGCTGCTGAAGGGCTGCTATTCACAGTTTGAATGTCGAGTTAGATGACAAGTTAGAAATCAATGTGGGAAAGTTTAGAGCAGCTCTTGGGTTTGCAAGGTCACTGTACGTAAAATGAATAAGCTAAAAAGAGGTTTGTTTTCATTGTTCAGCTCCGTTGTTTGCCTTTCCATTAACTTTTGACCATTTCAGTTTGTTAATCATAATCACCACAGTTAAAATCCAATTGGCCGTTAAAACGTAATATGAACTCGTTTACATTTTAATCAAAACATCCAGAATATGATGTTTTATTTCTAGTCATTTAATGACTTTAAATGAAAGTGGAAATGATTCTGTACCCTTTGAAAGCCTGACTGTAAAAGATTTACAGTGTGATGTACATTAGCTTATTATTGCTACAACATTGTTTCAGCCTTTTACTGCAGTCAAGTGAACAAAAAACAGACTAATAAATCAAAATATACTGCAGTATCAAACTACATTAAAATCAGATCTCAGTGATTTAAGAAGCTGCTTTTTTTTTACCAAACAATCTTGTGACAAACTGGGTAACAAAACTGCACAGAGCTCAAGTGAGAGCAAGAGAAAAACAAACGATACTTGTGCTTGTGTGCGAGTGCAAATGTGTAGAGCCAGGAGTGTTTTTGTGAGGATGTGACAGAACTCATTAATGCAGTATCATCTCACAGGAAAGTGCAGGGAGATGACAATATTGTATTGCATTACTTCTTACAGTTATGGGTCCCAAATGTAATGACAGCCTTAATAACTGAAGCTGTGTGTGGTGATTCATATTTCTGTACAATCACTCAAAGTAGGATCTGGGCTATCACCAACTCCATTATGTTGAAGATAATAATAAAGATGTAGTGCAGTGCCCCTCATGCTGCCTTGAGCTTGCCCACTTTTTGTCCAGATTCATGTGGTCCAAACTGTGCTTTATGCTTATTATGATGATAATCTGCAGATGATATCCTCGATTAAATGATTGTTTGGTCCATAACGTGCCAGGAAATGGTGGAAAAAATGCCCATCACAAGTCTCCAAGTGCAAGGTAGTGTCTTTAAATGTCTTGTTTCTGTCCAAAGCCAAAGATATTTAGTTTACAATTATATTAAACAGAGAAAAGCACCAGTTTCCTGCATTGGAGAGGCGGCCGATTGATTTACTGACCAATAGATTCAACTCTAAAGAGAGCAGAATGGATTTACTGTTTATGAAGCTTTAAAACTGGCTAATAATAAATATGATATCAAACAGAGCTGTGAGGCGCTAAAGTCAAGCTTGTGACTGAAAGTTCAGTGGGTCAAATGTCTGGATCAGCCCTGGAGATGTAAGAATGAGATCCCCTGAGTGAGCCACTTGACCCCCCACTTACTTTCATTATAGCTATTCAGAGGCCGACGATAAAAGATCTGTTTTAGTTGGCAGCTCTCTGATGCGACTGTGTTTAAAAAAAATTAGGACTGAGGGTGAATTAGGAAGTTACAGCTAAAAATAAGAACAATTTGCCTGGTTAAATAAAGGTCAGATGTTAAATGTCCCCCTGAAATGCCTCGGAGATGATTACTGAAGAGCTTTTTAAACTGATTGCATCAGAAAGACTTCTCAAAATGACAACCCGCCTGCTGAATCTTTCAGGATAGTTTTTCTCTTTGAACTTCAATTATGGTTCAGACTTATCAGGGCTTTTCTTGCATCTCACTGCCGCCATAGTTTAATAACCTGATTTTTATTTATGGAATACTTTTCAGCGTCATTTTCACAACAAATCGTACTTCTCTCCCCCCACTCGTATGTGATATTTCAGTCTTTGCTGCACTGCTTCACAACCCTTTCTCTGCAGTTTGTCTGTCTGTGTCCCTACCACAATGTTAAAAGTTTCTATATGGTGTATATATGGAAGTACGCACAAGCATATCACAGCAGGAGCGGCTCTTTTTCTGTCTGGGTAAAGTTAAATTCTGATGAGGTCAGACCCCTGGAGGTATATGCTAGTGCTCTCCATCTGTCACCACAGTGCTAGAGCAACACTGCTCCCAGGCCTGCTTTTCATGTGCATGCTGATATCTTAGCTTTGCATTTCTCTTTCGCAGTCTCTGGGCTGAAGCGTCCATGATGAGGCTCTTGAGATACTCAAATAGTTTTTGGTAGATGTTCTACAACATATTGTTTCTTGATTACTGAGCTGTTTGTTGGTGATTCAGCTTCCAGTGGACCTGCCCATGTTGGATGTCGGATAGGAATTTTCTGTTGGAATGAAACTTGATCATCAGCTGGAGGAAGCAAGTTAGAAATCATAATACTGCTAGTTGGCGTTCCTTATTTGCTCTCCCTCTGATCAGCATCAGTCAGTCTTCACCTGCAGCCAAATCTTAATGTGAAATGGTGATTATCTTTCCACTTATGCAGGATACAGGATGTGCTTCTAAAATACACACAGTGCAAGTTAATGATTGTGTAGCTGCGAAAAGCCTTCAGTAAAATCTACCATTATGGTAGTTTCCAGGATCATGACTAAGAAAAGCTTTTTGTCCATATATCACTTGAACTGTTAAGGTTTAAACAGAATATCTCTGTCATAAATAAGACTATTCATACATGGATGGCATTGAATTGAAAATGTGAGCACAAAGCAAGGCTACATAATAACTGCATAGCGGTGAATAAATAGATTGTGTTCTTTATGAGCATATGGTTGGTATTTTCTTCTTGTCAGACATAGTACAAGAAGTCAAGGTATAGCTCTGAGGCATTTCCATATTCTTTTATTGAGCAGAGGAAACTCTATGTTTCCTCTGGGTGCATTCCTGGATAGCAGATTTAATGTATTGATGCAAAGCAGATATTTATTTATTACGGGCTTATTAGTGTAGTCATTTCTACAATACCTAACGGACCACTGAACATTTGCCCACACGTTTTTCCATGTGTCAGAATTTGAGCACAGTGTGCTCATTTTCCCAAATCAAATGCTTTCACTTTAAATTGAGCAAGAAATTACAAAAGACATATTGAGGGGTGTTCATTCTTTGCACTGAGACCAGAGTACACAGCAGCGGCGGCGGCGGTGGCGGCAGTCCTTTTTGAAGGAGTTGGTTTGGAGACAGATTTTTATTGAGAGAGGGCCGAGCAGCAAGCTATTACAGCACTTGAAGAAATTGCTAAATTATTGAGTGCCTTCTCCTCTAAAACCTCTGCTGTGTTTCACCCAATTCACTTGAAAGGTGTCCCTAACCTCGGTGTGCCCCAAATGACCAGACTTGATTTAAAAATGTTACCTTTGTTAATCTCTCTGCTCCATTATTTCCTAATATGTAATAGTCTCTGATGTCTGATATCTTTCGACCATGCATACATGCATAGCTAAATTCTCCTCTGCGTCTAATCCAGACTTGATCAGGCTCCTGTCCAATCACAGGCTTCCTTTCACTGCTGTTCAATATTGTGCCTAAAGGCTGGACTGACTCAGTGTTTTTTAACTCGCATAACAACACCTCATCTTCTTGCTCAGCAGGTTAACAGCAGTCTATTACATGATTGACTGCCTGTGATAATACGATGAACAGCACAAAAGCAGCACTCTGTAAATTAGTACATTTGCAGTGTCTGTTCTCCTCTGATCTTCCATTTAAAGGTCTGGAAAGACTTCTTAATTCACAATGCCCCACAGAGCTCCTGCAGGTTTTGTTGTTCCTCTAAATAATTTTCCTCACTAACTTAATTTGTTACACACCATAAAAACAGAAGAGAATAGATTCACCTAATGCACAAGCGGTGTACAGAATGGCACTGGGCACATCACTGCATAACACCACATATGGGCGAGACTGGGAGAGCAGCCTAGTATTGGGATAGACGTGCAGAGCTGACACAAGCAGTTTGGGGCCCACAGTGTAGAAGGGTTCTTTCATTACTTAATACAATAATAAAGAAAATTAATAAACAGCAAAAATGTATATAGGGTGTTTGAATCACTCAGCTACAGGAGGTTATCCTTTTTGAGGAAATAGATCAATGATGTTTGACATTTTCAGGTCAGTTTCCTTAATTGTAATTATGTAAGTGGCTTCTGTTCAGTTAGTGGGGCAACTGAAGGATAGTGTTTTAGTTGGTAACGTAGATGATCAGTTAGTTGTTTAGTTGGCTCATCTGTCTGTTTCTCTGTATGTATACAGCAGATCGCCAGATTATATTGGGTATGGTTCCCCAGAGGATGTTTCCGTTTTGCCAAAGTACGGCTAAAAGGCCGCCGTGACACAGCAGCTGTGTAGCTATATTCTGAAAAAAAAAAGAGAGATACACAATTATTAATTACTTGAGTGTCGTTTTCCCTTGAAAATTTCCCTTTTTCTGCAGCCTAGCTAAGAAAAAAAGGGGAAAAAAAGACCAAAGATATGTGCTCTTGTAATGCATATTGCATCAGGTTGCACACTAGCACTGGATTCGACATGTCATGCCTAACTGCACCAAACAGCAGACTGCTAGCTGCTGACCACCTGAGAGCACGGAGATAGTCAATGGATTACAAAGAGCGTTAATGCCTTTCACTGCAGGGTTTACACCACACTGACAAAAAGTCCATAAGAGGGATATGTATAAACCATGTGTCTGCTGGAGGAGAAATGTTTTATAAGAGCTGTGGAAATCCTCTGCCTGTGCGATTCCTGCAGTTTACATTTCATTTCAGTGCCACTGATGCACCGCCAGGACCTTGTTGGGTCCAATTAAGTGACTATTTCTATTTATGATTTCTGCTGCGCCCAACGGTTATTTAATTTTAGGCACCAGCTTCACACCCATCTGTCAAACCCACACTGGCCTTGGAGATGTGACACATTCAAGTCGGAGCACGGTGGAGCATCATAGCTCATAGATTAAGTTGAGTCATCAGTGCATGTGGGTGGAGGGTGGAGGTGCTATAGAGTAAGGAGTTCAACAAAATGATAATGGGTTCATTGATAAGTTGTCAGACCTTCAAATAACAAATAATGGCGAGCTAATTAACGTCCGTTGACATTCAAAGAGGTGCAGGAGTTAAAGGACAGGTCTCCGGCCTTAGCTGAGAGGATCAACTGTGGTAATTATGTCAACAAAGGCTATTCCTCTCATAAGGCCAAATGAAGATGATGAATTGCAGTTTAACAGTCTGGCATTTTTCTCGTGTGCTGTCCGTGGGATGATGCTGTTGGCTTGCCAGCATTTCAAAAACAATTGATTTTCTTTGGCACAGCCCTCAGAAGTCTGCCTGGAGGAGGACTTGTAAGTGCAGGCAGAGAAGAACACATTGATTGGTACTTCATTGTAAGAAAGAGGCTAATGTGAAATCAAATGTATTGACAGCTTGTTTCAAAAAGACCAGAAAAAAAATGACATTTCAAACAATTAAGACATAAATATCAAGCTGGGTTTTCTTAAAGCTTTGTTCTTGAGAGAATGCAGGTTGATGAACAAAGACACCTTCGGAGAGAGCTTTTTTATTTTTTTTTTTTCTCCATGACGGCTCCCCTTATGCCAAGCTGCCATGACAGATATTTCTGTCTAGTGAATAATACCACTTTTCCAGCCTTTTAATTAATTTTCCACCTTCCACATGTATTTATTCCAGTCTCTTGGCGGTAATGGCAGATATTCATTTAGCTGCATTTTGGAGGTGTCAGAGAGTGATGTATGGCATGCATTAATATGCTCTGACAGCCGGGTGACTGACATATTAATGAAATAAGCTGTCATCTTTGGATGCTAAAGAAACCTCCAGATTAGATAATCTGTTATTTTGGATTCTCACATGTGCAGTAACATTTAGATACTCGTCAACTTGGGTAATTATTATTCTTGCCAGCGTGCAGTTATTTTAGAACATGGAGTCTTTCATTAGGACATGAACTGAGTCAGGGCCCTGTTTAAAGCCTCATTGATCTCATACCAGTGTACATTCAGTATATTGGCTGTCTAATCGACCACTCAAGCAGCTAGTCTATTGTGGTTCGCCTCGGCCGCTCGCTGCTGATGGCGGATATTTTTTGCCACAGATGCAGATTCATTTGTATATTTGTCTGCATTGCGGGTGCAAGTTACACGTTTTACAACAGAGCGATAATCTTTCTCAGCAGATATGTCATTTTGCTGCCCGAGTTGGTACTTTGGCTGCCTTTCATCTGTCACCAACATGTGTCCAGGGTGATTGGACTGTAACTGCACAGAGCAACAGGCCATAAAATCCAGATGTAAATTCACCCATTTGAGATTTGATCACCCAAAGAAGGCATTTACACATATTTAGGCCGCTATAGTGACAGGGAAGACAGAGATAAATATTTGCATAGAGCTGCAATGAGTAGTCAATTAATTGTCACCTAAAGAATAAAAATAATCATTAGTTGCAGCCCTGTTTGAATTAAAATGTTGGATTTGCAGAAGAAAACAGAGATAAATATTTTTATAGAGCTGCAATGAGTAGTCAATTAATTGTGTACCTATTAAATTAACCTGCAACTGTTTTCATAATCAGTTAATTCTTTTTATGAAACTCTTTTCCTCTATGAAAGTAAACCGAATATCAGGATTGTAGACAAAACAAGAAAAATAATCAGCAGTTGCAGCCCTGTTTGAATTAAATGTTGGATTTGCAGAAGAAAACAGAGCGGCTTCTTAAAATTTCATGTTTTAACGTTACCCAGCTTCATCACATCCAGACACAACTCGCATGTGAAATGCAAAGTGCACAGGCTTTGATTGATGTCACGGTGCGGCGTACAGCTCATAAGCACTTGAGTCACGTGCACCCAACACTGACACCCTCATCTCACTTGTTGAGGGACAAACTGACACCGGTGCATTCATATGAACTCAGGCAAAGCAAATGGCTCGGCAGCGGGGGAAATGTGCAACAAGCAGTGCCGGTGTTTGGAGCTGATGTACACACAAAAGGAATGGGACTGTGAGATGTGGGAGCAATGTGGAGGAATGATCAGTCTTAACACACTCCTCCAAACTGTATTAACATGTTTTACAATGATATTCTTAGTTATTTTTGCCACACTTTTGTAGCCACAGTGAACTGTGTTGACTTCTCAGCTGTGGGATGTGTTGAGAATCTGTGTGTTTTTACAATGCTGTATTTAAAACGTGCTTGAATCTCAGAGGCAGTTTATCTCCGAGAAGGATGCTATTTTTGTATTGAATTATTAAAATTTCAAGTATGTGCGAGAACGCTGCATGGAAATATGTTTTCTGAGTTTTTGTACTGCCTAAAGGTTGTTTTTACTGCATGGACAGCTGGAGTAAACAGTTGAAATGTGTATTTTGCTGTACAATAGAGAATTTCTCAGAGGTCAGAAAGGAGCAATATATTTGTTTACGAGCAGTGTTTGTAAAGACTGAATGCTATTGTCGCAGAGATTTATGAATGGCAACCAATACCAAAGAACGCCCAAGTCTTCCATCAGCTTATGTCTACATTAACGGCTAATCTTTGGCTAATGGCACACCCGGAGTGGCTGAAGAACATTGGATTAATGTTTCCACCTCTTTAAGACCTAAGTCTCCCTGACACTTGTTAATGTAGCACCCAGCTCTGAAGTGACATCGTTGTGTATCCTTATCCAAGTATTAGCACAGAGGCAAATCACATCCGCATCCTAATATAATTGACTTGCCGCCGTTAAGAAAAACACATTTCCCTGGTCTGCGTGCCCCCAACTCGCTGAGCCCAGGCCATTTTCTTTTCTATTTCATCTTTATTTTTATTCTGTCAGGTTCCAGTGACAGATGTGTGTGTATGTGTGTGTGTGTGGGGGGGGGGGGGGCGGGATAAATATTTGCAAAGGCTGATTGTAAAATGGCATCTCTGAAGTAGAGCGGTGGCCGGAGTCACACTCTCTTTTGTGTGTAATGGCCCCCGTGATGATGCATTTGGACAGATTTTTTTTTTTCTACTTGAGAAGCGACCCTTTTCATGCTTAACTGCACAGTGAATACTAATGGCGATGGTGCAGTTAGGAATGTGTTCGTATGCGTGTGTGTCTTTGCACCACGGTGCCTGTGGACTTTAGGACGCAGCCCTGTTGAGATCTCTACCTGCAGCTTTGAACCTTTGATCCCCCCTCTCTTCTCTGATCCTTCTTTCAAATCGAGCCAACCTACCACTGTTTCCATTTCCATCTGCCTCCATTCCTGCACTCTCAGATAAGCTTTGCTCAATAACTGCACTGCTTTTTTTTTTTTTAAACAATTATTTACACAAGACTGAATGCCAAACTATAATCCATATTCACACGCTTTTTGCAATATTTAGAAAATTGGCACATATTATAGCAGCTAATACCAAATTTGCTTTGCTCACAGCACCTTGGTTTGACTTGGCTGTGTAGCTCAGGATGTAGTTACATCGTTTCCAGGTCAAATGATACTGAAATACTAATTAAAGGCTCCATGGCTGTGTCTCAGCATGATGTCATCCCCCAGCCTCCGCCTGTGGAACCAACTGCTCTAGATGCTCAGTAGGAGGGTTTATGTGGACTGCAGCCGCTTTTGATGAGAGTCACTCAGGTCCTTTAGATGTAGTTTTTCAGTTAGCCGTGTTATGTTCTCATTCAGCATCCACTGTGAAAATGGTTTTGAGCCATCCACTTGATCACTTTTGAAGCAGGTTGAAACATTTGGCTTTTGGAGGTGGCATTTGATGTTTTACCCATTGGGAATCTACACATATATTCCAACTAGAACCTGTTTAATACAACCTTTTAGTTTAGCATTACCCCCACAGTCCTGTCACATAAAGTGCCGCTAATGTGAGTTATTTCAAACTGGATGCTATTTAGCACTATTTATACAAAGCAGCACTGAAGAACTTCCACTTTTTATCACATTTTATCCATTTATCCATTACATTTATACATTAAGCGTTTTTACCATTTATCTATTTACTTTTAATGAACTATTTTGGCCATTTTTCCATCACATTTACCTAACTGTGTAAACCTTTCTGTTCATTCTCTAACTAATTTTCACTCTCTCTCACACTCTCACAGCACGGCACGTAGTGTTCAGGTGTTACAGGTGACGGAATATGTGGATATTATTTTTCTGACAAAAATGTAATGTTCTATCTTTTCAAAGTAATTTAGTAGGGGTGCAAGTACAAGAATATCTGTTGTACAATAATTGAAACGTGTTTAAGTTTGTATGGTCCTAATGAATTTAATATAAACATGTACATAGGAAGTCATCTAAAGATTTATAGAGCCATATAAACATGAATATGTAGTTGATTTTATCTACAGTGATATTCAATGCAGTGATCTAGATATGCATGTAAACGCTCTACAACAGCTCCAGTTGCTACCTATAAAATGCATTTGCTGTGATAGAGCATGAAGGTACAGGCTTTACCTCGTTTTAACGTTTACATGGATGGAATATTAAGCATGAAAGTCTGTGGCTTAGGAGGAAGAAGCGAGGATGACAGTAATACTACATTTGAAAGGCATGAATCCTTTGACAAATGCTCTTCCTGGGAATTCCTGACAAGGTTTTGGTGAGTAGCGAAGGGGGAGCTGCAAGTGCATGTCTGCCTCGAGCTGTGCGCTGCTGTGTGTTTATGTTGAGCATGTGTGAGTGTGAAAATGCTTGTAGCTAATGGGTTAGGCCTGTCATTCACCACCTTATTATTCTGCATATGGGATAGTTACTATTTATGTCATCAATAAGGACGAATCCCTAAATGCTGTATGCTTGCTGCCAGGGTGAATAATACATCAACATTTTTATGTTCTGGCCCTGGCTGTTGGTTTAATTGATGCATGGAGCAGAAGCAAAGTGTGTGTGTGTATTTTTTATGTTTGAGGATGATTTAGATAAACCTCTAAAAGCAAAAGCAAAGCATTTTCTTACACTGCCAGACATACTTCTCAGTCTCATATAAAGCTGTAAGTCTTTAGATAACAAAGTGTGCAGATTCTCCTTATGTAACAGATGAGCACGTAAAGGACAGACCTTTTCCAAAGATCTTTGATCCATCCACCTGTGATTATGTGCACGTTTCACCTCTGTGAAGGTTAAGCACTTAAGCACAGGAGCTGATGTTTACCTGTTAATGCTCTAGGCCACAGTGTGTTACCAACAATGTCACTCAGTGTACCACTGCACCAGTTGACAGCACTGTCATCAAAATGATGTAAAAAAAAAAAAAAAAAAAAAACAGGAGTCAGGTTTGACTAATGTCAACAGTGATGAATCAATCCCTGGTTTCTGTTCAAAGCAAAAGATTTCAAACTTCATTGTGCTGGTAAATGAAATGACACTGAGATGTTTCAGTAACTGGACTATGGTTAGTTAGCATGAAGAAACAACACTCATACCAATCATGTAGTATGTGTGCTTATCTAAAATACAACTAAAACATCAATTCACTTAATTAAATTAAATTAAATGGCCTCATTCTGTTAAAATATCAATGTTTATTTAATTTATTAATCAAAAAACTAATTTAGTGGATGGGCTGATTGACCACACCATAAAAATGCTTATTGTGGAAAGAATTACCCCACTTTTGATTATTAAATAATCACTCGGTGAGGGTAACATACTGAGCTCTGTTGGGGAGTTTGGTCTGCTGTGATACGGTCATTGTGTAACGTGTGAGTGAGTGTTCATGCCTATGTACAAATGTGTGCTACTGTATGTGCGTGTGAGAAAATATGAGAAAGAAAGACTGTGTTAGAAGGATGGGAAACGTACATCATGGTGTGTGAAAGAAAAATCTGACAATTGTGTGTATGTGTGTGTGTGTAAGTGTGTGCAGCGGGGACGGCTACGCTTCAGAAAGCCAGATGGATCCAGAGCTGTCTACCCCAAATGAATACATCGGCTTGTATTGTTTTCAGTAAGTGCTATTCGGCTCATGTGCCTTCTGCTGTAGGGAGAAAAGAAAAGAGAGCCAGATCCCACAACATCACATCCACAAACCGCACATCTTAAGAAAGAAGCCACCATGGAAGTGTTTGCCTAACGAGGACTTTGCTTATGATTTCATTACAAGAAAACAGACTTGTTTGCTGGTGTAATCTCCCACAAAAGACAGGAGCAGATTTGCATTCTGTACATTAGTTATCATCTGACAGCTGTTCTTAATAGAAGCACCTGCTCTCTGTGTTGTTTGTAGTGTGCGGCGTAGTTGATGTTCTCACTTTATTGACAATATTTTTTGACATCTTTTCATGCTCTGATATATATTTTTTTTCCAAGCAAGCTCCCTTAGCTGCAGCTCGATATGTAATATGTATCACATTCCGTGTTTTCCAGTGATCACAAAACCATTTCAACAACTCACAACAACATTTTGACAGGTGTTTTCTCACGATCAGACAATGATTGTTTTGTACTTCCTATTTTGTAGGAAATGACAGCTTGTAAAATTGATATCATTAAATAATGTTGAGATTGCAATGACAAAGAAAACCCATCCAGCTTTTCATATGAGAGAAACGCAAAATCAACATTTAGTTATGTCAAAAAAAAACATTGTTTTATTTCTCAAGACTGAAAACTGATACAAGCGTGGCTTTGGAATTAGCATGATTGTTATGAGCAGTGTGCTCCTGGCAAAAATGGAAATGTTTATGCGCAACTAGATAAGCTTGGGCTAATTAGTAAACATGAAAAAGCAGCCAGCCAATTCAATAATATTTCCCAGACTGTGAGAACATTTGATGAAAGCATAATATTTTAGGTGAAACTTGGTGTGTTTAGCAGGGTCTTCCCCCAGTCTGTCCTCTGCTGCGCTGCTTTGTAGCATCCTGACACTTGTCATTACAGCTGAGGCAGGTCAGAGTGGCAGAGCTATCGATGGACTGCCTCTATGACCCCTCACGGCTCAAGTGTATCACTCACCTGAATGCTTGTGTGTCCATCTATACGGCTTGAGTCCCGTGGTGGTGTGTGTGTGTGTGTGTTTTTTTTTTTTTCGTTTAACGTGTGCTGCAGTTTTGTAAGTGGGAGGTTTACACTGAGACAAAAGGTGCTCTTATGTAAATGCCAGCATGGTCTTTGTTGATTTAGCACATCCCAGGGTGTGCATGAAGCATTTACACATGCACACACACACACACACACACACACACACACACACACACACACACACACGCTGGCACCCATTAGCAAACACAGACACACACACACTCTCAAGCAAGGCAAGGTTTTAGGATGGATTTAGTTTTGCCAGCTAATAGCAGGGTATCAGTTGTACTGTACAAGCAGTGAGTGGAAGCAGCCCGTAGGCTATCCACACAGGCCTTATCGCTCAGCAAGCAGACCCCATGATAAGGTATTATGTTTTTCACAATAGTCTGCTGTGTTTTCTCCTGTTTGTGCAGTTTCCCCATAGTGCATGCTGTAATAACCCAAGGCTGCCAATTACACAGGCTGAGTGTGTTCGCGGTGCAGGAGCCTCTTTCGTCATATCCATCGGATTTGAAATGCTGGTGGTGATTCAGTAGTTCAGAATGACAGTGAGTGATTTCCACAAGCCTGGGCGTCGAGGCCGACACTGGTTTCATTTACAAGATTTCCATCCTCTGTGAATTTAAGGGCAAACTTATCCTGTGCCCTCTTCATTTATCTGCTCCGCAGGATCATTCCTGCTTGAACTATCTGATCCTCTCTGTATATATCAGAAGGCAGTTGTCTCCTCTGCCCTATCCATCTCTGTCGTTCAGATGCATGAGGAGGACTTTGACAGCTTCTTGACGAATCTGATGACGAGAAAAAAATTCTGAATATTGCAATTCTTTTCAGAGTGGATTGTTAGAAGGATAATTAGATGTTTTCCACTGTATTATAAGTTATAAGACACGAGTCAAAAGATGCAGACTGAGCTCATGACTGTTTTTGTCCAAACTATATGCAAATGAGTCATTATAGCTGCAGCTAACAATTCTTTTATATTGATTACACTGCAGATTACTTTCTCGATTAGTCGTTTTCTCTAGCTAGTGTCAGAAAGTGAAAAATGGCTACCTCATTTTTCTAAATCCAGGGTGCTGTTTTCAGATGCTGCAGATCCAACAGTCCAAATCGTCTGCAGAAATTCATTTCCAATGACAAAAAACAGCAAAAAAACAGGAAATCCTCACGATGGAGAAGCTGGAACCAGAGAATAATTATCAGTTTTACCTGAAAGGTGATTTATCGAGTATCAGAATAACAATCTACAATTCATACTCTCAGTCACACTGTGTGCAGTGTGTTTTCCGTTTTGTTTGTCTGCTGTTCTTTTTTTTTTTTTTTTTGTCTGTTTCACTTTCGAGGTGCATAATGTTGCCCTGCTTGGCTTCCATTTCAGCTCTGAGCTGAAACAATCAGCTCTCTGTATGGCAGGCTACCGCCGCTGAAGATTGGCTTACAGAAATATGTTGTCACTGTTGTTGTTATGTGAGGCAGCAAAACAATCTGCACTGCAGAGACCCACAGATCAGTCTGTCAGTGGTGTCCTTTACATACCGAAGCTTATCGTCTGCTCGGATGATGAAGTTATTCACATGACATTTCACAACTTGCAGCACTCCTGGCTTCTCCCTCGATTAGACAGCGTGGATTATTGAGACAGAAAAACGTCAACACAGTATTAATAAGGGTAATTTAATACAGCTGAGAAAATGTTACGATGATAGGAGCTGGCACTTGATTGAAAGTGATGTTACATACAAAAATAAAGGATACTTATCAACTGCAGTCCCAGAGAGCTGTGATTAGATTTAAATATGTGATAGTTTAATTGCTAATTATATAAAAGAAATGTTTTTCAGTGGAAAGAGCTTTTCAGGCACTCTCGTTAACAGACACGCTTGCTTTGTTGGCTGTCGTTCTTTCACCACTGTCAACGTGCGACAAAACATCAGTTAAATGGATCAGTCTGTTCCCGCTCCTGTGTCGTTTTAAGCTATTAATCCAAGCCTGTCTTTATGCTTGAGCCTTACTTGATTTATCCGTTAGGCAGAGCTGCCTGCAGCCCCAAGTCGAACATTATTTTTCGTTGTTGTTTGCACATCTTCACAGTCTCTGGTCAAGTGGAAACTAGAAATGTCTGGTTTGCTGCCACTTCCAAACTTTGACTCACGTCTGTACATAACTCAGTATGTCAGGACTATTTCTGAATATTTTCCACTCGAGGTTTCCTGCAAGTGTCATATTTATGGCAGACATGCTTAATGTTAAACATTTGACATCTTTAAAAAAAACATATGCTTAATCTGTGTCCTTGTAACCTCATGTTCGTTACCGAGTGGAAAGTGTTTGGTTCCGTGCCCTCGAGGCACTTGACATTAGATAAGGCAGCTGGCACAGCTCCATATGCAGTGAAAGTGATTTACTGCTGGGTCTGCAGCCTGTAAAAGATTCACAGTAGAGCACATATAGAGCACAGTGTCGGCATAAATGCACCGCCGCTCATAGCGTCTCCTGCGGTCTGTACATTAGAATACAGTGTCACAGCGGAGTGCCTTTCTCTGTGGTGGCCCTGTTCTCAGTGCTGCACAAATGGCCTTGTAACTGCAGCACTGGGAACGAGAGGATTGGGGTGGAGGTTTTTGGTGGTGGTGGTGGTGGGGGTTCCTGCTTGTCAACAGCTCCTCAGTGTCTGCGGGGTCGTCGTCATCCAGACTCTCCCACAGGGCTCAGGCTTCAGCTCGGCACTGGAGACTCGTGCTGTCTATCTTCGCGGCTGTCTGTCTCGCTGCTCCTCTGAGCTGCCTCCTCCCCCAAGAGGTACTCCTGTGAAATGAAGCATTGATTGCCCCTGTGCAGATGGAGCATAATACATAATGATATTGCTGTGCAGCCCCCTCCCCACCTCACTCTTTTAAAGGTTAGACAAACTAATAAAGGCTATTTGGCCAATATGAGGTCTTTTAGATTACTTTTGAAAACAACATTTGGATTCCCTGATTATATACAATCTTCAGTCTATCCTCAAACTTTTTCCCAGATGGCCACCAGACACACTTATGAGAATATCAATGCAAAACAATGGCTTTGCACCAGGAATGCCTGTGATTGGCTGGCAGCAACTGCAGTGCACCCTTTCCCGTGGCCCCAGTAAACTATAGCGTGCTTTAGCTACGCTGTGATGTGCCAGACCATGGTTATATGCATTTGCATGGCAAGGGATAACTTTACTGACCAAGAATATTATATGTGGTGAACCTTGCGGTAGTGTACTGCTTCTCATCAGATTGACCAAAATGTGTTTTTCAAAACACTGGGAAGGAAAGATCTGGAGGAAAGAACACATCCAGCCTCCTGCTTGGCTGTCTCCATTCAGCTCTGCTCTGCTCTATTAGTCCCATTACTGATTAGAAAACTGCTGCTGCTGCTAATAAATTATTGAACATCTCTGTTTCCTGGTGTAGTTTTGACCTCAGGCAAGCACTAATAGATATTCAACCTGATGGAGGTTTGTGAAATGTGAGTCATTGTTGTTTCTGCACAGAACTGCTAACTCACCATTACTATTGGAAATCAGACTTGATTTGGTGACTTTCATCAATTTTTATTTCTCCTTTGTGACAAATCTTTTGTTACCTGAGTGGCCTGTTTTGTGCTTAGATTTCATTTAATAAAAAAGTGGTCGCTCGGTATTACAAGGGGAGGAAATGATGAATTGTGCTTTTAATTTAAAAGAACTTTTGTAGCAGCATTAGCCATTATCAGGATTAATTGGCCGTTTCTGCTTTTATAAGAGTTGCTATTTTTTTTTAGCATGTAATGAACTGTGAACAGTTGTCATTTGTGTTGTGTGTGGATAGTACCATCCAACAAGATAATGATCTTAATCATTGTATTTGAATCAAATTGTTCGTACAGTTCCATTTGCTATTCTGTTCATTAGAAGAGATTAACAGTTTGCTGTGGCATGCCGCTGAACGCCAGCCAACAATTTGGTTAAACAGCTCGCTTCAGAGTGGTCCAGTGAGAGGGAATATAGCTCCCCAGAACTTGTCTCGAAATTTGTTAATGATATGCACTGTGGAAAGAAACACACACACACCTCCACAGACTGCTAATACTCGCATGGAGTTTATTTCATGCCAAGTAAACAGTTAGACATGAAAATTTAATTATAACAGTACAAATGTGCTTCACTTTAAGCTCATTCTTATTAACCACAGCGAAGCAAGTTATAGAAAGTATTTTGACATTAACTCATGTCTTTTATGTCTGCACAGACTGTACTGGAGATTTCTTTTCTCCACCCGTCTTTGTTTAGTAATTTGGTGCTTCGGTTTAGTTGTTTTACACTCTGTAGGACAAAGTGAAATCACAGGCTCTCAGTAATTAAAGCCCTATAGTGCTAATTCTATTGAAGCTACTGATTGAAACTCATGTTTGAAGGCTGGCGGAGGCCGAAAGACAAAGAGTCTTATTTTGGGAAAAGACAAAACGACTGTAGATACAGGCTGGGATCAAAACCTGCCTGTTCAGCAAACACAGACAGTGTCAAGGGACATGGTGTAAAAATGAAGCGCACCCCGGGCTTTGTGAAGGACCATCCAAAGGTGACAGAACAGATATGCACAGTATGTGGATTTTAGTGGAAGCAGTGTAAATTTGGCCTTTTTATATAATTTGCCTGCCTTGATTAGAAACTTTCAAAACAAAAATTCAGTGTTTGTTCCTCTCCGTCTTCCAAAACCGGCGTGCAGCATGACTAAAGGCAACAATCAGAGGAAGTGGCAGGTTAGGCAGGCAACTTCTCTTCTGCCTAATTGTAAATCCAACATTTAATTCATTCCACTTCACAGCCACGATGCAGGTGCGCTGCTGTCGCACTTGTCCTTCTGCTAATGAAATGAATCAAAACATGTTTTGGCCAGCAGATGCACTTGTGCTGTGCTTCATAAAAACAGAGCTCAATAAAGCAACATATCATTTGGAACAGTTTGAGTTTTCCACACCGCACAGCTCCACGCAGGTAGGTGGCTGATGATTAATTGTTCCCACTGAAAGCAAAAAAATGGGCTAAAATAGTCTATTGTCTGTCATCAGATTTAATATGATACATGTCTGCTCCAGCTACCTCCGAGCCAGAATCAACTTCATCATTGGATGAAGTAAACAAAAGGCGTTGTTAGTGTGCAAATTATCCTCAAGTCACCGCTCTGCAGCCTCAGTGTTGTGAGTTCAGTGTGTGTGATGGGAGGAAGTTCAGGTTCAGAGCTGTGGCTACAGCAGCGGGGTGACTACAGCAATGAAAGTCAGCCATGCTTATCCAGAGGCTGTGTAGCAGGAGCGTGATGATTTGAAGCATTATATTGAAGTTTTATAACTCTGACCCACAGAAGTCAGGACTTGAGTGAAGTAGTTGTTGAGCAAGGTTTTCTTTTCCTCCCGAGCATTTTGCTGCGACCACATCATACTTCTGGTTTTTGAGTGCTGGTGGAATGGCTGGGAGAAGTGCTAAGAAAACAATCTGGTAAAGCCTTAAATGAGTATAGCCATCATTACTGTGTCATTATTCTCTTCTCCTGTCATCTCTAAGCCAAAGCCAGTGATATGTTATGATCTTTTTGGAGCTGTTGTTAGGTCTGGAACCAACCAGGGAAAACACTTAGCAGGGTTAGTTTTATTATAGAGGAAAGCAAGTCTAGAAAAGTGTGAAGAGGTGCAAACGTGTTCACCACTAAAAGAATTTCAAAATTTGATGAAGAGAGCTGGTTTCAGACCAGTGTTGTTTCTGGGGCATCCCAGTGGCTTGGCAGGATTAGGTGCACGCTCAGCAGCCTTAATATTGTGGGTTCAAATCTGGCTGTGGGTGCGTATGGTGAGTTATCTGCTCTGTCGTCTTTACTCTCTCCGCTGCGTTGTGTCTGGCCAATTAAAAATGCATTTAAAACGCAATTTAACGAAATAACTTTTGACACCGACTGTCCTCTCTAAGTTTATCTCAGACAAACATACCTCTCGAGCGAAAAGGGCAGACTCGGTTTCAAACTGAAGCCCCTTTGTCTGCTTGGCAAGCTCGATAACTATCACACTACATGAACTAGCAAGCATTGAGTCACCCTCACCCTCCTCTTTGTCTGAAACTTAAGCCTCTTGTCCCGCTGTCAGCTGAGACTAAGGTTTGTACATTTGCATGCTGATTAGGACTGGGAGTGACTGAGACTGAAGGTGGTGCGTGAGTGTGTGTGCGTATTTGTGTATAGAGGAGGATTGTAATTGGGTGTGAGCGTTGGCCAGATTTAAAGCCCCACTGAGCAATTAGTTCAGCACTGAGTGGTACTGTTAGACAGTTTTCATTAGCTGTCAAGGAATTCAGCGAGTAAGTAAGATCAGAAAACTTGTTTTTATATAAAGCGACAGTCAATTATGAATAAAAGAACACAGAGTCGATGCAAACCTGGAAACACTTTGCCACGTTACTGTTGGAAATGTGAGTGCAGATCTGTTGACTGTGACTGTGAGCTGATACAAGAGCATATTAAAGGAAATGTCAAGGCTCGATGAGTGTAACTACAGAGGCGGCGACCTCACTTGCCCTTGACTTTTACATTCACACTTTACTGCACGTGTGTCTTTGTTAGCGTGATCTAGACGGTCGTATATGTTGAATTAGCTGGAGCTGCTTTTTCAAGTGGCTTTTATGAGACAGGCTGATTTCAGTCCATCTCTGGATGTGATTATAACAGTGGATGGACCTTGTAGAGGAGAGCTTACTGATGTAAGTAAAGCTTACAGTACATATGTGTCTCACACCTTTTTGAAATCTGGCTAGAATGCGTTTCAAACGGTCTCCAGGGTGGTTTGAAAAATTAGATTTCAGTCTTCAGAGTTCCTCTTGGATGCATTTACACTTATCTTTCAGGAGATTTGAGAGCTATCTGATCTTCCCAAGATACATGAAGTAAGTAATTTTTAATGGGATATATTTTAAACAAGTGACAAAGTAATGCGATCAACCATAAAGTATATTTGATCCAGACACTCTAATACAGCCACGTCACAGGCTTAACCCACCACCAGTATCCATAACTAATGTTTATTTTTGCAAGTCACTACAGCATCTACCAGTGCTTATTAAAAACTAACACCAGATTTGACCCAGTATTTGTAATCTTTCATCATGTATTTTCTGTTCCTTTCAATATCTACAGTACACTTAATATTCTTCCTCCACTCTCAGCTCCAGACGCATACCTGATTTTGTGTTCACCAGCAATTTTAAAGCGATACCGAGTTCACTGGGGAGAAGGTCGGTAGAACATTATGTAATTCTTCGAGTTACGAAGAGTTCCCAGCTACGCAAATGAGTATAGAATGAAGGTTATGTTGTCTTTTAAGTTTCTTATCTGTTGGCGACTGATAAAAGCATGAATTGCAAGATACGAAGAAAATCAATATGACCACAAAAACGCTGCAAAACAAGGACTTAAACTCTGGGAATGCTTTATAGATCTGTCTGCTGCTTACAGCTCAACAGAACCTCGAATCACTTTAGAATAGTTTGAGTGTTGTGTTCATCTCAAAACTCTCTACCCTACCAAACATGGTTTGGTCTTTCACTTGTCAGAAATGTGATTTTTAAGACTTTGTACTTCTTTCAAATAGACAGAGAGATGACATTTATGTGCTCACAAGAGTTTTAAGACTTCTTGGACCATAATTTACAAGAACTTTTAGATTTGAGTCATTTCTGTAGTATATATGTATTTACACCAATATTAAGATAATGTGTTGCAGTTAAAAGACAAAAATTTCCAGTGAGAATTAAGTCCAAAATGATCCATGTGCTTCTGTGCTCCTCCATCTCCGTTCATACTGAAATCCACAACAGTTTGCTCCTGTATTCAGCTCTCACTATAGCATTAAGTACAGAGAGCAAAGTGGTGGTGAGTGACATGAGAAGTGTATTTCATATTTGAAGAGTCTTATTGAAAGAGAACTCCTGAATGATTATGCTTAGCAGAGCTTTGCGTGAGAGGTTGCGCTGTACAGACTTGTCACTCCGCAGGCGAGCTGAGAGGATCAATTCTTTGCAGAGATTTTGAAACGGATCAAACAAACTCCCTTTTTCCAAACCGTACATTCGTTTACAGGACACGTTGCGAGCCATCGCCAGACACTGACATCGACTAAAAAAGCCTTTTTCTTTTTGCAGGTTGTTTATGTCTATCTGTCTCTCTCTGGTTGCCTGCAAATATGTCTGGATATTGTACAGCTCTATATGTATGTACGCACTTCTGTTGATGCTGTGTGAATGTCAAATCCAGCAAAGCTGCAGCCTGAAAGCCGGAGTTGTTGAATGTGCTTCTTGTCATTGCCTGGTCTTTCATCTCTTGGTGTCAAGAAAGAGCTGCTTTGCAAGGGAAATTGGGTTTTGGCAGACAGATCTGTAAAATATAATCAGAGATGCCAGAGTTGGAACTAGTTAGTTTGCCTACAGTCTGCCAGCCCACATTCTGTATGCTGTCACCATCGTAAATATTTTGTACGCCTCTCACAATATTGAAGAAAGCAGTAGAAACACAGCACTACTGCCTATTGTCGTTTGGAGTGGTGAGTGCATTAAAGCACAAATTACTACATGCTGCAACATCATTATGTTATACTAAATTAGCTTTAAAGGAGAATGTGCAGAGGTTCATGGAGGTGCTAGTCTGACAAGTGTAATGGTTTTAGATGTAATTGAATCAGTATAAAGCAGTAAGCAGTGAACTGAAATACTCCAAAATTGATTTCAGGGTTATTACATCTGTTGGAAACACAGTTTTAAAGAGGCTCAGATCTAGTTTCCTGGACTTGCTATATCTTTAAACAATCTGCTGCAGAGAGCCTGGATCATGATTTAGCCTCTATTGCTGCTTCTTAGGAAGGCTAATGCTAGTTCATACGGGTTAATGCCTTCATACACCAAACCTCTTGAGACTCTACCGGTGTAATGATGTAGCCTACTAGAGGACTGTGCAGCCTCTGTATTAAATTAGCTCAATGGTCTCTGGGAAAGTGAAAAATTCTGCCTCGTCTGCCTCAGATTAGTGTGTTGAGTTCATGTGTGTAGTCCTGCCTTAGTTTTCATGTTAGAATCTCAATGTTAATGTTTTAATATGTTCTATTATGTTAGCTGTTTATAAATATTAAGCTACCCATCATTCAAAGTGAGAAATGTTTGGACTTCATCCCTGATCTGAGGTTTGGAGTCTAACCACAGAATGGATGGTCCAATCACTGTTGTGGTGGCTCATCAAATGAGGCGGCGTAAGAGAGACGCCCAACAGATGGAGTGCGACAGCAGTGTGGACAAAGATATTTCCGAATCTGAGGCGACAAATGCGTTTAAAGAAGTGCCAATTACAACACGAAGGCCTAACCTTTTTATCAGAAGAGATTCTCTGCCATACAGTATTCAGATAGCTCTGTTGTGGTGAATGTCTCTGTTTGCATGCAGAGGTCTGTTTTAAAGGCACTGCTCAGAATCCTTTCATTGGATATCTTCCTTCACATAGTTTCCTAAAGGAGGATTTAACAATACATACATATATGTCTATAGATGTATGTCTTCCTCCACATTATTGTGAGGATGATTGCACTGCATGATAAGTGGGTGATGGAATTTCTATTTGCATAATTGTAAAACTGTGAAGAGGTGAGCCTAATGGCAAAGACTCACGTAATGCTACATGAGTGGAGAATTTACATCTGCCAAAAACACTTTGTAACACTGCTTTAGCTGATCATAGCATAACCAATTAAAGCCGGTAATCCATTATAGTTTTATGTGACACATCTTTATGTATTCATCTGTATTGTGTCATAAAAATAATATGGATTGGTTTATTGCGAACCGCAAGGCTGCACCTGGTGTGACTGAGAATACCGATAAACTTTGGTCTGCTGCAGCTAATGATCATTTTCATTATCAATCAATCTGAATATTATCTCTGTTAAAATTAAGAACCCAAAGATTCAGTTTACAATGATATAAAACAAAGAAATGCAATTGCAGTGAATAATGAAATAATGATGAATAGGATTATTAGTCTCATGTTAATTTTGTTTTGATTGATGTCAATAAAGGAACTGAATATTTAGCTCTACCCTCGTCAAAAGAGAGCTGGTACCTGAAACAGGTGTATTTCACGACATGTCTGTATTTTCATGCGTTGGAATCAAGTATACCTGAGTGATACTGTAGCTGGGCTCAGTCTATTTATTGTTAATGATGTCCTTAATAACTGTGTTTTGTCAAAAAGAAAGGAATGAAATGGCAGATTTGTCCATTTGCTTCTTCATTGCTAATAACCATGGCAAGCTTTTCTTCATATGACCTCTTTTATTTGCCTTTATTTTCGTAAAAACTGAATGGACTCAAAAGCAGATGAGTAATCCTGCTGTATCCAAGTTGTCACATTGAGTTTAAGTGGTATTTCATTTTTTTTTGGTGAACATTGATACAAAAATTGGATTAAAAAAGAGTTATTGTCTGCTTCAGGTGTAACCTTGTTATTATATTTCTTACACATGTAAAAAAATAGTCAAATTCTCCCTGATAATATAATTTTCCTACCAGAGGTTTGGGAATTCCCAAAAAGTAATTTCACTCTTGACATATTTGCAATTATTGATCATGAATTCTGAATAAAAGCCTAAACTCTGCGTGATTAAATCCCCAAATCAGCTGATGGTGAAGAGATTCGCAAATCTAAAAAGTGAAAAATATTCAGCTATGTTAAACGTTATTGACAGATGAGTTTATTTATATTCAAGTTTTTTCAACTGTTACTTCCCGCTTCTCCTTCTCCTTTTGTTTCATTTCTATTCATTCATCAATCATTCGAGGCCGGACAGCATATCGTCACCTGCCAGACTCATATTTTGACCGAAGGCAGCCATTCACGACTCTCAGTGTAATTAGATTGCTCAGAGACCAATGTTGTAAACTAAATGAATGTCTGGCAGATTTTTTCCTCCCTTCCCTAAATACATCTTTTAGCAACAGTAATTGATATTGATGCCTGCTGGAGGAAGTGCTCCTAAATCACAGCCAGACTTAGGGGACGGCTGAGGGTTTAGCAGTTCCAAATAGTGTGAGTTATGTGTGAATAAGTACTCGCCGTCTTTAATGATGTGTTGTTGCCTCGTGCTCCTGCTGAACAGCTCTGACAGGTCTGATGGATGAAGTGGTCTTGATGTGCCCTCTTGCAATCACCTATGTGTGGTTTCAATCAATAGTTCATTAGAAATTCGGATCACTCCCCAGCTGTGGAGGAATTTCATTTTATTTGTTTGAGTTTGTTTTTTTATGACTTGCTTCACGTGTTTGTTTAATAGCGAATACATTATCAGTCAGGCACAAAAGTGTGTGCTTAATTTCATTTCTTTTAAATTGGCTCAGTTGCAGGTTCCCTTTTGTTTTTTTTGTGTGTGTGTATTTGTCCACTGAAGTAATCGTGTTATAAATCTCCTCTGTCTCCGTGAGCAGTCAGCGTATGTTGCATTCACTCCAATCCGACGCTTAGGTTGAGGGGGTTCTCTATATTACTCAGTGTGAAGCGTGCTCGTATTGTCGAGCTGTTTTTCACACACAGGTTGCAAGTATGTGTTAATCAGTCTGCTCAGAGCCTGTGTTAAACAACCCCCCCCACCCGCTCTCCTGATTTGTCCTCCAAATGAATGGAAAGGCAAATTAATTTGTGCGCTCCGTTGCCTACGGTATCGACTTGTTTCCAGTTTGGCCCCGTCATTAGCGGCTGATAATTTGAGCACGGGAGGGACGGGGGGGCTCAGACGAATCCAACAGATCCATCTCATCCTGCATCAGCTCGGAGGACGAGTGAGGGCTGTTGACTGTTGCAGAGGGTTACACTGAGGTGCTGAGGATGCACTGGGGTCCGTGCAAGATGGTGCTGACTGAAGCCAGTGCAATGCTGTGTAGTTGCCTCATATGTTTGTGGTTCAGAAAAGGTTTATTTGGGTCATGTCTCGCTTTCACAATTTGTGTGGCTACAAATGACTCCCCCGTCCTGTCTTGTGTGATTGGTTATATGGTGTCTTTTATAGACTTCTGTGTCCTTACCAGTCCTTACTTTTGCATGCTTCTAAATTAAAAACAAGCTTTGTTACTAAACTATTAATTAGCATTTTCTTTTTGTGCCCTTCCAGACCATTTTAGTGTCATGTTTTTATATTAGTAGCTCACTGGAGTATCAGTTGGAAACCTAGTGAACTGGAGTACAGGCCTGATAATGGCAACGGCACTGACTAAAAACTTGATTTTGAGCTGAATTATGACACCAAGAATCAGACACAAATTGTGAAATTCCCTAAAATTTCCACCCCTGTTTTTAATCAGCTTTAACCACAAATCTTATCCATTTAAACGTCATCTAGCAAATATCCACGGCATGCTTCTTGGCTGCAACCACCACCATTACTTTCATCATCAGTAATCTGTCATTGGCTGGTCCATAAATCTCAGAAAATGGTAAAAAATTTTTACAATGATTTCCTCAACTCAAAAGATACTCAGTTTTCTGTAACAGAGAACTAATTAATAGTTAACAAGTAATGAACTAATTGGATAAATGATAGCTGCTCTAGTACTTGGCAGGGTATCACTTTATTCCAATATTGATACATATGATAATTATTGTTTACTGTGTGTTAAACTCAGGTGTCGAGATGTAAAGTCCATCAGATTAGACTTCTAGACTAGAATTTTACTTTTGTACATCATAATAAAAGAAATCCTATCAGAGGTCATCACACTCAATGAGAATAAACATAAATATGAGTGTTTGTTTCAGTCCCGGTCATCTGTACTTACAGTAACTGCTCCATCAATCACGTGAAACACTTAAGATGTAAATTTATTGTGGCTTGTTGAGTTACTCTGAAACAAAAGCAATGTTCTCACACTAATAGGCTGAGGTTAATTAAATCACCTCTTTGTCAGCCCTCAGGTGCTAATCTGCTCTTAATTGAACGGATTGTGGTAAATCAGGGGAAACATGCCCCTTGAGCTCTGAATTACACAATGCTTCCTAATTGTGATTGGATTTAGCAACGTAATTTAACTATTTTTCCTGGTAGGTATCAATGTATGGAGAGGAAAAGAGCTCAGTGAGACACAAAGGTGAAACACACATGTGTATGTTTGTGTGAAAGCAGCATTTTTCACACTGTTGTAAATGACTCTGTCCAGGCTTGTGTGATTCCTGATTATAGTTTGCAAGTTGTCGTGTCTGTTTGAATGCGCTGTGGTGAGAGGAGATTGCAGTGGGTTGTTTGGCAGGATACAGAAGGGAGGAGAGGAAGGTAGGAATGAAGAGGAGGAGGAGGAGGAGGAGGAGGAGGAAGCGGGGGGGAAGTTTGCTGTGGTAGCACATGACATTATTTGCTTTGTGGAAGGAGGCTCCCAGGGACACTCCAAGCGTAGAGGAGGAAAGGACTGATGGTTGTTTTCCTAAGAGGCTCTGCTCCGTGTGTGGCAGAGAAGGCCCAGTCAGCAGAGAGGAGGAGACGGCTGGCTGGCAGACAGACACACAGACAGAGAGGCAGGTGAAAGGACGAAAGGAAATAGGAAGGAAGGAGGGCAGAGGCTGACTGACAAGCAAACATACAGAGAGAGAAAAGCAG
Organism: Protonibea diacanthus; assembly: GCA_028641955.1. Classification (NCBI taxonomy): domain Eukaryota; kingdom Metazoa; phylum Chordata; class Actinopteri; family Sciaenidae; genus Protonibea; species Protonibea diacanthus. Next base: position 4,936,900 of record CM053990.1, on the reverse strand, counting down.
ACAAACTAACTGACACTTGTGACAATCAGCCGAGCTGTGGGCTCATCTCAGCACGCTCAGGCACAGTTGGTGAAGATGGACAGCTCATTCCCGGTGCTATCCACACTGTGACGAACCCCAAAAATAGCAGTGTAGAGAGAAATGTGTTAGGTGCTTTTTCATCTTATCTGCAGACAAATCAAAGACGAATGTCAGCTCACAATAAAACAATCTTCTGTACCCCACCACAGTTCAACTATACCAGCTATTGATGCAGACGAATATCCACAGTGTAAGTACTTGAACCCTGTCAAGCCCTTAAACCTCACTGACCCCGCCGCTGCGAGCCTAGCGAGCTGCGATTGCCATGAAAACGAGTTAAATCCTTTGAACCATTTTTACATTCAAGTAGCGTTTCCGCTCGCAGCAGAACTTCCAGCATTTTTTTTGGTACATTTGTTCAGCTGAGAACCACTTGAGCTAACTCCTGCTCCTTTCTTGAAGGCCTTCAGCTTCGATATTCACATGTGCTTTATCTCCTTCAGTAACATTACAAGGGTTTGATTGAAGTTACTTGTATCTTAATGATTCCTTCCTTAATTTAGCCCACGTTTATACTCAAATTAGAAATTAATTTAATTAAGGAATGTCTAAAATCCCTTATTGACCTTAGAGAAGTATCTCTATCTCTATCCTCATTATAGTTAAATAAAGTATCTATCATTACTATCTTTAAATATCTTGTGAATTCAGATTTTTAAAAATATTTTGGGTTTTTTTCAACTTAAATTTCACCTTAAGCTGTAGATAGACAGGAAAGCAGGGAGAGACGAGGGGGACCCCGGCCGCTGCAGTAAGGATTTAACGTTGGTACACGAGGGGCATGTACTAGGTAAGCTCCTGGGGTGCCCCATAATTTGAGACTTTTCATAACCAAATAAAAAATTGGGGGTGTAACTGAGCATACAGTAGCTTGCTAGCCTTATAAGGAAATTGTGATTAATTACAATGAGTCAGTAATGTTAAAATCAGCTATTGTGGCTCTATGTTGAAGAAATGTAACTATGACAACAGTGTAAAAGTACTGGCTGCTTACCAGCTGCTTTTCTGTTTTGATTGTGTGTAAAAAAAAAAAAAAAAAAAAAAAAAAAAAGCGTATCAACCTGGCTGAACTCTTAATAGCTAAAACTGCTTGCACTTGCAGAGTTGTGCTGCCTTATTGCATTTTATGGCCTAAATCATGAAGTGGAAGCGCAGCCCCATCCCCAACTGTGGAGGCATGCATGCACGACTGCACACACACACACACACACACAGCGCATGCATTGCTTTTAAAGGGAGTGAGGCAAGCACTCTCTGCAGTGAAGTCTTCCGAGCCTTCCAGGTAATTGCAGTATCTGTTTCAACTGAGGAGTAATGATTTCTGAGAGGTGTGAACTGTATGTGTGTGTGTGTGCGCACTAGTGTAGTTTTCTAAGGTTGATGGCAACACAAGCAGCACGGCGAGTGTTACTGCCTCTGCCCTGCCGAGCGTTCTGATTAGAATTTCAGATGTGTGATTCGTTGCTTTCATCACCCAGTGTCCCAGCATCCATCAGAGCGGGGTCCCTCATCTCCCACCTCCTGCCCACATGAGACAATTCCCGTCATATGGCTTCTGTCAACACTGGGAGGGGAGGGACATCAGAGGGAAAACACTGGCCTGCAAGTTGTTGGTGATAAACATGTATTATAGGCTGCACATTTTGTTGTGATTACACGGGAATGAGGCCACATATGGTTTGATGTAATGATGTCTCGTGCACTAACAGATGGGTTATGACATGCTTAATGCCAGCATATGTGTGTAGTCTGTTTAGACCCTCCCATTTTAACTGGACAGCTTTTTTTTTCTTACCTAGACCTCCATAGGGAATACGAAAGAATTAGCCCAACATATTTCCCTGTTTAATTCCTTTTGTGAAAAATGGGTCAGAGAAATGTGAAAGTAGAGAGATTCTTGTTCTGGCGTGTGCTGTGAGGAGAGAGTCCTCTGAGAGATAATTCATATAATGATCATATATGAGCTCTAATTTGCTGTATGGACTTTTTTCACCCATTTAAAAGAGTGAAGTGAACTGGGCTATATATCTATATATCAACAGCAACATGTAGTGTTTTCTCAAGGTCCCACAGTGGACGATCATGGCGCTGGAACAGTCATCCGTGATCTTATTTGTTTCTCTTGCTGCTGTTTTCACTAAATTTTCATTCTTTTTTAGACGATAAATGATGGCCTGACAAAACTAATAAGTCACCCACTTTAGTAGGAGTTGGCAGCAGTGGCTTTACTGTACATGATTAGCATAATCTGGGGTTTTGCTGAAAAAAAAAAGATAGTGCGCAGCACAGAAAACTGCACTGTCAGTGGAGCATGACCACAAGTGGCTGGAAATGCTCTCCATTGGCGTGTTCTACCTTTCTGATGAGTAACGGAATAAAACAAAAATGAAATGCTTTTGCGGTGGTGTCAGTGTGCAGCTGCTTTGTTCTGTTTTTTTTGTGGAGGTTCCACAGGGTCCAGTTATTCCTCGGGCAGTGATCTTACTGAGGGTATGTTCTAAGATCAAAAGAGATCAACATAATATTCTCTATGTTTCTTTTTGAGACTTTTACGTTCTCTTTGCCTCGTGGAACAATGAGGGAAGAAGGTGCAATACGACAAAATACAAGCCCCATCTAATGTCTCACCATGAGAGCTGATCTGTTCCAGAACTTGAATAGTTTGCTCGATTATCTAATGCACCATGTTGCATCCCAGTCCAGTTCCCTCTCTAGTGAAGTCCATTTTTCTCATGCTTACACTGTTGGGGATATTTTATGAAAGGAACCTGACCATGAATTTAGAAGATTATTCCAGCAGAGTTTTTTAGTTTTCTTTCAGATCTGAACCCCGTGGAAGCTGCTCTGCTTTATACGCTTTACCTCGGTCTAACATAAAAGAGACTTGCCTTTCAGTAGTGTTGCCTTTCAGTACTCTGACATGTCTTCGCTTTCCCATATTTTCCTAATAAAATGCTTCCCTTGTCAAATATTTATTATTATTTGGCTCTTGTGCCTGTAAGTTCAAAAAGTTCCGTCGTCTGTAATTCATTAGGGTTAAACCGGTGGTTGAGGTGCCAAAATGAGGACAAGCCCAGCCTCCAGCTGATTTAGAGTAGACACTCCTAAAGCATATTTAACTGTGGAGCTCAGACCAGAGGAACTACAGGTAGCATTGAGTTCATAAAGTTTATGGGGGGTGGGATCTTCATTTTTATGACTGATAATGTGGACTGGGACCATTTCTGTTAAGGACCTTGGCTGTTTAATAGTTTACCCTGTGATTGAAGTCTCTTCTCTGTGTTGTGGTCTTTATAGATCTCTGCCTATCTGGTGATGAATGAAAATGTTTCTTTAACCCAAACCAGACTTTTACTCTTTCATTATATCTCATTAGTATTATTATGCCTTTGGCACGATCTCCCAAGGCTTTAACAGCAATTTAGCATAATGAGAATAACTTATCTGTGGTGAATGCCCTGTAATAATATTTCTCCATGAAGAGATCTCTGGATTTCTAGATATTCGTCACATTTCAGCCATTTAATCAGAGTCAGAGAAATTGGAGACAGATTGCGCCGACTGTGTAGCTAACAGCAACACAAAGCTTTACATCTCTTTGGAAGTGAGACCTTGCTTGCAGCACTCTGCTGTTGAAATGTGGACTCTTGCCCTCCAGGGGGACACATGCCATCTCACTTGTGGTGTGAATTACACAGTTGGAGACGGAGCAGTTCCCATATGGACTGTGATTTCCATTCCATAAACTAGAGAAATGCAGCACAGTTGCCATCACAATAAGTTCACCTACAGGTTAAACACCAGTATGCACAGGGTGCTCTGTGTGTATGTAAGTTAACTGATGAGATGGGATTGATGTTGTGTTGCTACAAAGTGTTGCTGTAGTCGTAGAATACAGATTCACTCATACAGCATGCCCACTGGCTCCCCACTTAAGACCATGATTAATGACTTTAGTGTAGTGGAAACAAATACAGAGGAAAAATGCAAACATTTGTTTTTGATCCACATTATTTCCAACCATCTGTAGTTTTTTTGTCATAATGAATTTAAATTTACGCTTTGTGGGTTTATTTAAGTAAATTTTTGAAACCTTCATTCAACAAAAGCCACCGACCACAAGTGGTAATTACTGGGTAGGGATTGGAACAGTTTAAGGGTACTGGCATTGTATTTTTGTTAGAGTAATACAAATAGTACACCAATAGAGTACTTATTCAGAACCCTGGTGCTGAAGAAGCCATTGGCCTTGTGAAAACAGTGCAGCTGTCCACTCCAAAGTTTTCTCCATCCTTGATGAGGGGCTTCATTGTGAGATTCATGTTCAGTTTTTCTTGAAATAATTGTTCCACATAGCTATAGCCAGCTACTTTAAAAACCAAGAATGCTTGTGGTGATTGGCCGAAAGCAAATTTTACTTTTAGAGCTGAATATGAAAATGATCAAATGTAGGTACTGGTTCTACTTGTATGAGTTATTTCCATACCTTAAAGATATTGAATAACCTGTTAAAATGTTGCCATCCTTGAGAGAGTGAAGCAAGACAGCAGGGAACTGGAAACATGTCTTCTAGTGAGATTCAGTGTATTTACTCTTTTGATAAAATTATTAAAATGTTCATCCTTGACAAGCTAACTTGCAACAGTAGTACAAGAGAAGGGCACTTGTATTGGCATATTGATTCAGTAGCATCATATACAGAATAACAGCTAACTTTAGCTTGTTGTACTGAATCAAGTAAAACTGTAGCAGTGAAACCAATGTGCTTTATTGTTTATAAATTCCACTTTTGTGTGAGAAAGAATGTGTTATTTCTTTACTCCCTTACGCTTTGTATAAAGCAGAACGGGTAGATTTCACAAACTTATTGTCTAATTGTTATATTGGCACAATGCTGAGGCTCATGATGCTTTGCAGGGACAAAAACCTCCAGTTTATCACACAAATGGCTGTTATTATTACTATTGTCGAGTATTGATTGAGAGTACTTATGACCCAGAGGATAAACTAATGGTCTGTGATTCTATTAATGACTTTAACTCATTAATAGGCTCCTATTAGTGGGTACAAATGCCTATTTTTATATCACATACATTGGCATTTTACCCTCCTATCTACATTGCTGCATTTATGTTGGCTGGAGATGAGTGAATTCACTGTTGATGTCTAGCAGCATTGGCAAGTCTAACGTTACACTGCTTCTCAACACTAATTATCTCTTGCTTCTTCAAGCGGTTTTCCTAAAAAAAAAATAAAAAAAAACTTGTACACAGAGAATCAAGTCAGTGTTGCAGACATGAAACTGTCTTGTATAATCACGGCGACCTGGAGCGTCAAAACATCTTTAATTGCAGTGTGACTGTAAATGATTTATGGTTGGATTAACATGTCATTTCCTTTATTATGACACTGGTAATTGCATATGGGATGTTTATGCATTTGTCTAAGCAACATGCCTGAACCTCTCATCGCTGTGTAGACAGGAGTTTTAAATTAGAATATTTAGGTCAGAATAAACGGGTTCTGTTTTCATAGGGAAATTTGCTCTCTAAATGTAATTCAATTGTAATGGCTTTGACTTCTCCTCTGTTTGTGGCTGGTGTGCTTAGCCAGAGGGGCAGTGTTAGGGCCAGCCAGCTAGCCAGCCAGCCAGCCAGCAAACACACTGTCCTTCCTCAGCATTCAGTTCACATGTTCTCAAGGACAGTGCTGCCTTGCCACTAGTATTAAACTGTCTTTTTCTACTTTTCTCTCTCCCTCTCTCTCTCTCTCTCTCTCATCATTTCCCTCTCTTGCTGCTCCCACTAACATTATATTGCATTAATTGGCGGCACTGTGATCATTAAGAGCTCATAATCCCTCAGTAACTATTGCTTTTTATGATAAGCATTTGGTTCGCCTCGTTGCATTGCCGCTGTGTTCTCTCGGCATACTGCACAGATATGAAGATGTACTCGTGTGTCTCTGTGCAGCCGTCCGCTGGTGATTCTTAGTAGTTGGTTTAATTATGCCTGCAAGGAGCGGAGTACTTCATGATGCTATCCTCACTCTAAAAGCATTGCTCATTTTAGCCTCTAAGGTTACAGAGATGACTGCAGTCACACTGTGGCTGCATATATTTGTTCGTGTTCACGGCCATGGTTTTTAGAGGGAGAACTAAAGTACTGTAAGTATCTCAAGTTCAAGGCCAAAGTGTTATAACCACACATGGAAGCTGGTGTCAGAACATATCTTTGTCCACTGGCATGTGCTGTCTGTAGTCTTGGATTGGAAGAGAAAGACAGAACTTTGTTTTATCTTCCTTTCTTCCCCATTAATTATCACAAGTATCAGATTTGTAGATGACATAGATATATAGATATATTCTTGATGAGTTTTTAGCAACTACAGCATAAACTGTGGGTTACATGTGACGTTGTGCCTGAGCTCAGGTTATATATGACAGGAAATTTAATTTAGTTTGATCGATTATGACGTAATCTCATCAACTGTTAAGAGCAAAAGTGATGGTGCATGAATGCCTCTGAATTTATTTAAAAAGTGTGACACTTAAGGCTCATATTCATACGAGGAGGCAACGTTATATAGATTTTCAGTGTGTTGCAAAGAGATTTTTTTTTTCTAAATTAAATGAATTAAAGTCAAATTTCAGTTCCCCCATTTCCCAATTTAAACAGACTACGAGAGCCATTGTGACAAATGTTTGCAACAGTATTTAATAAAGCCTTGTTCCTGTAGTTCATGCAAAGTGTCTGAAAGCCAAATTCCCTTTGCAGGCTGACTCAACCCGTGTGCTCTGTTTTAATGACTGTTTTTTGGATGAGGGCCTGCCAGCTGAAGTTGCCATCAAGCAGCCGTACCTTTCCTTTTCCTCCATGCACTGAATGTATTTCATACGGCAGCTGTGTTCCCTCTCAGCGGTGACAAAGGGTCGTCCTGTTATGATGAAAACAGCTCAGCGGCGTGAGTCTCCTGTTTCAGTCTCACCCTGGGCTCTGTAACTCTTCTAAAGACACAAACAGCTCTTTCGCCTCATGGGGACATTTTAATGGCTGCAAACCACACATCCATCTCCTCCTACATGTCACCTTCAAATAGGCTAGGAGATGGCAAGGGATGGGGGGGGGTTGGAGGGGAGGTTGGGTGTGTGTGTTTCTGTGCGTGTGTGTGTTTTCACGTGTGAGGTAAAACAGGGCCAGCCTGGCTAGATTTTTCATTCCTGAGCCCTTCACCCCTGGCAGTCACAACAGAGCGTTTCATCTTCCTCTTCATTCATCCTGGATACATACAGCCACAAAGAGCAGGAAAGCATAAATAATGCACTTTATACCACTGGCCCCTAGACGCTTTAACAATGCACATAGGATATACAATACTTTCAGTTCATGATGCATTGGCGCAGTTTATGCCGACCAGTATACATTGCTGTATCATGTAAGGATACTAGATAAAGGCCCACAGACAACAATGATGGCTGTGGTTTAGAGGTGTCCTGCTGTGTAAAAGCAGTAATGCAATGTAATGATGCACGGCGGTGCTTTTATAAGCAAAGCAAAGAGCTCTTTATCTTAACATGGGGCTGTACTGACTGACCTGAGATCAAATTTCATCACATCATTTAAGCTCATTTAAGCTAATGTGCCTCCATTTGTATCTTTAAATGGCACTCACAGTCCATACGGCGCGTGTTACCGTCTAATAAAAGCTCTCTGCTTCATATATGAAATTTTGGGGCGTAAGCGGCACTGGAATGAATTCAGCGATGTGGGAGGCATCGCCAGCTGACTAGTTTTGCAGAGTGAGAATCAATCAAGCTGCCAGTTGCTCAGCTGACAGCTTTATTGTGGGGAGAGAAGAGTATTTGAGATCTGCTCAGATAACAATGATAGAGACACACAGACAAGTCATAGAAAATATGGACTGATAATGATAGTGGGCGAGGAGGTGCAAGAGGCAAAGGTGCTATATTTTTCTTCACTCGTGTTGTTTGCTCTTTTTGCTTTTTGCCGTGTTCTTGTGCTGTTTCTGGTCAGATGCTTGAATGGATGTATTGTATTGTGCTATAATACTGCATCAGTTTGACTAAGTCTGCATACAGTTGACCAATACCCAGAGTTAATTTGAATATTTCTATCATTATATATGAATTATTTAAGTTCTCACCAAATATTTTGACATTGAAGAATAATTATGTTTTTATATTTTAGCCTTCACCGGTGTTAAAGAACTGTAAGCTCCAAAGTATAAGCTGCCATGACAGCTGCAGTGCTTCATCACTACTCACTGCTTCATTTCATCCAACTGGGAGCCAGGTCTGTCTCAGATTAGATGAAAACTCTTAACAAAGCAGGTTTTTACTGTTTTGTGAGGAGCGTTAACACATATCTGTCCTGTAAACCTGAGCATGTGACCTGTGATTAACTTGTAAGCAGGAATCTGTTTCCTGTCAAAGTTCCCCACAGTTCACATTTTGCTGCTGAATGAGAAATGGCCTTTGACGAATATTACCTCCTCCTATTGTTCAAACCTACATCCGTGCTCATGCTTTGTGGCTGTTTTCTTGTGTTTGTGTGTTTTGTCAAATGTAGCGAGCTAGCACAGCCCCGCTGGCTGGCAGACATTGTTTTGCGATGGCGAGTGTTCGTGTTTACCTTGGCAGACAGCTCTCCGCTGCAGGCTGATGGGACATGACTGTCTGGATTTGCAGGAGGGCCTTCCATTTGTCTTCATCAGGGCCTGAGCCCAGATAATGAGGAGGGATTGCTGCAATAGTGATTACTTGAATTAAAAGGGCAATATCGCTTAATTAGAGAAATCACATCTGGTAATCTTATAGCCTGGGACAGTCCAATATCTATTTGTAGAAACAACAAGCTACACATGCCCAATCCAAACAAGATGCAGTTTAAAAGATTGACACTGACAGTGATGAACCACACCCACCGAGGCAAAGACACTTATTTGCACAGCTACAAGTGATGTAATGTGATGATAGTTGATGCTTACTGTCCTATTTTAATCAAATCATCTTTAGATCCTTCAAGTCAGGCTGTCGAGACATGCTGGTAGTTTGTCCACTTAAACATAAGACTGTTATTGTGGGATGTATTAGAACAGCACCCTGATTTGCAAACTAGGAGATGTCTTCGTATGTCTCTGTCATGTGGGAGTTGTAACTGTTTCTATCTATTCCAACCAAATCTCTGTGGAGTGGTTCATTAGCGTGGCTTCACAGATTAGAGATCCTCTTCTCATTACTGCTCAACAAAGCGTTGGTAAACAGTGACGCAGGCGTCCAAAAGTCCAAGGGAACAGGATGAGCATGCTTCAAAGATGGTTTACTTTAAGAGGAAAAAGCTCACTTTCATTTATGTGGGAAAACACAGCAAATGATGAGAAGCATGTTGATGCTGTTAATGATTATAATCCAATCTGAAGACATAAGTGGGCCGAGCTCAAACCACAGAGCAGCTGCGATTTAATGGAATAAAACTGATGGGTTGTAGTAATTTTAACATAAAACTGACAACCGAACGGAGTCATAACCACTTCAAGCTGTGTGATTATGATTTCTTAGATTTCCTACTTCTAGATTCAAGTTAGATGGTTGTGTCAAACAGAGTTGATGGTGAAGTCTTGGTATTTCTTATCTTTAACAGACTATTAGACATGAAAGGAGTTTAAAACAATAAAAAGTGAATTATTGTCTCTGTCCCATAAAAGCAAGCGAACTATTTTTATAAGTTCCTATTATTTCACTGAAACACCAGGAGTACAAGAAGACCAAGGCTGCAACTAGAAATTATTTTCATGATTAATCTGTTTGCTTTATTTATTATCTGTAAATTAACTTATTAATCATGAGGTCTGTAAAATGTCAGAAGCCTTAGTTCATTTTTTGCTTGTGTGTTTATATAGCATTGCCTTTATCCTCATGGCTGTGTACTTTTGCACAGGAGTGTGTGATTTTCTTCTACTGGGTTTGTGTGTTCGCACACATGCTTGCGAGCCCATCAGCATACCAAGTATCATCATCACTCCACTCAGGTCATGACCCGCAGACTGCACGGAGACTAAAAAGAAATACCAGGCCGCTCTAAGTGTGGGTTTGCACTGCTACTCTATCCCTCTGAGAGCTGCCGCCAATGTGAATCCCTCCCATTAAAATGTCCTCTTTTGTGTTTGTGTCTGTCGGCTCTTACGGGTGAACCCTCCACTGTTCAGGTTCAAGTGATTTTACAGGCCTGGCTGGATGTAAATTGCACTCCACTCCAAGACAAACACAGGTAATGAGCTAGATCCAGCAGAAAGCAGAGACATGGTCTGTGTCGCCATTCCCACCCACTCCCTTTAGCTGCCATAGTGTTTGAATAGGTTCAGTTGATGGGGGATTCTCCAGTTAATCCACCCTTAAGACATCGATCAGTCCATCACAGGGCAGAGGGGAAATTATTACAGATGGGAATGGCTGCTAGCTACATCTCTTCCCCTCTTTCTCTTTGGTTCTTTTTTTTGTTCTTGTCCGCCCTTAGTAAAATCAGTGATGAATTGTTGAGCCTGCACATTCGCTGATTGATTTCTCCCTCTGTTTTCAATCTGTCTGTCAGCCAAGCTTAGCGTTCCTGCTCCCCGATCCATATACTTGTTAAATTCTCACTCTCTGCAAGTTAATACGTCCATTTTCTCTTTGTGCAGGAAACGCACTTTTGGCAACGGAGCATTATTCAAATGTATCGATACGTTATATCAACATTAGCTATTCAGAAAAAAAACACGAGCCTTTGAAAGACTGAACAGTTTTCTGGTAACTGGCTTGTTGTCTTAGTGAATAACTTCAGCTTTTTAGGTAAAAGAACATTTAGAGTAGAAACAAAAATCAATAATGCAAAAAGGGGTGAAATCAGAAAATAAAAGTACCACTTGCAGCACAAACCTTTTGTTGTTTCAGTCCTGATTGTTGTTTTTTTCTGATCTGCAGCATAATCAGCAGCTGTTTGAGAAGTTTATTCTGAGCTCACAACAGCTGTGAACAGTATCCTCTTGCCTCATAGGTTAGGCGTTGTCACAGGCCTAGTCTGTATTTTTATTTTTTATTTTTTTTACTTTATTGCTGCTTTATTACTGGAGAAGCCTGTGCTGCAGTGAAAGAAATATTGCAGGACTGAATCAAAAGACACTCCTGTCTCCTGCAGAGCTCTCAGGCTAATAGACAGGTCTGCCTCTTGAGGCAGAACTGTTGAAATGGTAATGACCCTGCAGGAAGCTCGTCTTTGACCAGAGGGACCTTTCGCAGGAGACAAGAGGGCACACCTGTACATGAATGCAGTAACGAATTCCTGATAATGTGAGCTCTGTTTGGACCCAGTCGCTTGTATCCAAAGTATCTGGTAAATTACATTTTCATAACTGATCAGTAAACGCTCAGCTTTGGGAACATATGAGACATTCATTGCAGTGAGTACTGTGGGAGGAATCAGTGCATCACACATAGATTTTCATGAAGTCAGACCACATTTTGACAATATTTATGCTCATAATTTCATCACTTTTCACTTTTCATCTAGTCATTCAACATGTTTGCGCTCAGTAATTACCTTTATAGCACATTTTTGTTTATTATTCACTCTCCTACAGCTGTATCAGAGCCGTATTAAATGACTTCTAATCCAAACCGAGCACTTTCACTGCCATTGTTATTCATTAAAAAACGTTCAATTAGAGAAACACGGGGTAGCTTTTATTGTGAAGCAGCCACAGGAAACATCATGTATTTGTCACCGCAGTTAGCGCTGCCTGCCATCGTTCATCAAAAATGCATTTACAAAAGAAGACTACGCTTATTTTCAGCGTTTTAAATTTTTCGTGAGGTGGTAATGGAACAGTCGGGAGCAGCCGCAGCGAGCTGTTAGATGACAAGCTGCAGGCGACGGGCTGCACACCTCCAACAAAGTAACCATCTTCATTGTCTCCTGCTGTTGTGTGGAAAACGACTCAGACCCCCCGCAGCATAAAGTCAGATCACTTGCTATTATTATTGACTGACTTCTTTATTAGAACAACATGAGTTGTTTGGTGTTTGTTTGGTTGTGCTTTAAACAGAGATACCACCTGCTCTTCTATTCTGTTTCTAACAAAAAAAAAGCAGCTCTGTAGTAGGTTACCACGGTAACTCCAGGTGCCACTAAATCAACCATGATTAAAAATTTAGGATTTCAACTTGCAAGGTTCTATAATAACTTCTTTAGGAGGCACTACTGTCCTTAGATAGGTTGGAAAGTACAAAAAATAGACAGCGCTGTGATACTGTGGACTTGCGGTTTCCTCCTGTGTTGTGGCCACTGCCATGAAGTCAAATATTTCGTATTATTTAAGTCCGAAATTGAGAGTGAGTCATTGCTGAAGTCTTGGCTGACAGAAAATACATCCACTTACTGAGACACAGTGGACTCAGCAGTTCCTCAGAGCAGTGAAGGGCACATTTGTGCTCAGACTCTGCCGCAGTACAACTGGTCATGTGTCCTTGAACCACCTCTGAATGTGATTCGAACAGTTGGATTGGACATTTTCTCTCTGTCTGACTGACTTGCCTCTGTATCCTTGGACTGCTCCCAGGCCTCTGTGGCGCTTTGGAGGAATTCACATAGATCTGTTTTTGTGTGTGTGTGCGCGCGTGTGTGCGTGTGTGTGTGTGGGCAGACGAGGCGTGTGCTTTTTTTTTTTTTTTTTTTTTGTCAGGCCCATTGTTCCACTCACCCTTACTGTGCAGTACAGCTCTGTGCGCTTAAACAGACACACACACGTTGGGGGGGACTGAATGTGCCAGGCACTGCTGTAGTACAGAGCTCAGCCTGGGACAGACTCGACAGGGAATGTATGCGCGTGTGTGAGTTTACAGTACGTGTGTGTGTGTGTGTGTGTGTGTGTGTCCACCTACCAGTGTGCATCCTGTTATGTCTGACATGCAGGGACAATGTTTTGTCTTCCTTTTTCCTCGATGAAACACTTTGAGCGACTTGGCTTTCAAGTGTTTTGTGTTCCAAGAACCTCCTACATCACACTTGTCTCCTTCCCAGTGTTCTCTGCCTTCATAGTCCTTTCACTCCCTTTGATCTTCACACGACAGACTAGTACTGTTTGCGTGTGCGCTGCTTGAAAGGCTGCATCATTCATCTGTCTACAATACCGTGGCAGCAAACGTCTCACAGCATACAAAACAGTTATTGGATATTGCAAATTCTCTGTGCTTCGTTACAAATGAATTTGTGTTCTGTCACTGAAGTGATGGTTTTGATAAATACTCTGTGTCTCTCTGTGTATAGTTTTTTTTTTTTGTTTGAATCGTTTGAATGCTCAGTAACGTGTCCTTACCTTAGTTAGTCTGGAGATGAAGAGTCTGCAGTCATTCTTGCAGTGAGGCTGAACTAAAGCACACCGGTGCTTTGAGCTAAATGTTAACATCTGCAACATGCTCACAAGGACAGCACGACATGCTGATGTTTAGGAGGTGTACTGGTTGCCATGGCGACCATCTTAGTTTAGCTTGTTAGGATGCTGACATTTGTTAATTAGCACTAAACACACAGTACAGCTGATGGTGATGGGAATGTCATAAGTTTTGCATAAATCAAAGTTTTGACCCGATGGTGACGCGAGATGAAAAGTCAGAGGATCAATAAAGTCAATAAAATCCTGTGGGGAATACATGTAGGAGAACAAGTAGATAGATGGAGGTAGATGAGCATTGATCGTCCAGGCATAATGGATATTTGTACCAAATGTCATAGCAATTCATCCAAAAAGTTGTTGAGATATTTCAAGAAAAACTAAAAATGTGAATCTGTTGGTGGCACTAGAGAAAAGGTCATCCTCTGAGGACCATGAATGTTTGTACAGAGCTTCACAGAAGTCTTTCTAATAGTTCCAAACATCCAACATTCAAATGTTGTTGACCTCCAACCTTATTAAAACTGACTGGCTAACTGGTGACTGGCACCCTTACAGCTCTATGATCTGATATTTATCTTGATAGTAAGGCTTGATTCAGTTTACGATGAGAAAGCGGACTGAGCTGATGCTGAGTCCTGTGTAAGCGGTGTAGCCTTAATTACAATGCATTAGTCAGATTTCATTTCTAAGATATGGGTGCTTTAACTTAGAGAGCTTGTGTCAGTCTGTATTGGTACATACCGGATGGTGCATCCTGTTTTAATCTGTGCTAGTAAAACCAGATGTGTATTGTATTTTTCTCCCCTGAATCCATACTCTACTCCACCAGTGGCGTAAGCGAAGTGAGGACCTATGTCATGTTTCTCACTGACATTTACTCAAAGAAAACCTTTTCCCTCAACCTTTCCTGCTCCCCTGACCTGTTTTTTTTTCTGACAGTGTTGGCTGACTGACATAAAATATGACATGACAAACTAAATCACCAGCATGGTTTTAAAAAAAAGAATGGAAAAAAGAGCACTTGTCTGGCAGTTGTGGCGACCCGGGGACGCCGTGCAGTTTTATCTATCTGATCTTTATCTATCTGATCTCATTAGTGTCTTTGTCCATGAAATGTCAAATGTCTGCCGGAGCACTGGACACTTTTCAGACTGCTAGTCCATCTCTGGCTGTCTTTGTCTCTTCGCACAGGTTACTCTATTTTTCTCACAGAAATGCTCTTACTCATCGTGTTTCTTCGTCTTTTTCTTTCTGGAGACCTCATTCACCGTCTTTCTAAAGCTGTGAACTTGGCAGTGCAAAACACTCTAACAGTGTTTGGCATACAGCGCTTTCCACTTATCATCTTCACTTCAAGATTTTCTCACTCTTATCTAAAAGTTAAAACGCTGCTTTCTGAAGCAAAAAGGAGAGCTGCCCTTGCTTGGTTCCACACTGAGGACCTTTTGTGTAATTGCAATGCAGTGATAATCATTTTTTCTGCTGTTTCACTTCTCCATCTATTAGTCACACAGCCCCGTCTTAGCTGCCACTTACTCCTCTTCTCTACTTTTTCCTGTTTCCTTCTTTTACTCTATCTTTCCTCTCAACTTTGGCAACTGTAGTTTGGCTCATTTGGTCCAACAAAGGAGAAAATAATACATTTTTGCTTATTAGTTTGGGTCCAGAAGTAAGCCTGAAGTTATACAGACTGACAGGTAACTCTTTGATTGGATAGTCTTGAGCGTTTGTTGTCCTCTATCATCTGTACCCACGTGGGGAAATCAAAGTTAGGTGACAGAAATTTATGCAGCGCTGCTTCTGATGTGTATATTTATGTTCTTTGCTGTAAAAAAAAAAAAAAAAAAAAGATTATTAGCATTATGAGTATTATTAGACTGCAAATCAACCGCATGTTATGAATAATGACTAACAGGTAGAGACAGGATGAAAAGAGGCAGCTTGTACTGTAATGATTCCGGGCTTATTGTTGTGGGATGTACTTAATGAACTGACAACGTACAAAGAGTGGGATACAATAACAGCAGTTTTATCAACTTTTGACCTCTTAATTAGCAAAAATACCTATGCTGACGTTCATACATTACCATGGTTACCGAATGATTTCCACAAATATGTGCAACCCCAACTCTGAAATAGTTGGAACACTACGAAAAACGTAAATGAAAGTGCAAAGACGAGATAATTAATGTTAAATCTGAAGACTACGTCTTCTGAATTCTGAATTTGATGCATTCAAACTTACCCAAGCGAATGTGCTACCAGGGCAAATGGACCCGAGTTCCTTTTAACTGAACCAAACAGGTTCTTACTCAGCACTCATAATCTGTGACTTCTCTGTGCAACGGGTGTCTGACAGGTGACAGGTGGCACAGATTTCACCAAGACAGGGTGTCTCGGCTGCAAAGCGCTGTCTCTCCTGGCTGATGTATGGGGGAAATCACTTCCTCGACAAGCCATTAGTTATGCTCAGACATAAAGCACTGACATCATCAGCTGCATGCTGTTGCTTTGATAATTTGATAACCCCCTAACCGTAGTGGAGGCAAGTTTATCCCAGGATGACACATCGTAGCTCGCTGGTGGTGAAAGCTGTCATTTCTGTTTAGCTGGGACCTGAGATAAGCTTGACAGACAGGTGGAAGGGGCAGAATGGACTGTCATCAGGGTCACAGAGCCCTGGCGTACTTTGGGTCCACAGCCTGCACTCCCAGGGGACATCCCTGCCACAGAGAGAGAGCAGTGCTGCAGGGCAACCTCTGATGTGCAAACGCAAGAGAGTGACAGCTCCTTAAAACGCCTCTGATTCCACTTCCCCGCAGATGCAGAGGCATAACCCATAGGATACTGGTCATAAAAAGCTGCAAAACCTATATTCACTGCCAGTGTATTATATGTCAGGCTTGTGGTGCATTTTCCAGCAGTTTCTCGCGAGCTGTAAAAGCTGTCATTTCCTTGGCGCTGCTCAGCTTGCTTTATCCTACGAGCGCACTCCCATGAACATTAGTGCTTTGAGCTAAATCAAGCAGCCAGGCGTGCATGGTAGAGCCAGAGGGAGGGCTATGGCTAGTGCACACAGCACTTTGAGTGGTTACTGAATAGTGGTCTCTCTCCAACCCCCTGCCTCACACTAATGTGGTCTACTCGAGATAAAGATCAAACCAATACGAGGCCGCTGAAGATAAAAGTGATTGTGCTGCATTTTTCTTTTATTTCTGCTGTTTGTTGCAGCCATTTAGTAAGTGGATGTTTTATGTTTCATGCTGTATGAGAAGAAATGCGATTTCCTCCAAAGGATGACCGTGAGGTTGTAAGGACTCACCAGTTACCAACAACCTCCATCACTTTGTCTGTCTGAAACTGCTGTTTTATCCAGCAGAGATCCATGCAATCATTTGTCAGAATGAAGCTGAAGACAGTCGGTGATACTGCTATATTAAGCTTTGCTGTACATGAAATAGCCTTGAGAGAAAAAAGGGATAGCATTCTTATGAGGCCAGCAGGAACTAGGCCTTCTCTGTCTTTGTTCTTTTCTTTGTCTTTTCATCTTTTCTCACACACTTTGTCTCTCTCATTGTATTTCTGGATTTTCTCCCAGACTGTGTCTGCGCTCTGTGTAGATATAAATATAATACACATTCCTGAGTCTGCAAAACCTGTCAAAGTAATTGATTTGCCTGATTAATGGCAGGGAGAGGGGGGAAAGTGTGCCGTGTAATAAAGAGACAGGGCAGCAGGAGAAAGATATTTTCCGCATCTGTAGTATTTCATTAGGCAGGTTAATTAAAAAGTAACTTTTTTTTGTACCTGTTGTCTGGGAATATTTAATTCCCAGGTTTAAGACAGATGCCTTACTCTGGTGAGATTTTTCAGCTGTTGCTCAGCCTCTCGCTCTTTATTGAAGCTGCACAGAGTGTTTTGATTTTGATTTAATGAATGCTAAGCTGTGTGGAATGGATTGAATTCTTAATTGTGGCGTATATTCCTATTCTGATAAAAGACATATGACACATCCATCTATCTGTCAATATTACAGGCTACATCTTGTGCTCTTGTAATTGCGTTCTCTTGGACTGTGATGATGAAGGAAAAAAGGCTGAGCCTGAACACAGTCCCCGGGGAATGGAACACAATGGCTGGCTGAGATAACATAATTATACAGACTGTTAACTGATGTTCACATCTGCTAACCTTAGTTGTGCTTCAATGATTTATTTCTGTTGACATACCTTCTGTTGTTCAGTGAGAGTGGAGAGGCTGACAGGCGGCCTTCATGTGAGCTTTAACGCCATAACATGCTTTTAATGTGACTTAAAGGTGGTTATTTCTGCTTCACCCCATGCTGTGCAAAGTCCTGTAATATTGAATTTAACATGGCAACAGATTTGGGGATGTCTAGCCACAGCTATAATATGACCGGCAGGATTCTTGTGCATTTGACTAAATCCACATGCATTTTGGTTGGCCCGTGGACCTTAAACCACTTTTAATAACAAAAGCCTTCACAATTTCCATCATGCTTGTATTAGGTATCATTTGGAGGATAAGCTTCTTATGCTGCTTTTTAGGCGGCCTAGGTTATTTTCACGTGAGCCAGAAAGAGGAAAATGAGCAAACAGTCTTAGTCTTTAAAGAACTCCATGTCCTATCCACTCTCACGTCTTTCCAGGGTTACACTTCATGGTTATTATAAATAAAAAAAAGCCTGTACTGGCAGAAGACTCAAACAAATTGGTCGTTGAATGTGAATAGGCTTCTGATGAGCTGCCTTTTTTAAAATAATAAATGCAGATGCTAGTTTGACAGCAATCCCTCGGGTCACCTCCGACAAAGAAAAAGAAAATTTCAAGGTGTTCTCCTCAACTTGAAATTATTTTGTACACCCAAATGTGCCGCTGTCATCTAGTTAGTAGTTCGGGAATCCTTAAATAGGCAGTCGAGCAAGAACATCGCTCTTCCGACTCTAATGAGGCCGACGAATTCCCTGTAAAATCCCTCAACATATCAAACAAAATACATAAGTGATCAGCTGAGGAAATATGGTTATTAAAGAATCCCATTACATCCTGCTGACAAGCGAGTTCAAAGACAAAACCAGGAGGGTGAGTAATACGTTTGAGCAGAAATAGATGGGAGGCAGAACACCTTTGGTTGCATCTTTTGTCAGATGCGCACCAAGGTCAGGACATGCCGGAGCGACCTTCCTTTGATATATAACTTATTTTCGCCTACTAACTTTGACATGATCTCAGAACTCTCTCAGAGAAATAAATCAGGAAGTTGGACACTTATGTTCTTAGCTCTAATCCTATCTCAAAATGACAGCTCGAGGAATCAAGAGCGGATTTTTAAATTTTACAAAATAATTTATTGTGGTTCAGTGATGAAAATCTCCAGTGACGTAACCTTAAATGAACGACCTCAAAATGCTTCCAGTGTCCTCCGACTAATCTTTTCTGCCACCTTGAGAAGTAACATTTATCAGGGTTCATTTGGAAGGAGTAGGAGGAGTGGACTGAACAGTGTGGGTGGTGAATACCAATCACTTAGGGTTGATCGTCACTGCAACTTGCTGAAAATGGTGTGAATGAATGAGTTGCATATTCATATAATCGCTCATGTAAGCGTGATGTAGTAAACAGCTGCTGTGCAGAGTGATTCTGTTGAACTATTTTAAAACACCTGATGGTAGTAAATTAAACTTTAATTAAACAATACAGTTGTGGTAATTGTGTGATTAAATGTTGAGGGCCAGTGTGTTTTTTTCCTACATTCCTCTGATGTTTCTTATATATCTCTGATTTCCACTCTTATCCACTATAAATCACTAACGATGTTTAAACAACAGACAGATTATGAGACAGCGGGCCCCAGGACACAGATAATCGTTTTCTAATTTGTATTTACTGGAAACCAAACTTGCACTATTCAATTGTATTATGAGGGGAAAATCCAGATATTTGATATCAAAGGATCTGGAGAAAATTAGTTCAGGACAGCATTTCTTTTGACTGATTCCCAATGAGGAATGATCATTTCAAAGATGCTGGTTTTGGATCCCCCTTGACCCGTTAAGATCCTGGGTCCATGCCCAGTCGGCCCATGCAGAGATTCATCCATGCTAATGTGGTTTACTCCAATTTTTGCATACTGTTTTGTTCTTTTTGAGTTCAGTTTTTCTCCCCCTGTGATGGATAACTGGCCAAATGTAGATGGTGTGACATCACAGTCACATATTTCCAGCCACATGTATTTTAACAGGAGGAAAGTAGTGCAGTGGTAAACAGTTTGCCAAGGCAAGAGCTTCCTAAAGTAGTCCTCTTATAGTGACACTCAGCAGTGATACAGAGAAAAATCCATTGATGTAGAAGATGTGCTTCTGTCATAACTTTCTCTACCTACAGCTAAAATGCAGGTCCATTTCTAAGACACTCCTCCACTGGTTTACAGAAAGCCATTGTGGGAAGTCAAACAGAAAGTAGACACAACAGAAAAGTTAAATTACACCATTTTCATCTTCTGACGTGTGTTTGATGGCAGAGGCCAGCTAAAGTACACACAAAATACCTAACATGCACCGTCTGCCTTTTATAGTCGCTTTGATTTTACTGAGAAATTCAGACAGTTGGTGGAAAAGCCTTCATCCAAGGTGACTGATGACTTCAGCTATTCATTTCTTTTGCTGCAACAGAGTGAAATGAAGTAGAGAAAAGGTTCAGCTATACCAGGCTACAATCTAGTTTTCCTCTGTACAATGAATTGTCTACTCCTTTAGGTTTGAATTGCAGACCAACAATATCAGTCGTAATCATTTCTCTTCCCCCTCAAGGACGTTCTTGACAACTGTGAAGCATGGTTTGTTTTGTCAGGTTCCAGGCTTGTAGTTCACAGCACACCGAGCGCAGAAGCAAATTTAGTTACTGAGCTAATCCAGATCCAGACTTCAGCACATAAAATAGACAGAATTTCTCAACATTCAGTAAAGAATTTATATAATTTCTATTAGTCTCTTATATGGAAATGCAATTTAAATCCCGTAGATGTAGTCTGTATGGATTCTTCCATTTCTTATGCAAATTACAATCTGATTAAAGTTCCCTTGTTCAGTCTATATTTAGTGAAGACCATACATGCCTCTGTAAAATACTGCCCTATCAAACTTCTTTTTGTTCTGATTATAGCTGATTATAACTGTCTATAGATGTCACATTTTTGTTCTAACTTTTGCTGCGAATCAGAAAAATAAATCCAATTAGGCCATTTAACTTTTCTATTTGAAGTTTTGTCTCTCTGTTTTTGTGGCAAGCAGTTAATATTTCTGAGCTGCACTTAACTTGATCCCTTGTCAAAGTGTTCTTTGTACTGCTACATCTTTTGTTGACGCTGTTTGAATTTGAATTCTCTTTTATATTATTTTGCTGCTCTAGGTTTATATCCGCTTTCCTGTGAGGATCTGTCTGAGAAAGGCACCCTGTAGAGAGTTTGACCACTAGTAGCATTTTTATGAGTGTATAAACATGCAGATGGCGTGGTAGATACTCCTACCGATGGTTTCATGCCATCTTTAAAGGAGTACTTCACTGATTTAGCATTCCACTTTGGCTGCCATGATGGATAGTTTAAAACAAACTGCTGCAGAACCAGAGATATCGTCTTTTTTATTCCACCTGTTCTTCTCCCTCTTACAAACCATCTACATTACCCCGAATGCAACTAGACAACCAACAACAGAGATTCAGGTGTGTTGTGTTAAGGAGCGTGTAATGTAGCCTCGAGCTGATAGCACCAAGCAGAGATGGGGAGCGGGCTCCAGAGGTCTGTTAAGCACACTTGTTTCTAACGCCCAGATTTTGCAGTCTTCGGCCCCAGCTGACGCTGACTCGAGTGACATCGCTTGAGGACATTTGTCAGATTTCATGCAGCTTCTTCTGGAGCCACAAAAGGCTTTATTCAACTCGCTTTACATATGCAATAATTCTCCCCAACACATGGAGACAGAGTTTGATTGTAAAATCAATTCCCATTTAAGAAATGGAATACCAAAACAGATACTCATATACAGTTTATATTTATATGAACGATATTGGTTTTACTTCAAGAGCCAATCATTGTCTTAATATAACTTGATTCCCCCGGTGAACTGAGGTGTTTGTTGGCTTAAGAAGAAGCAGGGCTTGATGCAGCTCAGAGCGTCACTGTTAATGAGAGGAGATCGATAAGGTCAGTCTGATGGTCGGTGATGCGTTTGAGCGTGAATAAAAAGCTTGCAATCCTCTTTCCAGTTGAAATGTTCCTTTTTAAAAAAAATAGAGTATAGCCGCTCAGTTAAAGTGAAGCACAACGGCGCTTTCACATTGAGCATGTCGTCGTATTGTAAGTCTCAGCTTGGAGCTGTCAGGCTGTAATGATCACTTGCGTGAGTATTTCTCTGCTGGATTTCACTCCTCAGATGCCCACGTTGCGTGCAGAAAATACCATAAGTGGCCATTAAACTCTGCTTTATCTGTTGCACTGTTGGACAAACACTTGTCTGCGCTGATAAATCAAAGAGCTTGTCAGTTAATGTGGAAATGAAGGCACTTCAGTTGAGCTGTGTACAAACTGACTCGTGCACGCACCTAATGACTCTGGCCCGCTCTCAACACAAAAGCTGAGGCATATTATTATCAGTCTTGGATCACCAGATGCTTGCAATAAATGTTTTAATTGCCTGTTTGTGTATCCCTCAGTACCTTCATAGCCTCAGCTGCTCCTGTTACATCTGGCTCACAGTCAGACAGGTGCTTTTTTTTTTCCATTCAGGAGCATCCCACTCTGTTCTAAAATAAATTTCATTACAAGACACCTATCAGCAACAACTTCAGTGTATTATATTTTCACAGTTTAATTGATACTAAGTAGGTTTTTGATGTCTTATTTCCAGATTTATGCAGGTAGTTCCGTGAGGGTTTCTCATGTAGTGTTATATAGTGATTTGTTGCGGGATTATATTTAATCAAGCTGATAAAATAAAGATGAAGTGTGGCATAATGAGTGCAGCAGAATGGAAATTTAAAAACCTGAACACAGCCAGTCCAGAATAGAATTTAATTAAAGTAACTGTGTAAGGTTAATTGAGGGAATCAATTTAAAAAAAAAAAAAAAAAAAAGTACTCCAGGCAAACTTCTCCGTATGCGTGTGTTCATGTAACTTTGGTTTGAGTTATTAGGTCAGACATGCAAGTCACGCACAGTCAGGATGAAAACAACAGTCTTCACTGGTAGTGGTGACAGGTACGTTCTAGTCAAGTGGTACCTGAAAATGAAAAAAAAACAAACATTATCTCCATACAAACAGTACATGATTTCATAAAGTGTGTGTGTGTGTGTGTGAGAGCTGTATCCTCACACGTGGAGCACACCATTTACGAAGACTTTAAGACAAATTGACTCAAACATGATCAAATTTGTTCCTAAGCTTCAAATCAGCCCTCTAATGTGCTTTTGGCTGGAGAGGTCTGTGTAATCAACTGACCTCCTGCTCGAAACACACACTCCAATGTGTCACCACGGAGCCAGCACCATTCCTCCTATCCCATTCACCCAGCCGCAGACGCAGACAGACGCAGTCCTTTTCCCATTTCTCATTTTTCTACGTTATCCTCATGTAATATAGAAACCGTATAATCCTATAAACCAGTCTTCGCCTTCATTCAGCCTATCTCATGCACCCCCAGCCCCTAAAAAACGAGGTTTGAAGGTAGACACAATCTCTGAAATCATGCACTCACACAGTCGTAGCACACAGCCACGGTAAAAGTAAAGCTCTTTCCCCCTGACATTCCCTTTTATTTTTTTCCACATCCAAAGCTTAAAGGATTTTGTCCCCCATCTCTTACATTAGAGGCGTGCATTAGGAAGGAATCTTTTAATGGCCAGTATAAACAGAAGGAAAAATGTTTCAGTGTCCATATGTGCACCTGAGTATTGACAGCTGTACTCAGCAGTGAACTACATAGTCTGGATTTGTTTCTCCTCTTGCTGCATAGCAGGCTGGAGCAAAGAGTAGAGCTCATTGTTCAAAATGCCTCGGCAAGTATTCTTCACACATGGCTTACAGTGAGTGCAACAATGGGCTGCATTAGACAGCTGAGAACTTAAATGAATTGTTGCGTGGAAACCGTAATCGTTACACAAGCTTAGCTACAGCGTAGCAACAGCTCTAAATCCAAAAAAAGTGCCTGGATTTCACTTCATTAATCCTGGAACGAGTGTATGAGAGATCTGCAATGTGAAACTAGCTGAGGAGGTCTGGAAGTGTATTCTGGCACATTCCCGCTGTCTTTGCTGGCAGTGTCTTTCTCCTCCATTGTGGAAATGGTGAGCTTTCACTGGGTTTCTAATTACCAGTGGAGGGGCATGTCTGCGGTCTCTTGTTACACTGTTAGCTTTAATGTCCGTGGGCTATAAATAGTGCAGGTGTCGGCTCTCTGGTGAGCAGCAGCCTCTGCTCACAGTCTTTATAGAGGGAGGAAATAGAGCTCCGCATGCACAAACAGTGTGCTCCATTGATTTAACTTAATGTTAACCAAGATGAGGTAAGCTGTGTTTATGCACTGCAGTTTCCTCATGGAAAGGTCCGTATGGCTCCATTTCATTTTCATCCTGGGAGGAAATGAGATACAGCATGAAGATATGAAATATTCACCTCAAATAACCCCAAAGCAGTAAATATGGTGTACTGTGTACAGCACACTATCTGCATTTCTGATTCTGATTGAAGGTATCGCTGAAGGTCCCCCGTTTCTTAGTTATCATATTTATTTTTTTGAATATTAACAAGAGGTGCTTGGTTGGTTGATAAATAATGTCCATGCTTTGCATGTTAAATTTGTATTTCACGTACACTCCATCAGAAAGTTTACAGTAAGCAAATGAAAATATCTTGTTCGCTGTGATATTAAGATTCAACATTTCAGCTCTGAATGATGACAAATATGAAAAATATAACCCTTTTAGGATTTATTTGGCCTGGACATGAGTTTGCAAATGGGATTTTGCAGCCCCCGCTGCCTCAGTCAGTCAGTTTTATTGATATTTTCACTTATTATTGTAGCTGCATGATTATTTCTTTGGATGACCCGAGGTACCATCTTGATGCTGAACGGCACTTTTGAGGTAAGATTCTCATTCACTGCGGTCTGGAGCAACAAGTTCTAAGATACATAACGAAGGGCTGAGTGAGCATCAGTGCAATTTAATGATCTTCTTTCTGTACCCAGTTGCTAAGCAACCTGCACCATTCTGTCTGAAGCCACGGCGTCCCAAACGAAACATCACGTCATTGGTCTGAGGAGTGGAGGAATGATAGCAGGAAATGCAAAAGCTACAGTCGTCATTTCGTTTTCTGCAGGTTGACTCAGTGCACTGACTGGCTACATTTCCAACAGTATGTCTGTATGCATTAAGGCAAATGCGTCGTTGTAACCAAAGGAGTGATAATACGAAGAGATTTAATTGCCTCCTCCCGGTGGTCTAAGCATGAAGACGTGACTGTTACAGTAGTCAAGGACTACTGTAACAGTCACATGCTGGAGCCCACTGGAGCCCATTGTGCAAGCCTGCTGGGTTAATCTAACAACCATTCCTTGTCTGGAGAGCCCACTGCGGGGCCTCTTTTGTTCAAATGCCATTTACTGAACACCGGTGTAGTATGGGGAGGGAAAAAAAAGAGTGAATTAAACCAACTGCTTCTGTTCTGTTTCTTCCTCTGAAAAACACTGCTTCAGGGCCTGACAGCAGTCTAGTTTTGGCAGCAAGCGGGAGAGAAGCACATTCAGGACAGGAAGACTTCAGCATCACCCACTATTCACTCCCTCCCTTAGTCAATTTTCAGCTGTGAATCATAGAGGTGGAGGGGAAAAGAGAGAAACAAGAGGGAGTTAGAGCTGTTGCTACAAAGCCACAGCTTGAGCGAAATCAAGCATTTGTTGTTTCCCTTCTTCCCAAATCCCGGGAGAGGGCTGCTTCTCCTTCTGCGGTTGTTGATCTGGCTCCACCGCTCTCAAAAATAACAGAAAACAAAGCTTTTCTTAAGACAACACTGGACAACAAATGGGCTTGGTAAACTTCTGAGAAAACAGGCAGCAGAATTGCACTTGGTGCCCACTGAGGCAAATTATGTTTCTTTGCATGATTATAGGAACTGCATATCATTCATGAAGCATCTCTGCAGGATTAAAGGTGTCACGTCTTTATGTTTACGTTCTACATTCATTATAGTTTTACTTTGTTTTAATGACAGCTTCGGCGCATGCACCGCACTACATCTTTCAATTAAACAAGCGGTATAATTGAACTGCTTACTCATTTTTTAAGTGCTGCAGTCAGCCTTCATGCCGCATCTTTTTCCTACATTACAGTAATTCTCCTGAACAGATGTGGCGAGCAGTCTACTGGTTGTGCTCATTTCTCATGCTCAGATGTTTTCCTTTGAGCCAGTCAACAATATCTGGAGGCACTAATGATTACCTCAAGTCTCATTAATAAAAGTAAACTAATAAAAACATTGCTTCAGTGTTTATTCTGTCATGATTATTCCCATAACAATGGAAGTATACAAATGCAAATAGAAATGCTGTGCATAACCCTACTTAATGCATGTTTAGTTTCCTTGATATTTTATACATACATAATGTATGATACATAATTAGATTTTTACTACAAAGAGCACTGCGCCTCACAGATTTTATTGATTATCAATTTTCTTTATGCCACAATAATGCAGACATGGTGGAGGTGCCTATTTCAGCCCTGAGTGGCTGTCTGCAAAAAAAGAAGATAAGGTAGACTGTTTACCTTGAGAGGCAAAGCCCAGGGCACAAAAAAAAAGCACTCACCGCTGCTTGTTTATTCCTGTGAGCACACGGTTGTAATTGAAGGCAACCGAGATGAGTGTATTAACATTTTTATCATCTCCTCTTTGGCTGGACAGCAAGATGACAATGTTTAGAACAATTTTAGGAGGAAAATCAAATAAAAAAAAAAGTTTTTTTTGAAAAGTGGGAGTGATGTGTGCCCTCCATCCCGCTGGAAATGATGCTGTTGTCTTGTTATAAAGTATTTTTAGAGTGCTAACGTTTTTTAAAGCACAGCTCATAATGTAAATTGCATATTTACTGGCAAGCTTGACGACTATTGCTGCTGCTCTTAGCATAGCACTGCCAAGCCTTCATTGAATTTCCTGGATAAATAAAGTATCCATCTATTTATCTATTATTTGCCGCCCTTCAATAGGAATTCTGCTGTTCTTGAACTTCAGCGTCCTTCCAGCGCTGCGTACCGGTGACCATTTCAAAAGCTTTTTTTTTTCACTGAAGTTTTCAAGTGAATCAGTCTCCAAGGCTTCACTTCTCCCAAGCTCAGTTTTTTTTTTTTTTTGCACTGAGCAGATTTTCTGTCACCATGTGGCGAGCTTGTCAGTTTGTAGTTAGTTGAAAACAAGCAGCACTACGAGCACTATTTGTGTGTGTTTGGCATGCATGTGAGTTTGCCAGCGATGCTGGCTGTTTCCTAAATCTGGTTGCAGGCTTGGCACAATATGCTCATCGCTTGAACATGTTTGACTGAAGTTGGATGCAGCACTCTGTAGGAAGAAAATGTGTCATGTGGGACTCATGATACTCTTACATATGTTTTTGTTGGTGATGCATCAGACGCGGTACTTGTTGCCCAGAGACTTCTTTCATAATGTTGGCAGGTGCTTGAGTACATTAGTGGGAAATGTAGGTGGCTGGCAGAGCTTTGTTTTCATTTGAAGTTATTTCAGTTAAATAGGTGTGTTTTGTATCGTCGCGGCTGTTAGGTTAGGCACATTTAATAATGCTTTTCTTGTATCAAGATACTCCAAAAGTATTGGCTGCAACTTTCCCCATTTTCAGCTTCCATGCACAATTACTTTTATTACAGGCGAGGAGCGCTATTTAGAGGTACATGACTAAACGTATTTGCAAAATGCTGAATCAAGGTTACTGTCTATACCAACTGTTAATGATGTATATCAGAAATAGTCTAGTAACTTACAGTAGATGGAGCCATAATGGGACATTTTTGGCAGCTAATTTGGCTAAACTGAGGGGGAATTTGAAGGGTCGGGGCACGCAGGAAGAGCCGCGTGGCAAAGATAACCCCTAACGCGAAATGGATAGGTGCATGTCGGTGTGCTGAAAATAATGAGTAGGTCGTTATTGTAGCTTGGCCCGCTGACTTTTACTTTTACCAACACACGTTCGGCAGTTGGAGCCGCAACAGAGGCTGTGACACACGGTTCATGGAGGCAATTAAGGTACTTAAAGCAGCTATAATCCATATTTTTTATAATGCATCAAATGACAATGTGAAAATGTGAATGCTGTCACTGGTAGTGATGATTCTGCAGGGAATAATCACCTGAATGTGCAGCTCTGACCCACAGCTTTACTGTTCTGGTACTCTCATAGTGTTGTTTTCAGTTGCAGCAGGCAGATATTGAAAACCCCTGACCTAGAGCACAATGGGTTACAATAGATAAAGGAATATCAATGGATTAAGCTTCACATAGCCAATACTGACCAGTTAAAAAAACAATTAGTTTGGCTCATCCTTTGTACACATAATAGCCAATCGTTTGTTGCATTGATCTGCATGCATTACATCACAGTTTTCAGGTTATAAGTGTCCAATTTTAAAAGTTTCAGTTAAATATGTTCCTTGTAGGAATATAATGTCTCTGGCAGATTATAAATAACTCTCATTATACCAAGCCAAGAGCTGATTTTTTTTTTTTTTTTTTTTTTTTTTAACGATGACTGAGTTGTCAGTCGTAGACAGCTAAACAAATTGGCCCGTTCCACAGAAAGTGAATTTTCTTTGGTAATAGTGAATGGCAGAATCCAATAAAAGCTCTGCCCCGGTGCAGTCACCGTAAGCAATCCGTGTGCCTGTTTAAGCAAATGGTTCATTTGCCTTTACATCTGTCAGCAATTAGGTATAATTATTTAAGCCAACAAGGGCAGCTTCAAAGGGTGAAATCCATCCCACAATGCCGCTCGGGCTGGGATTGTTTTCAGCACAACATTGTTTTCCTCCTTGTTGTTTGCTCTCATTTGATCAGGACAGTCTGCACTTCATCTTGTTTCGCGGTATGCTTTGCTTATTCAGGTTGTCACCACATGGCTAGCGTGCGCTATCTTGCTTTTGTTTGCTTTTTTACGCCGAAATCCTTTTATTCAGATTCTTCGGCACACAACAGATGACCTGTCAGTTGATGTCTATGTCTGAAATAGTCTAATATAGGCTTTGCACAAACACACAGACAAAAAAAAAAAAAAATCAGTGCTGTGATTCAGGAACACAGCAACACAAACTGTTGGTTCACGTCTTTCTGCGCCCATTAAAGGGCC
The DNA here is from genome assembly GCA_028641955.1 of Protonibea diacanthus. Lineage (NCBI taxonomy): Eukaryota > Metazoa > Chordata > Actinopteri > Sciaenidae > Protonibea > Protonibea diacanthus. Next base: position 4,907,954 of record CM053990.1, on the reverse strand, counting down.
ACTCTGCCTGCTCTGCTTACTCGGTGATTAACATGAAAAAAGCCAGGCTATATCTGCTCCTCATGTTTATTTAATCAGGGTAAATGTTGTGGGTTCTTGTGGCTCATGCTGAATATGTTTGTTTTTCATTAAGTCCTGTGCTCTGCTGTCGTCTCTGCAGAAAGCCTAATTTCCCTCCTGTTAGGATGCACACTGGTGGCGCACGCATGCACACAAACACACGCACATAAGCAACATTGCAAGTACAGAACTGTTGACATTATGAGTAATGAGTGAGATCTCTTGTTGCAAATCTGGACAATGTTCTAAGTTCCTTTTAGCAACAGTATTTTTAGGAATAAATCCAGCCTCCCACCCACTACGCCTGGTGGTAAATTGTCACTCTGGGCACGTCTCGTTTTCCAAGCATGATTATTGTGGCCTCAATGCAGCCATTTGATTGCTGTCTTTGATGCGATATGTGTGGCCCGCGCCGCTTTGTTTTATTTGTGGGGGGGGAATCAGTTGTTGTGTTTCTCTCAGGACGCCTGATAAGACTGAATGACACAAATGGAACCTGGTTTGCCGAGATCTCCCATTACCCGAGCTGCCCTCGATCCGGTCTGCTCTCCCAGAAAGAAAAAGAATCCCTATTTGTTGAACAGCCAGGCACAACCAGGAAATCAGATCGTCATACACAGGATATCCCCTTGTCTTTTTCCACATATCCTTCTGACTCAAATAGAGAAAAAAAAATCTCTTGTATGATGAGATTAGTGCCAGGAAATTGGCTAGGTCTGCGTGGATGGGAGTTATAGTGTGTGTGTGTGTGGGTGTGTGCACATGCATGAAGTGGACACTATTTTGTCAGACCTCGCTGTTGTTGTGAGAGTGCTATCATGAGAAACAAAAAAACCTAATGCAGGTGAACAAACATCTTGTAGATAGTTATGTCTGTCAGGGGAATAATTTACTGGCTACCTGAAAAGCTCCTCTAGCCTCAGACTCACCCCTCCCCACAATTGCTTCTGTGTATAATGCAGACATTGGCTGATCTGCACCTGAACACTCTCAGCAGCTGCGTATGTGTGTGTGTGTGTATTTTTTTGTGTGAGCACCTGCATCTATTCTGAGACACTCCAGAAGGTAGACAGACTTTCAGATCATGCTTTTAGGAGGGAAGAATGGAGCTGGGAGGACTTCCAGTGTTGACGTTTTGCTTCGCCCCATGCTTCTTCAGTCTGTCTCCTACTGTACGGCACAGTGTACGCTGTAAACTTGAATCTGCCTTCTCTAAATAATGCTGCGGTGCTCTCAGTTTCTCACCCTCCATTAATTTAATGGTTTTACTGTTGAGGTGATTGAGGGAGGTCTCTGTAGCCAATTCACAGCAGCAAAAAAAGCAAGGCAGTATCACCCTTGATTGAAATTACATAAATGTTCATTATAATCCTCATTACTGACTTGTTTACTAAATTAGATAATTACTATTGATGCACTTTTTGCTGACTGTATTTACCAAATCCAGCAATACACCTCCAGATCACAGATTTCTGTGTGAACCTGTCTCATTAATAGTTAATGGTAACCGGTGTGAGGTGTGGTTTACACTGGCCTGCATTCACTGATCCATCACCGCTAGTGCTAATTAGCACTAAACACAAAGTGCAGCCGAGGCTGATGGGAAAGTCATTAGTTTTTATTTGGTCATAAACCAAAGTATACAGCAAATAAAAATTTGGACCCCGATGATGGCACAAGATGGAACGATAAGTGATCACAGTCTGTCCCGAGGGGAACAAGAAAGTCTGAACCAAGTTTGACGACAATCCATCTGATAGTTTTCAGGTCACTTTCTTAAAAAACATAAAATATCAACCTCATGGTGATGACAGAGGGAAAGTCATTAGGATTCATTATCCGTAAATCCGTCCAACTGATGTTGAAATATTTCACCGGATAAGTGACAACATGCAAAGTGAGAGTATCACCAAGGTCAGTAGGATTTGTCATCTTGGCACCGCGAATATCTCTGCCAAATTTCTTGGCAATCCATCAAACGGCTTTTCAAGACATTTCATTCTTGGCCAAAGCAGCAGCAGCAAACCAACAGCCTGACATTGTCGGGCTACGCCGCTAGTGTGGCTAATAAAACCTGAATACACATTAAGCTTTAGTGTTCCCTGAGACAGGGTCGCACTCGAGTCAAAGCAGTTGTTTTCAGCTTGACATACGTTTATTACAGTAAGTATAACTGTATGGAAAAATAAGATAAAACAATGTTCAGTGTGTGAACTACAACTGTCGCGCGGTGCTCGAACTGCAGAAGGACTCTGGAAAAGTGATGATGGTTTTCATGTCCTCACTTCAGGGTCGTCACAGGTGAAATATAACACTATTATATGTGGAGAGCTTGAATTATGTCCTGTTCGCACAGCACAGCTGGAGAAGCTTTAGATCTCAAAATAAGAATTATGCCAAGTTGAACTGAAGCCTTGTGTTTAGCAGCTAGCTTTGATGGCACGTACCATCGAATAAATACAGTTAAACCTCCCCAAACTCGCACTTAAACTTTTCCAAATTTATGGCTGCAATCAGTCTGGAATTTATTAATTTGAATTTATAGGCAGTGACATTTCCTGTCTTCTTTCTCCAGGATTTTCTCAAAGGCTGCTCGCTCATCTGCTAACAAAGTGTGGCTGTAAATGCAACCGGAGTGATTTGTTAGATCTCTGCAGACGCAGAATTCTTTGTTCACCTTTAATTCTTCATGTGCTGGACTGTTTTTAATCCAGCACCATTAAATCAGCCGAGTGTGGTCAAGTCAACAATGATGCTCAGTTCTACAAAACTAAAATTCACAATATAAAATGAATAAAATAGTTCTTTGCTTTCTTTTAGCCTTTAACTTTCCATTCCTTTGTCTGTATTCAGGAGCTGCTGTCCTCAAGCAAAGAAGAGGAAAAAGCTGCAGGTCAACTCGCTGGGTGGACTGTTGAATGATTTCTTTTTTTTTTTTTTTTTTTTTTTTTACTGGACCTTGCTCTTTCCCTGCAACTCTTTTCTCTCACTACTCGTCTCATTCTTGCAGGAAAAAAAAAACTCTACTTGAGCTGCTTGGTGCGTGGCAGTTATTCAAAGATGCAGAAACTGAAGCCTCAGTGGAAGCACTAGTGCTGAATTGTACATGGATATCCATACGGTGGTCTGCCGGGTTGAATTCCTCACATGTTCTGTGGTGTTTTTCGGCAGTACGCGGCACTGTGGACAGATGTGGGCTCTCTGGTCACTCTAGTTTTGTCTTTAATTCAAAAGGACACGTGTTTTTTAGAGATTTGCTGTTTTGGCGCAAAGGATTAGATTCAGTATTATTCCACCAGTTGTTAAATTCCCACAAATGAGAATTATGGTTGTTTTTGGAGACATTATGACTTTGCTACAGGAGGTTGATTTGTGCTTTTGTAGCCATGATTTTGGGGGGTTTAGAACACAAGATTAAAAATACCAAAGAGGAATCTGATAAACATTAAAGTGGTTTTGCCAGTTAAATGGTACATTTCTATGTCTGACCTGAGAGCCAGCTGTCTTTAATCTTAAAAGAATATTTAGCAGAGAGCCATCTGGAACATAAAGCCGATAGTGATGCTGTAATTTGTTCCACCAGAACACAAGAATTGGATTAATCCTTTTAAAACAAGCTTAATTTCCATGAATTACTGGGTCATCATGGTGAAACTGTTTTTAATATCTCCCCACTGCGCCAAAAACAGTATTATCAAAAGGAAGGAACAGAAAGCCAAACTTGAATATATTCATGTAACAACGACAACCTCAGGTTTGCAGAGGTTGCTGGACCGGTGACGACCATATTTATGTATCGCTCTCGCCTGGGTTTGATCCATTAAATTCCATACGAAGCAGTTCAGCCGCTCTAATCACACCTGTAATTGGTTACATCAGCACAAACAGCAGCAGTGAATTACGCAGCAATTTGTTACACAGAGCTCGCTTAATGCTATTTCACACCTACTGAAAAAGTGATAATCAGGTCAACGACTCCCTAAAGAATGAGAGACAATTCACCGCTCAACTTAACTAGATAGCTGAAGTTAATACGGGCTGTTGTCCTGGAGTACCCCACAAGGAGAGATTGTACTTATCAGTCTTTATTAGTATTCATTACATCTCCAATTATTGTTTACTTTGTCTGTTGTTGTTGATTTGAGACGTGTGTGCCATTTTTGTGTGTGCGCACGTGTGTGTGCACGCAGATTTACTTGGTGCTCAGTGCTGAATGCAGCAGTATCATGGGAAGCCAGATTCATTAAGCCTCTGGTGCGTTCGAGTGCTCTCCCTGCCTCTCAGTCTCTCTCCATCTCTTGTCTGTTCTTGTTTTCTGCCACCATCCATCCCTCTCCCTTTTCCCTCTCCGCTGGGAGCCCAGTTTGTAATTAAATAGTCTCAGTAAGACGAGTTGATCAGACTCTTTGATCAGCCTTTCACTGGCTTGTCTGTCTGGTGGCTCAAATGCCAGCGGGCTGTGAGAGACCAGAGGAGGTCCAACTTGGTTAATACACTGCGGCAGGCATTGAGTTCAGAGGAGGGACGGTGAAGGTTCTTCATGGTGATGTTCAATAAGAAGACAAAGGAGAGTGATGAGAGAGAGAGGTGGAAAAACTGAGCCAAGCAGGATACGAACGTATGAGATGAAATGAAAACTCCTAAAATGGCTGTTGTTTAAAGTACTAAATTAATCCAAGAAGACATGCAAAGTTCTCCGACATTGAAGGTTAGCAGTTGTTTTTATTATTTGCTGAACAGGAGAATACCGTACGTGACGTCTTAAAAGTTAAAAGCAAGCACACAAATTAAAGTTTTTGATCGGTTTAGACGTATCCCATGCTGCAATGATTATCGAACCCCAGTCCTGGAATAATCTGTTGACCACACTCTGTCCCTTCAATTCATCATCTTTATGTACCAGTTTAATTCAATTTATTATTTTAAACTCTATTTATTCCTTTTGGCAAGCAGAGCTTTCCATTGTTTCATTCAACCTCTTCCTGACTGTGAAGGCAGCATCACAGACTCACTGTTCCACATTTACTGCACACGGATGGAGAATCGTCACAATTCTGCCGTATATGAGTTGTTAATGAGTGACAGAAACTTGCACACACTGCACAATATTAATCGACTGCAGGTACTTCTGGCAGTAGATCTAGATCCACTTTGCAAACACATCTTATCTACTGTAATGACACATGAACTGTGAAAATTATCCAGTAGATATCCTGCAGACATATTTTAAGACATATGAAGCTAATCTTCTTTGAAGAAAGATATTTAATTAGATAATATTTCATTATTCATCTTAAAATTACATCTACTCCTCTCTCTCTCGATTTCTAAAAATATGCAAGTAAATAAATCTAATCTTAAAATGTCAGAAGTTTTTATGTCACATTAGATATGAAATATTGCACCATCCAAAATTTGCGAAAAGATTTCAAATAAAGTTGATTATAATAGCTGCCTCTCAGATTGTAACCTGTTGTAAGAATACCTGCAGACATGCATTACCGTTAAATGCCACAGTGTAATTACTTTGTACACTGCCAGACAATCACAGTAATGAAAGCTAGCAGAGAGTGAGGCATATTGAGCAATTACTTTTTTTCCAGTGTCATCATAAGACGCTGAAATAAGGAATTTGTCTTGCTATTGTTCTGTGAGCAGGCAAAACATAATGTGCTTCATTTATTCCAAGCAATCAGTTGGTTTGGAGGCTTAGAAGCATGCAGAAAACTGGCACAATGGAACCTCTCTCAGCCTCATCATAACTTTGTCACATATTCTGTGCACTGACAATGCACGTCATGTTGCATTATTTGCCTTGTATGAGTGTGGGCGGAAGAGGCAAACAAGATTAGTTGGTGCATACACTTGTTTTTCTACGAGTGAATTGAGGCCTTTAGAAATGGTTTAGTGAGTCAGTGCCAGTAGCACACCCATCAAACTCATCTGTCTGACAGCAGTGCATATCTGTAACACTGCTGGAATAATTCTCCACAGGCGTGCTAAGGTTGCTTCGAGGTGGTCCTTCAACTCGTAGCTGCTGCCGCTTGAGATGTGGTGGATGTTTTTTTCTCACCAGTATTTTGTGGAAAATCTGCCTTGATTTCATTCCTCGTGTGTACTGTGATATAAATATGAGGCACACTGCGGTTTCTGTGGGCTGTGGGATAAATCCTGGACTGAGGCAGGGTTTTGTGGAGTCCAGCGCGAGTGATGTTATATAAACCACCCCGAAGAATGTTACTGGACTGAGACAGGTTTTTTTTTCCTTCACAATAAAGTAAAAGTAGAGAAAGATGTCCCAGTATGCATGAGCCAAATTTGGGAGGGTCACTGGTGGAAGAAATATCCAGGTCTTTCATGTAGGTAGTTCAAACTTAAAGCAATATCATCAGGGGGCTGTGAGTGGGCTGTGCTGGTTCAGGCATGTTGTCTAAGGTACCACTGAGATCTATGAAATACAATCCAAGCAGTCCAGTTGGAGTAACAGATGAATGTGTTTAAAGGCCAATCAGACATGGAAATCCTGCAGAACACTTTATAATACTCACAGGCCACTATTTTATCAGAATGATAGTGAGGTAAACTAGAAGTACATGGTTCATGTTACAAAGTAAACTACCAGGAATGTGTGCTTGCATGTGTTTGATTTGAAGCCGCTGCCTTGCCAGATGATGTCACGTTGCATTGCATCAAAAGTTGAGCCATGTTCAAATTTTTATGACTGACTACTGCGCAGATGGACTGGCCCCATTTGAATGAATAAGAGGGCTGAAGGCAGCCGTACTCCCAAATTTGACTTCAGTAAAAGTACAGAAGTATCAAAAATACTCAGTTGGCAGCAGAATAACCCCTTTCAGCATGATTGGCTTAAAAATAATGTTGGGTTAGGGTTATGTTGGGTTGTTGCAGTACTGTGAAGGCAGCTGTCTGTCATAGATAGATTAAGTAAAGCTAATTTTACCACATTGGAGTCTTTTAACCTATAACAAGCCTCATATTTCACAATTAATCATATATTTAGATATAAAACATTTCTTTTCAAGGTAACCAGTAACAGTAAATAAAGTGGAATTGAGTATAAAGTAACATAAAAAATGGAAATACTAAAGTACAAGCTCTTAGTTGCTTCCCACCAGTGGAAAATGTCTGTTCATAATCCATCTGAACTTTAATTAAGCCTAATATTGTGATAGCACAGTAATGAGGAAAATAATCCTTGTCATTACAACTACTGTTCGTGTAGCACAGGTATGGAGGATTTAGAAAGCAAAAGATGGCAAGAATATTGGAAAATATAAGAGGAGTGTTATGCTTGCTGGAGTAATGATCCCCATACCTCCATCATCATGGTTAAACAAACCAACAGACGTCCCCAGAGTCATTTCAGCTAACACTTCATGTATATAGCACATTACATGGCCTCCAAAGCGTTCATGTATGCAGACATCAGTGGTGTGAATGCCACTAGATACTCACAACCTCTCCAGCCTCCTTGTTAAAATGTTGCAGGGTATTGACACATCATTAGTATGTCTGTGCCAGCTTTGCACCTTCCCCTTCAACAGCCAGCCTCCACTCAGATGGCTGCCTCACCAGCTTAAATGTGTCCCTGGGGGTATTAACACCAACGGCTCTTTGGTCCACAATGGAGCAAAACAGGTCACCTCTTCAAATAACAAAGTTGATTTGTTCCATAAGTTTTGCTGTGGGCAGCTGTGATACATTACACAGTCTCTCAGCAGCAGATGAGTGGTTCTATTGATCAGCCCTGTCAAACTGTATAACCCCATGTGTGCGCCCTGCAATATTGGAGTTGGAGCTTATCGGTTTTTCAGAATCCAGTTTTCTTCATGAAAAGAAACGTCTTCTGGTGTAGTTTCTGTCCGTCAGACAGTCGGAATGTTTTGGCATTTCTTGCAGTGGCCGGCTAAGAAATGTGTCTTACAGGTAAACAGCAGCTCAATCAATGTTGCTGCTCATCTTTATCTTGGCCTTTTCCACTTCATGTCAAGTCTGAATGTTGTTGAGAGTCTTTAGAGTTCAAACGTAAGTCACTTCAGTTCATCCTGTGAAGACCGTGACTGTCTTTACCAAATGTCATGACGGTCCTTCCAGTAGTCGCTGCGACATTTCACTCAAAGCCAGAAAACAGCAGCTTGGTGACAACATAAAGGGAATCATCAAAGTCACTGGGAAACATCACATGGGAACCATGAACATCCATACAAAATCATGTCCAATTTCATCTTTAGATTTTGGGATATTTCACTCAATAAATGTGAACTGCTGGTGGCACCATATGAAAATTCAGAGGATGACTCTAAGCACTAAATAGTATGGCAATCCATCCATTTCAGTCTGGATGGTGGTCCAGTGTGGCAAAAAAAAAACAAAAGGAAGTATTAATAAAACCAAATTCCCATTGTGTTTTTTTGCACTATGTTGGCTGCCAGAATTGCATACCTAACTGCAACGTTGCTGCTTTAAATCTAGCTGCGGTCCCATTTTGCTCTCTCTGTCCTCATTATTCCTTTTTCAATTTTGTACTTTCAAACAAAATCAAACAGCAGAAAAACCCAAATCTAACAAAGAACCATTTTTCTGCTGTTCTTTGTTGAAGAAAATCTTGTGGATACTACACTGTATCTAAAGCCTTTCTGCACGATTGCCCCTCAATTTGGAGCAAATTCACTGCACTGCTTACTGTAGAGTGGAGATTTGCTATCTGTCAAAACAGCCTCTTATGAGTGGATATTCAGCTGTTTTTTTTCTATAAGCTCTTGAGTGTGCTAATGAGCCTGTTTTCTTAGGTATAGAAATTTAATGAAACACTGATTTGACTGTTGATGGACCGTATGATTGCAGAGTCCTCACAGGCCAGCTGCAGAGCTCACACATGCTGTAAAACACATTACCAGCACTGGTGATAAAATGTTTATTTTGGCACTAATTTAAGCTTTCTCATGCGCTGTTTTCTGTCTAGAAGAACATGACACTGAACCCCCAGGAGTGCAGAGAAAACCAGGCAGGGCCCCTGCACAAGAAAAAGCCTGCCAGGGTCCCCAACGGCCTGAGCCTGGAGCCCTGCAAGAACAATCACCACCACCAACAGCCTTCAGACCAGGAGAACAACCCCCGGCTGGCACACACACAAGGCAAGAGGAAGAAGAAACACCAGAACAAGAAACACACAATGGTGAGTTTAAGACATTTTATCTTATCTTTATCTATATTTTTTCTCTTTCTAATGCATTCTATCAATTCAGTACTTATACATGTACTAAATTATATACAGCAAATGTTGTTAAGTACTACATTTCCATTAGCCTCTTTGACATCTTGTCATTTCAATGTGCTAATGCTGAGAAAGAGAAAAAATCAGAAGCTAATGCCATGGCTGTAGTCAGTGAAATATATGAAAGATTTTCTGTTAAATGAAATTTGATTTCTATAGCTTACTGTTCATGGGCAGTATGTGCTCTATAATTTTGAAATCAGTTGTCGACACAGTGAGTTCAAGTATTTTTAAAATAATGCTGCAGTCTTTTGTTTTTTTTTTACCGCTTGGCTCAGAGTTTGCTTGTTGTCAATGCACCAAGTGTGCATGTTGTTATATGAAATCAGTAGTTAGGGCAAAATGTAAAACAACTATATTCTTTAACACGAGCGTCTGCAGGGGCGTTTGTGCGGATCATCGTTTGGCACACACCAGCACTGGAGGTGGAAATGCACATCTAAAAATGTGAAGACGGAGGATTTTCATTGGCCACATGCTGTTGTTTCTCCAGGCCTGGCCTTGATGATCTTAAAACTGAAGTAACACTTCATCTGAGGTCATTTTACTGGAAAATAGGAACTCTGCTCAGTTGTAGATTTGTATTACAGTGGGCTATGTCATGCAGACTAAGCAGTTCAATATGTATACTGCATAATATATAATTACGTTTTCATTGTGTCTCTGTTAAGACATTGGCAATACGTACCGCTGAGGCCAAAGATCTGTGTTGAGCTTGTCAATTAAACCATGACAAGGGAACAGTGTCACTGCAGAAATCTACTGCAGCACCAAATAAACACCTTATCTGTGTTTACAGCTCTGGTGTTGGTTTAATGACAGGCACAGGCTTTGTTTTTGTCATATGGGAGTGAGTCAGTCTACCGTATTTTCACACAGGTTGGTACATAGTCACACTCCACGTAGAGGCTGTTGTTTTTGTTACAATTCACTCACTCGTGAAAAAGAACAAAAAGGAAAGCAGAACAGAGACTGAGAGAAATCTGGATCACATTTGTGTATTTTTAGGTAAATGATTAGGTATAATGTTGATGAATGAAGTCAAAAATTCTCCACCAATGTGAAATATTGCTTCCAAGGTACATGACTGTATATCAGTGTACTGTATATCTGAACATATTTTTGTGTGTAGCAAGGTGACAAGGTCACAAATGAATATTTATGCTACACTGATGCAGTGGTGTATCTCCACCAGCAAGGACTATCTGTTACAGCACTCTACCTACTGTTTATACACACACACACGCACACACACACAAGCTGAGGCTCTGTGGCTATGCTCTGCCATTTCTCTGGGAGAGGGTCAGTCTTCTTGAGCTGCATATTCAAGGGCATGTTTGCGTGCGTCGCTGCAGGACATGCAGACATGAGGGAAAACAAAGACGCGGGTCCTCTGACACACCGTTTACTTAAACGCGTTTTGTAGCAGCAGCAGCAGTTTGGTGGAATTTCTTGATTTTGGTTCCAGCTTTGTGCTGTTAGAATCTGACAGATGTTTGGGTTCATACTGCGGCGGCCCACAAAAACATTTTCACCTGAGAGACCTGTACTATTCACAGTATTCTTAGGCAATCTCATACCCATAATATCATTGTATACATACGCTGTTGTAGGCTAAAAATATACTACACTGTTTCCAAAGCAATGGTGATGTCCTCAAATGTCGTGTGACATTTTACTATGACTGAGGATTAAAGAAGCAGAAAATATTCATATCTGAGAAGCTATAATCTTTAAACAATAAATCAATTTTTAAAAATAGTTGCCAGTTAATTTAATAGTTACAAACTAATCGATTCATCCCTACTGAATCCTGTAACTGTATATAGTTGGACGTTTTGAACCAGGCAGTTTAGCAGTTTGTGGCTGTGTTCTTGTTGCGTCTGTCCTCCACTGCTGAGTAGACGATCCCCTCAGCCTGTAGTCATTAGTAATGTGGGTTTGGTGTCCCACCTGTTTTGAAAGGGTCCTATTTTTAACAAGTCACATGACAGAGAAAGTACAGTAGTGGTGCGAGTGCAGGATACAGTGGCTGTGTCCTGTAGGCTGTGCGGCAGACCTTTGATATGAGGGTCACCACCGCTGTGTGCGTGTCATGTATGTCTCTGTACTGGCTAATGGACAGATGGTGCTACCTGCCAGTTTCAAGGTTGTCTTGCACTGCTGTGATGGCTGTACATACAGTACAGAAATGACTGTGCGGTGGCATGTCTATGTGATGCTGTGCATTAATAAATAGATCATCTGCTCCTTGATTTCGAATGCGTCTCGCGTCGTTGGCCTGGACTGTGTGTTAGGACTGCAAAATTAATCCAATGTTAAGCGTGATCGCGATTTCGGTTCCCCCACAAATAAATGGACATGATTGACGTTTAAAATGTTTAAAATGTATGCTCTGTTTGTACAGAACTCTGCTGCATGTCAGATCAAGTGCCTCCTAAACTAACAGCCAGCCATTTGGCTTCGCTTCTGGGGAGATGTCATGCCGCTGCGAGTGCGCCCTGCAGCAAGAGCCTATGCAAACATTTACTGTATGTTGCGGCTGCAGTCATAAGTACAAGAGTAATAAACAACAGAGGGCAGACGAGGGAAAAACAAAAATTAAAATGCCTTGAGGGGAAAGTGAAGAGCTGGCCCCTTGAAACAGATCATCATCCGTTGTTAGTATTTGGGATTTAGGGCAAGTGATGTTAAGCAAGAACAAATCTTATGCAAAGAGCGCTTGAGACCGTCTGCGCCGCAAAGCAACACAACTAACGTGTTTAATCACCTGAAAAAATACTGCAGCGTGATGAAGGCCAAGAAAAATAACCTTGCTAACGTTAACTCATTTAATAACCATGTCTCAACTCAGAGCAGTCCTCCTTATAGTTCGGTGTATGGTCTGGTGATTTTATTTCAATTTTGCCTCTCCTCCATGAATAAGGACCCTATTGGCCATAACTGTGCAGCCCTACTGTGTGTGTGTGTGTGTGTGTGTGTGTGTGTGTGTGTGTGTGTGTGTGTGTGTGTGTGTGTGTGTGTGTTGAATACTTTGGCAGGTGGCTGTGGTCGCATGTTTTGGTCAAGAGTGTTTAGGCTGCTGGCACAGGGGAAGCCAAACCCAGCACACACATGCACACACACTCACAAATGCTAGCAGACATGTTCAAGCTCACACACACGTCACCCACCGCATTCTCACCCACTCTCTTTCTCACCTTCCTTCCCCGTTCACCCACATATGTGTTCACACACAAACAAACATGAACCCGGTGCGCATTACCGTAACCCTCCACACACATCACAGGTGGCTGTGACATGATAGCAGCAACACCGATGGGTTTAAATGTAAGCCATATTGGCTTAGTCAGCAGTGAGAGCTCTCTGAATTACAATGTGTTCTTTTAATCTTGGCAATTATCAGAAATTGATTTTTAATGATTATGTTACTGATGATTATGATAACCTAATGTGAGGCCTGGACATCGTCACCGTTTTCAGTGATAAAAAAAGAGTTTTCTGTTTCCTGCAAGATGCTGATAGACCTATCAGCCTTGGTGCTTATTAACAGCCTGATCTGTGATGCTTTATGACATATGCATAATTGAAAAGATCATCATCTGTGCTGTATGGCACCCCGTTTTGTCCTCTGTGAAGCTGCAGCATTATCTAGCAGCACTATCCTCTTTTCTTTGGCTTCACTGTAAATAAACATCGAAGCATTGTCCTCCTGCAAGGTTACATTTTAAATGTCAGAGGTCCGTCTCAAGGTTTAATTCTCCATTTAGAAATGCTCCAGCCTGGTTTGCGAGAGCACCTGTTATCAGCACTTTCTGTTAGCTCTGACTCTTAGCAGAATGAGGGATGAAGAGAGAGGGAGAGAGAATTTGGTCTTGAATAAAGCGGGATGTGTTTTTCTTCCTTTTTTTTTTTTTGTTCCTCTTCCAGGCGAGCTCGCAGATTGCAGCAAATGTTTTCGATCTCTGGCACTGACCCAATGTACTGAACTATGAGATATTGTAAGCTCAAAGGGGGGGTGGGGGGTTGGGGGGGTAGAGAAATGTTTATAAGCGCCTCTGACATATTGCCTCACAGAGAAAAAGAGCCCAGCAGATAAAGAAAGCTTCAGCGAAGATGGATGGGAGTACAGTAGCAAGCCGCAAATTATATGACTCTCTAACTCTCCTCGTCTTTTATCATATTGGAGGAAGCATATTTCTTCCAATGGTATGTTTTTGTTTGATTGTCAGATTTTGAACATTTGATTTAAGGCTGCATTTACCATATTTTAGCTGTAAAATAAGTGGATCCTTGACCTTCAAGGGCGCAAAGTATTGAACTAACCGCCGCTTTTTCTGGTCAGTTAGCTCAAGGCAGTTTGTCTGTGTGTGTGTGTGTGAGGGAGGTAGAAGTCATATAGACGAACATACTCATTGATATAAACACAGGAAGAGATTTGATTCTCCCTCTGGCAGACTTGCATGTGTGGGTAGCCTTTCCTTTAATTAAACAAGTTTACAGTCGCTTCTCATGGATTTCTTCAGTTAAGAAAAATGTATTGCAAACAAAAACAGGGAATGTTACGATTCAGTCACGTGCAGGATTATAGCAGAGTGTATTAGAAGATGTTTTACGCATTCGTTGCGTCAGACTCTGGTTTTAAGCTGTTTTCAGGAGCTCAGCTGGAATCTAGAGACTTATACTCGCTCCACGAGTTAAGAAAACATTGAAAAACCCAGAAGGTAAAACATTTTACGACGGTTTTCTTGTTTGTTTATTCGTGCGCCCCAAGTGACATCTCAGAACAGATTTTGACAGAATTTGAGGAAATGTTACTTCGCACCAATTAAATATTACACTGGTGGTGGAAACTACAGGTCATATCCTTGTATCTGCCTGAACGGATTTAGACTTGCAGATACGTGTTTCTGGCACTGGTGTGTGTATGTGTGTGTGTGTGTGTGTGGTGGGTGTTTTTCTGTTCTGGTAAGGCTCTGTTCATCTCACTGATGTTGGATTGGTGGCCTGTGGTGTGTGCTGCTTTGTACAGTAGCTCTGGTGAACAGAGGGACGTGCTGCGAGGCCCATCTGCTCTCTGGCACTGGGGGAGTGGGGAGATGAGGAGTGGGGGGAGGGGGGGCCGGGGGGACGAGACGAGTAAGGAGGGCTCAGGTTGGACCCCCCTCTCTCTGATCCCCCACATTTCAGTCCAACCACCTGCCCGTCTGTCTGCTGGTCCGTCTGTCTGACTGTCATTTCTTCATCTGTTTTCCAGACATTTGGGTGCAATGATTCATACTGGATGGGAGTCTCTCTGGGAGGAATAGTATGTTTCCTGTATATGAAGTTTTCTAGTTCACTATTTACTACAACTACTTTAGCTACCACCACTATTTCCACAACTACTATAACTCCTAATCTTGATGTGCAATCGCATTTTTATGTGACAACGATTGCACCATGTTTACATTAGCAGGGAGATCCTTTACATGAAATCAAACGCTCCCAGTTTCCTCCTAAGCTGCGTCTACAAATGACAAGTGTGTGTTATTCCACCTGACGAGCTGTGCACACATCCAAAATATGTCAGGATCATGGAAACTACGGTGAGAAAGATCAAATAAGTGCATCCATCACATTCTGACAAAACTACTGTTTGTACTGTAGAAACGTGATGCACCCAGCCTGCTGTGTGAAACCAGATTTACAGCAATGACAATCAAAAGCTGCTGTTACCTGGCAAACAAATGTAATGTAAAAAAAAAAAATCAGTTAATAGATGATGATGCTGGACAATTAAGCGACCATTCAACAACATAAATAAAACTAAGTCTAGATCACATGCATGTCCATTGGCTGCGTCCCAAATCACTCATTGCCAATTCAGTGTTTTGTTTAGCATCCACACCAGTATACAATTTAGCATAAAACTATATCTTCTCCTGTAAACACACAAGGATCAAATCAATACTGCAAAACTCTCCCACCAGATTGCTTCGAGGTAACGAGTGTTTCATGTGAAAGAGTTTAGAGGTAAATGAGATTTGGACGGTGCAAATGTTTGGTGTCAGATGACTCGATTTAGTCGGCTAACAATTATTTTTCTCTGTGTAATTTAACATATGTTTTTATATGGCCTCATAAATGTGCAAATAAGTTTAATCTTAGTTTAAGTACTTTGCACCACGATATCCTTGGGTAAACCTCTCCAGCACATTAAATGAACCATGGATTAAGTGTGAACTTGGCATCAGGCACTGTCAGCTGGTTGTGGTGTTCTGTTGGCTCATTATAAGTCAGTGTAGTGTAAGTGGGATAACAGGCGGCGTCACCGGGCAGACCACCCTGGCATTACTATTAGTGGGTCTTGGAACTGAGAGTGTCTTTTTATGAGCCCTTTCTTTACTGAGTAATAAAGAGGTATTACCTTTTTCCACACGTACACCAGGGCCACCAAGTCCACCACATGTTGTGTTGTTTTCTACTTTAAACAGTCTTGCATTAAAAAGACACAAAGTGCGTGGTGGAGATAGCTCTGAATATCCGCTGCATATGACAATTTTTTTTTACAGGTCGTCCATCTGAGTTCTTTTATCAAAAGTGAAATAAAAGCCAGCACTTCAGAGCTGTCACCATTTGTCAATCACATCTAAAACGTGTAAAAAGAGCTGTGGTCTTTGGTCTTCGTCCCAGCGGTGAGGAGTAATTGCTGTGGAGACTGCTGAGCGGTGTCTAGCCCGGGGGTTTGAAGACTGTTCCTTGAGAGGCTCTAACCAGGTCAGCCAGTCAACCGGAGGGCTCTGGTGTCTGGCCTCTGGCTCCCCGAATCATCTCACCGGGTTCTCACTCCACCTGCCCTGATGGAAAAGCCCTGCCTTAGGCCTGCCACAGGCTGTATTATCATTCAGCATCAGTCTCTTACCTGGACTGAACTCTTATTTCAACCTGCTGATGGCCAAATATGTAATGAGATCAAGCTAAAAGCACTAATGGCAAATCTCCCGGGTTGGTTATGTTGCGTGTGTGTGTGTGCAAATATTTGGACTGAAGCCCTGATTTTGTCAGGACGGGGGCAGGCTTACATGCTTTTCAATCTGCAGTGAAAATGTAATATAATGTTCAGCTCTTTCAGCTTCGCGGGTCACCCTTAATAAGCTTATCCGCTAAGCCAATAAGAGATTCGAAGAAAAGCAATGTCCTGATTGTCAGATAAGATGCTAAATCCATTCTGTTGGGGGCCTTGGTTGTGGGGAAGATAATTGTTGCTGTCACAGCGGCGGTTTATAGCACTGGATCAAATCAAATCCAATCATGACGGCTTGTTTTGTTGCCTTTGTGTCTTTGAGCCACACATGACAACAATCGGTAAACATTTTTTGCATCTGGCGGCTCATCAGGGCTGCGTGTAATTAGCGTGTAGACGTGTTTTACAGCACTATATGTTAAATGCAGTAAAAGTGTGTGGAACGCTGCAGACCAATACATCTTTGCACAGGCTCACCATGCACTTTGTACTTTGATATCGCGTGTGTGATATAAGTGGAGCAAGAAATCCAGGACCCTCTGACACCATGTGAAGCTGAGGTCCTTCTAACTTACTTAACATGACTTTTGGCCGTGCCGTGAAGTTGGTGCTATGAATGCCAAAGCCTGTGACTGTGAGTGAGTGAATGAGTGACAGATTGATGAAGTTACACCATTAGTCGTTCAAGTGTTGGAGTTTCTCCATTGGCCATTGCTCTTTCAGAATGAGCAGCTGCCAACGTTAGTCAAGTACTGTAGCTACACAGTAGTGTTAGCCCTCTAAGGATTTTAGTTTATGCCTACTTACTATGTGGGACCCACCTCGGTCTCACCTTGTGTATAAGCTGAGCTGAGAATGGACATCCAGCTCCCAAAAAAAGCTTTTTCCTGGGGGCCCACAGCTTAGAGCACTGTGCCTACACTAGAATCATAGCTCACATTTTGTTTCGTGTAGGCTTCGCCCTCTAAGGTGATCGCTAGTGTGATGAGGGCGAAGCAGGATGTGGTCCATGCTCCACTGGGTACACACACACACACATACACCCACTTCAAGAGAAATCAATAACCAGTCTATCCACATCGCAGCACATCATATGTATACAGATGGCACAGAGATAGTACAGTACCTGATACTCAACATGAGGGAATGAAACAGGATGTGAGAATCGGAGATGATGGTTACACACGGTAACATACCAGCAGAGACTCAAACATAGCTTCACCATATCAGGTGATATGTTACTTAAATACACCATAAGAATAAATATTACTGAATATAAATATAAGTATTTATATATTATAGTATTTACATATTATTATTATTATAAGTATTTTAATATCCAGGAGTTTACATTATAGATGCTTCCACTGACTCTCCATGTAACAATTTGGCCACAGTATAAACACATTGACTATACACAGTCCAGCCACATACCAGGTTACGACCTAATCCTGTTTTTCTGTACCGGCGGCCCCCCTCCTGTTTGAGGCCCTGTGACAGCACATTCACACCCCCACAGCTCTAACTACATGCATCCACCCGCCTTGTCTGCATCTCCTAATGACGACTTGTGTGTTTACCATGTCCCCTCCGCCAACCGCCTGTCTTTAGCGCGAGCTCCTGATGCTGTTTGACAAGTCTAGGCCAACATGTCTTTGAAAACGGTTTAATGTTTTTTTTCCCCCCCTCTCTCCCTGCTCGCCCTGCATTGAGAAACCTTTTCTTTTGAAGTGTCACTTTTCTCCAAGGGAGGACGGGCAGGAGGAGGGTGGAGGGGGTTGGACTACCCGCTTGCATGACTGTTAAACGGAATCATTTGCACTCGTGCGATGAAGACTCAGTAGCTGCTGCAGGGAGGCAGAGCAATGAAATGAAAGACAGACAGCATCTGCTGTCACCAGTCACTGTCCAACCTGACGCTGGCTCTCACGCTTGACAACCCTCAGTCAATTTGTGAAAAATTAAGTGGCTGCACTTTAAACCAAAGTGTCCCCCCACTTAAAGCCAAGGCCCGTCTCAGCTGTCAGTCAGAGCTGGGCAGAGGGCCGGAGGTGTTTGAAGATACTTTTATCATAGCTGTCCAGCCCCTGTCACAGACAGACCACTCCAGCGCGGCAGTCAGACTTATGTCTAATCCAATCTGCTACCGTTTACAACACACAGACCCGCAGATGAACGCTCAAGATAGTTCAAGTCCATCTGGATTTGGAATTTTTCTCTCTCCCTCTCACCAAAAAAGTAACAACACTGTGTGGCTGTGTAACTTATGGAATGTCATCTCCTCGTACTCCCACTCACTCTCTGCCTATTTTTATTTTAGTTTCCACTGGATGAATGAAGACAGGTTTTCCTCTGTGTGTGTGTGTATGTGTGTGTGCGTGTGTCTCAAAGACACAAACACAAACATACTTTTGACAGATTAGCGGCAGGGCTCAAGGGATAAGAGCGTTGGCAGGCCAGTCTGAAATTTCCAGTTATACATCAAAATCTGAAACGTGGATTAACGTGATATTTTCTGAATGCAGTCATGCTTCATAAAAGGTGGAATAACATTTGAGCAAATTCATGCTTCCCACAAGAATAACACCAGTTTTGGTGACCCTGAGCGAGACACCATGCTTAGGATCAAGTTGCTACACAAATGGTCACCTAGTTCCCACTTTTAAAATAATATTTGGCAGTATATCATAGAATTGTGTTAACATTGTGATCATGATAGGGTGACTTAGCTGTGCTGCAGTCCACAGATATTCCACATCCTTATTAGTGGCTTAACTTGGCCTTTAACTTTAGTGCCCAATAAAAGACTGCTATGGACTTTCCATGTGGATTTTAATTTATAGAACCACATGGCATTTCCTCTGACACCGCAGTAGTCGCACACTGCTTAGTTGGTCCCACTTTCGGTAAGGAATCTCAAACTTAGCTCTCGATTTCTCGTCCATTCAGTTCGTATTGACACTTGCATCCTTGAGTTGTTGCTTGGTAACTCCTAATGTGACCAATTCAGCCATGTTTAAATTAACAACATAATGGACCACATGGGCTGTAGACACACAAAATATTCATACACACGCTAACTCATTCACACATGCACACATACTGTGCCCTCCTCTATTTTGCAGTGCACTAATAGGCTTTTATATGGTGTATAATTGCCTGAACCTGCTTCTCCTGCTGCTCTTTGATGCAGCCGGCGCACTGCAGAGGCAATTGCTCTGTAAATATCAATTAGGCACATCCTGGATTCTAGCTAAGACTAGACACATAGAAATGTCTATATATGTACTTAATCATGCATGTATGTATGCGGATGAAGGGTACCTAGAAAGAGCTCAGCCGACATGTTTTCTCCTCCCCGTCTTTCTTTTGCTACACTGTTGCTCCCTGTAAAAGAGGAGGTCAGGGAGCAGGTGCTGGCTGGGAAAGTGGAGTATTTATGGGAGCACCAAAGGCTCATGGAGTGAAATATTCCCATGTGGGGGCAACCCTGACTGTTAAAGTATCTCCACTTTAAGTAAAGGACGTAGTAGGGGGCTCTGTATTTACCCAGCGTGCGCCCCACACAACCACTTTGTTCCAGTCCTGCTTCATCTATGACCGCCTGCCAACCTTCTCCCACACTAACTACGCCTGAGTGGTGACTGAGATGTGACTCAGCTTAACACACCTAGTTTTTTTTTAGCTTTTTTTGAGTGTTGAAATGAATCCGGAGTGAGTTCCGTGAGCTGACCTCCTTTCTCAATGTCATTCTGTCTCATAAATGTTCTCTCTGGGGGGATTTTGTCTAGCTCGGGTAAGACTTTGTTGAGAGGGACGGCTTCCACTCGCAGCCTGGCCAAACAGACGTCTCCATCCAGCGAGCATGTGTTTTTAATTTGAATACGGTGTTCTACCGTTTTTACAAAGTTTACTCTGTTATGTTTTCTTGACTTCTGACAAGCACAGGTGTCGAGTAAAATAAACAGTAGATGTAAAAGTAAACTCCTGTTCACGCTGCTGCACACAACACCGACTCCCACTCATTCAACACAGAGTCTCTGTGAAATGTGAGAGAGCTACTACCAGCAGTTTAATCATCCTAAAATAGTAAATGTTAGGAGTGATTAAAGCCAGCAGAGGGTTAAAAAATAGCATTATCCTGCTTGGATCATATCCAGATACGATGAGTTGAAATTTAATGAGGACTTTTTGGGTAAGATACAGTACAAAGCAAACATAAAAGCAATTTAGTCAGCTATTATTTCCCCTGCCTTTTACTGGACCCTTTTTAAAATTCAGTGTACTGTATTCTGCCCCAGTTTTACACACCGCTCCCGCTTGTGTCTCTACAGCTAATTTTCCCATCCACCTGCATTAGATTATAATGGCTTTTTGATGCACTGTGTTTTACATCTACCATTATTATTTAGAAGAAAATGACCTGGATTCTGATTTTTTTTTTTTTTATGTGGAAAGTCCTTTAAACAGGGTGGTGTCATTGTTTTTTCTTGCACTGCCTTGTGATTTGTGGTGGTGATTCATGCTTAGATTGGGCTGGGAAACAGTTGTTGGAAGCTCTCGTGATATTAGAGATGGTTGATATCTGATTTAAAAAAATAAATAAAAACATTATCTTCTTGATTTTCAGCAAAGGGATCAAACAGTCTCATCTCCACATCAGAATTACTTGTATTCTTCAAGGCAAGGAGGACAGTTGTTTGGCTGTTCGGATGGAAAGATAATCAATATTAAAGCTGCCTGATTTAAAAAAAAAAAAAAAAAAAAAAAACACTCTCTTGCTTTGGCTTTTTTGTCCTTGCATTGAATCACATCACCCTGCGTACTTTGAACTCAAGGCCCTAAAGGCAGCACACTTATCAGTCCAAATAATAGTCTGTATTTCTAGTTTGTATTTTAACATTTGATCAGATACTGATGCGAGAGGCCAGGGAATGCACCATATTGAAGTGAGCTTATGGTATTTAGTGCTAAAAAATGTTCTATAATCTCCACATTGTTGAGACATAACTTCAGGGAAAAGATAGCATTAAAGCTGTGTGAGCAACGACGATTAAACATAATTAAGTAATGCAAATTATCAGCAATAAACTTTGTTTAACCTTTCCATTTTTGTTCAAGTAGTTATTCATTTTTATTTTCAGTAGAATAATCATAACATCTTTTATCCGACGCACATGTTCCCCACTCCATCCTCCTGCTGCTCTACAAATTCACAAAAAAAAACACGGTTTTGTCATTTATTTTTAATTAATTCCAACCAAAACCACTTAAATATGAGACAAGTCCTATTTATGACTCCCAAACTTGGAAGTAGGAGCTGATGACGAGCACTTGAAGTCAGCATAAGTACTCCTTCATCATGCCGGAAATGAGTGGAAAGGCTTTAATGACTATGGCTGGAAATGGCTGCAGGGGAGAGGAAGAATATCTGAAAGCTCATATTTGCATGTGTTGAGTCATTGCTGGAAAGTTCTTATCTCTATTCGCTTTTCATCAGATCCACATTCCCTGACGGGGAAAAAAGAAAATCAATTTCCCTGTATTTCCTTCCGCCTCATTTCCCTGCTTTTGATAACATAGTAGACCATATCCTCTCAGCAATTTGTCCGTATAGGAGTTTCGTTATTCCCACTGAATTGTCTCTGATTTTTGATTACCCTCAGTTCACTGGTGATGTAACTTAACGTAGCACCATGAAATTGAGTGTAATAATAGAGGATAATGTTCACAGGATGTCTGCTGTGCTGTTTCTGATAAGAGCACTCTCATGACTATTGTATAATTACTACATGCCATCTCCCAGCTAATTGTCTGTAATGTCATCCTTAGTTACCCTATCATCTGACAACAGAGCATGTAATAATGCAAAAGCATAAGGCAGAGAATATACAGAACTACACTGAGATATGTAGTGAAAGCTTGCACTTTCCATCTCATCTGTCTCAAATCTGTTTATCCTCTGGGCTCCTTTGACACCAGCACCAGTATTTATCACAGCACATTGTGTCCAAATTGGGGTTAAAGCCGGGTCAGAGTTTCAGTCAAGATTTGCTCAGAGTTTTCATATTTCAAGTCCTTTTCCATCGTGTAGTTAACTCCCTCTTTTAGACACACGCACACACACACACACACACACACACACACACACGCACACACACTTACAAAAGAGTAAATAGAGGTGAAGAGAAAGCAAACATCTGTGGAGCTGCTTCCACTTTAAATTGAGCTATCAACTCCGGAGCAATAGCTGGGAATAGCAAACAGGGAGGGGACTGCTTTGCATAAAGTTTGCATGGGAAAACAGAGAGCTTGTGTGTGTGATGTGCATGTTGTACTTAGTATTGGTCCAATTCTAGCCAAAACACTAGACTGAGCATCAAGATAAATAAAATTTACTGTCCAGTGTTAACTGTTGACAAGCTATTGGCCCTAAAACACCTTGTAGATAGATGTATACACATATACGCATGTGATTACACACAAAGAATCAAGATCCAGTTTTAATTCCACAAACACTTACATAACCATCATGGAAACATGTACAAGCCAAATAGAAAAATATGCCGGAGAAACAAACATTGTTGGAGGCATCAAAGAAGTGTAATTTCCTCCAGACAGCAAGTCAGGCTGATAATGAAGAACATTATGGCAGCGCTGCAGTGTGCGAGTGAGAGTCTACTTCTCGAGCCTTTCTCTATGCTGCCAAACCAACATTTTATGTCCAACAGTTGGTCAACATCTGTCCAGCCAAAAAAAAAAAAAAGTGAAATGTTGTCATTTGGAAACACTGCAGTGGGGAGTTTCACAGCTGACACACAGCAGCGCTGCAAAACTGAGGCGGTCAATGTAGTGGAGTATGTATCAGTTCATCCATGGGCTTTTAAAAATTGACTATTAATGCATTATATATGCATATGTAACTGAATAGACAGCTGTGAATATTAAAGATAAGTACATTTCAATAAGCCCTAAACATAGTGTTGGTATCGGCAACAGAAAAGAAAATATGCTATTGAACCATCTTTAGTTAGTACATTGGATTTAATTTAATTGAATTGTATTAAAAATAACGCTAGAAATATATTATAATAATAACAATCATAATCATAATAAAAGCACAGTTTAATCAGAGATTTGGTGCACATGGTGCATTTGAGAAAAATCTCCTCTGTCTCAATGGACTTGCAAAGTAAATTAGTAAGTAAATTAGTTAATAAATTAAACAAACAGCTTTTTATGAATCTGTGAAGAGGATTGCTGATGAGTGATACATCGCAGCTCAGATATTAAATGTAAGTTTGACTCAGTAGAGCGCTAAAATAAATGTTTAGTTTGAGAATTGATGTTCACATTTCAACAGAGGAATCTAGTCTGGTCCTGACATATTGACGGACTGCCCTGCACTTCCCTCTTGAGTGATGACCATGGAACCATGGCAACAGCAGCATGGTAAAAAGAGAAGATGGACAAAAGGACCAGCGCCTGTTGTTTTCTCTGTCTACTGTTGCGATTTCACGCTGTGGCTGAACAAGCTGTTAGGTTGCAGAGAGTTAAGCCGGATCTGACACATCTGTCCGATAACATCAGAATGTATTCCTTCCATTTCATAGCATTACATGCACTCGAGATGCAAACACCCCACAGCAGCTTACGATTATTCTGTTTTTTCACAGCTCATCACACGTTCACTGCTGTCTGCGGACTCAGCAGCGCACCGCTACTTGAATTCAGACAGACCTCAAGTGGGAAGGGATAACGGTTATTGTCCCTTGACCTTGAGCTCAGCCTCCGGTGCCTCTACTGCTCTTTCCTTAGATGAAGCCTCCATCTTAACCAGATCTGTTTGGAAACTCCTCTTAACCTGATGCGCACACGCAGGGATTCAGGGCAAGAAAGCGGTATTGATCCTCTAACCTTACAGGCCACTCGATAGGATGGAGTAGAGCTACAGATGAAAGTTACAATGTACTGTCAGAAAAACTGGATGCACTTCAGAAGGAAAAAAAACACTCTTCTGGGTCTCAATCTGCCAAACACAACCAATTTGTGTTAGTTCAGTGCATGAGTGAATGAGGTACTGGTAAAGTGTTGTACACACTAAAAGTGGAGATATTCTATATTCTGGAAAAAAAAAACACAGGCTGTATCCCTGGTGCATACTCAGATCCACATACAGTGGAATATAAAAGTGAAATCTGTTTACCATCAGATTTGGCCCAGATGAGCAGATGGAGACGGTTTCTCTGAGGAACCCGCAGGGAAGGCCAGACTCGATTCTCCTCTTTTCTCTCCCTGTCCTCTTGACAGTGCCAGCTCTTTGCCACCGCGGGCTGAGGAGGTGACAGTCTCAGCCTGGTTTTCCTGTCACCCCGGGGCAGAGGGAGAGAAAAATAGCCATCTGTGATTTACCCAGACTGTGGCCATCGTCTTCCATGGGCAAGGGAGGGGTGTGGGGGGTGGGGACGTTCTTCCTGAAAACATCTTTGCACCTTAGTGCACTCCAAATCACCTCAACAAAGGCCTCTGTTTACCTTTTGTATATGCTTACTTTCAATCCTTCAAGAATTGAAAGAATACTCTTTCAAGAATCGTGCCACATGCAAACATCAGCTGATAGTTTGTAGATTTCAAGCTCAGACAAACCACTTTAACGGTTTTCTTATGTACTGTAGCAGCCACCTCATTTACCCTCGCGTTAGCCTCAAGTTTTAACTTAACTAGAATGCCTTGTCATTGAGCTTGGAGTTCATGATATTAAGTCGTGAACCACCATTAAATGGTTTCCAGGAATACACACAGCATGTTGAGACCGGACATAGACCTCGCCCTCAGTGGGAGCCAGAAAAGATGGAATAATTGAATCCTGAGCGGAGAAGAAACAGCACGGAGACGTTACACCGTCAATGGGCCCAATCTCTGTGTCTCTCTCTCTTTGTCTGGTATTTTTAGATGAGTAAACTGGACTGGAGTTTTGTTGAATATGTGGCATGCTCAGATATTTTTGTGATGTGCTGGCACCCTCTGCTGCTAGTTAAGCAGAATGCTTTAGAGCCCTTCTATGGTGGAATCTCATTTATGATGTGCTAGTTTTGCCACTAGAGCTCTCCTTTTACCATCTTCTGCTCAGAGCAGTATTTTCCAATCTTAACTTGAGTCCGTTCTTTCTTATTAATTGGCTACAATGTAGCTTAGCGGGGTTGATCTTTTTCTAGTTCCACAGGGCAAAGGCGGTGTGACTCATTCATTGGTGTGTAGCTGCGATGTAGAAAGGGGCAACTGTTTTTAAAAAAATATGCACCAATATTAGCCACAAATGGTTAAATTTTAAAGGCCACGCTCATAACAAAGTAGAATTTCACATCATTAAAGTACGCACCACTGGGTTGTAACCCGCAAGCCAATATGACTTTTCTTTGTGCTTTGTTTAATGTAGGCACACACATGCTGATCGACACTCACACACACACGCACACACACACTCACACACCCTGTCTCTCTCACTCTCTTATTACTGTCTATCTCAGAGCCAATTTGCTGTAATGTTCTGTGATGCAGGGGAACTGGTTGGCGATAATGAAGCTAAAATAAGTAGAGCTTATTATACAGTGGCACATTGAAACTATGCAGGGCTCTCTCCACACAACCGCATGCACAACAGTCATTTCTCCAGAAAAAATATGCCACTCTGCAGGGATCAACTTGCGGGGACACAAGCTTGTTAGTGTAGAAGGCTGAAGCGCCATGTGTACTATATGTGTGTGTAGCCGAGGTTGTCTCTTCTGTGTAAAGCAGAGATCCCATGTGTCTGAATGTCACACTTCAGAGCTAACTGGGTATAATGAGCAAAAAATGTCGCAGCAGAAAACTAAATTCTTTTGATTGTCGTCAGTTACCGAAATCTTCTTGTTGACACACAGTGTGGCATCAACAGGTATCCACGGGGTGTGAACAGATGCTTTACATCTTCGAAGAAATGGTTAGTGATCTAAATAGCATAGTGTTTAATGTTAGCACATGATGTGACTGTTGAATTATGTGCTTCAAAGGACTGTATGTGCACTGTTTGTAAGTGATACATGCAAACGCTTCAACGCTCGCTGGGCTCAGCACCTTTCACTTCATTGCACCTTCATATTTTTGTGTTTTCAGCACCTTTGCAGAAAAATTACCCAGCGGAAGTTATTGACAAGATCCACAACTGATGGTATTGTTTCTGGTTGGTTGCTGGATGACGTGGCTGAATTTAATATTGCTATATTAATCAATCACTTTAATTGTCCACAAAGGGTAATTGTTTGCACAGCAGTAAAACACAAAACAAAAGATACGCAACACAAAGTAAAATTTGTGTTGCCATTAATTAATAATAGGTCAATTATATATAAAAAAAATCATATTTATAAGAGTAAAAAAAATTACTATCATGCATATATATATATTTATATAATGACTTGAAAAATCAAGATATGCATCATACACCACCCGCGCATTTTGAAGGATTAAGACCGACCGTCATCATTATTGAAAAACAGATTTGCCTTTGCACAAAAGGTGACGTTCACACAGATCAATATGGCAGTTCTAATAGGGTCTACCTTTATTCCTTTTAACTGTGCTTTAGATCACTTTGATAGCCCCCCACTCCCCGTCCAGCCCCGGAGCTGCTGTTAACCTTGATTCAAGTGTCTTTGGCTCGCTGCTATCTCTTTGAGTTGACCCGCTAAGAGCCGGAGTGGAGATGGCTGCTTTGATGCTTTTACGCTGCATCTTCTGCTTCTCTGACTAGCCTCCAGCTATACAATACACTTACACACAAGACTGTCAGAAGAAATGGTGGAGGGAAACAATCCAAGCAGCGGGGAGGGTGTGATACGTGTCAGGGAGCATGCAGAGAGTACACATGTATGTGTTTGTGTGTGCGCGCGTGTTGGGATGTTTTGTTGTTTTCTGGAAGTGAGTGATGTACGAACGGAGTGA
The DNA here is from genome assembly GCA_028641955.1 of Protonibea diacanthus. Taxonomy (NCBI): domain Eukaryota; kingdom Metazoa; phylum Chordata; class Actinopteri; family Sciaenidae; genus Protonibea; species Protonibea diacanthus. The sequence continues at coordinate 4,880,613 of CM053990.1, read as the reverse complement.
GTCAGAGGCCACGTACAACACATCGCTCTTCTCCTCTTTCCTTTACGCCCCACCCCTTCCTACCCTGATGCATTGCCCCTGTCAATGCTACACATGTAGTTCACAGGTTACGATCAATAATTCGTACTCTCCAACCCTCTCAAAGAGACGTGGCCCAACCTCCACCAATCCACAGTAATGGCTGTTGCTAAGGAGTGTGGGTAATGGGATGCAGTCTATTTTTCAGGCATGTTTCAAAGTTTTTAATGGCACCGCTCCCACATAAGAGCGCCTGTGTGGATTGCGGTAATGGGCAGGCGTTCTCTCTAGACTCTGGAATCATGAGTGTTATATCTCAGAGGTCATTATCTTCTGTCCCATGCTGACTTATATCTGACTGCCATGGCAGAAAAAGACAGACAGAGGTCGACAGAATGTATTTTGTTGCCTATAACTACAAGCAAGTATGCCAAAATTGGTGAAGGATAACATGCACTGCTATTTATTTGTGCTGCATTGACCTGTCTGAGTCATTGTTCCCACAACTAGATAGGACATCTCGGTGTGACCTTTAAAGGTTATGCATGTACGGGTTACATCATTGTCAGATTTGGTTTATATGTTGTAATTGCTACAAATAAGAGACAGGGTCACACAGGTTATAGATAATTGGGAGGATTTATCTCACCTATTGTAATGTTAATTATTATGTCACAAAGGCAAAGTTTCCACCTCTCCCCTGGGGTCACTCTGCACGCGTGAAGTGAAATGAAGCCAACACGAAAGTGCCTTAAACCTGCATTGTTTCTAATGGCCAGAAGGGGGCTGCTACACTGGCTGCAACACTAAGATCTGATTGTATGGAGTCTTATGAGGAAATGGCCTTACTTGCCCCATTGTTTTATTACCTCAGTAAACAGTTTCTTCATGTTTTTGTCTTAGTTGCTAGTTTTAAGTCTTTTTCCATACAGTAAGATGTTTATTTTGTAAAGCATAAGAGTAAAACGGACAATAAAGCAGGGCATGCTACAGGGCGTGGCTACCTTGTGATTAACATTGAGCAGCAGCACCGGGCTCACAAAACTGAGATAAAGCTGTAAAACTAGACAGTGCTGATCAAATATGAAAGACCATGTTACTGCATTGCGTATTTCTCATAAGAAATGTTTTCAAAAACATATTTTTCTGTACTGTTTAGCTTTTTGTGGTCAGGCAAGCCACCATTTTTTTTCCCTGCTTGAAAGTCAAAACCAGCTCAGCCCAACTTGCAATACGCCACCCACCAGCTCCACGCTCTCATCCAAATTTGGTCATTTCTAGCTCCAAAAACCCAACATGGCAACATCCTTAATTCCAAACTCGAGGGTTCAAGCAGGTTGTCCACAGACCAATGAGTAGGTATGTTTACCTCTTGTCAGTACACCACCTGGACCTAACTATCACAACAAGTGTTGGATGAATTACCACAAAATGTGGAATACATTCGCGACCCACGGAGGATGAAGCCTACTAACACTGATGATCTCCTCAATAATTATAATACTGCCTTGCACAGCTGCTACAGTGGCTGTACATTGTTTTCCTGTACTTTGTGTCTTGGCTTGTATTCTTTTTATTGCATGTAAAATTCTGTAATTCTTATATAATATAATAATTGTCTACAAGTTCCAACAACACGAAGTAAATGATATTTGCAGAAGATCATTTATTCAACAGGGCTCGCAAAATGTTAATTAAGAAGGTCTGGTTGTAGTAACAGCATGCAAACAGAAATCTACGGTCAGTGAACCCAGTTTATTATTATCATTATCAGAAAATTAAGTAATTGCAAGATAAAAGATCCTCACGCTGGAGATATCTTAACCATGATGAAGTCAAAAGCCCAGCTGCTGTGTGTACAGTGCAGTAGGTCACATGGAGTACAGAGAAATCTCTCTCTCTGGGATTGTTTGTGTGTTCATTACTTATCCCACTCACTCAAGCTTCTAATTATGATATTGCATTTTTATTTTCTGTTCTTTGCTCCACTAGATTTGTGCAGCAGCTTGTGCTTAATTCCCACGATACTTCTGTCCGACTGTAAGAGACACACTTGCACATGACAGACACTCTTACAAACACACACAGGATTTACAGAGGTGGGTCATTTTGTTATGTTGTAGAGTTACTGAAGATCAGCGTGATATAAACTGATCAGATACTGCTCATCACACACAGCCCTGAACTTTCAAATCGTCCTTTTGTGCATTTAAAATGGATCATTTGGCCGATACAAAATACTTTTGTTAGTGATCTGAAAAGAGCACATTGTTTTGTTTTTTTTCCCCCCCTCTGTGATGTTAATGAATATAACATGTGGACATATCTAGTGGTTGAGCTGTAGCTGACCCGAGTCCACTCTCTCCATGTCCTGTCTGTACTCAGCTTGTCACAGCTGGCTAAATACAAGAGAGCGTAGCACACATGTGGCTTAGCTTACAGTCTTCTTACCAGAGATTGTTGTAGACGAATTAAGCTGGGAAAAAAAAGTGTGTGTCCGTGTGTGTACGCAGGCACCCATATGTGTGTACTCTGGGATGCACATTGCCAAAGGAATACCTCATAGGCATTTGCGCCAGTAGCATTAACCGCTGTAAACCGCATGGCTACAGCTGCGTATTTCACTCCCCCACTGAAAGACACACCTGAGAGCCTTTCATAGGAGAGACGCTGGCTGATCTAAAACACAGATACCCACACAGTGACTGTCAAAGCTCCACCAGACTCCCTGTCTTACATATGTTTAATGTTAGAAAAGATATGCACTAATGTTTTAACCTGAAAATAAATGTAATCATAGAGCCCTGCATATACCTCTTTCATCATGTCAAATGTAGGCATTCACTATATAACAAAACCAAACCAACCACAAAAAATCTGTGATGAGATGATGTTGAAAGAGGTTGTTTTCTCCCACCAACTGTTTCATTGTCTTTGTAATAGCATTCACTGCACTTTTAACAGTCCCGGGTAGAGCTATTTTCTTATCTTGTGTGGGTTTTTAAGTGAACACTCGAAGGATGCTATTTACATGAAATCCATGTTGTGATTAAACTCCTCTCTGCGCCCTTTTCTGGCTGCCAGCAGGTCCCTTTACTTATTTTCTCATGACTCACTCTGTGATTTTCATCTCTGTTCTTCCTCCTTTCAAACTCCTCCCTCCCTTAATCATTCGGAAGTGTTGTCGTCCAGGGTGCACACGTAAAGGAGGCCCTGGCTAGCGTCAGTCCAGCTCCTACCCCACTTCCAGCCATCCTGTTTCTGAACCTTTGCCTTACAACTCCCGACCCACCCCTCCTCGTTCGCTCTGTCCCAAATCTCTGCTGTCTGTGAGCAATTAATCTGTGTTTATCTCCGTTTCCTGCGTTCATCTGATCTGTCCACCGACAGACGCCGGGACAGCTGGGTCTGTGGGCTGCTTCCCTCATAGAAGAGAGGAGAGGGTGAATGCGTGCGAAGGTGTTTAGGCAGGGAGGAGGTGAACTGAAACATCATGGAGCTGGCATTGGCTCATGCATCTGTAAGTCATTGGAACATGGAATCATTTCCCCTCCTTTTTCTCTTGCGTATTTCTCTCTGGAGCCTATCTGTTCCCCTCCTCAACCAGACCCCTGTCCAAATCGCCTGCTGACTTGTATTTGGAAATGAGTTCCAAATGAAGCTCTGGCGCGGGACTCAGACAGACAGTATGTTTCTGTGTGTGTGTGTGTGTGTGTGTGTGTGTGTGTGAGTGAGAGAGAGAGAGAGAGAGAGAAAGAGAGGGAGAGATTTATTTATGTGTGATGGTGTGTGTGTACTTACAGTTTATTTGATTTGCTGGCATCTATCATTTGCAAGGTCATGGTTTCATGTAAACACACAACATTGTGGCACCTATGTCTTATTTAGTTTGTACAGAATAGCTCCTTACGATGTTACAGATTGTTAAGTTAGAGAGGAAAAAAAGGCCTACACAGGTTTGCAAATGCTCCAAGAACTGTTTAATTTAGAGCTGTTAAGCCCAAACGCTAGCTGAAGTTACAGTTTGTCTGTCATCATCTAAAATGAATTAAATGAAATAATATTTGTAAAGCATTTGTTTTCATGAAAAAAATCTAAGCTAAGCCTACCTTCAGGGCGTTAATGTAACATAATGTAACGTTACTGATACTGACCCTCAGTATGCTGCTCAGTTGGGAAGCAGCGGTACACGTGTACAGAGTCAACCCTCATTTGAAATGATCGTTACAACTAGCACTGCTGTCATCCTTCTTCTTAAGAGAAATGAGGCCATACTTTGGACCGTTTCTTCCTCTCTGCCATGCCCTCCTCTTCTTCCAAGTCTCCTGCAGCATGAAGACATGAGTCTGACATCATTGTTTTGCAGTGTGCTACCGTCAGATTAACTTGTCAGCATCAATAAAAGGAATCGATAAACTCTGCATGTGATTTCAACGAATCAGACAATTTGGAGCCAGTTCTGAACTGGAACCGGTTCTTGATTGTCATCCTTACCCTCCAGGTGAGGGTGCTTATGACACTTCTATTCAGTCACATTCAAGTGTTCCCAAATGCCCTCTTACATATACTAAAAAACATTCTGCTGCTGTACTGATTGGATTACATTTGCTTAATGTAATTAGTCGATGTCCTTATTTCCTCTAAATCTACATCACATCATCATGACCAACGAACGGGGTCTGTTCCTTTTTAAGTCTGTTGCTGTCCCTACTTATAACAATGCCAGAAATACACCAGTCAGCGATGACGTCAGCGGCGTGCTTATTGGCTTACAGTATGACAATGCACCGGCATCTGTAACCTTGATGATTCTTTGGTTGGCTGTAGAGAGCTTTTAATGAACAGTTGGAAAGCAATTTACTTCTGGGATTTCTTTGCAAGGTTTCCTTCAACTGAAATCTCTGTCCACATGTCTCCTTTGTGCAAGGATGTTGCCTTTGTTGCAGAATAGCAGGCATGCTAGCAGCATGGTTGTACAGAAGGCAATGTCGGTCTATTGGTTGGACTACCACTATTTGAATAGACATTAATGGTCCCTTGAATGCCACAGACTGGGAAGATTATATATGTGAACGAATACACTTTGTCGCTTTTGCTTGAAATGTTGTTTATTAAGTGATGCCAGTATGTTAATGATAATCATTAAAGTCATGTGAATGGTCGTTCAAAGGAGAACTATAATCATGAAAACTACATGACTGAGTATATGATGAATGAGGCAAAAAAAAAAACTGCTATACAAAAACTGCAACCACTGGTAGAAAAACAAGTATGTAACAGTATGTAACAGCCGTTCTTTCCCTCTCTTTTTTACCTTTTTACCTTTCTTTCTCATATTTCTTCTTGCTGACATTGTTGGATGGTGCTTAACGGGTTGTTTAGTTGGTATTTATGAGGCATCAAACACTAGTATGCACAGCTAATCAGTTATTCCCTTTGCTAAACCATGAAAAAAGATTATTTAATCTAGATTCTTATTAAATTACACTGCACACGTTTTTTAAAATAATAAACTAAGCACTATACACTTCATCTTCTGCCAGTCAGTGCACAGCCCTCCCAAAAGAGGAAATTCAGGTTATTACTGCACCTCATGGACTTTAATACATGTTGCCTCACTGCATTACAGCAAAAGTCATTTGTGCCAAGGCAGCCTTGTGCCATAATCCCCAGTATTAGCAGGAGGAGGGGGGGGGGGGGGGGGGGGGGGGGGTGGCAGCTAACGCGATTTCCTGGCTGTGGCCTAGATGGGACTCGGGCCTGTATTATCTGGCCATCAGAAAGAGTCAGCTTCAACTCTAATATCAGTGTGTGTGGAGAGCAGGAAATGGCCTTTTGTGTTGCTGGCCAATACAGCCCGCGGAGAGGAAGAGAGGAAACATGCACTGTGTCGTGCCATGTCGGGCCACTGCCTCTCGGTGCATGCAGCAGTATTACAGAGAGACGAGCAAGTCTAAGACTAGCAGACAAGATCAGCTCTTGTAACTCTTTCACTCCATCGCTAACCATTCTGAATCCAGGTAGAGGATAATTGGGGAAGGACCAACTAAGAAATATTGCTCTCCCTTCTCTCCCCTAGTCTTTCGTTTCGTCTTTCCTCGTACCTTTTATTTGAGTTTGTAAGATTCCCATTTTCCTGTTAACAGTAGAACGCTGCGATAGCCCCCGAGAGCTTGAAGATTAAAGCAACCTATAAGAGCATTTAAGGAAGTGGAGGGAGTTTTTGGGAGGGAGGGAGGCTGTGTTTTCTCCTTTGTACTAGCTCTTTTTTCGTGCCGGCAGGTTTAATGGAAAATTGGAACAGGGCTTAGACGTCGTAGCTCTGAACATCTGGGCTAATGTAGCTGGAATAGAGAGTGATGAGTCCGCCGCTTGCAAGAACCCAGGAAAACAAACAAATTGATTTTGTTTCACATGCCTACATGTGTCATGTACAAGGACACATTTGGATGAGCATTTGCAGCCACCAATGTCAAGTACGCACACACAGGCATGTCCGTGCAAAACACACAGACACAGTCTGTTTTAACCCCCAGGAGAAGCAGTGCCTCCAGCGGGAAGGCGCCTGTGCAGGCAGGCAGCTCCAGGGCCTCTGTAGGCTTCTTAAGCTGCCTCTTTGTGTGGTCCTGTGGGAAGTAGGGATTCAACAAGGTAGAAACAAGAGGAACATATCAAATCACACGCACCTTTGAGACATATTGCTGTATTAGATAGCTGTCCAAAAACTGGAGCATGAAAACCAATTTCTTCCTCTTTGGCCCCCCCCCCTGCCTGATAAAGCCATGTGGAAACAATGCTCCCTAACCTTGTGTTATTCCACTCTGCTGCCCTGAAGTTAATTGTTCTGATATGATCACTTTGCACGCTATGTTTAATTGTTTAACTAGAGACCAAAAAGGATCTCAAGATAACCTTATAATCTCCAGCAAGTGTGCCTTATAGTCGCTAACACATTATCACCAAAGGAATGACTTCATCTTTTCAGCCATGTTCAAGTCTCTGTGTTGTGTCTAAATACACACCAGGTGGTGGAATCATACCCTGAGCTTTTTTCAGTTTTTTTGGATTTCAGCCCTCCGAGCTCTTGCAACTCTGTTATCCGGGCACAGCTATGGCCATGGGGGACATGGCCAAGCGTAGGCATGTGTGTGGGAAGTGAGCAGGCAGGCAGGCTGTCACTTACCATTACAGCACTACAGACTCCCCGTGGGTGACATGAGGAGAGTGGAAAGTGAGAAGACGAAAGAGAGAAGAGTAAGAAGGAGAAAACAGGAGTGGAGCAAACGATGTACAGCAGCCCACACACCAAAACACAAAAACCGGCCTCTAGCAACCCCAAGTCTAGGAAACCTGCTGTTTGTTTTTCTTTTGATTAGACCAACTGCTGAAGATAAGCTCACCTGACAAGACTTCACTTCTGGCCTCTGAAGAGAGAATCCAGAGTGAAAGGATGTGGAGAGGGAAGGGTTAAAGACTCCTGGGTAGAAGACAAAAATAGTCGGTACATAATGTTCATCTGGTGGGCTGCAGATCAGTAAATAAGGATATTATCTGTTTTCTTTACTTTGTAACAGTTTCTGTATCCAAAAAATCTGTGAGTACTTTGTTGAAACAGAAATTCACATTCTATCCCAGGGCTGTAATACAAACAGCTTCACTGCACCTGCAGATATGTATCTTTTGAGATTATAACCCCTCTGTCAGATACAACACAAACAATCTGACACCATTCATTCATTACGATGGATTTCAGCTCAACAATCTGAGTGCAAATTGCATCTTTAAAAGACATACATGAGAATATCATTGTGTTTGATATGTCAAGTACAGCACTTGAGCTGGCCTCCACAAGTTTGAGTAAAACCTGATGATCCATGTTATCCATGTAAGATGCAATCCAGAGGAAGAATGGAGTGCTACTTCCCGTCCTTTTCAGGCTCCACTTTGGGTTTGATGCACTAATTATTTCCAGGTTTAGGTGAAAATATTAGAGATTTTCAATGCGGTCTCAGACTTTTGTACTTGGCCTTACTTTAGGGCTTCCTCTTTTTAGTAGCTTATTACTTTTTAATGGTCTCCTTGTCCGGAATATGTTAAGGGATCAGTCAGTGCAAGGATATAATACCAGAAAAATAGTACTTTGATTTTACACATTTATCTGTTAAACAGACCAACCAGTTAAGAATCTGGCAGGGATTTCTCCATGTCACCTGTCCCTACATACAAACTGTATGCTTGTACCACCCAGGTTGGTACATTAGCAGATTACTTTTCATTTTGTACAGGTACCATTCAATCCCTCGCTTAAGCCCCACTTTTATAAGCCAAACTTGTGTAAGAGATGCAGTCAGTCAAGCTGAAATGTAAGTTTTTCCTGTTGTATCACAATGATAATGGACTCAGCCAGACTTTTTTCCTTCGCTGGCACAAAGCTTCGGGCAAAGGTCTGGCCAAGGGGGACCATGTTTCCATGGAAGCTCACACAGCTATTGGCACTGCTGAGTCTGATTGTCTTTGTTTATAACCCACTGCTGTCCTGTGATAGAGGGGTTGCCTTAGTTTAACTCAGGAGCTGCCAAATTTGGCTAAATCCTGTGGGATACAGGAGCCTATTCTAGCTGGCAGACGTCTCAAGCCATAGTCAAAGGTGACATGATTATATACACAGCAGTGTTGTGTGTATGGGATCTGGGCCCTGCGCACCGAGGGGAGTGGCAGAATGTAAACATTGGCTGGGTGGCCCAGTCTCTGCTCTGGCTGTGGCCTTTTTAGTCCTTAAGCATCCACAGTAGCCTACTGGCTTTTTGGAAGTCCAATCCGCAACATCAGTGTGTTGCCCCCTGCTGAAGCATACCTCCAGACTGCTGTATTTGTTTACATAGTTATTTAATGATCGTATTTTGGTCAAACAAGCCCCACATTTGTTAAATATGTTCATGCCAGAGTGGGGAGGGAGTGCAAACACACGTGGAGGCATGAGTAGAAATGTAACTTTTAAAGTCCACAAGAAATATAATATCACAAGACTCACAATGATTCAGACTGCAGCGGCAGACACTGGGAAACACACCAGAAAATCCAATTCACAGAGTTCACAATGTAATATGCAAAAAAAAAAACTGAACTATAAAAATTGAATATGCTACTATGGATACCTTTGTTATGCTGTCTGTGGTACATCTGGTGCTTTTCTGTCTTCAGTAAATTCTCACTTTTATTCTACCATATTTGTAGGTTTATTGTAATTTCTAGCTGCTGGGCCAAGAATCTTAATTTGATGACAGGATAACATCAACTGAATGAATTGTTGTCGGCAGGAAGCTTATGTGAAGTGTGACTAGATTTTAGCGTCTTTCAGCTCATTGTTTTGGTTTTTTGGCCTGCAAATGTGTGTTTTGGTTGTTGCCTTCAGTGACAAACCTCCTATAAACCCACTGTTCACTAGAACCAAACTGCCCAGAATCAAATCACAGACACAATTAGCAACTAGCTGGTGAAGCTAATGGTGCACACTGCAGCTAAAGAGGCAGATACTTTTGTGAAGCGTTGGTGGAGGCCTAAACAGAGCTAAAAGAAAGTGAATGTCCAAATGAATGTTCATATTGTGATGTGTAAAAAAAAGCAGCTGCTATGTTCTCAGTAACTTTATATGGTGATAATATGAGCAAGTTTATATCTAGTTGCACTTCCCCCAAATTGTCAAAATATAAATGAATAGAGCTTTAAGTCATGCTTTAGGAAAAAATGTACCGTATAAACCTAGAATTTGACATGGAAATTGATGTTTATTGGGAATTGGGACTCATATATATAAATATTTAATATTTAGAGTTATGAATCTTATAAAGCAAAATTTCTGGCAGGCGATCCGGTTGTTGGCATTTTATGAAATAAGCATACCAGCAGAGTAACAATAGCCCTTTTTGTAATACTTGTAAATATTTGAAGCTATCGTGCAGAGTTGAGCTGTATCCAATCTGATCTCGACATAACTGCATTTGACAGAGTATTTTCGAGGCACATTTGTTCAGCCGTCAGAGTTTATTTGGCTCGTGGGAATGCTGCGCCTTCGGGGTCAGACCAACATCAGGGGCTGCTGTCTGTAGAAATAATAAAGCAGACAGTGTTACTTTACAGAGGGCAGGGAAACGCAAGATTGAAATAGATACAGAAGGGGGTTAAACGAGGTCAGACTGAAAGAGCTTAACGGTGCATAAAAGAAAGCAATGGGAAGCACTGGGGGGAGACATTGAGTGGGCAAAGGGCTAGAAAAAGGGAACATTTAAAAAAGGAGCGAGAAAGGGAGCATGTAGGATAGATAGGACAGATAGAAGAAGGAGGGAGGGAGAGGTCATTGAAGGAGGCTGGTGCTTCAGTCTTTAGAGTTTGCCCACTCAGAAGGGAAACATTCTCTTCTGCTGGCATCTGCCACCACCGCTGAACACAGCTGAAGCCCATCTGAGGAGCTCTTCTGTCAGCCTTCCAAGCCCGCCGCACCACACACACACACACTGCACCACACACACACACCACACTACACCACAAAGACGAGGGAGTGAAAGAAACGGTAGCAGGCTTAGAGGCTTGAAGTCAGAGCGAGAAAGAACAAGCACAAAGACCAGCAGGATAAAGTAGCAGAAACATTTCAGTGTCACCGCACTGCACCTTCAGCGTCTTTGGAGGAGACTTAGACTTTCCCTCGGCACACTGAATCAGTCAGGAACAGAGGACAGAAGGATGATCAAGTCCAGTTGGTTTTATGTAAAGTTCAAGTACAACGAGAAGGTAAGTCCATATGTTGATTTTATTTTATTTTTTTCTCCCTGCCTTATTCCTCTCCTCAGTGTCCTTGCAAATATTTAAACGTATGATATTAATTGACCATGAAAATGTTGAATTATAGCAGCTGTGCATGGTTACTCTTTCCAAACACTCTTTATCTTCTGTCAGTGACTGTTTTAAATTCATAGTGGGACTTAGGTCTGTAGGCCTGTTGTAAAAAGTATTTAATTGAGAGGCAGACTGATGCACTGAGAAAAGGCTGTTTAGTGTCATTTGTTTTATAGTAGTGTGTGCTGTGCTTGCCTAAAGGAGAACATAAGTAAATTCTTGCTTATTATGACAGTGAGAGTACATCCTTGAAAATGTAGTTTGAGCAATTAAGCTGCAAAACACTTATACATTTTTTTTTTTAAATAGATGTGCTGAAGTTTGCATTCAGTACCTGAGCTGCTGTAAATGAGATTCTGTAGCCTCAAGAACATCCCAGATGTTGTTTTCTTACAAATAAATATGACTTACCCTACCTGTAGCATGCATAATTCAAAAGGCGTGAAGTATACAGAACAAAACAAAAAAAGCTTTCTTTCTTAATGCCCAGTGGAACGTGTTATTAGATTCTAAAGTGCTAAACTTTAAGTCAACATATGTAGTGTGAAAATAAAGTAAAAGATGGTGCATGAACATTTGATCATTTCCTGTAAGTTGTAGTAGTTTGTAGAGAACACCTGACATAGAAACTTTAACGTCTGATGAGGTCACGGTCTTATCCGGTGATAAGGCGCAGTTATAAAGTTTTAATGTGGTTAGTGATGTCATCATTTAGACATTAGATCCCAGAGCTCTTGTAATGTGATTGAATCTGTGAATCTGTGTTACTCATCTCTACATGGATGGTATTACACTGTGAAAGCAAAGCTTTGGCCCAGGAACTAGCACTTTCCCCAAATGTTTGTAGCTGTGCTAATGAAAATGTTGGGTGTTACAATTACCCTCAGTCAGTTAACCATTCATTTAACCAGCGAGGCAGTCAATCAGCGAGACGACAGCCACGAGCAAACATCTAGTCAGTCAGCTGCACGGCCGCTAAGCCAGACTCCCGGTCATGACACCTCTCACGGTTTTGGTGGTGGCCTCTTACACTGATCAAGTTCTCCACTTAGCATCAGGTGTCTGCCCTGTATGATCAATAAAGCTATCTCATTACATAAAACGCAGCGAAGCACAGCTCAGTTCACTGTGGTTTACACCTAACTCGCCTTTATCAGTTTAGTCGACACTATAAAAATATGAAACAGCAGAGTACATGTGTTTCACTGCCTTTGCCATAATCAGGCTTATTATCGTGGGTAAGTGAGAGTGTGCCAAGTGGCCTCATGGGAGCATCTGTTGGTGCCTGAGGTGCTCTGTTTCCATCTGGTCTGCCATTTTGTACTTGAGCAGTCTTAAGGTGGAGAAGTGAGAAGATGGCCGCTCTTTTTATCTTTTAGAACCGAGTCCATTTTAACGACTCCTCTTTACAGCCTGTCAAATAATAAATCACCACCGCGTGCTCAGAGGAGCCAAAGATATAACTATGGACACAAATATTCTGAATATTAAGACACATTTGTCCTTAAAAATGTGCGGAAGTGTGGAAAAAGGGTCCAGAATCAACCTTTTCTCTCTAGGATCTATTTCTGTTTTCTACAAGACTTACTAAGTTACATTATCGGAGATAACTGAAACCATCAGTGCTGTGGTTAGCAGAGGAACCTGCCAAAAAAATGAAAGCTGTCAGATCAAAAAAATATTTCTGTAAACCTCGGCAAAGATAAACAGTACAGACGAGTTGAAGCAACCTTGACAACAGCACGGATGTTCGCTGGCAGCGTAAAAGTGGAAGGAGGAGTTCAGTACCATGTTCCTCTCCCTTCCACTGACTGCTCATCCCATTACATTTGGTCAAAGTTAAGTGAGAACATTTCCACTTCACATTTGATTTAAAAAATAGGACGATAAGGGAGGGAATGGGAATGGAAATGGAGGCGAGAAGAGAGTGCTGGTTGATTTTTATTTCAGTGATCTTGGTAAGTAAAGGAGCGGAAAAATAAAGATTTAACGGTCAAGCTGATTTGTTACAAGCCTTGTTGAATCAGACATTTCTGTAATTTGCAGCCTTCTGATCGATTGCCGAAGCTTCAGACAGTATTTTTACTACAAAATGAGCTGGTGCAGTATGTCTGGCTACAATGATCCTCGCTCCTAGGTGGCCCGGCTTGCCTATTACTTTTCTGTTTTCCTCCATGTTCGTGTTCCCAGTAAAAAAAATAAAGTATACACAAGAACAGGATGTGTGTGTCAATGCTTATGGGGGTCTGGGGCAAAAGCTGAGTGTACGTCGGAGGAGAAGAAGGGCATATGCAGCCGTCGGCTTTTCCTGCTCCCAGCTGTCTCGCCTCAGGAGCAGCCAGCCTCCGTGTGATTACGTGTGAGTGACAGGCACGCTTTCAGCAGCATGCGAATAGGAAGTGACCTTAAACAAGTGCTGCCATTTTTGACTGAGTGCCTGTCTGTCCTCCCCCCTCTGTCGCTCTCTGAAGAGAAAGGGTGAGAAGGGCACGGAGCTTGGTGGCTTCTGGGTCAAGCACCCAGGGTCATCCAAGTCTGGGGAAAGGGTAATTGCTACCCCTGTGTGTGGGCTCATGTCCTGAAGAGAGAGCGGGTATGAGGCGGAGGGAGGGAGGTAGAGACTGGAGGGAGGATGGAGGTGGGTTATATTCCTCCGAGTGGAAAGAACACAACACTGAAGTCCTGCTCTGTGTGTCTGCTCACAGCTCTTTGTCCGCTAAGCCAGTGCCAAGACCCCCCACTGGGCCAACTCTGGGGCCATAGACCCACAGAGGGTGTAGAGCAACCTGACTCACACTGGACTAATTCAATTTAACACACACTGAGTGCCCTGTGATTGGTGTGTTAACTCTGGCCTCTCCCATGGCCAGATGGCTGTTCCTGGAGAGATACATTTACCTTTTAGGGCATTTGACTGATGCCTTTATGAGTACAGTGAGGAAAAATCAGTGCAAAGACCAAGGAAAATAAGTCATAATCCTTTCACAAATGGAATATTTGGGTTATGTCCTTATTTGTTGTTTCATAACCTCACACAGACCCTTGGTTACAATATGTTGTTTTATTATATACTATAGGTTATGAGTACTGAGTGCTCCATGTAGTATTTATTGATGATTTATCACAAAGGGAGGTGAAAGAATTACCTGAATTTTCTGTAATTGTTGCCACTTTTGGGGAATTACTGGAAAACCTTGTTCAGTTTCAAACAGGAGTTTAGAGGAGGACTTATTCTTTGACACCTCATAGGCTCCTGAAACCTGATGAGGGGCCCACACTAGACTCACTCACTGCTGGTAGTTTAACCTTTAGCAATTTTTTCACAACCTACAAATTATATACATAGCACCAAATTGTTTTCCTAATTATGCGGTGGAGACAAATGTGTAATAGCTGGCTGGATTATGTTCAGAGGCACTCATGGCATTCATGTGCCACACCAAAGTCGCTGGAAGGTAATTGCGGATATTATATTGCAAGATCAGATACTTACTTACACTTCAACATTTTACTGATATATTCAGTATCATCAAAACTTGCTGTTGCAGATTAGTTATATTTACTATTATTTTATTTTTTATTTATTATTGTATAACCTTATTTTCTGGGACACAGATGTTTTCTTTTCATGTAAAATCTGAACGAGTAAAAAGCAGAATACATCCCTGAAATATAGCAAGGTTAAAGTAGAAGCAGAATATGGGAATACTCAAGTAGAAGTACCTCAAAATGATTACAGTACTTAATTATAGTACTACTTTCCACCATAAATCACTAACAGGTGCTTACAAGTAAGCCGTTTAGCCAAATCCCATGAGAATCTAACACATACAGAGCTCGAGTATGCGTCATTTTCTTCGTCGCTGAGCTTACATTTGGCAGAGGGTTTCTGTGGCTCACTTGTTTGTTTATTGTCTTGAGTATGTGTGCAGTACATTGATGCTTTTTATGGTGTAGATATTCAGTATATTGATGTGTCTAGCAGATTCTTGGGGGTTTATACATACAGTAAACCACACACAGCACAATATTTATCTCCACGCTGTGTTTATTTTGGATCAAATTTCGTCATTCAGACATGTTTGCAACAAAATGACACACTCAAGGCTCCTGTTATTACATCCAAACCTTCAAACAAATTGTGGCTTTCTTAACATTGTGCCTACTGGCTAGCTTAGTTACAGCATGCCTCTGTTTCTCTGTGACTCTCTATTCTGCTCAGTTTGCTGAACCACAGCTGGTGGCTTTGCCTACTTTGTCATGATTACAGTTTTTTTAAAGTCAGTACGAATATACGACCAAAGAACTTATTATTCATTAAATTTACATGCTGACATTCTACAACATTAAGCATTGTCATAACATCATAATTAATTGTAGTAGCTGCGTTTTATATACTTGTCATATGATAATTTATCTACATTTATTTACAACTGGCTAAATCACAGATCCCAGCTGTGACACTGCTGAAGCACATTTGTCCAAACCGTGCTGTGTAAGATGTGGCCCTTCTCTCCATGTTCCCACATAGAGAGAAGGGCTGTCGATTGTAAATTGACTGTATTTACTGCGCCTGTGTACCAGGCTTGGTTTGTTGAATAGTAGGGGGTGACTATAATGACTATAATGACTGTGAAAACCAGAGAGTGGAGTGTGGGTTATCATTAAGGGAGGCTTATTTCAGTCTCTGATGATGCCACAGTATGTTATATGAAAGACACATGGTGTGGAAACTCTCTTGGGTGGTATCGCCTATTTCAAACATAAGCCCAGGGAGAAGGCTGAAACCAACGCTATACATTCCCGTGGACCGTTCTGCTCAGGAAAATTCTTGAAGAATATAAACGTCCATTAGATTTCTACTGGGAGAATGTTGTCAGCTGGTGTGCTTATAGGTTTGTAGCCTGCGTCTTATTATGTTTGTTGCCTCAGAAGATTCCTCTAGTGTAACCAATCCCAATGGAAAAAGCAGATTTCTCTTCGACAAATAATGAAAGAGTTGATCTGCATGAAAGTTTTATCCCTCTGCCCATCCATCCACGCTCGGAGGACTTTAATGAGAGTTTATTGGAGCCGTTTTAGCCAAGCCAGTTTAATTTATTTATGCTTACAAGCTTCAGCGGTAAGAAGCTTACGGAACTGTTGACCCCGGCAAGGCTTGTCGCAAAGCGGGCCTGTCATTTTTTTTTTTTCTCCCCAGGAAGGCTCGCGTACTTTACAGACACATTGAAATTCTAGGAGAGCACTCCACAGCTTGCCGAAGGGATTACTGGTAAATCCCTGCAAACTCCAGATGTTTTCCCAGGCAGCACGCAGCGAGGAAACATCGCCCATCCCCTGTAAACATCTGTCAGACAAAAGCCTCCGCCACAGAGGAGACAACAGAAGCTTAGAGGGAGTAAAGTAGCTCGACTAGTCAGATTTTCACTCTGCTAGATCTGTTTGTTCATGGAGAGCTAAATGGTTTTGCGGGGCGTCTTTTGTGTGTCTGCTTATGCTAAGCGGACAAGTGTACAGTATAACTGAAATACTTGGTTTTTAAATAGATGAGGAAGCTGTCAGGGCAAAACGACAATTCTGCCCATCTTATAACCCAAAGATCTCTAAAGAGCTTAACTTGGTGGACCGCCAAGAGACACATCCTCGGACTTTGTTTTTTAAATTACCTTTATTTTGTTTTTTTTTAATGTGCAACATCATTAAAGGCCACATTTAAACTGGTGACATGTGACAGATGATCGGCTCTGCTTCATCTTTCACTCACTGTCTGGAAGGCAGAACCATGACAGTGAGTCCTGAAGCCACAGGAGCAGTTTGCCTTTTTCTGTGTGTGTGTGTGCGTGTGTGTGATGTAAGTGGCAGTTGCTGCTGGGTTCAGGCCCCAGGCAGGATCTCATATCCCCCTGCCATGTTTGTGTTAATTTGCTGGATGTAAACACAGTGAGTGGGCTGTAACAAGGCAGTGCCTGCCTCTGTGTGTCTGGTCTCCAACCTCCTCAGTGGAAGACAGAATGGAGAGAGAGGGAGCGGCTGACCGGTGTCTGGATCACTGAACAATTGCAGGCCAGAGAGAGAGAGAGTGGGAGAGAGAGCAAGCCCTCAGTGTAGCCACTAGGGACAGGCCTGACAGATGGATGGAGCGAATGACTGGATGCCTAGCCAACTGGAAAGACAACTTTCACCCACACAGGCTGTATGCTTTTGCCTATCGCCTTTTATCTCCATCCAATACACAACCTAAAGCAAAGAAAACATATATATGTACAGAATACTGTAGGTAGTGCAGACCTAATTTCCATTCCGGCGTCATGGAAAAAAATAGTGTTTCTAACATTAATTGCTTTAATTGCCTGTTAAAGCTAATGTTTGATTCATTTAGCCTTTTGTGGGTGAGCTGGGGATGCACTCTACTGTCTGTCATTTTCTTTTGTTTTTATATTTATGATATTTATTTTATGTATGTTGATAGAAGCAGTATAAAGCACAGCTCTGACGCAAGTTCCCGGCCTGTTGTGCTGGTCCCAAACCTCCCAGAATTGTTGGCTCACGTCCTGATCATCAGGGTTTGAAATCTTTGCCCTAACACATGAACATCCTCTTGCTTGCCTGGTGTGCTTACCTCTTTACGTGACATTGTTCGCACAATTATCCCGTTGTTTAACTCATCGTGTCTCCAGGGGCGCAACACCTTGGCGAGAACGCAAAAGGGGGTTAGCCGACAGTGTTACGGTTAGTGGTCCTGAATGACAAATACAGCAACTTTAAAACTCTGCCAGGATAGCACTGGCAGTTCAATGTATTTCAACATTGTCTCGCTCTATATAAGCGTTTTATTTGTAACAGGTGGAGTCTCTGTTTCCAGCACGCAATTCGATTTGCATACTCTGTATTATTACAAAGCTACCACTGTGTTACCACATGTTACCGCAGTTGTCTGCAAATAAACCAGGACTAAAGCACAGTAACTTTGAAGGAATAGTTTCCATCCTCGATGTTCTTTTTCTATTTGGCATTTTATGAGGTGTTTATGTGCCGGAAGCAGTTCAGCACATACACCACACCGCATTAAAACAGCAAAACACTGAATTCTGTATGTGTTAAACAAATGAGAATACAGTGTAATGTGTTGCTCACCTGCTTTTTGTACAGATCTGAGAGTTGTCCTGATCTTACGTTACCGCAAGAGAATAAAAAAATGTCAAACTATTCCGTTCAGATTTCTCAAATCATATTCTTGGGCTTGGAGCGTAGTACGTATGTATATTTGGTTATGCATGACTTGGAAAAAATAGCAGAGATGTGCCCACACTCATGGATCTGAGTAAAGGTGTGTGTAGAGAGCTGCACTGTGAATGTGTGCCTCATTTTCTCCTCAAAGGAGTCCTCCCAGAGCTCATTAGCCCCAGTTAAATTCCCACTGGAATGCCGGGTCCTGCCTGCCGTCTGCTGCCCGCTCCTGAGCAGCTCTGGTTTCAGCCTGCTGGATGACTGGGCACGGGGATGGTTCCCATAGTTGAGCTGCCTGAGCTGCATGGGCAGACCCTGGTACCCCGGCTCAAAGAGCCCTCTGTTGTCCCGTGCGCACGCTCTCATGCAGCGTAGGGTCGCTTCACACAGACTCACACACATAAAGAGGCAGCCTGGCAATGTGAGCTATGGGAATGTCAGATTTATGGAAGGATGGATCACATGCTCGCAGACTGCAGGAGAGCAAAGCCCAACAATTGCTTTTTGTCTGAATGTAAACTTGTGTAACTGTCTGGCAATACCAGTCTATGCTGTCGTGGTCCAAAGAAACAATCCTATGCTTTTTTCAGCAGCCTCCCTCTCAGCGAGGCCTGGCTTAAAATCTGTCTAACTTGGCCAGCTCTGCGGAACAGATCTACATACACACTCACACGAATGTGGACCTGCTCCCACATTCAAATGCATAATGTCTAGATCATTATTTTCCGTCAGTACATCAGGGAAAAGTCTGTTTATTATACACTGTTGTGTTCAGCAAATGGCCAACAGTTTCTCAGTGTGACCAGCTAGCTTTCTCTGCATCAGCAAAATCTCCTGTAGTCCGTACCCCAAGTTGGCTTTTTCCCGGAAAGTTTTTACCCAGCGAGGAGGGGGGAGTGTGAGGGAGAGTGGGCCAGAGGAGAGTACATATCAAAGAGAAGCAAGCCATCTGTCAGCACAGGCAGCAAACAGCTGGTGGAGGAGATGCAAGATGTCTGAACAAAGACTGACAAGATGGAAGATGACAGGAAACAGATTTCCCTCCCTTTTACCCCTCCTGCAAGAGAAGAGGTTGACCATCAGAGTTCTGTGATGTCTCGCAGTCTCCAGATGCTGGCTCTCCTCTCGTCCTCACTCACTCACTCCTCTCATCTTCTCTTCTCTTCTCTTCTCTTCTCTTCTCTTCTCTTCTCTTCTCTTCTCTTCTCTTCTCTTCTCTTCTCTTCTCTTCTCCCAGCAGAGTGATGATGGTTTGTCACTTTACTGTTGGACTTTCTCTCTCGGCGACTCGTTACCGGAGAGATTCTTCAGTCTGCTCCCTCGCTGCTTAATTTGTTCATTTGCATTTCTTTTGCGCTCTCCGCGAGAACAGAGCATTTCTCATCCCTCACATGTAGGCACACACACAGAGTTGAACTATTTCTACTGGAATTATCATGTAATAATTAATGCATGGTATGCTTTAATTATACTAATTATGATAGCATTTACTCAGTGTAGAATTTTTCTTTTTGAAAAAATAGGATTTTTATGCTACCTAAATATTACATCCAGTGAATTATTTAGCTTTAGTAATTGACCTGCTGCAGCTTAAGTAGATACACATCTCTCCGCTCATTTGCTCAGATAAATGAAGCGGTGTGAGCCGTGTTAAGTAAATTTTTAGGGAATGAGCACGGGGCCTTGTGTTAATTAGTGTTGCAGCCTAAGCCTCGTTACATCAGGTCTTCTTCCCTCTCTCTCTACTTAGCGCAGTCTATTCCCCTTTGTGCCTTTTTCCCCCCAGCACCGTTAATTTGAACAGAAAATGCAGTCTATTGCTAAATAGGGCAGTGGCACACACTAGCCACAATCATTAAGCCCATTTTCTGCCGGCTTAGAGCTGTTAAAATGACTGTAACGAACAGAAAGCGAGTCTACTCTCTATCCACAGTGTAATGTGTGATGTGTGACATTGGCCAGTGTATTACTGTAATGGCCCTAATTGTCTAATCACTCTAATATGTGGCTGCTGCTCTTGGACATGACAAGGGCAAAGTGAGCTAATAAACAGTGATTACTGTCACTTGAAATCAGCACATAGAAGAGGTGGGGGGACGATAGCTGCGGGGGGATGTTTTTTTTTTTTTTTTTTTTTTTCCTCTTCTCGCCTGTTTTGTGCTTGACAGACAGGAGAAGCATGGTGGCGGTGAAAGGTCAGACCGTGGTGAGCACACAAGTGACGGAATGACAGAGAGAGAAAGAGTTATAAAAGACAGAGTGGAGGAGAAAGAGCTGTCATCTCCAGATCTTGTCCCTTCGGTCACTTCGATTGACAAGCTGTCAGCCTGGCTGGCTCATACTCTGTGGAACAAAGAATAGACAAGGCAAAGCTTTCACTTTCCCCAACCATCTGCCTCTCTGCCTCTTTCTGCTTTTCTTCAGTTTACTCAGTTACAATCGAATTTGAAACGTAAGCAGAGGCTGTTGAAAGTGACGTTACAGTTAATACAAATGCCACTACTGTGTACCCACTGCAACTTGAGGCACATTCGTCCATGCCATGAGGGTGGAGTCACAGTGACGGAGATGAAGTGAGACCAAAGACAGCAAAGTTGTAGCTGTCTTTTTTTCCAAGTTTTCACCAACATAACGGCCAGTTTGACCTCTTTGATTTAACGTGTCCATCATCCACCCACCATGTTTAAAGAACAGTCCCTTGAATATGTATTTTATAGCTCATGATTTCAAGTCAGACGTGTGATAGATGCAGAGTTGCTCGTTCCTCAAGAGCATGCGCCCCATGTGCTAAGGCTGATTCCCAATTCCTTTTGCTTCGTCTGTTGCTGTCCAAAATAAAGACGTAGCCTGAAGAAAAACATGAAAGTTGCTTTCTCTTCATGCTGAACTTGATTCCCTTCACTGCTTTCCTTTCCTGATACACCTGAAATATGCCGAGAACAGGTGCAGACCTGCTGCCATTGTTCTCTAATGAGTCTGTGCATGTAGCCTTGATAAATCAGCCCCTTAAACATGATTATTGCTTCTCCCCAATATGGTGCACAACAGTTGGTACTTAACGTTGTTATCTGTGGTTAAATTTACGTGGACAGAAAACTGCAGTTACCACTTTGCTGTAATGTTTACGGGGCGCTGTGAAAGCTCTACAGTGGAATAGACGATATTCTTGATCTCGATCCCTGGTGCATTCAGGGAGCTGATTCATGACGGTGGATATCTTTCCAAGTTGCTTGGAATTTGTTCATCTTGGTGTCACAAGTGGTCCGTCTACCCTAGATGGATTAAAGGGACAACAGAACATTCACTGCAATCACACGTAACCTAAGACACTGCAAAGTTGGAAATACACTGAAGTTTTTGTTTCAGTTTCTTATGTACCATATTGCATGTGGGAAGACACCCGTTTCCAATTTTCTTTCTAGTCTACTATCCGCCTTACAATCTTCCTTTCTTTTAACCAGGACTGAGGCAGAACTGAGCCAGCAACACACACTAAAAAGTCTCTATTTGCACTGCTTGTGCCTTGTGAGATGAATGTGTTTGTGTCTGTGTGTTTGGAGTTGATGTTTTATGCACCGTCTCCAGGCTAAGAAGCCCTCATTTCACAGCTCTCCAGAGACCAGTTAACCCCTCATTTCCTCCCCAGAGCATCCAATAAGGACCACAGTAGTTGTGTGCGTGAATCCTCGCTGTATCTTCTGTGGAGCAGACTTTTCTCTACAGTAGTCGGGCACTCTGATAGCCGCCATTCATTATTCAGCTCTACTCCAGCTGCACCACACCCCCCCAAGCAGCACAGAAATAAAACAAGGTTAAGAACTGGCATGAAATGTGTCTCGGCGGATCAAGTGGTGGGGGAGGGTGGGTGGAGGTTCAGGAGATGGGGGAGGTATGGGCCTTTATCTGCGCGCCATCTTTTATTAATTGCCCTGGTGCTTAGATTGCGAGTTTCTCCGTGATCATTAATGCATGTGCGGAATAACGTATTTACATGTTCTTCATGTATTATGCATGGGCAGGGAGGAGGCTACAGTGTTGTGGAGGACCCTCTGCCCACAGGTCCTGTGTTTTTTTTTTGTGTGTGTGTTTGTGTGTGTGCCCGTCTGTGCATATGTCTGTGTGAGCTGATTTACATTCAGCCACGCTGTGAAATCCACTCGCTACCAGGTCCCTCTGTTGCTACAGGAAAGCGATGGAGCATCGGACAACAAACAGCTTTCCCTGCGCTTTCACACAGGCCGCCGAGGGTTTTGACTGTCTGACAGAGGCTGACAGGTATCAGTGTCACCGAGAAGCCGTAACCGGATATGTTAGCCGAAAGGAGGATGGGTTGTAAGTGCAGTGAAACATTTAGTTTCTTGTCTGTGATACAGTCACATGAACTCTGCAGTTCCGATCTGCTTTCATTCCTGTGAAGAGTCACTGTAAAGTCACTGCAGAGTCCTTGTATGCAGAAATTAAAAGGCTGAATTACAGCGTTCGGATGTGGAAACAGTGAATCCCTTCTGTCTGTCTTGTTTAAAACACAACTGCTGTTTTGTTCTCTTGCCAGCATGGGTGCTGATTGATTAAGTCAAAGCACAGCTCCCCGTTGGCCTATTTACATCCATGACTGACTGATCAGTGACTCACTCACACAGTAGTTTTTGTATTTCCACAAAGTGCAGGTCATGAAGTTGGCTCTCTGTCCTCTTTATTTATTTTGTTTATGTATTTCCTTGTTCCTCCACTCCTGCCTCTATTATCATAAGTCCAAACTCAGCAGATAGCCCTGATATTGATCACCGGCTGGCCCCGGCTGTTCTCGTTGAACTTGAGCTTCCTCCTCATTTTTTTCTGCTGACCGCCGTGTGTTGTAATTTGCGCGTTGTAATTGTATCAGATAAGTGCCGGTACAGTCGGTCATTGTACTGCCCACACTGCCTTGCATCCGAACCGACCCCGCTGGATAATTAGAATTGATTTAGTAACAATTTAATTAATCACTCTGTTAAATCTCTGGTACTTAACTTCGGACTCATACCGTGAGATTTCCGTGCGCACAAGTTTGTGTGTGGAGGAGTGTGTGTATGTCCCCGGGGTTGTTTGAAAAAAACGATTTACAGAAACGAACAAAGCTGCATAAAACAAAGCATTGAACTCATTCTTTAGCAATTCTTCTCACACTGGGCTTGAAATATAGTTAAAATAGCTCAACCCAATCAATAAAATCAGTAATAAACAATAAGATTATAATTTCTGCCTCGTAATTGTATGATTTCTCAATGCTTGTGATTTCCAAATGTTCTAGAAATCTGTGAATTTAAATGTTTCATTTAGATGTAGTTTGTAAGGCATGCAGAGATAAAGATTCAAAGTTTAATAGATTAACTTTTCCATGTTGCATCCTGTATGTACTTTGGCTATCAGGACACAGTTAGTTTGACCTTTCTTTGCCACCAGTGTTGGCAGTACAGGAGTTCAAACTTCCACTTTAATGAAGTCTCTCAACACACAGTACACACTTAAAATGTAAATAAAACATCATATATTTGTGCATGTGCAAGTTGCTGCAGTTGTTCCTGTTTTGAGCATTGTGATTGTGCCGCTCAGGCATGGTTACTGCAGGGGGAAGCGCCGACAAGGAGAGGACTGCTGCTGTTGTTGTTGTTCTCTTCAGGTTTATTCATCCTGAAGAGCGTTAGAGTGTGTTGTTGTGTGTCTGCATCTCTTTGCCTCCTTCGCAGTGTTAGAGAAAACAAAGGCTCCCTCGCTCTTGCAGGCCCTGATTGCAGTCATTAGGATGCACAGGCGCTCCCGGTGTGACGGGGCCTCTCCTCAAGAGGATTCAGCTCGCAAAGCGCCGCCGCTCGCCTGTTTTTAATAACAATCATCTAAAATCGCTGCAATTAGCCTGCAGCTACAAGGAGATGGAGAGCAGAAAGATGTGGAGAGGGAGGAGGGAGGGAGGAAGGGCTACAAGCTCAGATTCAGTGAACCTTTCGAATGTCAGCTCCTCTTTCACATGGAAAATTCAAGAGGGCCTTTGTGTTCATCAATTATTAGCCTTGAAAGTTAAAAAGATCCATTGTGTATTTTTAATCAGAGTTATATGGGGAATCTTTGAACTGATTCCCAGTCCTGCCCGGGGCTACAAGCAGAGGTAGCCTCTTCCACCCCACACATCCCCTGCAACCACTCCTCCTCAGCTCTCTGTATGCAGCTCAATGCTGTGTTATTCCTGCTAAGCCAAGGCAAACTATTCGCTGGCAGAAACCGGCGCAGCAGTGCGCAACCACAGAGTCTGCTGGTACAGTATAAACAAAGTCTGTTTTAAGAAGAGAGGCTGTGCGAGCGCTGACTCCCCTCAGAAAATGTAGGTGTCGTCTTCAGGAAAGTACAAAAGCAGGCAAGAAAATGAAAAGAGCGAGCGCTTCTGGGATCATTAGATATTATATGTACTGAGCTGAACTGAATGTTTTTTTCTCTGGTCTACAAACAGGATGTGGGGCATTTAACATTTAATTTGGAGTGTGTGCGCTCTGTGATGTCCTTGATGCACTGTGTCTTTGCCAGAAGCTAAACTGGCTGCGCCATGTGGCAGAGGTTAATTTACTTTATCAGCCAAAGTCAGCTCAAGTCAGACTTTACTTTGAACTAGATGAAATCCATCTTACAAAGTAATTAAGTATTTTTCCTAATTCCTTTCCTTGAAAGATTTATTTATTTATTAAGTCTGCGAACAGGTTGAGGAAATTCTGTCCTTTCAAATGCAGATATTTTTTTTCATACATTTATCTCAGCACTTATAGGGTGATATTCTGCCATTTATCAAGATAAAAAGCTCCTTTCCTTGACACAATCATTCACTGACTGAGTCTGAATGAGATCATTTAAGTACTCTTATCAACTCAGCATTGCACTTCTATAACATTGTAGGGCTTGCAATGGGAAATTCCAATCAAAGTATAAAGTCATTGTATTCTTCAATACCTGGCACGTTACCCATGATGTAACTCAGCTCAATTAACTCTGGTAGGCTCAAGCTCAGACTCAAGTGACATCACTTTAGGGATTTTAGCAGACTTCACACAGCTCCGTCTGGAGACATATAAAAGGTTTCACATATGCAGGAGTACTCCCAAACACCCAGCGGTGTAGTGGAGGGTATATAGAGTATACCTACGTCTTTTCAGTCTGCATCGGGTATACCCACTTCTAAATTCCCTCTGAGCTGCATCATTCAGTAGTGTTCTGTGTGCTGATTTTTTCCAAGGATGGCGAAAGCATGACATAGTTGTCAAATTGTTATGAGACGATGGAATAAGGAATACTTAAAGTGCGTAATTATGTAGTTGTCTCACCCGTCTGTGGGTCTTTTATTTATTGCAAAATCTGCACCTCATAATGATCCTTACTCCCTGAGGTCAAGCAGCCGAAGTCAATTACCGATGTGCAAATACTGCTGGCCCATTTTTGGGTGAGCTAATTATGCAAGAGTAGTCTTACATGTCACTGTTTATAACACGGGGTGTTCATCCTTTGCTGGACCGGCCACAAAAAATTGAAGAGTATACCCACCTCTGCACCACTGCCATCACCTGGGAGCCACTTTGATGTGTAAAATTGGTCAAGTTCCCCTTAAACAAGTAGTATTTCCTAATTTTAGTCTTAAGTTAGTTAAGCCAATTTGAAATATTTATCTTGACACTTATAATGTAATATTCTTAACCTCTTTTTCTTTGAAATGTCATGCGATGAAATCACATGTGGTGCTGTCCCGCATCTTTGGCTCCATTATTCACTCACTGAGTCTGAATCAGAGTTTTAGAAGCAGACACAGTGTGATCTCTCTTTGGTTTTGGGACATTTGGGTTTATAAATCGGTTGCTTTTAAAGAAACTCACTATTAAAACACACACAGCATAATCCGTAGGCCGCAGGCTGTGTGAGCTGAGCTAAATGTTGTCATGGACACACGCCCCCTCCTCCTACAGCAAGGTTAAACTTGCAAACAAGAAGAGGGGGAGCAGTAAAATCAAAGTGTTCCTGAGCGGGAGAAAGGGCGGCCAAAAGAGAGGATAATGATGTTTGTTTCAAGTATTTTCTCTTTAGTTTGATGCCCTCTTGATCGAATGTTGTAGGGTAGAGCAAGGTGAAATGTTGAAGGTGTTGAAGGTTATATAATTGCTTTGCTTTTAAAGCAACATTCTCTCATCCCAGGCTGTACACAGCACACTTTTTATCTAATACTTTTACTGGGAGTTGTTTTCCAGTCATCTCTGCCGTCCTCCTCCATCCTCTTCTCTTCTCTTCCTTATGTCTTGTCATGTAGCACCACCCACAGGTCATCGGGAGGGTGACAGGCTGGTGTGCCGCAGCTCTCCGTCAGGAGAGAAAGACACGAGGGTCTGACTGAAGCGGCAGCAGTAGTAGCTGTAGTCTCAGCTGAGAATCACCTCTGAAAGCTCAGAATAAAGCAGAAAAATTCTCAGTCACGAACTGAGAGGGAAGTGCCCGCATCATTGTTCCTTCTTGTGGGACGGGGAAAGAAAGTGCAGCGTACACAAGAGAACCCAGCGCTCTCACATAGATTCAGTCTTTGTTCAGGCTGTGCTGAATTATTTACCCGTGTGTTTAAAAGACGCTCAGGGGAATTTCGACATTAGCTCTTCGGAGCCTGCACTCAAGTCTTTCTGGCCTTCAAAAGCTTGGAGTCCTTTCATGAAGTGTAGTGTATACAGACAATTGTAAATGAAGAGTTATCAGGAAGAAAAAAAAAAGTTTTGAAAGTGTGCTTTAAAATGCAGCAGATGCTTGTTTTAGCCTTGTTCTTTGGCTCACATTGTGCTCTCCTGTGAGACTGCAGGCAAGTAAAAGCGTTTCTCACCCAAACCCCCGACGCTTCCTGTTACTTTTAAGATTGTACCCAGCTTTGCATGTTTTCTCTGCTTCGCTTCACGTCTTTGTCTTTTGGACTGAAAATAAGCCTTGTATAGCTCTCATTTGCATTCACTGAGCTCCTCCATAATTTATAATACAAGTACCTTTACAGTATTTGAAACTGTGATGCTTCCTGAGTGTTTTCACTTTACTGTGCAGCTGCTGTTTGTAGACACAAGCTAAGACAGTGATTTTGTTAACTCAGTTGACTCTGTTAAAATTGTAAGTTTCTCACTAAAAGCTGTTTTGGGGATGAGACACCCGCATCAGGCCAGGAATCATTTATTATGATACAGTACGTCACAGCCTTGACTGAGTTTTATGCGACGCTCAGCAGAAAGGAGTGTGAGGGATCTCGATGATTTCCTGAGATTTCTCAACATTTTGTGTCTTGGTTGTTTGTTTTGTCTTCCTCGGTGTGTGATAGCTTATCTGAGTGAACGTGGATTAGACAGGTCGGCCTAGTAAAGCGGGTTAAGGTCACAGGTCAGCTTGAAAAACATTAGTTGACCCCCCAACTAAATTCCACACTCTTATCAGTAAAACACCGAACACATCCCTAATCAAACAGCAGGTAAATTTGCTCTGAAGTCATGCTTAATCTTATCAGCAGACATGATGGACAAGGTCTTGTGATGCAGGTTATCCCCCTTTTTTTATCGCTCATTAGCCACAATTATATGAGAGCTGCCTCTTTGGCCTGTTTTTTTTTTTTTTTTTTTTTTTTGGCACGATAATTGATCGTGGCTGAGAAATATGTGTGCTGCAGCCAACACCAGCAAATCTGCACTGATGAGTCTATGATCCATGGCTCTTAAGTTGTTTATGCAGTGCTTGTGCCATCCACGGCCTATGTAGTTCAAAGCCATTTGACACAAAAGCTGTCACAGTGGAAAGCCGCAGATATAACAAAGTATAACTCCCACACTACTTTCTTCAGTATTTCTTTGATCAGTGGATCCTTGCGCTTCGCTTACGCTTATATAAAGTCTTCATCTCATACTGGCCTATTTGAAATGATTACACCAGTTTTGTTCCAGAAATGCCTCAAGTTTTAAGTGATAAACCTCAGGCTGAGAACCCAATTTTCCCCAGCAAACTCAGAAAGCCACAGGCACACTTCCACTCCTGCAGAGCCCGCCTTTTAAATTATCTTTTATTCATTTTTTGTGTGTGCTTTTCACTAAAATTGCTACACTGAGGCTAACAGAAATAATTTTCAGTGTTTCCCCGGGGGAAGGAGGAGGTGGGAGCTATACTTTCAATTTTTCTCCTTTTTTTTTTTTTTTTTTAACGCCACGCAACCAGGGGTGAGCACAAAAGGGAGACAAACGGCTCAGTATCAGCCGTGATTTCCTGAATAGCCCAGTGGGAGTGCGGGAAGTCGGGGTGCATGCAGCAGATCGGCGTTGGCCTGAAACAGCAGCCATGCTGTGAGGGAGATGGCTTTTCTCTGCGACAGTCCGACTGTGAGCCACGGGTCTGCAAATGAAACAGAGGGAGGAGGGATGCAGCCTTTACAGATTCAAGGCCCCTTTTTTCGCCGTACTGGGCATGTCTGCTGCTGTGGTGAAGCGGAGAGGGGGGAGCAGCAATGGATAAACAGACAAAAAGCTGCAGATAATTCTGTTGAAAATACAGTGGCGCTATTTCCTGCTGTTTGTGAATTCATCAGGCTCCATGCTGTGCCACTAGTGATTTCTAAATATATGCAGCTCATCTGATGTAGATGTATAAACCCTGTGTAGGGTTATGGATGGCTGTGCAGACAGATTGTTTGCTCTGGGTTTTCTATGGTCCTGGTGGGTGGGATCTGCCAGCATCATGTTACATTGTTTTCCACATGAGCTTTATTGAGTTCCCAATTACAATGCTGGTCATCTTGTCTTGGGCTCACCACTGCTGCAGAATTGACCTTGCATTTTTGCAAGGGAGTGCTGTTGTGTTTTCAGGCCAGCAGGCCTATTAGGCAGGCAGACAGTGAGGCAGACTGACTCCTTCTCTCAGGCCCTGCTCCTGCAAGACCCTGCTTAACAGGCATCAGGCTTACACACTTAATACTTGGGAGGGGAGAGCGGGCTTAGCTCTTAGCTCTCATCGCAGCTGACATTGTATCAGGCAGCCAGACAAGGCCGGACTGCTGCAGCCTTATTAGCCCTGTCTGGATTGCCTTTTCCTCAGTCTGACACTAATGTTCACTGAGAAAGGTTACTTTGGAATTTAATGGAATGGGTAGAAATGAGCTGCACGCTGTACATGGACAGCCGTCTCCTGCTGGTGTTTTCCCAGAGCACGCCTGGGCTGTCTGAACAACAGAGGAAGGGGCACAGAGGAGGCACTTGCAGTAGGTGGAGCTCTTGTGTTGGATTTTGATGTCGGAGCTTGACTCACCTGCTCGTGAAGGACACGACAGCTGTGTGCGTATGTGCCTTGCGTGTGTGCGTGTGCACGTCCTTTTCAGATGGTAGTTATGCAAAATACAAAGAACGCATACAACAGGAGATTTACATGCACTCTGCGTACACACACCTACACACACATGCCCAGTCATATGAACACACAGAACACATTTTCAATGTAGAGCTAATTGACAGCTCTTGATGGGTGGTACAACACTGCCAACTGTTCATGTTTACATTAGACCTTATTAGAAATTGTAA
Organism: Protonibea diacanthus; assembly: GCA_028641955.1. Lineage (NCBI taxonomy): Eukaryota > Metazoa > Chordata > Actinopteri > Sciaenidae > Protonibea > Protonibea diacanthus. The sequence continues at coordinate 4,850,896 of CM053990.1, read as the reverse complement.
TGGGACTCTTATGTTTCTGGCTGGTAATAGTTTGTGTGTGTTTGTGTATACATCAGCATCCATGAGCTTTATTTACTGCCTGCAACCACACACTGCCTTTCTCTCACCGCTCCCTGACACCTCCGTGCACTGAAACAAACGTAAACGTCTCCCCCACAATTCCTCCCTGCTCTGCCTGTTTACCCTCCCTCTCCTCCTCCCCCCTCCTCCCTCTCTCTCTCTCTCTCTCCCCCCCCTTCCCTTTGCGCCATCTCCTCCCCGCAATCTACCGCAGGCCCTCCATCTCTCCGGCCTGTCAGCGTGCTTTTTCATTTGGCTTGTTGCTACAGGGGGCTCGACGCTGGCAGATTACAACTCGGCAGCCAGTCATTTTCGATTTATCAGAGCCCCCTCCCTCTGTGCTCACCCCCTCCACCCTCCACCCTCCACCCCTCAGCCGGCCACACTCACTACCCTCGCCAACATCAATCCAGACACATAGCAATTGCTCATCACCCCACCACCCAGCGCACCTCCACCCTCTCCTGTTCCCTCCCACCCATATCTTCCTCTTTCGATCAGCGTGGAAAATTTAGCTCGCAAGCCCCGAGACAAAAAAAAAAAAAAGAAAAGAAGAAATATTGTGGCAGTGGAAGCATTCAAGTTAGAGAGGCAGCTCGTGCTGTATTATTACTTAGGCCTCTGTCACTGGTGATGACCCGGGAGAGTGGAGAATATCGATCGCGTGTCACTCAAGGCATTCAGCAGATTGCATTGACAAAGCTTGTCGGGGCCTTTAATAGCAAGGTTAGCAGCCTTGGCTGGGACCCAGGAGAAAACTCTAACTGTGCCCTATTTCATGGTGGCTTTTAACCATTCCCTGGGTCCAGAGAGTGGATTGATAACGGTAAGGAAGTAATTTTACTCTCATAATTGCCTTCCTGTGGTTGACATTTGCGGCCCTCCGTGCCTGTAAAAGTGCCTTTCCAAGAACACGAGAAAGAGAGGCAGCATTGTCTGGCTTCTTTTGTGACAGAAAATAGCTTCACATGAACAAAGATGTGGTACACTTAACAAAACACGGTTGAGGGGAGAGGGAGGGGCGAAGAAAAGGGGAAGGAAAAAAAAAATCAAAAGAGGTGTACAAGTGTGATTTATGAGTTGAAGGAAGTCCATTACTCGCTAGAGGAAGCCCAGACCAAAACACAAACAGAGTAAGGGCATGGCTTGCAAAGAGGTCATGGAGTAATTCTTTTGCCCTGCCAAGATCGCTGATAGCTGCTGAAAACACTACTTGTCAAAGGAGGAAAAAACTGACAAGATTTTGATCTCACTGTAATTCTGAACATAAATAAGAGCACTAAACCACCTAAATAGTCTCTCTTTAAGCCGAGTGATGTGGAACTAGGCTGAAATGTAACAGGTCCCCTGTGTGTTGTAATATGCCTTACACACATGTGGGGAAGCTATTTCTACAAGCAGCGTGCAGTCATTGCTGGATGCTGTCAGGTCTTGCGTGGCAGGTAGCTATTCTCAGTGCTGTGTAGGCCTAAATCATAATGCTGAAACACATTTGACTTCTTTTTATTTCCACAATAAAGCTGTGACATCGGATAAAGAAATCACTGTTTATTTTCCATGGGTGGAGTCATGACTAGTTTAGAGAAAGTACGATGTCAATGTTCCATCTTGTGTAAAACCATCTTTCATTGAACTGCTACAAGTACCGTGCCCTAGTTACTACTGCTGCTGTACAAAGGCTTTTCAAGTAAGAACTACTTTCCAGAGTTGTCCCAACTTTTTTAAGTGGTGTTGCTGAAATAGTTTTCAGCTGCAAATGTAGATGTACATAATGTTCTTGACAATTTTTTCATGCCTAGAATGTGTATTTTCTCATGCAGTTGCTTCTGTTTTAAGTATTGCTCCGTGCAGCCATTTCACATCACGGTGGATCATGGTTGATGGTTGGTGAAATTCTCCACCACTACCACCACCAGTGACCCTTTAGTAAAGTGAGTGTTCATGGCAGTACTGTGCAATAATGACTGTGCGTTAAAGTACAAAGGGAGATCAAACGGCAGTGCAGGCAGTGTGGTTGCACTGGGGCTTGTGGACTACACGGGGGGCGTTGAGAGAGCCAGCCCTCCAACAGTGTGTTGGGCGGAGAATGGGTTCTTGCCAGTGATTCAGAAAAAACAAAGCCATCTCTGTCATGGTTTTCAATTCTTTTGGTAAAATAGTCTATTCGTAAAGCATACGCTTCAGATCTAAAGCTAAAACTAAACTAGATATAAACAATTAAAAACAATCAAACTATCAATTTTATGTTTGCTTTAGCATTTTTTTCATATAATATTTGCAATGATGATTGCACGGTAATATGTCTGTTGATGTCCACTGGGCCCATTGTAACTACCCGTCAAACAACATGTATAAATAGCATAAACCACTTTGTCTATTTTACTTTTTAAGGCAAGTAATATATGCAGTTTAATTTGAACACAGAATTATATGTGCTGGTTTAAAATCTCATTTATAAACACTGTTTATAATTCTTGCAATTGGGCTACATGACCAGGAAAACAGAGAAAAGGGGCTGTGGTATTTCTTTTTGCTCGAAGTGCAGAAAACTTACAACAACCAGAAAGAACTGGGTCAAACCGTACCGCTAAACACCGGCTGGAGTGTGACGTACTGTGAGATCGGTGGTGCTTGGTTTAGGCATTTTCAAGCAGGAAAAAAAATTGTGACCCGGTCACAAACCTTCTTATATTACAGCTAAACAGCACACTGAAATATGTTTCTGAAAATGTCTGAGGTTAGAAATTAGCAACGTAACAGAATCTTGATTCATATTTAATGAGCACCGCCTAGTTTGATGGTTTGATCTGACTTTCGTGAGCCGATGTTACACCAGATTTCATGACCGACCCATCGGGTTCTGTGACCTGCCTTGATATTCTTACCTTAACTCACCAAATGTGTTGCATCACTGCCCCTCTCGCTCTCTCGATTCAATTGCAACGTCTAGTTTGGAACAAAAGTTTCAGAGCTGGCAAAAGTGAAACACGTCATCCGGTAAACTTTTGCCAGCAAATGAGCTGACTTTTAATTACCAAAGGTTCTCTTTAGCAAAACAGGTGTGTCAAAAAAACACGAATACAGGAATATTAAATGTATCCATTACTGTGTTAAACTTCTAACTATATTGTATTTTGCCTTACTCTGTGTATTATCCTTTGAGAAACGTGGCTACACTTTACAACTTCTCTTATCTCGCAGCTGTGACCCGCTACAAGGGTCAGCCATAAATAACCGTTATTTTAATGAGTTTCTTCGTAATGTTTATGTGTCTCTATAATGAGAAGTTTTTTGTCGATAAGCTTCGTGGCTAAGATAAGGGTTAGATTCCTCATTATGGGAGGACTTCGGACAGATAACTGAACTTCCCCCTGGTCACGCCAGGTGCATGGCATGATCTGTATTAATGCATGTTACATTTCTTTCACTCTTTGTCCGACTCTGAGACACTTTCAGCGTGCAAAGGTCCTCTGACCTCGCAGCTGTAAAATTCAGATTATTACTCTAACAGAGAATATCGACTGACACAACGTAAGACAACAATCAGCTGTTTTCAGGTTTTTCAGAGAACACTCCGTCTTTCGCAGATGTGTTCGGTCTTTTCACATGTGCTCAACTCATAATTACAATATTTCCAACAGCACATGTAGGCAACAAGCACTGCAACAATGCAGAGATCTCTTTCTGTGAGATCACCAGCCCATTATGGACACATTCCAGCTGCCTCTTTATGACCAGTTAGATGATAGGGAGTCAGGTACACCATCAAGGTGGTTCCACTGTAATGGTAATGGACAACATTCTGCCATCATCATCATCAAAAAAGTACAGTGTGTTGTTGCATTACATGCAAGTTATTTCCTGTCTCTGAAGTCCTGATTATTTCAATTTCAATCATGTTGTTTGGCTGTATTTCTGTTGCCCTTGGCTTTTTTGCTGTCTCCCATTACCAGTCTGTTAAGGCAGCCAGAGCAGATGTTTTCTAACATACTCCTCACGAAGCAGGCAAACTCAGGCTGCTATTAATACTGTGGGAGCGTAGCACTGTCTTGTTTTATGACTTGATAACGACAGATGTGAATTTCGGGAAGGTGACTAAATGAGGACGTTTACAGCGGGGATTAGTGATAACAGTGTTGGCCTCAGGCAGACACCTTGGGGCAGCCAAATAGGAAATGTATATCCTGCCATCAGATTTTACGGCCCCCTCTAATCCCCCGGAATAGCAGTGTAGATGGAGCCAAATGCAGGCAAGGTGAGACGCTATCATTCTTATTGGTTTACACCAGCATGCAAGCCACAGCATGGTGCCTGTTCACTTAATGGCAATATCCACCCGCTGACCGACTTATGACCCCACGACCTTAACTGGGTTATTAGATACTGTAATTGGATGAGAAATCACTGCAGATATGCAAAGAGTTGAGCTTGCAGTCGTGAGCAATGCTATTCACTGGTAAGGTAATTAACATAAGTGAAATGAAAAGACGATTTTAGCTTATATAACCTTTTAAATGCTAATTTGCAGTGCATACAGTACAGTTAGTGTTACTGACTTATTTGCTAATTGGCACTAATGTGTGTGAAATTCAACCACAGTCATGGGTTTTCTAAACTGGATGTAAGTCAGTGAATTACATGTTTATTAAATGGGCTTCAGTGGAATGTCTTTTAATTAATCTCAGTTATCTTATATGTTTCCTAGCTGTATTTACTGCATCACCTTCCAGCTAGTACTGTAGTTCTTCCATGCCTCAGGGTTTGGCGTGATGACAGAGTTTTGACCTATTTAGGTTGTCTCTTAAATAGTCACAGCAGGGCTACAGTGTTCGACCATTTTACAAACGTTTGTATCTTCTTCCTCCTCCTGAAAGGCTTCTGGTTTTTTTCTTTGCAGCCACAACGTGTGTCACGGCAAGCACTCTGCTGCTATTCCTGTAACATAAAAAAAAAGAAGCCGTCTTTCCCTAAACTAGAAGCGTTTGTCTATCATATTACCACCGCACATGAGCCGCACACAAGGCTTGACCCAGTGTTAAGTGTCTGCGCTAAATTTCATTGCCTCCATCTACTGGAAGGCCTGCCAATATACTGGCAGTGAATTCCTGGAGGAAAATAAATGGCAATAAAAGAGAGAAATGATAGCCCCTGCAAGCCGATAGGAGAGGTCTTTTTCTCTGCTGTCTTTTTTCCATACCGCTCTTTATTGAGGCTGCCCAGCTCGGGGAGCTGTGATTTGGCACATTGGCTGTGGCTTTAGTTGGATGGGTCCCTGAAAGCCAGTATTGAAGTAACGACTCAGTAGCACAGATTGAAGAGCTGGGGAATCGTGTAATTAATTGCACGCAGATTTCTTTGATGGCTAGTTATGTGGTGATCAGCGTTCAGCCGGGCAGCTAGAAGGGTCTTCTTGACAGCGCCCCCACCCACCCTCTGCAGGTTCCCAATGCCGTCTGGGAAGGAATCTAGTAACTGTGCAGTGCTGGTCAGCTTTCTGTCTGCTGTACTTGGGGAATGTTAGGGCTCATGGAATTGGAGGTGCGTAAAGTGGGCAGGAAGGTTATTTTACTGCCACGCTGGGCTACTATAACAAGATGTTCAGATATGATCTGAGAGACTAGAGGTCTCCCGCTGCTCTTATATTATCTCCCACCCCACCACACACTTTTCCTCCACCTGCTCAGTTCATTATTAAATCTGGGAATTGTCCCCATAACTCAATCCACCAGACTACAGCATTATATGACCATTTGGTGAGAAGAGAGAAGGGTGATTGCGACGCAGGGCAGAGGATGGATGTTAAAAGCATATTGATTTGTCTGTAATGTCGTCATAGATCAGAGATTTATGGCAATATATAAATGCAGCCACAAGCTCTAGTAGCCTCCAGCCTGCGGTGGAGGAAATGGAGTCCTTAGGATGACTGATGAGATCAAGACAGTGCTCTCAACCACGTTTACCCCCCCCCCTCGAGCCTCCATTTCCCACTCCTCCTCCTCCTCTCAGGATGCTCTCACCCTGCGGCTGCTGTGACTAGTCCTTAGTGGCTCCATATCTTTGCTTTGGCTTCACATTCCAGCACAGAGGCTAGAAAAGCCTCCTCTGTGGCCTGAGATTGGTCGGAGTGGGTGCACTCGGCCTCACTGATCTCTCCCCCGCTAGAAAAATGATGCCTGACAAGGTCGCCAGAGATCACTGCCGCTCAATGATGCTAGAGGATTGAAAGGAAATGGAGCTTCTCCATGGTTACATACCCAGGTGCTAATAAAAACTGCTGCACTGCCTGACTGTGAGTGACATCCTAACCAGAGGCAAACACTAGGCTTTAGGATAAACATAGCAAGTATTTTTAATAAGTCATTTAGTCACAGTGATGAAAGAACACATGACATCCATGCTCCATCTACGGAGCTAAAACGAGGCAATAAGGGTTATTTTCACACTCCATGTCGCTGACTTCCTTGCCACACACGGAGTTAACCATAAACAAATCTGGGGCAATGGAAGCCAAGCACTGATGCTCAGTGACAAGCTGTGAGCGAGGGTAGCAGAGGGGACTGTGGGTGACGAGAGGACCAGGCGGGGCTCCTGTCTGTGGAAGTTAAAGCAGCTGGACCTCAGAGCCGAGCACAGGGTCAGAGCCAGGCCACACTAGTGGGCTCGCCCACACAGCCACTGTCAGAGAGATGACGTAGGGCCCCGTCGTCGCCCCCTCACGGGCCTCGACAAACCTCTTTTTACATAACAGCCTCCTCAGATGTAGCCGGCTGTGAGTTAAACAGGCACAGCAGTTTCCAAATGCTGCCGTCGACCAGCCCAAGGTGCTTTTACTAGATGGTCTCACTGTGAGACTGATGTGATGTAGAGGCTGGTAGGGACATAATTAGTGATGCTTAATGTGGTCTAATGTTTGGCAATGGCATCTCCTAAGGCTATACGAGAGCGCCTGTATAAAGTCGACAGAAATTCTTCAAGTTGTTCATTTTAACTGCTGAGTCGTGAAGCTCCCCAGCACTTTAATAGCCCTGGTATATAGACCTGTGAAGATAGCATAAAGCAGATATTCAAAGTGTAGTGAGTGGAAACCAAGGGGATTTGACAGTGCCGCAGGAAGTAGACAATTTATTATCAGCAACACAGCCTAGGTAGTGGATTATCTATAAAACTTTCATGGTCCTCCCTCAGTGGCAAGCAGCCATAAAACTTCCCAAATGAGGGACTTGTTAATTTACTTGTTAAAGCAAATTAAAAATTTATAAGCGCTTTTAGGTAAATGAGATCCTCTTTCATTGCTGCCCTAGTGGGATTCTCTCTGCCAGATCCTGAGAGGACAGGTTAGCTGTTCTGAAAGCCGCAGAAGAACAATAAAAGCCGTTAAATTGTTCCAGGTTTTATTACCGCCGAGCTCCGCAGCTGCTGTTGTGCGTAACTAAGGGAAACCAGGAGCTGATGGCTATTCCACTGAGGCCAGTACAGAAAACTGAGCCCAGTTCTCTCGATGTCTTTTTTTTTTTTTTCCTCTCCTTCTTTCTGTGGGATGAGGGATGGGGGGGTTGGGGGGGTTGTGTATGGCTCTGTTTTAAAAAGGCCTTTGTGGTTAGAAATGTTAGCAGGCCTACTTTTGTGCTTGATTGCATTGAGTCTGTAGAGCAGCCCTTGAGAATAGGTCAGTGCACTTGTAAAATTCCACTATGGCAACGGTGAGCACTTTTCTGTAAGTGAGAAAATAATTGACTCCACATGTTCAAGACACTGTTGTAATAGCTGTTTTAGTGTACTTTTGAAGGGAACAGTGTTAAATGAGATATTTCTTAACTCTTCTGCACTCTAATCTGGGGATGTACTGTATGCTGTGAATCATGTCTGAGTACCGAACACAATATTACCCCTTCTGCTGCCACTAGCGACAATATTAAAATGAAAACATTCAATATTGATTTAGTCCTTGTAATGACATTTTTTGTATTGTAAGGACAGGCATCTTGCGCTTCCTTAGACACGTCAAGATAAGAATTTGTTTGGCGTACGTGACATTAAGCAGCACCTTTAGTATTTCATGTGGCGGCTCCAATAATGTTGCTGTATGGTTGCGCATAAAGACATTTCTTTATTTCAGTCTGACCTTCGCCATGTTAAAAAGCAAAGTCCTTCAGCTTTAACTCTGTACGTGAAGACTAATTGAAATTTAACAACTCTGGAGAGTGTACGTGTGAATATACCGTCAGTTCTTTGAGAAAAACCTACGTTTGGTCAAGGCCAGTCTGCTAACACAGGAAATCACACATACCATGTTGGACTTCTTATTTGACCAAGCATATTTCTGTAATGCAAAATATACAGGACTGACCTATGGCAGAAAAAAACAACAACAAAATATATGCTTTAAAATTTGCTCATGCAGCCTTGATGAATATATTTATTGTTGTAACTAATGTACTGTGCAAGACTAATTACAGTTTAACAGTATATTAGAAACAGAGGTGAAATGTGCACAGCAGGTGGAGATCTTGTTGAGAGGGAATCCAAGCCCAGTGCAGGGCTGGTGGTGGCGTGGCAAGGTCCAAAATGGAAACAAAGATGAGACAGGACTGAGCGTGGCAGGTGGATAACAGGAGGATATCCTGGAGCACAGAGAGATGAGAGCTAGCATTTGTTATTGAAATGGAGACTGAACGATTTGGCAGAGTCTGGGAGGAAGAGCCGGGTCTTTTGTACTGCAGTGGTTGATTATATGATGACAAACAGGTGGTGAGGTGATCAGGCAGGTGAGAGGGAAAGTGGAGGCCACGCCCAGCGATACACACACACACAGGAGAGATGACAGGCAGAAACAAAATGGAAGGGAGAACACTGGAAACTAGGAGGCAGGCAGCGTCATCATAACAGATGCCTGCAAGTCCAAAAAAAAAGTTGTGACAGGAGCAACGAAAGACTGTGGAAGTCATGAAGTGTTCACACAGGTAAGCAGGTTAATTGGTAACAGGTGATAGAATCATGAATGGGTATAAAGGGGGCATCTGTGAACAGCTCAGTCGTTCACAAGCAAGAGTAGGACACACAGTTGCAAAGAATTTGAAGATTTCACCACCTACAATCCTCAGTATCATTAAAATATCCAAAGAAAGTAAGTAACACTGATTGCCCATGACCTTCGATCTGTATTAAACCGACATTATTGTATAAAAGATATTGCTATATGGGGTCGGGAAAACCATTGTCAGTAAACACAGTTTATCACTGCATCTCTCAATGCAAGTTAGGACCATGCAAAGCAAAAGACATCGATCAACAACATCCAAAATCCCCGCCAACTTCTCTGAAGTAGAGCTCATGGGATGAGATGAACTGTGAAAAGTGGAAAAGTGTGCTGTGGTCTCACAAGTCCACACATAAATTTAGTTTTTAGAAATCATAGACCGGGCTAAATTTATGTTTTACGAAGTGTCCTAATTTTGGGGGGGAATCAGGGTTTTGCATGATTGCACTGAGGAATTGTTCCCTTTTAGTGAGTGCGTAGCAGTTATGTTTTAAATACTGAGGAGTAACAGCGGTAACACTGCAGCTTTCAAGTGAGAAGTAGATGGGCTTGAAGTGTTTGCTGTGTCTCTGCAGATAATATAACACTATTAAAGTATTTTTCACTCCGTTATGAGCAGCACTTCAAAGTAATTACATTACATCAGACATTTCTCGCACATGAGAATCGTTTGAGGGTATGTTCAGTTGTCACCACTGGACTATTTAAATAAAGTGTCGCTGTAACAGTTTGAATAGTTGCTAGTAACTTAAGTACAAGTGTTTGTTTTTTTAAAGAATGATTTATAAGAAATGTTAAATGATTTCTCATACTTGCGGGCTGATCTGTTTCATGCTGAGGTTTGGGCTGCTCTTTTCCAAAGCATCACGCTGACTGCTGATTGAAAACAGTTGTTGATTCTCTACTTCAGTAAATTCAGACTGGTAAGAGAGATGAGGAAAAAAAAAAAACTTTATCCCCTAACACAGAACAGATTGCAGGAAAACAAGACCTCACTGTGCGGAAATTAATGGCAGATGCACTTACTAGTAGTTTAAATGTTTCATTAGATGCTAATGTCTCGCTGTGTCTTTAATTGTTGTGAAATTAGCCTCTGGAATATTAAAACCATCTGTTTGTTATCTTCCTACAGGGCCAGTTCTTACCCAGGCTGCGCAGATTCAGTAAGGTCATTAAATAAATGCATCTGTATGCCTCAACCTGCGTCTTAATTAATGTCTTTATGCTATTGCACCAGTACAGCACACCAGTCTGAGGCATCTGCACACACATGTCTCTTCTGTGCACTTTAGATCTCTGCTGAATGCTGTGAAGAGTGCTGGTGTTCATTATGAGAGGTTTAAAACTAAAGCTAAGTTTAAAAGGCTATAAAAATATAGAGAATGACTCGCACGCTGTAATAACTGGGAGTGATCAGATCAGCGTTGTTATAGCAGAGGTCACAGAGACTGCCCCTCGCACCCACACACATGGGCTTCTCATTTAGATTTATCATCGCCCAGCAGGTCATTAAAATTCAACTTCACTTTTTGATGGCACTGACCACCAGCATTCCCTCCATTTGCCAAAGACATCCATTAATCACGCCGTAAAAAGAAATGAATCCATCATCTGAACCTCAGAAAGGGGAGAGCGGATGAAAAAAAAAAAAAAAACACAATTCTCTGAAGTAATTTAAGGGAGCTCAGGGGGAAATTAAAGGGAACAAGCTGAGGGATACGTTTTCAAATAGCTGTGTAATCAGGTCCCAAGCTATGTAATAGCCCTGAAAGATGAGCCGCTCTTTATTGGAATGTCTTTATTAGACATGTTCTTCAGACATTACACACAGTTAAATTTGTGCAAGATTTCTGATTTCATGGAGTACTTTCCCCACTGATAAGCCAGGATACAGACAGTGTGATTATGTGGTTTCAGTACTGCAAAATCAGTTTGATACCACGTTGATTAATAAAATACAAATCTCTATATCTCTTCCACACTTGCCTCATTACATTCTTTATAAGCTTACTGTATATAAATTTGGTCTTGGGCTGGAAATATGTGATGCCGGAGTCAGCAGCAGCTCTCAGTATGGTCTGGGTACTTTCTTTTGTCTGTGTGCACATTCATAAATGCATGAGTATGCTGGCATGAGCTGCCCGGTGTTGTCAGCAGGGACACGGGCTGGTTAATAAATATTATAGGTCAACATGTTTTGATGAAGGAGTCCGCAGACTGGGGCGTAAACAGTGTCCCTCGCCCTTTCTTCAAGGATCAGTTCACGGACCATGGTGGATGAGATATTATTCCCCCTTTCTCTCTAAAAATATGTAAAGTCCCCTCAGACAAACTGGCATTTACAAGAAAAAGAGAGAAAATGTGCCCTGGTTTTTGTGGGAATAAAATGCGTTGGAGGTAATTAGTGCTATCACAGCGCAGGGCATTGGCGTGCATGCGTCTGTGCACGTGCCACACGCCTGTGCTCTCCCCCAGACTTGTCTCAGCACTGTCAAACCACATAGACACCCATTACGTGCATGTAAGTGCACACCACATATTCAGACACGTGCAGACACAGAGTCAAACAGGCCCATCAGGCATTCCCAGTGCTCAAACTCTCTTATCACATTCGGCACTCTGGCAAATCCACCCGCCTTCCACCCATCATGCAATTCTCCCAAGGAATAGGATTCCTTTCACACCGCTAATGGCTACAGAAAAGGGAACATTTTCATTTTAATTATCCGCTCAACTCAAGGGTTCATTTGGTATTCCCCCACCTTGTGCCCTTTCATCGCACTAAATGATGGCAGATACCTGAAAAGAGAATACTGAAGCAGCAGTAAAATAACACACAACATATACTGTAGCTCTGTTCAATCCCTCCAGAGCAGGAAGAGGGAGGAGAAAAGAGAAGGCCACCATCTTCTAGTCCAAGTCCTTTGTGTGTGCAGCGCCATGCTCTGCTTTTCCTATTAGGTGGCAGAGCAGCCGCTTACTACACTGTCCCATAAAGCCAACGTTTTATGTGCTTTGAAATGAAACCTGCAGCGCTTGTCTGGTCTGGAAGGAGCAGCATGGGAGCTCCAGAGGACATCAATCGCAGACTTGGACGGGAAGTACAGACCCCACCTCCTTCCACTTCACTCCACACTCCCAAGAGTCTTTTATTGTTCTCCAGATTTTGAAGGGCCTCAGATGCTCGCGGATTGGCACGTCCTCCTCTTTATTCTTGTCATTTTGCTGCATCTCGAACAGAGTGTCTAGAGGATGACACTTGCTGAGCTCCTGCTGCCTCGGCATGTGGTGTCTGCTTGGAATGGATAGTGGCTCCATTTGAAGGTTCTGGAAGGGTCTTTGTCCCTGTTCTCTATTTCGTGGGCTGAGAGGAGTCTCATACTGCGAGATCAGATGGTGTCTATCATTGGCAAGCGGAGTGATGGCTGCTGAATAGGCTCAGAAACATGACAGATTTACAGAGACAGCGCCGCAGCTCCTGCCAGTTCTCACATATTCATGAACCGATTTCTGTGGGACGCGTTCCCCAGCCAGCGTTATCCATGTAAAGCTCTAAACTGCACTGTTAACAGTTTTTCTTCATGTTGTTAACCCTTGCTCTCCTTGTGTGTTGTGTTTGGCAGCTGAAGCCGGGGCAGAACAACTGTAAGGACAGCGACAGTGAGAGTGTGAGCGGAGAGTCCAAACCTTCCATCAGGAGCAGCTCCAGAGACAGACTGACAGATGTGAGTAAAATCTTATTTCAGTGGTAGTTTGAGTTTTTGTCAGAGCTTATTTTAGCACTTAACAAAATAATTTTGCTTTATATTTTTGTAATGAAATGTACTTAGAGCTTAAACTGAGACAAAAAGTCTGAGGAAATATATTAAAACATATTACGTGCATTGCTTAAAGTCACAGTTGTTTGGCAAATTGTATATGATCAGTACTTAAAGGTTCCCTGTGGAGTTTTCTTATAGATAAACAAAAGTTATATTTACATTAAATGTTAACGCAAAATGTACTGAATGCATTTCCTTCCTCAGGAGATATTTATTTTTTTCTTTACATTGTTTACATGCATGCAGTCTTCTTCTTTCCTGCCTTTGCCGGCATATTTCGCATTATGATAAGTGGAATAGTGACAGAACGGGGATCTACTCATGTAAAAGTTCCATAGTGCAACATAAAAAACTCCACAGGTTACCTTTAATAACCATTATTGAACAATGTGAACACCGATCAGTTTAAAAAACAGACTCATTATAGTAACTTAGTGATATATAATGGTCAGAGAGCATGAAATAGTAATGGTAAGTTCTACAGTGGGCACAAATATGACTTTTTTTTATTGATTTGAGGATGATTACCTAGTTTACATTCATCATTCCTAAAATCAAGATATATTGTACCGAGGTTCACTAATTTGTAAGCAAGTTAATTTAATAATTATATATATAATTATATATATAATTATATAATTTAATAATAATTACCTAACTCAAGAGTTAGGTCAATGTTATAAGTCAGTGCACATTCTTTCAGCACAAATATTATAAATTCTATTCCATTTTCATAATTCAAGAGTCATTATGTGTGTGGCCTCGAACTCATGGTATGCCACACAGACAAAAGGTAAGTTATTAATGTTACATTATCCATTTTGTCAGGATTTCTTTTGGTGCTGAAACAATAAAATTCTGCTTCAGCGGAGCACTTTGTGGTGAATCTTAAATTATCCTAAGTGTGCTCTTGAAGTTCTTCAGGTGGAGAGCACTATTTACGTCTTCTGCACACACACACACACACACACAGACGTAGACAGACTCACTCTCCCAGAGGTTCTTTATGACTGATACAAAAAAAGACACTACTTACCCGGGTCCTCGTTCTTGTGGAGGAGCTGAAGGCAAGCATTAACTGACAGAAGAAAGAGCGACTGTGTCCCTGCGCCCTGTGACATATTCCAAAGATGTAAAGCGAGCGGGCTCGAGGGACCTTGCTGCCAGACACCAACCCCTGCTCTTTGATTTGTGTGGAGAATCTACAGCGAAACGATCAGATATCCAGCCATAATTAAAGCTGTCAGATGGGAGGCGAGCTAGTCTTTGAGAAAGACATGGCCGAACAACTGAAGCAAAACTGATTCTGCGTGTAGCTTTACGATGCTTGACTGGGCATGAAATGAAATAAGTAATTTGATGTTGACAACAGAAATTGAAATGATACTTGCTGATTTCTGTCAGACTTCACTGTGGTGACTGTGCAGTACTATACCAAAGCAAATTTGGCTTAAACAATGGAGGTCTGAAAACACTCAACCTATGGATTATTAATACACTTTAAAATGGTTCATGCTTAATGTATGAGTGCCTGGTTTTGGTTCTAAATCTAAATTTGATTCCCATGGTCACATTAAGCGGAGGGCCTTTGTTATTCTGCTCGGTTTTCACATGCATTGTAAAATAATGCATATTATAACTTCATATTAAATTATATTGATTGCCCTAACGAGGTTGGCACAACTATCTTTGATGCGGCTTGCCTTTAGATAAAAGGGTTTCTACATCAAGCTTGATCTAAGTTGTTATCCTAAAGGAAGACCAAGAATCCATTAAAATAGTACATGAACCGCTTCCCTTCATTCACATTACATTTCTTTGATGATTTGCACTTTGACTCATTATGCACCAATGAAACAGTTGCATCATCTTCTGGTTTGTCCTTATTACTCAGTCACTTCAATGTGCATACAGAGACTGTCACTGTCGCTTCACATCCAGCTTGTTGGGTTTGAATATCAGGTATGAAATCAGCCCCCTGAAATGAATATAGTTCACAGCAACAGCCAATGTGTTTAGTTTGAGTAATTGTGTTGGAACATTGTCTTAAATCCCAAATTATATCCATAATTCATTTTCGGGAATATCTCAAGCAGAAACGTTCCGCTTTCCAGGCGCGCCTGTAGCTCACCTGGTCCCCACTCTCTCGCCCCAGTTTCCTGACTATCTTCAGCTATCACTCTCCAAATCAAGACATAAAAGCCCCAAGAAAATTATTTAGAAAAAAAAGAAAACATGCTACTTTCCCCCACTCCAGACTTGTTCTCCGGAAGCATCTATCGCCCCTATAATCACTTCCACCTGAGCTGGCATTTCAGCCACTCAGTACACTCAGGAGGACAGAAGGAACGTCAGCCCCCGGTTCCCCCTGCCTCGTCTGGTCAAGACACCCCACAGGAGACTGAGCATGTCTTCAGAAGAGCTGCTGAAAGCTGGGCAGCATGAAGACAGACTTTTAGACCCCCATGTCACTTTAGATGGTCACACGTGTGAGGCTTCATCTCTGGTCCCCACAGGTTTCTGAACAAGTCCCCTCCAGCCATGCTGTAAAAACCCACTTCACACATCGCAAGAGGTGCAAGTCATAGCTTTTGTAGCAGAGCTCTGTTCCCCAGGCTGAAAGAAGGAGGTGAATACAAAAAAGCTGTTTCACTTGGCACTGATTTTGAGTTTTGTTTATTTTTCTGATTATAGAATACAGTTAAATATTTTAAAATATTATTGTTGCACAAGAAGCTGGATGTATTTCCAGGTGATTTATGAAAGCCTGCAGCATTTTCTCTGCTATGGCAGTCTGTGTGCTTGCTCTACTGAAATGTTAAAACTATTTTGGTTCTAACACTGCACAGCGCAACTGGACTGCTCATGTGGTTCAGCTGCAAAGAGACGCTCCCTCACAGTGCGAAAACAAAGAGAAACCATCTAAGTCACTCGTTAGTATCAGGGAGCAGTGTGAGACAGGAGCCAGCTTTGACCCAAACTGTTCATTAGACCAACAGTTCGCTAATGGTATTTGCTGTAGCACTCCCTTCCCCTCCACGGAGCGACTACGCTCCGATGAAGCAGATGAACTGAGTTTGCCGACCTGGCACTGGCTGGCAGGGAGATAGAGGCCAGAGGAGGTCAGGCCTGGCAGCCTCCTTTCTCCCGCTCGCCTTCCCTCCTCACTCCATCCTGCCAGCTCATTAAGGCCTACAAATGGCACATCAGCTCGGCTGTGTTTGCCTCAACCCCAAACCCCAGCTAAATTGGCAGGCTTAGCCGCATTTGCTCTGAAGCGCCGGGCTCCCTTTTGGGTTCGTTTGAAGCCGACATGGCAGCCACCCCCCGCGTCCCCCACCACACCACACCCCTTCAGTCTGGGTGGCAGGCATTCAGGCAGGCAGCAGTCCTGAGCAGAGGGAGTCTGCTGGATCAGGGAGGGCAGGGAGCTTGGGATGAATCACTCCCGTTTAGTCTCTGCGGCAAGGGGTGAAATGCCATCATTACCCGGCTGCCTATCAAATAAATTGGCAATTACGGGCCTGGGATTGCGAGTAAACAGCATGTTACTCCTTTTTTTCCACCCAAGGCTCTTGATGAGAGGCGGGTGCAATAGAGAGAAGCTCCGGAGTACTGGGTCAGAGCCCGTCAGTCAGTGTTAGCCAGCCTGATGAGAGGCACAAGAGGCAGACTATAATGAATGCACCCCCATATTTCAGTGGCGATTTTTTTTTTTTTTTTTTTTGTAGCTTCCTGTTGAACCCTGTTCTACTGACTGAATTCTGCCTGTCAGATCGAAACAGATGCAATGCTATCTAATGCTTTGGACAACGCCTTTATATAGTCTATAGTGTGGAATATCCTGCTGTAACACAGGGTAATGATGTGTGTGTTGGCTTGGTTGCACGGGTTGTAACCATATCATTAATTCTAGCACTCTATTGGTGTGACTCCAGACAGTTTTGCATGCTGTTTTTTTCCAACTGAAATGAAAATGTGAAAATTGTGGGTTCCTGAAATCCATACTCTTGTGTCCTGGCTCCTCTCACATGAGAAGGTTTTTTCTTGCGGTGAGGTCTTTGAAAGTTGTTTTGTAATGAAACATCTGGAAGTGATATTGTTAAAAGTCAAGCACATCGTCTTCCCGTGCTTTTGAAGCGGTTTCAGCCCAAACACAGCTCGAGTCTCTCTTATGGCTAGTAAAACTGAACTCAGTTATTACTGGCTTTCCGATGAAAACATGACAGCCTATTCAGAATCCTGTGTGCATGTGGTGAAACCATTTCAAATCCTCAAATTACAGCTTTTGGAAGCGGATTAATGTCACAAAGTATATTTGTTGTAGTAAAAATCACTATTATGATTAAATTTGCTGGAGCATGCCAAGACTGCACATAATGTTTTGTCCTTGACCTCCTGAGTACAGTCTTTTCCGTAAGCATCTTGTCTGAACTGAATCCTGCTGTCCAAGCGAACTGCTTATGTAATGTGACCAGAGCTGGTCTGCATTACACTATGCCCATCCCACCTCCTCAGTACATTCTCCAATTATTTCCTGACACTCTGATGTAAATGAGGTCGCAGTCCCCCTACATGTCCAGATATGCTGGCCAATTTGCTCCAACACAGAACTTGTAATTGCTTGCATCAATTATCCGTCTCTTTCTCTCTCTGCCTCTCAATAATTTGAAATGTTTCCTATTAGAGACAAGCATTTAGATATGGAAGTAGGAATGTTGTACCTATAATTAGCTCATTATCATGGGATCGTACTCTTTGCCGAGGCCCCAGTGTGTGTGCGTAGCGACAGTGTGAAATGAGCAGCAGATGCAGTGCAGGGAGTTTTCTTTGTGACTGTTTAGTGGCTTTTCAGCAGCGATGTAAACAAGTCAGGGCAGATTGAAAGACTTAAGATGATAGAAATACAGACGTCGTGTTTTGCATCATATCCTGTTGTTTAGATATAAATAACAGGGACAGAATAATACCTGAAAATCAGCTAGTTTACCCCTACAACAATAGAAACGCTCTGCAAAGCAGATGATTTCATACACACGCATACAGATAAAAACTAGTCTAAGCTTTGGGGGGAAAAGAAAAGGTATAAGCTGTATTTTAAAAGAAGTTAGTGATGGGAATGTAACCGCTCAAAGCACTTTCACCAGCTTTTGATTTAATAAGAGCTTGAAAAGTCACGAGAGATCAAATCGACTGATATCTAGTCAGAGAAGTTAAACCGAGTGTGTTTTAGGACTAAAATCTCAAGATCGTCTGCTCCTGTGATCAAATATGAAATCATTTAAAGGCCGTGGTTTTTGACAGGATGACTCACCCTTTGATTCGTGCCATCTGGGGTTCCTATTAATTCATTCATCCAGGAACACCTGGAACAGATTCCAGAAGATTTTTTTTTGTATCTCTCAAGTCCTTGTGTGTTCGTGAATAGATCGTGTCCACAATAACAGCTTTCCACCTTATTTTTCTCACACATTATGCCAGGTTCTGTAGTTGACCGCAGAGCTGACTCTGCCAGAGAACCCAGATACAAGATCACTTGAATTGGCTACACCTTTGACTCTAAATCAACCTGATGAATAGACTGTCTCCTAGGAAGTGGCCAGACATGCTTATTACCACCTCTGGCACTCCAAATCAAGTCCTCTTTTCTCTCGTCTCTCTCTCTCTTTTATGTCTCTTTCCCATTTTCTCTCTAATCGCCTGCAGTCGTGTTGTCAGGGACAGATTTTGACACTTTGTGACATGGCAGTCGGGCAAAATTATGCTGCGCCTCCATCGTCCTGCCAGTACCCCAACAGCCAAATGTCCATCAGGGGCCTGTGAGAGGTCCCATTGGATGGCTTGTCTCTACAAGTGCTTGGGGCACGTCTGTCTCCCTGCCTCCGTTCACAAGTGTTTAACTCAGACTCGGCTGCATCCACTCTCCAGAAATATAATTAGAATGAGAGAAGCACAGTGTGATTGTGTGCAGTGACCTCTGAGCAGCCCTCAGGTTGAGAATGCATGGCACTAGTTTATCTCTGCTAATTATTTACCACACCTAGAGGCCTTGAACACAAAATAAAATCTGTGGAATCAGAGGAACATTGTGACCTTTACTGTGGTTATGTTACTGTATACCCAGCAAAATAAGGCTCTTTAATTGTTGAAATTGATACAGAGCGAGGTTGGTGTGGTAAATACTATTCAGGCTGATGCTGACTGAATGCAGTCCCTCAGTGCTGTGGATGATAAATCTATTCTCATGGAAGATTAATGGACTGGAGAAGTGGTGTTGAATGTCATTGTTGAAGGTTGAAAGTATTGAGCGCCTGAATCCTATCCATATGTTTTCAGGAATGACATAAATAGGCTCAGCCGGAATCCATTTTGACTTATCAAGCTTAAACCAGTGCCAGAGCCACGCGATACTTGCCAAGTATTCAGGCTCTCAGGCTTCCAATAACAAATCCTATTCCACATAATTTCCACTGAAATTGGCCATGGCCATGCGCTGCCACCCTGTTTTTGCTTTTGCCGTGCGTCTTGCAGCTCTTGGCTACGTATTACTTCCGCATTCCCTGTAACCCGACCCCGTAGCCCCAATTTTTGATGTCATACCATGCTCTGGTGAGGGAGTCTCTCCTCTCTTTGTTCCAGCCTTTTCAGCGCGGAGGCTGTTCCGGTGGGGTAAGTTGAATAAGTGGAGCCCGGAGGAATCTCTACAAAGGTCTCACTCTGATTGGATGCATGCAGAGCCCAAGGAGAGAGCGCCGGTTGCCATAGCAATGAGAGCAATGTGGGAACTGGCTGCATGAAGGAGAAAGGGGAAGTGGTGCTTTCTTTTGTGATGGGAGGTCTTCATCGACTGACATTCCTCTTTGTGAATACACACAGGCCAACACGCACATAAACACAAATACGCAAAAGCACACAAATGGTATTGCATACACCTTTTTACCCCCCAAGGTGAAGCCGAGCTAGAGTGCATACTTCAATCACAATGGCCTGGTAGGGATGTACTCGGGCCCAAGCTGGGAGCCAAAGAAAACACAATCAGACACGCCGGGAGTCCAGGACCATCTCCTCCTCATAAACATGATTACTGGCCATTTACTGGTACATATCGCTTACCTCTCCTGAGCCAACAAATCATCCTTACCCTCATCACAGCCACTATAAACAAAGAAATGATGGAATTATCTCCGTCTATGTTTCTTGTTTTTGTTGGTTGCATCTCTGTCTGACTTGGAGCAGATTTTCTAATTATCGAACCCATAATATTCAGACCACATGACAATCCAAGTGGTGATGCAAACCTCTCCGAGGACCATATGTTTGTGCTCGTGTGTGTTTAATATATGTGAATCCCTGGTGTGTGTATGTTTGTACCAAGGAAGTTTAGCTGCAGGGTATAGAAGCTGTGTGGGAGGGTTGAGTTGTGTGTGTCTGTGTGTGTGTGTGTGTGTGTGTTGTGTCAAGTCTTGTTGAGTTTGTTTGAAGGGCACTGGGGGCTGAGAATGCTGTATGGGAATTACACAGGAAGGCGTGATGGTTCATGAACCCAGTCCAATCTGTCATGTCTACAGGCCAAACAGAGCATTTTCTTCTCTTTGTCATCATTGTGAATGTGCAGCCTATTATTGTGTTTCCAGTTCGAATATTCTTTAACATACACTATGACCATTTGACAGCACTTTTACACGAATGCAAACATATACTGCACTGTAGTATCTGTACCTTTTTGTGTATACATATTGTGATACTGCTACTTCATTTTCAATTGAATTTGAACTTCAGCAAAACTGACATTACTGAGGCATGTGTCAGACGGGAAGATACAAACCATGTACAAGAAATCTAGAAATGCAACACTTCTTGTTCATGATCTTCATCTCTTGGCAACAATGCCACAAACATGTACATTCAATTATTTATTACTTCATGAAGGTAGACTTCATGGCAGAGTTGTTGTATTGACCTGTAGCCTCTGAGTGTAAGTTGCAGAATAAATGCATCTAAGCTACAAAGTGCAGCCAAACACCAGACTAAATACTATTGTGAGGTCAAAGCAAACTGTTTTCTTCAAACAATCATTAAATTCCACATCATCTGCTTGGTAAACCGTGGCTGTCCCAGCGCTAGATTCAACCCATTCTGGATTTCAGTGGTTTTCTGTATAAGAATACTGTCAAATGATGCCAAAGTTAATTTCATAACATCCATTATGTGCACCCCAGTAATTTTTGTATTATTATTCAAAAATTTGCATGCTTCAAATCTAAAATCACTGCTTTCACTTTTGTGTTGTGCTTTGTGCACGTTGAAATATGAGGAACAAGAGAAAAATACTGCGAACACGATGATAAGCACGGAAAAAGAGAATTGTGTTACACAGACAATAGCGGAGTGAGTGATGCCACATTCACAATCTGAGAACATTTTGCTAATATGTTTTGCATGTGCTTTGAATTGAGCCCATGTTTTTTTTTTTTTCTTTTTGACAGACTACACTTTACAACAGTGTGCAACAGAGGCATTCTTTTTCCCTTGTGCTGGAGAAGGGCATGTTCTGTCTTATTCAAGACCTGCGCGTCTGACAGGATTACTGTGAGGCATTGGATGTCACATCACTTCTATTTCAGAAGCCTGTGCAATTTCCCTTAAACCACAAGGCAACAGCACCAACAACAAATAAATAAATAGATACTGTAGATAGATGGACAGACAGACACACAGATATACCAAGAAAGACAGAGAGATGGTGCCCCTGGAATTACAGTTGCAGAAGATTATTCCAGAGACATTATTTCCCTCAAGTCGTGGGCTTAAGTCAAATTTGGAAGAGAAATGAAATTGCCAGCAGTGAAAAACCAGACTAGGTAGGAGTTCATGAGTAGAGAAATAACATTTTCATTTGTTTCTGCCCCAGTGGGAGACGAGCAGCCTTTCAGCAAATAGAGACAGCTAGGAGAAATGATTTTTTTGGTCGGCGGGATATTGTTTTAACGTGCACTTATCCATCTGCAATCTATATGTCAGGCCCCAGGAATCCACAGGATGGCCATTCTACTGTTGTCTTTATGACACACAACTGTTGGCCTCATCTCGCCCCCAATTGTCTCCGTTAGTGCCCCATTTCCACCGGAGATTCAGTCTTATATGTAGTCTGTTTTAAAACTCCTTTTGTTAAGAGCAGCCAGCTGATGCTACAGTACTCTTTGGAATCCAGGCTTTTTTATATTGAGCTTCACTGTGAATTGAAATGAAAAATTAAATCCTGGCTTCTGAGATTGTCATCTCCCCAGCACAACCTGGAGACTGTGACTAGAGGAGCACCATATAGTATTGTTATTTTTTTTTCCCATTGCAATGATAATAAATCAAGTGTGGTGCATTTTAGCAGAGATTGGCATGGTATCAGTTTTAGTAGGTTCATTTTTTTGTCGGCACTGTTCCATTGTGTTTCTCTTTGTGTCTTGTGTTTCGGAGCCCGGTTTGCCTGAGGTGTCACAATCCACTATTTCTTTGTTTGTGGTCTCAAGTTTTTCTTAAAGTGTCACATGCATTGTATAGCTTGTCTTTATCATATATCATTTGATATGTCTGTGCCTTTCACATTAAAGGGTATTGTTCTTTTGTGTATTTCCAACAGTGTGCATGTTCTCGGACAAATGGTCATGCTGTTTCATCTTGGTTGAGTGTAATCTGGTTTCAAAAAAGATATTCAGGGGATTATTAGGGGATTATTGCCACTTCTATAAACTGCTTCCGTTGATTCCTGTGAGATATCTGATCAATGAATGTGGCTCTGTATACTTTGGCTCTCTATTGAAGTTATTTATATGGCGTATTACAATTCATGATTAATCTACAGCAGCAAAGCTTTGATCCGGAGCTGTCAGCAGTGATGTACTCCCAGGTGATTACGTCTACTTCCTGTCATCCGCTATCAGCCAACACATAAAGCACTTGTCACATGGCCCATTCTGATTATGGTTGATATTGACACTGGAATTGAATAAATGTACGCAATAAGAAGATTAGTGTTTCCCAAGAGGCGTGCGTCCCCTTGCTGCATTCATTCTCGACGAGGCGCGCTGAGCCCTTTTGAGAGACTCGTTTCATTCCGGCAAATCCCATCTCTGACTACATAATGTGTAAATAGAAAAAAAAGCGATGAAGATTAATCTGGTGGCCATCTTAAATGGAACAGCAGTGGTCTCACAGTGGAACAGGGGTGAAATTGCACTTGGCTTTTTTCTTTTTTTTTTTCCCTAGAAAAATGTTCTGCATAATCACAGATTCGCTCCACTTTGCATTATATATGCATATAAGTCGACCCCGCCGTGACATATTGCAGATCCGTGCCCTCAAGAGCAGGATTTCTGTTGTAATAAAGTGACATGTTACAGAGATTTGTCTCCATCCTCTCTTCCATCTCTGCCATACTTACTCCCCTTATTACAAGAAAATTGGCAAAATAATTTCCAAGTCAGGAGACGTGGACCTTTTTTGTAATATTTATGTTGTAAGTATGAGAAAACTCGTAATGCGTAAAAAAAGGTTAATATCCTGTTTTGTGTATGGAGTGTATGTTATATAATTAACATTAATGCTTTTTCCAGTCAGCTCTGCAGAAACCTGCAGCTGTGTGTGGAACAATGTGTTTGCATGTTTTTTTTTATGCGTGTACACATCCCCCTCTGTCTTCATAAACACACTTTTATATATGACAGTATAGGTGGTTGTCGTGGACAGGTGTAAAATCTGTGGTAAACTAATTAGACCGTTGGCTTTGACCTGTTTAAAGGGAGTCACATCAGCTATGTTTGGGTAGCAGCGAGAGGTCAGAGGTGCGGCACAGGGCCACATAGTACAGGGGATTGGATGGGATTAACCTTGGCCTGCCCCTTTGGCCCCGGGCCCAGGCGGCCCAGGAAGAGTGGAATTAGCCAAGCCAGGCAGGGCCATCTGATTCCAAGCCCTCATCCAATTACTGCCTTATCTCCTGGCCAAATGAGATCAATGCATGGAGGGCAGGGAGACCTGGCAGGCTGGTGAAGGTGCGATAATCAGCAGTAGGGAGCACGGCACTTAACTCCCCTGTGTCCCTGAAAGAGCCAGAGCATGTGTTAGGAGCACCACTCACTGCCATTAGCTCTCAGTGCCTGCTGGAGCCTGACCTGCACTTTGCATGAGGACAACCTGGTGTAGTGCATTTAGGCATCTTAGCTTTTTGTGCTCAAGTGTTGCACTTAGGAAGATGAATAATGTGCATAATTACAGTTTTACCTCTTATCCTTGGTGAATCTACCCAGCAGACTACACTGGTTAAGTTGTAGAGATGGGGAAAAAATGGCATAATTGCTTTTTATACGTATTGCATATGAAAGGCACTTTTAAGCATTTTACACTTGAGAACAACCCCGCACAGCTAATATAGTCCACTGTTAATTCTCTTGTCAATTAGGGGGGAAAACAAATGTTTGACGTTTGGAGGTGTAATTATGAAAATAATTAACCTCTGTGTGCCATAAAAGCAGTTTCACTCTCTACATCTTGAAATGGAGGCACATTTGGCTGAATGAGATTCCAGTGTTAAAAGGAGGACCTCCGGTAAATGGAATATTTTTACTTCATGTAAGGTTATGTTTTATCCTTCATGTTCCATCATTGAATAGCTCTTTCCTGTTGATAATAAATGTTATAAAATACTGAAGACTTTGAATAGTTTCTACACTTCAAACTTTCAATAAATTATTATATAACTGTAAAATTCTTTTAGACTAATAACTAACTAAATGTATGACCAAAACTTTAAAGAAAGAAGCACTTATGCCGGGAAGAGTGAATTGATTTTAAAATGTGTCATTGAATTGGAAGTTTTGAGTGAAAATGTCTCTGCTGGCTGAGCCTTTATATGAAATAAAGCTCTTCATATTTATTCCTGATACTTCTGCCATGCCAGTGATTGTATTGCACCACTGGTGTGTCCCTCGGCCATCTGGAGGACCGTTCTGTGCCCACAATACGGCCGGAGAGGGACCCATTCTGGTGAATTTATGTTCGGCTATTTCTTCTCATGCTTGTGTTCTGGGCACCGGTATCCATTGGAGAGCAATGGGTAGCCCTGAAAGAGTGTCTGTCCTCAGCTGTGGCCCTGCGATTGTACATCCACTACTACCCCACAGTCCTCCTCCTCCCACCTGTCCCTGGCTGCTCCTCCTCTCCTCAGCCCAGTTAGATTAAAGTCCTCTTAAATTCACCACAGCAGGCCGGCCGCACAGGGAGAGCTGGCATCACAGGGGCCCTCTGACAATCAGCACCCGGCTAGAAAGCACTAATGAGCACTGGGAGGGGAGGAGAGGGCGTTGGCGGATTGCACACAGACAGCAGCAGTGGGTAGCATTGGAGGGGGTTGTTAAGAAGGGAGGCAGTGGGCTGGCATGTTGCAGGACTGGGTCCGGCGCAGCGCTGACTAGATTCCAGGGGGCAGAGCTGCAGTCAGTTTGGGAAAATATCACAGCCCATTAGTTAGGAGCAATGAAATGAAGTCAACTTCTGGGACTCCATTAGGCACGCTGCGCTTAGGCAGACAGCGTCCCTTGGTGTGATGTTGCTATTCTGGAAGGATTGAGCACAGAGATATAATTGGACTGGGGAAATCAAGCAAGTTTCAGTGGTCCTGGTGGGGCTCTCAGACTGAAAATGAGAACACAGGCCTTTGTATTTTCTCTCCCTCTCCCTGTTAGCTTTACAGCTTTTTGAAAAACAGGAGTGAAAAGGCAGCCAGTGTGCTTGGGTTTTTCTTTTCATTTTTATTTCTCCTCTCTCTCTTCCTGTCCTCTATTCTGTAGTTCTGTCTCTCTGTCTGCACCCCCCCTCCTTCTGTTTTTCTTATTGGATTTTACCATCTGCTTTAAATTCATTTTTTTTTCATTTGTGGCTCCAGCTCTGGCTAACCCTAAGCTAAACAATATGCATTTATTCATCCGTGCCTTTCTCTAAGCATTGATGAGACTGAGGATTGTGCTTGATAATAAACATGGCTTAGTCTAACACAGGCTGCTTGCTAAGCCTCGCAAGGCTGTTTACTGCAGATCAGTGCCAGCTAACTCCAATAGTTTGGAATATACAACTACATCCATGAAAGCAACGCCCAAGTATAGTTGCCTATAACATATTTTTCCCCCTCTTCCTCTGAAATGCCCTTTTTCCAACAGTGATGTCTGGATAGCTAGCTGACATTTTGGTTCCTTATAGGCATAACTCAGATGTAGATAGAGCGGACAGGCCTCAGTGCTTCAGGTAATTGATGTGCAGTTTTTAGCACCATCATGGGACGTCTCCATCCCTCCAATTTCTAGCGGGCATGCCTCACTTGCTTTGCCCAAAACGCTTGATATACTCTGTCCTAAATAAAGGACATTTTGCCAATTCTCCAAGTTAATATACTTCACAGTAGCAGTCCATCATGTTCTTCTCGTGCCTTCAGTTTAGTGGCTGGTGAGTAATTGGACTGGAGTCTCTGATGGTGTGTTGCTGGTGTCTTCATCACTGCTTCATGAAGCACATGTTCATGTACTATTTATGCAGTGAGTCAGTGACATGTTCGCCAATGTATTATTGCTGTGAGGGTAAAGAAATCTGCTCTTACATAAATATAGAATGTCACTGTTAAGTAAGCCATTTATCAGGTACTTACATGCCATAGCTTTTTCAGGGGATTGGTAAAAGATCAATTGGGATCTATCCATTTAGTCTAATTGGTTTTATGAGGGATTGATTAGTGTGGTAAGATTATAAGGTCAGAAGGGGATAGAGAGGAGACAAACAGACATCTCAGTCCAAATGCCTGTGTTTTTCTGCATAATAGTTTGATTAGATAACATTATAAAAGCACTGAGAAGACGAAACATGCTAACACACGAGTCACTAAGATACTGCCCGACAAAAAGAGTGCACTGCATCTCTCTTGCTCTGCCTCTTTGTCCTTTCTATTCGTAGAATTATATGCCCATGGCAGGAGAGTGTTGACATTTGTGCACCTCTTGGGAACACATCACCATGAATGTTATCAGCACCTTAAAGACAGCCCTCAGCCTCCCTGCATCCCTGGCAGGCGCTCTCAGCCCCTGCCTCAAAGGGCACACCCCACCTCAACCTTCCACCCCTGACCTGTCTGCCAGCCCGAAGAAAGAGCCCCTGACAGCTCCTTTGATGGTGGGGAGAGGTGGGAGGGTGGCTTGTAAAGAATAGGTGAAATGGAGGGTAAAAGGGGGGCCAGCCATTTGAAATGTCTGCACTGAGATCTAATCAGGTTGCAGTGGCTGTGCCCCTTCTTAAAGTAGCACCACGACATTACAGCTAGCAGCCTCTCTCGGGTCCAGGCCTCACAGGGCGTCTCATGTCAGCTCCCCCTCCCCCTCCCTGAGTAACCCTCTGGAACACATCATCCACCTCAGTCCCAGCTCTGGATTTATTCCCCCCCTAAAGCCGCCTTGACAGGTTTGTTATCTGTTCACCCGGTCGGCGAGCCCTGGAGAGTCGCAGCACTGGCAGTTAGGAAGGGGAATGCTACAGGAGAAGCAGGGCAAGTAAATGTCAAGTGAACCGCCAAGGATGGATATTATAGCTTCTGGGGACCACAGACAGAGAGAGGGAGAGAGAGGGAGGGTGGGGGAGAGAGAGAGAGGGGAGAGATGGTCTGTCTTTTCTGTCTGTTTTACAGCCCACCGCTCAAGATGGCAGTCTTTACTGAATTCTCTCCTATCGATTTCCAGACTAGACTCTTCATTTATGTGCACATTACAATTATGTAACTTCCAAAAAGCACTGTTCACACTGTCTGCAGATAAGCTGGTAAAAAGTAATGATTATCACAGAAAATCTTAAACAGCAGAGGGATGTTGAAAAAAAGATTCATCATAATCTGAACTCTTGGCTGTATACAGATTTGTGGTTGTTTATAAGTAGCTAAATAATGTGATTTCAGTTTTGTTGTTTAACTTCTGCATTTTTGCAGACTGACTACCTTTTGGGATGCAGCTTACTTGTTAATGCGATACCAGTCTGAGTTTATACCTTATAAAAATTGAGAAAAATGGATCATTTCCATGTGCAGTCTTAAAGTACACAATTATGTAATGGCTGTTATTGTAACAAAGCATCAAACCTAAAATATGGGTGTTTTATTTTTTCTTCATTGGCATCTAATCTAATTTGGAGTCCGTGAGCAAGTGTGTGCACCACATGAGCTTTTCCTACTTGGGTCTCAACATTGAATATACAGTATGAATTTTTAATATAAAACATACCTTTAGCAGTAAGACTGTATGCATAAACATTAATAGAAGCAGAGATGATGTTACACTGAGAGGGTTTTCATATGTTATTATTAAAACAGAAAATACTGTTTATATGACTCACATCCCCTTCACATACCCAAACTTCATTTCATAATAAAAAACAGAACTCTAACGTGGATCTTCTGTAAAATAGTTTCACATAGCGCCAAACTACATTTATAATCGGTTTAACTCCAACCATCTGATGCGCAGACAGCAGACTTATTTCATGAGCTTGGAATCATAAGGTTCTGTGTGGGAGTAGTGCAGCTCTCAGATACTAACCATCAAAGATTTGATATATCAACTGTGAAACTGTCATGTATTTTCTATATTTCTTACCCCCCAAAATAACACAACTCCAAGCCTAAAGTAACATTCAAGGGTTCATACGAGGAAAAGTTTAATAAAAGAGAAGTCAGATGGATTCTTACAGTTCTGATCTTGCAACTTACCAACATTCGCTGAGGGTTTATTACATCCAGAATTTCTGCATTTGGTTTGGATTTTTGTCTAGTTTCAGGACATGTGAGTGAAACTGTCATGCTATTGTTGTGTTTATAAGGGAATTTAAGAGTTTCTTTTTCAGATTTTTAATTACAGAATCTCAGTGGGTGGTTTTCTGCCTCGCAGTAGATTTGTATGCCTAAAACTTGCGACACTGAATATCTGGGTTTTACATATAGTCATATAGTACGTCTTTATTTCCTCTGGTCCAGTTTGTAGGACTTACAAACTTGAACAAAAATGCGAAAGGCTGCCCCATTTCTGCCAGTAGATCCTCTTACACACTGAACCTTTAAATCTTGAATGACCTCTATTAAAAATGATACATTTTAATGACAATGTGTCGCAGGACGCAGGACCTCTGACTGCTTCATCTCCAGACGGGACAAATCGATATCGTACTCCTGTATAGATATACAAGAGTATAATTGCAAAAGTTACAATGTTATGTCGCATCAATCTTTTTTCCCCTGTTCCGTTATCTAGCATATCATTATAGTGCCTATTCCTCTTTTTTTATATTCCCCGTTTGTCCACCACATCCATCATCTTCGAGTGCGTGCACTAGTTTACCCGTAATCCAGCACTTTGCTGTAATTTTATTCCTCCCTAATGCTGTGCCATTTAGTAAGTTTAAGTGAATATTGCAATTCAGTGAGGTTTTCAAATATTGCCGTCTTCACGGCACTCACAGCTGTGTTATTAAACCTGTCTGCCTCATTCCCTCACATCCTCATTTTGACCACGTAATCTTGTAGAGAGGAATCCTCAGTTGTATTTTGGGAATTAGTTTTGCGTGCAACAGGGGGTGGATTTTTTTTTTCCTCTTGATTAACTGACTTGCTAATAAGGCTTGTCACAACAGTTTTCACCCTCTGGACTTCCAGCGGTATCTATTCTGGTATCCTGGTGTCAGATCACCTGAGCTGATTTAAAGCCTTATCCTTGTATCCTTCTATGTTTGTAATAAGTTTGTTTACTTTCGTGTATTTCCTTTCACCTGTTAGCCCTCTGATCCTCCTCCCATGCTCACAGAGGAGAATGGGATCTAAATTGTGAGATAATTTCTCTGACCTTAATTGCATGGCTCCAGTGAAAGCTTTGCTGCTCTCTCCAATCCTTTTAGAACTACTTAAACGTTCCGCTTGGGTGTGGATTAGTGGATAATGGGCCCAGCAGCAGGCCAGGTACAAGCTATTGAAGTGTTCCTGAGATAGCCCTGGCGGGCCCTAGGGGTAGAGGGGGAGTGTTCATTGTTGGTGTGACAGTTTGGCTGAGTGGATTACATGCAGTTTAGGGGACTGTATTCGATTGGGTCTCTGCCCAATTATCCTTTTGGATTGGATTGCAAGTGAGTAACCTCCTATCCCAATTTCCAGTGCACCAGGTGAAGCCTATAGGATCCTGCTGCGAGGCGTTCCCAGAAACCATTAAGCCACTGAGCCCAAAGATAGTCATGTTCACAGCATGATGTGATAGCAAAAAGTCTACTACTTTTCCTTGTTGCCACTATACTACCTCTCCCGACTACAAACAGCATAGATTAATTTACCATGAAACTACTTTTCCTGTCCATCAGTATGTTCTATATTTCTTTCATAGCATGCCTCGGCTGCCATATCTCAACAGGACATCACATCCGAAGACCTACTCAGACTGCATACCATGTTTAATTGTTTAAAGGGAAACTCCACCAATTTCACACACCAAAATTAGATTACTGGTCATGCTAGAGGAATGTCTTCTTAAGTCTGTGGAAAAAACCCCAAATGATGACATCTTGGTAATTTTGTTAAGGGCTTAAAACTTCAGTTTCTAAAAGAAAGACTGTTACAAAGTGTGGATGTGGAGTTTACCAGACATGGAAGGCCTGCCACATCGCAGTTATCGTAATTATGAATTTTCCAACTTGTAAATAGCGCTCACGTCAACTTCTAAGACGTAATTATATCTGTGCAACTCAGATTTTTCTGAAAGCTCCTATACTCACTAAAACGGAAGTGACTGAAATCAAAACAATGCCTCACATCTGACCGTCGTTCAGTGTAAGTAGATCCAGATCTCTCGGATTGTGTTTTTATTGTCAATGCACATTATTTTGCACAGTATATTTTCCGTAATTTACAAACATGTGGCAATTGTTCCCATCTTGACCATCCATCCCACATGACGTAAACGTGGCTTTATGGAAAGACTCAAATTGCATTATAGGAATTGAAGGATCCAGTGTTATTGGAGCTCAACCCATTCTAAGGACAAAACATCTTCCCCAGCTTTATGAATGTACAAGACTGGAGTGCTGCTAGCTAGTTAGGTGATGTTGGTGTTAAGAGCAGGACATAGTGCATTTTCCTGCCTGTGTGTTTCTTCAAAACATTTGAAATGTGTTGATGCATTCACTTCTGTAATAAAACCGGTGTCCTCTGCTGCCAGTTTCTTTGCCTTCCACTTTTAGCATCATAAAGTTAGAAAGACATTATCCAAATGAAATTCAGTTCCTTTCTCCTCAGCGTCCCTGTTTGTGTAACATTACGAGGAGTCCATTCAGTTGTCACGCTTCAGAATCCTCTTGAAAAGAAGTGCACACCCTCCCCCCGCTCCAGAAATCTCTGCTTGGATGATGGAAGTCTTATTTTTTCACAATCAAATCATGAGTTACACAGTAATTCGAGCCACCCCGTGTATCGTCGCTGTGGTGTGTGACTGCATTAAATAATATTTGCCAGCCATTCATTATGAGATGGAAAATTCAGTCTTGCCAATCCTCCTTTTGCTTCAGAGGCTCACAGGGACTCGCTCTTCAGTGCTCCTCTCTCTGGATTTGGTCTGAAATCTGTGAAATAGTTTCTTGACATTGCTGAGTCCAAAAAAAAGGGTTTATAAGAGATATATGATTTGATAAAGGGGTCCTTGAATATCATTTTATACTTGGTCATCAAATCTCTCTTTGCCTTGAATGAATAATGAAAGGTTTCAGTTTACCTGAATTTTCACCCTTTTGGCCCGGTCAGAATCGTGTTTGTGGATTGAGTAGACGCTTTATATGCAGTGTTACTACGGTTATATTAATTTTCATAACAGATCCTTCAAACGGCAAAGTAAAAGTGTCCAAGTTAGCCCCACCTGACATTGATTTTCATATGGGGAGCTGTCAGAGCCTGCTGTCGCATTTTTTCCCCTTTTTTTTTTTTTTTTTTTTTTTTTTTTTTTTTTTTTTTTTACTTTTTTTGCTGGAGACTTCCAAC
Source organism: Protonibea diacanthus (assembly GCA_028641955.1). Classification (NCBI taxonomy): domain Eukaryota; kingdom Metazoa; phylum Chordata; class Actinopteri; family Sciaenidae; genus Protonibea; species Protonibea diacanthus. The sequence goes on along the minus strand of CM053990.1, from coordinate 4,818,897 downwards.
TGGATAACAATGAGTCCCCTGGCTGTGCTCATCTGATTCCATCAGGAAGAGGAGAAAAGCACCACAGCGCCTTGGGAATTTTGTGCCTGAAAATGGTAATTTGCCAGCTCGAGCAAATCCTTGGAGAGCAGGGAAGATGAAGAGTAGACAGATTTCACTTGCTTTATTTATTAAATTTGATAACCGGTACAGGCCTCCAGAGAGGCAAAAACATTCTGCCGCGTATCATTTGGAAGGAAGTGGAGAATATGGTGGAGATCCGTCAAAGACAGCCTCCATCATTCAGTCAGTCTGATGTTAGGCATCCCTCGGTCCACAACCTCCTTCATTTTCTGTGATGCTGTTCTCATACCTCTTCGACTGAAAACACTTTATTTAAAGGCTTAACATTTAGCTCCCTGATATACTTTGCAGTATTTTTTTCAGTCCCTAGCCTGTAAATAGCTCAAGGATTTTACTCCTGAACGCTATCAGCCAAAGCTATCCAGTTCAAGCAGATTTGTTTTTCCAAGTGGTTGAAATATGTAGAAGCGAGTCAATAAGTCGAATTGATTTGTATAGACCAAAAGCATCTTTCCCATACTTGATGTCCATGAGGGACAGTACATAGCTACTGAGCCTCCCCTGGGCTGGTCTTATGGTAAAGAGGAAGTAAGCTAATTGATTAGCTGACAGGCGATGTTTGGTGTCAGGCAAGCAAAAAGGCTACCTCAAGTCTCCACTCCCCCAGGCCATTATTTAATACAACTGTGTTGTTCTCAGTTTCCTCCCTTTGTCCAGGAAAAGCTCCCTGCCCTCTCAGTCCTCAGAGGGCTCCTCAGTGACACTTCACACAACTCAAAAAGGAGGGGGAAGAGAGAAACATAGCCACAAAGCCATACTTGAGAGGTATCACTTTGCAATCTGCCCGTCTCCCAGCTCTGGCGTCTCATTTGTTCTGTGTGCTGATGTGCATCAGGGCTTCGGGGCAAGGTGATAGTCTCCAGGGACAAGTTGCAAAGGAAAGTTACCTGAGGAGATAAGACGGTAAAGGGAGAAGAGGGGGAATCCTTTTTCTGCGCTGGGGAGCTTTGTGTTGCTGCAAAAAACAGTACCAGCAGTTTAGCAGTACCCCTGCGGAAACTTGACTGCAAAGCCAGAGGTCCTTCAATGGGTTGTCTTTGAATGGCCGGGGTCTTTTGAATGTGCTCCGTTTGAATAAGAGGTCTTTGACGAGTGAGGGCTTTGTGATTCTCCTGTGCACCTCTGCTGTTATCAGCACGGCTGACTTAATGTGCTGGAGGAGTAACAGCCCCCATCGCTGGTAGTGTCTGATGGTAGCGATGTTTATGGAAGGAAACCCTTCATGTCTGAAATGCTTGTTAGGTAGCGTTGCACCTAGCAAACTTGTAGTTTCCCAGTCATAAAAAGAGAGGATTAGCTATTAAATATGAAAAATTAAAATCTCTCGTTGGCACCGTTGTGACAAAAACATCTTATGGGGATGGTGTGTGTACTGTACAAACATAAAAGACACAAAATGTCAGCATAGTAAGTGATTGACAAACCACACCTACAGGCATTTGTAATATTTAATCCTTCCTGCTGAATTCCTGAGCCTCTTAATTCTTCAAAATATAGAGGCTCATATAGTTTTTGTAATTAACAAATCACAATTTAATCCGCAGTGCATGACAATTCAATTTGTTGATTGGCCCCCTCCCTCCGCCCTCCTCTCTTCAACTATTTAGGAGCGAAAAGGAAAGAAAAATAATCTCGTTGAATGTATTAATTCAACATGATGAATCCTGTATTCAAGTCAGTGGAGTGAATAATTAAAATTAGCTGATAAAACTTTCAGCAGAATTACTTTGCCGAAATTGCTGAACAGATGTGTCATTTTAATGAAAATCCACAGCCAAGCTCCTTTCCCCTTCCCCTCTGTCGGATAAAAATATTATTCCCACGGCACATTCTTAATTTGGTGGTAAATACACTCGCAGCCATCTCCGGAAGGGTGGGTGGGAGCGGGTGGAGAGAGAGGAAGAGCAACTTGTCACACTTAGTAACTTGATTTCTCCCCCTGCATGCAGTAACAGCTATCTACAGTAATTCACAGCACTCCATTGTTGCAGCAAGTCCCAAGGAGGACTTATTAAAATGCAATAATCTCCCTATTTAAACAGAAACAATAACCATTAGAATTCCCGCAGATCTAAAACAGAGCGTAAGCCCCCATCTGCTGTGAATGATTAGAGTCTTGACGAGGGAATTTAATTTGCAACATTCAAAGATGGGAATCTGAGCAGATCTCTCCTCCGAGGCTCTCACCCTCATACTCATTTGCCTCTCGCTTTATTTGTCTTTTTAATTATTTATTTAGCTGCCACTAACGTTGCTCTAGAGAGAGGCGATTGGATATATTCAGGCAAGACAACAACATACTTCACAGAGCTGCAGCCCTTTGTAAAGCCCCCATTCAATGATTTAATATAATATGCTGTGCATTGACGCACTAATCTAAACATATGACACATTGCATACGGGAGACAGGAAAAACTCACTGAGATGTACAGCAAAGTGCATCATCAACAGGATACCCAATCTGTCAGGCATTTAACTGTTATCTTAGCGAGCTAGCCACAAATTCACATTTTTCCAATTGTTTGCCTCAACCCTGCTCAAAAGCAAGCTATCTTAACAAATCAGCAATACGCAGGGTGTAATTAACACTGCAGACTCTGCAGATACTTTGATATGCTAACATGGTGATTTTTAGCAGGTAGTATTCACCATCTCAGTTAAACTTCAAAAATTAGCTTGCATTAACTAGCACTAAGCACAAAGTGCAACCAGCACAAACTGGGGCTGATTGGATTGTCATTAATTCTGCAGATTGAAATGTTAACCTGATGATGGAGGCATTTGAAAAAAATAGGGCATCACCAAGGTATTAGAATTCATCCTCTGGGGACCATGCATGTGTGTACAAGTGGTGATTTATCCAATACTTGTTGAGATATTTAAGTCTGGACTAAAGGTACAGTAACTGACAAGACTTTAAAGAAGCAACATAAGCTTTACCATGCCATAAAAAAACACAAGCCTGAATGCAAATCTGTATAAGACAACTTTAGGTAGAACAAAGATGAAGAGCCACTAATGCTCAATTGTCTGGAGAACTGGCGAGATATATGTTTTACCTCTCGACATGTTTCGATAAGACGATTGTGTCTGAGCCTCCAAAAGCACAACAGTCACTCTCTTTCAAATGAACATAGGTCATCTGAAGCTGTTCGGAAGCAACCGTTAATTATTATCAGGCTCATATTCAACTCATAATGATCATTCTTCTACTGAATATTGTGCAGGTAAACTGAGTTGAAACCACAGCAGCCACTACAGTCTCGGTGAAGTACAGGTACCACTAGTTTTGAAGGCCTGTTCCACAGCTTGTCTCCAACCACACCTTAATGATAATGGATCACTTCTCCTTTTTGTAAAGCTGTACAGTAAGTCCACATATTTCTCTATAATCAGCACTTGTGCAGCATCTCTGAGCACCCAATTTGATTGTGTTACTTCGAAAGCCAGCTCTCACAGCTTGATGATCCTCGCGCAGGTGCAGAGCTTACTGGAGGTATCGTGCTCCACCACTCAATTTTGGATGGCGATAGCATCAATCCATTGAGGCGCAGTGGTTCTTCATCATTTCAAATGACTGCCAAAAAGGAGACCTGCACCCTCCATACAGCACCTCAGCAAGCTAAAACGTAGCAGGTGCAATGCTAAATATATATTAAAAGTGCCTTACTCTGCAAGTTGCTGTATTCCCGTGGGCTCGTCGCGCTACTGATCTCTCTGCCTGGTATCATCCATTTCTGGTTGCGAGTGTTCCGAGCGAATCCTAATTCCTGTCTCTGGTTAGCAGTGCGCCCCAGAGACTTCTGATAATGAGCTCGGAGGTTAAAAAAGTGGAGTGCCAGTCCCAGAAGGTGTTGTTGAGTTATGGATGGAGGGGAAAGATCCATGGAGTCTCCAGAGACCCAGTTAGGGCCAAACCTTTGGCGGAAGGCATATTATTCCCCAATTTGAAAGGAAAGCTGTGCCATTTTGAATTGTAGCTAATTGGCACTCAATGGAGGAAGACTTCAGAGAGGGGCCATTTTTTACATTAGTCCTTAGCAAAAAGGTCCTTTAATGTGCTATAAGCACTATAGCATTCAAAAACTTAATGAATAGATGTCCTTGACTTGGTTTATATCGTCAAAGCTCATTAATATAGAAATCTACATATATGGGTTATTGATGATATTAAAAAGACGCTGACCTAAAGGTTAAATCCTAATGAGTTATAATAATCCCACCTACAGTCTATTTAAAGCAGTCTGCAGTGTTAAATCTTTTTCAGATATATTTAACTAGGTGCCCTTTTAATGCATGGGTTGAAATGTACAGCATGGGAATATTACACTCAACCGCTACAAGCTTTATCTAATCAATATGAAACAAGGCTCTTCCCTCCCACTAACCTACTCTGTTCACTTGGGGGTGCAGACAGTTAAGTGTAATTTTAGTGTGTTTATCTTATGCCGCTTCACGTTGTGTGTGTCACCACCAGCCCAGGGACTACAGATGGGAGTGAGCATGTAGCTCTATCTGGTTCAATACACTGCACACCATATTGTCTTCGTCAATTAAAAAAAGACTGATAAAATAATTACAGCATCAGCTTCAAACTTTATCAAAGTGCATTGATGATGTGAGTTTAAATTCAATGAATCTATCGTGAATAGATGAATATTTTGTGTATCAATGCAGACTACAGGGCATGGTGATCAATTATCTCTCTTTTTGAAGAAAACGGTGTACTTGTCTGGTATAGGAATAAAAATTCTGTTAAATTAAAGAGTTGGTTTGATTAAATAAGCAGAATTTAATGGCAAATCAAATATATTGAAAATGTGTTAAATATATGTGTAATGATGGCATGAGTAGCACCCTAACATCTTGTTAATTTGTTTACCAATTTACCGTAGTTGAGCTGCAGATGGTGATTTGATTTGGCAGAGCCGATGTACTTTGTCAACATTAGTCTTCTCCCCGCATGTTGGTCTGTGGCTTGACATAGTAGTAAATCCACTGTATGACAGTCAGATACTCGCACGCATACATACTTAATAGGGAACACTGGGTGGAACGCTGCAAACCACACGTGTTGTTCAGCAGGGAACATAACATACAGTATCTCTGTGCAATGGCTCCGGATGTTCAACACTGTCAAGGTTAAAGCTGTGATGTCGTATATACAGTGTGCGTCAGCCAAGTAATGTGGTAAAAGACTATGAGTTGATATTTTATTTTTATAATTTTTGCTGGAATAAGATAACTTAAAGGATCAGATTGCAAATTGCAGCCCCCTCCGCTCACCCTCCTATTTCAACTGTAAGTGAAAAACAGTGGTGGCTGCAAAACTTTCTGCCATATCATGTAAAAGAGCTACCTAAATGTACACACTAGATATTTCAAGCTACATATTAAGCATTAAACTTACAATACAACAAATATATTCGGTTGGTATCTTCTGTGCTTTGTACTCTGTACATTGAATATACATTAGCCTATTACTAAGCTTAGGTCAGCTAGATGAGCTCTTTAGATTTGTACCATTAAATATGATGCAGGTTTATAGCATTAGCTACCTATGGATAATTACTTAAAAGCTAAAGGTATTAGATTTGGATGTGTTCCTTTCCTCTGTTCCATCTTTTAGACTGCTGTCCATGTGAATTTTTTAGAAATTGCGGTTACCTAAATATCACACGGATTCCTTTGATGAATAATTCTCCTTGAATACCGTCGTCTCCTTTAATGTTGCCTTTTCGTATTCTACTCATCCTTTCCCTTTCAAGATGAGCAAGAACAACAGCCCCCAAATCAAATGGTTGCCTTAATGGATAAATTGACTGACTGCAGCTAGTGTACCTCGATGTTTTACTCCACAGCTACAAAACAGTTCACTTTATTGACTCACCTCAGTTTTTTTATGTGGTTAATTGATAAAGGAAGAAAATTGGAAGTGCTTTCTGTTAAGGTAATGTAGTGAAGCCCCATGGTGGCTCTGCCTAATGAGGCTAATTATCCATTGTGGATGTCCAATCCAGACAGGCCTTTCTTTTGATTGCTTTGATTAATTACAACACACTGAGTGCTGCTCTTACAGCATGTTAGAATGGCAGGAAATGAAAAGCACTGCAGCTTACTGGTGAAGTGGCAAAGGACTTGCAGTCTGGAGAATACTGAAGGACTGCAGCAGGATCCTCTACATCAGCTGCTTGGCTTCAGGTAAAGTACCATTTAGTAGGGCTTTAGCACGTTAGTTAACAAATTAAGCCCTTATCGAAACCTCATTATTTGCTATTTCTCTGCGGAGATGTTGTTTGCCTGCCAAATATGTGAATTTATATATGGCTGGATAAAAGAAAATGGCACACCTTCCACAAACAATTTTGCTAGTGCATTTGGAAATATTTCCACATAATATTCAGGCAGTCGTGATTGTGTCGTGATGAGTTACGGTGCACGGTAAGATGAGGCGTGTCTTGGCGTTTCCTTCTGGTTTAAGGTTTTTCCACATCACCAAGAAGGTAGTGTCGATGCGTGTGTCATTAACTTTGCTGGTGTTAGTACAGGCTCTCATCACTTCCCTTGGCTGAGCCCAGCAGCATGTAGCGCATTACAACTGGCACATCACTCCCAGCTGCATAAATCTCTGCTTTGTTACACTCCCATACCCCAACTTGGAGAGCTGTGAGTAATGTGATTGTTATAGTACCTGGCCACCTTTCTGATTTTTAGGAAATCTATTTTGAGCTCCCCAGGCTAGCATTTAGCAGAACACTTTAACATGATTGGTTAGGATGGTTTTCTGTGTGTCATGTGGTATACTACACCTCATTTTATTGTAATAATGTACACATGTCACTGTGTGATGATGTATATTTATGGCTATATTGTAAATATGTGAAGGCTAACTCACCACTGTGAGAGGTAGGGATAGAAATGACAGACATGCCACATATTCCCTATGTATACAGCTAGTTGAATGGTTTTACAGTGACTCATGCATGCATTTAACATCAATGTAGCAGAAAGTACCGGAAAATCTGTCAAGATTTATGCTCTTAAGGAATAGTCTGTCTCCACAGCCATTTGGCTCCAGCACAGTGTGGAAAATTGTAATGAAGAGAGGCAAGTGAGGGGGGAAAAAAAAATCTTGACCTGAATTTTGTTGGTTTGGTGACAATGAGAAAGATAAGTGGTTGTGACAGTTGTGAATGATGTTCTGCCACGGGCCTGTGAGCTGTGCTGTGGCTAAATTGACACCGTTGTCAAACACACTTTTCACGATGCCCAAACCTCCCGTGAACCATCTAATGCTGCAAATGGGAACCCTAATTCTTCATTAACTCGGAGGAAAAGGGAGATTTGGTCATGTAATTTTCTCCTCACTGGCTGTCTTAAAGATTCCAATAACCAAGCATTTACAGTTGACTGAGCAAGAATTGCTCCGCCACCCCCCCACCCCCTCATCCGTCCTCTACCCCGGCTTCGTCTCCACTTTTTACAACATGGACACGCTGGCTGTGAAACCTAGTGATGCTTATAGCCAGACTTATTGCCATGGTTATCTTTAATGACTTTGAAATGTATTGGCCTCATTAATAAGCGGTGAGGTTATCAATTCCTCTAATTAGCCTGCATGCTCCCCGAAGAAATTTCACATTAAAGAGCCAAAAGATGAGTCTGAGGGAAGGGATGCTCTCTGGCAAGAGGTGGGGGGATGGGGAGCGTTTACGGAGTGTGGTGGGAGGTGGCGGCGTTTGGAGAAAAAAAATCAAAGACTTGCCCCGTCTGGGAGGATTAGCATTAAATCATTGTACCCCCACCAGCTCCAATTCTAATACAACACCCCGACCCTCCTCACCACCGCCGCACCTTCTTCGTCTCCCCTTGAAAGTGACTGTTTCACTTACATATTATAGCTATCAGCGGATGTGTGTGTGTGTGCAGGGGTGGGGGTAATCACAGCCGGGCAGGGCTGGGTGGCGGTAATGGGACATGAGCACTGCTGAGGTGTGTAATACGATCAGGAGTTACTGTCACAGAGCACTGATGTGCATATCTCAGGCTGACATGTTGAGGCCGCAGCGAGGCCATTTGGGTAAGCTTTATGTGGCGTTCCAGGGGATCTTCAGTCAGCTGCCAGTAAAGAATATTGGCCTTTTAGATGAAATGGATGCCTGCCTTCTGTCTTCGTCACTTTTCTGAGTCTGTGTGCTTGGCAGCTCTGAAGCAGTCATATGTACAGCATATATGCATGGATTAGATTGACAGAGCCTGTTATTTATGTAGGAAAGAGAACAAAACAAAGGATACCGTGCCACTAGTTAGCGTTTTAAAGTGAATAGAATTGCCCTCCAAATGTTCTTAATTATCTATATAAATATGTACAGTCGTTTTTTCCACACTCAGTGGTTTCACTAAACAGTAGCAGTTCCATATTTTTTCCATTACTAGTACATCCATCCAGCAATGACCTATTATCTAAGACTAAATGTACGAAAAGGCATGATGGCAGAATTCTACATTCTGGTGCAGCAGAGAAAAATAAAGCTTAATATATTTAAAAATAACTGTGCAGCAATTCTTGGAATATGTTAACATTTTCATTCTGACCTGCTGCATATAATGTATTTGTGCATGTGCATCTGCAGTGCGTGCGTGTTATTGGACTTGTCTGTCACTGTCCATACACACATGTGAAGATAGAGATTAGCTATAAATGGCTCTGATTTATTTGTGCCGCAGCAGCCAGACCGAGCCTCCTGCAAATTTATAGCCAAACGTCACTTTTACATGATGGGTTTGTAACAAATATCTGCTGCATATTGTTAAATTAATCTTCCATTTAAAATTAATGGAGTTAGACTCCCCAGGTTCAATGTAATTTGGTGTTCACGGGCAGCAAGTAACGCAGTGTGAATACAGAATGAGTTGAGGCCAAACGGCCTAATCTTCCATCACCTTGAACCTGAGAGGAGAGGACGCCTCATCCAGCAGTGGCTAATGAGATTGTGCTCACCTCCCGGGAGAAAGAGAGACAGGGAGGGAGGAAGGGAGGGAGGGAGAGCGAGTTAGAAAGATGGAGGAAAAGAGGATGTATGTGTTGAAGCGTGCTATGATGGGAAAAGGTGAACAGGATATGAGGTGAGAGAATGATGGCTGAAGTGCTAGAAGATGGACATATAAAGATGGCTGGCAGATGTATAGAGCAGATCCCTGATAGCTCGTGGTTTTCCACCATACCTCGCCACTTGTCTTTTTTTCCCCAACTCTAAGTCGTGCTGCAGGACGTGGCTGATGTATGTATGAGAGAGCCGGGGCATGTTGAGATGAAGTGAATTCCATATCATTATTTCACAATCCTCACCCAGCCATGACAAAGACAAAGGACATATTTCACTGTTAAGGATGCACCACTCAGCAGGAGCGTCTGTCTCTCCATAATTCATAAAATGAGAAAAGGTTCCCCTGTGCAAGCCAGGCCATATTATTGTCAAAGAAACCACAGGGAATAGCTCTCTGCTACCACAAACAGTGTTCTCTACATGTGCTGTTACATATATATGGCTGCTGTTACGTATAGGTTCCTGTTACACTGGAATCGGGCAGCTCATGTCTGCACTAGTGATGTTTAAGCAAATTTGCATTTGCTGGCGAATTTTATCCTGCAGTATAAAAGTCAGAATCATGCGCACACACAGTGACGCCCTCTAATTCCTATTTCTGCTTTGGATACTGTGTTTTATTGACTGTCTTTGCAATGCATTGCCCTCCAGCAGACGGTGGCAGTGGTGTAAGCCAACCCTGGACTGAGCCCTGCCAGCATTTAGGGCTCATATCGTTGGTTTTGGACAGGGATGTAGCTATCCCGGCCAACTGGTTGGATTAGCAGCTCTGTCCTGTACAGCGCAGCGCTCCATCCCAAAATTGTCCCACAATAAACATCATAACATTCATAACACAGATGTCAGTTCCATCTGCAATACATAGGTAGAGAGTGAAATCTTTTTTTCTGGATACTGGATGAATTTGGAATACTGGTGTAGTCGGCGTGTAGATCAAACAAAGTCATATTAGGAGGATCTGTAATGTCGAGGCCAGACGTCTGAATTTTATAGTTTTCTGCAAGTGTATGCATTATAAAATTAATATAAATAATATTTGTATCATAAGAAATTAGCAACTAATAAGTAAGATCTGTTCTTTTCTAGACATTCTAGACATACATTTCTAGACCATCCTGTCCACTAGTGTAATGTAACTATAAGCAGAAATCCAAATAAAGTGATCGACAACAAAACCAAGTTTAATGTTTTTCAGTACTGAATGTGTAGTTCAGAAATCCAGTGTGTAGGATTTAATGGCATCTAGCAGTGAGGCTGCTCATTTCAAGCATATAGGAGAAAATGGGCTACTTATAGACTACTCTAGAAGTTTGGTGGTGCAACATCCATGTAAGAGTATCTGCTTCCTCTGAAAAAAACAAAAACACAATGATTCTTATTTTTAAAAAAATATACTTCTGAATATTCTTATCTAGTCTCATCTCCCCATTTCCATTATGTCCATTTAAATATATAATTTGTATATTTCAACAATTTGAAACCATATAATGAGAGAAACCAATCAGCATCAGTGTATTTTAATGCATTTGTTTGTATTATCCAGAGGCTTCCATACATTGATAGGCATGAGATACTGTAAATTTAATAATTAGTTCTGGGCCGATGCCCGTGCTGTTTTTAATCACTTGGCTAACGACACACTAATAATATTATTAATCTCTGCTCAGTTCTACATGCCTCCCTTCACTCATCGTTAATACATTTTCATGAGTTCATTGATTAACTCTTTCTCTTCATCACCTGCTCATTTCATCACACCCTCAGCACTTTGTCCTTTCACTCCGTTTGCTTGTTTCTAATTTCTTTTGGCTCGTACGTAGTAATTTACACACCTACACACTCATTTGTTTGTCCATTCATTCACTGATTCAATTGATCCATTCCATTGATCGTGTGCTCTCATTCTCCTCATGCACACGTACAATCAATGTACCCAGTGTTTGTTCGTGTTGATTAGAAGCTAAGCAGCATGTTAAAGGTTTAAAGAAGACTTGCTTTGCTTTATTTCCCTAAAAAATTCCTGACACTTTCCGGTCTTGCTCCGTTATGTAAGGTTACACAGTCCTTTTTAATGTCACAGCAGCTACTGAAACCCAAGATGGCCGTCACAGTGTGCCATCTCTCTGTAATGTGTAACAATGATCTTCCCTCTGTGCAGCGACTTGGCTCGGGTTCATACCTGTCCTGTTTGAGCGATGGAGTGCCTCACTGTCTCTCTCCTCGGGGGTTTACATGTCGATGGCTCAGGCACCCAGCATTTAGCTAGCAAGGATTGATCAGGAAATAAGTTGCTGTCGACCAGCTTTAAAAAAGATTAAAGATTTTGCTCTTGTCAGTAAAAATGGACCTGCACGCTCCACTCTGATAATCACAGCCTCTCCGCCTGCTTTCGCTCTTTCTCCTTGGGCCAAAATGTATTGAGTGGGCTGTGGGGTTATAAAGTTCCAGCTGGCAACATTTGTTTAATTACTTAAATCCATTTGATCAAAGCTTTTGAAGCAATAATGTCAGTGCTTTCAAGGCCCTAACATGGCGATAAATGGATTAATTCAGCTGGACTCGTGCACAGAAACCATTCCCCTTTACAGGGTCAAATGGGGGTCGGTAACAAGTGAGCTCAATGCGGGGGTGTTGTATTGAATTTACGAGTAAACATGCTTTGTGAACATAGACTGTGCAACAGTCCCAGGCATTAAGAGGGAATAGAAACCTTGAGGTTGTTCAGGTTGCGATGGGGTCAACACTGAGAATGGAGATAAGTAGCATTTACCTAAAAGCTTTTAAACCATATCCTGCCGCCCCTCATAGCCAATGACAGATCAGGGAGACAAACATCAACAGGAAACTGCAGAGTGGTGCAAGTAGTAGTCTCTCTCAGGAAACAAAGGCTCCACTCCATGTCAGACAAACTCCATTAGGTAGTTTTTATGTGTCTGCCATTAATTGTGAGGGATAAAATGTACCATTTAGATACTTAGCATGGCAAATTAGGGAGAATGACAACTATATTTCACTTTTAAAATGTTCATGTCTGCATACATGAGTGTGATACTGGTGGTGGTGGTGGTTGGGATGTGCATATGAATATGTGGGACAACAGAAAGCAGGTGAAAGGTAGGGCCCGGCTTTGTGTTTCAGGGCCACAGAGACGACTGTGATGTTCTTCAAAGTGGGAAGCTCTTGAAAGCTGCCATGAATACTCTTGGGTAGTTGTGTCATGGGTAGCATCTAAAACCAGGCTATACTTCCCATCTCTTCAGCAAAGTTGTACTGGAAACATGTTAAAGAAAGATGATAAGGTCAGTATAACAAGAAATATAACTACTGTGCTTGCCCTGTGTCCATCCAAGTCAAAGATATTTGCCTTGACCACGTAATCCAGAAAACGTCCCACCTCTTCACTGTATTACCTCACAAAACTGTCTACATTGTACCACTTTGCAGTAAAACCTTTTCAGTGCCATTGTATTTATTTGAAGAGTAAAATTTTATTGCAAAGCATCATGAAGCAGCTGTAAACACAGCCTGACAATAAACATAAACAATAGTGCGGGCGTTATGGCAGTCTAGCATAGAGTATGAATTTTCAGCTGTTTTTCTAGTGACAGATGTTTGCCATAACTTTTACAGATGAAAACATCTGACTTGATGGGAAGCAAAAATAAAGTTATGATATATATTTATTGTTAACAACAACTATCTGGTCCCCACCAAGTCACCCAACAACCGCTTACAGCCATTCAGTAGATGAGTGGTGAGACTGGGTGGCCCAGGTGCAGATGTAAAATGTAGTACTGCTGTTTTATGACATTTCTAAATGCCTGAATTGTTCGGCTCCATACAGCCACCGGCTTATGATTCTGCAGCTTGCACAATTTGTGCTACAAGGACATATTCATTGAGTTTTGCATTCACATTATTTTCAATCTGTATGTGGGAGTTAGATCAAAAACAGCAATCCAGAAAGTCCAGTTAGATAAATAGATTCATGAGTCTGAAGGCTTATCAGGCACCAAAACTCTCTGTAGACCATCATAATACCGTGATGACGGATTTTACATCTTTGGAAAGTTATCAAAGTAGCAGTCAATTTATTTTTCATGGTAATCGTGAGGGTAACAGTGTAAATACAGTAATCTGCCAGGAATGCACGCTTGCATGTAGGCCTGTTTGATTGGCCAATGCAGCGCCTTGCCAGATGATGTCACATTGCAGTCCAGCAAGTTAAGCAAAGTTCAACTGTTAGTAGATGAGTAGCCCCATGCAAATGAAGCAGGGGGTAGACATGGCCTGAATTCCTCAATCTGACACGTGTTATGTTTTAGTATAAAAACGTCCTCTTGGATGAATTATAAGTTATATTTGTGTAGAGCTTGGCAGTAGTTGTTGTTTCTTGTTTGACTGCAAAGCTTTGAAATTTGAGTATGTCGGATTTTCCTTTGAATCATATTTTGACGTGCATTTGAAAGACGGCCTTCGAGTTCAAGCTCAAAGCTGCTAACTAGTTTACAGAAGCTTAGTTCACAGAGCTCCCTGGATTCCATATAAAGTCAGTTATTGTTTTCAAATTTCTCATGAATACTGTAGACAGGGAAGAGGGCCATGTATTTTGGTTTCTTGCTGGAGGCTCATACAGGTTAAAAGCCATAGAAACATCACTTTTCATCAACTCTTCAGATGATTTTACAAACCTTTCTATTGATGTGATCACACTTAAACCGTTTTTAATCCATAAGCCTTCAACTTATTTTTTTTATTTATTTATTTTTTTTTACCTTTGTCTTCTCTGTGTTTCACATCTCTGCAGCCCTAGGCTCTACCCAAGGCTATTTCCAAATGGCATGTGAGCAGCACATAGCCCGATTCAAGACTAAAACATTAGCAGTACTGACAATCTTTTGTTCATGTCTTGCATTGAGTACAATCTTGTACAAAAGGTTGAACAAAATGTACATTTTTTACATTCTACTGTTTTCTGAATTGTTTACAGATTATATGTATGTGATAATATTCCAGTCTAATTAATCCTGTAGAGAGCAATAATGGGAGTGTGATGACAGACATAATAACACTTAATGATATTAGAGACACTTTACTAGATCTGGCTCTAATAAAAATGTTGTTTACTGCTCAATTAACTCAATAGGAATATGTACTCATTAAATGATATTTCACTCACAAGCTATGTCACCGCCAACAGAAACAGCAGCATGCATGTTATTCAAAGGATAAAGTTGTCAGCTTCTCAATATCCTCCATGGAAATAGATCTCCACTGAAATGTCCGCCTAGCGCTCATGGGGACAGATGAATAATTGTATCATCTTGCCGAGTGAACATAGGATAGCCTCATCTCCTATCAAATTTTACCTCATTCATATTTCCCATTTACTTACTTCATCTCTTTTTTTTTTCCAAGCCTCACAACTTCTGATTTAATGACCTGCTTAATGATCGGCTCTTGGGGGAGTTTCCAAAGACTAAGTGCAGATTCACATTTTAAAATGCAGGCTTAGCAGTGGCAATCTCTGCTGCCAAGAATGGATTTTCCCTGGTGCCCTGATGGTGAAGTAGTTAAGCTTCTCGTTGCAAGCCATCCAAGTCTTTATGCTCTGCTCTGTATTTCTCTCTCTCATTCTGCCTTTCACTGTGTACTAAAAATGCCAAGAGAGGAATCACCGAGCTTTGTGTCCTGTCCTGTCATAGATTAAGTCCTGACTATTATAATTAACTTAACTCCCATTTTTCCTTTTAGTAACGGAGAAGACTTAAACTTCTGTTGATCATACGAATGCATACTATTGAATGGCAGGGAAGTTCCTGGAGAAGTGTTGAGAAAATATAAATGAGCAGGGTCTTGAACACATGCTCTATGTAAACTCCCCATAGAGGAGCCGGGTATTGCATTGCATAGTGTGAAGAAATTCTCCTCAGCTTACACTGGGATCAAAAGGAACAGGAGGAAAAGGCCTTGAAACATTTATGAGTTGTGACGGATCTGACCTGGGGGAAAACATCCTTGATCTGATTGTAGAACTTGGAGTGGATCTGCCGGGTCCCAAGATGCTTGGAAAGGCTACAATTAGACTGGGAGTCTCAGTGGTTTTCTTAATTTATACCCCTTGCTGCTGACGCATACTCCTGTCCAGTGGAAAATACTGCAGCCTCCCCCAGTGAATAGCTTGCGGGTGACAAATAGCTCCTGCTTTACACTCCATTTGGTCCGAGGCAGCTCACACCCTCCTCCCTGTCTTCCCCACTTCCATCCTCCAGCCTCCGTCATACTCTGCCCCTCCTGTTTCCTCTCCAGGCGCTGACCTTTCAGATGATGCCTTTCCCGGCCTCCCTGGCCAGTAGCTCCCATGGGAGCTATAATGGACTCAGTGTTAATTGCCTGTTGAAGGACAGAGGCAGTTCTGCACAGCCTGATTGCAGACTCCCTCGAGAGTACAGCTGTCTGTTTGTGTGATTGTTGCTCTAATGCAGCACGGCTGGAAAATTCACCCAGCATGTTTCTACACATTTGTAGACAGACACAGTGCACATCACGCACTCAGATTAATTGGGATTTTAATATGTACAAATTTCTTGTTACTGAAGACTGAACTTCCTTGAGGTTTTTTTGTCTGTGGAGAGAGACATCAAAGCAGTCTGGTGGTGTTTGTCACACAAATTTGCGATGTCTCCCCACAAGAACTTTTTCCATTTCTGTACATTTGAGTGGATATTTAGACGCTTATTTCTGCTACATTCTTTTGCTCTTACTTGCCCCCGCAAAGTGACACTGGACGTGGTTCACATCAACTTGGCCTCCCCTTGTGGCCTGCATGTCAGCCTAATTCATAGCCACAGAAAGGAGCCAGAGAGGAGAGATTTATCACCCACTCCCTGGATTATTTTTTTTTTTATCTTTTATTCAAGGGAATTGAGCTGGATGTAAGGTTAACTCTTTCAGCCCTCTGATTCTTGAGGGTCACTGAATAATTCTTGTCTACTGTGCTGCCTTTTCCATGGATACAGCCCCTTGTGTACTGCAGCCCTCACACAAAGTTGAAAGGATAAAAACCTTTGATAGTGAAATGAGCAGAAGCTGAGCCACTACAGCAGACCAGTGAAGAAACATTGCTATCATTGTCTATTTATTAGCATACCTGTACAGAGCCTCAATATGCTGCTTGACCTTTGACTTGACTTGGCTTTAGGTGTCCTGTCAGCCAGAAGAAGGGGTATGCAGCTCTAGATATTAGCTTCTAAGAAAATGTCAGGAGGAATGACCAGATGAAAACTCACCCCACACCTAAAGAACAGCCTCTGTGTGCTTGGCCCATGGCTGGACCTTGATCTCCGTGGTTTGAAGTTGAAAGTAGGTCCCACAGCCCTGATGGCCAGAGAGTGATTCCTGCTAGATAAGGACCCCCCTTTCATCCCCTGTTCATCTCTGAGCTGTGCTGTCATGGTGAGGGTGATTCGCATGAACAGGCTGCCTCCTGGGCAGACCGGGCCAAGAGACGGCCATGCCGGGGATTTGTTTTGACATGCTGCCGAATTCCTGCTAGCCATCAATGTGGAATTTCTCAAGAATTCTGAGAACTGAATATTGACCATGACAGCCATAAATGTTTTGCCATGGACATGAAGCAAATGATGGTGTATGCTTTGGCTTTGACACACTATCTATAGTGAATTTTTGACGAACATCCTGTTATCAGAGCTGGGGGAGCCGACGTTTTTGTTTCTGCGTCAAGCCAAATATTTGGCCTGTCTCACAGAGGATTAGAAGACACCTCTGTATATCAAACAATAAAAATATAGTATAGGATATGTTCTGGCAACACATTTATCAAACGAATTATGCACTGAACAGCAGAAGGAAAAAAGCTAAATCCATGTGAATGCAGAGAGGGATTTTTTCCTTATTTTCCAGGCTTTTCCCGAGTAGCTTGTGTTCATGGGTTTATTTCTCTCAATTTGCCATACATACCTGTATCTCTCTTCACTAATTCTACAGTTCCAGCTTGTTTCCTTACATGCAGTTTTCATTGTGTCGTCCACCCACCGTCATAATTTTCAATATGTGTATCTTTTCTGGGTAGAGCATCTGTAAGTGCCTAAAAGCAAGCTCGAGTCAACTGGAGATGCTTAATGTTTTCAAAATCCGTTTTGGTTAAGTGGACATGATAAATCATTTCCATTACGCACATGACTAATTTTTTTTAATTTAGCCGGGGATTCAATTAGCTGGTGTCTGATGGGAGGACTGGGGGAGGAAGAAAGGTCCACCATGCTACATACAGCAGCATAATCACATTAAAAAGCCATGAAGGGGCCCTTGTTAGGACCAAGAAATCACCTTGAGTTAGGAAAAGAATAATTTGAGACATCAGAGACCACATGGGTAAACTTTAAGTCGGCTTTGACTTCAAGCTTAACGGCTCGTAATATTTTATTGTGGATAAATTATCTTCAGTTAAGCCATCGACGTGTAGAATATATTCTATTGTGATTTGCCAGTGGGTGTGGCATATTTTCAATAAACTGCACAGCTATGATGCAGCAGTCTCATCATTGTTCTGCATTAACACTCATAGCTGGAGGCGTACTCCTGTCAGCACCTCCTTCTGCGTAATCTAACATTTATTTTTATGTTGATAACACAACGTTTACATTGAAAACACATTAACCCAATACGCTTGGTTCCCATAACCTTTGCAGTTAAACATAATACATGCATAACTGCTATGATAAACGACACTGACTTTGGCGTGTCTTTCTGTCTGGTCTCAGAAGTATGAACCAAATGAGAACAACAAACAGTTTGCGTCACACTTCATTGTTGCTCACTCAAAGCTGTGCCATTCACTGCAGACACAATAGCGGTATCTTCTGTCAGAGCAAAGTAGCAATTACATTTTTTAAACATGGTTTTCATTCAAAATGTTGGATTGGATTGGATTCTGCTACCCTCGTAATTAAAGTAATTTTAGTATCTCTAGTTATCGAAGCAGAAGCTTGACCTCATGGGTAAGCTGGTGGCCATTGGACATCCCCGTGCTGTAGTGCAACCTAAGATCAAGATCTGCTTTTAAAGTATGTAAACAAACACATAAAACCAGTTTTGCTTTCAGACACTAGTGATGGTAAAAAGATATAATGATGATATTCTGGGTATTTTTTCTCTATTTGTAC
The DNA here is from genome assembly GCA_028641955.1 of Protonibea diacanthus. NCBI lineage: Eukaryota > Metazoa > Chordata > Actinopteri > Sciaenidae > Protonibea > Protonibea diacanthus. The sequence goes on along the minus strand of CM053990.1, from coordinate 4,800,482 downwards.
CTCTGTTTATATGCCAGCAGAGCTGCTCCCTATATTAAGTAGAGTGGTTAAGAAACCGCTTCAGAACATCAAGGAATCTAAACTTGCATCTTTATTTTTTAAGTATTCTGATCATATGGCTGTTTTTTACTGTTGTTGTCATTTTGCTGTTCATGCAGTATGTTCTTGCACTGGACCTTTAATTGTGTAGATGCCGTATGCTATATTAAATGTATTATTCACTTGATGTATTTTTAATACTCTATATACTCCTACTCTATACATGCATTCATGTAACACTCACAATCCCTCATCCTTTGTGTGAGGTGACTACCCAGGAATCAACATTGTGGTGGTCGCAAAAGGCAGATTTGAAAAGGAAAATTTGATTTGTTCTCCAGTGACTGAAAGCTTTGGGCTCTCACATTTCTTTCCCTCCCGCTCACAAGGCAAATTGCTGTAACGGTTGTCGATCAGGAGAAAGCGGAACAGAGGTTGGGAAGGATGACGGGGTTTTGTCTTCAATCAGCATTACCACGCCTGTTTAGTTTTTTGTTAAAGCAATGGAATCCATCAGCAGCCTCTCATAAGGACTGTAAGAAAGCTAATAGCAGGTGGCAGTAGATGTGAAATCGGTCTTTGGACAGGGCAGCCACGGGCAGGATAATGCAGCCATTCAGGCTCTCTCTAGCAGGGGCCCCCTTTGTGCCCAGAGCTGACATGCTACTTCACTGGGGCTCCTGAAAGGGTCCATTTTGTTCAATTTGTCTAAAAGCCAGTGACTTATGTGACAATTTAAAGACTTTGGATGTTAAAGTTTCTTTAACCCACCGACTACTGAAAGGCTTTTTTGTCCTGCCCTGTGATCTGTCTGTCATTCTCACATGATCATACAAAAAAGAAGAGAGTTGAAAGCTGCAGAGACGGCACCCTGGCGAGAGTTCCTCACAGGTGTCCAGGACTCTCTGGAGAGGCTCAGATAACTCTAATTCATTGGAAAGCGCGCAAACTAGTGGAGGTTGGATTGGGTTCACAGTTAGTGCCACATGAGCTATGCATTATTCAGCAGCACTGACCAACTAGACTGACTCTACAAGCGAGCCAAATGGGACTCTTACGACTCGTCTCCACTGGGCACGGCCGCGTCATGCTTGGACTGTATCGCAGCCACCGGAGCTGATTGCAGCCATTCTAGACAATGCTTGTGGCCGCAGTGTGTTTCATAAGTGTGGCAGAAGCGGTTCTCCGCTCCGCTCCAATAAAAGTATAGTCTATTTTTGATGGAAGCCGCGTTAAGCTGCAAATCGAGCCGGCTACCGCATCTGGTCAGTTTTCAAAATAAAAAACCCTGTGCGGGCTCCTGATTGTAAAAGCAAAACAAAAAAAGAAACCATTTAGCTACGTAGCATATCCATGGTTGAAGCTCAAAATCAAGGAAAAATGACCAAACAAAAACAAATAAAGTCAACAGAATTGGGAGACCAAAACACTCTGGTATGATGGAACAAAACCGTAGTGCAGAAGCAAAGTCATAGAGCCGCGACTGGTGGAATCACGATGTTAGCTTCTCTGGAGTTTTTATAGTTTACCTGATCCCTGACAGAGCTTACACGTGTCACAGAGCCTTAAAGTGCATACGTGTACTCTGAGAAAAGATTTTACCATGTAAGATAATCACATTGTGACCTGAAGATCATAATTCAAATGCATTGTAATTAGAGTCATTCAGACACAACGCCTTTACAGCCTCAGAATATAGTTTAACATCACATTTAGGTCTCACGTAGCCAAACTTATTATAAACATAAATAATCATGAAAGCTTTATTCATTTCAAAGTGATAAACATAAACAGTGCAGTAATGGTCCCGCAAGTGTTGTCATGCTATAATGTCACTTGTGGGACATTCTCCTCCCCTCCTTCGCCATATTCAACAACAATGAAACAGTCAATAACAGTTATTGAGGAGGGTCCCTGTGCATTCAAGCATCTTGACATGGATACAGTGACCTCACACACATGAAATGTAGATCGTCTCCACAGAGCCTTGTCTCTCTCTCTCTGGCTTTTGATTAATTATTACTGGCTAACCATAGAACTGTCCCTGATGCACATGCAGAACAAGAGCCGCACAATGGAGGTGCAGTGAACTGTTGAAAGCTATTATGTCTTGGAAATGAAATGAACACAGAGTCAAGGTAAGGTAGTATACCGTGAAACAATGAAGGAGTTCACGGCCCAGCATTCAGGGCCGATTTTTATGGGAGGCTTAAAATGACCAAATAAAAACAAATCAAACAAAGAAAGTGAAATACAATAAACAGAATTTTTGAGTTTTTCATGTTTAAACACCAACCAACACAGAAAACAAAGTGCTGGCGTATTGCATCTCTGTGTTGTCTAGCAGAGGGTAACATAAACCTACCAATACAAAGCACAGTCACTAGTTTTCATGGAAATAGGAATGCATTGTCATGCATGATCAACTATCCTATCACAGCTTGGATAACAGGACTATGATAGGAGCATGTCATCGCTGACACAAGCTAACAGCACCCACGATAGTCTTTCAGATTAAACTGAAATCCGTGCCAAGAAGCTCATTCCAAGTGTCTGCTCGGCTTCCTGCAGCACAGTCCATCTTTTTAAATTGCAGACAGACAACTGCTAATGTAACTAAATCCATGTGCAGTCAATAGGAGTGTTTCTCCAGGTGTCTGCCATGGCTGCCATCAGCTCCGCCCAGGGTTCCACCTCCAAGCTGTGAGTGATTGTTTGTCATTTTGGCATCGATGATGTGTCTCCATCTCAAAAAAGAAGGAGCTCCTTTGCACTTACTCATGAAGCTCAATGGTCATGCTTTGGATTTAGTATTGACAGGTTTAAGCTGCTACTTTCGGGACTACCCCACAAAAATAAATAACTTAACGTGCTTTTTTTAATTACGATGCAGTAAGTGTAGAATCTAAAAAAGGAAATGCATGTAATGGAATCTAAAAACAGTCTCAGAACAATATAAAAAATTGACTGAAGAGGCATCTTACCAGGTAGCAGCTTTTAAAAATATATTTTAAGGTTTAAGGTCGAGCTCAGTGGGTATGCACTCTGAATGACAGTGCATGCCGCATATTTCCCACTGTCACTGGTTTGATTCCACCTGGCGACCTTTGCTGCATGCCGTACCCCTCTCCCTACCTGTTTCCTGTCTGCCTCTTCACCTGTCACTATGAAATAAAAGCAAAAATGCTCCCCAAAAGATCTTAAGGAAAAAGAAAAGAGACTCAACAATTCAAACTTAGCCCACCTTCTATGGTACCAAAATAACCAGTCCTGATATGCTACTCTTTTTCAATTATGCCTCCAGCATACTGCAGCTTTTTGACACATCCTTGTGCGCGTACTTTTGAGGACACTGTGTTACCCATGTGTGTCTTAATGTATGCGTTTAAATGTTAAGTTGGCTCTGAAAGGGTTAACTGGCGGTGACAGACTTTGCTTGCTCTCTGTATGTCGCGATTCATCTCCAAGGCTGAATATTTCATGTGGTAATTAAAATTTGTAGGTCATGTCTCCTATGACACCTATTTCTATTGATATAGGGAGAAAGCAGTGGTGCCTCTCTTTAATGTGCCTCCTTCACCCAGCTGAGATTTAAAGGATGAAGGGTGACATTTTCCCCCATTTTGTAAATTAATGCAATTGATCTGCCTAACAAGAACAAAGTTAGGTTTCCAAATACTGCATGATAAAAAGATTAAGCCTTTAAATGGCTTTCCAAAGGCAATCTTTATTGCAAGCATTAAAGTAAGGGCATTGAACTTTCAATTAGAATTTCTAATAGGCTATTGACTGGAATGTATTAAATGTTGCTACACAGCTATATAGATCCTGAGAGGGGATTTTACTCGATCCAGGGTACATGACCCCGAAATCCCTCTGAGCGAGATGCACAAACATTCGCCACAGTCACCTGATGTGTGTGCTGATTGAGTTGAGCATGTGTTTTCTCTCTAGAAGTTCACATGGTTCTTATTGTAATTGCCCGATGTGAAGGTGTTTACTTTAAACAGCATTACGTTGGCCCACCTTTGTAATCTATGGTAATTTCAGGAAAGTCTTTTGAGCCTCGTATCCTTTTATTTGTGGTCAGGATTTTTTTTTTCTTAACTCCATGTCAGCTTAGTTCATTCTTTTTCTTGGCTAAGCTTTGATGTTGCTCCAAGACCTTTTGTTAGTCTTAATTTCCGAGGTTCTTCGTATGAACGCACACGAGCTGTTTCAAATTTTCTGTGATTGATCTCAGGGTCTAAATCCAATTTAATTGCCTTTAATGCCGTATTAACTGTTGTCAAAATATTTTTACTTGTCATCCTAATTCAGCTTGCTACTCCCAGAACAGCGTGGTCAAGGAACATTACATCTGTTTTTCATTGTCTCTCCATCCAGCTCTTCTATGCCTCTCACTTTTTCCATCTCCCAGCCATAATTTTCTCTGTCTTTGTTATTCCCAGCCTCTCTTTCTTTCTGTTACGCACATTGTAGCTGCAGGTGATTATAAGCTTTGAGAAAGCTGCATCAGGATACAATTTGTCAGGGCCTAACAGCCCATTCTGTTCTGAGGGGGTTAACATTCTGTTTGTGTTACAGTGCATTCAAACTCTAATTAAAACAACATTACATTCCCCATCTGCCAATCTCCCATAATCTTCTTTAATTGCTGTAATTAAACTATATTTACATGTGCAAAATACTTGTAATTTAGCAAATTGCACTCTACACTCTGCACATTTAATCAGTGGCGCTGCAGTGGAATGGAGTGATTTCAGTGTTTTGATTTCAGCGGTGGGCTGGTTCTGACGGGGTAAGTGGACCTCTGCCTGAGGTCTCGCAGAGGTTAGGAAAACAAGCCATCAGAGAAGTATTGTCATTGGGCTCTGATTGCAGCTCGTGTGGCTAATTATAAGCCTGAGCTCCACTGTGAAGCCAGGCAGAGCTTAGGTACGCGTGTGTTTGTGCGAGTCTGTATGTACAGTGCGCACGTTCAAATAAGCGTCTGTGGCCTAGTGCACTGCATCCGAAACTCACTGCTGCTTGCCTCATGATTGACATCGAGCATCGCCTTTCATTTATTTGAAATGCAAAGTGAATTTGCTGAGGTGTATTTGCCACCCAAACAGAGAGAACTCAGATGAGGCGGTAAATACCTGGAAATTAAACCTGCAGCTGGCTAAGCAACTGCTGCTGTAATGAATACGTGAAGTACTGGCTCTGGCTGAAGAGGAACAGCTTGCTTGCTTTCAGATTAATGGTATTAGATAGGGATTAATCTAGAAGAGGGAATTTGTCAAGCTGTAGCTTTATATTAGCATTGTTAATAAGCTAGCTTTATAACATCCCACATGATGCCACCATATTTCAAAGACTTTCTTGTGGTTTATTCAGTCATTACCGCTAAACGCTGAGGCCACAAGCTGTCACTTGGACAAGCTGATGTACGTCCTCAGTGTTTGTGCTTGGTCCTACAGTAAGTACAGTCATTAGAAAATTCTCATTTAGGGTTCACAGCCTTGTCAGTCAGGTCAGTGTGGCAGTAGTTTCTGGAAGGGGTCCCTGGCTTTCTGTCTTGACTGTGGCTGAGCAGCTAGGCATTAGCCATGTCCTCTTGGCCTAATTACATCCCTGTGTGCCTGGAGGAGAACAGCACCAATGAAGCCAGATGGAACCAGATGTAACAGCTCAGCAGTTTAAAGTCAGGGGTCCTGCCCTGGACGACCTCCCCCTGCCACCTTCAGGCATTGTCAGGTGGAGGCAGGTGGAGACAGACCTGGCAGCCACCGAGGTAATTGGCGTGCTTTTTGCAAGAGTTTCCCCGTCCTGCTTCAGCTGCTTATTAACTTCATGCTAGCAGTATGCACATCATTAGGACATACCGCAGAGGAAAGTGGGAGAACTGAGGGGATATTTTGTAGAAGGGAACTATCTGTACCCAAACACAGTGCTTAGATTCAGTGCTCTCTTGATTTCAATGAAAACTCTTCTCTGGGTAGTCATCGTAATAGACATTTCCACTGCTCTTCTGAGGTTTTAATTGCTCATCCCATTACTGTTAGTTTGTGACTGACACACAGATGATGGTTTCATCTGCTTGGTTTGAATATAAAAGGCATCTGTGGCTCACTGAGTTAGAGAAGATGTTTTAAAGGAGAGTAGAAGTAGCCGGCGGGTAGTGCAGTGCAAATGATGTTATAAGATGGACACAGCCCCAAATCCTCATTAGCTGACACGTAGTTCCTCTTAATTAGTTTCCATTCACTGTAATTAGCATGGATGAGGCTAATCATCTGATGTGAAAGCAATCTAACGCTTGGGATACAGCGTCCTTGGCCTCACTTTCATGTCAGGTTCACAGACGTTTTTTTTTTTTTTTCTTCAGGTACTGTTCCTGTTATAAAAGCTTTTTTTTGTGAATGAAAGGAAACATTTGTCAGCTTTTATTTTTTAAAGGTGATTTTGTCTCTAACAATGCAGTACTGTGTATTTAGCTACAAGTACACATTACACTGAAGGTCCACTCTGTTAGTTTTATCAGGATCTCTTGGCAGAAATGGAATATAGTATTCATAACTATGTTTTTATTAGTGTATAATTGACTTAAAATAAGAATTGCCATTTCTCCGCCATGTTGAACCTCCATTTTTGCCTAGAACAGACAAACCAAACCCTGATCTAGATGTGACCCTTTGCTTTCAGTGTGAATTTGACAGCCAGAGTTTTCCTTTCATGCTTGAAAGCAGAGGGTGAGACGTGTTAGAGTATTCATTTGGTTGCAATCTGCAACTTCACCGCTAGGTGTCACTAAATCCTACAAACTGAGCCTTTAAAAGCTGGTTAAAGCAAGAGGCAGTCCAAAAAAGGAGGAAAAACAACCATTAATTCACCTTCAAAATAAAGTGTATCTTTGTAACAGGATTTGAATGAACGTCAATCTAGTGTTGACAGAGCTCATATTTTTGGCATTGACATTTTCAAGGCCTTACATGAATGAGGGAAGAAAAAGTGGATATTGTGTTGACAGCACCGTGATGTTTGAGGCTGTTGTCCCAGATCACAACAAATGTGTGTTGTGTAACACAATGCAGCAGGACCACAAGTAGAACAAAAGCAAGTGATTGAGGATTGCATTGTTGGAAGCACCTTCCGAAGCAGAATGATTGATACTCTCTCTGCCTTTCAGGCCCTTGAGAGAGATATTCCTCCCACTTATGTTGCGTCTGCTGCCAATCATCCTGTGTGTTGCAGTGGTTAGCAAGCTCTTGGCTCCTCCATTTTAACTCGATGTGTCTTTGTTTTAGTACATGTGACTTTCTTATTTATACAAACTCTTAGACAACAAAATCCTGGATCATACGGTTGATGCCTAACTGTTATACAGGGTGGGGTTACACAGGATATGAGTTTTTTATTTGATTTTCTGCCTTGCGGATTTTAGTCTTCTGCTGTGTCTTTATTGATACCAAATCCCTCAAGTGATCTCCTCAGATCTTAAATGTGTATCCACTCACCACAAAATGTCCTTGCACCTAATCTTTTGGCCGCAGACTAAAGGATGTGAGTGCTGGCCAATCCAGGATAGTAAAGTCTGATTTTCCCTGAGTACCAAGGGCACATTCTCCCTCGCTCGGCCCCTCTGAGCTGGAGTTTCTACCCTGATCAAAAGCAGAACTCTGTTCATCTCCTCCCCTCGTTCTTATTATGACAGTGATTATTTAAGACTGAGAAGATCTGGATGGACCCACAGTAAATTAGATGTGTATAGACCAAACAGTATCATATTTCTGGCATTTAAACATCTTTCTGTCATTCTCTCATTTCTCTGTCTCTTATTATTTCTTTCCTAATATGCTTTTGCTTTCCCGCAGGCTGGGTCTTTTTTGTGAAATAGAGTGTTTGGCATGAACTTTTGCCATATGCCTGTAGATTTGCCAAAAAATATTCAGAGCAGCTCTTTTCTTGCGCCAAGTATTTGGCCATCTGCTTAAGTCTTTAACCAGCAGCATCCAGGGACTTCATCAAGCTTGAACTGTGAAGTCAAATGGTTTTCTTCAGCTCCCAAATCAAGCTAGGAACTGCTGTGCAGATTTACTGCACTGGCAATTCCAAGCAATCACACATATATTTTATTATGCAGTACATAGTCGCATTTATGGGATTTGCACTTAATGACAGCCAGGTTTTCCCAGAGCTGTTTTTATGTGGTTAAAATTGCATTATAGTTAAATTAGACAAAGCAGTCTCTTTTGAATCCTTCTAAATCACTTTCAGAAATAACATTTAGCAGACAGGAAATCTATTTGTGTTAGTTTGATGGTAAGTGTTAAGTATCTGCAAATGAGGGTGCAGACAAATAGCTGAAACAGCTGCATTATTCATTTCCCAGAGATGTCTTTACTAGCTCTGAGTCTACCTCTTGAGTTTATACGGGCCACACTGCCACTTGCAGACTGTGGACTTTAAAGCAGGAAGAGTGTGCCGCTCGTCAAACTGGCAGAGGAGAGGAGATAGCTTTTCTATGGGGGTGGGGTTCATTATGCAGCGCACAGGACACCATTATTAGCCCCATTACACACACTGACAGCCGCACATTCATTCTCCTATACCTGCTTTTTAAAGCCACCCATAAATAATGAGGGCCGCAGTTAGCCGCGTTTTGGAGGAAGGGAAAAAGGTCATTATAGACCAAGCCTCCATTTGTCAAAATTATTTCATAATCTCAGGTCACAAGGAGGGTTTTTGCTTCAGTTAATTGTAGATCGGACCACTGAACATAAATTCCCATTAGCAATCAATTTGTTACTCTGCAGATTCTGACCCTACCTGGTCTTTGTTGTGAGCATCAGTGACAGATGTAGACGAGTAGAGACGCATTGCAATACTGACAGCTGCAGGAAAAAAAGTGGCATATAATAAAAAGAAAATGATGTCATTAGGTTATTAAATCCTGTTAACAATTGTGCATTTTACAACTTGCTGTAATTATATAGAATATTCCATATAGATTTTTTGAATTGATGGTCTTTAGATTGGAGCTACCACGGTGTGGATTTGCCGCCACTCCATTGTGATGTAGAGGTCACAGTGCCATCCTGGTTAAATGTGCTCTGACTGGTAATCGTTGGTGCTGTGCAGTATAATTACCCCAGCTTTTATCAGAATGACCTCTGACAAACTTCCCTGGTGGAAGGAGACACCTGAGAGCTTCCACACTTCCTATCTGCCCTTGTTTTATCGAAAAGGCCCCGCCTGAATGGATAATAGAGCCCCTGTTCTCCCAACAGACGGATAATGGAGGGTGGAGTGGTCCTCTTTGGCAGACTACTGCCTCTTCCCTGCACTAGAGAAACCAATACCAGCCCTATCGGCTGATATATGACACTAATACACAGGCTGACTGGGGCCCTAAACAGAAAAGAGGGATTGTTCCAACTTTCGACTGGCTGTAGGATCCATGACTCACAGGTACCGCACTGTCTGGCCCTTGAGACCGCTCTAATTGCTTTACATCTGTACAAAGGTTTCTTGTAATCGGGCCTTCTGCCTCCATTTGTCTTCCTTTCAGTCTCCTAGTGAAGGCCTTAATTGGTCTTAGTGGGGCTTTTTTTCCAGTTAGCTCCCGGGCCTGAGCTAGTGGAAGACTTTACCTTGGGGGGCAGTGGGGTTTGCTGGCTGCTAGTGGTTGGGGAGGTTGCAGAAGAGAGGAAGTCAATACTTCTTTTACCTTTAACACTTTAATTAATGCTCTCCTGACAAGCAGTTTTTTCCCCGTTGCTTCACATGGGGAGGGGTTGAGCTCCTGGGATCCACACAAGAATCAAGACTTGTACAGCTTTGTGAGAAAACCTCCCATGCAGTCTCCGGTGGCCAATCGACATTTACTGAGAATCCACTTCTTCTTCTTTTTTTTTTCTTGTTGATTGTTAGTGCACATTTTTCTGCCTCTGTCTCTGTGACTGAGAGCTCATCTACTTTCTGTGTATTTGTGTTTTGTGTCTGAAATTCTCTCTAGACGCTGGCAGGCACATTTCGAACTAGTAAAGTTTGTAGCCGCAAGTACTGCTATTGTAAAATAATTTATTTTCCAAATATTACTTTGAGCTTTTGTACTGAGCTTTGGATTGAATTAGCACAAACATGTTATGAGTTAGCATTTTCCGGGCTGTCATCAGTTTATAATGCAAATTCATCATTTGTATGTTTACTGACACATAAGCTGATGAGTGTGTGTATTCGAATTAGGGCCGTGGTTTGAGATGACCTGTTAAGGAATGGAATTTTTTTGCCTTGATTGTTTTCCCCCTCTGCGGCAAGCAGGGCCAATTTTTTTATGTATTTTTAAAGCGTCTTTGTCCAGGCTGTTTTTGATTTTTTTTTCTCCTTTATTTATTCTTCTTTTCTTTTGTCATAGACATGCAAAAAAAAAAAAAATACAGGAATAAATCTGAATCAGTTTAAAGCATGCCATAATGATTTAAGGCTTGCAGGAATGCCATTCACTGCTCACTATACGGTGCTTACAGTTCAAAGTCTCGCCTTCCTCTGGATGTGAGTGAATTATCGGAGTGCATACTGAATGTATTTGGGGGAAGTCTGTTAGTCATCAAGCTCCACCCGTCTGTATTTGCTTTCATTAAACTACTGTTTACTTGTAGTAAAGTGCTGCTGTAAGCCGAGGCAGATTCCCAGAGTGTAATGTGACCCACCTCACTTTATCGGACTAGACCCTGTTCACACTTGTCTTTGCTCAGAGATAACATCTTAAGTACACGGCTCCACAAACCACAATTCACATCTTTAATTTAAGATAACATGACATGTTCCTGGCTTTGTACCTGCATTCTATAACTCGAGTTTATATACAGTAATTCCTGTAAGATATCCAATTTCCTGAATATATATGTTACATAAACATGCCTAATTTGTTAACATTAACGTTTTTAAATATATATTTTTTGTCATTTTAATTGGAAACTCCTATATTATCTTCCAAAACAACTGTTTTTAGCTGAATCATAGCTGATGTTTCAGCTGCAGTATTTGTATCTGGTTTTTTTTTCCTCCTACATGTTAGTGACTAAAGGACAGAACAAGCTCATGTCAGAAGTGTGGAGCAGGACTGTGTTGTGAGCTCTCCTCAGCTAGGTTCTGCTCTGCTATGCTCCCTGCATTTCCTGCTGACTGACTGATATGGAGCTCTGCTGCCAGGGCTTAAATAGCAGCTGTAAGCGTCCAGCTGCTCCCTGCCACGCTCCACTTCTCCCCAGATGGCTCTGAGACGTTCCAGCAGCCCTCCGGAGGAGCGCTCATGAGGAAAGTGTTATGGAGTGGCTCTCTGAAACACCAGGGAGCATCCCTCACCGCACCACAGCCACCCTCCTCCTTCTTCACCAACCCCCGGGCTGAACGCCCAAATCAGGGGAGGGCTGCTTGTGCAGCCTCGTTTGCCAACTCAACAACGGGAGGCAGCACAGATGGTGGTGTCCATGGCGTAGGCCAGCATGCAGCGCGGCCTGGGGGGGGTCCTGGAGAGAGCACATGCCATGCCTGGCCTGGGATGCCATTGATATCCCCCAGGAGGAGCTCTCAGTGGCCCTCAGCAGATGACCAGCAGAAGTCTGGCAAGCTCTGCTCAGCTCAGAGATGGTGTGGTGAAATGTTTTTCTTTACCCACATGGGCATCTTTGATAAGTGGGTTGTTTCAGAGCACTGCCAACCCAAGAGAGAATGTGTTGGGTGAAAACGAGCGCATTCAAAGTCATTGTAATTTTCCTTGAACACTCAGTGTTAATATATTATGCCAGCTGTAGTGCTCCAGGGCAGCAGTCTCTTACCTTGGCTGTGTGTTAAAGTGATGAATGGTCCATCAACTTCACACCACTGAAGCGAACCGCAGGGTTCACTTCAACCATGACATTGCCCACAGAGATAATATCATGTTTAACATATCCTGCACTCGCACTGCTCTGAAAATATACTTTGTTTAAATCTACCCTAAAGAGACTTTGACCACGAGAGTCGCTGTTGAGCTTTAATTTAATGAACACAAGCTTGCCATTCCAAAAATAGTCAAAGTTTTTACAACTAAAAAGTAGCAGTGGAGCAGTAACATGGATCTTATATTCCTAGGTATGTTTTCATTAGTGTTTAATTACCGGGAAAAGAATCACTAAGTTCTTGTTACCGTAGAATGATTTACATCCACAGGGAGAGCGAGTCCTCTCTCAACGGATCCGCCATGTTCAACCGCCATGTTTCTTTAGTGGCCCAGAATGCATTAATAAAACCTGCATTTTTTTTGTGAGTTTCCTGGCCACCTACACACTTGGAAGAGGATATTCAGTTGGTTGCAACCTGACAAGTACGTGCCACTAAATCCTACACAGTGGACCTTTTAATTCCCAGCAGAAATGCCTCCTACTTGCTTGTAATGCAGCAGGCTTGGGATACGCAGAGTTTACAACCATTATAAGGGATCTCTGTATTACTGCTACTTTTGTCACGGGAAGAACTTTGACCACATGTGTGAGTCACCCACCTCTCTCTCTCTCTGAACCCTGCTCTTCTCTTTTTCTACCTTGTTTATCCCCACTTTACTATCCTTTTGCACCCTGTGGTCGGAGAGAAGGGGCGTTTGCTTCAGGGATGGATGGACTGCTATTGCTCCCAGTGGGGTGGGGGTGGTGGTGGTGGGGTAGCGGGGTCCTTGCTCTGCTGACCTCACTGTTATCCTTGTCGTGACAGGAAGCATACATCATAGTGGGGCCTCTAATGCGAAACACATTCCGCCACAACTTGATCAAAGCCAGGCTGCCTGGACAACAAAGTGCCCTGTAATGCCATATTTTGACCATATAATTGGAGAGTAATTACGGCTGACAAAACACTCTAGTGATTTCTCTCCTTCCCTCTCTATCCCTCTCTCCCTCTCCTTCCCTGTGTCTCTGGACTTGTAAGAAAGCCCAGAGAGAGGTTGTCATAAACTATGTGGGATATTGTGTGCTGAGTTGGCTTGAAAGCTCTTGAGTGGAGCCGAGGGTAGGTCAGTTTTTATTGGAGCACGATCGCTTATTCAGAGACACTATAACAACACACAAGGGTAGCAGTAACCAGTGGCCTAGAAAAACACCGGTGCCCCACATGACGGCTGACCCTTACTCACTGACAAGACACCAGTCCCAAAAAAGCAATGTGCTCTAACTCCTCCAACGATTTTTAGATAGATTGAGTCTACGGCGGTTAGCGGTACGGAGGAGGTCTCCTTTTGTTAAGCTCCACCACGCCCTAAGCAGTAATTCACTAAGCATAGATGTTTGAGGAGATGGCCCTGAAATCTCAGCTGCAGAACCAAGTTTTTAAAAAGATGGGAACCTTGGCAAAGAACACTGTGAAGTCAGATTTTTTTTTTTGCGAGTATTGGCAGGGCAGTACACAAGTTAGAAATCATTTCCACTAAAGAATAGAAGAACCTTTAACAAAGTCAAAGATGTGAATTTGATGCAGATGTTGGCATTTTGTTGTGTTCACATTGCACTGGTTGTCCCAGAATGCCAGGCAAACATTTTTTATCCATGGGTAGTCTTTCATACTGAAGCGCACCCCCCTGCTGGGGCCAGTCAATATGAGCACAGAGCCTTGGGGCCTGGGTTCTGTGGTATTCTGCAGCACTAGAAATCAAACAGAAAACACATGAAACGCTGCAAAACATTACAGTTTGACAAAACTCTGGGAACTCTGTAAAGGGGCGAAGCTCTAGAATCAAAGTTCCACATCACCACTCACAGTTTGAGCTAATGTTTGCATACTGCTAATGGTTTCAAGGAGCAAAACAAGTCATCACAAGTTTTAAAACCCTCAACGCTGCACTCCTTCTATTGCACACATCTTTGGCCAACTTTGGCTGTCCAGCAGCAAATCTTCAACACGGGCGTAGCCATAATTCTGTCATCCTGTGATAATGCGGTACGATCCAGACTGTTGACAGGGTGTTTACTACTGAAAAGTGACAGACAAAACCTGGAATCGTTGTTAAAAAGTAGAACTGAGGACTGGAAAACATCAACAAGACATTTTTAAGTAGATTTGTAAATTTTGTAATTTTTTCTCAACAAAAGATGTCTCATATGGGACGTGTTCTGAGCTGGGTGGCCTACCCATCTTAATCCCCTCATCTCTGGCTTCGATCCACACCTGTATCTCTGTCAGGAGGTTAGATCAAACTTTGAGACACAGGAAGGGGGCTGGACTAGTTTGAACCGTGACTGTACTGCTGTTATTGTGGGAGGTGGTGGATGTCAGATGTCTGGTCTGTGGCTTTCAGCCTGCTATCGTGCTCCACCACTTAGCATGCTAATTAATCCCAACCAAAGGGCTGCGTCAGTCACCCCACGCTCCACCAGGGACGCTCCCACTGGGCTCATCCTGCTTTAATTGAGCACGTTTTTCAGATGCCCGCTGTCCCTGGGATTACATTAGATCCCTCTAATTCACCCAGCCTGCCACCGGCGTGGGCAAAGTGAACGAAGAAGAGGGAGGGGAGCGAGATGAGACGTAGAGCTGGGAAATGTATAAATAAACCAAACAAACAAACAAAAAAAAAACCCAGACTGAGTGTTTATTAACACCCCTGGGATGAAAAAGGAGGTGAGTGCAGGAAATCATTAGCGCAGGAGAGTCAAACTAGGCTCGTTTGATCTCGCTGATGGAGGAGCAAATGTAATTTAGCGCGCTGTGAGTAATTTGTTTTAGCAGTTAGCATGGGTTCCTTTTAATTTCATTTTGCCTGGCATCAGTCTTTCAAATTAAATATTTTTATTTTGTACAAAGCGGATCTTTGTGAGCCACGAGGCTCAAAGACCAGCCCTCAACAACAACTAATGTTTATTCATCTTCGCTTGTTTGCATGTGCGGTAGACAGAATCTTGACAGGAGTGTGCAGTGTCGGCTTTTATTTGACTACTTTCTGTATAATGAGGCAACTCAGATGTACACCGCGACAGCTAGCAAATCATAGCAGGAGAATAACAAAGTGTTTTTGTCACCGCGGCTCTAATTATTTGGAAGACGGTGCTGAAGCGGCTGCATCTGTTTTGGTGTCTCACCTTATGTCCTCATTCCACTGGAAGTTGTTGACTGTGCAATCTGTTTATGAAATCAAGACACCATTTTCAGACACAGGTAACTAATCCGTTCCCAACTAATAACATTAAGTATTCACTAAGAATATAATATGTAAACTAAATAATCCGTCAGTGTACATTTTATCAACAACTTAAAGCTGACTCTACCTGTCACGTATTAGCTCACATGATTGATTTGCGGATATAATTTTCATGTTTAATTCAGCGAGAAGCACTGAGGGAGCATCTGCGGGACGTGGCGTAGTGTAAGAGCAAAAGTGGGAAGTTTATCTCTGTCTGTCAAGGTGTTGCTACTTAATTGCTGCTCCCACCCACGACACAGAGGAGGCCTTTCCCCCTGCACCGGGGCCAGCTAGTCTTAGCTCGGATGACTGGGGAAGAGAGAGAGGTGTCTTATCAGCAGCAGGAGATGCCTGGGACATTGTTGCTCCGAAGCACCTTATCAGCCCTGTGTTCACACCGTGCGGAGCCTGCACCTGCTCTTGCTGGCAGCAGAGACGTGAGATGCCCTCCTCTGGTAACAGAAAAGAAGCAGAGGCACGAGCGGGGTCGCCCGTTTTGACAATGAGCTTGGAAACATGCGGCCATAGGCAGCCATTTTGGATACATGGGAAGCGTTTACTCAGACTTCTGGCACCCTGATATAATATGCAGAGTTAAATACCTTTCATTTTGAAGATGTATCAGGAGCAGCTCATGGAAAATCCCTTCAAATCATAGTCTGCCTTGTTGCACGTTTAGTATTTATTGGAAAATAACAGAATTCCTGTCTGAGTGAAACCACTATCCTCAGGTATGTCTTGTACAAGATTTCAAACTTTTCCAAAGCAGAGCACTCCTAGCTGCCATTACAGACTGATAAACAACATGTGCTCTAATGTGAGGGAACTCTGTGTATCTCAGCTGTGTCCCTGGCAGAGCCTGCAGGGGTTGTTAGCATTGACAGCGCCGGTCTTTATGCATGAGACTTCCAGGCAGATTGTTGGCAGAGTTGGGCAGTTTCTCTCAGATGGGCGTCAGCTGGCTGCAAGCCTCTCAGCCTTCTCCTCCTCCTCCTCCTCCTCCTCCTCCTCTTCCTCCTCTACCTTGCTCTCCTTCCCCATCATGGCAGACCCAGAGAAAGAGCTTTATGGAGCCCTATAATGATACGTGGCGAATGTGCAGCACTGGGGTGATTGTTAACGGCGGCAGCTGCGCAGATAGCCTGGATGATGGAAAATCAGTGGGACCTCATTTTGGTTTGCCAGTATGAATATTAATGGCTCGTTTCCAGGCCATGGCTAATGATGAGGAAAATTCCCTAATAAAAACTTGATGTGATGGGCAACGACCCGCGGGGTCACTGGAGACAGTCAAAGTTAATAGTGTGCCATCAGGTGTGAGGAGTTAAGTGATTAGAGGCACAGAACCTAATCCTGATGTTTTTCTCCCCCCTCAGCTCTGAGTCAGTGTGAAGGGAGGGAGGGAGGGCTGGATGTGGGAGGTGAGGGGAGCAGATGAGGTTTATATCTCATGACAACAGTGGGTTGCAGCCCATTGTTAAGCACACATCCATGTAAATGTAAGCCATGAATGTTACAAATGGCACTAGAGGTGGCAGATAGAGATTATTTTCTATATAATTTCTCCTTTGTGAGTAACATTATCACATTTCACAAGGGATTATTTTTTGCTTTGTTGTTGCCGTTTGATACAATGAGGTATAAAACATGATTTCAGTATAAAAGCAATGTTTTTCTGATACCTTACATGGGAGTATAAACTTGGAATATAAAAACACCCCGCTCATTGAACAAAGGAAGACAGTCAAAATAGTGAAGAAGCATTCAGTGCCAGCTTGTGCTATCTTAAAGTTTTCAACATTTCAGTTGATACCAAAAAGTACTGAGGCCCAACACCAAACTTCCTAGAGGTGAGAACAGGACGAACATGCCTGTTCACGTCCATCTAGTCAACAGCACAAAACTTCCCCCACTTGCCCACTTCCTCTTGTTTAGAAATCCAAATGTATCGCAATTTGTCCATACAGGAAATTCCGGAATAACACTCCACAAATAGCCCTAAATTGATTGTTTACGTGTGTGTTAGGATGCCAAATGGCATCAGTGTTAATGTCTAGCATGTGGGGATTCTTAAAATATACACACTAAATGGACTCATCACTCAGGGGAGTCACCATAACGGCACAAACATTACAATTTGATGTATGTAATTATCTCAAAATCCTTCTATTAATCTTTGATTAATCGAGCATCTGCTTTGCGCCTCAGCCCCCACGTAGGCTTCTGGAGTACAGAGTACAGAGTGGGTGAGGCAAGGTGTGTGTTTGTGGGTGTGTACACGCCCACACTGCAGCTGTGTCCTCTGTTCAGTTCTATCAGATAATCAGTAAATGCTTCCCACCCCCGGGCGTCTGTAGCTGGGAGAAAAACATTGAGATGATTCTAGAAGGAGAGATACTAAACGTGGTGTTTGTGTAACAAATGGACTTTTAAGAAAGCAAAGTGCTGCACCTTCCCTTCTACTCTGGTCCTTGTCAGGTGTGCGCGCGTGTGTGTGTGTGTGTATCGGGTGGGTGGATGGAACTGATCAACAGGGAGGTTTACCCTGCGGCAACATCTGTTTCTGCCAAGCACCACTTCAGCAGTATGCTGCCACATCTCTGGTTGAATGTCCTGTCATGTCTTCAGTTAAATGTCCTACCTTCCTCCACACTCAGACAAAAAAGTAGCATTACACACATACTCGTATGCCTTCTGAATCTTTCCATCCCAGGCGTCCATAAATGTGCATGTGCATCTTCGTTTCAGACAGTGCTCCTTGTCGCTTCTCTGCTCACATCTCAACTTGCAGACAACTTTTATAATGTAAATCATTAGAGATTTATCAATATGGAATTATTAATAGAAGTCAGGTTTGGAAAATTCTCTCAAATATTCTGTTAGTAAGTTTGGACACAGTCCAGTGAAGTAAAATATAAAGAGAATGCACTCCAGAGTTTTGAAACCAGAGGTCACAGACTATAAAGTTCTTATTATTTTATGGAAGGCTTAATTTTTCTCCCCCATCATCCTTCCTTTAGCTTCACTGTCCCACTGACTGGAATCCAGAGTTTGCGGTCAAATTGAATATCTTCTGGATAAAGTTTACATTTGAAGGGAAATTGCATTCAGATGTTGGCCGGCTGCATTTGGCCAGCGCTGCACATGTGGATCAGACCTGGCTATATTAGTCCAGACAGAAGTCTGGTCCTCCCCTGATGAAACATTCTTGGCTGCTGAAAGAGGCGTTTGCCTTATGTGACTATATAGACTGTCTCTAACACTCAAGCTGTGCTGTTTTCTTTTCCTTGCGATTTTTTTGAGGTCTTCTCTTTCCTGCTATACTTTTATATGACAGTTCGACATCAAGCAGATGCTGTGGAAATTATATATTCCATGTCATCGCCACAGAACCATGCTTATTTTAATGATCTGTCCCAGTCAGGCATGTCATGTTAAATTTCCTTCCACTCGCTGAACTTTAAGGTGTGTTTACTAAACTGTCTTCTGTGGATACCTTTTCTTGAAATGTGTGACTGCCGGGCTTATTTCTAATGTAAAGTAATCCCAGAGTTTCTTTGAGGTTCGGTCCAGTGTGAAGTCACTTGAACACAGAGTACATTTGGGTGTGTGTTAGGCACTATTTTTTAAGGTTCATCACAAGTGTGAATCAGTCTCTTGTGTAGCAGTGTCTATGGAAAAGTAACTCTTAAACAGACGGTCTATCCATGGCAGATCATCATTAATAACATCAGTCACCGCAGGTGACGGAGCTGCATGAAGCCGGCGTTCGAGCACAGCGGATGTACTGGTACAGTTCACCAAACATCTGTATCTCCAGTCAGCACAATGTTTCAACCTTACTAATGTTGCCAACCTTAAAATTATTTCCCCTCTTCTACATTTCATGTAGCCAAGTCAGTTTCCTTTTTTAATTTCTGTGCTATAAGAAACTAATTTGTGAGCGTATTGTGACAGGGCCTGCTGCTCTAGCTTTGTATGCCAGAGCAGGTGCTGTGTAGCAAACCCTGAGCTCATCAGTCTCCTCCTGCCCGGCTCTATTTGTTGTTCCTCAATTCACAGTGGCGGGACTGGCAGACTGTGTAATGTGTGGGTGAGAAAGAGAGAGGGATACAGGAGGTGTGAGTGGGGGATTTGAGAATAGGCATGGCACAGATCCCCATTTCACCATTCTGGTCTTCCTCTATTCCCCATGAATAATGTGGCACAGCCCCTACCCAGCGGTAGGCCAGGCATGCCGCCATATCAAGCTGTGGTGGAGAGCGAGGCGTCCAGCTTGGCGAGTCTGGGCTGAGGCACATTCTAGCCCCACAACCCTCCCCACCCCCTCTGCATATCCCCAACCTGCAGAGAGGAGCACTGGGCTCCAAGATGGCAATCAAGGCTTGATTTGCCAACACATTTCCAATGATTAAAATGTAATTAGCACAAGCGAGCACCTCCTCCCCAGCTAATTTCCACGCACGCTGTGACAGGCAGGCGGTCGGCGGCACCCAGGCCCCAGCAGCAGATGGAGGAGGATGCAGTGGAAGGGGAGAAAACCATTTTGCCATGTGACTGTTTGCATCAGAAAACCATCAGGACACGCAGCTATATCAGGAAGGATCTGTTAGGAGGAGGGAATGAGGAGCCCTTGACGATAGCACATCAAATTGGCACTGTCAGAGCTGACCCTGGCAATGGCAGCCATCCTTCATGCTGTCTTTCCAGCTCCCAGGCATGCAGGCTGGTTGGCTTCTTCCCTCGGCTTTAACCCCTTCAGCCATCCTGCAGGACAACCTGGCTCAGGCTGATAAACAGACAGCATCCTCTGTGCAACGGGGTGCTTTAATGAAGCCCATATCAACTATAATTAATTCTAAGGTCGTGGATAGCAACCAGCATAACCTGAGGCTAATGTCACTCATGGGAGCGACAGTACGCATCCATCACAGGTGCAGACTTAAGAAGATGCCACTTAAGAAAATATTAGAATGGAGACAACTTGTGACATCGGTGGATCCGTAATCATAATAAGCCTGTTAAACACATTCGTTTGCCTTTAGAAATATCGTTTACGCATGTCATTTTTTTCTTGATTGGCTTAACATCTGTTAGTATTTGTGGACCAGTGGATTTCCAGAAGGTTATGTTGGAAAAAGGGAACATGGCATACTTTCTTTGCACGGATTCCTTGTGTGATGTGGTTACCTCTTTAGTACAGACATTTTTCTGCGGGTAGCTCTGGCAGAAGGCTTTGCTGCTACGGACGATAGCATAGCTGCGTCATTTAGCATTCAGCCCATGGCTCCTTATGTTCCTCTTGTATTGGGCCTGTATTACTCTCAGCTGGAGAGGATTTAGGACAAGAATAATTTACTCCTTATTTCAGACCAATATAAACAAAAGGCTTGATGTTTGGACAGAGCGTAGGGAAATTTGTAAGAGCACTCAGCCAAAAGAGAGGCCCGGGTGAGAGCAGAGGGGCAATCAGAAGTGCTCCGGATACAGGCCAACATCAACAGCTCTTAGAGCTGAAGCTAATGTTTGACATTCCTGTGTTACTTAAACTTAACACTGGGGTCTAGCTGTACAGTATAATGCTGGTCCTGTATAAATAGCAGTGGGCTTGGTAGAGTATCACTTTTCTTTGTCAGCCCCCTCCCAGGGCTAATGGTTTCCTTATTGTACATGTCTGTTGCTCTAAATAAGACCCATTTCCTACCTCAGCCTGTCAAAGAGCTAGCTCCACTGATCTCAATAGCACCATTGTTGTGTTTTTTTTTTCTTTCCTCTGTATAATATATTCATTCTCGTCTGTGATTTTAAACCCCTGACATATGTCTTTTCATTAGACACGGCCTCCCAGGATTGGTGGTAAGTGTTTTTGACATTACAGTTAACCATAGCTTTGCAGATTTATTCACACTCACCCGTCAGTAGCAATAACTGAATTTTTGAGCTCATGCTTACCTCCTAAAACAATACCATACCTCAGTTATTAAGGATGAGGTCTACCAATCATTTATGACGTTTCCAACTACCAAGTGCAAAGCCGAGACTTTCTAGCTTTCCGTCTCTGTTTCTAATGTAAGAGTCAGTAAGTGGAAATACAAGGAGTGAAAATAATTCCACATATGCAGGGATTCGTCTTCTCCGCCTCAGGTTGCTTTATGCATGAGGCAACGCATTAGTTCACTATGATCACTTATCAGTGAGTGACAGCTCTGACTTGTTTGTATGCCTGAGATGTGTTTTTTTTTTATCTTTTAGAGATATTATTATGTGTTACTTTTTGCTGTGTACTCGAGCAGCTAGTTTTGAGAGAGCTTTGGCGTCTGCACTGTAAGGACGATCAAATTGTCTGCCCTTACCTGTCAGGCCTGATCTCAGGATTTTTTACTTTGCTCATTATAAAGGTATTTCCATTTTATTAAGTTTTCCTTTTTTTTTCCATCCTTTGTCGCTCTGGGAAATTTGCATACCTCTATTCCAAGAGGAAAAAAAAAAAAAATAATGACAGCAATTTCTTTTCTTTTCTCTCCCCCACTAGCCGTGTGAGTGCTTCGTTTAGTGGCACCTGCGAAAGCGACAGGCGCAGGGATGAGAAGTGAAAGAGAGCAGTTGATTAAATCATCATCAAGTCGCAGCACAGAAAGTCAATTCTGCTTGCCGTCTACAATGATATCCTTTTATCTTAAAGTAATGAGCTATGGCACTTTTGCATCGGGTAATACGATGAGTTCCATTAGCATGTTCCATTTGCTTCACAAGCAAGGGCAAGTCATTCCAGCCGGCTTCTATCTTGGCAATCAAAGCAATTGGCTGCACAGCCAGGGAACGGTGGGGGGGGGGGAGGGAGAGCAAAAAAAAAAAAAAAAAAGGAACATGAGAAAGAAAGGCTAGTAGTGTTTTTCTATGGATCACAACACAGTGGAAAAACTAAAATGATGTCCATTATTTGAACCCCTTGCATGCCTCTGTTCCCGGGTGTGTAGTGCGCACAGGCAGAGAAGCAGCTAATGAGTGTTTGCTCGCATTACTGTTGTCACATTCTGAGAGGCCTGAATACACGGAAGCAGTTGAGATGGCTAATACTGGTCATCAGATCTTGTCGGCTGCTGCTGCTGCTGCTGTTGCTGCTGCTGCATTAGTCAGTTGTGTGTGGGAGGCTGCAAGAGAGAGCAATACATGGCCGACACGCCTATTTATTCAAAAGCTAGAATAGATGTGCAAAAAATGCACACAGTGTGCACCTTTTTGTATTACACAGACGTTCACGTGTAATCAGAATCTACACTCGTCTTGCATTACCCTTATTTATTCTTCCAGACAGTCTATGGGGCTGCTGGCTCTCTGCACACTGTATTAAAACGGGGGGTGGAATGTTGTGGGTGGTGGAGAAAGAGAGTGAGAGAGAAATGGAGAGCAGGGAAACGTCTGAGGAGTGTTTGCCCAGTGCGTTTATTGCCTCTGCATAATTTATGAGCTGCTGGAGCTGACCATCATGGCAGTGTGCCGCGGGCGGCCCCTGGGGCCGTGTGGGACAGGCCTGTAAATTGGATGCTATGCTCCTGCTGAGCTCGCAAGGCCCCTTTTTACCGTCCAGCCTCAGAAACAGAGCAGCTACGAGCCCAGCCAGCTACCTTTGAGCTCTGCAGGGCCCCAGATCAGCAAAAAACAAGAGATGGAAGCAGAAAAAAAAGGGGGAGAGGAAGAAAAAACGGCAGGGCTTTCTGTCGCTCACTCCCTGGGCTGTCAATCATTTCACCCCCTTCCTTCACTCCCTCCATACTTTAATCGACACCCACCAACCCCTCCCCGCTTACACACACACTCACTGTGCCAACCCCTGCCCATATTCCCCCCCAGTGCCTTCTTCATTACCGACTCCAGTGCTTCTCTGCACCTCAGCCATATGCACAACGTTGAGGGCCGCCAGTCACCCAGCATCACACTAATTAGTTGATAAAGAATTAAGTGGACCTTGAAATTGAAATTGGAAAGAAAAAATGAAATCTAACCACTTTTTCCTCCCTCCATTACAAAGTTCCCTTCCTCTTCTTGTCATTTCTCCTTCCCAGCCTCAAGCAGGAGCGCACATCATGGAATTATAATTCTAGTGGCGTTTAGTGTTTTGAGATTCCGGCTCCGTCTGAATTTCACATAGGTTTCAATGTTAACAAGGGCTCATGAGAAATTTGCTTTGTTTCACATTCCAGTGCTTGTGTCAGCTAATGAAGTGATCTGATGATATTCAAGCACTGAATATGAGTATATGATAAGTTTGTCATTAGGTAGCTGATAGGATATGCCATTTGCAAAGGTAAATTAGATTATGGCACTCGCAGGTATTGAAATTGAATACAATCCAAGCAGTTATAAAACAAGGACGAAGACACATTATTCCACATTTTCAGCTCTGCTTTTCTTCTTTCTTTGCAGTGTGACACAGAGAGTGACCAAGATGACAAGGTAAGCCTGCCATTCACTGTGATTTTCCACATATACTACTAGAAGTGCTAGGATAATTTCTGGGCGCCCTTTATGGCGTTTTAATAAGATTCAAATATTAGACTTTCTTAAAGGCTGAGAATTTAATGTAATTAGAATTAAACATCCTGTTAATAACTATGAGAAAGCTTTAATTAGCTGCACATTAATTATAAATGACTTAATGATGTGCAAAATCTAAATCGAACTGTTCTGGGTTTTTAGGATTTAGATGACATTTAAATGAGACCGCTGTGACAGCCAGGGTTGAGAGTGCCTTGCACTGACTGGCATATCCACAGTATGACGTGCATGTGTCTGTGTATACCTCATGCAATATCTCACTGTCACCCTTCCTATTTATGGGTCTACATATATATTTGCTCTTTTTGAGAGCTACTCTTTTGCTAATTAAAAGTAACACACGTACATCAAATTAAGTATTCATCGCTTATCCTATAATTTCAATCAACACCTCCAAGTGTCAAGATGTTGAGATGGTGTAATCCTGTATTTAATAAGACGTTAAGGCTTTCATTGCTTGTTTGTTTCAACTTATCAGGGAAACACATTCGATCAACAAACAAATGTCAAATTGGTTTTGTAAGGCTATCCAAGGTTTGGCCTGATGGTGGCGATATGGAAAACATCATGGAAACGTGAAATTCAAGAAGTTTCTTGTAGTCTGGCGTACAATCTGCACAGGAAATGTGTCTGCATGAGTAATGGACCAGGAAATACAGTACAGTCCACTGATTTGAAAGTTGAAAGTTTGCGCTGATGGTGGCACTTGAGAGAAGTTTATAATGCCACCTAGATTGCAGAGATTTCACACATTCAGCAAAAGAGTATTAGAGACACAAAATGACACACAGACGGAGAGTTAAAGAGTGTACACGTGCAAATACTAGAAATCCTTACAAAAGGATTAACAAGGTTAACAAGATAAAGACAGCTGGTTAAAACATTACATGTACATGCACATACAGATGGTGGGTGATGTCGCATGCGCCATCATTTTCAGCTGTTTCTTGAAGACACTACATTTACCAGCTATCTACTATTAGCAATAAATATTTGAATTTCTCAAGCTACATAGTAATGGATATTGATAAAATATGTGTATGAAGCATCATGGTGTCCTATTGTATACTATATTGATTGATGGTCTTATAAGTACAGTTGTTCTTTGTAATAATTCAGTTCTCAAAGAAAAGCTTAGAAATCACAACATCCAAGTGTTTGCAAGAATCTGCGTGTTTGTTTTTAGCCTCGGTGCTGCTCCACTTGTAATATTACAGGTGTTCACAGTTTGAGCCGAGCGCACCTCAAAGATTCTAAGAGCAGCCATATTATCCAACGACGTCTAACTAGAGATCTAGATCCACTCTAATGATTTAGTAATACCATTTGCTTGTGGTGTTTAGACTGTGCAGCAAATTGAGTCATTACTCAGTGTTGTCGTTTTAAATTGCTCCTGTCTCTGTGGCAATTCCTTTTTGTTTCAGGAAGAGAGAGCGAGCATGGTAAGCTGTAATCCCCCCAGTGACTGTATTAATTCACCCTGGCTCACGTTACGCTCCTGATGAACAGCGCCAACTACACCTTCCTGTCATTGATTAATTGTGTGTTAAAGTAACAGAGGAGTGAATTAGTAAATAGCGGACCCCTATGACAGGGAGTTGACTCGTGTTCTTCCTCAATGCGAGGGAGTAATTGGAGCTCCCACTCAACACTTTTACCCCCTCCTCAGTCCACGTCACCTGTGCTACTATCTGCTCCTGCCAGGCGGCGGGCTACTACGCCCACTGCCACTGTTGTCATTTGCATTCTGTGGGTAACACAGTCTACTTTACAACACCGCGGCAGAGAAGGACGCGGGAGAGCAGAGTCGTTTTAATGGGTCAAATGTATTCAGATGAGGACAAACGCGGCTTATTTAGTTTCCCTTCAAAAGCAGGAAATGGAAAAAGTGTTCCCAGGAGAAATCATGTTCTGCCTGGTGTAGAAGGCCTCTGCCGTGTCGGCGGGAGCTGCCAGACTCTGATAAGAGACAGCTATTCGCATCTCAGAGTTATGTGTGCGCGCAATCTGGCTCGTGTGTTTGTGTGTGTGTGTGTGTGTGTGTGTGAGTGAGTGTGTATCTGCATGTGTTGGAAACTGTCAGAGCATTTGCTCATTATAAAGTGACCTGTAGGATGGGCCTTCTCCAACATGACATGTTAATGGCATAGTGGGAGACAGGTAGGAGGCAGGCTCGCTGCAGTCACTCGTCACACAACACTGGTGTTATTAGCTCTATATGTGTTATCATTAGCTTCTCTGCTAAGGTCCCCATTACCACCTTTCTGCCTCTCTGTCTCTCTCTGTCTCTCTCTCTTCCTGCCAGTATCAAGAAGTCAAGTGAGAGCTCAATAAGAAAGTAAAGGTTAATACTTTTGCTTTACAGGTCTCAAACATTTCTTTTTTAAATGTGACAGATATACTTCTGTGTGGATGCTCAGAATTTGATAATTAATGCTGTCGATTGTGCACATCTCCACGCAAAAACCCGCTGAAGTAAGTCATTTGTGCCTCACTATTTACAGCTTATTTTCACTCATATTATGTTGCAAGTGTAAAATGGGATGATGGGCCGCCTTTTCATCCTATACTGCTCGGTGGGTTTCATGTGGTCTCTAAATTGGCAGTGGAATGCGAGCAAAAAACGCACGCTGAGGGGCCAGAAACCTCCGCTCAAAGCTTTTGCTGGCGGGGATGTCCGCGTTTGTCTGTCGCTTTCATGTGGCTTGGCACGGATTCCACTCCTAAAACACAGTCAGTCAGCAAAATGTGCTCCTGCACTCCTCCTCCAGTCCTCACTCGACCCTTTTTGGTGGATCTAGGCAGGATCAGGTGGTCATTTTTATTAGGTCGAGGCAGCACTGGCCTGTTCATTTGGAGCAGCTTGTTCCCAGTTACGATTCTCCGCTTTACTGGCAGGAAAGCATGCTGAAAAAGAGCTCCATAGCCTTAGGTGTCTTCCATGTGCATCCGCCAAAGCACCAATAACAATGCTTGTTTCATGGTGTAGTTAACACCAACAGGTTTTCCGCCATCTGAGACCTTTTTAGGGGGGTTATGAAACATCCCCCTTAGCCTCAACATGTGTGTATACCAAAGCTCTGGAAAAAGCAACACACGTATATCAAAATACTTTTTACAGATGTGAATGCACACTTTCTCTTTAATTTTATATTTAAAAAAAAATATGCACTGAAACATCCACTCAACATAATCTTTTTTGATTAGACCCTAACAGCGGCAAATTTCTCCACCTTGTCTTAGCGGTCTTTGTAATATTGCGCTCAGGCACTCAGTCTGTCTGGACTTTCTAATGCTTAAGTGATTTTTGCTAGTAAGTGGCACCTTAAAACTGCCAGTCAAACATTTTAGTATGAATATCCACCAGTGCTCAAGTGCTCTTTGCAGCTTAAATGTTCATCAGTCGAGTTACTTAGGCCTTTTGTGAAGACAATGACTCCACACACGACTTTATCACTCTCTAGATTTTTTTATTTCTCTTTCCCTTGTCTCTAGGCTTTTTTTTTATTTTATATAGAGGCCACACCTTTCCTAAGTGTTATTTACTCGCTCTATCAGCAGCCACAAGCTGTAAATGCCATTTTGAAAATGCTTTGCGTCTTATTAATGGCCATGCAACGGAGTGCTGTAATTTGCTGTGCTTTGCTCTTATTGGAGGCGAGGGATCTAAGTGGGTGCTTTAGAGCAGCCGAGAGAACCTGTTTGTCCTTGACATAAAATAAAGATCTGAACTGGTAATATATTTGCTGTTTCTCTTCCTTTATTGTTTTGCTGTGTTTGCCCTCAGGCAATTACAGCAGAAGAGTCGAGTTTCTCAATCACTCGGCAGCACTGTACATAAAACCATTTTATATCCTCCCCCTACACCCCCCCTCCAAACCCTCCCTCTTTCCACCGCAGTGGGAAGGATGAGTAATAAAAAGGAGAGAGCAACTTGTCAGCGTTAAAAGATTATGTGTTTTGCCCCCTCCAAAGGAAGAGAGTAGTGTTTACAGGCTTGAGTGGGTGCTCGCTAGGCCGAGGCTGAGGCTGATTGCACTAGAGTACCCTGTCAGCCAGTGATTTGTCATGTACTTTATCATCCTTGTCACTCTGCAGAGCGTTGTCATAGGTAACGTTCCCGCCTGCACCCTCCCCCCTCTGTGCTTTGTACCCAGTCAGTGTAGGAAATTTGTATTTACTTTGGGGGAGTGTAATTTGTTCCTCATGGATAATATGACCCTTAGCGGAGCCGGATCACGGGTTAGTTGAAGTGATATTTTCCGGTAATGGTAGTCGTACATCATGGCTGTCAGGCCGGGTTAGGAGGCGAGCACATTACAGCTCCATTTTAGCACTGCAGGCATCTGGGATTATTTTCCATAACCAAGTATGACATGACCGCTCTGCGGAGTGCATTAAATTTTTACTAGCTTTTTTCCCTCCCCCGGCAACTTCTGTGGCTTTTCCCCCGGTCTGGGTCTCGAGGCTGCCACAGTGATGGATACCCCCAGAGTCCCAGTAGCCCTGGCCAAGGTTAGCGGGTGTCACAGACCTACACCGCTCCCCTCCATCCAATAACCGGCAAATCCCTGCTCCCTCTGAGGCGCGTGCACACAGGCCCACGGCTCACCACCGCAGCCAACCCCGAGCCTTCACTCGCCTGCACACACACAGATACAAAGAAAAGGAACGAGCGTGTTCCCTTTTTGGATATCATTCATTAAGTTAATATAGTAAATTTTGTCCCATCATGCAGTTTTTAACAAAGAAGTCGAGACAAACTGATAGATGGACATCTGGACACAAAACCGTCCCACCCTCACCTCCATTGATAGTGATCGTCTTTGCACATGGCAGTACTCGTGACGGCAAACAGCGCGGCGCTCCAGAGCTGTTGATTGCTTTCCTTTTCTTTTCTATTCTTCCCTACTCCTCTCTTTTCTCCCCCATTTTGATTCCTCTCTCCTTGGCAGCAAGGTCAGCAGTGTAAATGCCACCTCTTGCCATTGACAAATGGTTGCCCCCCTGTCTGATAATCAGTAGGGTCTCAGAGGTGGACGAGCAGGCGGAGCTCATTAGGGCGCCACAGATGAGAAATTAATGTGGAGATTCCAGGCCTGGCAGAGAGTCACGCTGATGGGCCCTGGGTGGGGGAGGAGGAGGAGGGGCAGGGAGGGGTTGTGGACGGGGGAGGGAGGGGAGGGTGGATGGATGGACCCTGTCTGATGGATGACCAGGTCAGCAGGCAGCAACACTCCCTAGACAGTCCCACACACATACACAAACGTACACACACACCCACATGGCTGTCCTCCCCCTGTAACCTCCCCTTCTCCTTCTCCTCTCCCAGCCTCCCTTGTAATGCAGCTCATCCCGCCCTTCCACCCAGCAGTACAGTAATGACACTGCAGGGCGTAAAGCCACAGGAGGGTCAGAGGGATGACATTTAACCCCCCCTGACTGATACACTGGTAATTGAATGGAAGAGGCCTAATTGACACAAATTTCAACATCCCCCTTTTTCCTCTGAAATGAGACGGTGACACAAGGTGAGAGTGTCAGCCTGTCAATGTGCTTCACAGGTTATTTATATTGCCTGCCAACAGATTGCATCTTGTTTTTTGCTTAATTTACACTTGTTACTGAGAACGTGCCCTTGCGTGTTACACTGCGGACGTGATTTGTGTTTAGACTTCTCATTTTGACATATTTGACATGTTTCGTTGAATATAACACCATCTGAATAAAGTCTGACGAATCTTAAAGCACACGCCACATGCACAAGAGCCACCAGCTAGTGTTACATCAGAGAAAGACTTGAGGAGCTGTGGTGAGAGTCTGCTGAGAGTCAGCAGGCTGGCTTGCCTCTGGAGCTTTGACCCTCCTCCATCCTCCTCTACATTTACTATGACCCATTTACAGTAGCTAGCTCGGGAGCTTGCACCCCCCCGCCCCTCTTCATTGTCCTAGCAGGTAAATCCTCATTCTGTCAAAGCACATCTCCACTTGTTAACACTTACAGCCTCAGACATGGACAATAACCAACATGTCATTATGTTGCATTTGTACCATCAGTTGTCCATTCAAGCGTTTATAGTTTACAACATTTAAAATGAAGGAAAGGCCCTTCCATGTCAGTATTCATAAACCTGGACACTAAAGATTATGTGTGGCCACAGAGAGAGAGAGAGAGCTGTCTGACAAAATGAACGTACACATGCAAATGATGAAATTAAGAGTTGAGGATTATCATGGATGATGATGATTTTTTTAAATTCTAGTTATACGGTTACCATGGAGCTCTAAACTCACTATTTGCATAACTGCTTACGACTGGCAATCAGTCTGCATGGTTACAGTGTGATAAGGCGTCGTCGGTTTGAAAAGGCGCCCTGCTTGCTCCGTATTTATCAGACGTAACTGAGTTTATATGAGGCCTTTCCCACGCACTTCATAATTGTGTAAACTCAAACTCTGGTATGAATCTGTTAAATATTTGTTTAATGGTCTAAAGAAGCCAAGTTATTAAATTCATACTTGAAGTATTTGGACCACGCTGATTACATTGACACAGCCGTGCCGTGATCATTTTTTTTTGTAAAGTAGCAGACGGCTTTATTCAAAAGCTGGAATGCAATTTAAAACTTTTTTTTTTTTTTTTTTTGCATCCATCAAAGGCGCTGCTTTTGCTTTTTAAAATGCCTCCTGATGCTTTCTGATTGCTTCCTGTGTGGCAGTGTTTGTGTTGAAACACAGGATTGTAGAAGGTTTGACTCTTACCTTGAGACGCGATATTATACAAACCCTAATGTGTTACACTTGCCTCTAGAGTGCTCAACCTCACCATTCATTTATGGCCAACAATAAAAGGTAATAACGCACACGTTTGAATAGGACAAGGTTGCCAAGTCCTTGAAATTGAATGGAGAGAAAAAAGAAACAGTCGCAGCAGTGAATCATGTTTCAAAGGCAATGATTCAATTCCCAGAGCAAGCTGAGAACACAGGGAATGGAAAATAATTCAATCAGCAACAAAAACCATAAATATGCTGTTTGACTGAGATGTTCACTCCTGTGGAAAGAAAAAGCCATTTCCATCTTTCCTGACCTGGAAAAGAAAAAATGTCTCAGGCAAATTGTGTACATATATCAAAGACTTTATGAGATCGGCCACATACAGAGAGGCTTTGGAGTGAAAACAAAATCACCGTTAAATAAAATGTTATGTCCAGTATGTATGTATGTCTGTGTGTGTGTGTGTGTGTGTGTGTGTGTGTGTGCTAATATATGTGAATATATATATATATATATATATATATATATATATATATATATATACTCACACACATGAGATATGATGTAACAGTCTTCTTGCAGCCAGACTCGTATGTTACACTTTAGAACCGATTGAAGTATTTTCAGAGCCATCTGTTAAGCACTTCATTACCTCTACCCATATATCTAATATATCACTAATGTTGTTTTAGCAGCACTGCTAAAACTGGCTTAAGTGCTAAGCCAAAAATAACACTCCTCCTGCCAAACATGTTCATCCAAACTAGATTACATACATTTTTTATACCACTAATCTGCGCAATAATGAACTTACTCCATGTGGTGTCATTTGTCAGGTGCAATGACAGAAACAAAACAGAGGGCTGCTGGGTAGCGTTGGTGTTCTGTGTGTGTAGAACCTTCTGGGTCATGTTAGGCCGGTGGATTTGTGGCCGATCAAGAGTGAGCAGCACCCCGTCTCCCCGGGTGTCTGTCCTCATCTCTATTTATGAGGCAGTGTTGCCAGTTACCGGTCTTTAATAATGCATCGAGTAAGACCTTGGGTTCAAACCAGTGTCTCTAGAAACAGGACGCTTATGAAAAAAAAAAAATTGGTTGTTGTTATGCAGAAAACCCTTCTCAGCGCCCCTCTCTTTTCTCTCACACACTCTCTCTTCATCCCTCACTGTCTCTCTTTCTGCCCTCTCTCCCTGCTGAGAGTGAGTTCTCCAACAAGCCAAGGTTAAACTTCCTCGCTGCGCTCGGCGGATGTCAGTCAAGGCCCGGCTCACCTGCACATAAGCCCCCCCAGCAACTGGGCCAGTGACTCTCACACAAACCCTCTGCCCCCTCATTGCCCTTTTGTCAAGCCAATGATTTCTGCAGGCAACTTGCTTCGGAATTGACTGGCTCCTGGCTCTCTGTCTTTCCACTCTCCACAGCAGCCTCAGCTCACCCACAGAAAATGGCTTTATCCCTGCAGCCAAGGCAAGATTTCTCTATCTGCCATTAGTCAGACGGCAAAAGCAAACAGAGTGCATTCAACACAAAAACTTAATTATACCAAATTATCGAGGTTGCAGACTGTAATGCAGTCTGATATTATGCACACAAACACGTTCTCACATTCTCACATTTTTGTTTGATTTGATATCTGAGCTTCACTGGGTTGTTTAGCTGTACTTCTTGCTTCCTGTTACATTTAGTTGTGAAGGAGGCATTTATATTATACCGTAGGTGCTACAACAATGGCTAGTTTAGTGTGTCTGGTAAATCATCTCTTGGACTGGCTAGAAGAGTAACTCTTTATTTGGATAGTCCGTGTATAGAGTTTATAGAGTTTTTGTAACATGTATCTATAGACTACACCCTAACCAAGCTGATTTTTATGACTTAACCTAACAAAACTTTCTGTAATATCAGAACGTGGTTGTTGAATCTCAACTAATAAAATGTTGTAACGTTAGATACTCTATAAATTATCTGTAGGTAACTTTCCAAATAAAGAATAGTCTATAATCACTGAATTATGTGTATTTTGGGTAGCAATATTTGTAGTCATTGACAAAGATAGATTGTTATACACCACAGAAATGTATTGGATAAGTCTCACAAGCAAATAACTGTTGTAGAGGACCATATCCCTAATCTCCTGCTGTGTAAGCAGCAGAGGCAGTGAGTCACGACAGAAGAGGATCCTAAATGAGGGAAATAGAGAACAGGCTTGTCAGAATGACAACGCTGTCCCAGCATGCATGGCGGCAGCCACAAACAATCCTAATGACATCAGGGGCTCTGAGGAGGGGCTGTACGCTGTTGACTCCTGGGCTCAGGCCGGCTTCCCCCCCACCCCACCCTCCCCACATCCTTCCCTTGCAACCACCACACTACTTGTTAGAGGCAGTGTAATTAGGTGGCTGAGCTTGTCGCAAGTAGCCCAGGTCACAGAGGCATGTCCAACCCTTGTCCTGATTGCTCCTTAGGGAATTATTGACAAAACACAAGGAGCATTGCATGTTGGGCTCTAATTATGTGTACAAGACATACCCAGCCCCGGGGAAATTAAATGAAATTCCCCAGCTTGATGGGTCCTCCACACTCATGGGATCCATTCTGTTTCTTATTAAGCTCAGCCATTGTCTGCCTTTATGAGGCTGCCGTGTTGAGCTAGGCACCAGCTAAATGCTTCTGAGTGTCTCTCTTTTCACAGTGGCAATACATCAATGGCTCATGGTAGAAAATTGCCTGTCGATTGTGATCTACACCGAACAGAGTGTAAGCAATAAAGCAGCAAATGTATTTAACTAATGCTCACTAATATTGTAAATATAGGGTGTGAAATAAAACACCTGCGTGGTGTTTCAATGTGTAATCAGTTTCTTGTCAGTGCAGCTTGCTCTGGACACATCCAAAACACCTCTGCTCTAATTCCCTTGGCCCAGATACCGGACAGGAATTGATAGTCTCCTGCTTGTGCAAATGAAGTGATAAGGGGTCTCACCCAGATTACACAAGGCCTAAGTGGCGCTGAGAAAGCTTATGGAGATGAATGAATTCATGAGGCTGCCTGACAGATTCTTAAGAAGCAATGTAATAAGGGATAAATCAAACAGCTACCATTTTGCCTCTGAATGATTTCAAATTAAAGCAGAGGGAGATGGCAGACCTCCCGGGAGCGAGTGAACTTAAGTATAGAACTGTGGCTGACCCTTATGTATATTTCTCTATCATTTGAACATCCTAATGGTTAATGTAAAAAGAGGCTGCACAAGCAGTAAATACTCTATTCCTTTTGATTCGGCACAGTGGGATGCTAGCTGTCTTTGAATTGCCAGACTGTGGGGGCAGGCTCAATCCTAGAGGTCTGCCCATGGATCATTCTTACCACCATTAATAATTGAGCATGTTATGTTGTAAGAAGGTGGATCATCCAGGACTATTTTGGAGCGATCTATTAACTCTAGTTGTTATGGCTGTAGCTCTGCTTGCTTCTTATGTAGTAATTATTGAGTCAGTGTGTAAGTACTAGGATTGGACCATCACGGCTGTCAGAGATTCATCAGTGGATGCCTCATGTAATAGATGTCAATACCCACCAGCCACACGAGCTCACACATTTTGGTTCTGTCGCAATATTTAGTGTTTTACAGCTCTTTTTGGTATTCAGCCCGATGGTAGCCCACTACCAACCAGACATCTGAAATATATTGTAAGCACTATTGTTTAGCAAGAAGATTAATCCTGTTAAATTGGAAAGAAGCAAATAGGAATACAATGATTGTTATATAACTGATACTGTGTACTGAACACAAATAAATTGGTTAAATAAATGTAACAAAATAAACTCACAAAATCTCAAGAAAGGAATCTTTTTCATTAAACAAGAAAAGGCATCTGGACACCATCTGAATTCAAGTTTCTCTATTATCAAACTAAGACTAGCTTCACTGTCTTGTTAGCACACTGTAAAACGCACTTCAATCGCACGAAAGACAGAAACAAAATAAAGCTCACCAAAACCATTTTGGTTAGTATTTCCACTGGTTTGTAAACAATCGCCAGCTCTGGTTTGGTTGAAATAATCCACCGTATTAGATGTGAAATATTTCTGGCTCTGTCACCATTTTTCCTCATTCCACGGCTCAGTGTGCGTTTATTATGCCGCTGGATAAGAGTCGGCAACTGAGCGGCAGCTCTCACTCGTTATCTGGATACAGAACATTAAATTAGTGAAATAATGAACTTAATGACAGAAATTGGCCAAAAAACTGGCACCTGGCTGACTTAATGATAGCCAATATATTCGCCCAGTTGCCCAACCCTAGTAAGGACTGTTTGGGTACTGTGTGCATGTGCGTGTAAATTCCATACAGGTCACCAATAACGTTCACTCAGGATCATTATATGGCTCTACACATGGCTCCAGCAAATAACAAAAACACAATCAGGTCAGATCTTCCTCTATGATACTCTGGAGACCAATGTTGGCCACTTCTTCATTGATCGCTCATATGAAAGTTTGTACAAGTAGGCACGAAAGCGCGAGGCAAACACGGGCCTTTATGAAACAAGAAACATACATGAAAATGTCAGGTCACCTCATTGATATGACCCGCATCACAACAACACACAGCTCTCTGGTCAATTAAACATGGGCAGAGCGAGCGCCGTATCATCCCATTCCACCCAGTCCCACATGCCCTGTGGTTATGCAGACAGCCCGCTCAGTACAGCGAGCACACACACTCTGAAAATGTTACCAAGACCGGCATTCAGAGAATAATTGGCAGAAGATGCAGATGTGCTGGCTGCCGCGCTCGGAGGCCAGAGAAAAGAATATGATGTGTTTCGAATGGCAAGTGGAGGTGAGTCATACTGACACCGCCGGCCATAATGATATTTCTGCACACCAAAGCTACACAGCCAGGGGAGGGAGGCGGAAAGAATGTCAGCGTGCAAACTGATGTGAGGATGCCATTTGGTGTTAGCTGTCATCCATCGGCTTGAGTTGTGTGATTTAGCATCTACATCCAGAGCCCAGGCGCCAATTTCACGATCTTAATCAGTGCCAGGCATCATCTAGCCCGTGCCTCTCCTCCCTTTCCTAAATCCACCTCCTCATCTTCGTACATAGAAATACATCATGAGAGCGTGTGAGCGAGCAAGTGTGTGTGTGTGCCAGCTCGCAAAGTCATAGGCATGCAGTTCTAAATAACAAAGCAAAAGACATGTGCCCTTTGGGTGGTGAGATAGCTCATTACCTATGAGCGACCTTCCATCTGCACTCATGGCTGCTCTGGGAGCCATTATGATTATGATGGAAATCTCACAAGCCATTACTGGGAGACAGCACAGGGCTCACTGCAGACACACTAATGGACTCATTTGTAATTGGGAGAGAGGGAAATGACTCTGTGAGCTAGCAGTGGCTTTGTTTGATGGAGTATGGAGGAGCGCATACTAGATTTGACAAATGAAACGGGGTTAGTTGTCTGTGTGAACTAAACTGCTGTGATTCCTTGATCACTGCACGCATACACATAGAAGCACCATACTCTGTCTCTTGCGTCCGGTAGTGCCTCTAACTCCCGTGTTCACATTTTCTTTTGATGGGCGAGTTGGGCTGCAAGGTTTGGCAATCAATCTTTGGGACCCACAGGACGTGTAAGAAGAGTTATTAAAGAATACTTTCCTTAGAGGTGATAATAGTGTTGGAATTGACTGGTTGGGGTTGGGTGGAGGGGACGTGTCATCCCCTAAATCTTGGGATTAATAGTGAAACTCTTGCTGATCCCTCAGCAGGTTATTCAGTCATGACGAGGGGACAAGAGCACAAGTGGAGTCCTCTGAGAGATTTAAGTGCACGGCTTTGTTGGTGTTTTGTTGGTTCTGCTTGTTTCGGTAATTCTTCTGCGACTATACATGAAATCCATATTGATCCACTCTCACTGTAGCCGGAGACACGGCAGAGCATTCTTCACCTCATAATTCTTTTCCTCGCTAGTTTATTTCAGCAACATCTGGGAAGTAAACTGCCGAGGTTTATTTCCTATTTCTCATTATTTTAATTAGCTGAGATTTCTCTTTTTTTTCTGTTTGCATTGTCCCCACAGCGTCGCTCCGCACATTGGTTATGATTTGCTTGTTATGCCCCAATTCCAGGAGGATTAGAATAACCATAAGTGCTATTGTGGAAAAAAACATTAGCTCAGCATGTGTTTACAACGGTAACAATAAATGCTTTAAAAACTGAGAAAGATGTTTTTCTTTTAAAATTGTTGCTGGACTGATAATGGAGACTGCCAGGAAATAATTTGAGCAAAATATTTTGAGAAAGGGATGCAACTAAAAAAAAAAAAAAAAAGTTAAATGTCACCCTGCAAGGAAAATGGACACAATAACAAGAACACCTATGTGGAATAATGAAACCTTGGAATACAGTGTTTAGGAAATTAGAGATCATATTAAACTGTCAGGAATACAACCCAAATGTACAACACCTCATAATATGGCCACAAAAACAACTCTGCAATCTGAAAAGAATGTATGGATTTATCTGGCTTTACATTATCTAGCACAAGTGTTGATGATATTCTACTGACCCTGCACACATGAACCATTATGTGTAACTTAATAAGACAAATGCCCAACTCACTATATTTCGACATGAGCCAGAATTTATGTTTACAGTGACAACAACCAATTAAGTTATTGTTAACGATGCCGTATTATTTTTTAAACACCTCCGTACGAAAAGGGGAAACAGGTAAGCTGCTGCATAATGCATTCAATTCTGCGTGGCAGTTTCTCTGTGTTGTTAGTCCACATCCTATTTATTAAACCAACAGGACATTTAACTGCATGTTTATACAAGGAAGCTCCCTCGGCAGGCGCCTGACAGGGACGAATCAGAGAGAGAGATGGGAGGGGAAGAGAGAGGTTGTGGGGAGGGAGGCGGTTGGGGGGGGGCTAATAAGATTGCCCTGACCTGGGTGATTTATAGATTCATTTGTGTGCTTGTTTAGGAACCTGATCTGCATTATTCATGTCCACAGAGGAGCAGTACTGAGGACATTAGCTGGTTAACCCCTGCTCAGGTTAGGCCACATTATTTTAATGGCCATTGCGAGGGCAGGCCTCTCAGCCCCATTGTCAGAGAGAGAGAGAGAGAGAGGGAGAGAAGAGGAGGAGGAGGAGGGAGGAAGAAGGGGAGCACAGCTCATTTATTCCAACCAAAGAGCTATCTCTCCTACACAGAGAACAGGTGGGGCCAGGGCATTATTATTCAATTATGTCTGTTAACGGTAAACAATGCACAGCGCTTTAACGCTCACAAGAGAAGGATAATTGGTAACCGAATGCCTGGCGACTTTTGACTGCCACACGTTCCATTATTTATGTCGCACGCCACCTGTCATGCATATGGCACGGCCGCAGCATCCCATGTTTTCTGCGCGTGTAATTACTATTCATGTCTGTAATGATCATGCCTTGTAGCCATAAAATAGACTCCACCGGCTTTGACACGAGGCCACATTTGTCATCATCTCTGTAGATTGATGTGACAGTTATTAGTGACACACCAGCCTCCTCGCATGAAGCTGCCAAAGGGAAAATAAACATTACAGCGTCAGTTTAATTTCGATGTTGTGTGCCGTGCGGCCTTGTGTCTTTCCCGGTCATCTGTTTTCATTTTGAACAAAGTTTGTTCTTTCTTTCAGCAATCTTTATTCAAAAGAAATTCAAGGAAACGTTGTTTGTGGCATTAAAGATCATGTCTGTTTGTCCGTAGTTAGCACTTAATGATGTTCTAGCTTCTATTTAACGCCATTAGGGACATATTGGTGCCTATTCTGTGCTATCTGTGAAATATTCCGTGTATTATACGATCACTTTAGTGTTACAAATGACGCACACGCACCAGAGTTTAAAAAAGAACAAGATATGATGGTTCTCCCTCCATCTTACCGGTGAGGATCATCCACCACTTTCTGTGCTTTTTTCTCTCCTCTCTCTGGGGAGAATGCCATCATGCATAAAGAAAGACACGGAGAGCGGCGGCAGCAGCATATGTCTGCCGCGGTGGATGTGGCGCTGACAGGCCGAGCTTATCGTCTCTGCAGCTCTTCACTACAAGCGTGATTACCGCTGACAGCTCCGACTGCTGATAAAAGCGGGAACATT
This sequence comes from Protonibea diacanthus, assembly GCA_028641955.1. Classification (NCBI taxonomy): domain Eukaryota; kingdom Metazoa; phylum Chordata; class Actinopteri; family Sciaenidae; genus Protonibea; species Protonibea diacanthus. The sequence continues at coordinate 4,761,754 of CM053990.1, read as the reverse complement.
AAAGAAAACAGAAGAGCCGCGCAGTCGACGCACCAGTGTTTCTTCTCATCAAGCGCCCCCACCCGCCGCCTCCCCTTCCCAAACACCACCTCCACCAGCGCTCCAGCAGCTCCCTCTATTCCACGTCTTTCCCTGTACCCCACGCCAGGGTGTCAGAGCTGTCGAGAGCGGGAAGTGACATCACAAGAATTTGCCAGCAGTCTCGAGGCTCATCATGTCAGCGGCAGCCTGTCTTGTGTCAGGCTTCCCCCAGGCAAGCTGTGATCCAGCCCTCGTCTCTGCACATCAAGACTCGTCGCCGAGGAGGGGAGGGAAGGAGGGAGAGAAAAAATTAACAGAATGTTTTTCCATCTTGTTAACTGACAGCATCGTTTGTTAGAGCGCTGTCTCAGCAAGCGGAGTGTGTGGAAGGGTTTCAGATTGGCAGAGAGAAGAATTGGCAAGTGAAAGCAGGGTGAATTATTGAGTTTGGATGAGGTGTCAGAGCTACTGCGTTGCTTTGCGTGGGTTTCCAGAAAACATCTGAGGTGTGATAGGAGAACAAGCGTGGAGGAGTGCTTGATTAAAAAGCTGCGAAGATCGCGGGGCATCTTAGTTTTGGGCTAGTTTGACTATTTGTGTTTGTATGCCTGTATATGTGTACATACTGTATATAATTACTTCAAGAAAATTGTACAAAAGCTGTCTGCGGCCCAGCCTTATTTCTTCCAGAACTACTTTCTAGTCTGCCAGAGTGAGACACTGCTTCACGAGTCATGGAAAATCTGCTCTATCTCCTGGGTAAATCTCCATCTCCCAGATCTGGCCCTCTGTCAGCTCATTTGGACAGAAAGAAGGGCTGCCTCGGCAAAGAATGCTTTTGATTCTCTTTTCATTTATTTGAACTGATCTGCTGTGATTAAGAGCTCCGTGTCTCATTATTCTCTTTTGGAGAGAAGCGGGGCATTGCTTTTTGCCAAAATATTTGAATGATTAGGGCCCAGGCACGGGCCATGCCAAAGCGACGGGAAGCATTCACTCTGCTTATTAGATTCACTTAAATGCTGTTGTAAATCATCACTGCCAGTGCATGCTGCCAGACCCAGGCTCTAGTTCGAGAAGCTTCCCCTGCCAATGCCAGAGCACAGTGTAGAGCCACTAGAGGCAGCTGAGGCCGTTGGTCTGTGCTGCTGTTTGTTTTAGCTCGGCCTCTTTATACAGCAAAATGGTTGTTTGACCAGTTTTGAATTCATTTCCCAGATGAAAATGCAATTAATCAAGCAGCTGTGAGACGTGGGTGAGTTTGAGTAAGCTGATCCTGTTGAATAGAGGTTGAAACCACCAGACAGCAGCTGGACATGATTTCTGTCTCCGAGTTGTGATTTCTTTAGACGTGAGTAACGATGACTTCAACTTCAAGGCACGGAAACATTTATGAATAGCAGGACGCTGTTGTTTAGCCAATCCAGATCTGTCATTTAAGAAACAATTGCCTGCGTGATTGGGCCTTGACACTGAACAAGTGTGATTAGCACTAGAGTTAAGCCTGAGTGTTATTCTATTGTTCTTTTAAATTTAAGATTGCAGAGTGAGAGAAAAGAGGAAAAAAAAAAAACGGCAGCTTGCTGAGCACTCAAGGAAAAATACTGGCTTTGGTCTTTCAAAATAACCCTGGAAGCTCAATCAGGCCTTCAATTTTGGCGCATTGTCAAGAAGCAAATGCAACAAATCAGAACATATTGTTCCTCAGGGGGTGTAATAAGAGCCTTTGAACCATGAGCTCCACTGCTCTGCCCATGCCCTCTTGGTGACAAACTGACTCCATCACTTTCTTATTCATATCACCCCAGCCTGCCTCTCTCCGCCATCCGTGGTGATATGGCATCCCTGTCTGTCGTTTAGCGACTTCCTTCGCAAATAACATAAAGGATGTGTCATCTGTCTGTCTGCTGAGGTAAAGGTCAGCGTGTGAGGTTGGGAGAAACGTGATGGGGGTTTCCTCGGTCCTGAATGGCCTATAAACACTCACCACTGGCTTTGGCTCCGGCACAGCTTGCTTTTCAATAAATGCTGTGGTGCAAAGGAGGACAAATGAGGATCATGAGGTGTGACTGGGGCTGGGGAGGTGGGGGTAGAAGAGAAGGAAGAGGAGGGAAGGGGACAGGCAATTTAACAGCGGCTGTGACTCAGGAGGAGGGGGGAGATGTATGGCACCCAGCCAGCAGAGCAGTGGAAAACAGTGGTCCAGACTAATGATCCACAGCCTGATCGTTATGGCCCCCACAGAAAAGATGGGCACAAGGCGCAGTTCCCTAGAAATCAATTCCCAGGAAGCACATGAGTACTAGTTGTAAATCATGGCGGTATGGAAGGATGGATGGAAGGCACTGGGGATGAAAGGAGAAGGTGGTTGCGGAAGAGGAGAATGGGGTGAGGGGGAGCTTTCTTGGGTGGATAGATAGAGCATGAAGGGGGAGCTCTTTCGATCATAAACCCTGAAGGCAAAATTACTTGTGCCCTCCACCACCCTCCCCCTCCCCCCCAGTCCCCACCACCCCGACCCAGCAAAAGCAAACCAATGATGTGGCTGTTCCAGCCTCTTGCCCCTCAGCCACCCTTCTGCTTGATGGCTCCATTGGAGGTTGAGACTGAGGTTTAGAAAAGTGTTCTCAAATTGATTTATATCCTTCAGAAGAGCCCCATCAATCCTAATATGAAACTAATGAAATCATAGGGTGTTGAGGGGAGAAGTGTAGGTGTGTGTGTTTCTGTGTGGTTGTGATGCGAGGTAGAAGTCACTTTAGAAACATATCATGATAAAGAAGGCATTGATCAAGGGGAGTCCAATGATGACAAATGCAGCAGCTCTTGAGATAAACAGCCTAAAGCAACAGTAATGTGATTCAGTACCATCAGCCAGCGTGTCCTCGAGGCTGCCTTGAATGAGAGTTGTTGTCTCGTGTGGCTTTCATTTGGTCAATAGTTTTCTGTTTAATCGACGCTTTGTAATAAATGTTTCATTTTACACCCTATTAAAATATTTTAATGGACTACACTGGTGCTCTTGCACGTTTGTCAGGCATAAATTGGGTGTGCAGCGAAATATGTGAACAGAAATTTTCATGTCATCCGACATTACTGGCTCAAAACTTATTTTTAAAATTCAGTTTTTATTCAAAGGAACAGCGTGATAGATTTAGTGACACCTAACGGTCTGAACCGTCTGAATACACCTCGCCTCCACATCCAAGCATGGAGGAAAATTTATGGTGGACACAGCCAGTGTCTGTTTTGTTCATTCTGGGCTACTGTAGAAACACAGCAGTTCAACATGGCGGACGACATGAAAAGAGGAGTATCAGTAAGGTGTAGATAATTTTTAACTGATTATACACTAATCAGAGCATGCATATTGAATATGAATATTATATTCCACTCATTCCTTATCTTACTCACAGGACCTTTAAATGGGAATTCCAGTGTCATATTTTGAGTTATATTAAAAGAAAGAGAAAGTATGAAAATATGGCAACATTGCTGAAAAGTGAGTCTGACTGGGCAAAAAAAAACACGAGTAGTCAGACGGTCAGACGGGATTCAAACAGACCCTGTGGTCTGCCAGACTAATTTGGAAAAAATAAACAAAGAGGAACAGTAAAAGTATTGTCCAAACTGTCGGCTGTAAACATCCATTACAGTTTGCAGATCTATTTCAGCTCAAACTTTGACCTACCGTGCTTCCAGTAGTTCCGTGCGTGCACAGTTTTACTGTGCAGTAATTATTTTAGGTCTAAAACATTTACTTTTGGTTTTAGATTCAAATTAAGTGGTTTACCTAATGCGGATAAGATGCTTATGTGACTTCCCATTTCATTTTATTGATGTTGCCATGTTACCAGATCCCAACATTTACTTTGGTGTGTACAGTTGGATCATAACTGAAAGAAATAATGGCCTTTATGACAAATATAAGACTGTTGTAATGATCCTGAGTTTCCTTGAACCATATAGGCACGTGATTGGGCTGTGCACATGTTCAGAATCTGTGAATAGGCACCATAAATGTGAGTGCTGCTAATGTGCTTGCACAAAATAGCCAGTGTAGACTGCATCTGAGAGCCTCTGTCAAATCTAATAGAGACCATAAGCCGTATACACACATTGCAGGGCGGAAAATAAGCGATGTGATAATTAATCAGGCCACAACTTAATGTTTCATCTCCTCCTGCCTATAAGCTGAGGCTCCTGCTGCTTTTCAGACTGTGGTGGAGCCGTATCAGTTTCAGCAATAACAAATGAAACCGTTCCCATTTTCCTATTTTTTTTTTCCCCTCTCCCACCGTGGTTCTCTTCACTTCATTATGCAGGCAGCCTGACGCTATTTGACAGAATGTGCTATCTGCAACCCCCAGCTGCAGTCCCCCTCTCACTATCATCGCATCGCTGGCAGCTTAACCCCACTGCTGCCTGCCACGGTGAAGCAGGGAAGAAATGATGATGCTGCTGCTGTCTGAAGAGAGAGTGAGGGGAAAGAAAGACAGACCCCAAAGCACCTATGTGGATGTCAATGTTTTGGCATCACAAGTGTTTTGCTGTGTGGCACAGTTTTGGCACAGCTGCCTTTCAGGTGTCTGTAGAATGAACTCTTAACATTTCAAATTATATTATTAGATTTAAAAGGGCCATATTTAATTGACAGAAGCTTTCTACATAGTTTAACTTACAGTTACAGTTTACAAAAATTTTAAAAATTGAACACCTTACATGCCTGGCCTTCACTCAAACTTCATGCTTTTGTTACACAAATGTGTTTTTGCATTGGTACTGAACACTGACTTGGAAATAAATAATGAACTTCAGAATCCTCCAATGCAGCATGAACATAAGCTAAGTGAGATCAGGCTGTGGTTTACATACTAGGCTCTATACCGGAGGCACAGCTGAGTATATACAGTATATGTAGGCTAAATTCATCAGCATTTTGTCTCCCTCACAAACAAATTCCTGTAACAAGACAGCGCCCAGATTAGTCTCTAGAGAGCTGTAAATGAGCTTAATGAAGAAACAAACAAACGTCTTCAAGGGTGAGCCTCAGAATGCTGCAGGTCTGGAATGTGCAGTATATCTAATTTGTAGGTTAATGTCGGTGCAGGCGAATTTATCTGGATTATCCTTCGCTCCAGATAATTAGATGTGCACATGAAGCATTAGGGACAACGTCAACAAAGACCTTGCTTCTGTCTGGCATCTGTAACATTTAGAAATTCATCCGTTCTGTAATTTTATTTCATACGGAGCTTATTTTAGAGTTGTTGTCAATATTTTAACAATGCGCTTATATTGGATTCTGGACGGAGATTGCCATGGTTGGCATGCATATGTTTAATAAAGCGTGTGATATTGTACTGCACATCCTAAATGTATAGACACTTAGACTGTGAAATGTATTTGCTTATCATATGCAAAAATAGCTCTAACGATGCATGATGTCGGATCATGGCAATTGCACTGACTGGTGCATTGTGGGTAGTGGCATAATGAGTATGGCCTGAGATTTACCAGTGACAGGTCCTCATTCCCTGGACTTGGCTCTGGTCTGTCTCTCCCTATGCGTGTTAACTGTCAGGTGTTGAGAGCCAGACTGTCGTTGAAGTTTTTTTTTTTTTTTTTCCCGTGCTGTCTGCTTTTGATTTCTTTTCCCAGAGGTGTTTAAAAAAGCAGCTCGATTGTTAGTGACAATCAGCCGCTCTGGCCCTTTTGGGCAGAAGGTTTGATTTAATCGTGAGGCTGTCATTTATTATTCTGGAGCGGCAGCCGCCCCTGTGAGGCCTGGGCCTGATCAAGCGCCTCGGAGCTGTCCCCAAGATCTCACTCTTTTCCCTTTTTCCCCCCGTTATGTCTAAATCCTCAATACAAATCGCAGTGTTTCGGCTCTCCCAGTGGGGCCTATTACTGCCTGTGGGGCATTAAAGATCATTAATAGTGCTGTCAGAGACAGAGAGGGAGAAAGGGAGCGAAGAGGGGGGGAGAGCAGGGAGCGGCAGTGAGTTGCTTAGCTGCTCATAAATGGGAAATTAATACATCTGCTTCATTAATGCTGCCTCGTGTTTGATGTTTGTTAGCTGGCAACTTTAATGATGTAGGTTTGAGCCGACGGGGCGCTTGACTAAATTTGATTCCTCCAATTAAGTAGTCAGGCTTCTTTTCTTTTGGGAAAATGGTTAGAAAGGAAAAACTGCTGCCTAATTATGGACTCCAAACCTTCAGTTTTGTGACTCCTGCTCTTTTTTTCCCCTCCCTCCCTCCGTTTTTTCTCTATTTCTATCAATCCTCCTCTGTCAGCGACTGATTGCAGCGACACGTTCATCAGCAGTACCCTGCACTATGTTGTTTACTGTTCACTAATCAAGGGGAAATATTTTAATCAGCGCCTCCAACTTTCTTAATCATTAACATTCTCAAAAGCTGTATGTTAATTGATATAAGTGCAAGGTGATGATAGTCAGTCTTAAGTGCAAATGATTAAATTACCACTATCAAGGTTCCAGACAAGAGAAACTGCATCTTAATCGCAGCCTTGGATATCGAACACACAGGAAACATAAAAGCCTGTGAAAGCTTTTTCTTATGCATGAATTCCACCCGACCATACATAAAACAAAAACCACTCACAGCCCATCAAAAGAAGACAGTTTAAAGCAAAAAAATATGAAATATTGGAGAAAACCACATTCATCCTGCTGACTTGAGACTCGAAATGAGATCATTCTTTCAAGTATTTGTACTTGAAGGAGTTCAGAGAAAGAAAGCAGCCCCATTATGTAAAAATAAGACTATAAAACATATCTGTGCATTGTTCACAAGTCATTTGCAACATACTGTATATGGAAGAGGTTACCAAGCCATTAAATAGAATGAACAACCGATGATTCGGATGATGAAAAAACTAATTGTCCAGCTGTAATCTATAAACAGTCAAACAAAACAACACCAACCCCCTTTAAAACAGCAGATTAATACGCTGTATTTACATATGATTAATACATGGACTAGCTGCTGGGTGAGGAGGGATAACAATGTGTTTTTACAGACGCCCATTATTTCCATCAGCCTCCTCTTTAAATTTGTCCAGCACTGTAGAAGATAATGATGCGATGAAACGGTTAATCTTCACCTCTGCTTTTAAACATACCATATTCATATAAACATGCACTATATTCTTCAGCATAACTCACTAGTGATCTAGTCCTAAGGTTTGAAAGATCCTCATTTCATGCATGCTTGGGCCCAAGATTGATTTAGGGATGTGAAGTTCTGTGGTTGGTCCCGCTTTTATCTGCCTCAGATACCAGTTCAGCCTTAAATATGTAAAAATTAATATTCAGCAAATGTATTATATGAAGGAATGTCTGCTTTACATTTCTCAGCTTTCAATAGTCTATCTTAGGAAATATAGATATTAAAACACTAGATTATACATTAATAGTGATCGTAAGATCAGATCTTCTTTAAGTTTTCAAATATTTCTTAATTTGCAGTAATATTCTTTTAGTTTTGGGAGTATAATTCCAGGTAGATGCATGACAGTTAAGTTATGTCGAAGACCTGCATGACCTGATTGCATCATGCTATAAATAGACCTGCAGATCATTTCTGCTGCTGTCTCCCCAAATCCTCCCAACACCCATCCCAATCTCCCAGATCCTTCTATTTACCCCACCTGATTCCTTCCACTGACAGCCATGACATAATAATAGTAAACCTAATAAGATGATATGTGTAACTTTCCAACATCCTTCAATTTATCCACACATAAACCTCTCTTAATACATATATACATGAAACACAGACAGCCATTGACCAATACACCGGTAGTCTTCATCGAAATAATAGTTGAACAATAGTGCAATGTAAAAATAGTGACAAAGAAGTTGGTATCAACATAAAATGTAGCAGGTGATGTTAACATCTGAAGGAAAACAAAGGTGTTGAATTTTAATTATTACAAATGTGGGTTAAACCATGTTCAGTGTCTAAAGTTGTCAGTTTTAAAGGAGATAAGACATTCAGTCATTTGAGCCACAATTTTTTAGTAACTGGAGACAACCAGCAGAGCTCCAAAGTGTCCAAACTGCTGCAGCATTAGTAAAAATGAAGTAAATTACTAAAGAAAACATATCCTAAAACACCCAGATAATTAATGACTGATGCATACATGTATAAATGTAGTATACAATTATTTAGACTGTGACTCACTTTCTAATGGATTTTAAATTAAACATCGACTAAATGCACGTAGCTCTCAGGGTATTCATATTTTTCGACTTAATCCATATGAATGTAAACACCTTTAACTTAAAGCTGAAAGGCCATGTCATTGTTTTGTTGCAAATGCAGTGTGCTGAAGTCCAAAGAACACACATTAGTTGTCCAGTGTGTCAGATTTAGGAGCCTCTATTTATAGTATATGGCAGCATTATAATATAATATCCAATATCCATGCACTACCATGTTTAAACATTCTGTGAAATTTGTGTTCAGCAAACATTTGGGGTTTGGTATCCTGTCTACCAATAGTTCACAGCATTACTACCGGTTATCTTCTGCTTTACTGGCCAGTTTATCTCCTTGATGGTATGTTTTGAGAGACAGATGGTGGTGACACCTCCAACCACAGAGCAACGACCCGCTCATGTTAAGACTACTGTCAACCCATTTGACCATATTCTCTGTTCTTTTGAATAATTCAGTACATCAATACTCGCAGTCTGTGCTCTATAGGAGCGTGTTGGCTTGGGGCAAGGTATATGCAGGTTGGCAAGCAAGGGGAGAGCATTAGAGGACTGGGCCTCGGGCTCTACAGACCTGGGACTAATGATAATAGTCGCTCTTGAACAACCGGCAAACTAAGCACTTTATTCTCTCTCCCCCTGCTTTTCCCTCTGATCCTTTCACGCACCTGGCCAATCCTCTGCTTTGGGTAACAAAGGTGAAATGTAGCTGAATCAAAATATATGCAAACGAACCGGTGCTCTGAGCATTGAATCTTTATTGTAGGAATGTAATGGCTGTACTGGAGCAGAGTTAATGAAACTGTGCAATGACTGTATAATATGTGAGATTATTATGAATCCTGGTCGGCTCTAAAGGATTCGATGATATGAACTGATGTTGGTCAGTGATTATTTTACTGAGCCACACAGAAAACTGCCACAGTAAACACCAGCGTACAATGCAGTGACTTAATAAAGCTCTGGAAACAGCCTCAGTGCCTCTTGGCAGAGATTGTAAAATCATTGATTTCCAATGAAAGAATTCTTCTGCAAGCAAACTTTTCATTTTGTGTTTTGTTGGGCTGAGGTAGAGAACACTATCCCTGATGCTGCGGTCACTGATCATGAAGTGGCTACCATAAACAGCCAATGACATTAACCTACATAAAGAGAAAACGTTGGTGGCGATGGGGTGTTCACTTATAGATTTCTGCTCTTAGTTTTTTCCTTGCCAGGAAAGGTAAGGGTGGATGAAACCTGATAGCACAGTATACCTTCATTCAGTATACATGTTACATGAATATTACCTTGCATATTATTAGTTGTTTTGGTAGTACCCAGTGCGACACATGTGGTATAAAAGGAAGCAGTACAAACCCGTTAAAACCGTGATTTCTTGCTGATGCATAACCAACATCTATTATCAATGTAAATGAGCCGCCAACTTTCCTATTTAAATGGGAACAAAGTGGAAAGTGCGCTTGCAGGCATGCTGAGGGAAGACGAAGGGAGCAAAGAGGGAAATGAGAGCTGCACACAAACAAGCCATTATTAAACACATTTCTTCTTTAAGCTGCTTTCTGAAGAGCTTCAGGCCTAGAGCATTTTAACTTGCCAAAAACAAGCTCTCTTTTTTTTGTGCTTTGAAATCAGGAGGTAAGATCAACGTGGGATAAAAAGCTCAACACACAGGAAAGCAGAAGGACGCTTTATTTGTTTACCGTGCGGCAGGCCGAGGGCGATAGTCAGACTTCTCTTCATCCACAGGAGAGCTCCTGCTTGGCGGCAGCGCCGATGCAGCACATTGCCTCCCACCAGCATCGCACACAGCGCCATCTGCTAGGACCTGTTGGCTTGTTTGTTTTCCAGAGCAAACAGCAAATCACTTCTTTCCTGTTCCTGCTTTTTACCATATGCCACTGCCTGTGTATCAGAGCGAGGCATGTATATTAATGAAGTTAATCAAAGACGCGCACACAACCACATCTGCCAGGGGAATTTTCAAATGATCGCACCCGCTGGTTGATTCATCACGCCACTACACTCCCCTGTCACTGTGGCCACCTTTCGATGTTGGTGAGACAGTTATAAACTGCACTCATCTGTATAAAATGTTTGGACTGAAGCAGAAATGACTATCTAATCCTGAAAGTAGGATTAGAGCTGAGAATCCTTGTGCTTGTATTTAAATGATGTGAATTAGTCTTATATGTCTTTTATGTTGTGTTTTATGACTTATTGCCACTGAGTGTTGTGTGTAATCATACTGTGCTTGGAAGGTTAGCCAATTAGCTTGCTACATTTAGATTGTAAACACAGCTGCATATGTAAACACGTGTTCACAATGATCTGTGTCACAACAACAGGTACTGCAAAGCAATTCAGCTAATGCAGATGACATTAGAAAGACGTCGCGAGTCTTTCTCCTGGTGTACTGCAGTGTTTGAAGAAACCCTGAGATCTCTGTGTCATTGCAATTAGTGGCTACGTTAAACAGCGGGAACAACACAGCTAAGCGACGTACCCCTGTACAGATGGCAAATTATCCTGCCGACAAGCCACTGAAACCCTCAGAGCCTGTCAGGTACACATGGTGGGCTGTTGTTTCAAAGGCATTGACCTAACTTTGTGTATAGTGAAAGATTACCTCCATTGCTTCACAGGGTGGGTATTTATTCACACGGAACCAATTGCTGCCGTGTTTATTTAGTGATTCTCCTGTGAATCTTGCTGTTTTTCAAGGGGATGGTGCAGTAGATACATGTATGGACCTGAGTCCTGCTAATCTGAACATATCTAACATTAGAAAGTGTTCCATTAACTCTAAACTTCATTGACTAAAAAAAAATGTAATGAATTAAAACTTATTTGTATGAAGTTTTTTTTTACATTGGTTATGAAACACTCTTGAGGCTTCAAAGGTTGCAGTCCACAATTTTCGTCCTTCACTGATCAATGCCAGCAAAATGGATTACAATGGTGGAAAATGACAAGCAAGTATAAATTTACCGTGACCTCCAAGTTGCAGAAAAAAAGGTTTAAAAGCATAAAGCATGGAAATTTGTCAGCCTGTCCGCATCCATTGTTTCTTCACTGAATTAGGCATATCTACACACATGTTTTTGTCTACATGTTCCACCAGCATCACACTATAGACTCCAGCACTCGAGTCCATACTGTGCTTGTTTTTTATCCCAGTCCTCCAGTGGCTCAGGCCACAAGCGGCTCTTGTTGCCTCAGTCTCTTTGCTAAAGTGAATTGAACGCTGTCTAGAGCTCGGGCAGTGCACAGTGTCACATTATCATCTCGCTCCATCAGATTATTGGAAATGGCATTACCGATGGCTTGTTCGAGTGTTACATCAAACACAATTTTCCAGCATAGAGCTACACTTGTCATCAGCTGCATCAGTGTCATTGTAAGGATCTGAGCTGCCACTACCGCCATGTTCTGTTTCTGCACTGAATATAACCCTAATCTCTAAAACAAGACTTGTTTTATTCTTTTTATATTCATCATTGGCACCATACTACAAACAGGCTAAACCTGAAACATAAGAATTCAAATGAGTTATGACAAAATTAGAAACAAAGAGTCCTTAAAAAGGAAATGTCATTTAGAATTCACAATAGCAACAAAAGCTATTCTAGAAGTTTTTTGGACAGATTTTAATTATCAGTCTTAGTCATGAAAAGAGGCTTGTTCCTCAAATTACTAATTGAAACTGACAGTGCAAAAGACAACTGTTCCTTTCAGAGTCTATTAAGTCCTATTCACTCTCACTTCACTAAGTACTGTGTGTCAATATTACTATACGACTGCACTGCGTGTGTTGATTTGTTCCTACTTAGTGCATAATTACACTTGTGGGTTTGCTGAGAGGAACTTAATTTGATTGTTCTGCCTGTCACTCAGTATGAAAAAAGACAAATATGAAATGACGTGTTTGAGGTTGTTTGATTATTGGCTTCGGTTGGACATAATTGAGGACATATTTTTCTGAAACTCAGCGTTGTGGCTTTCGGGCCCTACCTTGCCAACTTTTCAACCACAATGTTACTGTAATGCATCTTTAATACATCTCTGCGCAAGTGGTTAGCTTTGTTTTGGACAGTGTTTTGTTTTCATGCGGCATCTGTTTTTTTCCTGAGGTATCTGACAAGGCTTTCCTGTCGTGTCTGCTCCAATAAAGTCTGCTCAAACACAGACATGGATTCCAAGGGCTTATGGGCCAGCGCTGGACCCACGTGTCTGTGCCTCAGGCTGTGTCATGCATGATTGCCTACATGATGCCTACAGGAGGTTTGGAAAGAAGAGGCATCAAAACACAGTACAACAATCTGGCAAGGCTTAACCCCACACCTAGGGAGATCTGAGGCATGAGAGGAAGAACGCTCTGTCTGTCTCGAGGTCTCCTCCTAGGTCCTTGCTGATGAGTCAGTCGAAACGTTGGCAGGTTTCCAGGAACCAATTTTACCACCCCTCAAGCCCCCAAAAAACACAAACTGATCTCCTCCCACCACCGCCAAGGTTGGCTCTGGGCAGCAGTCTAGCTGAAGGCAATGCCCTGATCAAGCATGGTAGTGGTCTAACATCCCCCGCTCAGACAGGGATATACTGTAGGCTATACACTGCAGTCTGGGAGCCACTGACCTTTTGTTAACTTGACTGATGGGTTTATACTTTCTCGACACAATATAATTGCTGACAACTCCATCGGATATACTCAGAAACATGGCAGACAAGTGTTTTTCTTTGCTCAAAGTTGCTTAGAGTATACTTAGTGTTTGACAAGTGTAGCAACATGTAGGTGTGCAGACATCGATCTCGAGATTTTTCCGCCCCACTGGGTTTGACTGGGATTTTATTTAAAACCTGTCTTCTTGTCTTATCACTCATACTATTCTCGTCCATTTTAAGGAGACAGTTATACACGCAGTGCGCAGTGCACCTTTTGCTTAAATGGCATTCCTCCACAGTCTGACCCATATGAGCCAACCCACTTGATGGAAAGCCCCGTAGGCTGTCAGAGGGATACAGATAGCATCACCCCACACCCTTGCCCTCATGCCATCACCCCAGTGCTAACCTCCGCCTCCGTGGCCTACAATCTCTGCCCGGATGTCTGCTGCTGCTCCGCATTGCTGCAGGCGAGGACACTTGGCAAATAAGCCTGCATGGTGAAACCCGAGGCCAGGGGTCACTACGAGCCAGTCCAGAAGGCATGTATGACACCCCCACTGTCAAGACCCCTGTAGCATTTGGTTTTCGCCACATTACCAACTCTGGCCATGAAGGGCAGATAGCATCGATAGATAATGCGATTTGTATTTTATAATCTGTATTTCTGTTGGAAAATAAAAGTTTGAATGCTGCAACTTTGAAATTAACAAATATACAACAAAGGAGTTGATACATATTTTATTCTCTTCCTGTCAGTGGGAGCTGAATGCTTCTTTGTGTTTTCTTCCTAACATTGAGGCAGTCATTGCGAACACGCTGTACATGATAGTCACAAAGTGATTTCAGTCTCTAGCAGCATGCGCTAAATTATTTCAGTGGCTGCTATCTTTTTAAAAAAGTGAAAAATAGGAAGTCAGTCTAACTCACCAAATTTCTCGACAGTCAAAATGAAATTTTCTCAGCAGGTTCTTCTCGCTGACTGACGCACACGCAGCCTGTATGTTTCTACACTGTGAGTTTTAGAAATTGTTGTGCGTTATCAACGTGCAATGCTTTTGGTTTACAACCTGCTCCAGTCTTTTATAAGCATATTGTTTCAGGAAATTAACTTGAGGCTCTTTTTAACACCGTGGTAAAGGCTCATTAAACAACCCAGATGGTGCTTTCTAGTGGCATTCTAATAATAGCGCAGTGTTTTAGTTATGATCACCCCGAAGGCCTCTGCGCCTCTTCGGCACATCTTCCCTCTGTCACACACACTCATGCTCACACCCTCTGCCCCTGCTTTGACAGACTGAGCGAAACAATAACCACGTGCCAGCTGATGCATGATCCATGGGTTTGACCTGCTGACCCCAACACACATTGTTACAGCCTGTTTACATTGTGCAAATTGACAAATGTTTTCATGGGGGCCTTTTAACTGGCTCCCAACGAGTTTCTGACATGCTCGCTTCATCATCTTCCTCTCCCTTTTCTCACTTCCTCTGCGACGAGTTCATCCTTCCTTAAGATTAGTAGTTGGCTGGAGATCGCATGGAAGGACTGCGGATGAAGAAGAGAAGGAAATGCAGGCGGTAGAATGAGCGCATTTGTATTCTGGTCTGTTCTTAGACATTAGGAGGGCATCAAGGTGCAAATATGAGTCAGACAGCTCTCATAATGAAAGAATCGAGACGCATTATGAAATAAGTGGAAGTGACCAATGAAGAGAGACGCGGCACTAGCTGCTTTGAATTCCAATTACGGAGACCGATGGAGAGATAGGTGCCTTTTAATGTCTCTTGAGGTGTTATGGGGCTCGGATATGGAGACCGAGCCTCACATAAGGTCAGTGTGGCAGAGGTTGGCAGGTCATAGAAAATAGACTCAGGCCTCTCCACTCCATCAAAATGAGGAGATGAACCTGCCACTCCTCAAATAGATGAATACATACCTATTCAGCTATTCCCCCTTTTTTCTCAGTCGTGAGATGTCTGCAGTTTCTCCACAGAGGGGTGGCAGGGGTGATAGGGAGTGGCAAGGACCACTATTGAGAAGAGTGGATTATCTCATGAAGGGAAATCAATTAGAACGTTACGGTGGACTGTGAACATTTATCCATTTAGCTTGACCACTATTGAATTTCCATGATGGGCTTTGACTGTTCAGAGGGAGAGATCAGAGTTAATGGCGATTGTTCTGCACTCCTCCAAATGTATTATCTGCCTTATTCAATGAGAGACACTTCATCAAACCAGAGAGAGCCCTGCGGCCTATTGATAGATGGGCTTTGTGTGGGGTTTGAAGAAAAAAAGATGAGGCATGGGGGTTGAAGGCTGAGGGGAGAAATGGGAGGGAGTGTGGGGTTTTGAGGGAGGGAGGGAGGTGGTGATGGGGGGGTGTCACAGATGTCCAGCCCTTTGAAAGAAAATTAAACAAGTACCTCATTAGCCAACGCTCCAGTGCTCCCTGGAGGTGGCCACTGAGCCAGGCTTTTTAATGAGCTGGGAACTTAAATGCTGCCAAAGTTTACCCCGGCCTTGCCTTTCTCTGTTAGGCCACTGGGAAGAGCCGTGCCCTCCCCCTTCGCCCCTGGTCTCCTTCACCCCCCACCTCACCCCGGCCCTCCTCTTCCATTGAGGGCCGCTCATGCAGAGGAGAGAGAGGCACCACGCTGATTCCCTGCCTTTCAGCTCCGGAGAGGGGATAATGCTGTTTTTGTACCACGCATCCAGAGGAATTATGTGCGCTAATTTGATTAGGGGAAGATTTGATTAACTGGAAAATGAGGGCTTTGCTTAGACTTTCACACGCTTAATTTATCCCTTGCAAAGCAGACGCAACATTGTGTCATGAAACTCAGAAGGCATATGAGAAGCCCATTCACCAGCTAGATGGCCCTTTCAGTCTCAACAATATCTAGGACTGCCACGGTTCAAATTTGGATAATCAGTTTAGAGCTTTTTGCCTGGCCTCAGAATACAAATTGCATTTGGCATTAACAGTGAAAAGGTTCAAAGGATAATGAGGTTAATGTAGCAGGGAATTGAGCTAAGGCAGAAAAATTTCAGAAGAAAATGCAAAAACTAGTGGCGTTGTTGCATGCGTTGGATGTGAGGGTTATTTTCCCTTTCTGTGATTAATGTTTGCTCTGTGGTTGCTAGGATATTATGATGTATTGGTGGCAAATGTCAATCAAAGATACAGTATGTCAAACACAGTGTAGAAATATTAGAAACTGTAGCAGTGTTTAACACATATGCACTGCATGTGCATTTACATTTCTGTGCAGAGTGAAAGGACCATTATTCTACAATGCTTTGAATTCATTCAGTGGTTTTTGCTTGTCTCTATGATCCCTTTGTATACTCTGGAATGGCCACAGGGACTGAAGGAGCTGGATGCTTTGTTTTTGCTCCTTTTAACATGCAGCCATGAAGGTCATATTACTGCGCGGTGATGATTACATTTGAATGAAAAGCGACTTCTTCTGGGAGAGAGAAGAAAAAAGAGCCACAGGCGGGCTTGATCTTTTTTCTGATCTAAAACCCTACACTGAGTGACCTTCCCCCCTGTCTGGCTAGATCTGCGGTTGGCGGTTCTCTATTTTAAACAAATAGCTCTTTTATTTTACACAGGGATTGCCTGGATTACCTTTTAATAAGGGCTTAGCCACTCTCAGCACAACATCTCAGGCCCAGTGCGGGGCTGGCCGGCACTAGCCCAGCCCATAATTATCCAGAGCAAACTAAAGGCCCACGTTCCTTCAAGAGCCCATGTGAGCTGTCTGTCTGATATTTTTTTTTTCCCCCTCTTGTTTTTGTCATCTGTCACACCACCATTGTGGAAGCTTTGAATTGGAACTCTGTGGAAGCCAAGAATTTATCTTTTAAAACAAAAAAAGAGCAGAGATGAGAGAGAGGGAGAGAGAGAGAGAGAGGGAGGCGGATGGGGAGCAAGAGAGGGATGGAAAGAGAAATGTGGAAACTCAGACAGATGAGCTGTCTCCTGTTGGACTTCACTCCATCTTCCCCATCTGTTCACCCCAGTTTTAATTAAATCTACTGAGATGAGGATTTTTCCCTCTCGTGCCACCTATTTCCCTCCTCGTTCCCCTCACGCTGCTTCGATCCCATGCTGTACTTGAGTGCAGGTGGGTTGATGCCAACGTCCACTCATCTCCCCACCTCGCTGCCAGCTGCTAATGAGAGTGAGCCAGGGTGGCGCGAGGACGTTGCCAGCTATTATGAGCTGTTAATGAGGAGCATTCGAGAAAGGCCCTGGCCTAGGCCTGCTGCCATCAGCTACTGCAGCCTTTATCTCCTGCACACAGACACACGTACTGTACACATACAAACATAGACAATTTTGTTACATATGCATGCGTTCAGTCTGCAAGCAATGAAATTATTTTTCTGGGTAAATTAATGAATGAATGGTTTTTTGACACCTCCAGAGACAGTGTACATACACACCTCAGTGCATAACACAAAGCAGCATATTTTAATGAGCTATTTCCCAGGTGATGTGCTCATGTTTGGTTGGCTAACCTCACACAACCTCATGCAGGAGTCTTCTGTTCTTTGCTATTGACACGTTCCTGGCAGCCTACTCTCCTATTACCATAATGGCCTTCACATCTAGTTCAGTTCTCCGGGCCAACCCCCTGTCAGCCATCGCTGTGCACTTCACCTGCTCTTGGCTAGGAAAGAGGTTTCCACTGAACCTGTTGGCCGTGTGACTGAAAGGGCAGGTTGTGGCAACGCTGTGAGCACATTCTCTCCTTCCAGGTTGGCACGCGCCCCTAAAGCCTGAGCCTGCTCTGGTGGCTAACAGCAAAGCCGTAACTCCCAGCCGATCGAAAACACAAATCTTCAGTGAAGGAGCCCTCCTCCTTCTTTGGTGTAGTTAGTTCTGCTCACTTTAATCCCACCAATGTGTTCTGTCACTTCACTTTGCTTTAGGACTTCAGGAACTGTAAAGACTAATAATTTAAAGTAATAGTATTAGTTTAGTTTAAGGATGCTTGCTTTTGCTCTGCATTTTTATTTCTGCCAATATCAAATAACGTAGCTTTTATCCGATAGAGTTTGCCCCTTCAGTCACTCCGAACAAGTGCAAACAAACATCTCTTGGCCTTGTGCTTTCCAATTCACTTCACTGCCTCGCTCTCCTATTGATATTAGATTTTCTTGTCTCTTCTTGCCTCTCTGTTACTTCACCTTTTACTGCCTTCTTCTCATGCTCTCTGTCTTTGTTTCACCAGCCTACGCCAAAAACAGCCCTCGCGCCGAGGCCTGACGCTCACTTAGCGCTGGAGTTCCCAGCACTTTGTTTGTTTTAGCACCACCTTGGGGTAAAAAACAATCACATCACACCTATGAAGCTGAGGACACACTTTTTTTTTTTACGCTGGTTGAGAAAGCAAATGTTGTTACATTATGTTGTGTTAAAGCTGCAAATCTTCAGTCCAGCGTCACTCCGCTGTAATTCTTTCGTTTTCTGAGTGATTCATTGAACTCTGGTATCATGAGGATTAAGACACCAGACTTGAACCTAATCCTTGTCCGTGTCTGGCTGTAAAACTTGTTGCATGCCATTCTAGAGTTGGGCGATATGTCAAAATTTTCCAACTGGCTGCCATCAGCGCAACAACCGCCAGCTGCCAATATATTTACGCAATAATAAATGTTCTGACTCCAAATCCACCTCTTGACCTCATCATATCGTATGTGAATATGCCTCATTGTGGGTAATACACTGTGCATTTTTGTTTTGGCTGCACTCGCTTCATTAATATTCTAGAAATCCTGTTCAAAATGTTATAAACGTTTTCCTGGAGCTTAGCTTGACAATTCAAATTTGATGTCTTTTACTACTTTTGGATCTTTAGTTGAAATTCAAACAGTGTCCCGCGGGTTTGAACAATACTAGGCTGCACCATGTGAATTTGAATGGATGTAACTGTCAAAAGGTCTGAAGGTTATTTAAGCACATGTGGTCTTTTTTTCTTCTTTTCTTTTTCTGCTAAAAAATCTTTCACCACTTGGCAAATAACCACAGGAACAGCACATCTGTACTTCGGAATTGCAATAAAGTAATTAAAGCCTATTTGTGCCTATCTGGTACAGGCTGCAAGCAGCATTCTTGTCACAACTGTTATGTCAGTTGGCGGCAAAGCTGATTTTTCCATGGTGGTGATTAATATCAAGTCTGACACGACAGGGGGAGAGATACTTCACTGCAGTGACAATAAAACAAGTGTTTTCATCATTCCACAGACAGGCGCCCAGGGCCAAACAGCTTGCATGTCACATGATCACAACAGCCAGATTATTGGCTGTGGGTGCCATAGTTCTCTCAGTAAACTCTACACTTGAGCAAAGTGTTGGGGTTGTAGTATATAATTAAGATGTTGACAGAAATAAGTGCTCGTCTTGTTAGTTTCAGACATGAACTGACAAGGAATGCAACAATTTACTCTTTGTATTTCAGCCTTTTTTTTTTTTCAGGGAAACGGCAATAGCACGGTGTTGGTCTGAAATAAAAGACAAGTGGACGACCGCGCTAATGCTATCACTGCACGCATAACACTAGCTCTAGTTGCAGGGCAGGATCTGCTGTGTTTGCACAAAGGATGTGTTAAAACTCTGAGCTCCTGGGCTTTTTTTTTTTTTACCTTTAGCTGAATAGAAAGTTAAAGCCAACACTTTTTCATATCAAGGGAAACACTCCATGTTTACAGGCATTGGACTGTCAAGGCCTTTCCACTTTTCTCTCTCAGTGTCACTTTTAAGAGCTTTTTCTGTGAGAATAAGGGCTCTTGAATATAAGCATCAGTCCTCTTTTGATGAATGGTTTCTTTTTTTTTTTCCTCAGAAGGGTTTCTTATTTACCTCTGGGACATGTCTACATGTCCAACAGCGAAAGAAAAAAGTGAGGAAGGAGTATGCAAATATCATTATTCAGCGAGGGTGGAAATTAAAATAATGTAAACAGTGTCTGTGAGTGTGAAAACACTGGGCTGTTCCAACATGGTTAGCCAGTTTACATTTGTTTGCCTGTGGGCTTGCATTTTCAACAAATCTAGCACACATTGTTTGATGTGTTTGGTTTCCACACTGCAAAAAAAGCTAAGGACCATTTGAATTCTGACATTCCACATAACTCCGCTGTTCGTGCCCCACAAGTCTTCTTTCACTCACTGCTTTTGTGCTTTTCTGGGAGTTTCTATTTTTTTTCTCCTCTGGTGTCCTTTTCAAAGTGGATAATTGACAACAACAGCGGCATGAAGTCCAAACCGAGGCTCATTCCAGCTTCAAAGCTTCCTCACGTCCAAGGAGCTCAGACTTAAAGCCCCTGCGCTGTGTCTAGGCAGCTTCAATTCCTTTCACACACGTTGGGAATCATTGATTCTTTAGTCGATTGTTCTAGTCTAGTCATTGGGAAAAGCCTTGCCTGTTCCGTCAGTGGTGGTGTGTGCAGCTGTGAGTCTGTGTGTATCTGTGTGTGTGTGTGTTCCTCTGTGTAAATGAGTTCCAGCTAGATTTAGTGGAGGGTTTTAGTTCTAGGCAAGGCTGAGCCCATGGCACAGCCAGAACAGGTTGAGTTTCAAAGGGGCTTATCAGGGGAATTAGGCAAGCCTTTGGAGTTTGAGCATAGCCTAATTCCTGGTGACCTTTCCCTGGCTCTGGTTTGACTTTTTGTGGTGATCAGCAAGTGCTCTAACAAGCTTTTCCGTCTGTGTGGCTGGGGATTACTGTGGAACAGCCGTGCCCTCCCCTGCACTCACAAGAAGCCATCTGTGTTGGAGGGAGAGAGAGAGTAGGTGAGAGAGAGAGAGAGAGAGAGAGAGAGGGAGAGTGAGGGAGCGAGAGTGAGCAGAAGTAGGCAATAGCCTGAAGGGGCATTGTCATGCCTGTCTGTGTGTTGGTGAGGATTCTGCGCTTGTCAGAGTCTCCTTTTGTGACAAATTGGTATGTTTTGTTCTGCCATTTTAAACTGCCAGACACTGACAAGCCTTTCAGCCCATTATTCAAGCATTTATGGACATTTGAATTATTTTTCCTTCTCCAAAGGGGACTCTCTTACTTTATTTTATTTTTTCTGGAATATCGCCTTGATATTCATTACACCTTCTCTTCAGCACAGCGACTAGGATTATCATAACTTACATAAAGGGCTTAAGGTGTCTGAGGTAAGTGTACGCTTTATTTCATCATTATTTTTGAATCACCTTTCATTGGACCTGATGGAAATACTTTGGCTTGTATGAGGCAAGCATCAGGTGCATCAATCTTTCCCTGACGGCTTTCTGAATCTCGTGTTTATTAACACCCGGCTCTTTATTCAACATCATTATTAAATAAGTATTTTAATGCCTGTTGTTCTGAAGCAGATGAGTATACGTACAGAGGAAGCATATGGTTTAATCAGGCTTTATGTCTCCTTTTTGTGTTTCAATACAACAATATGCAAATGAGATGTTATGTCATCTGATTGCATTCATTATACTTCCACAGATGATCTTTGTTCAGAAGCCCCTGCTGTGTTAACAATTGAATTGATTGCATTTAATCAGAGCACTTCTGAATTAATTATGGAAACAGAGAATGTCACATCACTTGTAATTAAACAGCTAGATAGCTTGTTGACTAAATGAAAGAGATAGCAATGCTTATTTTACTCATTATACTAGTATGTGGAATATTCAAGTATATCAGTGCTTCTCTGTAGGTCATGTGTAATTGCGAGCTTCGAGAAAGTTGACCGTCAGTCTGCTTTTTCTGAGCTTCTTATTGAACCCAAACAGAGAGCCGTCAGCTGTTGCACAGGTGTTCTGTTTTGTGTGGTGCAGAAGTTGGATTAATTAATTTACTTTACCCACTATTCCCATTTAGTGATGTGCATTGTTGCCTTTATTGTAGTTTTTTATCCAAACTTTTGATGTCTCTATTGTCTATTGTCAGTTAACTGGAATATTGTATTCATCCATATGAAAACAATATACACATATGTTTTCTGAATTGGGTTTGGTGAATCAGTGTCCCAAAGTTGGGTAGAGAAGAAGCAAACCAGACGCCGCTAAAACTACAAAAATGAATGGATGATTGGTATTTAAAGGTCCAGTGTTCAAGACTGTAACGGGATTTACTGGTAAAATATGGAATGGAATGTTCATAAGAAAGTTTTTATTAGTGTATAACTATATGAAAATAACAACAGAAATAATAATAATACACAAAATGATCTCCGGATAGGGACTTTTGTGTTTTTCACGTGGTTTGTTGCAACCTGCAGCCTCAGTGCTAGATGCCACTAAGTTCTACATGCTGGACCTTTATTAAGTCAAAGGCCATGTCTAGGGCCAGTGTCCATTGTGGGCCACTGTAGAAATATGGCAGTAAATTATAAAAGGCTCATTCAAAGGTAACAAAAACAGCAATTCTTAACATGATTATACACTAATGAAAGAATACTTGTGAATATAATATAATTTGTAAATAGAGCCCCCTAAATTTTAAATCTTACACACTAGACCTTTAAAAAAAATTAGTCTAGACTTAAACTGTCTTTCGTTGGTCTTTGGTGAATTAGTATCTGCCCCATACTGTACATGTGTGTCACCTGATAGCCCGGCCAGAGCAAACTGAACAATCCAGAGCTGCTGGTGTATCCCTTTAAGAAACCTGCATGGGTACAGGGGTGGGGAGTGCCTCATCATCATCATGCAGGAGTCATCTGGGTAGCCTCTCCTCCCTCTCTACTGCATTATCATAAAAAGTGATTTAGGACTGATTGATGCAAATGGCCCTCTGTTCTTTTCTATCATTAACGGGCCCTTCGCCGTGGCCACAGGCGGTGATTAAAGCTGTCATTTCCAGCTACTCATTAAAGGAGCGCACCAGGCCATGGGAGGGATTCGGCGAGGGCTGGAGAGGAAGAGAGAGAGAGAGAGAGGGAGGGAAGGAGGGAGACAGAGTAAAGGAGGAGGAGGAATGGGGCATTTTTCTTCCTGAAGAAGTGCTGTCTTTTGAAACTACCTTTAAAAAAAAAAAAAAAAAAAACAGGCCCATGCAGTATTTTCATAATTGTTGTATTCCCCCAAGTCTGGCTTAGACAGAGGGAAAAATCTGTGGTCAGAATCCATTATAATAGCATCTTTTATGATTCCCCAAATGCTTTTTTAGTTTAGGCTGCCAGTGGGGTTGCTTATGAAAAAAGCAAGCAATAACAAGCGACAGTAGGGTTCAAATCGAAGTCACTTTACAGTTTGTATTAATTTTCACATTTTGTGTGGAACTAGGAAAAAGTTATGACGCACATAGACAGTAAAAAAATCAATACGACTCTGTTTAATATTTCTCTTTTGCTGCTGGCTATAAATCACAAACAATGCTCACAAAGAAAGTGAAACTGTTGACAAAACAACCACAACAACCCCAGATACTGAAGTGTGTCTGCAGCCACCCCATGACTCCTGGCAAAGACATTACTGTGTGTGGCTCACACATACACTTGAACATGAATGTGAGTGTGTTTGTGTGTGTGTGCTACTTGCCGATAGGAACCTTATCTACTCTAATAGGGGGGTTCTTGGCTGTGAGGTAGTGAGATGTGAAGCTCCAGCTGAGCTCTCCTCTGCAGGGGCCTACAATACCACCGTGTCCTGGGGACCTGCGCTAATGGCCTGGGGAGCTACTGCTATTGTGCCCTACCCCCACTCCCCCCACACCCCAATGCACATACAAAACCCCAAGCCCCCCCCCTACATCTCCTTTTAATCTTTCAGCATGATTCAGTCTCCCTCAGATCACAAGCTGGGATTCTGGTCAAGGGGTGCCCATGGCTTATAGCGATGGGACTGGGGGAGGTTTGAGGATTGGGGAAGACAATGAAAGGAGGAAGATGTGTTTTCTTAGTGGCGAGGCACCAGGGTACTAAGCTCCGATCAGAAAGGTCCATCGATTGACATAATTCTGCAGCAAAGGTTTCCTGGTGCAAGATGTGATACTCTCTCCAGAACCCACCACGTTAGCGTACAGGGAAATGCTGCTGAAGGTTAGTCCCTCCTTCTAGCTGCTGGTTGATCTCCGAGTAATCGCGCTGCATTCCCCACATATGCCAATGTTCTTACCGCACTACATCTAATATTAACCGGTGCACATGCGAAAAGTGGAAAAAAATGGATCACTGGTTACATTAATGGGGACAAGCTTATCAGGATGTGTGTGTCGCATTGTGGGACTACTTACCTTTGACCTCTCCCAGCGGTTCACAGTGAATGCAGCTCGCCTTTCTTTCATCAGCACAGAGTGGATGAGTGAGTCAGTATTGTAGTAGTAGCAATTAGCTGCCAGATGAAAGCCCATTAAATACTAGCCAAAGGCAAACAAGCATGACTATTTAAGGGTAAATTAAAGGTAATGTAAAGGCTTTTTGCAAACCAATCTGCTGACATCACATCACACAATTGTTTATAAAGCGCAGAATTCAGCTCTGTTTAATATCTCCAAATGATTCTGAAAATCATTACATCGAGCTAAGGTGATATGGATGTACTGTACCTGTAATGAGCCAGCTCCTACTCTCAGAAAAGAAAATTAGCCATGTTCAGAGACACAAGAGCCCCAAAAACCTCTGTTCTTTTGGAGTAATGCAGTTGTACCTGTGCTTATTGCCCATTAAATCAAACTTTATTTTTATGAAAAATGCTTCCATAATTGCGTTTTTAAGAGCTGTGTGTAGGCATGCATGCATCTGTGAAGGAAAACCACACCAGCATTGTCTATTGGGGGCCTAATGGTGCAATTAATTTTGTTCCGTCTGTTCTGGAGACTTTTAAGGAAAATGGATTTTTTTTTTCTTCCTCCCCACTTGCTCTCTAAACTGGTTTTAATGAAGAAGATAAAGTGGTTCCTTGGGTGTCTCATAGGCTCCCAGCAGTCAGTTCATTTGACATTATTCTAGTGCAGCTGAATGGAGCAAACAGCCTGCCTCCTCTTTGGCTCCATGTTGACAAGCCAGCAGCTCCCTCCAAGGGCTGCTGTAATGAGGAACTATCTCACTCCCAGGATTAGAAGCTATACAGTGTAGGGGCCATTACACAGTCAGCACTGGTAAGAGGAAATGGAAGGACAGAGACAGGCATCCATCCTCCATTTGCAGCCTTAACCCCACCTTAACATGGATTATGTCATGTGTCAAGTCATGCCACACTGCTGTTCCAACCTTATCTGCAGTGGGCTTAAGCTCTCAAGGTGCCCAGACAGCTGACAGTGGCATTATTACTCTCTAGAATATGCCTGCAGGGCCCACCTCCCTGGGGAGGTTCTGCCTCCAGACTGTGGTACCCACTGAGGGGAGGGGCTGACAGGGTCTTTTTGACTAGTCTCGCTCCCTAAGGACCACTCAGGAATAAATTAGCATGGCCACAACCCTTCTGGCATAATGTGTTTGGACATAAGGGAGGTGGCTCCACCCCTCATCCCCTCCCAGAGGACTAGTATGCTCACTGCTCAATCTTATCTTTGTTGAGTATTAAAATACATGATTGCACCTCCGGGGCATGCACGAAATCTGTCCTTTGTGAGCGTTCATCTTTGCAATCATAGATCATAAACTCTGCAGCTGAACCCTTCTAAAGCAAGATATTGTTTGTAGTTAATAAACATAAACTAGTTGATCTTGTAAAAGTTTTTTTATTGTCTCCAGAGCCATTTTCCTTCTGTTTGTTTGGTGGCTGAATGTGATCCAAGGGAGGAAGGGGAGGTATGGAGTATGAGAGCAAGAAGGAGAGAGTGGCTTAGGGTAAGACGTTAAATCCCCAGCTAAAACACATAGCCCTCAGGTGGTGCAGCTTCGTAACCTCAGCCTGCTTAGTCTGATAAGAATGTTTCTTTGTTGTTGGCTGGAGAGTAATGCAGACTAGCTAAAGGCTATTAAACCGAGCTTTGCCTGAGTGTTGTTAATCAGTAGATTTCATCACCCTGTTGTGTATTCAGAACAGAAACAAAGTCTCTCATGGCTGTGCCAGCTGAATCATGTTTAGCAGTCAAACAAACCAGTAAACAGATATTTTTTGTTTGTGCGCTCACATGTTACCATCCTATAGGATCCACCTAAAGATATGCCATAGTCCATCAGTACAAATCCCCTTCCAGGATGACACTGTCTGTGACCTCGACCCAATATTAAAGAAACAGTTTCCCCGGAATTTGGCGTGGTCCGTTCCAGCTGTTTTTATGTAAGTCAGACTCCCAGCTGCCAATGATTACTGCTGTGGACCGTGCCCGGAGCTTTGCCGACAGTCCCCTTTTGATTAGCAATTATGGTGAAAAAAGGCGAGGGGAAACTCAGACGCTCAGGAGAACATGGTTCCAACCTGTTTTTCCATTGAGTAAAGTTCTGTCAGGGCAGGCAAAGGTTACTGTGGTTCACTGGGGTCCGCAGCACTACTTGGCTTTGATTCTCCCATGCCGCCCAGATGTTGGGATCTGGCTCTGCACTGTTGCATATGGTTCCACTTACTCTCCGGGGGAGGAAAATAAATGGTTTGTTTTTCTATTGTGGTCTCACTCATTACGCACTTATAAAACCGGCTTTTGAAGATTAGAAACTTGTGCCTGCGTTGAGCCAGATATAAGCTGGCATGTTAGCATGGAATGTGTGGCTTTTCCTTTTAAGCTCATAGTATTTTTCCCCGAGTTCAGTTTTATACTAACAGGAACACAGATTAGTACCAATGCAGTACATCATCCATTCATTTTGGTTGTAGTTTTAGCTGTGTCTGGTTTACTACCCAACCTTGGGACATTGATTCTCTAAACCCAAAAATATTTCAAAGCCTGCCGCTTATATCCTTTTCCACATAAACCACTTATATAAATAGACAGGGGGATGATAGAGCAATGAATGTTGGCTGACCAGATCCTGCTGAGGGATGTGATGACCTAACTGAGCATTAAGAGCTAGAATAGGTCAACAAGCTGTCAGTTTAGAAGAATTGTTTTAGATCCCGATATAAAATTCTTGATTTAGATAGCACCTTCAGAAATATCTCCATCATCAGGATTGATACTACAAGATGTCGAACTGCTGGAAGCACACCAGGCGTTGCTCAATTGACCCCCACGACCTCACCCAGTATTATCTCCCGCTGGCTCAGTGAAGGAATTTCCATCTCTGTGTTTTCCTTCCAAACTGCTGCTTTCAACTTCTTTGGACTGACAACAACTTTGTTTTGCTCTCCGGTGTTCCTGCCTGTCCACAATAACTCGATCCTCGCTCCCACAGTTCTTCTGAGCACTTAAAGGAAGTGTTAGTTCTGTTGGGTAGCAGGTGTTCCCAGCCTCGTCTGCCCTGACCTTTCGAGGGTTAGTCGTCTGTCAGTGGGTGTCAGGCCTATAAGTAAGACTCGGGTCAACCTTCTTACCAAGAGGTCACGCACCATAGACACCATGAAAGGAAAAGAGAGGCTAAAGATGAGAGAGGGAGGAAGATTGACTAGTGAAGCCCTCCCCTCCGACACAAACCCTCTTCAGATTTCTTACCTTGGATTTTTTTTTCAGTTCTTGAACAATGAGAGCACATCTGGCTGCTTCTCTTCGGTTTTGTCACAGTTGTCCTTCACTCCTGAAAGACATTGCCTGGGAGAAAAACAGAAGCAAGACAGCCAGTGTTATTCTTTACTTTGGCTGCTCCCAAAAAAAAGACTCTTTGGACTGTGGATATATCCTGGAGTACAGCTGGAGGGAAAGCTGTGTAGATCAATATAACATTACATGGGCGCAATCATCGGGGCGTTTGCAGTGACATTTAATGGAATATAGACAATGTCATTAGTATGTTTCTCATAACTCTGACATTTGATACAAAGACAACAGAAGAAGAATGTGTTAACATTCTCTTACTCTATAAAATCTATTATTTCTAGACACCGGTTCTTTGATAGACGCCTTTCAGCCAAATTGACGTCTCCTCCTTTAAATTAGAGCGCCTTGTCAAAAGCACTGAGAGGAGGATAGATGTAGCCTATCTTCATTAAACTTCACTAATTGGCTTTGTAAGGAATAATCTCCACATCTCTCCGAGTTCCTTGGTTGGCAGACAGGCTGCGTAACAGCACCGCTCATCTGTCAAAACGTCAGCCTGATCTCAAAAATGAAAGCGACACATGCCAGCAAGTTGTTCAACACTGTGTACAAACACTCCAGATCACACTCCAGCAGAAAGACCTGTCATAATCATGTTTCAAGGAAATTAGATTTTATGTAAACACAACTGTCATGTGCAGTGTTACTTGGAAAAGTTTTTTTTTTTCTTTTTTTTGGCTCGTAATCTTTAAGGACCCCGAGCTCTGAATATAGGCACATTTCCATTCATCACATGGCTTATCTGCTATTGTTGGTGAAACACTGACAGTATCCACAAATTTTGAAGGCCCTGAAGCACTTCACTGTTGTCAAATTGAAACGTGGGAAGCAGAATTGCTGCCCACCTGCGTAGCTCAAACGACGCTCCAGGGTCTTGCCTTGATGTGTGATAGAAGTGAGGCACCGCAGAACCAAACAAAACATGCAGTGTGCCCTCTTCTGATTAGCAGACAGCCGCGTGAGCTTCCATGTCCTTCACTGAGGCCTTATGCAGTGACAAGCCCACACAGAGGCCCCAGTAAAATAACAATGAGCGACTTGCCAACTTGTCAGTCTATTTGCTCCATTTCCTGTCTCACGGCATTCTTTGTCTCTCCAGGGCGGACTGTATCCTGGAGCTTAATAGACTGTAGAGGTCTCAATTGAAAATGTGAATGTGCCTATCAGAATGTGTAACCTTGTTTGCCCTATGTATTTAACACAGGACATCTGAAGGCGATGGCTTGACCGAGGCATGTCACGGACAAATGAAAAGCTATTACTGGAGCCATGCCTTGTGTGTGCGCGCGCGTGTGTGTGTGTGTGTGTGTGTGTAGCGCATTTGCGCATATGTGTGTGTTTGTGTCTCCCAGCCATCCCTCCAACTCCCTCAATTTTCAGCCAGTGCGTCAGTCCAAGCAGGAGTGACATGCGATGGCATTCTTTGTTTATCTACTCCAGGGCCACGCTCTTCGTGTCTCTTTGTGTCGCTGTCACCAGAGCAGTAAGCGCTGGAGGAGGGATGGAAACGCAGTAATAACAGTGGAGACGTGTTTGTTTGTCAAGACAGCTCTGGCTCTCCCGGCGAGGGCATCGCTGGATTCATGAAACATGACAGCTGTTTAGATAGGGAAGAAAATAGAGAATCAGCTTTCAACGTCACTCCTAAAGAACCTGACACTTTATAGTCTATACACTTTGTTATGCCGTTTCGATGTAATATTTGTACGTCATTGGATTGTACGAGTACAGAGTAAACTCTTGACTGCGGCAAGGCAGCGCTAGTTTTAAAGATGAAAGCTGCACAACTAGAGGTCAAGTTTTTTTTCCTCCAGTGGAGAATGTATCTCAAAAATTATTAATTAAACATTTTAATAAAGCAATAATTTGGCTCCACTTAATAAAGATAAAGACCTATTAAGTTAGAATGAACCAAACGGGTCATTAGGCAGCTGTGAACAGTATTTAGCGCTATTAGCATCAGCTCGCATTAGCATGTTCTGCAATTTCTGTATTATTATAATTTCAATTCATTTTTTTTTAAACATGTTTTAACAGAAAAGCCGTACACCTCTGGAGAGGAGAATGAGTGCATTTCGTAGGAAGTCTCTCTGGCACAATATACATCTACATGTCGTCTGTTCCAGACATCATTAGCCGTTTATGAGCATGTCAACTAATGGATTTGTGTTAATGCCTGAACGTAAGAATGATCCATCAAGCATTCAGACCCGTGAGGCCCCCTGTATGATTTCTCATTAATCACTATGAGTATGGCCCGGCTTTCAATATGACATTACACAGAGCTGCGCATGTCAGCGCTGTTTCCGATGGAGGATGGCTCCATAGCTCTCTACATGCATGCAGCCACACAAGAGGGGAGAGAGAGGCCACATCAGGCACTTTGCTTTTAATGAGGATAGTACTGAACACATGCGTTCCCCTGTCATTGCACTAAAGAGCTTGATTGCAGATGCCGACGCTTCCGATGACAAAAACGACATCTGTGAACATCTGCTTTGGAAATTGAAGCTGGCCTTGGAACGGAACATTGACTTTGTTTTCCGTCTTCGTGGACCAATTAGAGGCTAACAGATTTACACAGCCGGATCAATCTGAAAACAATAACGCCATCGCTGTTATTTCTCTCATTTGATAGCAGTGTGGCTCCATTGTGCCCATTAGCATTACAGAACAGCAAGCCCCCTGACCTCTACAACATCTTCGCTCCATCTCATACATCCCTGGAGATGTTTTTTCCTTTAATCTAGAGAACACAAAAGGCCATGTATGTGTATGTGAGCGGGTGTGCGTGCCCCTCCTCCCCTCCCTTTGCTTCCTCCTCTCCGGCATCCTTGCTACAGTTAATTAACAGTTATTAGTGTTAGCGCAGAGCACCGGATAAGATGTCACAAATCATCAAGTCTCTAGGTGCAGTTCCAGCAATTAAGAGCTCTGTCGCACCTTCCCTCTCCACAGTCATTTGGTACGCATCCAGGTTCCTTTTTAGACCTGAAAGCACTAATCAAATCATTTCTGCTCAGAGATTTTGTCATCATTATTTCAAGCCCTAACGACATGAGACTCCCAACTCAGCACCTCCCCTGGCCCCAACTTCTGTCTGCAAAACAATGCAAAGCTACACTTTCTTCACTGCAGTTACCGGGAAATATTCAGAGCTTTTTTTTCCTTACTGAAAGCAACGCTGCTATTTAGGCTTTCCTATATCCAGAGATACACTGGAAATGTACAGCTAGAATACAGTGCCCAGTCAGTGTAAGTGTGCAAGTGTTAGGAAAGGATGTGTGAAAGTTGGCAAGAGATGGAACATCGCATTAGCAGTGTTTAGTTGCTGATTTTAATGCAGGCTGTGACTTCTCTGCTCCGATCAATTTGTCATCCCTCTAAATGGAAGCTTAATTGCATCCGTCTGAAGTAAAGGGACCTTGAGCTGTGCTTCTTGTTGTTTTCAACACCTAGTCCTTGCCTGGGCTTTTATTTATTTGCTTTTGTTTCTTTTGTGGCTGGTATTAGCTTTGGCCTCTTAATGCTCTTGGCCAAAAATTTTAGTGCAGTGGAGTGCAGTTGCTCAACAATGGCAATGGGGAACTGTTGAATGAACAGTAGTTTCTTAATAGCTTAGATGTATCAGAATTAATAGCACCGCTCTTTGGGACTTCTGTGAAGATTGAAGCTATTAAAACAATTGCGTGTTACAAAGCAACTCTATTTTTGTGGTGAAGCTGCACAGATTGACAGCCTTGATGATTAAAACCCTACAAAGCCTTAGTTTTGTTTTTAGTTTTAATTAAGAGGATTTTGGCGTATACTGTCCAAGGTCTACGCCGTGTGTTGTCTTGAATTCAGAAGCTCAACTGAGACAGGATGTGCATGTACACAGCAAATGGTTTAAAAGGCTGCATGCAGCTATTATATGTTGTTTTTAAGTGCTATCATTACTTCAAGATATGCATATCATTTACTCTACTTGTATTTAAAGTAAAATGCCATAGTGATACTGGTTTATAGGCCTGTTCATTACCTACTCTTTACACAGTTTCTGGCTGTAGCACATGTGTATTTCATTTTTGTTTAATCGCAGTGATAAAACATAGAATTATAGTGATATAAAAAAAAGAAATGGTGTAATGAAAAAAATATAACAAGAAAAAAAACCCACAGAAGCGATGCAACTTGTTAATTTGTGCGGATGAGCTCATCCCGTGGGGGAATATAAAAACATTTCATCCCAAAACAAAACAGAACAAAGCAAAACACAAGCAAAGAAACAATAAAATCAAGATGACAAGCTAAGAAAACTGATTTACATAATTGAATATAAAAGCCGGCAGAAATATTGCAGGAAACTGTATGACAGTATGAGTCTACAAAATGACAACAGGAATAGAAATAAAATCTAATCAGTAAACACCCTGACACTGGAAATGTAATAATAGGGTAGGTTAGTGTGATGAATTTAGTGCCGTGAATGTGTCAACTAATGATTCAAAAGCATGATAGGCCCGTTTCACAGCAGACGTTTTGACTTGTTACAGTCAAATCACAGGTATGACTAAAACCAGCATGCACAGCATCACAACTGGAGCTAAATGGAACACAGCCATTATAAATGATATGAAATGATGGCTTTAATGAGACCTCCAGGCTCAGGTGAAACTAATATCATTCATATAAGGTTGATGAAACTGAATACTCCAAGTACTGAGACACTGAAATGCAGTCTAGCATCTAACCAGAGTTTGTACATGTATGTATGTATCGGGATATATAAATAAGTGTGGAGACATATGTGAATGCATTAAGCTAAGACATATACAGCATGTGCAGCAGTTACACTCTGCAATTGCAGGTAGTAATTACGTGCAGTGTAGTAATTATCTCACACAGGTTATTTAGGCAAAGATATACTATATACATTAGGAACAATATTGCCAGTTTGAATAGAATGAGATGAATGTCACTTTATATAGCTTGTGCAGTATTTATAGTCAGAAATTGCAGGTGTAAGTGTAATTATACAGTGCGGGTGTAAGTACAAGTAATGAAAGTGGTAGACAGGTGTAGACATACACAGAATAAACTGCTAGATTGGAGTAAGCTATAGGTTGGAAATGT
Source organism: Protonibea diacanthus (assembly GCA_028641955.1). Taxonomy (NCBI): domain Eukaryota; kingdom Metazoa; phylum Chordata; class Actinopteri; family Sciaenidae; genus Protonibea; species Protonibea diacanthus. The sequence goes on along the minus strand of CM053990.1, from coordinate 4,729,068 downwards.
ACAGGATAGAAAGTAGCATATGAATATGTTACTATGTAGCCTCAGCTTCAAAATACACTGTGTGCTGAGCATAAATAGTGCAGGTAAATGTGCATACACAAACAGGGGAAGAAAAACAGTTTGTTCCATGGAAGATATGGTGGAGAGGAGGGGGAAAGAAAGGTGCAAGGTGACAGCTGATGGGGAAAAAGCTGCTGGTGAGCCTGACTAGGATTGGAGTTGTTTAGGGTCTAAGAGAGGTCTTCAGATACGTGGAAGCTGGAGACACACTCTGTGTTCGCCTGTTGATACAGGTTATTGGTGCACCAAGTCACCAGGTGCTGGTCCTCCTCCCTGTAGTCTAACTCATTGTTGTCGGTTTGACGATCTTCTGAATTACATTCATTTGTGCAGCTATAATGAATATATATACAGCAACTTGCTCAGTAGGAGTGTGAAGTCAAACATTTGGTTTTGTCTGGGGCATACTGTCAGCTTTGTTCTTGGCTTTTTCATGTGGGAGGCAGCGAGCATCCTTCATGATCTTGCATGTCCAAATTCCTCCTCCCCGGGGCCGCCTCCTGTCAGGTGTCAGCAAAATAATCACAAGTTAACAGTTGTTAGAAATGACACGGGAGCTGCCATCGATCAGCAGTCATGAATCATCAGCTGAACAGAGGGAGACAGACAGACGGACAGATAGACAGCCTGCTTTGGGGGGGAAAGAAAGCGGAGTGCAGAAGGTCTTAGCTCAGCTCAGACAGGCTGCTGATGTGACTGGACGATGGTGTTGAATCTACCTGGTTTTCATTAAAGCAGAAGATGAGATCAGGGAAGTGAAGGAAGTATCCGTCTTTGCGTTGTGTGTGTGTGTGTGTGTGTGTGTGTGTGTGTCCATGTGTGGTTTCATACTCTGTGGCTGTATTAGCAACAATGATAGCTATCACTGCCGAGAAGGGTGATATCAGGCCTCACAGCTTCTAAGGGGCATTATTATCCTGGAGTGATCTGGACTGAGGGGTCACACACTGACACACAACCACACACACTCAAACACACACTCATACTCACAAAATAAGCTTTTGGCATCCTAGCAATAAAAAATGAAACAATACGCTCTGTGTCCATACAAAATAAGGCTTTATATTATAGATTGTTTATCCATTATATACACTGTTTGCAAGGGATGTTCACAATAGCAGGCACTCTTTAGAATATAATACGAGACTGGATGTGTTTGTGATGGTTTCTGTGAGGAATGAAATGCATTTTAAAGAGTCTCTGTTCAGTGTTATCTCATCGCATCACAGACCAAATATTTCTTTGTCTAAAAATGGTTGAATTATGGCGTCTGCTTCAGTTCCATCTGCTTTGTGTCTCATCGGGAGTGTGACATTTGTTGTGACAACAAATTAAATGTTTAAATGGTCTTTTTAGACTCTGCGGTGTCCAGTTCTGCACATAATATGTACATGAAGTCAAGTGCAGATGTATTTTTTTTGGTCCATGTACTACAGTGAGTATTCGCTTGAAAGGGCAGTGCATTATATGTAGGCACTTATGTGTAGGCATTATGTTGTATGAAAGCAAGCATTGTGTAGAAATTGGTATTTTTGAGAGTGCAATATCACTGTCAGACTAGTGAGTAATATTAGCTGGCTAGTAAGTAGTAGTAGTGATGTAATCATAAAGAATACGTGTGTACAATTGTTCAGTTTTACAACAGAAAGAAGCCCAGCTCACCGTCTGTCTTTCAGTCTTTTATTTCACGAAGCTCTCGCCAACGACTGAAAGCCAGTCCCAAATTTGTTCTTGTCAACGGCCTCTTGCTCGCTCACTCTCCTTTTCTCTTCTGTCAGCATCCTCTTCAGTCTTTTCGCCTCTGTCATTATGTCCATAGAGGCAGCTGGGCCCAGTTACATTGCCCGCGTGCCCAGCTCCGGTTCTGGCACGACACCAGCTCTGCTCCTCTGTCAACATTCCCCCGTGTGCCGAAGCCTGAAAACCTCCTCATTCTAGTGGTCCAAAATGCCTGTGGTATAAACACTAACACTCCCTCTGTGCTCTGAGGTCACGGTCCAGCTTGTCTAACAAACTGAGCTAAAATGAGTTAACAGTAGCTACAGTTGGCAGCAATTTATTTTACTGTCCGTCACGACACTCCTGAAAACACTTTTTTTCCATAAAATATGATTAGTTAGTATATGATTAGTCCATTTAAAACTAGTTTCACCAAAATAAGTGAAATAGTTGGTGGTGTGCAAGGAACTACGTAGTTCTCGCAAGAGATCATACTCAGAGCAGAAAAATGACAGAAGCACACGTCAGAGTAGATTAAAAATGACTTAAAATCTGTTAATTCATGGCAAAAAAGTTACATGATGTCGCTTTAAGGGGCTAGTGGTGGATGCACAGATCTGTCTCATGATCAGTGGTCGAGCCTCTGGCCGGCAGTTTAAGCTGCTGGCAGAAGAGAGCAGTCACCTAAATCTCTCTCTGAGTAACACGAGCACATAAAGACAGAGAGAGTTTTATATGTGGCCAAGTAGCAGCCTTCAAATGGGCATATGCCGTGCATGTTACAGATTTACTACAATCCCAATGCAGCATAGACGTAATTATATGGTTTTCTATGATTAGTTTGTGGCTCTTGGTTTCTATGTAGAATTCACTGTGATTATCATAGCTGCTGTTATAATATAGCAACTATCCAATCAGGTGTGACTTTGACAACTTGAAAACAAAAGAAACAAAATGTTGTCATTCAACTTTAATACTTTTATTTCCAGCAGTCTCCGGCAAGAGTTTTGACATTGACAAAGCAGCCATCACAACTGACCGACCCTGCTCTCATCAGCTTCTGCTTCAGCTGTGTGACAAGGGCTCCTTTTGAACTGTGACAAACTGTGTTAACTCTCTGTCTCATCTGTCTGATTCTCTCCTTTTCTTCACCCCTTCAGTATCTCTTTTTTTCTGCTCTCTCCTGTCCTGGTCATAAAAAGCAGTCATCATATGCCAAGCAGAATCTAAGCATTTCATGATGTGATCATCGTTAAGATTTCCACTTTCTTCCTATGCTTATTTCATGTTCCACATTTATATCACAGTGACTGCATGCTAGCTGGACTGGTGGTTCTCAAACTGGTGTGCCTTGTAATTATTTATGATGATTTATAGCTCTAATCATATGTGAAGGTCTGCCTTGGAAATACTTGTTTTTATAAATGGTATGCCTTGTGGCAAAAACGTTTGAGAACCACCGAGTTAGACTAGCTAGTTAGCTAATGAGCCCTCTTCTTCATCGACCTGAGCTCGTAGATGAGGCAGTAAAACAGGAGACAAGTCCTCCTCCACCTCATCCGCACCTTGTCGCCTTCCTTCTGTCTTGCCATAATGAATTAGCTGGCTATCTACCACCTAATGCCAACAATGATGAGCCCTGTAACCGGTGCGCTCTCTCTCTCGTATTCACACAAAGTATGCTCATGCCATATAATGAGAAGTAGATCTGCTGATTAAATCACAAACAGGGGACCCAATGATATAATTTCTTATGCCGAGGCCTAATGTCACCACTGAGTATGAAATGCCAGGTTAAGCATCATTGTATGAATATGGAAATATTTAGATGTATTTGTCAGCAAAGTTACTTTATCACCGTGGTTCATGCAAATTAAGTAACCCAGAGAAAGAAAGAAAACCCCGGATTTACTCAATATCCCAGCTGGATGGACTTCCACAAGTCTAAAAGTACTGTTCTGCCCCCACCCTCATCCTGTTTAGGCTCATGGCTGAAGATGGATGAGTTCATTTTAAATGCTCCCTTTCTGTCTGTCTATCTGTCTGTCTGTCTCTGATGAAGGTCTCATCAGAGGGTTAGTCAGACACTGAGGGAACGGTTTCATTTTCCCCTCATTACAGCAGGCACTGGAGAATCACCGAGGCTTCAAAGCTGCTTGATTGCATTATCAGGCATTTGGTGTAACACAGGCGTAATCTATGCCATGTGACAGGGGAGCCGGGCCAACATTACAGCGCTGGGCTGGATGGAGAGAGAGAGAGAGAGAGAGAGAGAGAGAGTGGACGTGGATATGAGGTCTGGGGTTAGTTCACGTCCTGTACAGTTTGTAGTGTAATTTCCACACACAAAAAAAGATACATTTGAGGTTCTGACTGAACTTTTTGGACATGTTGACAGTTTAAATGCAGAATGATGAATATTATCGACCTGATCCCTGTTGTACTCTTTAATCATACTTACAATAATCAACCTATTGTACGCTACAGCAGACAAACATAATTGAGCATTTAGCAGCTAAAGCGCCAGATTTGAGGAGTGTAAGACCAAAGTAGAGCAAAAAGAAGAGCGAGTCTATGATTCACATACGTCAGGTGGCCTGAAACACAACTATAAATGAATGTTTCTGTCGCTCCGTGTCTATTTTTGTTTCCTAAAGGCTGGTAACAAGATGTCAGAGTCGCTTGCTTACAGCTTGTTTCCTCTTCCTCTAAATGGCTAAAAAAAAAAAAAAAAAATCAGATCAGTTAATCTAGGTTTAATTTTGTCTAACGTAAACGTTCTGGAGTGCTTTATTTGTTACGTCTGCGCTCTCAAAGGTCAAACACTGACAATCACTGTTTATCACTCGTACAATCATTATCAAGATCGGCCGCGGATAAAGAGCTATAAAAGAATTGTAATTATCACCATTTTAGAAACGGTAATTATGGGCATCATTAGCATCCATCATTATGTTTAAGTGGGGCCATGGTCCACTAAACGAGTGTTCATCCTGCTTTTAATCTGCTCTCTTCCATCGTTTCTTAGTGTAGTGAGGGGAAACATTAGAGGATGTTTTGGAATCAGGGCCAACTTAAACAGGGGTGTCTGGTCTGTGTTTTCCCACAGGCCAGCAGCTTCCTCATTCATTTTTAACCAGGTTGCACAAAACGGCTTCACCCCTTCTGTGGTTCAAATCCGTTTGGAAACAGATCACAGATGTTGATATCAGAATATGAATGGTTTTCTTCTTCTCTCAGCTAAGCATAAAAGTATGGCGAGTATGTGGATTTGTAGAATCAGGGTTGAAGGACAGTTCACAGCTTGTCTAAGGGAACAGAAGAAGTAGAGCTCAACTGAAATGAAAGAGAACCGACAAAAGTAGGTTACATTTAACGATCCCTGCTGATAGACATCCACCTGGTATTCGCACTTTTCATAAGACACAGCACAGCTCCGACTGCAAGCCGGCTAATGTTTGTATTCAGCAGTGTAACGGCGGCGGAGTCGTGCACGATGTCTCAACCACAGCTTTCTTGTGGATGAATTAGTAATGCTAAAAGATTCCATTTCGTCTATCTAAATGCTGTGTGCAGTGCTCAACCTGGTTAATATAAGGAGCCACTCAATTTTTCATGCCCATGCCAAGTGTAGCCTTCAATTTAACATGCACTTTTAATCCTGGGAGTGCTAAATTGCTTTTTAATGTCGAGGAACATGGTGTTTTCAGAGTAACTCGTGAAAAATGCATCAGCAATATGCAGAGCAAATCAGATCCTTTTTTTTCTTGGGGTAAAGGAACAAAGCAACACCGCAGTGAAACCAATATGTTGTTTTGACACATCTGTCACCTCGGGGGCCTCGGGAGGACACCTCCCGCAGGCTGTAATGATGTGTGTGCGTGTTTGTGTGTGTGCAATGGTGTGATTAATTGCATGTCTCTCATCATGCATGTCTGTTGTGTGTATTTTCAGAGCTACATACATGTAGAGCAGCAGCATACGGCTCCGCGTAGGAAAACATGCTGCTTGGTATGTCATATATGTACTGTATCTGTACCGTTCCACATGTGAATTCACAGGCAGTGTCAGATGTTATTGTGCCCGGAGCATTTTGGGGATGACAGGTGTTTGCAGGCCTCTCTGGTCCTGTTAGATTCCCTCGCAGACCAGAGGCTTTAGTGGAGTCAGAGCCTGGACTCCATCGAGCATGACTAAAAGACGCTTCTCTAATATCCCCGGTCAGAGAGTCAGTGAACTCACTCCGAATTACTTCCTCAGGGCCAGCCAACCGACCGCCCTCTGTTATCATGTAACAATGTGGCCATCGGAGCAGACTAATCAGCAGACAGCAGAGGAAAACACAACCAGTGCTGCTTCTGCAAACAATTCCATTTAAAAGTTTATTGTTGAAGCTTGCCAACAGGCTTTAAAACGAAGACACAATAAAAACACCTTGTAAAAAATGCGATGAAAAGACATTTCAGATCCTGGTTTCATCTGTCATCCAGGCAGTGATTAATTTAGGAGACCAGACAGCGAGTTAGTAGCTTGATATGGCGCAGCTCAGCGTGCATACATACCAGACAGATAACACGCCGCATATTTCACATAAAGCGGACAGTCTAATTACACTGGGGAATAAAAGTTTGTCATTTTACAGTTGAGTTTCGAGTATAAATTCTGTGTTAAACCCACTGGCACGAAGCCTAAAGCATGTTTGGCCGCACATTGTTCATCCAGCCTTTCATCAAACTGAATTAAAAACTTTATCATTCAACAAACTGTTTACCCCTGTATCAGTGGACCCAGCAAAGGCTGGACCAGGCCACAGTCTTCTTCAGGGAATTGTTTGTGTGGAGAGAGTGTGTGTGTGTGTATTTACCTGTGCAATGAGGCATGTGAGGTGGGGTCAAGCTGTGTGTGGTGCTGTAGTTTTCTCTCTGGATAAGCGACGCAGCCTGTCCATGTTGCCAGTGCAAATCCTCTTACAGGCTGACTGTGTTTGTGTGTCAGAGAGAGAGAGAGAGAGTGTGAGACAGACAGCAAGCTGCCCCAGATCATCTTGTTAAAGCTTGGTGTTGGTAAACACAGTGCATGGTAAGCCCAGCTGAGACGGGCACTGATGATTGGGCTTAGCGCTCGCTGTGGCCTGGGTGGCCCTTAACACTTCTGGTCCCCTGTGGGGCCCTGCTGACACCAGGCTGCAAACATAAGCTCACACATGCTGAAAGAAAACCGCGCATTTAAGTCCACGTCACTCGTTCGTCACACACACACACGCACTGACACACACTGTGTGCTTCTCCCGGTATCGCTTTAATAACACAAACAAGCTTTTAAGGTGGATCGTTTAACACAATTACATAAACACAAACAACACACCCGTTCACAAAATATCACACACACTTTCAGAGAGAGAGAACACGCTCTATCTGTGCCCTGGGAGCCTGGGTCCACTCAAATAACCCCATGGTGAATGTGCTGTTGTCAGGCAGCCAGCGGGGCAGCCTCACAATGTGCACATTTAGGACCCAGAGCCTGACGGCGGCGCAGAGTTTGTGGAGGAAAGCGTGGAATGTGTCCCGCGGGCAGATGCAGGCCGCTCTCAAAGGCATCTCTATTACAAGCAGACAAGTGGGGCCTTATGTCATGGTCACCAGCCTCGGAGACACATTTCCAGACTGGTGCCCTGCGCCATGCCAGCACGCGCCCTCGTGGAAATCTACTGGCCCACACTGCGCTCCACTTCACTGCACACATGCAAACACACACATCGTTCACATTTGCTGATCTGATAACCGGGATGGTTTACAGCAAGAGCCGAGTCATGAGTGCTTCAGTGAGATCTTAAAGAGTGTTTCTTTGTGATGCCTTTGACGTGAACAAACACAAATAAGGGTGTGGCCAGCTGTGATGTTCTTACATTGCACTATTCTAACTGATGCTAGGTACCAGCAGCGTGATCTCATGCCAAACACGACAGCTCCGCTCAGGTCTGTCTTCAGCCGTTGGCCTTTTATCGATGGTGACAGATAAAGAGCCCTGTGATCTTTTAAAGCACCAGGCACCAGTGATGATTACCATCCCTGCTGATAACGCTGCATGCTAATCATTGTAAACATCATGTTGTGGCTTTGACACACTTAGGCTTATCTGTAATTGGTGTAATTGTTACTAGCATTTAACGAGATCGTCTTCCAGATATGCAGAGTGCCAAAAGGGCCCGGGTACGGAGAGAGGTTCCCTCAGATGTGCCTCGCTGATGGGGGCATTAGATCAACACTAACTCTTCTCGCTGTGCTGTTAATGAAAGGCAGCCACGAGCCAGAGCGCAAATCCGATAAAAGGGGGCTGGAGATGAGGGGGTCATGAAATATTTAAATATACAGGGCTTCAAAGCGGAAGAGGCCTCCCCATTCTTGTCAACGGACAGACCCCCTGCAGCCCAGTCAAGGCCCCGGTCTCTGGCCCGCAACCAGCTCCACATGTAGGTCACACACCACCAGTTCACTTTTCCGCTGTATGGACACCACCAGGGGAAGAGGAGGGGATTTACAGATGAAATTGCTCCTGTCTACAAACACACATGCTCACATGCACACACACACACACAGCCTTCCTCTTGTTCAACTGGTCTCCCATGTTCTAGTGTTACACACGGGGAGAGATGAGCAGCAGAGGGGCGACGAGGTCAGGGAGGATATTCATGCGCTGTCTCAGCGGACTGCGATATGTTAAAACACTCTGTCACACGATAGAGCCTCAGATCCTCCGCAGGACACATGCTCACACACACACACACACACACACAACCATGAGTTGTGTGTGTGTGTGAGTTCTTGTAGTGTGGTGTGAAAAGAAAAGTTCTTATTTGAGGAGCTCTTGAGTGGACACAGCGCAGATCACCTGTCAACCACTGAGTGACGAGAGGTCTGAAAAAACAATCAACATACCCGGCTACATTTTCATTGAGCCGGGTCGCAGATCATCTCTCTCTCTCTCGTGACATGCCAAGCATCTCGTGTTCTCCTCGCTTTTTCCTTCTCCTTTTTTTTTTTTTTTTTTTTTGTCTCAAAGGGGCCTAAACTTCCCATTTCTGTCTCTCTTCATCGTTCAGCCCCCCCAGCAGGGAGGCCACTGTAGACAGAACAACAGCCTTATTTAGCTCAAGCCCTGCAAAATGCAATTAGAAACCCCTCAATGGCCAGCGGGGGCCTGGGATGAGATGGAGGGAAAGAGAAGGACAGCAACAGAAAGAGGAAAAAGGGGAACACTGGGGGGAGGGCAGGCAGAGACCTCCCTGCTGTCTGTCACCCCGCTGGCTTTTGATGTCTGTGGCCCATCTTGTGTCCCCCTAGAGAGTCTATCATCAGGCCCCCACTCGGGAGCTGTTGAGCACAGAGAGAGCCTTGGAGAGGCTTGTTTGAGTGGAGCGCAGGGGGTGCGGGTGGTTGACTGAGGCTGTCTCCGTCGGTGCCTGACAGAATGGTCTTGACGGACCGTTTCAGAGGTCTAATCCCTCCGACCATACTCCTCCAGCCGGGCGAATAGCTCGGGGGGTCTGCAGAGGGTCAAACAGGTTTTAATACAACGCCTTAGTGGTGATTTCTTCAGTGCTTTCCTGTAGTCATTCCTTTTTCAAAGACACAGCAGGCTGTTTCTCTCCTTTCCTTTTTCTCCCCCACTACCTCCCTGTTTGGCTCCTTCTCCCCCCTCTCTCTCAGTTTTGTCTGTCTCTCCCCGTCTCCTCCTGTTTTGTTTTCTCCTCCCGCTCTCTCTCTTCCTCTCTAGTTCCTCCTCCTTTATCTCGCTGCCTCCCCTTGTCTCCTCGCTCCCATCACGCCGCTGAGAAAAAAGAAACAAAAAGGGAAAATATTATCCCTGCCAGCACAGTTGCTCTTGCTTAGTGTTAAGTCAAGGCCTCACGGGGGGTTCCAGCACCACGGTTCTTTGGTTGTAGATGTCTGCTGGGTCTCCACAAATATAAAGACATGCAGATTATGGAGAAAAATTAAAGCTGGGGGCCCCGTCATGCAGCGGGTTATCTGTTAAGAATGTTTTGTCTGTCTGGGATAGGGCTCCAGTGTGGAGCTTCAGAGAGAAAAATGGGGTCACATTAAAAGAGACTTTATTTTTGTCATTGAGATCAAATGAGACTACAGCTTGATGAGGTTATACTGAATAAGCTTATCGATGAATCTGTATGACAAGCGGCACTAATTCTTTTCAAGTCAGCCACTGAAACAAGCAGAATGTGGAGATGTGCTGCAAAAAATGCATTCAAGGACGATGCAGAGATGAAAATAATACATTAAAAATCAAATTTCCCGTGATATGCCTTGTTTCAGGAGGTGAAACAATTAATTTTCTCGGTCCGTTAAATCTCTGTGTTAACACTGAGTGACAGAAATATAAATAAGGACACAGATTTGGCCTTTAAAATAATTTGTGCTTAGATTTGGGAATTTGTAATTATACAGACATTAAATTAAATTTTAGAGGTAAATCATGCCTCAGACGCATAGAGGTCTGTGTGTGTGTGGGTGTGTGCATGAACGTGCGTGTGTGTTTTGAGGCAGGTAGCACACGTGCTGCTTTCTGTTGAACGGGGAGTGATTGACTGGTCTGAAATTATCCACGGCATCGCAGCCCACAGCCCACATTCCACAGCAATGTCTGTAATTTAGGCAAAAGGTTCTCCATTTCTCTTGTGACTGGGCAGAGTGGTGGTGGTGAGGGGTTGTGGGTGTGTTGGTGGAGGAGGAGGAGGAGGAGGAGGAGGGGGGGGGTCGCATTAGGGATGTAACCAAAGCATTTGAAGCAGGGAAGGTTAAACCAATTTTCTTGTCTGCATTGTTTTCCAAAGTGAGTCCCACGGCAGCGACATTAGACTGATGGCCAGTGAAGTAGGTTTGTTCCTGCTGACAGGCCAGTTCTTTCTGCGCCCGCAATGTCAACTGGATCTGATTATTGCCTACCAGATCCAGATAATGTCTGCCATTGATCAGGCCATTTATCTTGAACTCCTACGGCCCGGGCCTGCTTTCAGAGACCACAGGGAGATAAGCAGATACAGATAAGCAGATAACAGTCTCTACAGGCTTTTAACAACCGGAAGAAATAGTTTTCTGCTGCTTCCCCGGCTGACATATGATGTGAGTTTCATGTCTCTTGGCTCAGGAAGCTTTATTATAACACAAAGGATCTGTTTTTAGAGGTATCGTCATTGGATCAGGTAGATGCTTTCATCCCTGCGTCCGTCATGTTCCCAGAATGCCAATCATGTCCCGTGCGATAAGCACAGGTTGAAATAAGTGGGGGAAATCAGCAAAATTAGGATTTCATTTCACAGGTTTAATATTGAAAAGTATGTCTGTGGTAATGTAGATGGAAATTCTCGAGTCCTTAAATCTCTCATTCTCTGTCAGGATGTTTGATTGATGCAGTTTAACAGACAAGACTGTCAGCTTTTCCAAAGGCGTTTTCTACTTTTGGCATGCTATGGTGTCCCAGTTTGTATAACGGTTTCTAATGCTGGGTGCATTTGTCTTTGTCTGTGTGTGTTTGCGTGCACAGCCATGTGTCATCCCCACATTAATACCAGCAATGAGTGACAGATTAATTTATGTCTGGCTACGTGTCTGAGGAATTGGGAAGAAAGGGCCTGTCAGTGCTGCTTGTCGGGAGGGGGTAGAGATTAGAGCCAGTTGTCATTGACAACCCAGTTGCAGGCTCTGTGAGATAAGGTCAGATGTAATGACTGTAAAAAAAAAAAATTTAAATTAATTTTAAAAAACATCCTCACTCCGCCCTCGAAAGGCTGGGAGAAGAGCAGATATTGGCAATTCCAAGTGTGTGGGTTTATGTGTGCAATTAGAAATATTTCACAGTTCTTAGGTTGCATTTGGACATTTCAAATCTGAAGTAACAAGAAGGGTGTGAACTAATCCCACTCCCTCCTCTGTGAAGACAAGGATTTATTAAAAAATAAGTCTATGTAAAACCGGTTTTATTCACTTTGACGCGCATGCGGTGCATGTTTTTATCAAGCATTATGTCGTTAATTCCAATAGATTGGGTGTAAACATTGAAACGTGATCTTCCACTGTTTGCCTGCCTGTGATACTCTGCCAATCATAAAGTTTAAAGTGCACCCACATGTTGAAATCCCCACATGGAACATTGATTAAATATCTACTGCTAAGTGGCCCTTATATAACCAGGTTATAGCCAGAAGTCTTTAAGGTCAAGTCAAGTGATGTTTTAATTCTTTCTTTCAAGTATAATCTGATTACCAGGATGGATAATCGTGGAAATATGATACAGTATAATTGATGTGTCTCAACAACTATCGGCTGGATTGCCATTATTTGTGGTTTTGAGTCAAATGTCTCAACAGCTACACTAAACTAAAATGTTGAATATGGTAAACATTACACCTGCTTAACCACTGACAGTATAAAGAATGGACAGCGTATGTGTGACAGGTTTCCGTGGAGACAATGTGTGGGAGCTTTGTCCACCGCCACGCTGGCGGTTCTGCTTTTCAACCACCCGGCTAATCTAAAAATCGGCATAGACATGGGTCACTTGAATGAGTGACTTGACGGATGTGTAATGGACCCAACTATCTATCACCCTCAGTACAGTTGTCATGAACAGGGAAATTAGCTATAGAGACCAAAACTGTTTTTTGTACCAGGCTGTAAACATGTTTATGGACATTTTAACATGGGGACTTATGGAGACTGACTCGTTCTGTAGCCAGCCTCAAGTGGCCGTTTGAGGAACTGCAGATTTGGCACTTCTGCCTCGGCTTTATTGCTGCTTGCATGTTACTATTGTCATTTTGAGCATGTTAGCATTTAACTAAGTACAGCCTCACGAAGCCAGTTTTGTTAGCTTATATTTATCCTGTAGAGTTAAAGTATTTAATTCTCACGGAGACATCATTATGAGGTTATATACCTACCCACCTGAGACGGCTCATGTTCCAGCGCTGATGACTTTGTTCAGTGTCATTAAGAAAATTCTCTTTCCATTTCCTGGCCTCTGTGTTCAATCCTCGTTTAAATCATGGCATTTTTTTTTTAGCCCTTGTAAAGCAAAGACAGAGCTCTGAGCCAACACACAAACGTAATAAGAGCTTTTAACATATTACATTGCCAGCACTCATGTTACACTTATCAGTAATATTTCAAACGAGGGTAGATTTGGCATAATGGCAGGAAGGCTCATAAAGGCGAGTCGGTCCCCTGTGATTGTAATCTAGGAGAGAGTTCCTGTAAAATTAAACCATGGTTGCGGGGGGAAAGACAAACATGCCTCTGGTTTCTTTGAAGCGGAGAATCAGCGTCCAAAAAAAGGAATAAAAGATGACAAAATGTCAGTGTGAAGCTGATGGTCTATAGACAGAACTTACGTGCCCAGACAGCAATTACTGAGATACATTTCATACATCCAGACATTGTGTTTGATCTCAGTGCTTCATTCTTTCGCACAGACGATGTTTTTTCCATGCGAAACTGTACAGGGTTTTTCATTTTTTATGTGTGTGTTCATCTCTGTCATCGTTTCATTTGAATTAAAAATAATGTGCAGTGAGCGATCTGAACGCCGATTGTTTGGCAGCGGAGCTGTAATCACAGACTTGTGGTCGCTCTCAAATCTGATAATGACCATTTAAAATGGAGAACAGCGGCTTGTTCACAGCTGCTGCTGCTGCTGCTGCTGCCGCCGCTGCTGCTGCAGCTGCTGCTCCTGCACAGGCCCGTGAAAACGACTGGTAGCCATTTTCTGTCTGTGGCAGTCGTATAAATACATATCTCGAAGCCAGCCATGTCATGCGTTTGAAGCCAAACCACGATTTGCTCTTGATGTTTCGTCACAATCACCGCTTCAAACATAAGAATCCCTGTGATCTAATTACACGTAACCACAGTTAGTACATTTGCAACTAATTTTAGACGTAATTTACAGCATTTCCGCTGTGCTCAGGAGCCATGTGATGTCATGAACCGTGGCGCTGTGCGGCTAAATAGTTTCACTGTAGTTATCAAAGATGTTTTCCCACAGCCTATGAGTAACAGTAAGCCAGAGGTTAATTACTTCATTAGTTTAAGTTGCTCGATGCACAATACATACATCTGTGGAACGCACAAAGATGCATAGCAGGAGCCTCCAGCTTGATGAACACATGCTCTTGTAAGCTTGCTCTTTCTCCCAGGCCCTTTGTGACCACAGCCTTTATCCACTGTAGCTGAACCAAGTGGCCAGATTTTAACCGGCCACCTGAGGCCAATCCCCTCCCGCCCCTCATTTCCCCTGATGGTACTTCACATTTTTTGTTCCGTGTCATCAGTCTGTCAGCGAACAGCTACGCCAAGTCCATTGTGAGTTGATGTGGATAAATAGTTTTTCTGCTAAATGTAAACTTTTCAATTTGAACAGACTGACAGCGGTTTTGGAGGGGGAAAAAATGCTTTTGTGTTGAACTCTGGTGTGTGAGGATTTGTTTTGCCACTCTGAATCTCAGGCAACTGTATATCCCATTTCCCATGACTTCATGTTTGTATGGACGCTCCAGCGCCAGCCAACGGACCCTCGCTCTCTGTGTATCCGAGGGACGGATTAGCATCTCAGCTATGAGCTAAGTCTGTTTTCTGCTCTGCGGTTGCTTGGGCTCAACTGGCAGGGAAAGACTTTGCTATGTGACTCTATTGTACATCCATTGACCTCCCAGCCAGTGGGTTAATGCTCATTAGACAAGCAATAGGATGCAAGAGTTTGCACCATTAAGAGGATTTTCCAGGAACATTAAGTCAGGACTCGAAGCGAGGATGAGCGCTCGTGTTTCTCAGGTAAATATAACTTTCAGGCCTGCAGTGTGAATCTTAACAGGATAGTGTCCCACCTTAAATATGTGCAATCCCTTTTAAATACACACTGTGTGGCAACAACAACAACACTGGCTAGAAGCTGTTCTATTAGTGCAAGACGCTCAGCTCTGCCAGCTCCGGCAGGGCTGTTTTGTTGTTATTCTGGGTGGGCAGCCTAAGAAAAACAATTTCTCCAGGGCTTGGTAAAGTTATCACAAAATTATAAACATGGCCATGATGATTTATGTCTGCAGTGTCAGGGGTGGAAGCTTCTTAGTTTTAGGTCTGTCCGGGTGGGCCACAGAGAGCTCAAAGCTCAAATTGAAGGCTGAATGACCCAAAGTGCTTTTTATATTACCAGCTGACCTCCCTTCAGGCCAGTGGAGTGGTAGTTGATCCAACAGGAAGACAGCTTCTGTGGGCTGCGAGGAGGTGCATGCTGCTCATAAAGGAGTGTTTTGTTTTTCCTCCCCTCACGGTAGCAGCACCCTACTGGGGAATTCATTAGGGGCTGACATCATCTCACTCAGTACAGAGTGAAAGAAAGAATATATTTCTGCCTCAGCTCTCCCCTCCCTCCCTTGCTTTCTCTTCTTCCCTCTTGTTCTCTCTCTCTCTCTCCCTCTCTCTGCCTTATCTACCCTTGGTGCGCTGCCGTCTCTCCTTTTGCGCGCCATTTACGCAAAAGGTAAAAGGCGCCGATGTGCGCCCCTGCAACCGAGCTCCAAGCTTTTTCGGAAGCTCCCCCCTCCCCCCCAAAAAAACATGAGTGCGTTTGTCTTCTGAAGGAGCACGACTGAGGTTGAATTCAAGTCCGCCTGGAAATCAGGAAGTGGGAGGACCTGAGCGTGAAGGCAGCAGCAGCGGCGGCGGCGGCAGCACTCTGGCAGTCAGTCGCTGGATGAATGGGAGTTTGTCTGGTGCTTGGGAGCGGATGGGGAGAGGCTCTTGCGTGCCCACGACCGGGATCCGTCAGTGAGAGCGCGGCAGGCAGGCTTCGCTGCTGAACACACACACACACAGCGACTACGGGCTTGTACCTTGTGAATTTTTGCTCACTGCTTGGTGTGATTTGCCTCCGTCTCTGTCGCTACAGAGGAAACTGGCAGTGCGCTTTGTTGGATTGGTTTGCTCCGTCGGACGCAGCCCCTCTCTCTGCGCACCGACACACAAACCCTTACCGGATCCTGTTTGTTACCTCTCACGGATATTTCCGACAGGAGAATATACGTGAAAAAAACACATTGTGTCCCAAACAAGGAAAGAAAGGTGGATCAAGGGATTTTTCTCTCTCCCTCTCTCTCTCTCTCTCGTCGCCTCAGTGCTGTTGCAGAAGCTCTCCGTGGCGAGACACATGGTTCCCTTTGTCCAAAAGGCGCAGTAGCTTTGTGAACGGCTTTGGATTTTTTTTCTTCTTATTCTTGGAAAGGCTTCTTCTCCCTCCGCATGGCTGTCCTCAATTTAAACGGAGTAGACTTCGCCGCCTCTCGTGTGGATTATATTATTTGAAAAGCAGAATGTGAAACGGGGCCATATTTACCAGACCGAGAAAGTAATATCCTGACTTATTTGCCTCCTTGCCTAACCTTTCCACATCAAAGGTATGCGCGCTGGCTCCGAGCTGCTCCTGAATCTTAGATTTCATTGTGTGTGAGAGTGTGCAAAACGGCCTGAGTGGATTTTATTATAATAGTAATTATTTTCATGCCACCTCTTCTGCTGTCATTTATTCTGCTGCTTTCATTGTTTACATTCTGTCAGTGTTGCATTAGTGGACGGACACCTGATTCATTAGTGCGTTTCATAACCAACAATAAACCAACATTCATGTAGTTTTCTCCTCTGGTTTATTCAGATTTTAGTCTTATTTTCCTCCCGCTGCCTTAATAACAAACATACGTCGGGATAAAAGACACGAGTCGCATTCAGCTGAGCTGTCACAGGGCGCAGAATTTGAATATTCCTCTCATTACGCGTAATAAATACAACCCAGCTGTTAAAGTTTAATTCCATAACATCATATTTTTTAGTTCGGAATTTATCATTTATTAAATCCAGGGTGAAAAAATCCACAAAACCTGTAAACAAATAATTTTATTCAGAGAAACCTGTCAGTCTTCCCATGTGCGAGCTTCACGGGTGTTGTCCTGTTTCTTTCCCTCGCAGCTTGTAGTTACTTTAGCATTTAATAATAATCCCAGATATTGAAATATAATGAATCCGAGACTTAATATTTTCGCTTTTTATTTTCTAATTCAGCTTTAAATCGCGTTACTGCACATTTTATTCCAACACAGTGTTGCTGTTGGTGCTCTGCTTTGGGGGGGGGAAACGGATGGAGTTGTTTTGTGGCGGAGCAACAGTGCCATCAAGTGGCCTGAAAATGAAAAGCCACTTGTTTTGCTTCAGTCTAATGTCCAATATTGGTTCTGATCATGACGCTCAGGTTACCCAAATAATTCTGGGCATCATTTGGACACGACAGGATGCAGACACTGGATATGTTTTGGCTTAAACGGCTTTAAATTTGATCCTGAATATTGTCATAGCACAAATCAACTACAAATTGTCAGATGTATTAAAATCATATCAAAATTTACTGGAGGAAATGTAGGATTATGGTTTAATATCAAATGATGTTTCATGATTTAAGTGGAGTAATAATTATTTACTATTACCCAAAAATGTCCTCCCAGAAAAACTCTGAATCGTCCCCAGAAATGCTCTCCAGGAGCATGTTCGGATATTCTGCTGGATTATGATATTGCTTCAGGTTTAATTCTTCACTGTATGTTATGTTTCGCTCATTCCATTCTCCTCTCTTGCAGGTCTCCGATGCCAGCTCAGAGAAATTTTTCAGCACAGCTGCAGTTAAAGGTACTGACTTTTTTTCTCTTTCTACTGTGCTGTAATGTTGTAAATTTGACGGCGCAGGTGTATCGCCGTCCGCCTGGTGTTGTTCACATGTTGAAATGTGTTATTCATCGTCCCAGTGCGGTGATTGTCACGTTTATGTGTGTTCCATTAAAATAATGCAACAGCGGTAATGCATCGCATCCATAAAAGCTGGTCCAACAACGTCCCAACATTTAGACGTGAGATGAAAATCTCTGTTTCCGCCTGCATTTCATCAAATTGAATCATCGTGATGCGAAAACTCCAAAGTTCATGTCAGCTTTCATCTTTACATATGTGTGAATGTAACGTGTGACGCGAAGCGGCGTGCAGTATTGGCGGAAAAGTGCTGAGATGCACCAGGATTTGTGCTGCAGCCACAGGAGGAGGTTGTACTAATGCTGCAGGGAATGAAGTAAGGGCAGGAGAGGCATCTGTTTATGGCCTCAGTGTGCCAACACCACATGTGACCTCATTATCAAGTCACTAATTTGCTGTTAAAAGCAGCCCCATTTACTCTGGCTCAGGGATAATGGAGGTGCCCCGCGTGAATGGACATTCCTCTGTAATGGGGGGGAGTTACCACGCAGGGCAGGAGGGAGGCTCTTAGACGAGGGTTATGACCCCTTCAGGGCTGTGGCAGAAATGGGGCCGATTGCTGATGATGGGTTCTTGTTGGCCCTCCCACCCCTCCACCCACCCCCTCTTCCTTGTATCCCTGCACTTTCCTCTGCACAGACCTCCGAACACATTTCCCACATTCTGGCCTTTGATTCCCTCCAGGGCTTGATTTGTGGCGTCCATTGGGGTGGCTCAATGGCCATGCTTGACAGGGAGGTTTCCTTTTGAACGTGCTTCTCTGTGGACTGATTTGGTTCCCTTGAAAGGATTAAGGGCCTCTTTGTGCAGCCTAAATCAACAGAGGGCCCCCCTCTCTCCTCCTCTATGAAAGGGCCTGACTGGGGAAACAGTACACAAAATACGCTTTCTCTCTGCTGCATGATAGTCCACTCTCTTGGCCCCTATTCCCATTTAAATATCCCCTCTTTTCTTCCCTTTTACCATCTCCGTCCCCTCCTCCTCTCCTGCCATATGCTAATGCCTCCCGCTATTGCAAAAGGCAAGTAAAAGAATCCAGGTGCAGGGAGAGCCAAGACCGCTGGTATTTTTATGGCGGGCGGTGTCGAGATTAAAAGAATTGGGTGGGTTTTTGTTGGAGGGGGGATTACCATTACTCTAATGCAACCAAACCCCGGTACAAGCAACAGCTCCAACAAAAATGGCGAGAGTTTGTGGGACGATGAGTGTCAATATTTGCCGAGAGGCAGGTGCAGAGCAACTTCATTTGTTTGACGGCGCGCGTGTGCACGAGTGTGCACGAGTGTGCACGTTCTTGTTGGTACACATAAAATGCTTATTGGGCTTTAGGGTTCAGCACAGGGCTGAGAAAACCATGGCGAGGCATGATGGTAAAAACAGCTGCCAAACAAAGTAACAGCTAGTTTATTATGTTGTTCTCTTCTGCAACGAGGGAACAGTTGATGGCTGCGATCCACAGAAGTGAAACTACGACCTGCAGAGCGACTTGCATATATGATTCATTAGTTTGCAAGTGTTGAAATCTAGAGACAGCCGTGTAAGAACACAGCTTTACTCACAATTCAGAAGGTATAAACACGCCAAATATCAAATGCCGGAAGAAAAATACACCACAAAGCTTTGCAATTCTCTGACAGAGTATGTATTATTCTTGGTACTTGGGCGAACCAAAAGCTTCTTTCAGCATCTGTGCCAGATATATTAATAATATTGTGGCTGATTGGAACAAAGGTAAGACATGAATATACCTTAAACCTAATAAGCGCTGAGAGAGCCATTGTAATTCAGCTGCTGATGTGCAGCTTTAGTAATGACTGACTGTTGGCTTTTTTCTCTGCAGCAAGACTGAAAATCAGCCCAGGGCAACCTCGGGTCTCTTTGAAGACTTAGCACTGGTCCCTCATCTTTTAATCTCACAGCCTTCTCACCTACTCAGTAATTACAGTGTATTTTTCATGCTGCCTCAAAAGCCACAGTGTTTTTTTTTCTTCTTCTTCTTTTTTCAGCCCGAGGCCTACACTGCATGTTAAAAAGAAAATCCAACTGATGAGAGTGCGGCTTTTGTGTTTCTCAGACGTTGATTTGTTTTCTTCCCCTTCTTGTGTCAGCTTTACCTCGGGGCCGTTGGTGTCAACTGTGCGCGGTTGTCTAATGCCGAGCTTAAAGTCACCATCACTCTCTGCTTGCCGCGCTGTTTTTCTCCCTCCTTGCTGCTCACTCTGGGTTCAGTTTGCCCAGGAATAGATTTCATTAACTAAGAGTCATTAAATGTTAGCTCTAATTACCACGGCTGTCGATGTGCCTGCAGGTGTCAGCTAGCTAACCTGATTCATTTGCTCTGCAGGAGAGTAAGCACCAGTCAAAAAAAAAATGTGATGCAGTCTATTGGCCACCAGTGAAATAAACAACTTTTTCCAAAGTGTAAGCTCCTTCCAAGGTGCCATGGGTGGAAATCGGTAACCAAGTCTTATTAAGTCTGTGACTGCTGCCCAGGGAGCAGATTGAAGTGCTGGGTTGCACAGATACTGATGATGACAAACCAGCCGTGTGTCACCTCAAAGGCCTGCAGACAGATCTATCACATGATTAAAGCCGTGTCCCAGGGCAGTAATATCTTGTCACCCGGTTACATTCCCATCCTTTATGATATTGTCAATCCGCAAGCTGTCTCAGAGACTCAGCTGGGTCATTGGAGAGCAGAGACTAAGCTCACTGTGCATTGTTTGTTGAGCGTAGCCCCAGCAGCAAGATTAAGATAATGCTGGATGACATTTAAAAAGCTCTGCAGTGCCATTTATCAAGAGTAGGCTCGAAAATGTTCTCATCAGTGAACTGTTGAGTCTGGTGTGTGCCTCTATAGATAGCCCATTTAGAATAGAAATTATGCTTTGGACTAAAACCGAATAACTAGGAAGTGGAAAATACAAGACCAAATAAAGCTTTAATGAGCGATATTGCAATCTTAAACCATTTTTAATTGACCTGCGTACACTTCATCGTGTCATTTTTCAGTTTAAGGGCGTACTGAATGAGCACTTGAGTTTTTTTTTCCTCAGAGTTCATTTGGGAGAAATATTGGAGAAGTTAGTCCCTCATGAGACATTTCCTGCAGCTGCGTCTACGATGTGAGACCAAGTTCAGTACGGGGGTGAATTGAAGTGCACTGTGTAGTGATTCTCAGTCCCCTCCACCACCACCACCGCCGCCGCCACCCGCCTCAACTCAGCACAACGCTGATTTCACCATGCTTTACTGGAGTTAATGTGAAAATGAAGCGGTGCTACAGCAAGACCCGGGGCTGACGCCAGCGTGAAGAGCGCCGCTGGTGAAGTGTGTCGGGCTTGAGTGCGTCTGTCACCAGGGGAGAGAATAATGTGCGATGTGGAAGGTGTAATTTGCAGCGCTGATGGCATTGTTTAAAAAAATAGTGGAAAGAGAAAAGCGGAGGTGAACTTTTGTGGCAAATATCAGAGCTGAAGAGCTCCCTGGATTGTCATAGAGAGCTCTGCTGGCAGCAAAATTGCCTGTGAGCGTATTACTGCTGTGTGGGAGGGAGCTGAGGGCTTGTTTTTCTCTCTCTGCCTCATTCTCTCTCTGTTTCCTGAGAGGTGGACTGGTGATATAGCTGTGTGTACTTCCAGGCTGTGGGCCGCCACCTGCTGTAATCTCAAGTGATATAGAGAGCAACAATCATGCCACAAATCACCCAGGCAGCTCCCTAACTCATTCAGTGGACTGGAAAGAGAAGGTTGGCCTTTCACAGCACCAGTGTTGGTTTACTGCCCCAGGCTTTCTGCACTGCCCTCGTGCTGACCTCTGCCGTCTGTGTGGGTTTGTGTGTCAAGAAATCAGGGCTGCCTGTGGAACTTGACCTGATGCGCAGTGGAAAGATGACCTGACTGCCATTGGCCTTTAGTGCGCTCTGAGCGGCTGCAGTCAAGGACGGACTCTTTTTCTCTGCCAGGGGTTTGGAGGTCACAGAGAGGTCGCTGCCCCCTCCCTCCAGAGACATAACTGGAATAAAGCAGCGTTGTTGTTTTGGCTTAAACACAAGCTTAATTCAAATGAAGATGCTTCTTTAATATTTAATAACGGTGCATGTTTTGAGTAATAAGAAAGGATTGTGAAGGATTCGAGCCTGAACGATGCATCACTGAAGCAGATTCCAGGCATTTCCTCCGTGTTCTTTGCTCCTGTTGGTTACCCGTCCCCCGCTAGGAGCATTTAAGGTATCTCCCAGGGGTAAAGGAAGCTCAATATCCTGTGCTGCGCTGAGAGAAGGACCCCCCTCCTCTCCTTCCTCTCCATGACTGCAACTACAGAGAGAGAGGCTGTATTTCATGACCATGAAAGGGGCCGCTCCAGCTATGCCTCATCTGCTGACACAGCCAAACAAAGGTTAACAAATCAAGGGTAGCACTGGCTGATTTACTGTCTCACTGTTGCAAACAATGGCCCAGCCCCCACGTCTACAGCTCACATTTACTGCGTCTGTCAGTAGGCAGAGAAATATGGCGGCATTTGCAACTGTACATATTTCAAAATCGCATTTAAATGTTTGTATTGATCAGCTCATTAGTCTTGGTCTCTGCTGCAAGGGATTAGTCTTCCAAACTTCTTAGTCTTACTTAAGCATGCGAGCAGGATTTGCACTTTTAATGTACAAAATGTTTTCTATTAGGCTCTCAGTCCGGTCGAGAGCACTGCCATGTAAAACGGAGGAAATGTTGGTTTGCTGAATTCAACAAATAAAAATTCATAATCAAATATCCGCAAAAAGACGCAAGCAAAGTCTGAAGTGATTCTGTGACTTGGAAAGATTTAGCAATCGGGCTTTTGGTCAAGACAGACCACCATCCATCACGATTAATATCTTCTTTTACGATAGCTTGTGTTTAGTTTTCTTCCTGAGTCACCTGTTGTAGTCCTAACGCATGCATCAGGTCCAATTATGGATATTTTTTGGCAGTCACCTCAGGTAAATATTGAATGTGAAAACCGCGGGTCTAGTTGGTGCCCACTTGGTAGAAGTTTGTTGATTTGACGATCAGTTTTAAGGAGATGTTGTGAATGACTCTGTTGGTGCAAACACATACAGCAGTGTGGGCCGGTCTCCTTCCATCCCCTCAAGCAACACAAAGAGGTCATTGAGAGTTTGTTCCCCGAGTCCCGAGGTTAGAGACTAAGTAAATCCATCCATCTTAATGCACTTATTTCAGCACCAGGAGAGCTGGAGGGAGACTGTGTAAACACTCCTATATCCGACATGCCACGCTAAACCCAAAGAGCCTGGAACCCATCAGGCCAAAATTAAAGGTCTACATCTCAAACACAAACATTTAAATGGGCTGCACTCCAGAGATCAAAGTGAAAGACCTTAGTTTTCCCGCTGGCCCCCTTGTGTCTGCCACACTGAGATATGTGGCGGTTTAGCAGCCAGTCAGGGTTGAATGGTGTGCAACTGTATACTGTACATGTCTGTTTCTCTGAGGTAACGCTCAGTGGCATATTTTATGTTGGTCTAGGTGAAGTAGAAGGATTTATGTAAACATGCTCAGTTTATTTAGAAATCTGGATTCATTACAAAGACAATATTGAGGATTATAATGAGGAATACATAAGATTTCTTTGTCTTTGCTGGTTTAAAAAAATGTGTTTTTACTGTAAAATTATGGTTTTTCTCTTCAGCTTGGTCTAAATCCATTTTTATTTTCCAATTTTTAGATGAACCGTCTTGATAAATTCACAAAGCAATTGACATATGTCGGCGATAGAGATGCTACAGAACAGTGAGAGTGGATGGCTGGGTGGAGGTGTTGAAAGCACCGGTCTCCTCTTCCCAGGAGAGGTCCTCCCCCCCATCACCATCACCAGCATCCACTGATCCAATGTGACATCAGCCACTCTCCTGCCAACTGTGCAGCATTAACAGGGTCAAAGCACACACACACACACACACACACAAACGCACACACCACTTATCAAGACCCAGCCATTCCCAGCGCACTGTTGGTGTGTTCAGGCCAATTATGCCTGTGTCAGTCTTTGGTCCCCACGGCAGAGGTGACATTGCCAAAGAGGGAGAGAGAGAGCAGGCCGCCTTAATGAGGCCTCATGGTGGCTTAGAGGTGTATGCGCACATGAGTGTGTGAGTGCATGCATAACAGCAGGAGCGCCGGTCTGGAATGATCCACCTTTCTATCTTGATCTACCATGTGTGTCTGACAGCCTTTTCCCCTCTCAAGGTCTTCTCCCTCCAGCCATTTCCATCTCGCCGCCTCTCCTAAGCTCTGTGTTTTTAAGCAGCCGCCGCTGCCGCCGCTGCTGCCTCGTGATGTCATTCGAGCAAACAGATTTTAGTTCTGGGGAATAACTTGAGGGCCGTGTCCCAGAAATGCAGCATAGCAGCTTTGCAGACACATGTACTAAAAAGGAGATGGGATTAACACAGCGGATGAGATGTTCGCTGTGAAACGATTCACCCCATCGGTGTTGGTGTTGCTTTGAGTAGCATGAAGTCGGATTTAGTCTCTCTTCTCCCGACGAGCGTCATGAATGATGACCTAAAGTTCACGAAACCGCCAAATCGTGGAGAGTATATCTGATGAAACTGTGCCAGAAGGCTGTCTACTTTTTTTTTTTATTATTTGTTAGATTGAAGAGGTCAGGTGAAGGAGGCTTTGTGTTTCCCTCTCTACTCCTGGACTATCAGAGAAGGGTCAGCACGGTGAAGTGAAAGAGTAAACACAGCTTTTAAGAGACACAAAAAGCCGAGAGAGAGACAGAGCATGAGGACTCTGATCAGGACTGATGAAAGCAAGGCTTTAATTGCTCCCACAAGAAAAGAGGTTATCTTTTTTTTTCTTCTCTTCTCCTTCTCACCCTCTCTGATTCTCATAAATATGCAGGGCAGAAATAAAGCCCTGATGAGCCGCAGGGCAGATTAGAGAGAGACTACAGAGCAGGATCCTGGTTTGTTAGCAGCAGTTCACAGATCCCTTGCATGTGTTTCTGCTCTGCACACACACTGTGCCTGGCTGTCATTTGTCTCAACCCACCTTTTATTACATTTCCACAGGCTACTGACCGCATATGGTCAGGTACCAGGAGCGCTGGGGAAAATGTGACAGGGCTGTCAGACCTTCAGTGCAACATCGCCCCCTGGTGTTTGGGTGTGACTTCAGAGCAGCGTGGGTGGAGAGGACAGGGTTAAGTTGGTGGGTGGTGGGTGATGTGTGTGTGTGTATAAAGTCATATATTTATCCTGGAAGGAAAATTTTAAAGCATGTGTATTTGATATAAACACAGTGTAACAAACTGCACAATGTTCCATTTTATCACCATTCTTTGGTTCATCATCTCTGGCTTTCGGTCACTGTTCTTAGAAGCCTGCCCAAACCCATCAACGTCCATCGGACTGTCACCATCTGCTACAGATTAAGCTGCTGCTGGAGGGGGCTATGTGATTCCGGAGTTCCAGCATCCCCTTTTTATTCTGCACGTCAGGTTTTACTGTAAACACTGTTGTACAAAAACCAAAATCCCAAAAGGAATTGGTCGTAAACGGGCCGTTGCGCTGGTATGGCCTACACGTCTGGTTTAGCTCTTAGCGTGCTTACAGTCTCTGCTGGGCCATTTAGAGGCAAAGCTGGGAAGCCGTGTTTGGAAGCTTTTTCCCTAAACCCTGCACTCAGTCAGTGTGCAGTGTGTTGTTGTGATGTATGAATCCCCTGGCCATGCCTGACACTAGCGAGCCTGTCTGAGCCCATGTCTTCACCGAGTAGTAGGCCGTGGACAGAGGCTGCATTGTTCCCCTAAAGTAACCCAAGCTCAGGGCAGCCGCTGCCCAGAGGGGGATATCAAGTTGTTCTCTCCCCACCAACACCACAATCCTAGCTTAAGCTCCGAGGCTTGACGAAGGAGCAGAGAGGCAGCTGACTGTTTGGACGACGGCGCAGTTCAAATAAACAGCTTAAATCCCAACCAGCCTCCCCTACACTAACCCTCCCTCGCCAAGTATTGCAGTCCCACAGCCATAGCTCATCACCGTGAAGCTTGCCAAGAGCTCTCAGCTAATTTGTGGTGTTATTTTGAAAAGCATGTTGATGTGGCCGTGCTGAGGTTTCCTGAGAAAGAGGGCCATGAGCAGAGGGAAGAGGGTGAGAACTTGGGCCTGGTTACATCTCACTGCTTCCCTGTTTGTGAGCGATGGGTTGGTTTACTACCACATCAGCAGACCACACAGCATTTCCAGGCTAGGGAAGGAGAGATGAAAGTGGAGCGGAGGGGAGAGGAAAGACTGCCATTAACAGCTTCGTTTCTGCCCCGGAGTGTCCTGCTAATCCGACTGCAGTGAAACCTGAGCAAGGGGGTAATGAGACGGCACTTGACACGCTCGCACACACATGCACGTAGACACATCGGCTGCTTCTGTAATGCCGGCGAAGATTTAAGGTGAGAAAAGGCTACATGCAAATTGATACTTCACTAGATTTTCGGTAATTTGATCCATGCATTCGAGCTATTACCCTTCTGGAATGAGTTTTTCATATATGGTTTTAACACTCGGCAGCGCAGGCTGCATTGAATCTGATCCTTGCGAGCAATCCTGTATGTACGGTGTGGTGTGTATGTGTGTAAAACCAGTTGGCCCCATTTGAAAGAGAGTGAAAGAGGCCCAGACTGATGACTCTCTGGGGACAGATTTCTCTTTCCAGCCCTCCATGCCTCTCTCCCCAGTGAAATCACGGTGGTGTCAGTGTGTCAGCTCGAGCTGTCACTCTCTTTATTGCTGCAAGCCAGTTACTCTCGTACTCTGCTTCCTGGCTACAGAGAGAGGAAGGAGGGGGAGAGGAAAGAGCCATAGCAAGGGAGAAAGACAGAAGGCTTTTTCTACACTTGACACAGCGGAGGAGCAGAGCATCAACTCCCCTTGATGCAATTGGAGAGTCTCAAAAGAAGGAAGGGAGACAACCAAGGCTGTCTGTCACCTTAGAGGAGCCAGCTGCACAATTAACAGACAACACCTCCACCCCCCATGGGTTGGTTTGGTACAGTCCGCTGGGTTTAGCTGACAGGCTGACAGGGTTTCATGGAGGACAGGCCAACACTGAACAGATCCAAACAGGGGACATAGAGCTGCAGTAAACACACCTCAACAAGGGTGGACCTATTTACTGGTAGAGTTTATGTGTGTGTGTGTGTGTGTGTGTGTGTGTGTGTGTGTGTGTGTGTGTGTGTGTGTGTGCACGTGTGACAAAGTAGAAAGTGTTTATGAGCTTGTGTGGATTTTTCTTTTTCTTTTTTTTTTTTTATGAGCATGTGACTGTAATTGAGATTTAAGCGTGTTTGTGCTTGAAGTTTTTGGTTCAACAGGCATTGTTCCTCTTAAGCTTCCACTATGACTGACAAGAAACACATGTTGCAATGTCAGTCGGTGTGTTGTGAAATGCTTGAGTTGTGCTGACGCGCAGCCTGAATTTTTGTGTGTGTGTGTGTTGTTAGATTCCAGTTGCTATTTTCAGACTTAATTATTTTTGCTCCGGCTTAGTGATTCGATACATTAGTTTATGTGCTCGGAGCACATCAGATCATAACCAGCCATCACATATTCACAGCACCCTGTTTTCTTGAAGGATAGGCCGGAGATTAACTAGTCACACTGGTGCAATGCCACGCAGGAGAAATGAGACACAGCTCCGTTTTCCAGCCTCAAGCAGGAATTGCGAGTGAAAGCAGCTGAGCTTTGCAGTTACAGAGGTGCACACCACGTTTTTATTTTCAAATGGGAGTCAGTGACAGTTTATGCTTTTGACTTGTGGCCTGCAGATGTCTGCACGCAGAATGATGCAAGGGCGAGGGATTTAAGGTCATAAAAAAGTAATAGAACGGTTGTTGTTGTGGGCTCGTAGCATGCACTCGCAGCAAAAGTCAGACAAAACCAGTCCCCTAATGACGCCGGGTTTCACTCTGATCTTGAACATATTGTCTAAATTGGCGGTGGTACTGAATGCACACTGCTGTTAGGTTGAACTAGCAAAGAGGGCAGAAAAGTTTCATGGCTGGCTGAAGAAGTGAGACGCCGGCTGACATGTAAGCCACCGTAAGCCTTTCAGCAGCCCCTACACTCTGTGTGTCTCCCCAAGGAGCAACATTTACACAAAGATCGGCCACCTACCATTTCTCACTCCTCACTTGCGGAGATGTCGGGCCCGCTGAGAAGCCCCATCAGATGGTTTACGTGCATGTGACATGTCTAGGGTCAAATGGTCTGGCTCATTCCACAGCTGCCTTGTCTCTCGGTGTAGTTTTACACCACTGTGACAGTGCGCGCTGACCAATTGCTGTGGACTGGATGGGTCCTCATTACACGCTGCTGTTATTTCAAAGCCTCAGTGAGCTTCAGCATGACAGCCAAACCTGCAGAGGATCTGTCAGCCGCAGGCAACAAGTGTCCCCCTGAGGGCTGCCTGCACAGGAGAAATCTGGCCCCTCGGCCAGTTTTCCACCCAACCCCTTCTGGTGGTCACCTGTGCCAGCATGCCCGTCATCGAGTCCCTGACCCAGCTATTCTCCCATTACGTTCCCTCTAGCCTGACCTCACACCCTCAGGGATATATAAAGATTTGTTCTCCAAAGGGGAGCTGGAAATGGGACACCCTGCAGCCACTGATCCCACTAATACATCCTCATGTGCACGTAAAGATGGTGATGGTGTTTTTCGGCGAGGTGGGGGTGGTGTCCAAACATTTAGGCCTCGGGAGCTGTCTAAAGCGGCAGATTTCCCACATGCTGCTGGGGTGAGAAGTGAGCAGAGAGAGTGAGACCCAGAACCAGTTAAGAGCCATTACAGGAGCTGCCGTAATCAGAGCTACCGTGGGTGGACAAGTGTTGTTGCTGTAGCTCTCTTACTAAATGGATTCATTATGACTCAAGAGAGAGGAGACAGTGCGCATTGGCCCTACCAGACACAGTAAGAATGGAGCACGGATGGATACTAACGAAGGTAGGAGACAGGACGGAGCAAGTTTATTTCCCTTTCTGCTGTTTTCTGCCACTCTTGTATTTCCCTCTTCCGCCTCCGGTTCTTTATTCCACTCTGTTGTACTATAAACATGTGTAAGTGCTTGTTCTCTGTGGTCTGGCAGCCGCTCTTCTATGGCCTTGCATCTGTCAGAAGAGCTCAGTACATTCGGTGGCTTACTAAGCCCAATTACACCAGATTGCTACCATTTCACAGAGGATCACAGTCGCAGACAGTCTATCTTAAAAGAGGAGTCAGGGGTTTATTTCTCGGTTAACCACACACACACACACCATGACATCACTGCATATACACACACACACTATTTATATTTACATATGCACTTGCTTTGACATCACAACTTGTCATACAAAATTCATAAAGCAAATGAGACAGGCATGAAATATAGATGTTAAAAGGGTGGCTTAACAGCTCTCCCCCGCCTCCCGCCTGCTTTTGGCCTTTTGCTCAATCACCGCTTGTTAAAGCGGCGGTTTGTGTTACTGTGAGGGGGGATATGAGTACGCTGTGGTATTCTCACTGGAAGACTACACATGTCACGCTCTCGCAGCCAGAATAGTTGGCCTGCTCACCTAACCCCACCGCCCCACCCCTCCAACCTTTATTTCTGTTTAGCTTCCCTCTCCCTTTCCCCCCCCGACCCAGCCACCCCTGGGAGTCTAGCACTAATAAAACAGCTCCACTCCAAGACCCTCCACACTGCGGGATGTCCAGCCTGTGTAACCCAAAACCCCTCTCGACGCTAGCTTTAGAGAGCTGCTGACATGAGAGAGAGTCTGGGAGGGCCAGCAGGGGAGCGTCCATCATTGTCAGGCCCCAGTGACCTGAGCTTCCATCCGGAGCATGTCCAACACGCATGCCTGTGAGCTGTGAACTCTTTGCTGTGAGGGGCTCCGATACTCTGGAGACACGAGGGGTATCGCAGAGTGTGGTGTTACTGCTCTTAGAGGAGCTAATGCTGTTAAAGTCTTCAGGGCTGTAGAATGGAGGGATAAGGAGCTAATAAACTGGAGATTCTCTGGAGGCTCGGCTATGAGATCAGGGAGAAAGCTTCCCCGGCTAAGTTTACCGACACAGGGTTTTAGCTTCTCTGTGAACTGATATCACCAGACCAAAGTGCAAGTCTTGAATCTCCTGCTCGACATTACATGTGTAAACAGTGGGTTAGCCTCCAGCTTTTAGCATGGAAGGCAAAAATTAACCACTTCCTCAGCAAAACTCCAAACTGACAGTTGTGGGCAGGAGTTTTTGCAGATGAGGAAGTGAATCCCTTGGTTAATGTGCAGACTTTGGCAACAATGGACTGTCTCCTCTTTTGGCACCAGAGAGGAGTATTAGAACAACGGGGATCTCAAAACGCCTTCTAGTCTCACAGACGTGGGAGTTGAGCTCAGATGTCATCCACTAATGTGAACTCCAGGGTATTCCACTGAGCTCCCAGAGAAGGAGGAGACACGCCGGTGAAGGACAGACTCTCCTGAGCATGTAAACTTAAGTTTTACACGGGAAGTATTCATTGAAGGGGTTTAGATTTGGGCTGTAAAGACATAAACACATGCAGAGGAAAAGGAAAGAGTGGGATACCGTGTATTGGCGTAATGGTTCTCTGATACTGAGGCTTTTAGGATCGTGTGCAAGTGAGGACGCAGATGAGAGCAGCCTGCAGTTTATTGTTCTCTGTGTGGGAGGGAGATCTGTTAAAGATGTCTGCCATTAATGCGACTGCAGGCTTCATTAAGAACAAATAAACAGAGCCTGGTCCCTCACCAAGGAGATCTTTGGGGAACATATGCTGTCTAAACCACTCCTGAGGTCAGACCTCTGTCAACACTTGCTGCTCAATTACAACTCTAATTTAGCTGTCAAACAAAATATGGAAATAGAAGAAGAGCGGCTTTGCGGTGTCTTCGCTCTTTAATTTTTTTCCAGTGACAAAATGGCTTCCAGACTTAGGCCTGAAGCAAACGTGTCTTCTAAAACGTTCTGCATAACTGGGGACTGTGAATTTTTTTTTTTTTTTTTTTTTTTGGAGGAATATTTTATTCATCCAGCTTCTGAACGCTCAGCCCAGCACAGAGGGAGATGCTGATTGTAATTAATGTTTACTGAGACATACCAATGCAAGATGGAATTTTCAATGAGGGCCACAAATCCTTGTTTCGGCGGTGTGAGCTTCAATTGATTCAACTTGAGCAAACAGTCTGCCTCTCTTTTGTTTATTTTTCTGTTTTCCGAGGACGGTTATGACGTGCGTGAAGGAAAGAAGACAAAGCGAGGGGCAGAAAAAGAAACGAAGGCTCCTCCCGACAACGAGCCCAGCCCACGCACTCTTATAAAGACAGTCTCAAGACCGAGTTAATCCGTTTACGATTCACTTTTCAGCAAGTGCATTGTCTCGACTGGTGTGTGGTAAAGCTGTTGCCTATGTAAGAGCAATATGATCTGTGAGAGGTTTGGGTATGATTCTGCCGCACAGCAGAGAGCAGGATGGAGAAAATGAGCTATAGTGGTGATTGCGAATAAGTGGAACTTGCCTTCAGGCTACATCTTCCATCCCCAATCACACCAAGACAAATGCCGCCAAGGTACAGCTCTTGGACTGCAAGTCAAAATGGCAACAATGTATCGAAGTATATTCCTGCGCTACAGCGAAATGGCTCCACACACGGCAATGTTGCTCATTCGTTCCACAACTTTAGTCCAGACTGAAATAGTTTTAAAAAACTCAAAGATGGATTGCCGTGAAGTTTTGCTCAGACATTCATTGGCCTTAGAAAGAGGACAAATGACTTCGGTGATCCAATGACCTTTCATCTGGCACCACCGGCAGTTTTTTTACTCAACATCTCCACGATGGATTACCGTGACATTTGGTACAGAAATTCATGTTTCCCAGATGCCGTATCCTAATAAATTCGGAGATCTCCTGAGTTTTCCTCGAGCATAAATATCTGGATTTGAGTGAAACGTCTCTGCAACAATTGGATGGATTGTCATGAAACTTTGTCCAGATGTTCATATTCCCCACAGGATGAACTGCAATAACTCTGGTCATCCATTATCTTTTCCACCAATTCTCCTCCAATTCACAGTTTTGTAGATTTTGTTTAGTGCCAATTAATAAATGTTAGAATTCTAATATGCTAAAATAGGATGGTAAACATCTGTGATAACCTTAACATTTAGAACGAGGCATCACTGTGCATAAATAGCCTCACAAGCTTCTGGCACGGCTGTAGACTCAGTTACAAGAACCCCAGTTCTCCGCAATTTACCAGCAGTTATTAGTTGTAATATCTAGTGTAGCAGCGTGGCACTGGTACAAGACTGATCTGCAGTCAGCACCCAGAGGTTACCTGCCATTGCATCATCTGGTGTCCATAATGCAGAGCAGGCTGCCCGCCCTCCCTCAATATTAGCACCTGTTTCCTAGATGCTCTTCAACAGTCGTGCAGCTGTCACAGCCTCGCAGCATCCAGTACAGTAAATGTGAAGCGCCTTCTCTTTGTGATTGTTGACGTGTTGTGAATGGAGATGTTGGAAAATGAAAACAGCCATTGTTCTGGGCTTCATCTGTCATTATCTTTGGTACTGTTGTGTCTTCAGTTTAACAAGATTAAAGGCGCCGATACACAAAATATTCAATATTGGTACATAAAAGACTGGAAGGTTAACAAGATAAACAAGCGCCAATATTGACAAAAGCTATTATTTTCAGTTGCCGTTAGTATTATATATTTTATGAAGTATATTTATTCTATACCTTCAGCACAGTTTTGAGGTACTTGTGCTTTATTTAACCTTTTTCTATCATATTGCTGGCCAGGCAGCAGCCTGATCTATGAGGCACGTGCATCAACGCGACAGGCGCAAACCCTCTTTGCATTTCGCCTCCGCTCGTTGCACAACTCTGACGTACACACTCAGCGGCCGTGGCTCAGCTGTCCATCTCGTGGTTCCTGCTATGTGTTAAGGTTGTTGGTTTTGTGCGGTTGGAGCTATGCGACCCCCCGCCTGGATGAGACCCCATAAATGAGTGCAATGGTTTCAGAATGCAACGAGGCGCTATTTTGAGGAAGAAGGGACGGACGGGGTGACGGCAAGGAGCAAAGGCTTGGGATGTCGGAGAGGTCTCAACAGCCATCAATCTGTCAGGATGACTTCAGACCCAGGTGTGGGCTGTCATATCCACCCGCACTCACATGATCGAGAGTGAGAGAGAGACAGTAGTTTTGGCCCGGGGTGCCTGCTAATGTATTTTTCAAAAGGACAGGTGGTGGGCTGTCAGT
The DNA here is from genome assembly GCA_028641955.1 of Protonibea diacanthus. Lineage (NCBI taxonomy): Eukaryota > Metazoa > Chordata > Actinopteri > Sciaenidae > Protonibea > Protonibea diacanthus. Next base: position 4,696,102 of record CM053990.1, on the reverse strand, counting down.
TGCACTTTAAAAGGATGATGTTGTTGGCGCTTGTTTGTTAATCATTTATATGGGCTAGGATGTATCCAGGGATGACATTGAAATATAATATGCTAAATGAATCCCCTTATGTACTGCAGTAATGACCTAACACCACATTAAACTTCCTAATGCCTTGCATCTCACTTTGCCAGGCCTCCTGTCACTCCCTCTGTGGATCACAGCGCTGTGCAAAGATTGGTTCAAAGATTTGAGCCAATTGTCTGGCATATGGCTGCGTTGAATCCACACAAAACACCTTGCTGATGAAGGACCATTAACCAAGCAATACACAGGCCTATTAACCCTGCAAGCTCAATGTGGTATAAGCAACACATTAAAAAATGCTAACAGTAAATACAGCTGCGTGGTGCTAATGAGCTGTGGTCCACTGCAGGACAGTAACAACAAAGGTGAGAGGAAGAACGGAGCTTTACATCACTTCATATTCAGTTGAGCCAGATCAGAGCTGTAGCCAGTCTAATGATTACGTGCTGCAGTGTAGCTGTAGCGAGATACAAATCAGGAGTGGTAGTGTGTGCAGCTAATGCACTGTGAGTAGGAGATGGCTCACCCTGGGATAATGAGTTATCCCCTTAAGCCCCTTGCCGGGTCCCCTGACATCCAGCCTTAATGAATGGCTTTCCTGCACACACGTACCCAGCTGACCCTCACAAAGGCCTCCTGTACCCCATTCACCTCTTAAATCCGGCCTCTAGCTTTCGCCTCCCTCCCGACTAACCCACACAGCCAAAGGCCTCACAGTCCAATCTAACGCTCCACCGAGCAGCGTGGACTAGTTAGAAACGGAAATACCACAAAAAAAAAAAAAAAACGTCAAGAAACAACAGCAGCACTCCATATTTTGAGTAAACCAGGTGGGAATTGCGCTTATTTGTTTCCAGGGATGAAGAAGACTGACAAATGAACCCTCGCGGGAGGGAAGCTGCTGTATACTTCTCTTCTCTTCTTCCCCGCACCACCCGGCCCTTGAGTCTTCATTATGACCAGAATAGACACCTTCTTTTTAGCGTGTTAGCACATTCTCAAAACAAGCCGTGGACCTCAGGGACTGAGAGGTGCAGCGGGAGACTTGAGAATTGGGAATTTCTCCTCTCCCCGTCTGCTGCGGTGAAGTTGTTTGCCAGCAGCAGTCTCTATTGACCGGTAATAGCATTTGTAAGTGGAGAAGATTGACATGGATGAGGGAGATGGATTTAAGGGCTGCTGGGCTTTCTTGTTCATTGATGCACGTCAGTGTTGCAAAGGGATGTGTTTTGTGTCCAGATTACCAAAAAGATATAGTTTCAATGTAAGGGTTAGTTAGCTTGGAAAATTGCCCCTGTTGCACTTCTTCTCGTGGTTGCCCAAAGACAGCTCACAGAGACTCGTACAAAAGCACTTCAACCTGGCAAAGTGTGCCTTTTGTCTCCTGACAAGCTGGCAGATGTCCCAGTAAAAGCTCTCCCACACAGAGTAGGAGTCAATAGCTGTTATTGTAGATATCGATTGTGATCTGCATCAGGAATTACCTCCCCTGACCCTTAACTACAATATCACATGCACCTGGGGTTGCTAATACCTCACTTAGCATTTTAATGCTAATGGACAGAGGGTTTTTTTTTTTTTTGTAGAGCCCTGTTAGCTCAGCCTGCTCCCAGTGGAATAGGTCTGGAGGGAGTAGTGTGTCACAGAGATGGAAGCCCACTGTGACAGGCTGCAGCTCCGCAGTGCAGGCTGCTCAGCCCTCCTTCAGCCCAGGGGACCTGGGTCCCATCTACACCTCTTTGGCAGGTGAAGGATTTAGCCGGCTTCCCTGAGGGGGGGGGGGGGGAGCCCTCACTCCTGTCCTTAACCCCTCCCCCGGATGCCTGGGGAGAGTTAATTACAGTTTATGTATGCACTGTCATCCCCCATGAGCCTCTCTGCCTCTGGAGCAGCCGAGCTGACTGCTGATGTCTGAGCACTTTGTTCTGTTGGAGGATGTCCCGGCAGAGAAATACCCTGGACGGAGCTTATTAGCTATTGTTCTGTGTGACTTCAGCATCGTGCAGCGGTTATTATTCATTCTTTGAATTAATTCACACTTTTTTGACATAATGGAGTCCAAACCAGGGCATAAAATAAAACGAATCCTCACCGTCTCAGACAGGGAGCTTAATGTGCGCCCGTCCTTCATGCTACATGTGAAAGCGAATTAATGAACGCAGTGTTGTTATCCTGCAGCATCTTTTTAATGTGCACCAGTAATCACTCTCAAGGCATGTTTGCTTTCATGTGGTAAAGAACAAACAGCAATGTTTCTAACTATGAATATTATTAAAGCAGGTTTTTATTTGAATAAAGTATTTTCGTGTCTATGGGAGAAGTGAAAGAGAAGAAAGCAACCTAACACCTGCAACTACCACTGCAAAGTGAGATCTACTGTGTAGGTACATGCAGAAAAAAAAATGACACAACTGACCGTTTAATTTGTCATGCAAATGGAGGTTCTGTCATCGAGGCAGGAAAAAAAAACATAACCTTGAAATAAAGGTGATGTCGTTTTATGTACGATGCAAACTGATTTAGCCTGGAGAAGAAAAACACATTTCAGCTGTGTAGTTTTTCCCCAGGGACGCTGTTAAAGGCTGTGTGAAAGGGCCAAGGAACTGGTGCTTGTGCTGGCACAGCTGCAAACCCCCAGCAGGGCGTGACAGCATGAGAAGGAAGAGTAGGAAAACATGCGTGTCAGTTTGTGAGGCTGTGTGTCAACTCGAAGCGCATACACACTGATCATGTGCAGAGGAGATGGCAGTTTGAAAGACTCGTATCTTCAAAAGGCCCGTGGCTTAGATACACACACGTATAGAGAGACGGTGGAGAGGTTCGACTGCGGTGTTCATTTACCTGAGGAAAGGAGGTCACCGCGCAGATACGCATTTAAGGAGCAGAGCATCAGCGTTTGATGTATGTGTCTTGTTGGTGTTTTGACTTGCAGCATGTTCTAAACCGTCAGTGAATCATTTATATATTTGTAGACAGTCATCTGAACCAAGAAGCTAAGAATTGTTATTGGAGTAGCATTTTTTCACGCCGATTTCTTTCTCTGTTCTCCACAGTTCCAGATTTTGGCATCGATGTGCTCTCCACCAATGGCAGCCAGGAGCCTCATGGCCCAGGCCTCCTCAAGGTGTCAGGCCTAGAGCGCAGTCAGGAGAGGAGCCAGGAGAGCTGCAGGGACCCCCAACCCCCTGCAACCAGCACCCCCAGCCAGCCTCCCCAAACACTCCCCCTCCCTCTCCCTCTCCCTCTGCCGCAGCCCCAGCCGTCCGCCCCCCAGCCCCTCTCCCCTCGTCGGACCCAGACAAACGGCCCTACTACCACCACCCAGGCCCCGGCCTCCACACACCTGCCCCAACGCTCAGAGGCTCTTCCCAGGCCTCAGACGCCCGCAGCCCTGCCTCTCGCCCAGGGCCAAGAGCCCTCGCCGCCCCCCCCTCCCCGGCCCCAGCACCAGCCTGATCTGCTGTCCCACCCCAGGCCTCCGCCGACGCCCAGCCTCCACCCACACCCGCCATCACCTGCCCTACCTACCCATCACCCACACCAACAGCACCCGAGTCAGGCAGGGCCCCACCGGCCGCCATCACGCTGCCACCCCCGGCCTCTTTCTGCGTACAACGGCCTCAACCTCAACGGTCACAGGTAAGGGAAATAACAACCTCACACATCAGAAACACTCACATCTCTCGTGTCCTCATGTGCTCGGATGCAGGAAATTGTGTGCAGACTAAAACCTCCACATTCACACACACTTGAAAATACTAAAATATCTCTCGAGCTGCAAGTATGCATGATGCACGATCAGTATGTAAATTGCTATCAGGGACAGCCTGAAGTCCCTGAGCCAAACAGTAGCACTGATTATTAACTATGGAATAAAAGGGCCACGCTGCGCCCTGAGTGCCTCTGATTTATTAGCCACCCACATTGTCATCAGGGCTCTGTATGGATTCCAGCCCTCATCAGTTATACCGGCTGTATGTGCCGTGGTTTAGCACAACCTTGAATCAGCACCGTACTGTTATTATTTTCATGATGAGGTTATTTGTGCATGAGAACAAAGCTCAAAGTTGTAACACAGGTCCTTGAAAAAAAAAATTAAATACTTCAGAAGGCTGTTATTTTTTCTCAAGTGATAAAGAGTCCTCGGTGGAATTCCACTTTGTGTGTTCAAACACGCCATGATCACAGTCATTTTTCATATTTAAAATAACGACAAAAGAGCCAGCACGAGGCTAAGTTTAGTCTGTTGTGTCCTATATCTGCTGAGACGCACTGAGGCCTGTGAGGCTCTCTCCATTAATTTAAGACTCCAGGATAGCTCCTTCAGAACCCACTCAGTCCCAACAACAAGCTCTGCCTTGCAGGCTCTCAGGACTTGGCTTCGCCTCCCTCTCTCTGTGCCAGCCCTGCCAGTCTGCCAGCGCGCCAACAGGGCCTGGCACCCACTATGAATAATCATGGCTGGGGCCCACAGCGAAGAGCGAGCACTGCAAATGAGCTTTTAGGCTTAGTGTGTGGAGCTGTGGAGACGCAGGCTCTGTGACTGCCCCCAGGGAAAACCCACACACACTACAAAAGACTGTTTGCTTACACATGCACACACACCCTCTCTCCCTCTCATCCCATTTCCGATGCACATGTTCACTACCTGGCTCTGGAGGAAGTGCCTTAACAGAAGCTGTTCAAAGACAGATGCTCGTTCTGTTATGCTTGCCAGCGGTGGTTTATTTGCATCTGAGGGTGTTGTGAATGTGGTGTTTTCGCGGATCATGTTTGCCCTGGATTCTGCGAAGCACAAGAGAGGCGTTTGTAAATGGAGGACAGTTGAGGTGTGAAAACACTGTGATGGGAATTGAACGTCAGAGCAGATGGAGATGAGGGGATGTGGAGGAACAAGTGTTAATTTTGACTGATCACGCCTGGCTTAACCTGGCGCCTTTCTCCATTTCTCTCTCTTTGCAGCAGCAGCAGGAGCAGCACCCCAGGCGCCAAGCCCCACGGGCCCCCTCCTACATCCTTGCACCTCCCCCACCACCCGCCTCCTCCCGCGGCGGCGGCAGCAGCAGCGGCGGCAGCAGCAGCGGCCTCCACCTTCCCCTTGCCCTTGGCGGCTAACCAGAACACCCCCCACAGCTTCCCCCCTGCCTTGCAGTCCTCGCCACACCCACATCACCCCAATATGTTCGCTCCTCCAGCGGCCTTGCCTCCACCACCACCACTTACGTCTAGCGCCCTGCCAGTACCCGGACATCCTGCTGCTGGGAGTGCCTACTCAGGTAAACATCACAGCTGCAGACATCCCAACATTGCCCCCAACTGGTGTGGTAGAGGATTGCACTTTGGGCTGACAGAGAACAAAAAAGCTGTCTCTTAATTTAGCCAGTTGTTGCATCAGGTTGCCGGAACAGTTTGAGACATATGAGAAGTACAAGGGGAATAATTTCAGAGCAGAATATGCTTTGAGATGAAGAGACAGACGTTAGACATGTTACCACGGTCATTATTTAAAGAAACAAACAACACGAGTCCAAGATAATCCACATGTACTCCATGCCGGGGATAGAGTGCGTTTATAACCGTGTGGACAGTTCAAGTTCACACTCTGTCTGTCACGTTCTGATTGATCGACTCTCTACCACACCAGTAATACCCACCAGCGAGTCGGGCCGCATAGCAAAAGCCATTACGGACCCCATGCGCATTTCCACATAGCGCCGTCGAGCTAAATGTCAGGGTCAACGTGGGAAGAGGGAGGGAGGGAGGGGGTGCTCACCTTTAGCAACGTTCCAAGAACTCCCATTTTCACCTGGAACGCTGCTCGTGCGCAAGAAATCAATTTTGGTCAATACGGAACGGAGCGAGCTGGATTCCGTTCAAAAGATACTAATGAAATTTTTATGAAGAGAAAATTCCACCCCCACACCCAGCCCAATAAAGCTCGAAATGAATGCAGGAAAAATATCGTAGTGAGTCACAGTGGAATAGGAAGGATAAGGTTACTCTGGAGGAGATGTAATCTCTCGAGGCAGGTTTTGTTGGATTTAGAAGAAAAGCCCGGCAATTTCTTGAAATCCATTCTTTCTCAGCAGACTGCATAGAGGTTATTAGAACAACAGATGTTGTTGTCTCAGAGGGGCTGTAGTGTATCAAATCACACCATTTGACAGTTCCAGCAGTCAGACAGCTCTAATCATCTCGAGCCTGGCTTAAATTTAAAATGACATGCCGATAATCACCGCTATTTCCTGGTTGTTTCTCTCTTTTTTTTTTTATGACTTTGACATGGCTTCCTAGTTAATGATACGTAGCCCTCACATGAGAGGCTCCTTCCAGATGGACCCAGCAAGAATATTATTTTACTGTTGCATAAAAATGCTTGAGAACACTTGATAGTTACCATGCCTTCATTAACATACCCCGATCTTAATCCTCTTTGCTTTTTCCTCCAGAGCAAGACCTTCTGCGCCAGGAGCTCAACACACGATTCCTGGCCTCCCAGAGTGCCGATCGTGGCGCCTCGCTGGGCCCTCCACCTTACCTGCGCACCGAGTTCCACCAGCACCAGCATCAGCACCAGCATCAGCACCAACACACCCACCAGCACACCCACCAGCACACCTTCACACCCTTTCCCCACGCCATCATGCCCACCCCAGCACCGCCCATGGTGCGTACCCCTGCCAGAAATGTGAGGATAAGTAGAACACAACTGTTCGGGGATGGAGAGGGTGGAAGGGAAAATAAATTCACCAGAGCCATTGTTTTTTTTTTAAATAATGAGTCTTACATGTGTAGAAGAGTCGGGCGCTCACAGTGTTTTCATATTGTGGTTGCAAGAGTGAAGATTTTACACAGATCGACGTGTGTGAGCAGCACGTTGTAGGGACCTGTGGGGTTTCTGTGGCGGCCGTTCAGTGATGACCACGTGTGTCCGTCCACACCACAATGATGCCTTTATTCTCCCAGAAAGCCCTTCTAGTGTTTTCTCTGGCAAACTCTAGGACTCCAGACTTCAGTCGCCGTTATTTTCTAAATTGGCAATAACTTGCCCAAAGCATGTTAACTTCAGAGCCAGCTTTCAGAACATAATACACTTAATTCATTCTGAATTTAATGACATCATTTGGTCCCATTTGGGGGTTTTCATTACTGGCAAATGCCTTGCGTTAAGAGCCCCGCTGTTTGTTGGGGGAGACCACAGGCAATGTGTAGCTGGACCTGAAACTCATACAAACACACACACGCGCGCACACACACACACATACATATGCACGCATTCGTAACTGCCTGGCCCATAGAGGGTTCACTTGGCTCTGATGATACCTCAAAGGCAGCATGGCGAGGCCTCTGACAGCTAATGAGGCCATAAAAAGGCTCTTTATGGCTGCAGTGTTTAGTCTTGACTGGGGAAATGTTCGCCCTGAGCCTGTGCTGCACCACTAAAAGGAAACCAAATGAGACACAGAACCCACGCTAGTTTACAAGGTCTTCAGATGATCACAAAAAAAAAAAACAGGGAGGATAAAAAACAGTCTGGTTTGGGAAGTGGCTGAACTTTGAAATCTCAGTTGACATTTTAAATCTAAAATCTCAATCTGTGAGCATGTCGTTAATCCTGAAATAGAGTTTGTGATGCATTCTGTGTTGTGGCCTGAAATGACCCTGAACGAGGCCCTGTTACAGTATGTGTGTGTGTGAAGGTTATCGTGTTTTCTCTACGTCTTTGTACTTAGCTCTGTTTCATTTCTTCTACAGTTTGAAAAATACCCAACAAAAGTTGACCCCTTCTACAGACACAGTGTGAGTTTCCCTACTGCAGTTTGTTGCTTGCCCATTATACCATCCAGCCCATGCGAGTTGGTGTTATAGCTTTGTGTGTGTGTGTGTGTGTGTGTGCGTGTGTGTGTATGTGAGAAAGAGAGCGAAAGAGAATCCATGCAATCACTCATCCGCTTCTTAATGGATACTTTAAGCATCCTAGCTGTACCATTTCACCCTTCAGCCCCAGCAAATGTTATGATTAATGAAACAGTGGTGGGTTCTTAAATTTCAGAGCACAAGATTTATTGTGCGTGCATGTAACGGTGAATCTGTTGTGCATAGAAATTAATACAGAAAGAGACAGTGGCTGCATTATGGAGGAGATCGTGTCTTTGTCTCGCTCACCACTCTTCATTTGTATTTGTCTGCTAACAGCAGTGGCTTGCTTGTGATTATTACTCACCAAAAGGAGACTTATTTAAACACTGGACCCCCCCTACACACACATACACACACACACTCTCCTATCATGTTTGCTGAAGCTACCAGACACCCGCTTTGTGTGCCTGCACATGCTTTTTCTGAGCTGTGGGGACGATTTTAATATCAGAAAAATCATGTATTCATATTAGACTAACCCTGGGTCAAATAGATGTTGCGCAGTGTTGTGCTTTAGTGCTTTCTCTCTGATTCTTAGTGTTTCCTTGTTGTTATTATGGTAGCAACAAACACCCCGAAGCCATTTCCTCTTTATAAAACACACTGACATCTTTAAAAATGATGCACAGGGAAACACAAGTTGCATTTAAAAAACTCACAGCATATCCTCAAGCGCTTCTACTAACTCATCCGCGCAAAGTTAAAATAATTCTGCCGCTCCAGCCGTGATTAAAGCAACGCAAGCGTGCAAGTTCGTAAACATGAAAAACATCATCTGCTTCCATTAAGGCTAATGTGATTGACAAGAACAGTTACACTGAGCAGCTGATTACATGTCTGTTTCTTCACACGATAGTCTTATGGAAGCCTTGAGCAGTTGTTTGGTTTATGTGTGTTTTGCTTGTATTACAACATTCTAGTTTTCATATCAAAGGAATGTTTTCCCTTATTTAAATCCACCAGGGATGAAGAAGTAAAATATTTAATAAACTCTCAGTTTGTGAAACATGTAGGCATTTTCACATCAAAAAAAAAAAAAGATTAAATGTTGAGGTTGTTTGTTGCGTTTCACTGACAAGCCGAACTATCCTCACACCTACTCTACCTCTTTCCATCCTCAGCTCTTCCACTCCTACCCACCAGCCATGTCTGGCCTTCCTCCCGTCATTCCCCCGACCGGGCCCTTCGGCTCACTGCAGGGCGCCTTTCAGCCCAAGGTAAGGCACACCCACGTTCTCGTCCACGGAGACAGACGAACTCAAAAAAAAAAAAAAGGAGTTATTTACAGAGAATCTTGTTTCGATCTGTGTCTGGTGCTCTCTAGACCTCTAATCCACTCGATGTGTCCACGAGACCTGGAGGCGTCCCACACACATTCTTACAGAAGGACCCCAGGGTAAGAGCATGCATAAACACACACACACACACACACAAACAACCAACACTAGTGAAGGTAGAAGTCACCTTTAGACCTTTAAATGTTGCATAACTCTTTGAGTCACTGGATGGAGGTTTGTCCCTGTACAGATTTCATATGCAGTTAGTTTGCAGACAGCTAAACTGACATTCGTCTGTCGCCTGCATGCAGAGGGTCACACAGGAGGAACCCTGTTTAACACCTGTGTGTTAATTACTCCAGGAAAGCTTAATTTAAAGTGAAATTTTACATTTTAATTTGGTTCATAATGAATGCCGCACGCAGAGACTAATTAGAGGTGATTTGATTGACAGAAAAATAACTCAAGCTCTTTTTTTTTCTCTCTCTCTCTCTCTGCTGTAGCTAACGGATCCATTCCGGCCCATTCTCAGGGTGAGTACTCCCTCCCTGCAGTGTCTGTCTTCTGCATCCTGACACACACACACGCGCGCTAATCGCCGTGATGTCATAAAGGGTTTTGCTAATGGAGCAGATAGTGTCTTTAATTAAATGAGTGCTGCACTTGGAAGCAGAGAGAGCTGGTTTATAACGCAACAAAGCTCAATTAGGAGAGCGGTGCAGCCTCTGCATGTACAAATGCTATTGTCAGACTTGGCTCAAACACAGACATCAGCTGCCTGCCTAACACGAGCATTCACGTTTCAGCTATAATTACTGCGCCTCTGTCACATGAAACATCACCATCCCAGACAAATCCTTCAGTAACGTGTGATTAAAGCTGCCACATGTACTGTGTTCCAGTTATCAGTATATCATTTTCAGATGACCTGAGTGTAAACAAATGAAAACAGGATTTCATGTTCATGAAAAAAAATAACGTGTGTCGACAATATAGCCATGAAATGTGAGTGTAATTATCCTGAGCAACAGACTTCGTCTGATGTGACGGCTCCCTGTTTGTTTTCAGGAAAATTACATATTTATAAATGTAAAACTTCTGCATATTTCACCAAATTACCAAATTAGCAGCAGTCATAGCCTTACTGTCATTCTTGTTAAAGAGTGAAGTTGTGACACCGTATTTTTGTCTTCTATCTACAGAAACCGGGGAAGTGGTGCGCCATGCATGTCCATATCGCCTGGCAGATCTATCACCACCAACAGAAAGTAAAGGTGAGGACTCGCCTGTCTGCTGTCACTCTGCTCCGTGACAATGTTAACATAACACAGGATAAAGTGAACTGTGTCCCGGTTCCACACTGTATGCTATAATATCTTTATTAATATACTCCACTTAGTTACAAGAAGTGATGCAATGTTTGCGCCGTGTACAGGCAATCACACTGCAACCTTATAAACACAAGCTGAACGTAAATAACTTACATTTCCACAATTAGTTTACATATTTCCAGCTCGGAGAAGCAAATCAACTCCCTTTGTGTGATGCATCATGGTACACGTTGACAGGACACTTAAATCTGCAGTCTAGACTTGAGTCACTGACAAAAAGACTTTAAATAATTAAAATGTATCAAGTAATTTTAATTGTATGGCATTAGCATAATCACTTCTGGAGGTTATAATGATGATGGAGCAAAGCTGTCTCCATTTCACAGAATAATTCAGTGTAGTCTGGCAGAGCAACTCTCTCTGGTCCCTGAAGGGTTTTAGATTTGAGTCCTGCAACACCTCAAAAGTGTCCTGAAGCAAGACAACCATTTAGCCGCTCACTTAATATAGTTTACTTAAAATAAATGGTAGCTCGCCTGGTAGAGCCTTACGACAGCGACCCAGGTTTGATCCCATTTGGTCAGCTTTAGCTGTCGCTACTAAATAAAGTCATAAAAAGCCCGCCCAAAACAATGAACACTTCTTTATTTTTAACTTGATAAAATTTGCGTAAAGGAGTTTTACATGTGTTTCTCTCTGTCGGTCTGTCGTCTTCTAGCAGCAGATGCAGGTCGACCCTCACAAGCTAGACTTCGGCCTCAAGCCCGAGTTCCTGAGTCGACCTCCGGGCCCCAGCCTCTTCGGTGCCATCCATCACCCCAGCGACTTGGCACGGCCTGCCACACTCTTCTCCGCTGCAGGTGTGTGTGTGTGAGATCTCTAGGAAGAAAGATTGATTGATAGTTAACAACAGTCCCCTCTGACATACAGCAGCAGTCCATCAATTCCTACTGACCAGTGAATCAATCAACTACTAAATACAAATTGGACATAAAAATATAAAAACTTTTTACCTCAGGGTCAGCTCAGGTTTTCTTTCTCTGGTCTTCATCAGAGAAAGAAGTTTGTTCTCTTTCTCACCCCTCTCTGCGCAGTCGTATTAAAAGTACAGCTGCGCTGAAAGCAGATTTTCCAGAGGCAGATATCAATAATACAAAATTGACAGACTAAGCAAGCGGAAACAAGTGTTGCACAACAGTACTACAAGTGTTATTGTGTTTACAGCCTTTGTTTAGCATGCGTACATTTGCTAATTAGCACTAAAGTACAGCTGGGACTTCAGGGAATGTCATTACTTCCGCATTGAAGTCAGCAGACTTTCGGGGCTGTGACTGTCCGTTTCAAATTGCATGACAGTCTATCCGATAGCTTTTGGGATTTTTCAGTCTAGACCAAAGCAGGAGACTAAACATCATTGCCATCTGTACAGCCAGACCACTAAATAGACCTTAAATAGTTTTGAAGAAACGTTTTACAGTCGAACAATACGCTCTCCAATGGAAACATTTCTGAACTGTTGTTACTTATCAGCCCAATTTTGATTTCAGTCAAGCTTTAGTTGAAGGTTTGTAAAATAAATATTTTGCCTTTCTGTCTCTCTCCAGGTCCCACGCACCCATCAGCAGGTCCTTTCGGTCACCCGCCGCACCATCCTGGAAACTTCCTCACCCCAGCGTCTCACTTAGGTAAGAGGGATCCCTCGGTTCAGGTCTCCTCAGTCTGGATCTGAAATAAAATATAAATTAAGATGTGAATGTACGCATGGTAACATGTCGTGTCTCCCTCCAGAACCTTTCAGCAGGCCCACATCATTTGGAGGACTGGGATCGCTCAGTTCATCAGCCTTTGGGGGATTGGGAAATCCAGCACTAAGTGAGTTTTAACTTCATGAACATGAACATGAAGCAGGACAGAATTCAAAGACAGACATAAACCAGGGCAAGCTGTCGAGATATGCATTTAACTTGTGTCCTATCCGTTTTTCCACGTGTTGAATCCCTAACAGCGGCCAACTCTGTGTTCGGCCATAAAGATGGCCCCAACGCACAGCAGCACTTCAACACCGGTGGGAACAGCGGCCACCAGGAGCCGTGGAACCGCTTGCACCGCACGCCGCCTTCTTTCCCCACGCCACCACCCTGGCTGAAACCCGGAGACTCTGAGAGGAGTGCCTCAGCCAGCTCCCACGAGCGGGACCGAGACTCTGACAAACGGGACTCGTTGGTCAGTAAAGACGACAAAGACAGGTGAGTGCTGCTAAAAGTTTCTCCTGTTGCCTCGCTCCAAGAAAATCTGTTTTTCTTTGCTGGTACTGATGGTAGGCGGGGGCTTTCTCCTTCTTTCTTTTAGGGACTCTGTAGAAAAGCGTCATCCAAGCCATCCATCCCCAGTCCCCATCAACCCCATCAGCCTTCTTGGCCACAGCCGGCCTCCTGACCACCACAGGAACCACCTGCCACCTGCTCCTGGAGAGCCCCAGAGAGACAAGGAGAATAAGGCCAAGGAGAGGGACAGGGAGCACTCAGACTCCTGGAAAGACAATGGCACAGATGACCATAAGCTCAAAGACAACCAGCACAGCGAGAAGGACACACCCGTCATCCACGACGGCCGAGTGTCTGAGGACAAAGTGTCCAACAGGGGTACGGCGTCGCCCTACATCCGGCAGACCAGCCTCGAACGTCCCAGCAGTGGCCTGAGCAGGGAGGTCCTGGAGAAGAAGGTAGAGCTGCCGTACGAGCACCAGAAGAAGAGCAATGAGGTGAAAGTGAAGGAAGAGCGGAAGGAGGAGCAGGATGGAGCCACAGAGAGGGCAAGTGAGCACCCAACGCAGGCACCCTCAACGCCAAACCTCCATCCTCCCTCCTCCATGCCTATGCCCATGGGCATGGCTGGCGTCCACCCCATCAACAGCATCAGCGGTCTGGAGAGAACTCGAGTGGTGGCACCCTTCATGGGTATCAGCCCCATCCCAGGAGCTGACAGGTTCCCCTACCCCGCCTTCCACTGGGACCCAATGAGGGACCCCTACAGGGGCCTGGACATTCACAGACGGGACCCCTTGGCCAGGGATCTGCTGTTAAGGAATGACCCTCTGCACCGGCTCGCAGCACCTCGCCTGTACGAGGCCGAGCGCTCCTACAGGGACCGCGAGCCTCATGACTTTAATCGTGACCATGCTCACCCTCTGGCCCTGGAGCACAGGAGGGAGCAGGAGCGTGCCCATCTGGAAGAGCGCGACCGCCTAAACATGCTCAGAGAGGACTATGAGCACGGGCGTCTCCACCCTGCAATGCACCATCCAGCCCTCGATGGACACCTTCCCCACCCTGCGCCTGGCCTCATGGCCCCTGGACTTCCAGGCATGCACTACTCCAGAGTCAGTCCCACAGCAGCAGCGGCGGCGGCAGCTGCAGCCGCTGCAGCGGCCCATCAGAACGGTATCCTGAACAAAACGCCACCCACCGCCTCTTTGAGCGCGCCGCCCCCACTTATCCCCACGCTGGGTGCCCGGCCCGGTTCACCCAGACGGACTACTCCCCTGGCCACAGATATCAGAGACAGACCGGCTCACAAAGATATCGAGGCACGGTGAGCTGAGCCTTCAGCAGACTCGGTGCCCCCCTCCCTGCTGCCCTGTGCCTCATTAACACTGAACTCACACCAAGCACTTAGCTTTGGGCAAAGCAAGACTGTAACATAGCTGTGAATAACTTATGTGGGCAGAGACGTGCCCACGCAATGAATTGTTTTTTGTATAAAACTACAAAGAGACAATAATCACGGAACAAAAAATTGATTTTTCAAAGTTTTTTTTTCCAGTGTGCTCCAGCTTTTTTGTGCTCATTCTCTCTCTTGTATAGCAAAAGTGACGTGCGGAGTAAGAATGAACAATTTTTGGAATGTACAGGTACTTTAGCACTGACAGACGGCAAGCGTGTGGATAATGTGTACAGTCACTGTGCTCGCTCTGTATGAAAAATCATGGTACAAATATGCAAAAGGGTGTTTTGAAAGCTTTACGTTGAACACATGTAAATAGAGGAGTATTACAGCAGTGATTCAGAATGTGCTTTTTTCCAAGTTTCTTTTCGGTTTGACGCAGCTGATTAGCATTGTACCAGAGACCCCCACATTCAACTATGCAACAAATGTCTGGGCTCCCTTTCAGAAAGCTGGCCTTCTCACCACTAACTGACTGACTGTGTACCAATTAAGGACAAAAAAATAAATAAAATAAAGCTGTATTCTCTCCACAACTGAGACTTTTGACACAACATCGGGTCCATGCAAACAGATACAAGCTTTAACCGATCCGCACAGGGTTTGTAGGTAGAAATCTGGAAGCGTTTTCCGAATTTCCTCAAATATGATAAATTGTGGTGACAATCCTAGAAACATTTAACGGAAATATTGTGTTTTTAAAACGATGTAAAAAGCCAGCAGCACAAATATTAAGAGTATTCCTCTTTGTCCCCCCCCCACCCGGTTCCCTCCTCGTTCTTCTCTCACTCAGTTACCACCAGTCTTGTTCTGGGGAGAATGCAGCACATCTAACACCATGACAGCACATTTTCCCTACCGAAGGAGTGTAAAGTACATGTTTTGGAAATAGGTTCTGTTGGTCAAACAGTGTATTAAAGTGCTTTCCTAAGTTGTTGTACCTACAAAATCAAAAGACAAAAAAAGCAAGTCTAAACTATGGACAGTTTGTTTCTAATGAGCAGAGATCTATTTTAGTAGTCCACTGAAGGTTTAGTTGTGCGCTTCAAACTCTGTGATATCATGTCGTGCAGTGTTTTTTAATCCAACATTAAAAATGTCCACCGGAGCCATAGTGGTTAGTCGATGCGTATTGCAAAAAGATTGTTAAAATGAGAAAAACTTTTTTTTGCTGTTTACCATGTACAGGGATAAAAAATGAAGTCTTTCTAGATCATGTACAAAAATGAGAAAAAAAAAAAATGAAGCGACTGAATCTTCAGCATGCTCCTCATTTAAACTTGTGTTATGTAAATTGTGCCATGTTATTAAAAAATGTGTACTAACCCTGTCTGTGGGGCTTTTATTCCACCACCTACGTGCACTCAGCTGAGTAAACGGGCAATGTTTCTTTTTTGACACCCTGCGCTTTACACACTTAATAGCTTTCCACATTAGACTCCCATCGAGGATAAACTACCTCGGGTACTAACTCTCGCCTGCATCTTGAGTATTTTAAGTGCTGCTGACGGTGTAGCTAGGAAGATTTTGTCATTTGATAGTCATGATTCATCATCCGACCACGAGATGAAAAGTTTTTTCTCATTTCTCGCGGCTCTGCTGTGCCGGCAGGCGCTGATTTACAAGATAATTGCTCGGCAACAGTTAAAATTGCGGAAACATCGCGCATTACACCACATCAGTTAACTCGCTACAAGTGAGGGCTTGTGCTCGGTTCAATAACAGTGCTTTAAACATCAGCAGCCTTCACTGGTGAATTATGGCGCGGTGCTTGTGTATTCATCAGAGGATGCAAGAGTTATTGACATTCCCATTACGCTGAATAACCACAGCATTCATGCACCCGTCTCTGATTGATGTTTGGCACCACAGCGCCCAGGTCATGCATCAATCAAACGTTGGCACGCTGCGTTACTGGTGAGAAATGTGGCTTGCCTGTATTTCCTCCTGCCAAGTAAATGCCTCCTGCTCCTGGAACCAACACTAATTTTCCCTTTCAGACCTTGCAAGAGATGCTAGTGCAGTGTGGCGTAGTTCAGGCTTTGGACCAGGAGAGGGTGCCAAACTGCTAGAAATACACACTCATAAGGGCTGATGGCAATCTTACCTTGGCATGCAACCGAAGATAATTTTCATTAGAGCCACAGTTAATAGTCAATCAATAGAAAATTAAAGGATAATTTTATCCTCTCAAACTTTAATATTTTCTCATATTCTTACTTCTGTGATGAAAGAATGATCAAAGAATCATTTAAGTCATTTTTAAAGCACGATTTCTGATTATTTTATGGTTCAAGCTTCTTAAATTTAGAACATGCTTTTTTTCTGTTTTATATCACTGTAAATTGAATATTTTTAGATTTTTTGGACTGTCTTTTGGACAAAACTATTTGAAACGTCTGCAGTTTGAGATAAAATATGAAGAACTGTCCTGTGAGCTCGAGCACATGAGCTTCAGTAAGTGTGTTGGTATTAAATAAATAAATAAATAAATAAATCAGCTACTGAAGGCGCCTCTCTCAAAAAGAAGACTGGCATGTTGTCAGATTTAAATCAGCAAAATGAAGTTTGAGTTTATTGCATCTTTAACTCCAGTTTTTAATTTCCTGTTCAGCTTTTTCACTTCACTGGTAATTTTCTGTTCAGTCACATCAGCAACGATCAAACGTAACAACTCTCCTGACATTCGTTCATTCATTTATCAACATTTGAAAGACGGCTGAGAGCTCTGGGAACTTGCCATGAACATTTTTCCAAATAATTAATCCATTAATTGAGAAAATAATCGGTACGTTATATTGATTATGGGAATTGTTATTTGCAGCTTTAATTTTCATGAGTGATTCATCACACATTCAGTGTGGTGTTGTCCAACCAACGCTTTAAAACAAGATATTCAGCTGGTTAGGTCATGTTGTCTATCTTAGTCCACCTTCAAACTCTGCATCTCTCTTCTCCCCTCAGGAAGAGCTGCTGGCTGGTCCCTGCAGATATTTGTGAAGCAGCCTAATCTAAGCACAGACTACATAAATCCTGAACTGCACGAGTAAACTGCTTTTAGATGTTGCTACAAATCCTGCCTTAAAGTGGGCAGAACCTGGTTCTTCATCCTCCACTGCAGGTTTAATGTATCTAAGCTTTTTTCGGTCAATATGTGTTACATCCCGGCGGGGAGACGGTAGAAGTCTTTTCCTCAAGGCTATGCATTCAGCCAAAGTGGTTATAATTAAACTAAACTGCAGCCAGATTTAGTCGTTATCAAGAATCAGATGAAGTTGCCGCCTGGAAGGAACGAGGAAGCTATTAGTCTGCAAAGAGAGGAGACTCTATCCACGGCGCTGATAGACAGAGGCTCCTGATTAATGAGCTCTGACAGTCGGGTGTCTGATGGGGGTTCGGAGCAAATAGGATCCTGTAAATGCAACTTCTTTATCAAACAACGCACTGACAACTGACAACATCAACAACAGAGAGGACTAATGAGACAAAGCACAACAGAAACACTCAGCAACTCTGGTGTTTTTACAGATCAGGAAGTGATGGATGCTTTTTACTCTGTGGAGGGAAATCTTGACACCGATCCAACCGAAAACTCTCAATTAACTCATTAAACTGAGCAGATTAAAGCTGGCACTGACTGATCTTAATTAATCAATGAATCCCTTAGTGGAAACTCCTGCAATTAGATATAAATTGTAAAATTCTGTGAATGCAAATCATCGCTACGGAAGACTGAAACGATACCTCATGAAGTCATAGATTAGTCTCATTAAGTTTTATGGTGTTAGACAACTCTGAGCTTCAAGATAATATTTAGGTTTTTATTATTTAATTTGAATGATCTCTAAGTCTGAGATTGTCGTGTACTGTTCTGGTTAAGTAAAACTAAACTTCAGTTGCCCCTCAGTGACATCGTTTTGGCAAAAGATCACGGAGAAGATTGCTATAATTATCAGTCCCAGCTTCTGCCTCCTTAACAATACAAAATCTAAGATGTTAAAGGATTAAAGTTGCCATTAATACTGCTAAGAGAGTCACATTAAGACACAGGAAGGAGAGCGACCCGCCAGGTTACCAAGAACGGTTTAAGCCTCTGGCAGACACATCCTGACACACTGCAGAGAAACTCGACAGCCTACTGTCCAGTTTGTACTTTTTTTTAGAGGCAGTTGCACATACCTACAGCCGAATGGTTCACACGGGTGGTGCAGATTCAGGTTATGGATGGTTGCAAGGTGGGGAGGGGTTAATAAAAATATTTTTTCCTAGATAGTTTGCATTAACTCCTTTGCTCGAGTTTGTCTGGCTTGTTTTTGGTCCCTTTTGCTTTAAAGGAAACCATGAAAAGTATAATTAAAAAAATGAATAAGTCATTAAAGGCATTTATACTTAAATAATTACTTAATTTATTAATTTTATCAGATTGCTCATCATTTTTCTGAATTTTTACAGGTCTTTTATATTTTTAGAACTGTTTTCTGAAGTTAATTTCCGGCCTCTTAATGGCATGTGCTAAATAAGATGTGTTGTGCCAAAAACAGCATTTGAGTTTCGTGTTTTAAAAGACAACACTGAATGGCTTGAGGCCAGTCCCCGAGGCAATGAGTTAATATTTTGTTACCGTTAATAAAAAACATGACCTGATTAAAACCTGAGAGCGTCCGCTGCGAGAAGCCTCATCTGTGACTTTATTCACTTTGACACCTGTACACTCATTAGCATGTCCCTCTAGTCATGTAACTAGCTTTTTGAACACAAGGTGGCATCAGTGCACACTCCTACACTGTGAGGCGAGACAATGGAAGCAACAAAGAGTTTCAGTGGGTGCTGTAGCACACGGTGGCCCTGTCATCTCGTCTGACCTGAGAGAGGAGAAACCAGTTTGGCAGGTCGACTTCCTCTGACCAGCTGCGAGTGTTTGCTATCTGCCTGGATTGAAATGAACACTGTCATCACGCATGCTGTAAAGCAGGAAGAACAACATGGTGTGCGCTCTTGACACTCCCTGGGTGTCTCGTTCTGGTGTTTGAGCTCAGCTCAGAAGCAAATAAAGCCACGATCCTCGCTCGTCAGCTGTCTGAAACCCTGAAAGCCTGGAAGTCATCCCGATACCAAGAATGATCTGGTGCCGCACCTCTCTGTCTCTGTCTCTGCCTCTCGAGCGCACATGACATTGGCAAACAAGAACATCTGACGCCTCAATGCTATTGTCAACAAAACCTGTTTCTGGGAAATGAGTAGTCTCTTGTTTATGTGAAAGGTGATAAGGAGGAGAGGAGTATAAACACCTGGGATGTACCTAGAGATGTACAAACTGTGCATGTCCTCCATCACCTTCCTCCTGTGTGGTGCAATGCTCTGGCTCTGCCTAACACACCACCCTTTCCCCCTCAGAAACAAAAGCAATTACACGGGAATGCTCATAGTCTTTTCTCCCCGCTGACAGCAGTTCTAATCACACACAAACAAACGCGTGCGGGCGCTACTAAAAATACTTTCCTGTTTAGAAACGGGAAGGCATCCCACTCTCGGTGGGAACGTTCCCCTGGTGTTTCCACTCTCCTGAGAAAAAAGCCCATAAACACAAGCCTACCGGTAACGCCGTCAGCTCTTCTGCTGGGATTAAAGCAGATGCTCGGGCCTCTCGAGCAGAGTTCATTCATTCATCATTAG
Source organism: Protonibea diacanthus (assembly GCA_028641955.1). Lineage (NCBI taxonomy): Eukaryota > Metazoa > Chordata > Actinopteri > Sciaenidae > Protonibea > Protonibea diacanthus. The sequence goes on along the minus strand of CM053990.1, from coordinate 4,676,112 downwards.
TTGAATTTTCTTTTTTTTAAAGAAAAAAACATATCTGATTGGCAGGAGGCTGATGGTAAATTCTGGAAAGAATGAGATCAAACGAGCGAGAGCTGGCCTCAAATATGAAACGCTGTATGAGTGCACACATCCAGCCCTTCACTGAACCCAGACAAATCAGCATAATACTTCACACGTATGTATCTAACAATCTCTCACACAGAGGGGTCAGAATGAGACGTGCTGGTCTCTCAGAGCTTCATGTACATATTTCCCTGAGAAGACGGTGAAGCATTACATGTCGTATTTGCTCAAACCGCTGTGTAAACATGTTCTGACACCAGGTTCAAGCCGAGTGGAGCTGCACGCCCTTCTCAAAATACAGATTTGTTTTCTTGACTTTAATAGATTCTTTTGATCTTCCCACATCGCCGATCATACATGCATTGTTTGATGTTCGGGGCTAATGGAGAGGATGACTGAAGGCCTGTGAATGATAACTCATCTGCACCGATGGAAAAACTGGAGTATCTGAACAGAAGCTGTGTGTCAGCACGCTTTTAGCCAACGGAGGAAAAACATCTGAGCTTTGCCTTTCAGGCACGGATGAAAACAGGAATGTTCTCACACAAAGACAAAGACAAACAACCACACTGAACAAAAATACAAAAGAAACACTTGTTTTTGCTCATTTTTCACGAGTTCAAGTGAAAGATTTAAGACGTCTGTGAGCACAGAAGGATGATTTCTCTCAAATTTTGTTGACATATTTGTTATAAATCTGTTAGTGAGCACTTTTCCTTCTTTAAGATAATCCATCCGCCTGACAGGTGTGATATGTCAAGATGCTGATGAAACAGGATGAATACTGCAACAATAAAAGGAAGTTTTGTCAAGTTATCGAGTTTTATGGGAGCGTGCAACAGGCACGCTGACAGCAGGAAGGTCCAGCAGAGCTGCTGCCCCGAGGGTTCAGTTCATTACCAGAAGTCAGTTGGTTTGGCAGTGCATCCAAGCGTCCTCACACCAGCAGACCACATGAAACAATGCCAGCCACACGGACGGCTGACGCAACAGTTGGTTTGCACGACCAAAGAATTTCTGAGAAATCATCTCAGCGGGCCGGGAGCTCACCTCGTAGAGCGTCAGGCATGCATGTTATCCTCCTGTCAAGGGTACAACATCCACAAAAGACATTACAATGCAAAAATTGTGAAATCAGGACTGTTCTGAACTCTTGTCTGTGCTAAATGACGGTGAAAAACCCCCCAAAAGTTTTCTTTGGTTGTGCAAACCAACTGTTGCATCATCTGTCCAGGTGGCTGGCGAGGATACACGTGGTCTGCGGGGATATGACGCCAGCTGGATGCACTATCAAATTCTCTGAAACGACAGTGAAGACAGCTTATAGCAATGAAATGAACATTCAGGCAACGACTCTGATGGACCTTCCTGCAGTCAGCATGCCAAATGCAGTGTGTGTGTGACCAGTTCGAGCGCAATAATCAAGCTGTTTAATCAGCATCTCGATACGCCACACCTGTCAAGTGGATGATTATCTTTGTAAAAGAGGAGTGCTCACTAGTACCAGGGTCCAACTGCACGATATCTGCATGATTATAGCCCGATCTGGCAGATGTAGGCTGCCAGTTCTGTCCGAGAACAACGATGCTCTTCCCTGCACAACTGTTAACAAGCTGAAACGAAGGAGGAACGACGCTGCGAGGGGGAACTGTGAGACAGAGGAACACAAGCGATGATTGTTCGGGGAGAAAAAAGTAGTTTGTCATGTCTCTTGGCCACAACACGACAAGAATTCACAACTCTATCCTGTCTGCTAAACAGCTCTCTGGAGTCCTTCAGACACTCTACTCCTCCTCGTTATGTATTCTTTCTTGTCAAACAAGATACTCAAGGTTCATCATGCTGATGCAGAGATCATCTGACCATGAAAACAACGCAGGTTTAATTTTGTTTCGTTTTCACCAGGACGGTTCAGGACGACCTTCACACGCGCTCCCGATGCAACAGCAGGGCCTCATTAGTCGTGAGACTCGGCTCCATTAGCGCAGACAGCTGAACTTTAATTATTACAGGAGCTGTGTTTTTTTTTTCTCTCTCTCCTCCCGTACCAGAACATTTCAGTCAGCCAACTCACGTGGAACGCACTATTATGTGAATGCAGAGTACATTATGGTTGATGTTTGGTGTCTGAGCGCTGACCTTCTCGTTCTCCCAGAAGCATACACCACCACAGATTAGGGAAGTGATGGAAAAAAAAAAAAAAAAAAAGCACATTAGAGACAGAGCACAACAACAGCAGCTACTGTGCGGAGGCTATTATGTGTAGGTGAGTGGAAGAAGTCAAGAAGTGTCCATTCCCCTGCCAGGTATCTCAGACCTCGAGGTCAATCTGCACAGCTAAGATGGATAAATATAAACTCTGCATTCACCTGATGTTTTCATCAGCCACATTTAAAACTGCACATGGTTTTCATGATTTACTTAAGCATATACAAAAAAACCTAGGGCTGCAACTAAAGCTAAAAAAAAACAATTTAATTCAGTAATTTTCTGACATTTTATGTCATTGTAAACTGAATATTTTTGTGTTTTGGACTGCAGATCGAACAAATCAAGCAATATGTCGACTTCATCTTGAGATTTAGTGTCTCGTAATGAGCATTTACACTCTTTCTGACATTTAATAGACCAAACAATTAGTTAATAATGAAAATAGTCATTTGTTGCAACCCTAAAGCCCACAATAATATCTTCTTATGCCTCATTTTGTCCAATCAAAACCCTAAAATATTAAATATACAGTGATATAAAACAGATTAAAGCAGCAAATATTCACATTTTAAAAGAGTTTGGCATTCTTCTTCAAGATAAACTAACAAATTATCAAAACTGGTGCAGATTGCAGATGCTGTGCCTATTAATCAACTAACTTACTAATCATGTAAACTCATAAACCAGTAATTTATATCAATTTGATCCCATAAATGAATGAGTAAGTAATTAAAATTGATAAAATAACCGCTGACACAAACCCAGACATGATGCATAGGCACACACTGGAGATAAAGTTAATGTGGCCGCCTATCTTGTGCAACAAAACTTGACAGTTGTCACAGCAGCCACTTTAACTTGTCTTATAGCCCAAGAAAGGCCCAAAGTGTGGCAAGCGCAGGAGTAGCTCATAACATTAATGAGGGCTCAGTTTTGTCAGCATACCAATAAATCACTCCGATGAGCCGGCATGCACAATACCGTGCCCTGGAAGCGGCTCACCCAAATGGAATGCAGCCATTATAAGTGTCATCAATTACACCTGTGCTGTTCCTGCGATGACAAGGCAAAATGTCCGCTGTGAAAACTGCCTCATACAAAGTCGTGTTAGGTGAATGAGCAGTGAGACAGCAGGCAGGTTCAGTGTTGAGATGAAACCGGCCCAAACTCTGATTAAGATTAAAATAATGTCATTATGTGACTCAGATTTGGGAACTATAGTTAATTAATTCATTTAAAGCCATGCCAACTAATTTCATAGTATGTGGACAGCTTGTACAGCACTGCATTATGTCTTCTCATTCTATAGGGGACACTTCATCACAAGTTCTCCACCGAGAGGACGCCTTAGAGGACATGAGTCCACCTGTGGTCACGTCCATAAAGCAAACAGACAATATCACCTTCTAGCCTAGAGACTCGAGTTTGCATTGGGTCAATAGGAATGCCTCAGAATAGCAGCAACGGCTGAAGGAAAGCCACAAAACCAATTCCAGCCAATAACATTCACTATCATCATGAGTACCTATCATTCATCATCAGGTGCTGAGAGCGCCACAATGCACCTGCCGAACAAGAAGAAGTCAGCCACTGCAAGAGATTACTTCACAATCGGTCCCAAACCATAAACAGCAGAGGCATGCAGGAAATAAACAGCCACTGCACACCTGTCTAAGAGATAGCAGCAATAATGATAATGCAAGCACACGCGGACATGGGAAGTAAGGGTGCCGAGGGGGCTGCAGCACCCCCTGAAAATCATATTAATAATGACTTTATCCTTTTTTTTTAAGGGAATTACTGTATATGGATGATGCACTAGTGTTTGACTGACTTTATTTATTGTTCAATAATATGTCAAATTTGAGGTGTTTTAGGGAGTTCAGAGAGTCCCAATGTGTGAATCAAAGTGAGCCAGCTACAGCATGTGCAGTGACACACACATGCAATGCGTACAGCATGCTGTGTAGATTTAAGCAATGAGACATATCTAGTAATTAGAGCTTGCTCTAATTATTTGAGGTTTAAAAGTGCTGTACTCCCCCGGCCTTGATTGACCATTTACAGCTGTTACTCTGTCACCAGTAAACAGTGACAGGTGTGTGTGTGTGAGTGTGTGTCAGTGTGTATATATATATATACTTCCAACGTCACCGCCAGCACGCACACATTGCCAAAACATTTCGTCATAATGTTTATAACAAGCAGCGAAGTCTTACCTGAGTGAAGTGAAGTGGTGACTCGACGGAGAGTAACAGCTAACAGTCACACAGGTGTGTGTGCAGCTCACCTGAGCAGGTCATGACGCAAACCGGGGTCGTTTCCTGCGCAAAGCTGTCCGGAAGTCACAATGTGACACGAGCTAAATATCAGCCAGTTTTTAGTCAGCATGACAGCTGGCGCATGGAGACAGTTTAAAGACCGTAAATACTGCTGGAAAATACAGAGTTGTCTCATGAATCCTGTCTAAACCCCCAAATTCAGTCTTTTTCAAATTCAAGTTTTAACGTCTTGAAGTGCGGCCAACAACTGCTGGTGAACAGAATATAGAGAGATGAATCATAATTTGTAGTTTTATATCTCTCCAGGTTCAGACAGGTTGTTAGTCAAGGACTTTTGTCCAATGAAATCCGCCTGAGAGGACTGGTGTTGTAAAGCAGGACAATAAAATGAGAATTATTAGGATGACCATTAACAACACAACACGTGCAGTGTGTCTGTGCTAGGCTGGACACACATGCATACATGACAGAAACAGATGCTGCTAGTATACTGTACTGTACACTATACAAAAAATATATTTTTTTACAGATATTTTTGTTGTGGGACAGATTATGCTCACAATGTGATGACAAATATTCCAACATAGGAATGTTGTTGTGTTGTTTTTACTGGATTTTTACAAAGTGGAAGGAAACAGCGCTCCGGGACACGATACATGATATTTAAGTGTAACTCCTCTGGTTTTATTTGCAAAAATAATTATTGGTCTATCTTATTTGATTGCAATTCGACCGTGATTTAAAAATAGATGAGATTGTGACGCTTCTGTAGGTCATGAAATGATTTTAAAAAATACTTGCAGTACATTTGTCATGACAAAAAACAGTTTTTGTTCCAGGCTGTAAACGTGTTTATTTCTGCTGTGAAGTTGGACATTTTAACATGGGGGCTTATGGAGACTGACTCGTTCTGTATCCAGCCTCAAGTGGCCGTTTGAGGAACTGCAGTCACTTCACAACCTCTGAGTTTTCCGCTTTAGTTAAACATGTTAAAATACTGTGAGGTAGTTTGTCAGTAGAGATTAAGCTGAGGCACCTCTCAAGCTCTACCTCATTACTCAAAGACTGTAATCGTGATAGAGAGGGGGCTCAAGTGAATGCAAGGAAGTTTGAATGAAGTTTCCACATTGAACGGTGATGAACGTAGCTTTGCCATATCCGAGCTCCATCCAGAGGCTCAGTCTCATTTGAAACCTGTGACAGCTGGAGTGCTGCATGGAGGCGAGGTTTCACTCTGTGAAGGTGGCTTGTGGTCTACGTGTCCTGCATGGAGAAAAGACAGTGTTTAATTGTGTAGCTGGAAATAGCCTGAGGTGGTGGTGGTGGTGGTGGTGGTGGAGGTGGTTGAGCGGGGTTGGTTTGCTCTGCCTGTGCAGAGGGAAAAGGGATTACCCCATCCTGTTAAATCACCACCCTGACCTTTGCCCTCACCGTGACCATCCGGGATGATGCTACTCCACGTGGACACACACACACACGCACCGAGCACTAATACGTATGAACGCATACATGGACAGAAACTGAAAGACACACATACGATATATCACTGACATCACTGTGGTAATAATAGACATGACCCCAATCATCAGAGGGAGAAAAAAAGGGAAACTAAGTCCTATTCCCTCACCAAGGCTACATTTTATTGCCGGCCTCCATTGTGCCCTCCTGATGACATGGCATTGGAGGTTGATCACTTATAATAGAGTCCTGCCGAGGTGCAGATTAAAAGTACAAATCACATTGTAAACGACTGAGCCGAGCTGCACTGTGTAACCTCCATCTTTGGTCTGCAGGGGTTTAAGCCACAGTTGGTTTGACTCAAGGAAGATAAGAGCTATCTTATCTTTCCTTGTTGGGGCACATTGTGTTGGATCAAAAGAAGGAGTTACAGTACGGCACTGAGAGAGGCAATTAGACCAGGTGTCCTGCCTCTGAGCACATGTGGCTGCATCTGAACCTTCTTGTACGCTCTCCTCCAGCGCCATATGGAAGGAGGTCGAGGGCCAACTCTGATGACGTTAATTTCCCGGCACGTGAGATGTCTCCTGTGGTAAGTAGCTAAGTGCTGCTCTCTCTCTCTCTGCTCGTACGCCACGCAATGTTCCCGCCAGTGAATAAAATGTCACATCTGCTGATGAGAGCCACCTCACTGATCCATGAAGCTCACCAGACAAAGTCCCCCCGGAGAGAGAGAGGGGGGATCTTGGAATAATGAAACATGAACATAATGTTCTTGGACTGAGTATAATCTCAGCATGCAATCCTCTGCTGCTTCCCACTCCTCCCTAGAGCACAGAGGGGAAGGTCATCCATCAAAATATTAGTCATCGAAATGTGAGCGGCGTGGGGTCGAAATAGTGACCCAATACTGTGCTGGGATGCAGCGGGCACAGAGGTCGGCCCTTAACGGATGACTCCATATCGACCAAATTGAAGGTGGCGTACAAGAGCTCAGCTCCTTCCTAGACTGGGAGATGAGGAAGACTGACAAATGAGTGCACGGCAGCTGGGCAAAGCCTCATGAGAAATCTGGGCTGTCTGCAGGCGTAGCAGACAGACTGGGATGATTGGCTCAGGTTTGGACTCAACTCCATCTCCGTAGAATATATCCTCCGCCGTCTCTCCCAGCCCCATACAGGTTGTTCAAGGCGACATACGGTTGAGTGCAGTGAGTGTTTGCACGGTGACACATTGATGTTTTGCCTCCTTTTCCAATTCCTTTTCATTTGACATGGCACAGTGACTGTGCATTTAAAGTTCAGACTGTCGGCTCTAATTTAAGAATAGTCTCAGACGGACTGGTTGTTAAAATAACCACCGTTACTTACTTCCCCTCCCATGTGTGTGATATTAATATTATGATTGTTAAAGCATGAAAGGATGCTGAATTGAAAACAGATGTGAATTTAACACCCAAATGTAGGACTCCAGGGTGTTTTTTAAGCCTTCTGCGAGTTACTCTGCAAAGTAAAGTCCTGATTCTGCACCGTGTCCACTTAAACACTGCTGAAACAAGAGGGACCACGTCCAGAAATGGCTGCAGCTCCTCACTCATTCATCTGTTGTGCTTGTAAAAGCTCACATTCACATCGTAATCTGTGCCATTTTACATCCCAAAGTGCTAACAGCGCCGAGCCAAAAATGTTAATGTGCCGCTGTGCCAACAGAGATGATGGAGCTCAGTCTTCATGCATATGTATGTTTCCTCTATCCTACCCAGAATTCCCCCCCCTGCAACCTTCTCCCAACCTGACTGAGGTTTCTAAAAATGGCAGGGAAGCTTAACGTCTGTGACAGCAAACGTCACACTGGAGAAGACCCCGTGCTTTTTAGAGGTCTCTTTTGTTAGCAGAGACCGACTCACACTTTACGAGATAAATCATCCTGCTAGCAGCCAGCTTAGACTGTGTACAACCAGATAAGGTTGCCAAGGAAACCCTCCTGGAGAACCAATGAGCTTTTTTTTTTTTTTTTTTGCTGTACCAGCCTCCTTGATCTGTGCAAACAATTAATACCTCACCCAGGCAGAAGGGATGGATGGAGCCGGGGATGTGGGAGGCAGCACAAATCCCCAGGTGCTTAGCGCAACACTGCTTTCTCCCTTCAGCTATGTGGAGGACATGGGGTAGCAAAAAAAAAAAAAAAGAAAAAAGAAAAAGTCACAAATGGATATTGGGCTGGAAGACACTAAGGGATGATGTATGACTCACTGTACATTAATTCAATGAGAGAACAGGGTTTAGTCCATAAATCTAATCTGCACACACGTGCAGTAGCGCACGTCACTAATGCCCTTTTAATGAATGTTTTGAATGCACGGGCATAAATGTGCCATTATATCAAGCCACATCCATTTGCGGCGAGGCTGTGATTGTGCAGGTATCATGAACCCTCCGGCACATGAGGGAGCCCCTGATGTGCAGAGCTGCTAGGGGAGCCATTAGGATCCATGAGCGACTTCGACTAGCCACAGATCAATGCTCCAGGGCCCTATCTGTTACTGACATCCAATTATAGCAATGGACGTCCGCTTAGCACTGCTACTAAGTGCTTTAGTCTTTCTATTGACTAGCTGTCAGCAGCCTGCACACAGTGGAGCTATTGGGTAATAATCAGTTATCGACCTAGCCACATGTCAAAATCACTAGCATGGTGTTAAGTGTGTTAAGAGTGCGAGGAAGGTGACAGTGGTCAGAATAGAAAGATGTAACGCCAACATATGTCCTCAAGTCATTAACGAGACATTTCACATCATTCAGCATGCTTAATTAGAAAGCTAATTTTGTACAACTTTGATTAGTGCAGGCTTGCAATGAGAGTAATTACCCGCCACAGTAACTAAGGGGGTAAATTGACTGTAATTAAAAAAAAAGCACAGCAAATGTTGAAACAAATGGCCACAGTGCAGCAGCACAGTACAGTACGCAGGATGCAGGAGTGCTGGTAGGAGAGTGAGGTCATGAAGCCTTTTTGGGGTGTTTATACTGGAGCTGAATGGCGAGCGGCGATCATGCTCGCCTGCTTCATTGATTAATTACAGTCATTAAGTGGTTAGAAAGTCACCTCACCTGGTGTTAGGGGGCGGAATTCACCGGCTGATTAAAATTAATCACAGTCAAAAAAAAGCAGCTCGGCCCACTGGAGAGAAGGGAAATTGAGTTTTATTCATGCTCAAGTCAACAGCTGCTGCTGCCGCCTTTGTAAACAAACAAACAAACAAACAAACATGGCTGCCTTTTTTTTTTTTTTTTTTTAAATTTCATGAACTTTTATTATTCAAAAATACAACACAAAAAATACACACAAAAAGAAAAAAACTGGTTTTCACACAGTGTGCAAACCTCAAAGGAGATCTTCATACAGTATTAGTACGCTGATTTCAAAGCTACAGTTAATATTGTTAGTAGTAGTTGTCGTTAATGTTCTGAGCAACACAGAGGGACAGTAACAGGGCCGACTCCCCCAGGAGCTCTGTACAGTTTGTCTGCAGGTGACATCTAACTAGAATTCTACAGGGGCCCATCCTGACAGCAAAGTCCCTTCATGTACAATACACTTGCTCCCACACACACACATCCACACACACCCACCCACACACACAGTAGTGTTTAAGAGGAACTGACAGATGTAATCTCTTTGTAGAGGCAGATCCAAGTCTCACTTTCCTTGGTGTTAGAAAATAGGTGCGACATCATATCTGCCAGAAGGTACATGAGCCAAGATGTTTCTACAACTGTCACCTCCGCTTAGATCCGAGGATACACACACACACACACACACACACACACACACACACGCACACACACACAGCCAGATATTTCCAATCATACCGGGGGAGCATTTAAACTGTGCCGACACGCCGCCCCTTCCTCTTCTGTTTTAGATATAGATTCGCCAAGCACAGCACGGCAGAGCATCACATATACATACAAACATCATCATCTTTATATCATTCGACTGTGTTGTGATTAGATAGGGTTACTTCAACAGGATATTTATACATACAGCCAGAACCGTTTGTTATTTTCTTTTAAAAATGTACAATGTACTTAAACTTAAATAAAGTAAAAAAAAACAAAAAAAACATGAAGTCATGTTTTGGAATAAAAAAAATAAAAAATCAAAGCTTTAAGACAGTGATAAAGGTTTTGTTAAGCTCTGGAAGGTGAGTGGGTGTGGGAAATCCGAGATTTGACCTAATCAAGGCAACACAAAACAATCAATAAGCTCGTCACGCACTGATTGTTGTGTTGTTCTAGTGGTTGTGGTGCTACGATGGCCGCTCAGGATGATGCCGCTACTGCACGTCGCATGTCGGTGGATGCGCTACGACACAACTCGACTGGGGCAACAAGGCACAATAGTTAGTTATCAGAGTCCAGCTGTGAGGGCTGTGCAGAGGTGAACTGAGGGGAGCGTGTAAGGCTAAAATAAGGAACAGAATAAGGCGTCGGAGCAGAAATAAAGTTTGCCCACTCAAAGTATTTTTTGTAAAGTAGCAGACAAGATGAGATGTTGGACTTCAAAACAATTTTGCAAGCAGCGGAGGAATAGTTTAAGAAGTATAACTCACAGAATACACAAAGGACTGGCCTATGGCAACTTACACCGACTGAAAAACATTTCTGCAGCACTGAGAAGCTGCAAAACAAACTCGATCCAGACTGGATGTGAAGCGGATTCAGAGCGGTACAATTCAGCATTCTAAGTCTTTTCACATTCGCTCCTCTTTGTGGCCACGTTCCTCATTAAAAAGTTCAATTAATACTACAGAAGTCATGCAAGGTTTCATATTGACCACAGAGAGAAGGTTAATCAAGACGTTAGCTGCTTGTAATGCAAATAAAGGGGGATTACACATGGCGGATATCTGAGGGGGTGACTGATAGTACGGATGATGATTAAAACTCCTGCTCGTGTGTGCGTGTGTGCGTGTGTGTGTGTTGGGGGTGCTGGCTGGTGGTCACTGGGGTTAGGGGCCTGTTGGCAGTCAAACACAATCAAAGCAGATTGCTCGGTGAACCTTGCCGTCCAGCTGCCCCCCTTATTACCCGATACTCCACCACCACCACCTCCTCCTCTAAGATCTCCAGAGGAGGGATTGAAGGAGGGAAGGGGGGGTTCTTATTGTTTTTAAGAACGGTCAAGAAGCAATAATCCACCCAATCACAGGATGAGGTGGCCTGAACCTCCCCCTGACCACCAGCCAATCCTGACCACCCAAAACCAGACTGGACAATTCAAACAGCAAACGGCTGACCTACATAGAAACTTTTCAGCTCGGTGGAATAAGTCTGTCTTCCATCTTGTTAATTAAAAATAGAGATAGGACTGCCTGAAAATTGATCATACTGTTATGTAGGCATTAAAAGACGATAAATGAACTATACATTTCCCAAACACCCATTCACATACACACACGTATATTCACGCATACACACAGCTGTAATTCTTTACATACATGCATGCATACAGCTGTACAGCTGGCCAGTTTGGGGCCTGGATCTGTTCTGAACACACAGTAAGGGCCATCTATTTTTAAAAAAACGAAAAATAAAGAACATGCATTCACGTATGTACAATATAATTTGTATATTGACCATTCTGATTTATATCCATTTTTCAGTGAGAAAGTCCAGAAAGTAAAATTCTTAAAAGTTTTTTTTTCTTTGTAATTGTATTTGAAAAAAGTTAATGTGCTCTGTTGTGATTCCAGTACGACTCAATCTCACTTTTAAGCACCACAGCAGAGCCAGGTCTTCATAAGAGGAGTATACTCCCATCTGTAAATAATGTGGAGCTAAAAGTCGGACGAGTCGGCCCATCCCAGCTCCTGCTCCGTCTTCATTGGCTTGTGTCCTACTCCCTTCCTCCGTTCCCTCCCCTTCGTTGCATGGTCCCTTCCCGAGAAGAGGCCAGGCTAGACGATTGAGCCGTCCCTGTTCTGGGCAGGAATCATGACTGGGATGCCCCCCATGCGGCTGAGGTTGGGGCCGGCCATCTTGGCGGCGCTGGGCGGGGGCAGAGGGGCTTGGCTCGGAGGCCTCTCGTACTCCTCCGATGAGGGGATCTTGTCATACTGGGGCTTCAGGGCGTACTCGTGCAGATTGGAAGGCGACATGGAGCCCAGAGAGGAGCGCTGGCTGCCCACGGTGAAGCTGCGCGCCGTCGAAACGCGACTCTTAGGAGGGGGCACGTCCTCCCTGAGAGGAAACACAGCACATTCAGACTGTAAGACGAAGCTGTGAACTCACTTTAAGCAAATTACCTGAATGTCAAGTCAGAGAAATTGAATATGGGAAATGATTTTCTCAGGTGCTATAAACCATAATGAAGTTTGATGACACAGAGGTACATAAAAGTCAGGAAAGTCTGGCACTTGCTGCTCACAGTGAGGAAAACAATGAATACTTAAGGAGTCTGCAAGAGTCATTTCAAGAGCGAAACATGATTGGACTGAATAAAGAGGGACAAATAATTGGAGTTGTACCGTTTGATTTGTTGGGGCAGTGTGCTGCACTGCGCTGCTCAGACACACTGACTGTGTAACAGCCTGTAGAGGTTGAGCTGAGCAACCAAATAACAGCTATGCCCTCTACTCCCTTTGCCATCACATTAACAACTAATAAGCAGCAATAATCCAGTTAAATGCTCAATCAAACGGAGCCTGAGGGGCCAGAGCTTGTTTAGTCCATAGCTTTATGTTGGCGTGTTTCAGCGAGTGTGTGCACGCCTGTGTATACGAGACAGGACCAGCGGTCTAATCCTCTTTGTCCTGCAGCATGAGCAGTGTCACATTGTGGTCTTAGACAGATTCAGTCCGCATCAGAGTGATAGTAAGCCCAGGGGTTGTACAGAGCCTGTGGGCCGGATGGAGAGTTGGATGGCTCTGCAAAGGGTGGGGGCGGGGCGGGGGCGGTGGAGTGGGTTGGATGGGCAGCCAGCGGCAGACATGACACAGGATCGACAGAGCAAACAAAGCTTTCAAACTGATTACCACAGCTGTTTATTTGAGGAGGGGTAAAAAAAGGAAAACGCTGATGGAGAAAAACCATTTTCATGGTCGTTGGGGCTGTCGGAGACGTGCTGTTGTGTGTGTGCGTCTGAGATGACCACGGGTCGAACTGCACGGCCTATTTGTTTAAATATATTCCAGTATAATACAACAGTAGACATTCCTCCATCAGAAGGCGGCTTCGGGTATCTCGTCTCACTGATGTTGTTTTCCTGAGCGTACCTGATCTCGTTGCAGATCTCCTTCTCGTACTTCTTCCTGTGACGGGCGCGGCAACAGCAGAAGAGGATGATGGCAATAATGATGAGGATCAGGAGCACGGCAATTATGGCTCCCGCGATGATGCCTGCGGTGTTGGGGGCTGGACGACATAAGGAAGAGAAGGGTTGAAGGGTTTGGTAAATGCATGTGGGTAGCAATGACTTAACCATAAGTAAAGGTCTGCGTCCAACAAAGACCTCAAAATATAGTGCTGCATTATTTTCTAAGGCAAAGTGGCACCTTGACTGCTTTGACTGGGCGCTTGTGACTCTTTTCTTTTTTTTTTTTAACCATGTAGCACCTTTTCTCAGCTAATCATGTTGAAAAAAGTTAAACAAGTGTAATCACCAATGTCACTCAAGAGATCCTCCAACCACTGAAATGCAAATTATACCGTCTACGTCTGCACAGCCGCAGGTGTCTGTGTTATGTAAATGTCATTTACATGTGTATGTTTACACCAAATCTAATTTAAATAGAAACACAACCTGTTTGAGTATAGCTGTCTCTAAAGAATGAGTCTGAAACTGAAGCAGAAGACAAGAATAAGTACCTCCGGCACATCCTGCAGTAACGAAACCAAATAATGCGTAAGTTACTAAAAACAACACTGAAGTGTCCATGTTTTATTTCGCTGTCGCTAGCACTGGGAAGACTGCTCAGTTATTACACTGCCACGCTGCTTGCTGAAGTCCATTTATTTTCTATATTTAGCTGTGATAAACTGTCGGGTTTTTATTGCAGTCACCTTCATCTGCTATTTGTCGCTGAGGAGATATTGAGAACTACTGCTGGGGCTGTGTGTGTGCACGCGCTGATAAATGTAGCACCAGTACAGATACAGGAGTTTGCACTGAAAAGAGAATTTGTCACAAACTAAGAGATCTCAGATGCATGTTTCTGATGGTTTAAAGGTAAAAAAAAATTACTAATTTAGCCTGAACGTTTATTAAGGCAGCACATACTGCATGTATATTGTTTAGCCACGCTAACGGCTTAATGGAACTAACGTAACTAGGTCAGTAAATTAACTGACAGAAATTTTTATTAGCAATAATCTGTCATCTTTTTGACAGAATGTAAAACATCTGATGGATCCAGCTTCCAACACAACCATGAGCTCCAGAAACCGTGATGGACTTTGTTTTATAAACCAAGAAATTAACCGATTAATTGAGAAAATAACTGGCAGATGAATCGATAAAAGTTAGTTAGTTGCAGGACTTCTCTTTCAGCGCTATCAGGTCAATATTTAAATTTGTTAGATATATTGTTTCAAGTACTTACTGACTTCCCATCAGCTTCGGCTGTAGTTTGTGTTTTGAGGTAGTAAATATTATATAGCCATTAAGATAAACATTATACCTACTGCACATCACCATGTTAGCACTGTCCATTCAGTACTACTGTGCCCAAGGTATGGTCCTTTTCTCAATATTACCTCATGATTCTACCATTAGTTTGTTATTGTAAACTCTTGTTAGCTGTGTATTTTGCTTAATTGGATACATATTGGTACTCCTGAAAGCACAAAAGGTGACTGTACAAACAGGGAGTTGAAAGAAAAGGATCTATATCTAACAGCGTTTGTACTAAAGTAAAAACATTAGCTATCTGATCATTTGACAGCGTTTTAAAAGGCAGCCAGACAGCAGAACACCGGGTTAGTAAGTTGGGTACTCACGGGGTGTCACGTTGAGATGAAGTATACATTCCTCAGTGCCAACACGGTTGCTGGCAGTGCAGCGGTAGGTGCCAGATGTGCTGGCAGATGCGTTCCTCACGTTAATGGTGCCTCCCACAGGATCTGCAGTGAGGGCAAAGAAACACATCAATGAAAAAGATGACAGTGTTAAACAGAAACAGGACCTGTGTGTGGGACTCGAAAAACTGTTCTCTATTTGTGGCTCCATTACCCAGCACAGCGGAGGCGGGAAGCAGCTTGTTGCCACTGGTCTTCTCCCAGCTGTATTGCAGGGGGTTAGTGCCCTCGTTAGAGATGCACCTCAGCACAATGTCTTTGCCTTCTTGTGCGGGGCCTTCGGTGTAGCACCTGGGCTTGGATGGCTTCACTGTGGGGAGAAAAAGAACGGAGGAAGGTGAGTGAAAGAGGTGAAAAATAGCCGACACAACCAGGTGGCCACATTAGCTTGGAACAACACAGTCCTCCTGAGTGCCACCCTGTTATTTTCCAATTTTTCATGTTGTGGGCAATTTGTGTGTCTGCGTATTGTGTGTTGCTATAGTTGATTTCCTCCTTTGCTCAAAGCAGCAGTCATCAGCGTAATGAGAGCAGTAATCAGAGTAATTGATACAGCTGCTGTTATTACAGGAGCTGTCACTCAGGATAATCGCAAGGAAGAAAGGAGCTATGTGCCATTGTACGCACAAAAACACACATGCACGTAGCGTTCAGGGTTAATGATGGAAGCGAAGCTTTCTGTCTTAAAGCCGTACGTGCGCAAACACTCCCCGGTCAGTCAGATTGTTGGCAGGAGATGAGATGGGGGATTCGAAAACAAACAGAGCTCCAAATTAAAAGCAGACCGACTTCAGTGAAACCCAGACACGCTGTCAGCCAGGCAGGCGAGGAGGGGAGAGGGAGGGAGAGAGGGAAAAGAAAGAGAGAGAGAGAGACTATGATGGGTAATGTTTGGATAGAAAAAAAAATCCACAATCCAAGTCTGTGTTCACTGACAGAAAGCTGACATCATGGTGTGGTAATAACGGGTTCTGGAGTGGGGCTCTCCAGATCTGAACCAGGTGTCAGGCGGGAGGGGCGAGCTTAGCGGGCATAACCGTAAGGATTAACAGTAGACTGACAGTACTGAGTGCTCCTACTAATCTAATAAACACACATGAGGTCAGGGTGGCGGGGGTAAAACAGAGAGCGGGGAAGAGAGCAAAAAAATTAAGCGAGCGCTGATGGACAGATGGTGGAGTGATGGGGGCCAAGGCTGTACAGATCCTCACTCATTGGCCTGCACCTACACACACATTCACACGGCGCACTGTAAATGTCAGAGAGCTATGACATTTTGAATGCATCTTTTAAAGGTGAAAGTCAACTCGACGCCGCGTCCGAGGGCTGCAACACACGGCTCGTCATCGTATTAGGACCGCTGTCGGATGAGCAGATTTATTTGTTTGAAAGATGAGGTCAAAGAAGAAGGTGACGGAGGCTGGAGGAGCACAGAGAGATAAAGGGCAGAGCGATGCAGCCAACCCGACTCGGGTAAACGAACAATGAATGGAGATTTATGAGCTGCACAAGGCTATCTTGTGGACGAGATAAGTACAAAGGGATTGCTAGACTGTGCTATTTATTGCGGTCAGGAGGCGCACAACAGTGTTGCCTGATTGTTGAATGGTAAAGTGAAACATAAGCGACTAGTGGGAACTGAAGCCAGGCATACAGAATTAAAGAGATTGGCTGTTGAGATCCTGGATGCGATGAGGACTGTCTGCACTTCAGGCAGGCAGAGCTAAACGATTGGCTGTTGAGAGAATAGGTGGAGTCGAGTCAGAAACAGTTGTGAGAGCTGCTGACATGCAGTGCTGAACTGCAGGTGGCTACTCTCCTCCTGTTAACTTCAATGTCCTGCCGCCACCAGAGGAGAATACACAACGAGGGACGCTCCCCTCCTGTACGCTACCTGGACATCATGTATACTGCGTGTGCCCACATATGGCAGTGTTTGTGACAAGCAGGGGGCAACACCCAGTGTATAAATTGAGGCGTGTTTACGTTAGTGCACGCGCGTGCACGTTCGTCCTCCCCGGGTTCACGGGGCCATTCACCTCTTGACAAGATCAGCCTGAAGGTAAAATGCAGAGCAGGCAAGATGTCCTCGCCTCTGCTTGTCATTGTTTCTTTGCTAAGAACACCAGTGCCCCTGGGTCAATAGCTAGCAGCTTCTCTAGCCTCGAGCTATCTCTCCCTCTCATGCACACACACGATACATATGTTTAAAAAATACTTACAATACTTACTTAAACAGACACTTAAAGAGAACAAATGAGTGGAATGTACAGAAATAGAACAACATATGACTTTTTATACTGTGTATAACTTTATGATGTTAGACCAGAACCAGCATCCAATCCGGTCCAGTGTATGTGACTGTGCAAATTGCTGTAAGTCATTACTTCCAATTATTCAAGAGAATACACTGCTGTCCAGTGGACAAAGAAATCTGGACATTTCAAGTGATGTGGCTGCATGAATGTGCATGTTATGACAAGAGACATTTTAATATTCTTTCATTGTCCAAAGGTCAACAAAAGAAACGTAGTATATATTATATAGAACAGTACATTTGTTCAGTGTCTAAATACATGTAAATGTTTTGTAACTGCAGATTCACAGTAATGATTGTCAGCATGTGGAGACAGACTGCTGAAACTGTGTTTCAGGCTCTTCATCATCTGTTTTATAAATGTATGGCTCATTAATTGTTTCAGAATGTACTTCTTAAATGAAGGGAACCATTAGGATGTGTTGTTATTTGCAGTGGCTGTGCTGGTCAGGCCCATTTGAGCTGTTTGTGACTCATGAACTAAAATGAATTCAACACCCCTCTGTTCGACTAACACAACCTCAGCCTCTGTTTCTTTTTTATGCTGCGTTGGTTAATAAGGGAGGTTTGATGAAATGCATGGACTCGAACAATGTCATCAACCAAAAATTTAAAAATAGTCATGAGAGCTGCTGACAAATCAGCAGGCTTGCTTACCTCCATCACTGGTGAGGAATGTGAAACTGTTGCAGGGAGGAGAAGCTGACACAGCCCGAGTACAAGCAGTGATACACTCTTTTTTTAAATCAAAAGATTTTCTTTTGATAGAGACAGCTGAAGAGTGACAGGAATGTGACGAGAGAGAATGAGGGAATGACATGCGGGAAAGAGCCACAGGTCAGATTTGAAGGACTGAGCCTTTGTACATGGGGCGGTTGCTCTACCAACTGAGCTAAACGACACTCCGATTTTAAAATGTTGCTTCTGGTCAGATCAGTCTTTATGGGAAATATCCTCCCCGGGGGCTTTGTTAGTGGTGTAGTCATAATTAATGATCAGATTTTCTGCTGCCATTCATCTTTTTATTTAGAGAGCTGCTTTATGGCTTCACAACAAGACTACAGAGGAACCTGTTTGTTTTCCTAATCGCTCACGTCTTTCTGGTTGAGCTAGTCGGTACAGTGCAGTCACTTTCTGTACACATGACATCATGCCAAAAAGAACAGCAGTCATGTCATGAAACCAGCCGTGTCTTTAGAAAGGAGAAACTATTCTGATAACACGGCAGCGATAAGAGCACAATACGCAGCTTATCCCACAACACAGTCACCGCATGTGGGTTGTTTTTCCCATATGCAAATACCAGGCGGGTTTCGGGAGGCGATTCACTTTCGACATCATTTAGTCAGTTGACCGATCAGCGAGGCCACTGTGTGTGAGCGTGTTTGCCTAGGGAGTGAATCATCTGACTTACACAACTCGGATGTGTCACTCGTCTCACCCTGTGTTATAAATTAAAAATAGAGTGCTGGACTCCATTTTTGAGTTTTTTTTTTAAAAGACGGGGTGAGATTGTTCGCTTTGATAATGATCTGTCATGGCGTTGCTTAATTATATGTTATCATTTTATATTATAAATATTATAGGAATATAGTTAATGCTGTGCGCTGTAATCGAAACACAGAGAGAGAGAGAGAGAGAAATAAAATCATTGTGTTTATCAAGAATTAAAATATAAATCATGTCTGTGATATTAGAGAAACAATCAGGATTATCTTTTTAGACAGAGCATGTAGGGTGAATACAGAATTGTATCACAAAGTGGCCAATGCTCTACAGCCTCTAGGAAGGTTATGCACTTGATTTTTTAGAAAGGATTACATCAAAACAGCCAAGGAGGGCAAAGGGCGTATGATTTAGTGCATTCTGCAGAGAGAAAAAGAGAGAGAATTCACTCTGTTACCACAAGTTTGTTCGGTGTTTTTTTCCACTCACCCATGACGATCAGCAGCATCTTCCTGCTGCGGATCCCGGGAGCCTTCTTCACCTTACACTGGTAGGTGCCCGAGTCCGACGACTTCAGCCCCGTCAGATTAATTGAGGCGTCGCCGTTTTTGGGGTCGGCTGCATTGAAGTGGACCCGCCCCTTCATGGGCTCGTAGTAGTCCTCATAGGCCCTGTCACCGGAGTACAGGATCACCTGGATGTGCAGAGCATAAAAAAAAAAAAGAGGAGTTAAGAAGTTAAAGCTACTTAGAATGATGTTGGTGAAAATAAAGAGGCCTTGGAATAACAGTTGTGTGCTTTTCTCAAAGTAAAGGCCGTGCTCACTGATCCAAGCAAAATATATGGCAGAGAGAAAGCACCCCCTCTTTTATCTCTGCGATGCCCTTCAGCCTGCCAGCCGGCGCTTTTCTGCCTTTTTCTGTGCTTTAAGAGGAATGAAGGTAGAACAAACAAAGCAACCACTGTGGAGCCAAATCAACACCTGCTGTGTCAACAAAGAGCAGTAGCCCCAAATTCTATCCAACCACCACCCCACACCCCCCCCACACATACACACACACACACAGAGTCTGGATCTTGAAAGCAGCAAGGAAATGCCTAGAAATAAAGACCAGGTGGAGCCAACAAGAAACCTCATAGCTAGTAGCAAGGGAGATGGAGGAGGGAAAAAGAACATGGAGGGTAAAGGAAAAGCAAACAACAATGAAAGGAGTTCTCATTCTCTTTCATAGACACTGGCATATTCTTCCACATTTCCATGGAGACAGTCATCAACAGGCTTTTCTGTGCCACGATCAACACCAGGCATACGCGCAGCAATACCCCTGGGTAGAGAGGAGGAGAGAGGAAAAGACTAAACATGGCAGGAGGAGAGGAAGAATAATGAACCCATCAGCGGAGGCAGAGCACTCAAAGGAAGCACGAGGGGAGCAAAACAAAAAAGGGGAAGCGGAGTCAGTGAGGTTCTCGTGTGTCTACAACAAGTTGCCTTTTCTGCTCCATTTCCAGCTGGAAGACTCGTTCCTGGAGCTGCCGGAGCGTTCGCGAAAAAAAAAACGGCGCCATGTTCATCTTGTACATATTAGCCACATAAACAGGTAATGCGGTTACAATTCCTCCTGGCTCTCAGGGGAGGGTAACCTATCCTTCTAACTTCACTGGGGGGGATCAGAACATCAGCAGTAATAACAGCAATATGTGAGATGAGACCATGCAGGAGAGGAAATTAAATTGCCCCGAGCTCAGCCAGACAAGAACTCTCACTTGGGCTCCACCACTTCACAGCCACACAGATGGGAGCACTTACACACATGCACACCTCTAGCAAAAAAAAAAAAAAAAAAAAATATATATATATATCTGAACTGCACAATAACCTTGAGAATCGTGATCCAATGAAAAAAATCCCATAAAGAGCCAGGGGAACGAAAATGAAAAGGTCAAATGACTAGACAAGCTGGCGGGGGCTGGAAAGGACAGCAGAGCACCACTGTCTGTGTGCTGCTTTCATAACAGGTAGGACAACTCAATGATACAATCGCCACCTGGCCTGGCCGTTCTCAGTGGACGGATCATGCTGCAGAAGTAAAAGACCTCTATTGGCCAGGCTTAGTTTCATCAGACACATGTAGAAAATGAGGTCATTGTCATGTGATGCTGTTGCGCAGGGAGGGAAGAGGAAGAGATGAGGATCATTTGAGAGGCAAAGCAGAGAGCTGCGATACCTGTATACTCTAAACAACCCGCAGAGCTGCATCATTGTGTCTTTGAGCTCCCACAGAGACTTTTAACTTGAAGTACTGCTGCCACATACTTTAACAGACACGGCTTACTGCGAGGTTAAAGCAAAAATCACTACCTGAAAATGGATCAAGTGTCCTTGGATTGAGGCTACAGATAAAAATGTGACCATGAGCATTCACGATCATCGCTAATAAACAACGCAGGTTTCACCAAACAGGGTCACAGCTTTATGTTCAAATCCTTCAATACTTTTCCTGCATTCCTGCTGTAATAACTTCAGTAAACAAAAGGCTCAGCTGCTGCTCGAGGACAAAAGAGACACTTTGTATGATACGGGATGAAGCAATGTATTTTTAAATGTATTTCTCCTCTCCCGTTCACACCATTCATTTAGTTCTCATAATTGTTTTCCTTGTGGAGCTCACAGCGGTGGTGGTAAATACTCGCGGCACACCCTCCTTTCTGCTAATCTGTAGCCAGGCGATGAGAGCCAAATGCAAATGACTGTTACTGTAGGCATGCCTGGCATCTCTCATTCAATCCCAACAAAGCAACAAGCATTAGCTATGCCTCACCACCCTCAAAAAGGCCCTGATGATATGTGGGATATGTCAGATGAAGGAGGCCATCATTCCCCACCAGATACCAGGCTGAATGGATAATGCTGTGGTATTTCTTCGGATTGCATCAATGCAAAGAAAACGCAGCTGGAATATGATGTTCATTAATATGAACAACGTTCTTAAAGTGAGTCTTATTTGTCGCCCTGCTACCAAAAACAGGGCTCCAGTTCTGAGTTATATGACCCTGCAGGCTGATCCCGTGCACTAGTTCTCCACTTTAAAGTTTTATCTGATGGTGGCGTTGCCTTTAAGAGGGAGTCTGGATTTGCTCATCTCAAGCCATGTGAGCAAAGGTTCACCATGCTCTCTGAGCATCTGGGAGCCTCTGGCTATAAAGTTTAGCCTTCGCTCTCATTTCCTTGCCTGACCTGTTAACTTTGGTCCTCGCAGATCAGCCTAATCCTATTTAACACTGTCACTTATATTAAAGCAGTCCTTTGGAATTAATATGCCGCTAATTATAAAGCATTTACTCCGAGCATGACTTCATATTGGTTAAAGGCTATACGGATGTGAGCGTGTGTGTGTATATAGCGAGTGAAATTTGATAGGTCAAGGAGAACAAATGCGTTCAGAGAGAGATGTCTGGCCTGTTTAAATTCCTACAAAGGTTTGGCAACATTAACGGGTGTGCCGATAGGCCTCGGCAAAATGGCAAGTTATAAAGAAAATAAACTGTGGAACCAGATGCAATTTGGGAACATTTGATATATTTCTACAGCTGCATACAGACAAGAGGAGGAAGAGGCCCGTCTGGGGAACCACCCACACTGAATTCTGCGCTCCCTCGTAGCATCAAGGAGACACTGGAAAAATAAGAACATTTTAAAAAGTACTGATATTAACATTTCATCCTGAGGAGCGCTCGCTGACTGTTGATGCCGACTGCAGGTCACGTAACGCATGTAAGGGTTGTCTGAACGTTACGTAGAGAACCTTTAAGACTAAACAATGATAGATCTTTTTAACTCCATCTTTCTTTTCTAATGACTCGGGGTAAAGTAGGGCAAAGATTCATAGACTGGGGTAATTGGTGTCTCTGCAGTGTAACAACTCCAAGTATGGAGCAAGTGCTACCTGGGTGTCAGAGGACAGTGGGTGGTGACAAATACAAAGCCTAATAATGGGTCTGTGACCTATTTCTAACATTTGGCCAAAAAGAAATAAAAAAAAACTAAAGCCACAGGATACAGGGGAGAAAAACAAGAGGGTGGAGGAGAGGGATGTGAAGGCTTTGTGACAGGTGGGGGAGTAGAGAGCCACAGGAGAGGGACCACACCACTGGAACGATCTGTCTCTATGGCTGTGAGCACCCTGAGGGCATGTGGAGATCCTGCAGAGCTGTGTAGTCTTTCCTTTCCATGGCTGAGGGCCATGCTGGAAAGAGAAGACACCGCCTGGGATAAAGAGAGCTCCCATCGCTCCCACTATGTGTCTATGAGAGAACAAATGCCCAGCAGAAGTAC
Source organism: Protonibea diacanthus (assembly GCA_028641955.1). Taxonomy (NCBI): domain Eukaryota; kingdom Metazoa; phylum Chordata; class Actinopteri; family Sciaenidae; genus Protonibea; species Protonibea diacanthus. The sequence continues at coordinate 4,652,922 of CM053990.1, read as the reverse complement.
ATGTGGCTCAGATTACATTTGTCTTGTGTACTGTATACATCCCATGTTACTTTACAACAATTTGAGAGCATACACACCTAACATAAAACCTGGATTGCATTTCAACGCAGCCACAGAACAGACTGGAAACAAATGAGGGGGAGAGATCAGGTTGGAAAAGAATCTATAAACTACCTAACAAAAAGGTGAGAACAAAGCTCGACTTCTCTGAACACAGATAAAGTGACTGTGCTGAATAAAATTCCACCAGTGATCAGATAGCTGCCAAATATACTTTTATAAGCCATCTCTGAAAAGAAAACTACATTTTCAACGTTTGCACGGTGCAGCTACACGTACCACTTTGTCCTCTTTCTGGTTGTCGGAGGCCAACAAGCTCCATTCGATATCCAGAGGTCCAGAATCTTGAGGGGCCAGACTGAACTGGCAGTCCAGCCTCACGCTCTGACCGCTGGCCTTCTCGATGGATGTTGGCCCCGTGGATGTGATCTCTAAACCGGAGGCCACACCTGCACACAGAGAGAAGAAATGGATGTCAACATGCAGAATAATAAAACAATAGAGCTGTGCGAGAACACGGTGTTCACCTTATTAAAATAAGACTTTTTAATACCACATTTAATGAAATTTAAAACCCGAGATCAGCAGGGAGAATTATTTATAAAGTCTATTAATTTGTGCATCCCAGCTGTACACACTAACATTTTGAATAGAAATATTAAAAAAGGCTTTAGACTCATTGACATAATTATGATTAGAAATAAACATCCACACACTTTGGGTTCAGGTTCAACTATTTTTTATAAGTTCTTTTCACACAATGGTATCTGTTGTTTTGCTCTCTAGCTTTGGCAGCACAAGCGGCCTCTCCTTTAACTGTTTTCAACTCCATTTCTTATTCAGAACAGTTTGTTCAACCTGAGATCAAATGAGCTGAACCTCTGGAGTAATGGTTAGCTGCAGCGGAGCCACCCACCCAAATACATTTTTTAAAGATTGTGCAAAGAATCTTATTTTTTTTTGTGACCAAAAATTCATTTTGTTGATGGGAAATCCTGTCCTGATTGCACGTAAATGCATCGCTGTGAACTTAATGAGAATAGTTTGCGTTGACTTGCTTTGCAGAAACATTTTCAGTCACTTGTGAAATGCTTTGATTCAGGGAATGTGTCACTCATCAAATAAATATGGCTACATCTTGTCTGAGAAGTAACTCTTAAAATATGCATAACGTGAATCACACAGCGGTGAAAGAAAAAGAGACTAATAGAGCAGAACATAGCTCAGCTGAAGGGATGGTGATAATAATAATAATAAGGGAGAAACTGTAGCCCATCACCAAACTGGAGCAGAATTTATTCTTAGAACGAATAAACATAATTTCCTAGTGACATCAACTGGTTTAAGATTCTCAATTCAATAAGAGATTTAAGCCGCGGCGAGGAACACAGTCCATAGAGAATGGAGTTGTCACATGCTGCCTCGACACATTAAAATCCTTCTGACAGCCTGCCACCTTCCAGTCAGCGCGCGGGGGGAGAACAGATTAAAAAAAAAAGAGAGAGAGAAAGAAATCACCACAATATGTTGCTGTTAAAAAGCGCTGTAAATGTGCAACACTTATCACGCCGCACCAATGACACTTTCATCACGTCTAAAACATAAAAAAACATTTTTTTTAGCTACATCTGCATCTCATTTAACTGCCGGATGTGACTTTAATGTGTAAAGATAATTGGTGAAACAGGAGACGAACCTGGCAACCGTAAACACTCTGTTCACCTCTCTCTCTTTTTTTATTGCGAGGTTTCCAATAAAAGACAATCGAACATGAATACGTGCATCTATGCAAACACAAATGGATCGCAACTAGTGTGTTGTACTGTGGTGCAGATTTAAATCTACAGAGGAAGGTCAAGGTGACAGTTATGGATATCACATGCAGTGATTGGTCTATAGACACAAAGAGGGTGTTGCCAGCTGATTGACAGTTTGATGGATGTTTCTCCATCCTGGCCCTCGGGGTGTGGGAGGGTGTGAGCTACAGGTTGAGGTCCTGCCGCATCTCATGTCCATCAGCTCGGTTTCAGCCTCAAACCTCGTTTCACTCTCGGCTGTGGTACACGACTGAATGAAAACACACCGCAGAGGTTTATACACACATATAGAGAGTGACAGTCTCAGTCACACCCGCTATTGTCGAAGCTCAGAGCCTGTAAGCACTTGATATGGTCGCCGAGCACGAGCATAGCTTTATTCCCCGGCCGCCGCCGGTGCTGCAGCTGGTCGTTTCAGCCCACAGATTCTGACAGACGCCCTTGATGGGAGCGATCCATCGCCTTCAGCAGAAGCAAGAGAAATGGGGAGCAATATAGGAGAGAACTGAGATGTGTGTCTGTCACTGTCAAAACGGATACACAGCTTGGCATCTGCATGATGGAAAGCTGTCTCAATTCACAAAGCACTTAAAGAAGCTGAGGAATTTTTCAAAGTTGCTTAGAAAGGGGAGAAAACTGCATTCTGTGAGAAAGAGAAAGTATTGAGCTGGAACGACGTTTCGGAGGGACGGGTTTCTCTGACAGGTAATACGGGACACTGTGTGATGTACTTGATAAATCAATGACGGACCTCTGAGGCGGCGTTTGTTTAAATTACAGTTCAGCCAGAGGCCTCTTGCTTTCAAGCGTCAGAGAAATGAGAAAAGGCGCCATTACAGGATATCATCGCCTTCCTCTGGTTTGCTTTTAAACCTGCCTGTCTGGTGGCTCAGGTGACAGCAGGGCCAAAGGCAGACGAGCGTAAACACTCAGAGTGCAATTAAATGTTCATTCTGCATTCAAATCAGCAGACAGCAAAAAAAACCTGCTTAATCCAGCTACTGCTAATCACTTGGCTGCTTTCTGAAAAGTTCATTTGCTCAATCCTCTGACTGAGTCACACATTTTATTTCTGTTTATGTGTTTGTGTTCTCACTGGTTTGAAGTGGGAAGAGTTGAGTACAACAAAAGGATTTTTCTGTGTTCAGCAATTACAAAGCAAAATGTGATGATGACTGTGCGGTTGTTTACTTATGCTTTATATCTGATCAAACCACACCCACACATAGTCCTGCTGAAGGCGAGTACTGGAGTTTTCTGGAGTGTTAAACGTCTGTTTATGTAGTCATGAATATTCAACTTTACAGAGAAAGTTTTCAGGGGCTTTAAAAGTTAAAACATAACACCATTAACAAAGCACTGTAGTAATATTAATGAGATACACGTTCCAGCACTTAAATTATGTATGATGTATCATCTTAAGCAATAAAAGAAAAAAACAGCCCATTTCTATACCCAGCAATAGCTGCCATCGAGACAACAATGCAACATGAGGAATAAATACTACACCACAAGTAACAAAGACTTGAAACATCAACCAGCCCACACAAAACCCTCGAGCAACTTTAATTAAGTTTAATCCTAAAAACATGGCCTCACTGTTTACAAGTGTGCAACCATCTTAGTTTAAGTTTCCAAACAACATCTTTGGTTATTAACTGCATTTAAAATTAGTTTAAAATAAAAAATGTAGCTCGACTTCTTCATCAGGACTGTGCGGGTGTGACCGCACCTTTTTCCCATGGGAGCCCTGCCAACTTTAAAACGAATACATGGTGAAAACTACAGGAAATCCTCATAAAAAATAACCCCCACACATAAAATTATATGTTTATGTAGGACCCCCATTACTCATAGTAAAAGGACAATTGCTAAAAATTGGTTTTCTGGACCTTTAAAAGGTCACAAATGAAGCAACCCGGAGAAAAAACAAAACATCCCCTAGCACGAGATGCTCGTAGTGGGAATAACACACATAACCCTGCTGGTTGCTAAAAAGAGCAGGTCACAGTGTTAATCAGTAACTACCAGCTATCAACACAAACAGTACATACAGTCTGTGAACCCTGGAGCACGTGACTCTGAGCAGAAATGATCATAGTGAGCTCAAAGTCTCTGCTACGGTGAGACAGCGCTCTATATAATCACTGGCTTATACGAGGTGACTGTCAGCCTTTATTTAGAGTAATGGCACCGGAGTTAAAGTAAACTGGCCTTCCTCCTCGGTGGTAATATAATGGGCTGATAAGGGACACCATCATTACCGTCCAAGGAAAACTATGAAAAATAGACTGTTGGTAAATGCAGTCATGCATGTACACCAGACACACAATTTCCTTAAGCTCAGTGTCTCCTGGAAGAATGTGTCCTACTGTGTGTGTGTGCATAGTAGGGGAGCCGGTGAGAGGGGGGAGGGCGCGCTGGCTAATTAAAAAGTCTGTCTTAATAACTATTCATGGCTGCCTGCATCTGTATGAGTGTCTCTTTGCCTCCAGTCTCTACCACACTGTCTGACACAGCACATCCCAGCATGGTTACTGGGAGACCGGGAATGAACAAGAGGAATTTAGGGTGTCAGCGCACTCCACCCAATACCCCCACTGCCATTCACTCACTTACCCACTCCCCCACCACCGCGACCTCTCCATCCCTCCCTGCCTGCCTGCCTGTCCTCGTCCTCTCCAACACACCCATGATTGTGGAGTGCCAGTCCCCCGGGCCTCCAATTCTCTCCAGTCCTGCTGATTGTAACCGCACCACCCACCCACCCCCCTTCCACCTTTGTCGGCATACAATGGGGAGTGAATCCTGTCTCCTGGCAACCAATCCCTCGGAGAAGGTTGCTGTGGCGCTTAAGAGACGGCATGAGCGAGAGAGCGGGAGAGAAATGGAGAGAGCGAGAGAGAGAGAGAGAGTGTGCACGAGAGAGAGAGGTTAAGAAGGTGGCGACAGAAGGGAGTTATGAAAAGAAAAGTTAATGTTTAAAAGACTGTAAACACAGGCACAGTTCCTCTTGAAGAGATGAGCTGATTAATCAGTTAGGAGATCATAATAATAATTATGGAATCACTTGTTTTTCTCCGTGTTTGACAGGTAAGACAGCAGTCTACACACTTCATTTCAGGCGTTTGTGCATTTGTCATGATTTCCTTTATTGTAACGACGACCAATTAAACTGCAAAACCTGCAGCACAGCTCAAACAGCTGGTACCAAAATCTATAACTGGGAGTTTAAAATAAATAACGGTGAACACAAAACAATCCTGATATTGATCTCTTAGATATGTTTTTTAATATACTTGTGGCCAACATGATACATCAACTTTTCAGCGCTTCCTGACGCATGTTACTAAATCACCTCAAACCTAGTTCTGTATTTCTGTACCGCAATTTCTCATTTCTTATCAACCGATACACCAACACATCCGCAAAAAGCTAATATCTGCTTGGACGATTCATTGGCCTACTGTAGCTCTCGTCTGCAGCCAGGAGAGATTAGTTCCTCAGATTTCTGAGCATAGATACCATTTCCTCAGCAGTGTTTTGTCAGAGGTCTTCTCAGCAGACATGAGGTTAAGCTGCAATGGTGTGAGGAGCAGCTTCTGAGACAGCAATAAACCCTGAAACCAGGAGACAGTTTGACAAGCTAACCTTTCCTGACCCTTCCCGCTAGCCAAGCTAAAAGACCCTGAGAGCCTCGGCAGGGGCCATAGTGCTTCGTAAGCCTCTTTGTCCACCCTTTGACCTTAGAGAGCATCCTTGGGAGTAAAGTCTGAAAAGCCAAGTCTTACCATGGGGAGATAAAGGTAGCAGCTATTTTAAGATCACTACGCAACAACGGCAACAAGAAAAAGCTTGGCTAGGTGAAAGAGGGCAGTGACGCTGCAGCGGGATTTACTTCTATTTACCTTCTTTGTGAATCCTCAATGCAGATTCTCTGATTTAGCATTTCAGCTAAATGGCTACAAACAAAGAAGTGTGTGTGTGTGTGTGTGTGTGTGTGTGTGTGTGTGTGTGTGTGTGTGGGTGGCAGAAAATGGAACCCAGAATTAACATAAGCAAGTATGAATTCACATCTTTTTCTCATAAGCAACACTGCAAGTGGAAATATTTTGAGTTAGTGCTCCCTCAAAACACACACACACACACACACACACACACACACTCCAGTAAACAATCTTGAAAGTATTTTCAACCAAGTGAAAAGAAAACATCTCACTCGTCAGCACAAACAAACAAACAAAAAAACACGGCCATGGCCGAGTGTGGCACATTTTTCTTGATGGGCGACGATGTTGGGATGAACATTAGTGATTCATTATGATAAATTTGCAGGCTGGGGGCTCTGTAATGGCCAAATTGAACAGCACAGACCCTCTAACCATCATAAACATTAGAGCCAATCCCCTGTGACCGTGCTGAAGAACATCAATTATTTCAGGCACGGCGCAGGATAACTTCATAACTCGGTTGCTGCTCAGAAACAAGGCTCTGAATGCTCGCCCCAGTGCCCCCGCTGGAACTATTCAATTCGAAGCAGTGTGGCTGCCCCGAGAAGGATCTTGGCCGTGGTTATTTAGTGGTGCAGAGGGCTGGGGCTGTTGAACCATACAGATTGTGCTGTAATGCGGGCTGAAAGCTCCACTTGCCACACAGAGCTGCCATCAATTCTTAGTACCGATGACCTAAAGGCTGTTTTGACATAATTGAACATTAAATGATGAAGGGGTGACGGATGACAGGCACTTTACTCCACTGCCGGAGCATTTGACAGCTTTTAGACGAGCCTGAGGGGGGATGTGGTTAATACTCCCTGTGACTGTCCACAGCAACCATTCGCTGCCTGTATTCATGTATTAACAGTGACAGTATTTCTGATTTAATTACTTCATTTATGGAAGCCGGGGTTTACCAATAATCCTGGTATTTTTCTGCATAAAAACAATTAATGCCTGCCTGTGGCTGATGGGAATTTTATCATATTCCTTACACACTTGCAGCTCGATTTATAAACATACCATCAGGTTGGTAAAAGTGATGAAAACCCGAGGGAATAAAGGAGCTACAGGAAGGAAGGAGGGAGGGAGGAAAGGCAAATTCACGCTGCCTTGTTCCTTAATGGTCGGTTAATCAAAAAGGTCTTCATCACAGGGACTCTCGAGTCATGGCCTTGAGATTTGTACTACTTATTTATAGAATGCATTAGCATTTGACAAGGTGTAGGACGGTAGATTTAAGCAGCAGCTGCTTGTCTAACCCCTCTGCCACCATTCATTTCTGTAAAGCTCGACACCAACCACTAAAAGCAACCCAGGCCAACCTTACATCCCTTTCCTCCCCCTCTCTCTTTCTCTCTCTACACCCCATCCTGTGAGAAAAGGGCAAATTTATCTTAAGAGCCCTGAAGAGTAAGATAAGAACCCCCCAGTGTCTCTGAGACCTGTGGAAACACACACACACACACACATACAAACAAATAAAAAAAGGTCCGTGTCCTTCAGGATTTGTTGAAGCCCACAGACACAGTGAGATGGTGACAATATGAAGGCTGGCTGTACTGTAGAGCTGATAGGCGAGACGCCAGGCCAAGAAGCAGCACAGAGATAACCCGCCGATAACGGCCTCATGGGAAACAACAGCAAATGTGCCAAATAATCACGAGGGGAGGAAATGAAAAGAGTTGAGAGACAGAGGGACATGAAGGTGCTGAATATGATGTGGCTCAGAGATACACTGGTTTATTAAAATGCCTGTGAGTGCTCGTGTGTGTGTATATATGTAGTTATGACACAGAGGATATACCAACATGAAACAGCTGGAGTGTTTTCTTCAGTCAGAGACGCCAGAGGAGTAATTACAAAATCATGTTCTCCTCACTTTGCAGGGAGAGAAAAAAAATGTTCCCTGCAAGCTTTTAGTGAACACGTGAAAGCAGTTTGCATGATGTGAAATGGTATAAAATAGAAATACTCAAGCCTCATAACAGGAGGAGGAGGAGGTGCAGGAGCCGGAGGAGTGGGTCAGGTAGAGGATTTAAATCAATCATGCTGGGTGTGCTTGCTTAAAAACACAGTGAGACAGTAGTCGGGTATTTGTTGGACCATCAGACATCATCCCAGCTTTTATAGATTGCATCTTAATATGTTTAACTATATTAGACTTCAACCTGACTTTTCATGCACACACATAATCTGAAAGGATGATCAGACACACTGCAATCACATGTACTTTCTGACCACTTCCTTGTGATATGAAGGCTGAATGGTGCATTTAGCACAGCGACATCTACCAACATGTTTATTTTATCTGGTTATAACAGGATCAGAGAGATGGTAAAAGAATAGTGGAGTGACCTCCAAAAGTTGGGACATCTTTATGATCTCATATCTTAAATAGAAACATGTTTTTCATATATATTTCATCAAATACAAAACAAACAAATAAGAAAAGAGGGTTGTGTGATATAATGTATACCAGAAGGATATATTTATGTTCCAAGCTTCCATGCATCAAAAAAATGAAGGCTAAATGTCTCAGTGGAGTGTAGTCATAGGGCGTCCTGACACGGGAGTTTCTCTGCACTGAGGGGGAGGCAGCCATGCCGCTGCCTATCCTATCCCCCCACCCCCAAAACAAATAAAGTGTCTGATACAGACCAGGCCTCTGTCGGCGCCCCAGCCCCAGCCCCAGCCCCAGCCCCAGCCCCAGCCTTTGTCCGGGCCCCAGGGCACAATGCCAACTGTGATCAGGAGGCAGCATCACTGATCAAACACCAGACACAAGTGCAGCAGAGTGCAGCTACTTCATTCAGACCGCTGATGGACTCTCACAAAGTGGTTTTAACTGCGGGACAGGACAGTTGATGCACAGATGAAACGGGTTGTAGTGAACAGATAAACATACAAATGTGTGAGTATATGGAAGCAAACCGAGGCTTCTCACGGCTGGGCTTAATTATGTCAGAGAGGTGAACACACAAGAAGTCAGCTTAAAGCAACAGAGCGTGAATATGATACGAGAACATTCCCCTTGAAACACAGGGCAAGATGAGGGATTAGAAGTCCTTCCTGGAGCTCCTAACAAGCCTGGTTTTCACCGTCATTAGTGATGGAATTTTACGAAGTCAAACTCCTCGGGAGGCGAACAGTCTCACATTTTTTGGCATTTCCAGAGCTCAGCGATTTTATGTGCTCTGAGTCTGAGGTGGCCTCAATGTTTCACTGCACCATGTTCACTTAAATATATGGGGGTCCGTGAGAATGAGCAGGCAGATTTGCCTCTCTCAGCGATAACAAACTACTTCCTCATACCATCTGAAACAAATCATTCACACTACTCTGGCATGTTGGTTCAGTCACCTGAGGACTTGTTTTTATTTAACTTTAAGAGTGCTTAGGTGGTAAATCCAGTTACAAATACAATGTATGTTAAGTGAAACACCAATGGAGACGTAAAGAGTCTTATGGCTCACTGCCAAACCACTAAAAGGATTTATGTGTTCGGCCAGACTGCAGACAGTTCAGAGGCGAGTATGAGTTATCAACAATTCCAATACAATGAATTCCTCGGTTCCTCCCTTCTTCTTTAGATAGCATGGAACGTATTTTAAAACTGAGTCTATAAGATGTAAAAGGTAACTCATTTCTTGCTTTGGCCAACAACTGCTATGAAGTTCAGTTGGCTTGGTTATGGCTGTTTTTTGTAGGAGATGCAGGAGACCAACTCCTGCAGATTTAGACATGACCGCAGCCTACGGTAGATTTGGCTGGGAGACAGTTAGTGAGTCTGCCTTGCTCATGCTGTTCTTCCTCTAGGTTCTGGTCTAAAATTAGGTCCCCCTGCCTGAAGGACACTGCACGATGGCAGTCTTTTGGACATTGGCAGAAAATATACCTTCCTATATGTTTCTTTTTTTGTGTGTGAAAACCCAGAGTGTGCTGCCAAAGGCTAAAGAACCAACACAGCTGATTTCTTTGAAAAGATATCTGATCGCTGCTGAAAGCTCCCGAGGACAAAAAAAAAAAAAAAAAAATGGCACACTGACAAAGTACTTTGTAATAACTGCTAAAACATCAATTCCTTTTCAAATGCATTTATAACATCCCTTCTCTCTAAACCCTCTCATCCTGTCTGAAGCACTCCTGACCAGGCAGAATGAGGTCTTTGTGAACAGCGTAACAACACAGACAGTCCCTTCCTGTCCTCTGTTTGAGGGGGGGACACACTACAGCAGGACATCAAGATAAGACTGTTGTTAAAAGATAACAAGATGGATAATCCTTTTTCTTTCCTCTCCTTTTCTCTTTATTGCACCCGGCAGTGAAACAGGCCCGATGTTTCAAGGCTGGATTCTCTTCCCCGCACAAAGCCTCTTGAAAGCAGGTGTAGTAAATGCACCTGAGTGTTGAGCCCTGTAGGAAGCTGCAGGCGAAGACTGCCAGTTGTTGTTATGACTTAACCAACACCGCTGGGTTTTATTCATGCCTCCAGCTTGCACTCTCAGCCTAGACATGAGGACAAAGCTCAAAACAGCTACTCAAGTCCACACAGCACGTTAAATGACTGGATGTGATTGGCTAAATATAACTGCGCTGGCGTAGCTGTCCTGCACAAAGAGGCAATCCTACAATTTTGGTCATGACATAGTATGACCATATTTATTCTCCATGTAACTGTGCATGAGATGAGGCTTGTCAGACTCGTGTGGAAGAGTCCGGACAGTGGAAATAAACTCAGTAATCCCATTAAAGCCTCAGAGCTCAGATTCAAAGGGGGTTCAAGATTGGAGGAGATACGTTGCAAGCTGCAGTGGGTTAGCAGGTTGTTATTTTGACCCTGATAGTCTTCATAAGCTAATTAGATCCATCGCAACAACCCGAGCATCTGTACAAAAAAATCCTCAGAGCTGATCACAGCAAACTGGACGTGAACTCCTTAAGCAGAGCGTACATGGACATATACGTTACTCACACATTAAATTGGACTCTGGAGCATGAAATTGCTTCTGAATCAAAGAGCAGAAGCTATTTTGTGATACACAACTGAGCAAAGCTGATACTAGGGATGCAACGAGGAGAGCAACCACCCAAGTTAAAAGCAATTGCACCTCCAACATCTTTCCTCATTGTGAAGATCACGAATCGAATTAACATCTGCTTCCTGTCAACAGTGTTTGTAAGCAAATAAGAGAGCACAATGAAATCATTCAAGTTTTAATGCTTAAGATTTTTTCTTTGTCTTGGTTGATTTGGTGACACCCACGGTTGCCGTGGTAACAGGGTCTATGGGGTTAATACTACAGCTCTGCAACAGTGCAAAGAGAGAGAGAGAGAGAGAGTGAACGGTAAACAGTGAGGCTGACATCAATGAGATAAAATTGAGCTGCAATTACATGCTGCACTGTTCTCTCCTGTGAATCACTCGTGCTTACTTCGGCAATCTGAATCCTGCTCGAGAAAACAGCAGACTCTGCCACCCACTCCCAATAAAAAAAAAATATTTACCCGCTGTGTGGACAGCTTTTTTAAATTTGTTTGTTCCATTTCCAGGTTTGCCTCTTAACTTTCAGCTGCGATTGATGGCTATCGTAAATAGACGACATTTATCAATGGAACACAATTTAACATGCACCGCAGATGCAAGTTACATTTTGTGTTAACCAGCAGAAACTCAGTGTTTCATGTTTTGCCAACTGATAATTAAGCTTATTAAGATGTTTTGCCTTGTTGGTTTTTGAATCTGATTAATGTAGATGAATTAGAGCACGTTGTTTCACTCAACTATGTAATCTATATTTATTAGAAATGTCATTTGATCTAATTAGTGATGTTTGGCAGACAGCTGTTGAAGAGAGCCATTTACTTCCAGCTCTGGCAGTCATTCACACTGTATGTTACGTTAGAAAACTGGGCAAATATTTACCAAAATGTAGCACAAGCGGCTCACAAAAGATGTCGTCTTCTCTTTCTGCTGTAAACAGGAAGTTAAAAGAAATAATTCCTCAAACAGTCACCACATTCGTTGGAAAGGAAATGGAAATGCTATCTTTCCGGACAAACAAGAAAATCCAGTTTGACCTTGTTGTCAGTGGAAACATTATATTAGTCAAGGTAAACTAGAACAGCTGAGTGGAGGAACACCTGTGATTAATACAGCACAAACTGCTCCTCACACCATCCTAACAATGTGATTTAACATATCTTGCGAAAGATACAAACCTGACTAGTTAGGAAGATTCTGCGAGGATGTCTGGCTGTTGAGTGTTTAGTGGATGTAGTGAAGTGCTTTTGCCTGAAACCTGCCACACAAGCCAACTCCCTGATGGCTCTACTGACATCTAAAAAGGTCTGACCCCTGAGTCGTCTAGACAGGCAGCCAAACACTGCTTATAGGGCATCCTGAATCAAGCTGACAAGTACATAATCTCAGTGAAAATGACAAAGGCACAGCAGCACGATGACGGCCGCTCACCTTATGAACATATAAAAACAGCAGATTTCATGTTGATACAGGTTAAATGTTCTGATAGAGAGGACACTGCATTGCACCGGGCTGGCAGATACTCTTTGACAGCGCTGTGGTGATGTTTAGGGGTTGTATCGACAGCATTTCTTGTCCAATTTGATAAACGCGTCCCACAGGCTCTTGCATTAATATCTGTTCACTCAGATCCAGGTCAAGGGCAGCCAGCAGATTTTTCCCACACTTTGTCTTACAGCAGAGGGATTATCAGGGACTTTCCGTGTCCAAACTAAATTCATGTATTTTTCTGACAAGGTCTTTAAAGCTCTTGAGATGTTACAGTACTTCCCAACACGTTAATGGCTGATTAATAAGAGTTAGAGGTAGACTTTTTAGTTGATAAAAAGCCTGGGTGACATTGTAGGCGGTCACAGACTCTTTTTATGCGTCCACAGGTCATTAATCTACAACTCTAGCTGTGGAGTTGTGTTATAGCTCTGGCTGTCACTGATAAATCATCCCCTTACTCTCATCAGATGGATGTCCTGTCACAGAGAGATTAAATGTAGAGCTGATGCTCCCCTACACCTTGTGTAAAGAGCTGGGCGCTGTGAATATCGGTGTGACTGGAGATGGCGTGGTTCACTCTTCTCTTTACAATTATGAGCCACTCACAGCCAGCCAGCCAGCATGTGACCATGAATTAAACATGGGCTCCATTAAGACACTTAACAGCTGGTTCCTTGGGAACTTACCGGCAACAACTGCAGCCCGGTAGCTCCTGTGTGTCTGCTTAATAAAACAGCAGCCCTTGTGATTAAGGTTGTGCAGTAATGTGCATTCTGACCATCATAAACCAGCCAGTCACAGAGCTATTTTCAGTTCAATCTCATCTCTTTGGAGGGCGACTGGGCCAGCTGCCGATTTCCTCACATGGCGGCGAGATGCACTACAGTAATTAAATGTCTGTTGTGGCTTGCCGACCTTGCTGTGGTTCAGCCGCTGAGCCTTTTCTATACCCAACTGGAGCAGATGTCCTGTCCCGTCATACCTATAGATCCAACGGCGACCCAGGAGTAATATCCTCAGAGGAAGGAGGGCGAGGAAAAGAACGTTTTAATGAATGTTAAATGGAAGAGAGGGAGCCGGCAGACGGCCACACTTGTTTCGAACAGCTGGTTGTAAAAACCGTAAGAAGAAAATGGAATAATCTGAATGTAGTTAAGACCTGCATTACAAGTTATTATATGAATCAAAGAACATTAAAGTTGACAATTATAGAGTATATAGAAATACCCCAAGATGGAGGGGTATATATTTCAATTTCTCTATGACTGCAATGACAATTACCCCGACGGGAGCAGTTTCATCTAATCTAATCTCATGAAACAAAGTGTGGCCTTGCATTCAGATTTCCAGAGGAGGATTAGAATCATGCTGTAAAAAATGCCACAGTTAGCGCATACAGTAGCTTTCCTTTTTTTATATCTTCATACACCTGCAAACATCTTGAAATAATACCACGCTGAAATGTATTCTTATCAGTCAAACTGTGAGGCTGCACAGTGCACAGATGTTGTAACATATGCACAGCTGTGTACGTGTCTAGGTTAAAATTACATTTAATAGTTTCCCCTTTTCACATATTCCAAATTCGAAGGATTTGCTCTCCCGTCTTTGGCTTCAGTTTAGCAACAGCTTGATTATGAGGCAACAAATGTTACAAGAAATGGGATTTTCTGGGTCTAATTCTGCGTCGCTTTGTATCAATACTCCGTTAACGCTCCTAACAAGATTCGGCCTGCATCATAAAATTTCACGACACAACGGATTTAATATAATTCTAAAATCTATAATACAAGCAATCACAGCCGTGTACAAACTGTTCAGACGGGGGAATTTGTGCATTTTTTCAGAACAAATCCCTTTTTTTCTATGGACAGGAGTTATTAGCATAACTATATAATTTCACATGATGATTAAACCTCAAACTAAGACAGACAAAGACTGACTTGAGAATTGGCGCCACGGGGAGCAAAAACCGAGTGGGACTGAATCGAGACAGAGGCTTCACGACAGAAGACTCTTATTTGCCTTTTTTCACTAGTCGACAATGTGTAATGTTTTTCAATGAGATAGAGGTGCTAAAAATGGCTCCTTCAACAGCTGCTTTGCCCCCTCCTCCTCCCAAAATTCACTCCACCTTCTGCTTCTGTCGCTTATTTTCCAAGCCATAATATTTTTCAAGATTAGACACACAATTAACTCTAATGTTCTTAGCAGCGAGAGTGGGGGCTTACTGCTGGAGGACGAAATATAATCATCTTCCCACAACTCAGCTCTGTTTAAGACAATGCCTGGACATTAGCTGATAATAATGTGACATGCACAATACAATATACAATGCTTATCTCCAGAATGATGCTTTAATAGGAAGTCAGAAGTGGCAACAAAAGATTTGTTGCCAGAATAAATTGTCAGGTCTGTTTTACAAGATAAAGCCTGCTACTAAATCCTTCTTTAACACTGCACACAGGAGTAATCTAACTGAGGTTCAAGCTTGTGTAGAGCTGAGCTGACACCTACCTAGCAGGTAAACTGAACATGAGCGCCTGCAGATGCAGAACCCTGGGGACCTGCCTGCCACACCATGTATCCTCATGCTGTGATGGCTAGCTCAGATGCCGTGAGAATGTTATGCAAAAAACCAACCAGGATACACGGAAGCATTCAGAGTTAGGGGAAGGGGAAGAAGCAGGGGTAGACCTGGATGCTGGCTGTGAACTATTTGGTAAATCATAACATCAGTTTAAAAGGTGATTCAGGAAGCAAAACAAACATCTGAGATGTGAAAGCCAGTGAAAGAACTTGTTTACAAAATAGTTGTCCTTTAAGCACGGCATCTACTTCATTTTTACAGTTTAATGAGTTCCAGCATCATCTTTCCGTATAATTTCCCAGCATTTTGTAATAAAATCCTTCAAGTCTCCTTCACTGCCTGGTGTGCAGCATCTTCTCTCTCTCCCTCTCTGCCATTCATCTACAGTGAGATGGTGTTCTGGGGATGCTCGTCTGAGATACGAGCTACCTGAAAATCCTTATTATCATCGCAGTGAACAGCTTATTTGTCACAAAAGCCCATTCTTCCTCATTAGAAGCAGAGGGCGTTGTGGGCACAGCAGAGCTGGGCATCGAGTAGCTAAGTGATGAATGTGCTTTGGGGCTGTTTATCGCCCAAACGGTGCAACACAGCGATGATGACCGATGGACTCAAGAGAGCGGGGAAAATCAGTACTGGGCTGACCTTGTTTCAACTGATAGGTTACACGGATAGCAGAGGAAATGTGTCTGCCTCAGTGGAATTGCGGTCCAACGTTTGGTTCTTGAATTTCAGCAGTCACGATAAAGATATCAGAGGTGTACTATCTGATTTAATTATTTAAATTCATGCATTTGTAAAAGAAGCTAAAAAAGTCTACAGTTCTCCCACCAAGATGTTGGAAGCACTGACAATTCTCTGACATTCAGTAAAACCTTAACATACTGCACACACTCCTAACTGTACGTTTAATTGGACAATGTTTATATCCTAATTGGATTTACACAAAATCCAGTAAAAAATAATTCTTCTTCAGCTCAGGCTGGGCAGCAACACTGCTGGATAATTAGGAAACTGTAAAATGTGCCTCCCGAAATGACGAGCAACAGAACTAATGTGAGTTTATCCCCTCAAGACAGTATGCTGGGCCAAATTTCAGGTGATTCAGGTGACCATTTGCTCAGCTCTGAGCCCCTTACCTACCTTTGCTGTGTCTGTCCAGTTTGTTCACAGCCCATAAACAGATCCAATAATAGTAGAGGAACATTTACAATTCAGAAATGTTGGAATTTTTTAAATCAGTGGATCCTGTGACAAGCAGACAAAAACAGACTTCTCATTTTTAGCCAATGACTGCCGACTTGTTTAATACAAGGAACTGTAATAGACACCTAAACATGTTCTTGATGGCTACTTCTGTGCTCGTTATCGTATGTAAAAGGGAAATCCCACAGAGGAAGGTCAATTGATCCGCCACATATTGATGCTTCCTTACCGAGCATCAAGTCCTGACAGCCGTGCATCTGCAACGGTTCTTCTATGAGTGCCAAATATAAAATAATCTGAACATTTTCTAGTTTCAGCCTCTCAAACTGAGAGAATTTTCACATCCTTGTAAATTGAACGCCTTGGTTGTAGACGATTGATTGGATAACAAGCAAACAGGCCAATAAGTCATGGTCCCTGGGGTACCACATACACACTAGAGCATGACCTTTATGAAGTGATCAGCCACTAATTTGTGTCATTAAGGCAGAAACTGCTCTGGAGGAATACAGCAGGTCATTTGCATACCTCGGGGGAGGCCGGTGCTGTCAGTGGGTCAACACTGCGGCCAAAAAGTAAGAAGGCATATAAACTTCCAATATCTGTCAATGTAACATTGACTTTATGACCAAGGGATTCAAACATAATCTTGCCAATATTTCTTCCTCGCAGGAATGCTTTAGCAGCAGCCCAGGAGGCAGTTTTACCCCATACCTGTGAGGAAAGGAATGGGCTCTGAATACAGAGTGGCTGCACAGCCATTAACAGGACACAGAAACAAGCAGCACTATTAATCATCCTCCCTGATTCTCTAGCAGGCAGCGATTTGTTCATTCAGTAATTCAGGTATGGAATGGAGCAAGAGGAGGGGGGGAGAAAGAGGGAAGAGGAAAGGTAATGTGGCAAGGTAAAGGCAGGATCAGCGTTTCACACTGCCATGTAGGTGAACAGGAGTTGGCACGGCGCTCGTACAGCGCTGGCATGCTAAAATATTAACGCCTGGTGCTGTGAATATTCATGCTAGGTCGTCCCCATCGTCAGATTGTGGAGGACAAAGCGGCGTCCCCGGAGTGTAATCCAATTCTACATGTTCCTGCTTCGTTTCCAAGGACAAGGGGGCTTCGGGCAGAGAGTGCGGGCAGCTGCTCGTTTGGAGGTGAGGCTGTGGCTGCAACATGTTTCAGCCAACAGAAGGCGAGGAGCGGCGTTGGACTGCTGGGTCATAACAAGTGACTGTGACCTCAAGTCATTACTGTCTACACGGGGCCAATGACAATGGCTCAGGTTGTGCTGCACATGCCTCCACCCATCTCATGGGCCCCAACGCCTTATCAACACACACACACAGCTGCAAGAGTTGTTCCCATAGGAAGAGTTACTCATCAAACCACTGCTGTTTAACAATAATCAATAAATCTGCGGCTGCTATGGTGAGAAATAATAGATTTGCTCTGCTGTAGAAGAGGATCTAATACATACATACATACATGCAAGTAAGGGGGAGGGTAGCTTTCTAGAGAAACCGGAGCGCACACACACACACACACACACACACACACACACACACACACACACAAGTACACTCCCTAGATCAGCGTGTCTGTTTTCAAAAGGTAACCAAGCAACCAGTTTCTGGCCAGGGCCTTTGGTTTGTTGGCTTATCAGGTAACCGCCTTCTGCGCCTGCTCAGTTCACTAGTTTTCTGTTTATCCCAGGTCAGAGGCTTCCACTCTTGACCTAAAGAGCCAGACATTGAGGAGGGTGGAGAAAGCACATGGGCAAGTCTGATAGCATTGTAAGCAGGGGGGAATATGACCTTTCAGGCCCTGTGCAAGGACTCAAACATTTACAGAGTGCCAAACAGAAATGTCTGTTAAAAGGTAGGAAGAGTGCTGACGGGGATAACCAGCGCTGACAAACACGTTGTGTTTCTTGGACAAACTTCTTTGATGATGGATGTAACAAACAGATTTGTTGGCAGCGAGCTCGCCGGAGCAGTATCAGCATATTGTGTTATTTTTAAAAAGCTCAATGTGTTGAAAATATTGTACGCAGAACTGCTGCCATGTGTCAGCCTTTGCAAGAAGCAGTCAAGCCACAGCATCTCGAGTCACTGTTAAAACAGAGAGACAACCCCACAGCAGTTGGTCTCTGATAACAGACTCCTATCAAAAAAACAAACATCGACACGAGGAATTAAAAAAGGGGGGCGACACCGTCTCACTCGCCTTTCCTTGAATCTAATTAAGTTAATTTGACTCTTAACAATAAGAAATTCATCAGGAACTGGGAGACTGTGTGTACAAACACTGGTATGAACCAAATATCTGATTATTTATATCATGATGACGTCTCAGCTTGACACGAACAGAAAAATGACCAAATTTAATTGATACTGTGAAGGCTACATGAATACTATCTCCACTATACGGACTACAATTTCAAGGATTTCAGCTCTCCCTCTTAAAACTGTATTTCTTTTGTCAACACTGTATATCCATGCGGTGTCTTGTGGACAAATAGAGCAGAGAAAATGGAGCAGAAAGGCCCCACTTGTTATTTTACCATTCCAGAGATAGGTTAGCACATTATTGTGTATTTCCAAGCCATGTTAAAAGAACACTGTGACTCTGGCAGATACTGTTCTTGTCTGCTGAAGTGGAACATCGGCCAAATGACGAGGCCACGACGCCATTAAGATGGTAATGAGCCCAAAACTAGTGGACACAACAATGTGAATCGGGAGACAAAAGGAGGCTAAACAACACACTATGTAAACCTTATATTACACTAAACGCCACAGCGTTTTACACAGAGAGATGTGCCGGGTGGATCCTAAACAAAGCACTTCTTCATTACGTGTGCGGTTTCTCACTAATTAACATACTGGAATGTCATCGCTCTGGCCGTGGCTCTGCGGCTTCCCATCAAAATCTCAGAAAATATTTCAATAACTGCCACAGTGTGTCACTGATTGGAGCCAAAAGAGAGCCTGCAGTAAAAGTTTCACATTATTGTTTCGTGTGGGAGGAGTGATAGTTGCTGGTTTCAGTGCAAATTCCAGGGCACTAAACAACCACGCCCATACGCATACAATCAATCATGCATTTACTACGACAGGGCATCACATTATCATCATACAGTTTTGATGAATAAATAACCAAAGCCTTCGTGCACTTTTGTACACCAAAACTTACAAATTAATCCACGCCAACTGGCAAACGCGTTGAATGGAAAACTCCTGTGTCTCTTTTATGAAGGTACAAGTCAAAGGAATGTCTAAAATTCACTTTTAAATCATTGACAGCAGAAAAACAGGTTTAAAAATAACTATCCCGATCAAAGGTCCCACAGCACACACTGTTATATACCCACCTGCAGTATCAACAAGCAACACAAACCCTTCCTGTGTGCCTGGGTGAGGGTCACTATGACTAAACCTTTAATCAAACAGAGGTCTGGATATTCAAACGTTTAAATAAGTCAATGACACCAACATAAACAGAGCTTTGAACAGGAGCAAACATGTGGTTCAATTAAATGTGATAGCCATGGGATTTTTCAGGGAGATGGAGCTGGTGGGTGGTGGAGGGGTCAGGCAGCACCACTGAAGCAGATGGCAGACAAAAAAAAAGGGCAGCACTTTGAAGTGGACACAGGTTTAAAAGCGGATTGACGATGAAACCAGGAGATATCACACGAAAACACGCCAAAAAACACCTCTTTAAAATCATAAATCATCTGTGTGAACATGAAACACATTCATTCAGAGTGCAAAAATCACCTCAAATCAGCCTCCTAATATGATTTACGCATTAAACCAAACTACTCTTATTTTATTGAGATTAAATGTGTGTGAAATACATGAAGTAACTTTGATTCCGCACATTTTTGTACGCGTTTCTCTATTTGAGAACAAACCGACGTCCATAAACGGTAAATATTAAACAAATAACCTAACTTTAGTTGTAGTTTAACCTTTTAAAATTAAAATTTAAATTCGGGTTGGCCTGCTCTGGCGTGCTGTAGCTAACTAAACTGACCTTGGGTCGGAGTTAGTCCCTGTTGGATTATTTATTTAAACTGTGTTCAGACGCGGTTTGTTTAACCGTTAAACACGTAGAAAATATAAACTTTAACTACCGAACATATATTGTGAAGTTATTAGTGTTTTTAACTTTAAGTTTCCACGTTAACGGCGGCGGTTAACGTGCTTGTACGGCGGTTGACCAGAGACTACTCCGCAGCCGTTATAGTGAAATAAACGTTAGAATCAAAGTAGGTCCGCGGATGGAGCCAGAAAACTTACCTGCGAAGAGGCCCAACAGAACCCAGCAGAACCGGACTACCGAAAGCTCCATCCCTGCTCCAGTTATTCCACGGTTTCTCCTCTCAAACTTGCTCGGTGAACTTATGCCGAATTCGAGTGTGAGACCAGGCTCGACTGAAGCATCCAAACTCCACTCCTCACTCCTCACTCCTCACTCCTCCTCTCTCGCCGCCTCCCTCCTCCTCCTCCTCCTCCGCCGCCGCTCTCTGCAGGTGCACAGCGGAGCGCGCCGCAGGGTGTCACGTGACACGCGGCTCTCACAAAGCAGAGCGAGCACTGCCCCCTGCCGGCGAGAGCGAGGAGCGTCCACACGGTGAGTCCTAATGGAAGAAGGCAGGTTGTGGTGGGGAAACAGCCACCATTCAAGCTCTGTTCATTCAAGTTTAAGATTTTTTTACACACAGTTATGTCCACAAATTGTCTTCCCACAGGACACCACTGTGATTATAACACTTTAAAACCAGACACAATATCAGGAACATTACCTGTACTACACCTGTAAATTATAAATTATCATTTGTGAGGCCTTGCATGCACTTAATAGGTTAATTAGTGAATGTGTACTATCACCACTTTTTTATTCATTGTACAAATGCTATCATTATGCACATCATTTTTTATTTATGTTTACCTCTCAAGCTCCTTGCTTTTTAGCCATACTTGAGTCTACATGTATGTACATTGAGAGCAAATTCCCTGTGTGTGCACACCACTTAACGATTCTGACCTTTTAAGAGCAGGAAGGCAGACGTCCTGCTGTATTTAAAAATCAATTTTTTATCTTTTATTTAACAATGTGTATACATTTCTATGTATATCCTTCATTTGTATGTATGCACTTAATGCTATTATTATGCTCAAGTGTAAAACAGAGCTCTCCACATGCGAGGCCATGCATAAATCATAGAATTATACATTTGTGATAAACTACAGAAGCCTCAAGTGGTCATACATTTCATTTCCTTTTTCCTGGCACGAATAACCAGAAAAAACTCCTCTGATGCTGTATTTACAGATTATTTGCTCAAATCACTCATTTTGCACAGCTTCCTGCAGTTATTGTGCTTACAATTGATCAATTTAATTGTAGTTTCAGTTGTGATGTTCAAGTATTTGTTATGCATTGAATGTAATATGAAACATCCATAAAAGAAGTCACTCTGTCAGAGTCTCCATCAGTTTACTCAATGAAAAGGAAAAGTTGGGAATTGCAGCTTTAATAGAAGTTATACTCGTTTGTCTTATTTACACTTTCATCTGGTAAATAAGGTAAACGTCAAACACACGCAACAAGAAGAAAAACACCAACTAAGTAAACACTGAAAGAATAAACAAAGCCCCACGATGCTTGGAAATTGTGTTTAATTAAGCTCCATAAATTTAAGCCTATACATCTGACAAATCTACACTATGAATAAATAAAACATTTTCTCACAAAGGACAGTGGATGGCATACATGAACGTCTCCCGTAGTAAAAATACAGTACTTCAAGACTACATGTGTAGTATTCCAATTTCAATAACTAATTTAATACAAGTGATTCATTTAAACTCTAACAAATGGTCTAAAGTGCAAAAAAGACTTTTTGTCAAAAACAATCTATGTATAAAAATTCATGTTTAAAAAAACATTGGTCAGTCCCCTTAAACCTGTCTTTAGCTTTAATGTCCAGTGTGAACAATAAGCACCATGATTCCTAACTGTAACCATACGCCAGCTTCTGGTTCACGTCCCAGTATCCGGGCCCTCCTTTATAGCCGGGATGGAACAGATTGCTGCGAGGCCTGTAACTGTAGTGAGGTCGTGGAAGAATGTGAGTTTTTCCTGGTATCATCTTCTTCGGATGCCACGTAGGAGCAGCTGGATTCATCCCCTTAGGAAAAAAAACAGGGAACAAATGACAGGCATGACTACTTCAGTTCAAAAACCTTGTTAACACGCAGTAATATGTTTATGGGATACTTTATAAAATATATCACGATTTACCTGGCGGCTGGTGGCAGAGCGGCTGTTGGAGACTGTGAGGGGGGAAGTGCGCATGCTCTCCTCATCGGAAGAAGAACCTGAGTGGTAGTCTGACGTCACCCTCTCCAAAGCACTGGTCACCTTCTTTGCGACGTCTTTGTCCTCCTCATCGTTGTTAGAGAAACTGGCCACCGAAAAACAAGGATTCTGCTCGCCATATCTGGAAATGGGAACAGAAAGAAAACACGCTGATTAGTAGGTAAATAAACATGCCAAGCAGGAAATGTGGTTTAAAAATGAACAGACAAAGTAGAAAAAGATTTGATTTTTCTCATCCTGAAGATGACTCTAGATAAAGTGATATGAAAAGTACAGAACTGGAACTTTTTAATCCATAAAGCACAAAAATGAAGCAAAACGTGGCAGTTAGAAGCATAAATGTTTAGATTTTGTTCTACCACAACAACAACTTCATGAGAAATTCATTCAAAAGCTGAATTTCAATACAAACTTTTAGTTCCAGCAACTACTTTTCTTCCTTCCTACACTAACCCTTCAACTTTGGTGTCATTTGGACATGTGACACGCTCAATATCAATAAACTCTCAATAAAAAAACAAAAAAAACAAATGAACAGTGCTCTGTGCAGCAGCAGTACGAGGCTTCAGGGCTCTCGATGCAAGTGCAGCATCTCGCCCGTCAGAGTCTGTTACAGCAGAGCTGAAGTTGCTCCGTGTTGCACTGTGGGTGAAATATTAGCAACAGTCAAATACTGGTAAAATATGAAAGTGGCTGGTAGATAATTTATACCTGAGTGGCTGATGATTTTTAACATTTGTCTGTCAGCGGCTGGTAGCTGTTCACATTTTAAAACATTTATTTCCCACTCTGGCTCACACTTTCCTCAGATTTCACCATCCTTCTCCGTTTCCATCACAGTTATGCAAAATACATCTGTCAGATCACAGCATTCATGTTTTATTGCTCCTTAAAGTAGGATATGAGATGGATATTTAAAACTGGGTATCAAAAAAAGAAAAAGTACCCCTTCGTATGTCCCTGGATATTTATTTAAACAAAGTCTCACCTGCAACAGACCTCCCCGGGGTCCACCCACAGTGTGAGTTCACGGGGCAGCTCCAGGTCACTGTACTGAACGCCACTCTCCGAGCAGGCCCGAAGGAGCTCTGGATCCTGCCTGTGGAACCGGTTTACTCTGATGCACCTGCAGAGCACACAACACAAAAAAAGCCATTCATAAAAAAGCGTGTTGAATATAATGTTATGCAACATTGACAGTCCCATTCAAGGGATTAGTAAAACTAACAAAAAGGCGTAGAGCGGCACCTGTACGCCTGTCCTTTGCTGGGGTTTTCAGGGTACCAGTGGCCCTTGAACTTCTCCTGCAGGGCGACGGCCAGCCTCTCAACAAACAGCTCGATCTTGTGCGACTCCAACTTGTCCCCCCTTTTCACGAGCCTCTTCAGGAAGAACACCACAGCTGCGATTTCTCTCCTCATATTTCACAGGCGTTTCATTACGTGTGGACAGCCTTTTGTGAGCAAACAGACTTTAGTCAGATGAGCAGCATATAAAAAACACACCACGGCGTGTTTATAACATTTAAAACGAGCGTTTTATGGGTAAGATTTAAGTTCAGGGAACTGCTTTGTGAGATTAGAGGGAGTTTCCTAACAGATTCAGTTACACCAGCTTCTACATGGCAACCTCTGAATTGAAGCAGAGCTGTCATTAGACATTTTAGAGACCTCTAAAATGTCATGACTCAAAGTTTAACTGCACTTAAGGGCTTTTCTAGCTTGCTTAGTTTGCAAACCTGTAAATGTCATATACATATAAAACCTACCAAAACTTTGTTTGTTATCCAA
Source organism: Protonibea diacanthus (assembly GCA_028641955.1). Lineage (NCBI taxonomy): Eukaryota > Metazoa > Chordata > Actinopteri > Sciaenidae > Protonibea > Protonibea diacanthus. The sequence goes on along the minus strand of CM053990.1, from coordinate 4,628,534 downwards.
ATAACTAACTTTAGCACGTTTCTTTTCGTTTAAAATAATGAATGGACCACATATACACTGATACTTAAAGACAATAACGCTTTGTTTGTGTTGTTTTGGTCCCGTCTGTTCGGTTAACGGTCTGACACAGAAAGGCGGGCTGTGACGCACAAGTTCCGGTTATCCACGCTTCGCCACACTCCATAAACACAGGTAACCTCACTCCATAAACACAGGTAGCCAGCTAAGGCTAAAAACGCCACAAAAACGCGACGTTACTCGACAAACAAAGTGAGGTAGCCGCTTCAGACCTCGCTGCGAAGTGAAAACAACACTCCTCCGAGGATAAAAGGCTGTTAGCCGCGAAGCTAACGCGCTAAGTTAGCGGTTAACAGCCTTATGTTGCTAACGCGCATAGCAACAGTGATAAAAGCTAGACATACTTGTACTAAATTCAAATACATCGACTCCCAATCATTAACAGACTCTTGTGTGATAGTGAAACACGAGGCTTGACTTACTTCTCCTTGTAGCACGCTCCAGCATGTGGGCAGAAAAATGAATGGTGAGGGGGGAAGCTCGCCAACAGAAGAACCCTTGAGGATCAGGTTATTAGCCCCGCCCTCCGGTCGTTCTCATTGGTTACAGGCAGAGCAAAGGAGCGCGCCCATTGGTCGAATGTAAAGCTCGTTAAAAGAGTGAGTCATAATTATTCACTGTTGTACAGTGAATAACTATGACTCACAGCTCAGGCATGTGTTTATTGTTTGTTGCAGTGGGTTGCGTTGCAGTGATGTAATTTTATCATAAACCCAGCAAACACAAGTTTACACTGTAGCAAAGGACAGTTTTAGTATGTGCCACTCATGTAATAAAGCCTTAAAACTTGATTAACCTAATGATTTACCAAATTTAGTTGTTTATTGTTTGTTTGTGTTTTTTTTTATACCAGAACTGACTCACATACTGGGAAACTGGAGAGAACAAGCAGTAGGTGTACCACTGGTGGTATGCAACCTAAAAGTAAAAGTAAATTAAATAATTAATCAAATTAAAAGCGTATTAAACCATCAAATGAACTATGCAATCACTGGAATGTATATTTAAGATATGTTTTTGCATTGCCTGTAATACTTCAAATGACATATTTCCATCCAGCTTGTCACGTAGTCACATTCATGCAAGTTTGGATCCATCCTCCACCAAATTATCTCTGGTTTCATTCAAGATTTAACAACAATCAACATTAAACGATCTAATTATTAGATATAAACACCCTGCGTAAATTTGAGACTGGAATCTGATGTTAATTTGCCTAATTTTCCTATCACAGTCTATTCAATCCTGTGTGTTTTACCCATTGGTTTTCCCCGCACAACAGGGTGGCTATTTCCCAGAAATAACGCTCTTTACCACTAGTAGGCTCATTTGTAAGTCAATGCATGAACAACTTTTGTCCACAAGGGGGCACCCATCCTCCATCTTATACACAATTCAACAGGTATAGTCTCTCAATGTGCAGACCACCTATACGTCTAATAAGTCATCTATTGGGTCATGATCAGGTGAAATGATGAATTTAGCACTTCTAATATGATAAATATGATTTTTCTCTAACCAGTCTTACCAACCTTTCTTGGCCGCTGCAGCAGTGGCCACAATTTGGAAAACACCAGCATGTGTAGTAAAAATATTTTTATTTTTATTGAAATATTTTACAAAATAATACAAACTGTCACTTAAGCACAAATTACATAGTTTCTTGTGTAAGGTCCATGAACACACACAATAAATAGAATGTAAAACATCACACAGCACAACAACGCAGCCTTGTTCAACATCAGAAAACAAACAAACGAACAGAGAGAGTCAAGTCTAAAACGAAGGAGGTGGAAGTGTAACAGGTATGCTTACATCGCCAGTAAATGATGAGACACCTAAAACCAGGCTGTTGAGCAGAGGTGTGTTTCCACAGAATACAAAAAACACACAGCATTCAAAATAAAATAAACACACACAAAAAAAACATACAATCAAAGACTGAATGACTGAAATTTTGCATTAAAGGACCAGTAATCTGAACACACTCGCACACTCAAGCACACTAAACACAGTTATCCAAATAAAACCAAGGTAAAAGTTTAAAACAGAGCAAAACTTTTAACTTTACAACCCTGAAAAGGGGTCAAATACATTTCATCTCTTACAAAGAGAGAGCAGAACACACACACACCGACAACGCTGAGTTTTTCTAAACATCAATCTGATTATAACCTTGTCTTTCCCCCAGCTTATTATACCGTGTAGCTCTGTGACCTCCTCTGAGGAAAACTCAGATAAACCAATATTCTTTGAGATATTTTCTACTCTATAAGGCTTCTGATTTATTTGTCTCTTTCTTGCATAGGGTTCCTGAATAATAAACAAACAGCAAAACTACAGGCTCCAAACACTGACTGTTAATACCGTCTCCTACATCCGTCTTTGTCTCCTTTTGTTCAAAAATCAGGGACCTCCAGAGGCACAGTAGACTAAACCATCCTGTTTGTATTGCTGCAACATCAACGTAGCTCTCACGTCAGTACAGAGAGAGAGAGGGCAACAAAAGTTAACACTGCACGTGAAGAGGAAAAATAAAAACAGAAAACATACGCCGTGTGTATTCAATCATTTCCACATCAGCACTTTTAGAGTAAAGACATCTGGTTCATTATAACACCCACTGAACCAAACAGATGAAATCTCTAAGCAACATACAGTTCAGTATTGCATCTTTCCTCTGTTTATCCAAGTCAAACGCTCGTAGTTCAAATGTAAAACAGAACAAATACAGACTTTGGTTTGGCAGCTGGATTATTCTTTTTCAATATTTTCTTTCTCTCATCTCCTACTAGTGCTCAGTGTGCAGCCATATATACGACTTGTGCTTGACAGCTATACAACAGACAGCAAACGGCGCTGTTGTAAATTTTAAGTAAATATCACCAGCAGTAATTGTTACAATAAATCCAAACGTTAACCTTTAAAACAAAATATACATCACTTTAAGTGGGTGTATTAACTGATATTTATTAACTGATATTTCCAGTTGCTGCTTGCCAACCAGCTGTTGCAGAGTATTAGCTCATAGACACTCCCAAAAAAGTCATCACCCCTCCTCCGGACAAAAAACCGGCACGGCTTGTAGAGCCTTATTAAACTTCACGCTCTTGATTTGTCTTTGTTGCAGTGATGCTTGAGGGGACTTTTGGGTGTTGTCTTACACTCGCCCTTTTCCAGATTAGCCTTGATATGCAAGTTACCTCTTTAAATTCTATATTTTTTGTAATTTAATAGACCTCTATTAAAGCTCCAATGTGTCTATTATGTGTAATTTTCCCAGCAGGCATAGCCGACTCCGGCTCAATCTATCTCATCTAGAAAATGGGAAATATCTCAGTGCACCACATTTTTCATAACTCTAAATCGCTCGTACAGCTGCAGGAACACACTTGAACCTTGTTAACGCTTTACATTAGGACAGCAGTCAAACACTGCTGCTTGTCTGCATCAGCCAAGCCACTTTGACTCACACCTATCTGCAGACAATCATAAGATAACAAGTATTACGCAGTGCAGAAACCCATGTTCGAAAAAAAAGTAGAAAATGTATCTACAGAAAATAAAAAAACAATGAAAAATTTAACTTTAACAGCAAACTAAAATAAAAAGAAATAAAACCAACAGCAATCACTTATGTAAAATAATACAGACAAGCTGTTTCTCAGTCTTTAAAATCTTTAAAAGATATTTTTTGTCCAACAGGAAAATGTCCTCATTGTGTGCCAGGGCCAGGAAACTTCGAGCCCCGTTCCGCCGGTTATTAACATGCGTCCTGGGTACATGAGTCTGGTAGAATTCAGGTCGCATGCCAGACCAGCGATTTGTTTAAAAAACGGCAAACCACCATTAATCCTTGCATCACCACTGCAACCACGAGAACGGAAGCCATCTCAACTCAGCCCTTAATGCTGCTCTACTGCAGCTCTAACCTTGATGGCGCGTCGTAAAAAAGTCATTTAGTTTACATGAAGGCTTTTTTTTTTTTTTTTTCCAGTGCTTTCTCAGTGTTTTTCATCGTGGACCTCACTCCACAGGACCGCTGCTGCTGCTGGCCTTGACACCGGCCCTGCTAATGTGCAGCCAGGGAAGCTTGGCACAGTTTTTAAAGAGCTGCTCGATGGCGATGTGACGCACGTGCAGCTCCGACGCCAACGAGTCTTTTTCCTGCACGGCCACGGTAAGCTCCTCGAAGACCTCTGTGGAAGGAGAGAGAGAGAGAGAAAGAGAGAATGGAGGTCAGTGGTTTTACTCACCCACAAGGTCAACTTATGCACAAACAAACAAGTGAGAAAATCAATAAGAGAGATTACTGAAGGAGTACAGAGTACACATAAAAATGCATCTGCTTAAGATACTCCCACAACAACAAAATCAAATTAACAACTTCAGTCATTTAAGCAGTCAAGGAACAACTTTACAGACACAGAAACAGTTATAACAGTTAACAGTATAACAGTACTGTGTCGCTCATTAAATTCTCGGGCTTTTGTGGAACTCCTAAATAATTTAGGATGAGCAATAACAGACCCATCTGTTCTGAGAAAAGTGCACAAAATACATGGAGGCGACCGCTTCTGAAGGGTGAATAAGAATGTGTGGGCCAGACTCCCACTAGACTTTCACTTTATCAGAGGACATCTCACATTAGCTCGTGTCATTTCCCTCTCGACACCGGCCAGACCGACAATTTGGCTCGTTTGATCGCTCGCTGAAGACGAAAACATCAATATTGTATGTTTAACGATGATTGCGGTGTTAATTAAAAAAGGAGTTAGACAAAAACTCTCTCTGCGGTGTTTTGTAATGACCCTGAGACATCAGCCGTGCAGCTTAGCTGTTGTCGTGTGTAGAAAACAATAGATTAAACTGATGAAGAATGGAGCGAACAGACAGGCGGGGCATGCGTGACGGAGCGCTCAATTCAACCGGTCACGTGGAAGGAGATGATGTGTTGACTAGAGAAGCCTTGCAGTTTACATCAGCGCCTGCTTTAGTGAGCTTCATGTTCTGAAGCTCACACTGGAAAATCTATTAGAGATGAAGATTACAGACTGATGATGAAAAATGATTCAAACTGTTGAACGTAATATTCATGGTTAAATACAAACACTCTTCAAGCACGTTAAAACCAAAAATCTGAATTGTTACTATAAATGCAATTGTGAAAAATAAAGTTAGTGATCAACAGAGACAATAAACAAATATGATCATTTAATTTCAGATATTAAAATGTTTGTTTTCTATGAGTCATTGTAAGGATGAAGCATGAATATCAAGCATTTTTCAAGGACTATTTATGAATTCAAGCGCGTTTGTCTCTGAAAACACATTTTCCAAACTTTCAACGCTTTGAACGAGCCCTTCGTTCAATCTGCTGTATTGTCAGCATGACCCCGAATGGCAGTAAAAAAACACTTACTTTGAATCTGCATCAGTAGCTGGCCGTTCAGCTGATGGAGTTCGTCCACGCTCATTTTAGTCACTACAAGAAAAAAACAGTTTTCATTAGTCACACTGAATGTATGAAACATCCGGCTGCTGTTTCCACTTGAAATATTCCTGAGTGTTTGCTTTTTGGCAGACATATTTGAAACAGTCTTAAGGTTGTTTCTGTTGTTTTGTCAGCAGACACACAGCAGCTCATTCAGATGTGGCTGTACTTTAATATAATAACATTTTCTTGCCTCTGTTTCTTCTCATTTTAAACGTCGATAGAGTCGATCTCTCGGCACAGCTGCTGTCATTAACCAGCATTTTGGTTCATTTTCTTTGACAATCTAACTATAAAATAATGATTTAATCTGCAGCTCAGCAGCTTCATAACGACTACTGGTGAACATCAAATTTCATACTTGAAGAATTTTGTTAATGTATCATGAATTCAGCTGCATTAAAACTCATTGTAGGTGATGTCACAGAGGAATCGTCTCCATACCTCCCTCGCTTTTCTCCTCTCTGCCTCCAACTACAGACAAAACCATAGTTTGATTCTGTATGTGTGTACATGAAGAAACAAATAAAATGCATCATTAAAAATTAAGTTTTAAGTCAGCAGCCAGTAAATGCAGCCGTTCATGAGTGAATTTCATGTTCTAGAGACACAAAAACAGACCCGGTGTGTTCAGTGTTTGACGCCTCAGACACAGCTAGAATGGCAGCAGCCATGACAGATCCTGTGTACATTGGCTTAGCATATTATTAACAAACTAATTAGCTAATTAAACATATGAGGACAGCAAACAACTTGTGTAACTTGCTCATGTCTGCAACTGGTTAACGTGAGAAAGGATGTTTTTTTTTTTTGGACTATTCTGAGCAACATGAGAATGATTGAGTTATTTCATTCATGTGCTGCTGAACTAAATGCCGCCACCGCAACTGATAATATCGAAAACTAATGGAAAAACTGAAGAGCTTACATCCTTCCTCTCATGTGCAGGTTGAAGATCAGAACAGTGAATGTAGTTTGATGCTGAGTGAATGTAGAGATATTCACACAGTTAAGTGCAAACCGCGTACCTGTCGTCTTTCATTTAAAAGCACAGAATCTGTAGTCATGAGCAGCTTTAACAGTGACCCGAGAAAACCAAGGACATACTGTATCTCGAGGCTGCAGGAAAATTAACTTTTCTCCGGAGAGATCCTCACAAAGACGAGGATGAAGGACAGACCGAGTGACAATGTAAGAATGTGTTTTGTGTTCCGGTGTCACCGTTTTGTCTGTTTCCTTTTAACGAACACGTGCTCGGAGGTTTTTCATACCAGACTGAATAGGTTGAGAGTGCAGCAATTCATTTCTGTTGACGTACTTTCATCAAAAGAAAATTAACCTTACACTGAAGCTTCTCTTACACACTGACTAAACTTAAGTTTGTAAAGTTTCAAGAGGTGAACTTCACAGTGATGCTCACATTCATCTCTGCTGTGTCCCTGGTGTCTGTGCTGAGGCTGTCCTCCTGACGACTGGTTCCGGCTGTGTAGACCTTTCCTGCCGTCACTCGACCAAACTTCAGACTGTGACTCCTGCAAAAGCCCCAACTCCTCCGCTGTGTGGCACTCCAACATCCCCATGGTGTAATCGGGCAGCCGTGTCGCTTTGCCTGTGTCCCAGCAGGGCGCGTACCGAGGCACCTGGGCGTCCGACTGAGGAAGCAGCTTGCAGTCGCTCTGCTGGCTGTAACAATGAAGTCTGGTCCCCCGTCTGCCGGGGCCGTTGGAGGAGACAGAGTCTTTGTTCTGGGCATACTGGATGATGCGGTTCAGCTTCTGGCTGAGGGCCAGCTTCATGCCCTCGTAGGCACTTCGGGAGCTCTTGGAGCGTGACAGCTTCTGGTTGGCGATGAGGTGGCATTTCTCAAAGCAGTCTCTGTGGCCGCGCAGGGACTTTGAGTGCAACAAGGTAGCAGCGGAGACACCTGCAATCAGAGACACAAAACAATGAGTCAACAGGTCGAATACACGAAAACCGACAGTTATGATGGCAAAATTGGAGCCAGACATACTGACCTGTTGAACTTGCTACAGCAAATAAAAGTAAACTAGTATGAAGCTAGCTAAAACTGGCAGATTGACCTATCATGATCTCACAGTGAAAGCTGCTTAGCGTGCAGTGGATTAGCCAGCAGAGCGTTGAGATAGCGCGGATAATAGATTAACCCAGACTCAAGTCAAACGCATACATCATATCTGAAACAGCGGTGTCCACAGGAAGCAGCATTTCATTTACATTCATTCATCTGCTTTTTTATGATATTCTGGTATCTGTCAGACAGCAAGAAAGACGTGAATACAATCTTGCAGTCTCCATTTTGTCTCATTGTTTATACCATGAAAAAAGCATCCCTATGTGAGGCAGAGAGGATGAATCCCGGTCCAAGAAACAAAACAATCTACCCGTTCTCATCTAAAAGGAAGCGGAAAAAACAAGTTGAGTACGCGGGCTGACAATCTATAATTAAGAAGACATTTCTCGGAAGTGCCTCTATTAGGAAGAAAAGTAATGTTTCCTGGATCCAGTCAGAACAGGTCAGTTCCTGTGGAGGAAAATGAAAATAACTCTGAATAAAATGGGCCAGTCTTTTTGATAAACAAAGAGAAACTGAGGGTGAGAAGTGTGTTCAGCAGATGACGACGAAGTGAGAGTGTGCTGCACAGACGTTTGTGTGATGGCCTTCTTTTTCTCAAGGCCTACATTTCTCAGCAGACGGGGCGAACGTGTTGGAGCCTGAGGTGAGGAGATTAGTCACTCCTGTCCACAGATTTAAAAGAACTCGCTTGGGTAGGTTTTACCTGGCGTGCCTCTCTCAGCGCTTTAACCAGCAGACGGATGAGCACAGGAAACCACAGGTCATTACATGCACATGGCCACAGCACAATAAGTACACACACACAGACTGAGCCTGCATGTCTGGTGGTGTGTTCTGCAGGGCTTTTGTGCACAGCAGATTCCACACAGTAACCGACAGCTCCCAAAGAATAGAAATGCTAAATTAGTTTCTAGTTGCGGTCTCAAAGATTTCCTGTGCTTGGTTACTTTAGATTACACTTAGGCCAAAGTGTACATAAAGTCCAAACAGAGAGGCCTCATGAATGTGTGTGCCAAGGGAACAACTTTGTTTTCATTTCGCTTCACAGGAAAGGAAACTTGTCCAACTGTTATAATAATAACAAAACACAAGTGAAATTTACTTAACAGGCTGTGTCTGTGATGTGTGATAAAGCTGTGTGAAGATCAGATGTGATATATGCTCACTGAAGTGTTACTCTTTCAAGTGTATGACAAGCTTTTAAACACCAGGGGTAGTAAAACTGACCTCCTACGTCCTTTCCTAAACACTTTTTCTTGGCCTCGTCGAGGATGTGGAGGAGAATGTCTCAGTCCATAGAAAGGTTTGAGACCATTACACAACTGTGTGGGCTGAGGTCTATTCTTAGCTTCTGTATATGTGTGTTTTGACCCCTATAAAGACTTTACAATGGATTAGTCCTGTGGGGAGCCACAGTATATATATAAAGGTATGTGAGCGCTGTGTGAGAATATCGCCTGCTGAATGGCCAGTGAATGTCCAGGCGCGTTCAGCCTATCAAAGGGCCGTGTTATAATCCGATCAGTCTCAGTGTTTAGACTGCCACAAAAACACACTGACTACCACTTGCCTAGCAGAAAAATCATTGGCCCACAACCAGGCCAGTGCACCACCAGCCAAAGACCTCACTCCAGGCTAAGCAGCTTAGCACTACTGTCTTTCATGGCTGCACACATAAACGCAAATACACACACACACAGACTATTCACAAGAGGTGAATCAACATTGTTCAGCTGTGACAGTCAGAGACGTTGACCAATGGGGCTTGTTTTTTTCCAGCCGTCTGTCATTCAGTTCAACATCAACAACAACTAGACAAAGCACAGACACATGATTAGATCTCAGGGGCGAATGTTAAATATAAACACCTCGTGCTGTTCAGTTTTCAGTTGCTTGATTTGAGTGAGGAGGATTAGTTAAACAAATACAGGGAAACACATGAGAGAGGCGAGGCGGGAGTTAAGTTTATTAGAGTACAAAGGTGTCATTTGGCCTGCCTCAGGTCCGCCGATGATGTACATCTTTGCCGATATTTAGATTGGACAGGAGGCAGCAGCCAGCGCCTCTGGAAACCTACAAGTGACATCACTGAGGCTCTGTCCATTCTACCTGTATCACCAAGACTGTGTACCAAACATAAAACAGTGTACCAAATATATCTAAATATGAGTATAAATATAAAAATATAAATATATCTAAATATGAGCGGGCAGTTTTAAAGGTCGGGGTAGTCAAAGCTGCTCGAATGATCGAAAATGGGTGAAACTTGTCAGAAATTGCATCATATCAACACGTTGGCTAGAATTATCAATGAAGGGGAAGATTTTAATTTTGCAGCTGCTAATATAATCTATGATAGATCACTAGAATGAGGAGATCCAGAGCCCAGAAAATAAAGTAGCAAAGTCACAAAGACAATCGAGTGCCACAAAGTTCAGAAACTCGTGGAGCAGAACCAAAACTGAGGAACAATGATGCCAGTTAGGTGTTGCATGACTCTCGGTTGTGAAACAACCACTCGGCCTTGTGGTTGCCGTCACAGCTGTAAGTTTCACAGCTGTGTTTGTCGCCTTTGTGCATGTCTGCAGAGCATTTACGGACACTGCTCTGTCTTACATTCAAGTGCAATGAATAAAGGAACACATTTTTATCTTGCTTGGAGCAATCTTTCTCCAGACTTTATGGTTTTGCTCTGAACAGCATGTGTGTGTGTGTGCTAAAAATGAAAAAAGGGACATTCAATCCTTGACACACTTCAGAGGATATGAACGTTTGAGAGCTGGTACTGGGACAAGTGGGACAGAGGTCGTGTGGTAAGGCGTCAAACAGCTGCACGGGACGGCTTCGAAGAATGTGTGGTCAGCAGCTTGGATACAAACATAGAGCTGACATGAACGGTGAACTCGGTGACATCTGAAGTCAACAACACCGCCTGTGAACTAAAAGCTATTACACGGCTGTATGAAACCACACTTAGCAAACGTAAACACAACAATAGTTGCACCATCTGCTCCACCCTCGGGAAAACCGAAGCCACACAAACTTATTTCTGCCAACGTGGTGCTTTTTTAACAGTAAGTGCAAGAATTATTAAGTCCATCAAACTTCATCTTTATCCTGAACTGCTTCGAGTGCTGCATTTAACAGACACTTGTTGCCACAGTTACCAAAACAGGAATAGACATCCAATTTGCCTTCCGCAGACATGCACGAGATGTAAAGAGGCAAAAGTTAAATCATTCTGGTGGAGGAAGAGACAGTCTCCAGGGACTATAAACTCACGAGAACGTGTATTATATTTGAATTATTTCTCAGGCTAACATCAGTACCATTAAGGATCCCAGTTTTGGTCAATTGGTCACATTGCAATTACTTCATATTACAATGTCAGTCTTCTTTTATGAGATGTAAGTAAAACATCCCACTCACGTATAAAAAATATTTATACAGTGTTTCAATACTGACTGACTATGTGCTTGTTGATTAGAGCTCTTAACCTTGAAAACTGTAATAAAAGCCGTACCAGCTTCTGCCGTGGACAACTGTGTACAGTATAGTCAGTGACACACTTATTCTTTTCCTCGTGGAGCAAGCTGTATATTTATCTTGACAGTGACAGTAGATACACACACTTAACATACACCAGGTGAGCTACCGGATTATCAGAGTCATATTCACAAGTTATAAAACCTGTCATGATTACAAACGAGAACAACACTCGAATCAAAAATCAAAATTCAGGTCTTTAGGTTTTAAGTATGTCGAGGCTGTCTTACAAACACCCACTAACAAATCTCATAATTTACTGCAAACTCCATCTGACCACAGCTAGAAACGATACAACCAACAAGTCTGCTCACACAGTCATACATTAAACCAAAAACAACTCCTTTATTCATGTAGTGTCAACTCAGAGAAAGGACTGTAATTCATGACTGACAAATGCTGAAGAACAATGTGATGTGTGCCTGTTATTTTATGTTGTGTTAGTACTATTAGCCATTTAATGCCTCCTATCCCTATCCTCCTACTCTGTCCTACCCTGGTGTGTCCCTACAGGGTAGATACGATGAAACGTTCAGTAAACTGATAGTGTAACAGAGACACGCGGCTACCTTTGCTGTGGCTGCTGTTACCATCCACAATGTACATGACACCAGTGTGGTAGAAGATGAATATCTTTATAAAAGTAGTTGTAGCTCTATTTTCTTGGTATTGGCTCAAGTACTGCTTACTACAGGGAACTGTCTGTGATCTTAATGACATGCATGGCAACAAACAAGGTCTGGGTATTTTCCCAAATGCTGTGGTCGTGCACCGTTTGATTTAAATGTTTTTTGAGTGCCTCTTCGTCAGTAAAGATGAGTAAAACACAGACTTTGATTATCTAGTGTGAAAGCACAGCATGAAACACAGACATGGACGGTAATGTCTAAATCACTTGACATCCTCTGGTAATAGTTGTCCCGTGCAAACAGGGCTTAAATTAGTTTAGAGCCTCACAAACCTCTGTTGCAAAAGCCAATTATATGAGAGGTGTAACAATAAAGAATAAACCCCATGAGGCAGTTTATTTATATTTTAGCGGCTAATGAAGATGATACACTTTGAAAAAAGGAGCCATACATTCACATAAAGCAACTCATTATACATAAAGAGTTATGGCAGTGAATTACTGGGATCAGGAAGGTGGACCATACAGTAGCTTCAGCAAATCTCTGGACTCCAACTGTGTTCAAACATATCGCTACCACAGGCAGCAACATAATTAGGCCTCTCTACACCCCAGGGTGAAGAGTTCACCCACAATGAATGAGCTGTTTATAGGAGAGCGCTACAATAGTCCCTGTAGAGCAGCAGCCAGAATCAGCACCAACTGCATCATTCCAGCCTGTGACTGTAGGAATTTTCTGTTTTTTCACTCCAAACCCAGCTGCTAATACTGCCGGGCCTCAGCAAAAAAAAAAATCCATCTGCATTATGTAAGCAGATAAAGGAATGGAGATGGCAGCTCAGCAGACGTCTTGTCCGACAAGGAGCCGGAGAAGCAGACCAGAAGACCAATAAAGGAAGCGATCTGTGTGAGAGGCCGGAAGTTACAATGCTCAACTGACTGACTGGTGTCAGATCTCTCAGGTGTTTACACAGTACAGCTAATCAAATTTAACTGTGTGGAGGGGTGAATTATTTTTGTCTCTATGTGTCAGCCCTGTAACTGACTCGTGACCTGTCCAGAGGCCCTCTGGTCCACTGTCAGCCAGCTGAGATGGACTCCAGCTTCCCATGATCCTCGCAAGGGTGCTGTTTATGCCTGGCATTAATGCGTCTTGGGTGTGAAATCACCTGTCGCTGGCACCGACAGTATAAAGAATGGACGGCGTACTGTATGTGTGACGAGGTGAGGTTTCTGAAGAGCTATTTTGAAGCTTAAAATCTGTGGCTCCGTCCACCTCCATGTTGGTAATCCTGCCTCTTCAGTCTTCCGGTTAATCTAAAAATCAGTAAAAACATGGATCTGAAGTCTGGTTGCCCAAACAAGCCACAACGGCATCCACGTCAATCAAAGAGTTTCATTAACATGCTAACGGTGTCATATTGTGCCAAACTAGACTACAGGAAAAATGGAATAGACACAAAAGACATTGTTTAATTTCCAAAGAACCAAAGAGACAGTACAACAGAAACTGGATGATTCATATCACAACTGCAAACCGGAAACAATGTCCATGTTTATTTATATATAGGACGAGGAAGTGAGAGCTGATCACAAGTGGTCAATGACATAATCTCTTAGAGGTTGGAGCCATGATTATGAGAATTTCTCCAGTATACACCAATTAGTTTAGCTTGAAACAGCTTCACTTCAGCAGATAAACACCAACTGGAGACTGGCTGAACTGGCTCTTGGTGTTTTCGTTTGCCAACAGCAGAACCTCTCTTGCTCTCTGCTGTACTGTGTTGACACTCAAGGCTGTGTAAGCATGTGCAGCACACAGCTCAGATGGTGCAGTACGATAAAAAGAAAGTAAAAAAAAAAAAAAATTCCCCCAGTAAGGCAGAGGTTGAGCGATATATAAATACACACATTTCTAGTTGGTGCTTTCTGATGGAACCAGCGCACACAGGCCAGAGCAGTTTCCTCAGGAAACAACCACTTGGAGTTACAACAAAGGCTGCACTTCCTCAACATTCATCCTGCTTCGTACTGTGATCAACATTTCTGCCACAGATAGCCTTCACGTGTACTTCTGCACCTGGTGGTAGTGTGTGCTGAAGCCTTGGTGATAAACAACCCTGCCTTCTGTCAACATCAGCTCCTTCCTCCAAGCTCGTACATATAAGACCTATCGAAACTTAACAGTGATAAATCGTTTTTATTAGTAGTGCATCTTGGTACTGTCACACTTTAACTGTGATACTGTGTGTCAGCAGCTGACACAAGTCTGAACACCTCATTTCATGCAAGCCTTCAAGCAAAGCTCGAGGAGTTTATGGGTGGAAATGATCTGAGTTGCACTATGGGAGATGTAGGAGTTTATGTAGGAATAAAAAGAAAAACTGCATAGTTTGTCTACTGCTGCTCCGATTTTCACCATTCTTTTTTAGCCTGTATCTGTGAGTCCAACACTAAATCACTAGATTTGTTGCAAAAGGTCGAAGATGAACATTCAGGATGGGTGTTATTTTAATACCAAAAACCACAACCCAGCAAATATGTTGGTCGATGGGATTTCTTTATAAAGAATGAAACCAAATATGTGAGGTTAACTTCAAGAAATAAAGTGCATAACTCATCCTGCATGAACCCACAGACATTTTTAATAGCTTGTTATAGCATCACTTAGTGTAAAAGTGGTATTATATATTTATGAAAACTCGATTTTATTTTTGGTTTGCATTCATATCTGGAGCAAATGTTTCTCACCAATTAGTCAACAAGTATGAGTGACAGAAGTATTTTCAACTTGCTACAATTCTGCCCTTTGGTATACCAACTAATGTATAAATAGAGCACTGTAGATGTTCTTTGCAGAGATGACATTTTCCGACACACTTTGAATAAATTAACTTGTTAATTTTATTCATGCAGAGCTTTTATGCATGATATCAACATACTCTCCTGTTTTGTTTTAAAAAAAAAAGAATTTTGCATTTATTCCCACTTATAAATATTCAAAACCTGCGTTGAGTAAACAGGCAATGAATATTCAGCAGCAGCAAATCACCTTTGAGATGGCATGATATGGTTTAAAACAGGAGGGCACTGGGAGGGTGTGTTTGGTGTGTGAATTGGGAGATGAAGACCCATCTCACTCCCTTTTATATTTTTTGGACGCTCTGTCCACATATGCACTGATTGGACTTTTGTTCTGGATGGCACGAGATGAATGAGCGCTGTGGTTACATGAGCGGTCAGCGGGCACGCTCGGCTTGGCCTTTGTTTCCAATCAGCCGTGGCCAAAGTAGCCACATGCAGCTTGGCGAGCTTCCCTCCCACCAATGAAACGCTTCGCCGCATCAGGAACACGTGCTTGTCTGCAACCCCCCCCCCCTCTCTCTCTCTTTTACCCCAAGACCCACCAGTTACATAACAGCCGCTACATTACCACACACAGACTACATCAAAACCCCCAGCAGCACACAATGGTACTGATGCAGCTGGAGAATCAGCACTAAGGCTGCCACAGTTTTGTCAAAAGCTTTGAGGACACAAAAGGAAGACTTTTCCCTACCTGAACACTGGCAACCCGGCTCAAACATTAATTGGAGCAAGCAAGGACGCCCCAACTGAGCCAGACAAGCAAGCTGTACCTTTGTGGACTGTCGACAAATAAACAGCATTCGTCAAAAGTTATGCTCGTCATGACCCATATGTCCAAATAGGCTGCTGGCGAGCCACAAAGGAAGAAACATAAAAGGACGCTCAGAACTGGATTTAGCCTTAAAGAAGCAACAGCATGTATGTCATCCAGCTGCTGCAGGAGCACTGTGTAAATAAGTACTAAGTGGTATTACATGTCAGATATGACACAGATCGATCATTTACTGTTCGATTTAATAAGCAGAATGTCTTATAATATCAAATAATTTGTGTGCTTTCCATCAGGCCTAGGCTGCATCTTTCTTTCTGTGGATTAATAAGTACGGAAGTGTATTGCTGCCACAGCAGAAATATAAAAATGTATCAGTGTAACGTTATAACATGAACATTTTTATGTTATAATGTGATAATTTATTGTTATAACGTGAAAATTTTCACTAACGTGATAAGTTTGTATGTTGTAATAACATTAAAATTTTGTTTGAATGAGGAAAAGTGTGCCGAGAGCGGATAAACTGAGAAATATAATACATTAAGAAGGATTTTAAAATACATGGGCCTGTACAGGAGGAAGAATCTGTCGCTCCTCACCGATCAGCTGGAGGGACACCAAAGGCTGCACGGGTCCACTTCTGACCACCTCGTCTGACACCAACTTTTCACATCTTAATGTGATACATTTCATGATATAATAATACATTTTTATGATCCTGGTGTGGCAGCAATACACTTCTGTAAATAAGCATGCAAGCTTTTACTAACACATGTAATGTAAGCAGTATTCTAACAAAGCCTGAGACTGTGGTTGAAGACTCTTTCACAGCACACAAAGAACAGGGTGATTAATCAATACCCCCACACGGAGTTTTCTTGTACCACAAAATAAACCTATAAATCTTTCACGCATATGCATTTTCTCCCACTGTCAACAGAATGATATACCACTCAGGGAGCTCTTAGTCAGCTATATGATGCTGTTTTACAAGTCATACACAATCATACTGTGCAGACATCTACACACACACAAACACACACACCTCTCCATTGCAGAAAAGAGCCTTTGTGGATCTATGAGACGAGTGCCGAATGAGAGGCATATCTAATCCCTTATGATTTACCATTCTTCTTCAAATAGGCCGCTCATTAATTAAGAGATGAAAAACCTTCAAACACACGCTCTTGAGTTAGAGTGGCACATCAAACGGTTGAATCGCAGTGGCCTGCTTAAGAGAGGGCTCAGGTCCCACAGGCGCATTACCCCATACGTATCCTGAAAGGTTCTGAGGGTGGATTACAGCCTCTTGGAGTGAGTGCATATTCACTATGATGGGAAGTGATGATCAAACAGTTAATCCGGATGATTCTGCAAAAGTGAACCAAATACTGGAAACTCTTGGCAGGTGATACCGGTGCTGATCTGTCCACAGACGCCTGCCTCTTTATGAAGTTAGCCAGTGAAGCTCAGAGACAGAGACACAGATGTGCAGGTTGCCTTGAAACAGTAGCTAATAACGTCTTACCTTCAATGCTGAGTTCAAAGCACACATGGCAGAAAGATAAGGTCCCTGTTTCCGTCTCGAGCTTGCAGACGCTGCAGATATTGTCATCGTTCAGATCAATGTTAACAAACTGCTCCTCTTCATCCATGTTGCTTCTGGGAGGAGGGAAAACAACCAGTGAGAGAGAGAGCACATGGTTAAAGACCAGGAGCCTCGCTAATTAGGTCAAATAAACTTATTAAAAATGCATTTTTTGGTGTCAGTGGGAGAATATTTGATTGGTTCGTGCTATTTTTGGTACAGAATACAAGATGCAGTGTCCTTTTAGACGTATCGTTAGTCAGTGATGTTGACGATAAACTACCCCACAAGCTGATAAAATGGTACAGCTAATCGCTGACACAGCAGATTGAACAGAACAGTGTCGCTCTCTCTTAATCGCTGTGCCAAGTTGCTATTGAGTCCCACGACGTTAAACACAATCTGATATCATCCCCGCATGGAAAACAGCAATCCAAACGTCAGCAGTTGTATCTTAAAACAGCATCTCCATGGGAAGAGAGGCATATGTTTCAAGACGGGACATGCATTAACAATTCGTACGGAAAGGAGACTTTAACTTCAAAAACAGAGGACTAAAACTACTCATTACTGCTGTGTGCACCTCTGTTGTGGGTATGTAAACGATTCTCAAGTGTTCTCTGAAGTGGAAATTATTCAAAGTACAAATACTTAGACTGACGTATGTTCAGAATGAACTGTTGGACTCACATTTGTTCAGCTGTACCAGACACTAAAGGAAAGATAAACATCTGCTCCAGTACAGCGTTCCCCAACGACATATTTAGTAATGGTGGCGTTATCTCATCACAAGAGGACATTTTATGGCACCTGTATCATTTATTTGGCCAAACACTAGGCCGAACATGCAAAACAGTAGAGTTTATTGTATCTGCAATGGGTTTAATTGTGTTTTGGGAAACAAAAAGGGACTCAAGTAAGTCAAATTCAAGTGTTCCGACTTTATCAATCACACTATAAAAAAGGTTTTCAGGTTGCCGCCATCCAAAGATAGATAGACAGATCGATAGATACTTTATTGATCCCGAGGGAAATTTAGGCATCCAGTAGCAGCACGAGACACAGTAAATATACATTAAAACGACACCTTAAACATGAAATTTAAATCAAACCTGTGCAAAGAAACTAATAGAAAAAATATAAATATTTTCTTTATATAACTAAGAACAGAAAGATTAAAACTATATTGTATATATATATAAAAAAAACTATATCGTATATATACAATTAAATTAGGCTGTATAAAGTGAATTAAAGTCAAAGTATCTGAGCAGAAAACAGTCCAACTGAGTGTGAAAGTGCAGCAAGACAAACACAAACACACTCACACCCTCCTCTTGTGACATGGCACCAGTTATAATAATGACAACGTTAAAGGATGCTACAGGTTAGAACAGCTCTGGGTCACACTGAGAGCTTCCCTGCTGTTTTTTTAACAACGTGAAAGTGAAAGAAACGCAACGAAACATCAACACCTGAAAGTCTTGAGCTGGGGCTGAAGGTTATGAACCAAAATCTAAGAGACGTTTGAGTTAAGAGACGACAGACTCACTCAACAGTGTCTTAAGAATAGCCACAGATAGCAAAAACAGGGGCTCGTATTCGCATAAACTTTTCCCTCATTTGGATTCACGTATATAGTTCACCTTCATCACTGTGTAGTCGTCTCCTTGTAGCACTTTAAAAGCCTTAACACCTGTGTAAGTATTAGTTCGCCTATAGATAGTTAGTGCCTGTACACACACACACACACACAACCGTTAAACAAACGGCTTGCTAACAAGAAGTTAGCATCCCTCCGAGTACTCTGCCTGAATCGTGACCGTTATTTGGCGCCGTTAAACAGCGAGACGTCCTCACTAAATGAAGGTGTCGCCGCTAGGTCTAGACAAGACTTTTGCTGTTAAACTCACCTTTATGTTAAAGAGTGGTCTCCGGGCTTCAGTGGCAGCTATTCCTGGCTCTTTTTTTTAGTGTGTGCGGGCACCTCGCCGAGCACACAAAACATCAGCGGCGCGTCACGGCAAATCCGGAGAAGAGACAGCAACCGCTCTCCCCCCTCTCAGCGGAGCGAACCACTACTTCACCAGAGGGGGCGGCACAATTATCTATAGTTTGATTATCGACTTCCCTTCCTTACGGTTAACGCAAAAAACACATGGTATCTATTTTAAAAATAAATAAATATAATTCAACCGTATATATGTATTATTTTTATTACAGGAGCGGCGTCAGACAGAAATAGCAGTACCAACACCCCTCTGGTGAAATCAAGGTAAGTCGTCCTAACGTCACCAAAACATTTCCGTATAAGAGAGGAATAATTTGAGGTTTTGGGGATGTAATTTGATAATCAATAGCTGCATAATACTGACAGTAAACCGTCTTCTTATTGTTGGTTACATCGTATGAGAGTGTAAGGTGTTTATTTCAAACGACTTTTTTCCCCCCCATTGTCATCATTTTCTGTTTTCATTTGTGCCTTTCACATGAAGTCGCACGTGGGGAATTCCCGCGAAAGACCCAGACGACAGAGGAACCGCCGGCTCCAGCTCCAGGAGTGACATTAAACTGCCATTATTATATGGGATTAACAGACATCCCTTCAGAGATTCTCTGGAAAATTATAGGTTCAGATTACTTTTGTCTGTGCTGGAGTGGAGTGGCATCCCATCTCTCAATCCCTCAAATAAAATTAAATCCATAGAGCAAAAAAACACATAAATTATCACCTCCTAGTCACTGCCCAGGTGCGTTTGAGCAAGGTACAGACTCTTTAACACCAGCATGACTTCATGACTTCTATATATATATATATATTCTTATTTCTGAGTAATTTCCCTGACGTGGAATCACTAAAGTCTATCTTGTGTTATCTTATGTTATCTTAAAACCACCACAGATAGTGACACCACTATCACTGTTTATGGTGATGTAGCCCTGGTTCCATAGGAACCCATTGCATTTCCTGGAAATTGTCATTTTAGTCTGGTTTTACTAGTCACTAGTTTGATGTTATGCTAAAATTACTATTTGTAGGGAAGATTTCAAGTCAAGGCGAGTCAAGTTTTATTTGTAGAGTCCAAAATCACAAATCACAGTTTGCCTCAGCAGCCTCTGTCCTTAGGCTGTTGATTCAGAAGAAGAAAAGAAGAAAGAAACTCATCTAACAGGGAAAAATGGAAGAACCACAGACAATGGATCCGTCTCTCAGGGCACGTACAGAACAAAAATTACATTATATACAAATTTTCAGCTGATCCCTCCATGACAGCACAGCATATGTGACCTTGTCAGAGGTTGTCATCCATCCACTGAGAATTTATTCTATCTCTGCTGCTCGGCACACATGGCACTACATACTAAAAAGGTTCAAATTCTTTACTTCTAAATGTAATTTTCATCTTTTTTGTATCAGAAACAACAAACTTACCTTTGTATATTTGCCTCTGTATAACCATGGACTGCACTGATATCATATACCCATTCAGGTCATCAGTCAGTATTTTACTGAAAGGCTAAATGCATTTCTCTCATCCACGGAGCACTTTCTGCATCGCCCCGAGGGAACTGTCATTTAAACTGTATAGCCAAAGCCTCTGTAATGGCAGTCTGCTGTCGACTACAGCATTTTGCGTGTGTCAGTGGTGTTTCACTTTGCAGTTTATCTATTCAGTTTATTCTGCACGTGTCATGTGCTGCTGTATTTCAGGGCTATCTAACAGATGGCAATGTCAAATAAGGCCGCTCTGCATCTTAATGTCTCCTAGACTTGCCAACATTATGCAATCAGCACACCACACACACCTCTCTCTGCCTGGGCATACAAGAACAACGACTCCTCTATAAGATCTGAACTCATTAGACAATCATTCTCGCCGTGATAAAATGTATTTAAAAAATAAAATAATTCAGATTATCACTGGAAAACTGCTTGTGTAAATAAAGATAATAGGCCTACATTGATGGAAGTCATCATATTTTCTTGGACTTTGCTACAATGTGATCCAGTAAAGCTTTTTAGTCAGCTCTTACAAAGAGTTTGCGCCATCTCCTGACCAAAAAGCAGTAGTGCGTCTGACACCAAAACTTTCCTCTCTCGTGTGTTTACAATGGATGAAAGTAAAGACCTGTTACAATGAAAAAAAAAGCTGCTTATTTCAAAGAAAAGGCTTGCCCAAGAGGTCATGAACAAGCTCTCTCTTTCTCTGCTTCTAGCTCAACAAGTTATCAACGATACCACCATCTACAAAGACACGATGTACACATTACACACTATAAATGTGGCACACTGGATCTACCCCCTACATGTCCTTGAGCAGAGAGTGGGAATACAGGCAAAAGGCTGTATCCGTTTAGTTGAGGTTGAGTTTGTGTGGCGCAGTCATCTTCAGTGTGTATCTAAATCACAATCACACAGGAGGCTTAAGCTGCTTCAGCTGTTATCCCGTAAAATTCACACCTAGCTCTAATAAAAACACAACATCTGAGCACTTAAACTCCCCTCAGAAGTCCTACTAACATGGTTGCAAGCGCACTGCCATTCAAACAAGCAGGCGACATCTAAAGTCACGTAGTGCTCTCACACGTCAGGCTTCATTTGTAATCATGAACATGTCAAATCAAATCAAAAGGTGCCAACACTGATGTCACCGGTACAGATCCTGACACATCCCCCGGCTTCTTGATTAACACACATGAGTGACATATGTTGACACAGTGCACGGCCGTACGTCGGTTACTGTGTGGTGACACGTTCTCCGCTTCACAGATGTTTTCCCCCCCTTCAGCTTGGACTTTAACCTTAGCACGTTTAGTGATTATGTTCTCAGACTTAACCTTTCCAGGAAACTACAGTTCCCCCCTGAGTGTACTTCGATTAGATTAACATTTCAGGTCAGCCAGTGTAAGAAGCCAAATTTAACAATAGAGGGATTGTTAAAAAGTGCCAAAAAATGCTGGCAATCTGGTGAATTGTAGATAATGTCTACTTAATGATCTTCAACTTGTCTGGCTCTTGTTTGGCTTGAATTACATGACATTTCACTTGTGTATTCATCCCCTTTCTTAGTAAGAAATAAATCTTACAATGCATCAATGCTGAGTGCGCCCACATCCATGTTTGCATCCTGACTCTACATTCACATGTTGCAGCTTGCCTGGCGTCTTAAGAGACACGGTCTCAGAGATCTTGTTTGGCGAGTTCTGTGAGGTTAAAATAAGGGGAGAGGAAGAAAAAAAAGAAGAAAGAGTAGGGAGAAAAACAGCCCACAGCGCTCTGTTTGAGCTCTATTCTCCCAGCAACCAGTCAGACTGTAAGAACAGATGTTGTTTCCTTTGGCTGCTACTTTCATTTTCTGGTAATCTGCAACTGAAGCTGATACAAGGAAAAATAATAAATCAGTGCTTTTTCTGAAAGATATACTTTGCTTTATGACCCCTGTACAAAGATTACAGTCATCAACCCACCTCTTCATTTATCACTGCATCTAGAAAAGGGCATTGCCTCACTCCAGCAAAAGTTCGGTGTAGCTCGTGAAGGCTTTGTTGTTGCTCCGTCAGAGCAGTGAGGTGTGACTCAGCTAAAAGTCCCTATCATAGTCAAACAAAGGAGCAACCAGACACCTTGTCTGACAAGAGGGAAGACATGCAATCCTCAAGGCACTCCGAGTGAATCTTTAAGAAACTGTGAAAATAGGAAGTCATATTGTAGCAGCTGAGAGCAGTATTCAAGTCTACGTCAACCTGTAATTAAATTTTATTTCATCTGTAGATGTTTTTTTCATGCAAGCATGGTCAGAAACAAGAAATTATAGCTGTTGATTCAATGCGGTGGAGTAAAAACTGCAATATTTCTAAAATATATGAAGTTAAGTTGCATAAAATGAGAATATGCACGTATAGTACCCTCAGAATTGTACTTATGTGCAGTACTTGAGTGTATTTTCTATCACTGTGTGTACAGTCTGCTTGAATACAGCATTGTGGCCACTAGACTGTGAGCTGTGGCTTGACTTAGCAGAGCTGGCAGACATTTGGACAGCAGGTTATACCACATCCTGTCACTAAAAAAAACACACACACACAATCCAGAGCTTAATTTGTAATGCTGGAGAGATATCACCCGTTGAGCTGCTCCTCGGTATAATAGCGTCTGAGCCTCAGGCTGGTTTCCTTCACCCTATGACTAATATGATGGAAGGGACTGACTCCATCCATTCTTCGTCAAGGTGTGATGAATAGGTTGAACTCTGAACTGAATAGGTCTGAACAGCAGCTCAAGGAAATGACTCATGTATACATATGTGGTACCCTATGTTAAAATATCACGAATATGCCTCCAAGCATCTAGTTTAACAATGAAGATTTGTTTGTAAGACGTTTTCTACTGAATGTCTGAAGACTCTAACTGGATTGACAGATGAAAATGAAATAACTGACAATGTTAAAAAAGACTAGAAGGTCAAAATATATCACCTGAAAGTCTCCAAGACAGCTTAAAGTAATAATTTGAGAGGAATGTGCATGTTTAAGAAAAATATAGTTCAGGACAAGTCAAGTCAGATTTTATTTAAGTAGCCCAAAATCACAATTTGTCTCAAGGGGGTTACAATCTGCACAAAGTGCAACACCCTCTGTCTGTAAACCCTCGATTTGGGTAAGAAAAACCTC
The DNA here is from genome assembly GCA_028641955.1 of Protonibea diacanthus. Lineage (NCBI taxonomy): Eukaryota > Metazoa > Chordata > Actinopteri > Sciaenidae > Protonibea > Protonibea diacanthus. The sequence continues at coordinate 4,604,793 of CM053990.1, read as the reverse complement.
CCGAAAAACTCTTAATTGGACAAAAAAAATGGAAGAAACCTTAAGTCGAACCACAGAGGAGTGAAGAATGTAGATCCAGGAGGACACCAAACAGGTCAAGACCCTTCACTTGTCACAGCAGCAAATATATTAAAAAAAAGGCACAAAGTCATGCTGGTGTTAAAGAGTCTGACAGCTGTTGGCGTGAAGGACCTGTGGTAGCGCTCCCTCTTACACGGTGGGAGTAGCAGTCTGTTGCTGAAGGAGCTGTTTAAGGCCTCACACACGGTCTCATGCAGGAGGTGAGAGGAGTTGTTCACGATGGATGTCAGCTGTGCTCTCCCCCTCTTCTTCCTCTAAGGAGTCTAGGGTGGCAGTCCAGCACAGAGCTGGACCTCTTGATCAGTTTGTTGAGTCTTTTTTTGGTCTTTTTCCACGCTTTAAAGCTAAAAAGGTGATGATTACAGTAGGATGGCAGTAGTATCGTAGTGTATTTATTGTCTGATGTTACTTTTGATGTCAAATCGGCTGTGTTTTGTAAAAACGGTAAAGGCCGTACATCTTTTTTGGTCTGTTAAAATAACATTTACGTTAAAGTTGCATTGTTTTCTACTGTAGAGTGTATGCGTGTGAAATATTAAATTTCAACATGCTTTAAAACCATAAAAATGTTTGCAGAATATGAAATATACTCTGAAATAGAGATAGTGATAGTTTTACATAAGAATGGAGGTACCTGCCTTGTTGCAGTAAATACAATAGAGATCCGTAACACACTACACTGGAATTCATATTGTAAAACAAACCTAACCCACCAGTCAATCAAACATAACGGCAGTCTCAAAATGAGATAGAAGCTGAGATTAGGCTACAGTGCAACCATTATCTTCCTCATAGCTGGAGCCAACATCACCAGTCAACAGGTAAGATAGAGTGTACACAAACAGTGGTTTCATATTATACACAATTCATCAGTCATTTTCTGGCTCAAGCTATAAAAACAGGACAATTACAAGCGCCAGCCGCCCATACTCAGTTTCTCCGGTTACGAAAAGCCGAGCCCCCGAGGCGTCAGGGATGGCATGTTGGTTTTAACGAGTGATGAAAAGTTAAAGTGGTCTAAGGAATTAGCCAACAGGCTGGGGATTGCAAGAATAGAACATCAGCGCCCCTTCTCACTCATTCATCATCCCACAGCATGTGATCCCCCTCAGGGGCAGTTCCCATGGTCTGTGCCAACCTGAGCATGCTCTGTGGGGTCTGGAGCAGAGACATAATAATAATACCTCTACAGGTGAGGCTGCAGATGCAGACATGCCAACTTTGCCCGATATCAAGGCTGGTAATACCTGCACACATGCAGATGGAGCGATAGGAAGAAAGTCTCTGTGGAGCAAAACACTTTCCCCAAACAAACCTGCAGCAACATGAAGTGCTGAATAAAAAGAAATACTTATTTTGGAAGCAGCAGTCCTGAAGAAAGAACATGTGTAGGTTCAATTATTGTTTTCATTCTCAGGGTTGCATTTAAAAATTAAAATGTATTCATGTTAATAGAGGGTTTGTTCCCATTTATAGGATTTTGGCAGTAAGAAGAAAATATAGATCTCAATTAAGTATTGATAGTACAGTCAATAAGTTTTTCTCTAATGTTCATACATTTTATTTTTTGTTTTCTCATGATAAGAAGTTAATTTAATTTGTTTTCTCAAGTTATTTATGTCCTTATGTCGAAATACAGCGTTGCCCACAAAGATAGCGAGATAACAGGATCATTTTCTCGACATCTCAGTTGCAACGTTCTCTCGCTCCTCTGACATTTCTACACTAAATGAAGTTTCCTGCATTTTTTTTTTAAATATTCAAGACTATCCTTTTGTTTTCTCGAGATCTCATATTAATTATGTTTTTACCTCAACAAAAGAAAGTTTCCTTCTCTTGAGGTCTCCAGAAAAAGATCCTGTGATAAAGATATGATCGACATAATGATATAAATAACTCAAGAGCTTGAAAAAATAAAAGAAATTAACTTGTTATAAAGTCAAAACAGAGGAAATGTATGAATGTATGACTGCTTAGGGCTTCCGTGACTGACATCAAAAAAAAGCAACAAGGCCAAACAAAATAAAAGGTTTAAAATGTTTTAATGGATGATGCAGCACTGATATGTAACAGGTACAGAACACTGAAGGTCAAATATTTTTTTCATAAACACCATGGCTCTGATGATCTACAGCATTCACCTAACAAAGCTTGTGACCAAAGTTTGTGCTCTATTAAATATAACATGTAGGCATACCAGCTGCAGTACAGTATAGTGAAAGGTCCCCAAAAGGTCGCGGGTTTCCTAATCTGATACACAAAATGTGCTTGTTTGGTACAAAAAAAAAAAAAAAATGTGCTTGTTAAGTAAAAAAGTAAACAAAGTCAAAATTCAACACAGTATTTATACTTTCTATTTACAGTGTACATATTTACATCCAAGCTTTTACAACCGTTGGGAAATACCTCCAATGCTGAAAGGGCTTTTAAGTCCAAGAAAACTCTCTCGAGGTTGGAAAGATCTCGACGATCTCCCCGGCTCTGAGGCACCAGTGGAGTAGAAAAAATGAAGATAGTTCTGTACAGTGTTGGCAGTGTCTTTGTTCTCGTTAGCAGAGTGCCGAGGCACACTGCGAGCTGGTGGACTGCGGGCAGTCTTTGTCGTTGTGCTCTGTCAGTTTTAGTATGACGACTTTCCTCTGGAGCTGCTTAGGCTCGGGTGGCGCTGGCTGTTCGGCTGCTGGCTGCACTGAGCTCTCAGTAACTAAGTCTTGGCAGTCCTGCGGCAGCAGCATAGTGATGATGTTCGAGTACCCACCCTGCACTGCCAGGTGTAACGGGCTCAGCCCCTGGTCGTCTGACAGAGCGCCACCATCCGGACAGTGGATGAGCAGCTCTTTCAGGACTTCACAGTGTCCGTTCTCTGCTGCCAGGTGGCAAGGGGTGCGTAGGGCCTGGTTTGTTCTGTAGGGGTCTGCCCCCTCTTCTATTAACATCTTGACTGTGGCCAGGTGTCCTCGCTGGGAGGCTAGGTGGAGAGGAGTGAGTCCATTGGCGTTCTGGGCGTGGATATCCGCCTGATGTTTGACCAAAAGGCGAGAGGTGCTGGTGTGACCAGTCTCTGACGCCACGTGTAGCGGTGTGTTTAGGCCAGCAGACGTTGTGTGAACATCTGCTTTTAGTTCAATCAGGATCCGTGCCACTCTGTACTGCCCCCTCTGGGATGCCAGATGCAGCGGTGTGCGGCCATCTGTCGTCTGCCCGTTCACGTCGGCCCCGGCCTGTTTGACCAGCAGTTTGACAATGCCCAGGTGACCTTGCCAGGCAGCCAGGTGGAGCGCCGTCCAGTTGTCCTTACCCTTGATTCGAACATCGGCGCCACGGCTCAGCAGCACCCGGATCACGTTCTCCTGGCCGTGCTGGCACGCGACATGAGCTGGCGTGCGTCCTTGGCCATCCGTTTCATTGATGGCAGCCCCTCGATCCAGCAGCAAGCGCGTGATGGCCTCGTCCCCGTTCTGGGCAGCCCAGTGCAAAGCCGTGTACTGGTCTTCGTCCTTGGCATTGACGTTGGTGCTGCGCCGGCCGAGCAGAAGTTCTGCCAGGGGCTTCAGGTGCCTCTCCGTTGCCAAATGAAGGGGCGTCGAGCCACGGGCATTTGCAAGGTTGGGGTTGGCATTGTTCAGGAGGAGGAACTTCACGGCCTCTTCATTGGCCAAGCTGATGGCATGGTGGAGCAGACTGTCTCCTCTGTCGAGGAGAAGATCTACATCCTGAGGCTGGAGGATCTTCATCAACTTGGCAGTGTCTTTTGTCCTGATGGCCTCGCACAGCTTCCGTCTCTGGACCTCAGCAGAATCTGGGCAACAGAAATCACAAGTAAACATCTGATACGCGTAAAGTATTTTTAGGTTCAATAGTTGGAGTTGTAGGCGTTTAATCGGCTCTTACCGCATGTGTTTTCTTTCTCAAAAGACAGTGTGATGGAGTCTTGGGAGGAGAAGGCTGAGTCAGCTGAGGAGATGCCAGACAATCTCTTGCAGGTGTTCTCTTTGCTGTGGCAGCTGTCTTCCTTCACTCTATCAAAGCTCCTAGAAATCCCAGAATCCACCTGGCTCAACAGCTCTGACAGGCTATAATCTTTTTCTGGCAACATGGCCGACTTTGGACGCACCAGCTTATTGTCTTTAACCTGTACGACAAAAAGAAAAGTCAGATAAGCATATTTGGACATGCTGCTCTTTGTCATTCTGTACATACCATTACATTTACACTCAGGCATGCGGCTGCCGCGCTAATCCAAAGCCACTTTGAGCACGATGCCTATCGAATGTTGTTACTGTGATAATTTGCCGAGCTTAAATTTGATCCAGTCAAAATCGCTTGAAAGTTCACAACAGCTTATCTCCTGTCCCTCTCAGACGGATTATCATTCACTCAACAGCTGTCACCTCGCATGAACGGCATGTTTGTCTCCAGTCACGTACACAACATTTGCGGAGGAAATGACAAAGCAACGCACAGGTTCAACAATCCCATCAGGCGACATTCCTACTCTGTGATGCAAGTGCCGTTAAAGATAAAACATTTACAACAATGTATGACTTTAAAATGGCATAATCATGTCTGGAGCACTTCAAAGATAAGCCACCCACTTGTCTGAGTGTATAGTTAAATATTAATGGGAAATACATAACAGTTTGAACACAGAGTGAGAGTGAAGTGAAGCAACAAAATGTGAGGATCAGATCTCTATTCTCATTTAAAATGATCAACAATGTCCAGAAATCCATCCAAAAAAGTTACACAAACACAACTATGTCCTCCAGAGAAGCCAAAAATCAGTAAAGCAGCAGGAATTTTTCATATACAAGCAGTTTATATCGTGTTTTCGTGTCGTACCTGGCTACTAGTGAGCACTGTAGGGGATGTGGGCTCTGGTTCTGACGTCGATAAGGTTGGCGTCTTGGGCTCCTCTTGAGGTTTGGAGCAGAGCTCCTCGGCTTCAGATGTGATTTCTGTAAGGACAACAGCTCTAGGTCAGGTTTCAGTAATAGCGGGGACGGGATTAGGGAATAAGGGAAGAAAGGAAAAGCAGCTCTAAAAAAAAGGCAGGAGACAAAAACCTCAATTACACAGACAGCTGCGCTCAGATTCTCGGCGTTAGTGTCTCAGAGTGTCGAGTTAAAGGATCAGTTTGATGCCGATTTGCATGACGTTAACAATTTACCTTGGAAGCTGGGTCTGGCGTTTGGGTTTGTGGTCCAGCAGCGCTGCATGAGGCTCAGGAAACCCGTACAGGCTGAAGGTCGACAGCGTGGCACGGCACCCAGGTCTGGACGCACCCCCTTCACCACCTTCACCATGATCTGAAGGATGTTGTTCTCTCCTATAGGGGTAAAACAAACAGATACTTCAGTGTCATCACTAATGAATCAGGGTTTATACAAAAAAGCATAAATAAAACACAACATGTCAGGTGGATTTCATATTTTTGGGGCACGCCATCAGATCTGAAGCCTTATTTTCTGGTAAAGACGTTTGTTTTGAAGACATGCAGTATATGATTACATAATTTAAGGTGCTGCTAGGTGCCATTGCCTACACAGATAGGTATTTACACATGTTTATCACCATCTTCCTGTGTGTTCAGATAAGGAAGTTGTTTCCCATGGGAGAAAAATGGAAAAAGCTCTTAACAGTTCCTGGTCTGGCCTCCTTCTATCTGGCTGGGATCAGCCCAGTCAATGATTCAGAACAAACAGGTAGAGGCCTTAATCACAGGTACTTCACATCCTATTGTAACCTTAATACCCTTCGCAGGTGGAGGAGGAGGAGGACGGGAAGGGATGGTAACCAGGCCATTTCTCGCTTTTTAATTATGTCTGGATCAACATAGGCGGTGCCGGTGCCAACCTGGAAAACCCTCACCTAGACGCTGGTCTTCAAAAAGGAGCCAAATACCTTGAACTGCTACCTGATACGCCTGGGAAAAAAATACACTCTACTTGCCAGTCTGGCCCTGTCCATTTGCCAGCTCTGGAATCCACAGAGTAAACACATACAGTCCAGCACCTGTACACACACACACACACCCATGGAAGGTGTGACCTGAGGTGTTCACTTAAGGTTATTTTTAAAGATACCAAGCCAAATGTACCGAGCTAAGCATACTTGTACAGTCTGAGGGTTTAGAATATTTAGAATATTTTTAATATCAGTATTTATAAAATGATAAAATAAATCACTTATTAAAGGTCCAGTATGTAAGATTTAGGGGACTCATGTTGTGTTCATATATTCATGTGTTTTCATTAGTTTATAATCACCTGAAATAAGAATTATAATCAATTTTATATCTACAGATGCTGCAGGTCCTCGTATATCGCTCCAGATGTTGTTGTGCTTTGCTTTTTCGGAGCCTATGTAGTTTATCTTTTACGCTTAAAACAGGAGAGTGAGTCGAGGAGGTAGTACTCATCAACTATACTGCTAGATCCCACTTTATCCTACACACTGGTACTTTTAAATAAATAAACTGATGTTTTGAACGACACCAGAAAAACCCTTAATACACGTGAAACGAGAAACTCTCAATGACTTACTTTGTTTTTTAGTTCAGTACTGTTCAGCTGCACTTTGTGTTTAGCGCTAATTAGCTAGGGTGACCACAGTAAACATAACACCTGCTAAATATCACCATGTCAGTGCTGCCATTGTGAGGGTGTTAAAACGACAGGGTTAGTATAGCTATGATTTCATCAGTATTTTTTCATTTTTAATGTTCCTAACTTTTTTTATTTTCCCATCGGCCTTGCATTAAATCTTTGTTGGTGTCATGCATTAATCATAGTTAGTCTCACCTTGGTAGGGTTTTTTCTGTGTGAGAATTCCCCAGATGACGATGGAGAAGCTGGAAAAGAGGTGAGAAGAAATGTTCATGTCATTACGGAAAAATCTCAAAACATGACACTGATGTGACACATGACGCACAAAGAAATTATCACAGGTCTTCATCTATGTCAATCACACTCATCATTTAAATCATATCCTGCACTCCAACGCTGTTAGATGATTTAATATAAATGTAGTTATGAATATATTCTCCCCCCCACTCCTGACACTTTGTTGACTCTTTCTAAGGAAGTGAAATTCATCTGCCTTCATCGTGTTCATTTTCTGCCACATCCATCTGCTACATTTCAATAATTACAGTGACTAATATGAGTCAACCTTTGACTGAGCATCCAAAAGTGGGTTAAAAGGCAGACAGACAGCACCCAGCCTCAAATAAAGACCTACAATCGCACAGAGAGGTTGCATGCAAGCTGTTAAAGAGCCCAACCTGTATACATCATGCTTGGTGTCCGACACTCTGTCCTTTTCAATGATGCTCTCAGGTGGCAGGTAGGCGATGGTACCGCAGAAGCCGTCTCTACTGATGTCGTCGGCCCGTGACAGGCCGTTCCACCGGGCCAGGCCAAAATCAGATATCTAAAAAGGCAGAGAGGGAGAGATCAGATAAGACCCTCAAACAGAGGAACACTGCTGCTTTTTCTCATGAAGCACCGTGACACTGATGACTAACTCTGCCCGCTGAGTGTGACAGGCTGCTAAGCTCTTATTATGTGCACTCAGTGGTATGATGAGGGCAACGCGGCCATGTCCCAGCCTGTAGAAGGAGAGGAGAGGCCCTTCACGTCTGTGTTGAAGAGTGCACGCCCACACACACACACACACACACACACACACACACACACATTCACTGAGGGAGATTTAACAGGAGCTGTATTAATCCTGTCTCGACAGGCCCGGGTGAGGTGTTTACATCCAGGTATTAAACTCCCAAAAAAAAAAAAAAAAGGTTCCCACCCATTGCTCGCAGTACAGTTGAGCTGTTCAGAAGGTTGGAAAGAGGCTGAGAGACACCTGTCTGCCCAGAGCGTGTGCAGGGCTGTCATCTTAAAATGGATGAAAGGGAAACCAAACCCCACAGCTGAAATTCCTAAAACTGGGAATTATTTTTGAAGCAAAGATTGATCTGACTTCATGTCAAATGTCATGTCAAATCATGTCAAACCAGAGCAATAAAAGCTTTTAGTCTTTAAACTTCGCTGGAGCTCTGTCAGAATATGATTTCAAGGGGATGATAAGGGCATTTTTGCAAACAGAAATGTATTTTACATCTAAATAAACTAAATGTTGATCATATTTTTGAAGTTTTTGTGCACAGTTCCAGCTGAATATGATCATCTTCTGTAGGATTTGTGCCAAACTCCCTTACCTTGACATGATAGTGAGCATCCAGCAGGATGTTGGCCGGCTTCAGGTCCAGGTGAAGCAGCGGCGGGTTCATGCAGTGCAGGAAGTTCATCCCCACCGCAGTCTCGTGGATGATGCGGAAGCGGAGCTCCCAGGGCAGAGGCTCGGTGGCCAGCAGGGTCTCCAGGGAGCCGGTCTCCATGTACTCCATGACGAGGCCCTGGGGGTCCTCGCAGATGCCATAGACGGGGAGGATGTATCGGAATTTGGCTGCCTCCATCTTCTTAGCCTCCTCGAGCAGCTCCGAACGCTCCCTGTGATTTAAAAAGATATAGATTACATAATTTTAATGTTATGGGCTTGAGTGAGTCATGCATTTCTGCTGGGCTGACTAAGACATTTTAAGGAGGGCAAACAAACACCTGAAATGAGGTGAAACACTGTTTTTATCTCAGCCTATTTCAACCAATCCTTCCACATTCACCGTCTCCCACATATTTGTCAGATCCACAACGTCATCAAACATTAACCTAATGATTCTGAGGTCATGCTGTGCTCACTGAGCTGTAATACTTCACATAACTCTTGACCTAACCCAAATTCCAGCACATCACACATCACCCGTACCGTACCACGCTCCCAGCTATGCAAAACGTTCCCTGGCATCGGTTTAAGTGTGACCTCTGCAAACGGCTATAATTAATTCATCAGTGTTCGTCTAAAGTATGTGGATTGTGTTCTTAACTGTCCAGAGTGCTCTTTTTTTTAAGGCCTTGAGGAGATTCCAGCGCAGCCTGGAATGCATCAGCAGAGCATTAAAACAGAGCTCTTGTTCTCTTGTTGCTCAACCTTTGCACGGCTCCTTGTTATCAGCGCGCTGGCCCTGCTTGACATACCTCATACACAACCGTGCAGGTCATTCATGACCTCAGAGAGCACGTATCTGGAAGAAAGAAGCAGTTTTTAAAATGGAGGACAGATGAGAGGACGATAAGTCGCTAATGATTTTATTCATAGGAATGTGAGCTGGACTGAGAATTCTGTTTTCCAGCATTAATAAAATGAAATTAGATGCTCAGAAGAGCGGCTAAGAATCTATTATGTGTGAAGTGTATCGGGTTACTAAAAGAGTCATGTTCTATAGGAGGGAGCCTGCCTATAATTCTCCTTTATAGTCAGTACAAGTGAAGGAGGCACAAGCCCCCCCTGAATCTGCCAGGCAGGAATCAAACATGATATAGGAGAACGGGCAAACGTTTGCTCTGCTAAATCCTTCATCTAATCCAAAGTGCTCTTCAGCAGCTCTCCAGAACCAAACAATGTCCCCGGTTTGAACAGAGAGAGGCCCGGTAAGACCGGTTTTACAGCTTCTTTTATTGTTGGTGCCACACAGCGGCAGCCTGCAAAAACCCAGCCAGACAAAGGTGGCTTTGAGTCCCTGCTGCTGGATGTTATGTGCAGGTCAATGAAGGCTGCAGTCAAATGACTGTTTATGTACTCTGCAGATGTTTGCAGATGATAACATCTCCGGTTCAGGTTCAGTGGATGCTTTAAGTTGCAACACAGGTTCTGAGAGGATGTCAGTCCTCCTTTGTTTTCTGTTTTTGCAATGCTGAAATCACCACTTCCTGTTTGTTAGTTATCTATTTTAAATGTTTTGATGTCTGGTGACCAGATGAAGGATCATAATCTGATATCAGAACATTAAAAAACAAACAAAATACTGAAGAAACAAGAAGTCAGATGGGCTATCAATAGAGGAAACACACATTTAGATAGCTGCGCCTGGGCCTTTAAAATCAGACACATCATTTAGAAGAATTACTTTTCTGTTGAATCACATACGAATCATTAATCAGGTGACACGCAATGCCAAAAAGCTCTGGTGGTGGTGGCACAGTCTTTATGTTTGTGTTGGCCAAGGAAGAATGGAAACTTCCATTTACTGGCAGGTTTGCTGTCCTGCCGAAGGGGTCGACTCGCACAGAACCTGACACTGGTCACACACACACACACACACACACACACATTTACCTCTCACACTTAAAAAAAACACCCTTTGAGAAATCTATGCAAAGCAGAGATTCGTAGATACAGAATTCATGAGGGTTGTGTAATCTCTCGTAGCACCTGAGGGGGGGGGGGGACCACCTTTTCAATCCACTAAAATCAGACCCTCCCTGAGGCCGACTGATGAAATCTTCATTGGGCTGTGTCAGTGGTGAACTCTTTCATGTTTGTGGGTCTGCTTGGAGTAAGTAAACACATACAGCCCTGAGCAACGTGGGCTTACTTTTATTTACCCCTGGGGTTGAATCGGCAAGCCAGCGCTCCCTTTACCACAAATTATCTAAATATCTAAACACAGCTTCATATTTGTTGCCCCCTCTTTTTTTTTTTTTTTTTTTTTTTTTTTTATGCTGCACTTTGTGCCCAGACCGCCAGTAAGTGAGTCACACACAATTCCTGGAGCTCACCTTCCCGGTGGCTTCGAAGCACTCAGTGACTTTTCACCAGCACAGTCATAAATTAAAGCCTCTGTCTGTCTACTGTTTGAGCCATAACCTCCTCATCAAATGATAAACCTATGAGACAAGAGCCGGGCAGACAGGTTTGTACGTCTGGTACTCAGGAGAACCAAACACACAAGTCAAGAAATATCTGAATTAAGCTTCTACATATTGAGTTAAACTCTTTTAGACTATCTATCTATCTCTATATGTCATTTACAAGTATGATTTTATCATATAGACTAGTAGATATAGATCCATGTGGCTCAACAGCTGTAACTTACTTGTCATCCACATGAAGACAGGGAGGGCACTTGATTGCCAGCCATGTTTTCCACTGTACGTGCCGGACTTTGTATACTTGTCCAAATCCACCTGAGCCTATTTTCTCCCAGCTGCCAAACTCAGAGCAATCAAAGGTCCGTAAGAGCCCCATATTCCCATGTGGAGAATCTGGGACATCCATATCCGTGTTGGGAAACCCACCAGCTGGGTAAACTCCTTTTTTATTCGTCTCCAGGACAGAATCAGGGCAACTGAACATACACACCAACCTGCCTGCTTGTGAGCTCTTCCTTGTTTTTCCCCTTGTCAAGCTCACTGTGGCCCCTCCCTCTCTTCAGGTGAAAAAGAAGGGGTTGGGCCTCCAGCTGTGACTTCACTTCCTGGTTTTGAAACACAAGGAAGAGATGGAAAAGTTTAGTAAACGTTAACGAGGCATGTCACAAGGCACCACGCTGCTACAGTGTCTTTAGACAGTTGTGTTCCAGATGCCCCGAAGTCACAGGCTTTCTCATGTTTCTGCCACAAAGAGGGAGAGAGTGATCTCTGTCGTGATCCAGAGTCCGTGAACTCAGGAATGTGTCATTTCATAAACACACCTTTGTCCCACTGTAGACCATTATCCAACAAAAGCCTCCCCGAGGTGAGAAGAGGGAATCTGTCTTAACAATAGGTGTGTTATGTGATATTGACCAGATGGTTTGGGAATGTGTGGACTCATCTTCTACGGCACAAACACACCCAGCAGGGGGGGATCATCGTGTTCTTTCCTTCTTTCTGTGGACTGTCAATACCTGAGATGTGTGAGTGATGTGTGTGTCTGTCTCGCTCTACATATATATACTGTATGTTTACACCATATAGAAACATGAGGAGTGATGTGGCTGCTGAAACAAGCTTACAGTTTGTAGAAATTCACCTTGTTTCCACTCCCATGTGCACCTGTCCGCATTAAATTTCATACATATTTGAGACACGGAGCTGATACGGGATAAACTGCTTTGCTCAAGGGCATTTCTTCCACATGAGGCGTCTTGAACCTGCGTCCTCTGGTAGTAAATGATTCATTTTTTCACTTATCATGATAAAACAAAGATGTAATGGAGGTTAAACCTGCCTTATCTCGGGTTACTCTGTTCTACAGGCTGATGTAATGTAATGAAGCAAATTCCTAGATTACATCATACGCACATATGACAGAATAATGTACATAAAACTGATCAATTATATGATGCATGACCGACTGACTCCTGCATTATTTAACTTAATTTTCTGGGTATAATCTCTCGCAAGAAGTGTGGAGCTTTGGACTGCTGGGAGGAGGAGGTTAGGCCTGAAGCGGCGCCACTTGCTGCCCGGTTGGGCACAAGAACCACAGCAGGGCTTAGCAACGGACACGATGGCAGAGGGGAAGCGACTGAAGAGGACGATGACGGAGAAAGCTAAGAAGAGAAAAGAGTGAGTCACTGAGCAGGAGATCAGACATAAATCTGGGGCTTGCTTTTAGTCGTTGGGGAGAATTTTGTGATATAAAAGGCTGAAACTGTCCATATGTCCATGATAGTGGTGTATAAATGAACTGTAAGGGTTTATGTACAAGACTGCCCGAGGGAAGCAATTTGCTGTGAGCCCCTGAATGTCAGACATCAAATTGAAACGTCACTCAAACGTAAGCCCTAATAGTCAGAAACTGTAACTTACTAAAACCTCTACTTAAGGTCATTACGTGGGCCTCGCAGAGTTCAGCAGAAACCTTAGCCTTAGGGATTGTGCAAAATTATTGGGGTGGGTCGAAGGTTTGAATCCAACGGTTAAATCTTATATTTCATGCAAAACAAAAAGCAAAACAATACCTGAGCCAGACAGTGTTAATATTTTTTAGAGCCTCCCGTTGAAACACAATACCCTAACACCCCAAATAACATAAATTATAGTTACAGGACGAGAGAAACATGCACGGGCAGCAGCTACTTGGATTATGACGGGCCTGAGCACCGCGATATTTTAACCCCACGACCTCACATTTCACCGAACCAGAGTTCAAATCAGTTGATATGAGTTCTGGGTGTGTTGGACAATTAAAAACATCTTTTTAATGAAGCTATTTTAGTATTAAAGTCTTTATATATATATATATAATAAATCTCAAAGGGGGAGATGAAGATGAGAAAGACCTTTTGACTCCTTTAGCCACACTTCATATTGAGATTTTAAGTTTGTATGCCAAAATTTCAATATGTAATAGATACAAAGAGTTACAATATAATATCCTACATAATATAATATGTTTGTATTCATGCAGAAAACCTTAATAAAACAATAAATAGATCAAATTTGACCCCATAATCTGTAACTCTTGTTGCTTTTTGGCTCTGGGGCATCAGCTCCTCTTCCGCAGTGTTAAATCCAATTTAATGCGTCTTTACTTTATTATATTTTGCTGTTTTTTTTTTTGCTTTCTGTGTGTAAAATCCTGCCTCTCTGTTTACCTCTGCTGTGCAGTCATAACACATGATCTCATGTTATCACCTTACTCCACCCTGTTTCTCTAGATCTAATTAGAAAACTGGAAGGACGAGGTACAAAGACTAAGTGTAAATATGTCATCAGGGAGGCTGTTGAGACAATAAGCAGATCGTGCTGGTCCGTGAGGCTTCATTTCAGGCTGCTGGCTCGGATCAGTGTTTGTCCCCCGAGGCTGCTGCTCTGCAGGCACACGGAGGCATTAGCATGGACACAACAGTCAGAAGGTGAAAGTGTGTGAATGGGAGGCCCTTTGGAGGTGTCGTCTACCCCTCGTGTTAAGTGTAAATGTATCCTCTCGGGGCGGCATCACACCTCCTGATCATTAGACTGAAAGCTTTTATTGGTGTGTTAATTAAATCAGCTCTTTTCATCTGCTCTGATTAAAAGCGAGAAACAAATCAGGACTGTCCACTTTTTTTTTTTTCCACGCTGGGTGAGAAAGGAGGATCCATAAAGATGAGGTGACGCTCTGCGGCTTTCATATCATGTATCGATAATAAACCAGTCATGAGATTTAAAAACAAACCACTTTATCTTTATCTTCTTGATCTTTATCATCGTTTTTGGAGATTTGTGTCAGACATACGGTAAACCTCAGCTTGTGGCAGCATGTTAGTTAACAGTAGCTCAGGTATGTGCTGACATAATTTAGGTACAATCCCTTTCCAGTGTATTTTGTGTTCTTTGAAGCGTGTGTGTGTGTGTGGGCATGCAAATTATCGCAAGAATGCAGGCAACGGGTGTGAGGAATGCTGGATGAAGCCTTTTTGTCCTTAATCCCGAAAATCTTGTTTTGATCTTCTTTGATCTGATTGAGCTCGTCTCAGTGAAAATTACATCCTCTGTGTGCACGACGACGCCACGCTTTGTTGCCATCTACTGGAAGTTTCACAGTAAAGCATTTAACTGTGTGATACATATTTATTTATTAAAACAAATGCATGAAACTAAAGTTAATCTGATACTGGAGGATGTGGACGTGTTAGTGAATCTGTCATGTTTCCTCTGTTGAGGTCAGTGCTGGGTTACAATATCTCTCCAACACATACAGCTGTGTTTGAACTGTGCAACTTTAAACAGGGGTCTTAGATACGGAGAGCATGAAGGCCTCAAACATGAGTGATATATTCTCTTACAGGTTACCCACCATGTTACTGCAGGTGCTTTTTATGACAGTTTTAAGCGTTAAAATACCAAAATGTGTCAAAACATTTGGATTTATGGACAGATAAATAAAGCCGGACACAGGTTACCAATGTTTGTATTTATAGAACAAAGCCTGTTCGTGCTGGTGTTAATGTTTCTGATTCATATTGCACCTGGCGAGAATTATTATATAACACCTGTGCAGGTGAATACTTTTGAACTTTTGTCAGTCAGTTTATGTAAATGTGAAGCTCCAGGTGTAACACCAGCATGAGTTAGTACTGTTCAATTCACGTTTTTTTTCCTGTATTAATTATATTTACTGCTATATTAGATCTATATGTGCATGACACAAATGACCTAACATGCATATCTGTATAATTCAAAGGTGTATATAGTGTATAACTTTTTTATTTTTTCTATTTCAGGTATTTTCCTATCCACCTTCCTGTAACAAGTGGATCATTAAAGTTATCTTATCTTATCTTTAAGTCGTTTACAGACTTAAGAACAAACTATTACACCCCTCATACAGATTTTTACCAATATTTACAACTTCTGTTTTGTTTGTTTCCTCATTAAAGAGAAGAAATTGTGCCTGGAGATGCCAGAATTAGGTTTTTTGGAGGATGTTCTCTCGTGTCTGCGTGGATTCTCTCCGCGTTCCTCCCACAGTCCAAAGACGTCACCTTAACAGGTTAATTAGTGACTCTAAATTAGCTGTAGGTGTGAATCTAAGTGTGAATAGTTGTGCTCTTGTATGTGTTGGTGACTTGTCCAGGGCGTAACCCGCCTCTCGCCCTGAGTTAGGGTGCGACCCTAATGAGGATAAGTGGTTACAGGAAGTGGATGGATCATTGTTCAGCTCTTTGTCTGTGACTTTAGGTGAGGATACACAATCGTGCAATACAAGACAAATAAAGTTAAACAATATGTTTGATCTATGCTGTGTTGTTTGTATGGTCTGGAAGTTAAATCTGCACAATCTGACTCAACGAGCACTGGCAGCACACTCACACATATGCCCGCCCCTCGATCGATCGATCGTGGGTGTTACACTCACGGGCTGTTTGCAGAAAAAGACATCAGCTTCTGACTGACTGCAGGACAAACCACCCTCGCTGGTCAGAGATCTGAGGGACAGATGGTCACATTACTAGAAACAGACCAGACAAACAGAAGCGTGTTTGCTCGGGATTCAGAAAAAAAAAAAAAAAAGCCTCGTTTCCGCCGCTGCCTCGAGGGCGATTATCACCGTTGACTGCACAAACAGAGGAGAAATAAAAAAGAACAAACATCTCAAAGAGGTATTTTTGTTTAAAAAAATAACAGTACAAAAACTCTTCCAGTATTTTTTTCCAGACAGTTCAACAGAAATGAGTTTACAGCATTCAAAAATAACATTTCATGAGCGAGCCACTTGTAGGAATATGCCATTAATGACGATAACCTGGCAGAAGTTTTGTCGACCGCATCAAATCCATCTTCGATTTCAGATTTCATATTTCATATTTCATATTTTCGAGCAGCAGATTTAACTTGAAAACATGCATGTTTTTAAAAGGCTGGTAAGGCATTTGAATATTCAACACATTGCTTTGGTTTGAAATGTAAATCTTTCAGAGAGGAGTGTCTTTTTTCTTAAAAAATATTATGTTAATTATGAACAGCCACATTGATTCACCGTATAAAAAAAAAAAAAGGAAACTCATCACACTCGTTAACTTCCATGGGGCTGGAGAGGCATCTGGGTGACAGTGATCAAAGCTTTGTACAGTTTGATAAAATCTACTCTACTATATAACAACGTCTGTGAGTGTGAGGTGACCAGCACCTCCAGTCTCTTGCTCTAGTAGCTGAACATTTGCTGTGCGGAGCCGCTCTGCTGCTGCGAGGTGGGCGCCTGGTTCTGCATCCCTCGGTTTGTCTCCGGGCCCTGATTCTGCACCTCCTGCCCCTCCTGAGCGCCCTCGACCACAGGCGTGACTTGGCTGCCATCAGCCGCCGGTACAGGCCTCCAGGCGAGAGTGGGCGCCTCCAGCTGGTGTCCCATCGGGTTGACCAGAGTGGTTACGTTGATGAAGTGGGCGACCGACTGGGGCGCCGGGCCTCCGCCGGGGCCCACCGTCTCCGGGACAAGTTCGGCCGGCCGGTTGTGGAGCATGGCGGAGCCGCTGACGGTGTCGAAGGTGACGGTGAGGATGGAGTTGTCCAGGGTGAGGGGTCGGTCGCTGGCTGTCAGGTGGCCCACTGCTACGGGCTGCAGGCTGGTGAACTGGGCCGGGGCGTGGCTGGTGATGGGAGTGACGGTGATGTTCGTCAGCCCCACCGAGCTGTTGGGTGAGGAGGAGGATGGAGCGCTGGGGTCGGCCAGGACCACCACCTGAAAAAATATCACAATACAAGATTTATTATAATAATATGTTGGATAATGTAATCAGAACAATATCAGGTATTATCTGATCTCACTTTTATGATGATTTAATAATACTGACAAGAATTTTAACTGTTCCTTTGTTCTTTACCGACATAAACGCGATTAATATTTCTTTTGTTTATTTTACAATGATTTATTTCTCCTTTATTTCTGCAGCTTTACTGAAGCAGTGTATGACCGGTCTGTAAGTTTTAGTGTCATCTGTCGGTGCAGTCTTCAAATCTTCACATCTTACCTGTTGGATACTCTGCACGGCAGAGCTCGTCTCGGTCTCGTCCCCGACTATGACGGTGTTGAACTCTGCCATGGACTCGTGCCTCGGCTCGGCGAAATCGGCGTATTCGTCGGACTCGGAGAGCTCCGGCTCAGCCTGAACTCTCTGCTTCTTCTTGGCGTGTCGGGAGGGTCGGCTGGGCCTCTCCTGAGCCATGCCGTCTTTGTCCAGGGTCAGAGAGGGCTGGGGAGGAAGGTGAAATGTTTCGTGAGAACGTAGAGACAGTGACGGGTGATCAAATCAGGATTTATGTCGCATTGTGAAAGATCTACAGTCTTACCTGCACGATGCTGATAGACGAATCGTTGATTGTCGAATCCTGAAGATCATCAAACTCATCGATTTTCACAGGCACCACCTGGAGGAGTAAAGCAAAATAACGACATTATAACGAATCACAACAACGGTAACTTGCTGACTGTTTCCAGGCACGACTGTCTGGACTCACCTCTGGGTGTTTGCGTCGCAGATGTCGGTTCATAGAAGCGCGTGTGGACACCTTGGTCCCACAGAGGTGACACGACTGGGCCTCCACCTTCTCGTGAGTCAGGTGGACGTGCTTCTGCAGCATGTACTCGGTCAGGTACTTCTTATCGCACGTCACACACGTCCACGTTTTACCCACTGCAGCGAGAAAGAGAGAAAAGTGTGGGGGAGTTAATACACTTAGTTTTGACCTTAAAATGACATTTTCCCTTAGATGAACTCTTTACTATGGAGCCCCCAAACTGACAAAACATTGCAGGCTGTGACTTCAGTCAGAAAAATGTCAAAACTTTTCCTTTAACCTCCAACAACTGGTACAAAAAAGAAAAGAAAATCTCTTTTACAGCCATCAAATGATAAAAAAAAACATCTCATTCTTGCTGGAATGAAAGTAGACCTTTTTCCATGTGGGTCGTGCACTGATATGACTAATCAGCATAAACTTTATTAAAGAATATTAGGTTACATAATTAATTTCCTCGTTGACCTTGCTGACAGCTGCTTCCCTCTTACTCTGTGCTGCTTGCCACGGGTTGCCAGGTCTGCTGGATAAACTTTGTGGCAGAAAAACATATTTTTCTGCATTACACATCAGAAAACACATTTTCCTATGTGTTAACATGTATGCAGATACTGAAATGGCTGCAATAGGCTCATATTTTACTTTTCAGCTCAGATTTTCCTGCTCGTAGCACATGCTGACTCTATTTTTTACTTTTGACAGGCAACATTTTCAATGTTCTTCACGCGTATATGATAAAGACATGAGAGGCCTTTAGCTTGCCAGCCCAAATGCTACCGTTAAACTTTGTTTATTCACATATCCAGTTATATTTTTGACGTGTTTGATACCTTTTTACCATCTTTTGTCAGTTAAATTGTCATATAGTGTAAAACAGGACAGTCATAAAGAATAGAAAACATAATTATAGTTATTATGGAGGTTATGTGAGTAAATACATAAGTTTCTCTCTCCGTTTCCAACCTATTCATCTTCCACCGTTCAACTTAAGTAAGCGCGTCCTTTAATTTTTCAGGGTCATTCAGTTTTTTAAAAAAAATTCTGGCTCCATAATTTAAGCTGCAGAATCACCAAAAAACCGCTGCAGCCAAATTACAGGCCTCAGTTTGTCTTGTAATATTCAGTGTAACAGACTGAGGAGTGTGTTTGATGACTCGCCTGTGTGGATGAGCTTGTGCGTTTCCAGAGTCGTCCTCTCACTGAACGTCTTCCCGCACAGCTCGCACATGAAGTCCTTTATACCTGCAGGCAGACGGTCACGGGAGTAAACGTACGGCAGGACAAAGAGTGACACGATGCAGCTCTGTGATGTACATCCACACTGAACACACTCGCTTCTGTGGATCAGTGACAGACTCTGACTCACCCGTGTGTCTCTTGTAGTGTTTCAGCATGTTGACCTTCTGGGCAAACTTGCGGTTGCACTCCTTACACTCGTACTCTTTGATGCCCTTGTGAAGCTTCATGTGGTGCCTCAGAGCGTGCTTGGTCTTCATGCCTGCGCAGGAAAACGTGATGGCGATGATCCAAAACAACAACGCAAGCGGAACCAACAGCTGCGGGTACGTTGGCGTGCAGTGAGGTGTGTGTGTGTGTGTGTGATGCAGCAGCCATATGGGGGCTCTGACCTTTCCCGCACTCGGCGCACAGGAAGTCTCGGATGTCATCGTGAACCCTGAGGTGCTCCTTCAGCATGTCCTTCCTTGCGAATGATTTGTTGCACTTGTCACAGCTGTGGCTCTTCACCCCTGGAAGATCAAACACTCAATTACCATGTTATGCCAAGTATATGTCCAAAACAGCTCCTTTATTCTCTCCAATAAGTCAAAATGTAACACTATCACTCCATCGCAGCCATAAATTACATTTTAAAAGCACATTATACGGCCTCGCTTACATCCATACAACAAACAGTAGAGGAACTGTAGCTCCAAAACTCCAAACATGTTTATCCCACAAAGAAGTAAAAAAGAAGAATAACAAACTCACTCAACAACTCATTAATTAACTCATTATGAACATTATTAAGGCTCAGAATGTCTAACATCTATCTAACAACAGGACTGACTGTCGGACAGCTGCTGCCCAGGCCAGCCCTAGGAAGTGACGGCAGCACCACGACTTATGGACCTGGATTCTTCTGATCTGAAGCCGTCCCCCAGCAGGAGAGAGCACAGCTCATATATTTTTCTTACTGTTACACACACACACACACACACGTAACAGGACATTTAACCAGCAGAGATTGCGGGCCGTTGCTCACCGGTGTGGATGATCTTGTGCCTTTCGAGGTTCCCGATACTGTTGAAGATTCGGCCACAAATCTCACATGGATGGATGTACCTGTGTGACGGATGTGAGAGCCGTCAGAAATAAAACTTATCAAGAGTGACGACACTCTCTAACATGTTTGTCTTTACCTCTATCTCCTCTTTTACGATCAGTACACAACAAACCTCAGCTGACATTCTCGTCTCCGTCCTTATTCATTATCACGCGCTAAAAACAAACATAAGAACCTCGACTGATAATGAACACGTTTTTGAGCTTCTTTACGTGGTCTTACTTCTGCACCGCGGGGTCGGGCAGCTGCTCTCTGTGGATGACCAGGTGAGCGTTGTACGTGGCCTTCAGGGCGAAGCGTCTGTTACAGATGCCGCAGCCGTAGCCTCTCTCCTTGTGCTGCTCCATGATGTGCTTCAGGTACTCTCTGCCCTTTGCGAACGACAGCTAGAGGCACAGAATCCATAAATTTATGTGAGATTATGAGAAAACAATCTGTCGCCATGGATTTGATACGTGAACAGCCTTGAGCAGCGTGTACATGACTTCTCCGACGAACACTCAGCTCAAGATAAGCGAGGAAAGACAAAACATTTCACGCCCTAAGACGATTATTACAAGTTAACAAGTGAGGTCAGATAAAGAAGTTAATCAGGTCAGAGCTTACTTGACATTTCTTGCAGTTGTACTTGTGATGTTCAGGATCGTCTTCCTCGTCGTCGTCGTCCGTTTCGTCGCTGTCGTCTGCAGAAATGCCGATCTTCTTGATGAAGCCTTCTCTCTCCTGCTCGTCCATTAAGGCGATGTCCTGGAACAAAAACAAGTCTTGCTGATCGTTTACTTGGTTTATAGAGTCTATTTGAATTCAAGCATATTCCAAACCTTAAAAATATAAGAGTTAAAATGAAGCTTGAATGATATTGTGGGAGCATTTCTTAGAAAACTAAGTTTGAAACAGTGAGTGTATGACTGGATACTAGAGATTCAGACTGTGCTGTATTCTGTGTTGACTTTCCAACAGGTCAGCCGCACGTGGAGGAGCTTCTGTTGCTGTTGTTGTTGTTGTTTCGCCGTGTGTGTGTGTTTGGCTGTATTGATAATCGGTTTCTGCCTGTGCTGCTGTGAGCATCACACGAAGCATCACGTGGCGCGGCATGCATGTGAATCTGATTGGCGCTGAATCAGACTGGACACGGCCGATCAAACTGAAGCCGTCTGATTTAGGTCACAGGCCAAACTGAGGAGGCATCTCTGATTTCAGACCTCTTGATTTTTCTGTGACCCTCCCTCTCCCCTCCCCTCCACGCCTGTGTGTCAACACCTGACGACAACACACCCAGAGCATAAAGAAAAGAAGCTGCATGAAACGCGGCTGTTCCACGTGAGCTCGGCCGTGTTTCCTCTCACCTTGAAGTGCACGTGAATGTGATCTCGAAGGACGTCCACGCGGAAGAACTTGCGGGCACAGATCTCGCAGGTGTACTTCTTATCGCCGTGAGTCAACAGATGCTTGTTCATGTTGCTCCGACAGGAGAACACCTGTTCACACAAACACACACGCACACGTCAGCGATAAAGTACTTCCTCTCAGGATTTTTGTACTGCCATAAATGCCACTAACTGCAGTGCAGACGGGGGAGGGCTCACCTTGCCACAGATGGGACAGGGCGACGGCTCCTTCCTGTACTTGGTCCCTTCTTCACCGTTGGCCTCCAGCTCCTCCCTCTTCATGTGCTTTGGTCCTGTCACAGTTGTAAGTCAGCAAACAGCTTTAAAGCTGAGATAAAGACCTGAGAATGATGCACCTAAACACAAAATAAATATCCCCTGTTCCTCACCCACGCCGTGCCTCCTGTGGTGCTCCTGCATCACGTCCTTGCGGTAGAACATCTTGTTGCAGATTTCGCAGGAGTAGAGCTTCTCACCGTGCTTCTTCTTGTGCTTGGAGAGGTTGCTGTTGGTGGAGAAGAACCGCGAGCAGATGTCGCACTGGAACGTCTTGTCGTCTGGAAAAAAAAAGAAGAAGGAGGGAATGAATGAAATCCAACAGGATGTGACGTGGCAGGAAACAAAAAACAGACGATCCTACCTGTCCGGCAGTTGTGGAAGTTTAAGGCATTTTCCAGGCGAAAGCATTTCTCACATGTGTTGCATTTATATTTGTACTCCCGGTCGGGCTGTCGGGTAAAAAGACAAACATGTATTTAAACAACTATAAAGGTAAGTTAAAAACTCCTGAGCTGACATGCACTCACCATGTTCTTGCTGTGCTTATAAGAGATGTGCTGCTTTAGACTCTCCTTGCGGCTGAACAGCTTGTCACATTCATCACATTTAAACAGCTTATCACCTGGAAGGATGTAAGACGGCGGCATTCATTAACACTAAACATCGACTCACTCCACAAGTCTCACAAAGAGATGACGAGCTCTCGAGCGTACCGTGTGATCGGATGTGTCGGTTAAGGTTGCTGCTGTTCTGGAAGACCTTGTTGCAGAGGGAGCAGCGGTACACCCTCTTGTGCTCTCTGGCTTTGTGCCGCTTCAGGACGGCCCCGCTGTCTGGAGAGCTCAGCTGGCTGCCGCTCTCGGTTGCTGATGCTGCTGATGCTGCCGACGCCTCTGAGGCCGCCGGCTCGGCTCGCTCCGTCGGGGGCTTCACGTCTGCACACATCAGGGACGCAACGTCAAAGAGAAATCTACGATATATGCAGCAAGAAGTGGGAATAAAAGGTGCAAACTGATGCTGAATTTTGATATATTACATTACACAAAACAATAACTAGAAATCAAAACACAAAGCAGTCATGGTAGCTCAGCGGCGCACAGTGAACTCAATGCTTACGTGCTTGTGATGACGACGCCAACATGTGGCTGGTTTGGCGGCGTGTTTACCGTGTTCACGTCTTAGTTTAGTGTGTCAGCGGGTTAATATTTGCCAATTTGCACCAAGCGTAAAAGTACAGTTGAAGCTGATGAATAAGTTACTAGTTGTTCAGGTATTTGGTCGAGTCATGATGACGTCAGTGATGAAGTAAAAGTCTTTAGTCCTCGTCCTTTGAACATGAATGTCTGTAAAACACGTCATGGCCTTCCTTCTGATAGTTTCTGAGATATTTCAGTCAGGACTGAAACAGTCGTGTTGATGGGAATGTCATTAGTTTTGCAGGTAGTGTAGGTTTGATGATGGCGAACTGAAGTTATTATGGCGGACATGAAGGTCCAAATTCATCCACCAGTTTGGACCAAAGCGGTGGACGGACATCTCCACTCTGCCGGCGTGGCTGAAGCTGCTCCGTCACCTCCTCCCTCTTAATAATTGCAACATTTTCCCAGAATGCCATGTGACAACCTCTGCAGAATGTACCTGAACCTGTTGCGACTTGTTGAGTTATGTTTTACACACACAGACAGGTAGACGGTGCGACAGTGACGGAGCAGCGCTGACAGCGTGGTGACAGCAGTGCAGAGCTGTATGCGTCATGTTTTCTGTGAGTGTGGTGGCCTTGTATTGTGAAATCCAACCACAGCGGAATGACAAGTATCTTTGCTTTTACTGTGATAAAGCTCTGCGTGATTGCTGAGAGTCAAAGAAGCTGACACAGATCCGGATTCTTCATGAATTGGGTCCAGAAACTGAATGCACGTCACAAATAAACCACTTTTAAACTCTTCATTTGTGTTTTAGCCTGCCTTGTTCTCACCTTTGTGTTTGTTTGCAGCAGCTGCAGCTCCATGCCTGCGTCCCTTAGCTCTCCTCCCTCGGCCTCCCTGCCCTCTCCTGGGGCCCGCCGGTTGAGCCGCAACAGGGTCGGCGCCTTCCTCCTCATCGGGGCCGACCAGGCTCTCCTCTTGGGGCAGGAGCGGCTCGACTGGAAGCGCCGTTACCGTCTTCCCCTCGTCGAGATGACATATCATGTTGCCTGTGATCAACAGAGGGAAGTAAGGGGGGGGGGGGGGGGGGCTCAGGGTGTGTAACCATGACGCAGCATTTCCTCAGCTTCAGAGGTGTTCTGAGGAGGTAAACAAGCAGACTTCCACTCCTGCTGGGACTCACTGTGGAGAATAAACAGCTGGGAACTGTCGTTGAATCCAATTAAAAGCTTAAAAGAAACCCAGACACGACCCTAACACAGCTTCCCTCTTGATGAATGAAGATCTCTAAGATGTAGTGACAGGAGGTGATGGATGTCTTCACTGATCTTACCTGCATTGTTTTCTTCAGCCACTGGGGGCATGTTGTGGGCTGCAGTTCTCTCTGAAGTCTCTGTTATAGCAGAAGAAGAAGAAGACATCACACCTGAGTGAAGATACAAGGTATAACTCGCATTGTTGCCGCGCTGTAATGTCACCTACCTGCCGGAGGCGGTGGTGGCTGAAGTGGAGATTTAAGCATGGGCTTCTCCATCTTCTTGGCGTAGAAAGCTCCGTACCAGACCCTCAGCTCTGTTCCTGGAAGCACATCCTGGGAAAATGAACAGAATACACCAAGCTCCTGTTAGAAACGAGCGAACTGCAGGAGGAAATAAATCCCCAGCTGAAAGGTGGACACTCGTACCTGGGAGGTGTTGAAGTAGATGTCATCGTCCTGCTGGTAAGCCGTCAGATTCTGGTGTTTGTGGTCCGTGGCGGGCCGCACCAGCATCATCCAGTTGCAGTCTTCTTCACTGCTGGAGTCGAAGCACACCACCACGCCATCCTTCTGGAAGATCTGGTGCAAGAATCAACAAGGAGAACCGTCACATCCGCCCGTTTATAACCGAACAGAGCGTGAGGAGTCACGAGGCTGCACCTTCAGAGGGAACGCTCCTTCCTTCTCCATGTGGGTGACCCTCCTCGCCTCAAAGGGCCCAAACCGAGTCCTCTTGACCAGCCTGCGCAGCACGAACACCCCCTCTACGCCGTCGGCCACCTGCCTGATCTCCAGACTGTTTGGTAAAGACGACCTGAGCCGGGACACGGACAACAACGACAACAGATGATTTCATCACTCAGAACTCGAATCTCCAATCTGGACGCGTGAGCGGTCACTCACCGCGCTCGGCTCAGGACAAAGGAGTCCTGGACGGTCACAAGCGGTCCGAGCTCAGGACACTCGGAGTCATGGTACTGGCCACAGTCATCACACCCTGCAACGCACACACACACCTGTCATCACCTCTAGTCAAGTTTAACAGTGTCAGTGCAGTAAGATCTGGACTCATACTCACAGATGAACTCATCTGGCGTCTGCTCAGCCATTATGCCAACCTGGGAAACACAATTTAAACACGTTATTAACGGAAACAACTCAGAGGAATGTAGTTTTTATATGAAGGGACGACTTTAAAGAGTGTGACTGTGATGTGTGCACACACACATTTAAACTGAGACACCTGAATGCATCACACCAAACCCCTTACGGCGCCGTGTTATGACATTATTATCTGTTTTTTTCACGTGAAGGCGACGCGGGTTTACACACGCACGTTAACGTGTGGCAGTCGGGGCAGCAGATGGGATCCGGGATTTGAGTCGTTCCCAAACTCTAGCCGGGTTTTAACTCCGATCTGAGCGGCTCCTCTTCAGTAACAAATGTAACAAAGAACAGTCGGCATGGCGGATGGACCGGAGACGCAAGCCACCAAACCGGAGTCGATGCTCTTCAACGCCAAGCAGTCGGCGGCGGAGGCGGCTCCAGGAAGCCCGGAGCGAACCGGACGGACCGGCTGCACCTTTACTACAAAACTGCGTCGCCGTTTTGTGGGAAACCGACGTCGGTTTGTGAGAAAAACGCGTTACCTTTTCTGCAGAAGACCCCTCATTTATCGAGTCCTGACTCCGGGTTCCAATCCGCTCCAGAAACGGCGCAAGACCGGAAACGAGCCGCGCCCAGTGCATTATGGGGACTGTAGGCTCTCGTCTGAACTGATATAAAAGCAGCTCAAACAAGCTTTAATGAGCCAATTAGAGGCTGTGGTTTAACTCATCGTGTCCCATTAACTCCAACAATGCCTCATTTATGTATTTGTTACAGTGGTGGTGTAAATTCAACCACAGGTCACCCAGCAAACAGCAAAACAAAGTAAAACAACAATGTAAAATACTCTTGGTTTGAGATCCAGAGGGTGGCTAGTTCAAGTCCAGCTTGGACCAAAGTATGGAGGGTGGACCGGTAGCTGGAGAGGTGCCGGATCACCTCCTGAGCACTGCCAAGGTGCCCTTGAGCAAGATGCAGAAAGACGTTATCAGCAAAATGTCTAAAAATATCTATGACCAATGGCCCCTTTTTATTGTTGTTATGTATTTTACTGGGTTATTATCAGCGATATGTTAACGTGTGAGCCACATTTCTGTTGTAGCTGGTCGAGATGGAGCTGATTTAAACTACTTTAAGACATTTCTGTCTGTAAAATCACATTTTTCATTGTACCTCCATCTATTTTCTATAACCGCTTCTCCTCATCAGGGTCGCATATCCTATCCTATCCTATCCTAACTCAACTTTCTCATGGTTCCAACAGGTCCTTGAAATCCTTGACAGTTTGTGATTGAGGAGAAGAACTCAAAGGATGCAGGTCATTCAAAATGCTTTAATTTATGTCTCCTATTTTCCACCCATTATCTGTAACCGCTTATCCTTATCAGGCTCACGGGGGGCTGGAGACAATCCCAGCTAAGTTGCCAGCTCATCACCTGGCACATGGAGCGACCATTCACACTCACACTCACTTTGGAATACTCAAGTAAAATGCAAATATCTAAATCTGTACTGCTGCTTTGCAGTGCAGACTTTCAACCAGCAAAGTGGGAAACCTTCCTGAACAAAAGCTCCTATAAAATAATAAAAGTGAAATGGTATTTCAACATAAAAGAAACAGGAGCGTTGGGGAGATTTTACTACATCCAGGAGATTCAAAGCAGCAGCAAAATCTCAGTTATTCAATCAATATTTATTGTTGAAAATGAAATAACTCGATA
Source organism: Protonibea diacanthus (assembly GCA_028641955.1). Lineage (NCBI taxonomy): Eukaryota > Metazoa > Chordata > Actinopteri > Sciaenidae > Protonibea > Protonibea diacanthus. The sequence goes on along the minus strand of CM053990.1, from coordinate 4,577,585 downwards.
TGTATATTAGTTACAGTCCCTGCAGGGGGATGACTGACATTCTGCAACAACAGTTGAGTCAGTTTCTGTGCACAGAGCAGATGCTAATAGGAAGAAAAAAAAAAAAACCCACGAGGAAGCAGTTTATTAATCACATACAGACATACTGCTTACTGACTTCAGAACAGTAGCCAATGCTTGCAGGCTTCCTTGAACTGAGCATGAGTAAAACAACCTGTTTCCCCCTCCGTTCCTCGGAGTTTAAAGGTGATTCTGTCTGAACAGTGATGCTGGAGGAGAGCGGGTGATGAGAGGGGGATCACAGCCCTACCACGTACTGTTAATACCAAGACACGAAGAGTGTTTCCATGAACAGCAAGTGAGTGTTTTTTAATCTGATAGTCTAATAATGTAAACACCCAGTTAACAGATATGTTATGTGCATAGGCTTCTTGATTATAGACGTTACTGATGGGTGCAGGAACATGGCGGCACGCTTGTCTTCCAAACAGTTCAGTCCTCTTTAAGTCCTCTGGCGTGACGGGACGGGCGGATGCAGCAAAGAGTCGCATCCACCTGTTCTCTAAGGCAGTCTGTTAGGTTTGCCCGTTATTGTGTTGCATCAATTCTCTGAGCAGATTATTGAAGAAACAGTAGTTAACATGATGTACAGAAATGTATTCAACAAGCTGCTTACATAAAGAAAATACAATCATCAGCTGGATAAAAAAAAAAACAAAACAAGCAGCCAAGCTACGTGGTTGCCCCCAAAATGTGTTCACACTTTCTCTTGTTCATGTGTTCCAAGCTACATCTTTTTTTAAAAAAACAATAAAACATAAAATAAAAAGACTGAATTCAGATTAAAATGAGCAAAGAACAAGTTTCATTAGTGCGTAATGCGACGAGTATGGCCGAGTGTAACGTCACAGTCCCTGGATTAAAAGGTTCATACGGTTCCCTTTTGACACATTAACAACTGTGCTGCTAACAGTAGTACAGGAGGAGTCTTTTTTTTTGTTGTTGTTTTTAGGAAGACAAAGAAGAAAAGTTGCATATCGTTTCAAAACACTGCGGAGAGGAGTAAACAGAACAACGCTCACGTAAAGCCACAGTTTCTGTTAGCCACAGTGTCTCGGCTTCTTGTTTTCTTTTTGGGTGAGGTGTTAACTTCTGCTAACAGCCAAGTGTCGCATGACAATTTCATGATTACATGCCAATCGTAAAAAACTTTGGACTTTTGGACTCTGAAGCCTTTTTTTTTTTTTTGTTTTTTTTTTTTTTTTTACACCTCACATGTAGCTGTTGTTTCATTTGGAATAAAATAAAATAAAAAGGATTTTAAATGGACTAATATAAATACCATATTTCATAGTATTAGTGTCAAAAAGTAGTCATGTTACTCTCTCCCACTTGCACTGGTCATGCACTGAAAAGATCATCTCCCTTTGTGAATGTTTTTTTTTTTTTTTTTTTTTAACATGAATCTCTTATCATAAGAGTAGCTTCCTGTCATTGCACTTTTAAAACGAAGGTACTAAAATTGTGCAAATCATACAAATACCACTCTTCTCTTCATCTTTGGTCCTGTTGTTCCACCGTAGGAGAAACTTTTACGGTTTACAGCAGGGAGAGTTTGCTCTTTACACCTCACCCTGTCGGTGAGGTTTAGGAGCGATGGCCCACACCAGTCCTTTTCTGTCCGTATCAAGGCCACAAAAGCACTTAAAGATTTTAAAACGTTGCATAAAATCAAATATAAAGAAACATGCTAAATAATATCCTCTGAAATGCCATGAATCCAAGACAGGAGACCTTCATCCAAACATGCACACGCTTGCTTTTGGTAGAATATCTGCTTCTTTAAAGGAAGCAGGAAACGGCACTAAAAGAGGATATTTTTTTTCCATCTACACAGTTTTTCCCATTCACAATGCAAGAGCCCCAAGTATGCAGGTCGGACATTTGCAGGGGGGGTGAGGGAGGTTAGCCAGGAGGTTCGCCAGTGCAAGTTTGAGGTGGTGATGGTAGTTGTTGTAGGCGGGGAGGCTGAGGTGACAGGAGTGGGAGGTGGGGGGGGGGGTCACGCATGTGGCTCCCCTGTGGAGGTAGAGCCATTGGCTTTACTCTTATTCTTACTCTTGCGATTGAGCATACGGCTGAGCGTGGCTGTCCGGCTCGCCCGCTCCACCGCGGCCGGAGACTCCAGGTACACCAGGTCGTTGTGGGACTGGCTCATCCCCGGATCCTTGCGCTGGTGACGCCGCCGGAAGAAGAGCTTGGCGCTCTTCTGAAGGAAGCTGCCTGTAGCGGAGAAGGACAGGAGACATTCATTCACCTTGAGACAAGGACGACATAGCGGGCATGAAGGAGCAGCAGTTTGAAGCAGCGGTGGCACAGAATCTGTGTTAGATGGGAATTGTTTTATTGTTAAAATCTGGCATGGACGTGAGAGGATGGAGAAAAATATTTGAATAGAGACAATCAGATCTGGAAAAACTGCGTTTAATCACCAGCTAACACACACCGCACTGTACCGACAGAGAGCGGCCGCATACTGCAAGCGTCATTCGTTACTTTTAGCACATAAGGAGTGGCTAATATCTGTGGATTAGCTTCAGATGACAGTATTAAAACTAAAATTAAATAAATAAATATCTTCCTTACAGAATAATTCCTACAGCAAAAGGCTGAACAATATACAATACAGCAAATAACTGTTTCAATAAGAGATCTCCGTTATGTGTGTGGTATTTTACTCTGCATTATTCAGGTTGTAATCAGAGACTCAATTAGTGAGAACAGTCTTTACCACCTGGAGGTCCAGCGGGGGGGATCCTTACCCACAGTACCAAAGGTCCTAACGTGCAATAAATCATATTGCAGTTGAATATCTTAAAATATTCACAGTACTTCATTTATATTGTGCAGCCCCGCAACAGTTCTAAACATTTTAACTACAGTACATGTGTACTAATATGTAATTCAACTAAAAATGAACTGAAAAAAAACTATGTTATCTACTCTAATGACAGCTAGCGGACTCTACGCACACTAGAGTACCGAGGAAACTACAAGTAACTCATGAAATAACTTACTCATGTGGACATAAAGTGTGCTTAGCACTGCACTCCTCTAAGATGGCATTGTTGATAGTTCAAAAAGTAAAAGGTTGAAACAGTAGGAAGGAAAGAAAGAAAGAGAGAAAGAGAGAACACAGAAACAGACTGCATCACTGAGGAGCAACAGATGGCTGTGAAGACAGCCAAATGGAGAAAATTCAAGCTCTGCCTTTGAGGCATTATTATTCCTCAAAGTATGATTTACTACAAAGACCACGTCCACGGTTACTCGTGTCATCAGGTAGTGTGTAAGTGTCCCCCGTGTCCTCTCACCTCTGCTCTTCTTGCATGTCGCCTCAGACACACACATGGATAGCGAAGTGTGGTTCAGTTCCTCTCCCGTTTGGCTCTCCCAGTCCTCCGGAGGCCGGCCTATTCCGCTGGGGCCTTCCTGAGGCTGCTCAGGCTCATCTGGAGGGCTGCTGGTCCCCGTCGCAACCGCTGCGGTCACATCCTGAGTAGAGCTGCCCTCCGACATCGAGGCGTCCATCGCTGCGGCGTAGCCCACCATCAGAGCGAGCTCATCATCCTGAGACAGGGGCGTCTGGGAAATAGAGATATTTTAGTTAGTATTTAAACTTTGCAAAGACCGGCATTGTGGATATCCAACTATTTGCCTTACTTTGGCGATGCCAGAGATGATGATGGTGCTCTTCTTCACTGGGGACTTGAGCTTCTGTTTGGCAGACTGGTGGAGCTGTCTGATGGCGGCCTCGGCCACTGGGTCCGTGCCGTTGAGCATCAGCAGCTCGGTGTCAGAGGAGGACAGGGCCTTGCTGACTGTGGCGCCCATCATGGACGCCTGCTCTGAAACGCGACGCTCCGACAGCTTGGGTTTGTTGACCACCGCTTTCTGGGCAGAATCTGAGGGAGCACAAAGGTATCTTAATCGACTGCTTCATGGGTCAAATGAAAGTTCAATACACACGCTGTTAAGATGCTGTTATAGGATTATATAGAAATGTGTGTAATTTCAGCTGTGGTCCACTAGTAGGCCTGCTACACAGCAGAGCTGCTCAGTTTGCAGTGCTGTACCTATGTTGAGTGGGAGTGGTCGTCCCGGCTTGCTCTTCACCGCCGTGATGGTGGTGACCACCGTGCCGCAGGGCATGACTGTACGGTCCATCTCCACCCTCTTACTGGAGGCTGGGGTGGGAGGGTGCCAGGACCTCACCTCACTGGGCTCCAGGTAGGTAAACTGAAGGATACAGCCCCCAACGGTTAATTTCTAACTACTTTATGAACACAAAAAGAATTCTAGATATGTGGGTATTAATGTGATGACATCCTGATGTTCTTACATCAGTAGTAAGTGATCCAGTCACTCCTTCTTTGGTCATGAGTGCAAATGTTTGCTGTCCTTTGGGTTGCTTCTTTACGAGATCAAAAGGCACCGACACCTGACCAAGTAAGGAATCTGAAAAAGAGGAAACATGTAATTTAGTCTGAAGGCACCAAAACATGCAAGTCACAGCCAGTGAAAGAGTAGTTTTCTTACTTTCTTGAGGTTGTCCGTCATTCATCAGCTGAATGTTGAGCTCTTTAGAGAGTCCATTCAGTTCACTGGTGGAAAATAAATAAATTGCATTACAGATATTGACGGATTCCACAGAAACGGAGACACTCTGCAGCAGATCTGATGTGAAACTTACAAGATGAACGGCTGGTCCCAGGCAGGATTGGTTGTGTTCTTCGAAACAGAGGTGTTAAACCTCTGTGGAGGATCATCTAACTGGAGTACACACAGAGGATTGATGCTGCCTACAAACACAGCAGGAAAAAAAAAAAACATGAGAGTGTGATCTAATGTGATCTGGAAATTCATCCGCACGCCTTTTGACAGCTGATCTAATAAAATACGCTGCAGCACGATTGAATTTTTGCTTTGGTCACTTCAACCGGAAAAAGGGAGGTAAGTGTACGCTGTTTAAACCGTGTGATGAATTATGCATAGGTTAGAGGAGATTCACAAAGTACTGGTTGAGAGAGATCCATCACCACACTTCATGAAGCACTTTATTAGCCACAGGTCAGGCTCCAATTCCATGAAAGCACTGTGCGTTAATGAATACGGCATCAGCAGAAGCACTAAAGACTGGCTAAGACTGGATCTGGCTTCTAGCCCACAGGAAGTGTCACAAGAGAAGCTTTGCTAAGTATATCCGTTCTTCTTAAAATAGATGGTGAAGTGTTAAATGCTGTGTCATGTCTCGGCTGTATGTTACATGCAGAATACTCAGGACTCACAATTAGAGAATGACTCAACGCAGGAACTACCAAAACAAAGTTGTTGTGGACGTTAAAGTCAATAATTTAAAAACAGCCCAAAACATCTATCATCTGGTTTCACGGTTGACAACACCCTGGTCATTTGTTTTCACTCTGATCAGGGACTTTGTGCAGGCCCATGCCGCCACACTGGGGTGTAGTGATACTGACGTGGGTGTATTATCCAAATAGTGCCAGCTACAACCAGCAGATTACCACCTTTGACAGCCAACGGGTAAACAAACGTCTCCCACGTTATCTGGAGGGCCTCTGGACAGGACGCACAACAAAAAGGGCCAGATAGAAACAGTCCTTAAAATAGGAACTTCTTATACCAAAAGGAGGAAGAAGGAGAAATATACACTACTATATGACTCACTAAACCCTGATCGGACCTCTTTAAGTCCAAATATTAGACGCTTGAATTCATAAAATAAGTAAATCTGGAAAACTGGGGTATTAAACTACTTTACCAGACACAGCCTGTTTTGTTTACTTCCATTAAAACATTTATTTTTATCCTGCAATTAAAGAAATAGTTTAATATTTTTCTTGCTGAGGTTTAGCTGAGAAGATCAATACCAAACCAAAGTGTAAAAACAACAACTTGTTGCTTTATAGACGGATTATGTGCCAGACTATTTCTTGGCCGGTGGCAGTGACTTCTCAGACTTGGTCTTTGCCGGCTGCTTGAAACCTCATGGTGATGACAGGAAGCCACTGCACTTGGCAAACAAATAATCTGGCACATAACCTACTATAAAAATCACACACTTCATCGGAGGCTCTCGGAAAAGCGTCTCACCTGCAGCATCTTCCTCCTGATTCAGTGTCACCCGGATGTTCTTCACCAGCAGCTTCCAGTCATGTGCACGAGGGGGTTTAGGGGGGGAAACCACTTTGTTTCTGGCATCCTATTAGAGAAATCAGGAGTAGAAAGTAATGTATCATCAATCTGTGAACGGTGTCACAATAAACAACATTTATAGGGGAATAAAAACTCCGTGAGAGGACAATATAATAATAATTTAAATGGGAGCTGAAGACTCTGCTGACTGAAGGTACTCCTGTCCATGATTTGCATAGGATTTTCATTGACCGTGGAGAATTTGCATTGGAAGTTGGGAGTGAAAACAGAAAAATCACGAAACGTCTAAACATATCAGTGTTTCTGATAACTTTACAGATTTAGAGCAGATCTGTTAATACTGATAATTAGACGCCCCGGTTGGACGTGTTGGGTGGCTGAGATTATCGAGTATTGATGGACTCACAGACTTTGTTGGCCCTTAAGACTGATCTGCTCGAGCATTTTAAACCTTTAAAATCACATTCAGGTGCTAACCTGTTTTTATTCATGACTAAAGGACTGATCACTCGCAGTGCTTTCACTTCAAGAATTCTTACTAAGTTCACTAAAATGTGAATGTGTGATACCTGATCATGTGACAAACACATGACATGACATCATGTGTTGTTGGGCAAAGAGTGCATCAGTGAAAACCTTTGCTAAGTTCCAGTTAGGCATGTCGTGACCACGGTGAAATGCTTTTGTGGAGAGTGGCTAAGCAGGTTTAATATCGTCTATACAGCTGTCAAAATAAATAAAATAAAGTAAGTTAGTTGTCTTATAAGAGCAGGGAGTACAAGCTGCCAACACAACACTGACATGTCCTCACCTTTTAAAGTTAATACATCAAACATGGCAGCAAACATTTGCTCATGTACAACATCGGCTAGCTTTCTTCCCGGTGAATGTCAGGCCAATATTGACTCTCTTTTAGCTCTGTCTCCGACAACCCCTGAGGAAACCCCCTGTCTGGCTCTTTAGCTGTTAAATGCTTCACTGTGTTCACCAGCTAGTTGCTAACTGTGTCAGTGTGATGGTTGGTGCTGAGCTATAGCTCATATAGAAAAACAACACAATGAGCTGTGAGCTGCAGATCCCACATGTATAATTCTCTGTAGGTGGATTACTACGTTGTTATTTGATACGTCGTTGAAATAAAAAATATTGATTATAGTCGCTTTACAGTCTGTTTACAGCATAGTGCAGACAATGAGCAGACGATGTGATGATGCTGTTGTGTGGCTGTTGTTAAGATGTGCACTCACCTTGACCTCTGAGGCCTGAGCAGGCCTGCAGCTCAGCAAAACAGAGGAGCGCGTCGCACACAGCAGCCGCCTCAGCTGCTCCTTTATGGCTGTTACACTTGAAGTGTAGGGATTGGTCTGACGGACACATCACACACATATTAAAATCATATTAAACGTATGACTTCTTGATAAAACATGGTTCCCTCTGCAGTGTAGAAGGACGCTTACTGAGGCATCAGTTTTGGGTTACAGTGATATTTTATACATGCATGCTTCAGCTGCTTTTGGATGCTCTGCACAAAGATTTATCACTTGTAATAATTCTAATGCTGACCTTTATGTTAAGGTTGGGTGGCCCTCCTGCTCTCTTGATACGCTTGATACACACAGTGTTGTACTCTTTAACCCCTTTACTTTATTGCTGTCTTTAAATGCAGCGCCTCGTCGAATACGCTCAAGGAGAACTGGACTACGATGGAGGTGCAGCTGTTTTTACTGACCTAATTGTGCACGTGCAATCTTTAATAACATGCACGTCTGGAGCTTACCTCATTTCCATCCTTAGGGCAATGCAAATTTTGAATGTCGTCTTTATTTTACTGCTTGTTCTTGTTTTAGTTGATTAATTTGAAATAAATGTTAATTGTTCTACTTCAAAGACTGATTTTACTAATTGGCTTTTATTTTATCGTCATTTAAGCTTCTCATTTGAGTTTCTTGGTACTTTGGATCTTCAGTTTGTTTATTTTCTTTGTTGTATGTATTTCCAAGTTAAAATAAATGCGTAATGAATGAATGAAAACATAATGTCTATTAAAACAGATTATCTCTGACCCGTCAACAATCACTTTCTTTTTGTTTTGTCACAGTGAAACATTTCTCCCTGTGTCAGTGTGTCAGCATTTATACAGACAGCTGGTACATCTCATTGTTTACAGCCTAAAATTACCTGGTTAGACGTGGGTGTCACCTGCAGCTCTCCTGTCTCCAGGTGAGACACTCCCCAGCTCACCTTGACCATGTCTTCAGCTTCTTGCATGTGCAGATCGAGCTGAGGGACACAGAGGAAGAGAAACTCAGACTCAAGGTTGCCTTATGATGTCATACTTCACTTATAGTACATCTGTAGTAATATTTAAATGCAGATTCAGAGTTTCAGGATGGTGTTTAAATGAAGTTAATTAGGATTGTATTATTATTGTGGCTGCAAAATGTTCTGAAACTCACATAACTCTCCAAAACATTAAATATAATGCATCCCACTGAATTCCTGTTCCTTTGCTGACTCACTGCAATGGCAGCTAGCGATGTTAGCTCACCAAAACTGAGGACACTTCGTCACATCTTGACTTCATTACTCTGTAAATCTATTCCAAACTGAAATCTGTGGATGAGGTTGCAATTAGCACGAGGACATTGGTGTTTTTGGGCGATCGTGATCCGGTGCGGTCAATGCCATACACTCAACAACAGCAAACATAAACAATGGCTTCCTAGTCAAGCCTCACAAACAGGAAAAGGGGTTAAGTGGATAAGGCCGGTGTGGTGTACATCAACAGCTCAGCTGAGGGAGAAAGTGAAGGAAGAAGAGAGAAAGAGAAAACAGACTGGGCCATCCTGTCCCAGCATGCCTGGATTCCAGTGTAAGACTGAACAGCCGCCTCTGTGGTGCCAAACAAAGGCCTCATCAGATAGCAATGAGGGGCGCTTAGATGGATCCAGAAGAACAATATCACAGGCTGCACTGACCTGGATCAGTTCATACAAACTGGAAGGCTGTGTTAGCATAATAACAAAACTACACCCACGTGAGCTGAAGGATATGAGCGTTTGCCAAGAGGTAACTTATTAAACATATAGCCATTAAAACGGTGTCACGGTTCACATCATCTTCCTGCCGGCCTGCTGTGAAGTCATACTACCACTATAAATGAGGTGTTTACATGAGGTGTTAAAAGATGAATTGGGATGTCACATGCGTGTCCTACATCACATGCCACACAGCATGTTGTGCAGCAGCGTGTTAAAAGACAAAGTCCACTCATCAGCACACCATGGCGCGCTCACTGGGTGTATCATTGTGTCCATATACTGTAAACTCCCAGCGCCTCTATTCCACATATCCCAGCGTTCATAACGTGAGCAGCCGGGATCGTTCTAGCACGGACGGACGGAGACGTTTGAAAAGGCTTTCTGACTTTTCCAGGCTAAGCCGAAAACAATCGGTGTGGAAGGGAGACAAGAGGCTTCCTTTATGTCGCTGCAACAACAAGTGATCCACAACCAAAATACAGCGCAGACTCTAATCCTGACTTGAGCTTTCGAGTCTCTCACTCAGGTTGTATATTTATGGCATGACGAGCTCAGGAAAGGTGACAAGCACCTTATAGGTTTAAAAATAGCCTTAATACAACTGGGTCAGCTTGTATCTATACATTGGTGAAGATTTAACCCATGAACAGGATGATAGCTTACCACAGCTTAATATCCCCACACATCACCCTTGACTCCGCTTGCTGCTCCCGAGTGGGACTCTGACTCAACGCATTTCATAAGAAAGTAAACTATGTCGACCCAGAGGAGAATTTCACTGAAAAATGAATCACGTTTGGCCTTGATAAATAGACACTGTACTTTCCAGGTAACAAGAAGCCATTAGTCACATGTGGCATGACGTCAGAGCTACATCAACCCTGTGTAAGCCTCAGACAAATGTGAATGTCGACAAAGTGCAGCCAGTCTTACTGGAAATGGGCTTAACAATGATTTTAATGAGCTGTTTGGGATGTTTGCCAAGTACAGAAAGATATCCCAACAATTTAATCCAAGACTCCAACCAGCGGTGAGAGAACGCTGGGCAGAACATCATGTTCAATAAAATCTTCCATTAAACTAAACCACCATGAGGATGTAACTCTGTTTTCAGATACCTCAGTGTTAAAGAGATACTCACAGAAGAACAAATGAGTGCTGTTGTTACTGTCGTGAAACTCAAGACCTTAATAGATGCCTTATAGAGCGTTTACCTGTAGCTCCAGCGGAGCTATGCAGACTGTGTATTTACGAGGCTCTGATGTAACCATGGCTGTCGACGCCGCGCTGACGGAGAACTGAAGCTTCTCCCCGACCACGCTGCAGGAAGCGGACTGTTTGGAAGACAGGGTGAGGTATTAATGTGAGATACAGAGAACGTAGAAACTAAAGCAACTCACATGTAAATACACCAAGCAACTCAAATGTATGCTTGTGTATGTCCACGTGTGAAGGAACCTGGGAGATACACTTATACTAGTGTGTGTAGAGTCGTACACAAGAAACACGTGGCACAAAGACAATGGAATAAAACAAGTGGGATGTGTTTACAACACTGACTTTGGCTCCAAGTGACCCAAAAATTTGCCTCGGGAGAAGTTAATACTGAACTGTGAAAAGGGAAGAACATCTGTGCAGACTTCTTAAGGCATTATCAGCAGATTCAATCATCTGTGAGCACAATAAATCACCTCCACTGCGTCGGTATGCATTTGTAATTGCACTGTCGTAAGTTACAGCACAGTGGTTAAAGTGTCCTCTTACTTGCAGCACATTTATTCACTGTATTCACGGTGATCTCAGTGGAGGATGAGCGTGTTTGTGTCTAGCTGAGGGGAAACCTTAACATAAACATAGGTGCTGCTGCATTCCTGTCTGCCTGCTCCTCCTCAGTGAGCCTGACAGCTATGTAAGCTCCTTAAAGTGCACACACACACACACACATACATATATAGAGAGAGAAATGGAGAGATAGAGAGAGTGTGTGGGTTAAAATAAGCCTCTGCTCATTAAACTCCCTGCACTCAACAACAGAACACCTGGTATTTTGGCCCATATCGTGACGATCACAAAGAAAGGGCTGTGTTTGCATTGGGAGCGCTGCAAAGCCGACCAGTCCGGCGGGCACAGCAAGAAATTTGTCCCTATTTGACCTCTCTCTCTAAAATAAATAAATAAATAAAAGCCCTCCTGTGGCAGTTTGTTTTACACACAGTCTGCAGCAGGTTGACACATAATCTGTGTGGCTGCTGAAGAGAGCATCCTGCAAATGTTTCTTGACCTTTTCTCAAGTAGAAATAATCACTCATCGTGTTCTTTGATTTGGCAAAGAGCATGTGGACACCTGAAAAAAAATGCTAAGTGGATTAATTTGCCAAATCTAAATTAATGGGGGGAAACGTCTGTGCCAAAGTTGGTGAGGCGATGAGTCAGAGCTTGTCTGCTGCAGGCTAAAATGCAGCACTGGTCGAAGAGTAGCTTCCTCTCCGCTGGATTGAAGAAGAGGAGATTGATGTGAGCGATGGCCTTTTGTCAATAAAGCACATAAATAAGGAAATTAGAAATCTATAAGTGTCTTCCGCTATAACCCAGATGAATGCTGAAGCTGCCACAGAGAGTTAAATATCTTATTTTTCAGAGACTGGGTGGAGGAGGATGATGATACAACACAGGCACTCAAGAACAGATCTGTGATCTTTATATCTCCCAGAGAATTAGGCTGATTGATTGCTGGTAAGACGTAACAACAAAATATGTTGCAAAAGTGAAGATTCAAAGAATATGCAAGTGGTTGAGCCCAAAAACAACATTAAATTAGTGAGGGGCTGATAAAATTTGAACATTTCATGCCGTTTGGTTAATTTTGTACCCTAGGGTGAAGGAAAATCCCTTCAACTGTGGCTCAGTTGTCAGTGTTACCTTGTTTCTGGCAGACTTCTGAAAGCTGGACACTTGGCTGACGGTGAGCTCTGATGCTTCAAGATCGTCCTCTTCAAATGTCAACAGAACAGGACCCTGATGGGGGAGGAAGAAGACAAGAAAACATTAAAAACACAGATTACACAACTCACGGAGCAGGAAAGCGATGCAGCTGCCAATAAATGAGCAATGATCCTGGCACACACAGTGAATATGTTTGGACTTGATCATTCTGAGGATCAGGGAATTAATGGTTTAGAGGTGCGCTGCTGAGTGTTCATTAAAGGGAAGTCAAAGAAGCGTGACACTGTTGTTGCTGTCAGAAATGTGTCAAAGGATGGAGTAAGACAGATGAGGTGGATTCGCTCCGGTCACATCCTATGACAAGGTGCGCTTCCTTTATTGGAGTCACCTGTCTGCCACGGTGTAAAGCAGAGTGGTGGCTCGTTTGGGTCATGAGACTACTTACCCCACGCTTCCTTGATTCGTCATTCAAAGCCCTGCACCAAGCTCCTCTCCACTGACTTTTCCAGCTTTTCAGTGACAGCGCCCATCCCAGCAGAGAGGCGGCTTCCTCCCTCTCCTTCGCCGCATTGTCCTCTGCTGCTGCTGCTGCTGCTCTCTGTCTGCTTCCTACGTCGCTTTGCTGGAAATACTGTACGAAATACAGTACGAGGGTGACAAGGGACGCGAAGAAAAGTGTGACCATGCATAGCCACTGCGGATCCTCCAAACCGAAATATGAACCTGAACTTTCAAAGTCGGACATTCTTTGGGGAGAGGGGGGGGAAACACAACGAATGATCACAGCTTAGCACACCTGCTCTGAGAGATTTCCTGGCAACCTCATACTCATATACGTGTTTGGCTAAGGAACGGCGAAATCAATGAAAGCAGTCTCCCAAAGCTGATAACAGCAGAGATAGCAACCCCCTAAACAAATTATGCTTTTGGTTATCCATGTTGCAGCACTCCATAGCAGCTTTTAAAAGCAACACAGAGGTACCAAACCGGTTATAAAGACATAAATCATTGTCAAATAGCTAAAGGTCTTCAAATAACCCTGCAGAAAAGCGTTCCTGCCCCTCTCCTCTTCTCTCTCATTGAGTTAGCCCAGTTAGCTAATCTTGGCTTCGGTTTCGCTTAACTAGCTCCTCTTCATTAGCTGCGCAGCCGCCAAACTTTCACCAAATACGGGGTTGTTTCCGATATCAGCGGTTAAGCTCCACCACGCGATATCCAGATATTGAATAAGAGTCCCGGGAAAACATCCTGGGAGGACAGCAGAGTGTAGTCCTTTGCCTCTCTGGACTCGGTTCTGACTGTACAAAGTTACCGACCGGGAGACGGCTATGTGGCACGGACTGTAAGTACCAGAATGCACCGCGGCGACGTTTGTTTGTTGTGTTGTTTGGCGTTCGTACTAAAAAAAAAATATTTCTCTTATTTCGTATTTCTCAACTGAGGCGGCATTGTGGTTTTAATTACATATATACCAATTATACATTAGTTTTTTAATATAAAATAAATTAAGCGACGTGAGTAGGGTGTTTTGGTTTGAAAAGCGACCGTGTTAACTGGAGACCCTCAGTCGAATACGTTGTGGTTGAAAACAAGAAGAAACACACCCGTCCCGGTGAATGCCTCTTTGTTTTGGTTGTTATTAACGTTAAAGTATCAAAAACAGACCGTTTGTGTCTTCTTTGACGACTATTTACACCCTCGGTTGTTTCAACTGCCGTCTACGACACCCCCAGACGGGCTCCAGTTAACAGGGTCACTCGTTAAACCGTAACACCGGATTTTAAAAACACGTAGGGACACTGCGTTGTGTCCTCCGCGGAGTGCCGTAGTAAGTCTTGTTGTCATCACCATCACATCTTCCTGTCCCGTTTGTAGCAAACAGCTAGCCTGGCTAGCTTTTGTAACAATGTCCCTGTGCTCACTCCGTATAAATAACACCCGTAGGTAAGCTAGACTCTTCTAAAAATACGTGTTTAGTATTTAAATATACTTTAATACACGGTGTGGGCTCGGCGCCGCCCAGCTGAGGAGGTAAACAAACGCTATCTTCGTCACCTAAACGTGATTGAGCAGATACAGCAACGTTAGCCGTCGTCACCTCACTCGAGTTGTCGCTTGTAAATGGAAATATTCGTCTTTATTTCACAATGAATTGCCGCTCGGAGGTTCTCGAAGTGACAGTGGAGGCGAGGCAGGTGGAAGAAGCTATGCTCGCTTTGCTGCACACCATTTTACTGCATCGCAGCACCGGGAAGTTTCACTACAAGAAGGAGGGCACCTACTCCATTGGCACAGTTGGCACACTTGACATCGACTGCGACTTCATCGACTTCTCCTTTGTCAGAGTGTCCTCGGAGGAGCTGGACAGAGTCATCCGGAAAGCTGTGTCTGAATTCAAGGTAATTGGTGGTTCCAGCATGTGATTGTTGACTGTCACACACACACACACACACACACACACACAGGCAAGGCCTATAATTTATCCATGTTTTGGTTACAGGATGCTTTGAGCAACTCTGGCAGTGATGGCATGGGGCAGATCTCCTTGGAGTTTTACCAGAAGAAGAAGTCCCGCTGGCCCTTCTCGGACGAGTGCATCCCGTGGGAAGTGTGGAGCATCAAGGTCAACGTTGTCAACCTCGCCAACGAGCAGGAGAGACAGATCTGCAGGGAGAAAGTGGGCGAGAAGCTCGGCGAGAAGGTGATCAATGTCGTCGAGGTCATAAACCGCCACGAGTACCTGCCAAAGATGCCCACCCAGTCTGAAGTGGACAACGTGTTTGACACCAGTCTCAAAGACGTCCAGCCGTACCTTTATAAGATCACATTCCAGATCACTGACTCTCTTGGCACCTCTGTAAGCACAACGATGAGACGGCTGATTAAAGACACCCTGGCACTGTGAGGACGCTCCAAGACAGAGAGGATAAAGATCTGGACGATATCTATAGTTATGCCTGACAACTAAAATCAAGTGTAAACACCCAATTGATCACATTTCTGATGTCTCTGTCGTGGTTCGGGTGTTGCATGTACCTTAAGATTCTTGGTTATGTAATGTCTATTTTAAAGATACGTTTGGTTTGCAAGCTTTTCAAATTGTCTTCACCTCTCACCATCTAGAAATGAAACTTTTAACACAGTAGCAAGTTAAATTCTTTAAAAAGTTGTATTGCTGATGTCAAAATCTGTAAATTATTGTAAATCTTTGATAATAAATAGCATTCATTGCAAGTGATTGTAATTATATTAAAAAGATTAGTTCCATGAACGTATCCTAGCAAATACAATCTCACAAAACTGACTCACACAACGACATAAAATCTTTAATGCAGGAACTATGACTGAGTTTGGGAACAGATTTCCTCATCTATGTGAAAACTTCCTCTCTGCGCACACATTTTCACGGAGAGCGTGACCTTACACGTGGACAGGACAGGATTTCCACTTGGTCATTTTTCCAAAAATTAAAGCAAACACCTCCTAAGTTCACTCCCGAGTTTCCAGTTAGAAAGTGTCACGTCGGCCCGCAGCTTGAAAAACATCCCTCCGGCTCAGGGTCGTCTGCCAACAGGATGACAAGCGTGTCCGTTTTCACATACTTTAGTTCCTCAGGTAGATTCATCAGCAAGCTTCTATTTGCTTCAGAAGTCACATTGATGAAACTGACAACTGCCTGTTAATTATCTGTAGTTTACGAATGTGTCAAGGGAATATGCATATTATAGTTAATAGTATTGTTATTATAGTTAAATTATAATTATAGAAAATCTAATCATTGTAGTAGGTGAGGGATTATAGATTTGGGAGTGTGTGTATCACTAAATCCAAGGCCCTGTACATTTCCTTTCATGTAAACAGTGCACATGGGCCCTGTTCTCACACCTTAAAAATCCAATTCAAGGATATTCCAGGCCCAGTTCTCTCAAATTTCAAGAATCCAACATGGGATAGTTTGAGACACAGAGCAAGGTTAATTACTGTTATGACACAGAACTAACGGACAGTGGAACATAGCTTTTATTAACTAACATTAAGTAAGTAAAATATTTAAAAAGACTTCTCTATTCTCACAGTAAGAAGGTTTGAACCTTTGCCAGGGGTCTCCCTGTGTCTGTGCGGGTCCTCTCTGGGTACCCACCTATAGTCCAAAGACATGCAGTTAATATATTTATTGGTAACTCTATATAGGTGTGAATGTGAGTGTCTGTCTCTATGTCTGTCTCCACCTCTCGCCCAGTGCCAGTTGGAATAGGATCCAGTCCCCCAGATGTATGAATTAAAGCATTTTAATGACTTGTGTCTATTTACCCTTGATTTTCTCTCCTCAAACACAAACTTTCAAGGATCTCAAGGACCTGTGGGAACCATGAGAAAGTTAAACAGCACCAATCATTTCACTGGGGGTTATAGAGAGTCATGTGAATGTATAGAAGTTAAATGTTTGCGTTAGTTTTAAATTAGCCACAGGGCTGTGTAGAGCTCAACATAAAGTCAAATAATTCAAGTAGCACAAACGGTTATATATATATATATATATATATATATATATATATATATATATACTCCATTGTTACTCTTTATTACAGAAATGAAGCACAAAAACTGTAGAAAAACCTAAACACAAAACAGCTGCAAGTCTCCAAAAAGCAACAATAATGCAACCAATGCTGATACAAATATTCATTATTGCAGTGAGAGCACAGGAATACTAAAAAGATAAAACTTTTGTTTACTAACAAAATTGGTACAAAATCGAGGATACAAACACTTCCATATACACAGTTCTAATCATCTCTGTGAAACTTTCAGAAAGCTTTTTGTCACGAGAAATTAAGAGCACTATTATCAATACAGAATTTCTCCAAAGAACTTAACAGCACAATGCAGCTCGCGTTGCTCATTTAGTGGAAAACAAATTCCCATAGCTTGTGTGGAGCACTCTTTGAATGCAACATCTCCCAAATAGTAACAATCATAATAATTTATGACAAAGTTCTAATCCATCAAGCCAAACCAGAAGTATATACTTGTACAAGAATACAATTGTGAAACAACTGGAATACAATCAAAACACAGTCTTTAATAATAAATCTTTAGGAAGCAGGAACACTCTCTCACCGCTCAAGAGGATAAAAGATTTGCTTTCTCATGCCTCCCTCTTCTTGACGTTTACCACACTGAAAAGCCTGAGTCATAAGTCATCTGAAACTCTGTTGTGCTTTATGTAAAACAATATCGACAAAACATTTTTTTTTCAAGTTGCATAAGGCCATAAAAGCATCATAAAGCTTGGTAGATTACCAAATGTGTTTAACTGCAAAGATCTATCAGTATATGAGGATTTGGATAACACTGGTGTTGCACCGTGGGTGGTGGACATTACGACAATGTCTTAACATACACAAACTGATATTAGAATTTATAATCAGGATTATTATTGGGTGGAACCATAAAATGCATTACTGTACTGCAGTGTGCTATAAATATTTCAGATTGATTTCTAGCAGGTGATTTAATAAACACTTGATGATGTGTTCTAGTATTCAGGATACTAACAAATTAACCCAGTTCACTTAAAATCTTGCACATTTTACAAGAGTTTTTTTTTAGCAACACGTAAAATCGTTATAGTCCGTACTCGTAAAATCTTATGACTGATGATTGCGCCGCCTCATTCGTTTGTATCACATGAAAATAACGCACCAGGTTAGTAATCAGGAGGAGGAAATTAGATGTACTGAATGAAGATTGTAAGCAGTTAATCAAGGCTGCAACGCCTAAAACAACAGGTATCTGAGGTGTGTTTGATGTACAGTGTCTGATATAACTTTAGAATTATACTGAGGGTCTCATTCGATCAGCACATTAAAAAAAAACCAAAAAAAAACCACAAAGGCAACCAGAAACTGAAATATGAGAGAACAGAAGAAAGCTAAGCATAAAGAAATAAAACTATTTTTCATTTTTACTTCTACAGCCCAAAACCTCCAAGCAACCATTTTGTACTATGTCCTCCTTATAACAGAATCCAACTGTTAAACAAAGTGCATATTGAATACATTGTTGAGGCCACCAATATTATCTGAAGGGTTGTCACTCACATCAAGTTATAGATCTGATACAAAAGCAAAGCACTACTCTTTAATTCGACTGCAGCATCCGGAAATTTAAAGCACTTTTTTTTTCCACACTGAGAAAACAATGTATATAGTTGTACTCCTTTTTTCACCCTAACTGTTAAAAGTCAAACGTGGAATATCTGAAGTGATGAGAGGCGTAACTGTGTACCTTGTTTTCTCGAAACACCTAGATAGATAAATACAAGTAGACAACTAAAAGAGGCCTAAAATAGATAAATGCTTATAGCTCGTTTTGAAAAGAAAAATAAACCATTTATAATCATCTCATCTCACAGAGGAATCTAGCACTTGATTGCACATTCACGTTTACACCTCTAATGAACATGGCCACTTTAATATATGACATTGGAGGCAAGCGAATAAGCTATACATTCAAAGTCTTCCTTTTGTAGGCTGAGGTGTGTTCATTCTAACATTAAGTATTGTCTCTCATGAGAAATGCACTGCTATGACCTGTGTGGTGCTTACATGTGGCTATGACTCTGCTCGTGGCTCCAGAGACTGAAGGCTGTCTTGAAGGTCCTGTGACAGAGTTTACACATGTACTGCCTCTTAAACGTCAGGGCAGAGAGAGACGGTGCATGGTAAAAGAGTGTGTCTGATTCCTGAGGACCACCTGGATTCTCCATGCTGTTGGACCTTGAGAGAGGGCTGTGGCTGCTGGATTGACGCTCAAGTTCAGGCCTCTTCGTCTTGTTTACCGACGAGCTACAGGGCTCTGGGCTGCTGGACTCCTCCGCCATTGCTGCAGCGACCGGTGCCGCCTGGGTGGATTTGAGCACAGAGGCCTGCGGGGAGGGACGTTCAGAGCTTTGAGGGGTCGTGGGAGGTGATGGAGACAGAGGCGAGGGCTGTCTGTCGATCTCTTTGGCTCCAGGTTCGCCAGCTGTCGACATGTGGGACTGGAAATGGCTCCAAAGGCGGAAGTTGGTCCTGAAGGCTTTGTTGCAGATGTGACAGATGAACGGTTTGATGTGGCATAGCAGCTCCTGGTGTCGTTCCAGGTCTTTGCGAGAGCTGAAAAGATTTCCACATTTCTCGCATGGCCACACACCGGGTTCCTCAAGCCCGGCTTTGGCACTCTCTGCGTTTTCCATCTCACTCACAGCCTCCTCTAACGGCTCCTCCTTCACTACCAGCTTGCCATGGTGGCCCATGCTCAGGTCCTCAGGCACATAGGATGAGGAGTCTTCTGAATCATACATGGGTGGACCTGAGGAGTCGCTGTAACTTATGTTCTCCCTTGAGATCCCAGTTGGTAGATGCTCATCGCTGTAATGCTCCTCTCTGAGCATTTCAGCCGCCTCGTCGTTGTTCTCTTGATGCTTCAGGTGAATCTGGTCTTTAACAGTCATCATGTTTTGGTTGTGGACCTCCACCTGGTGGCGCCATATGCTGAAGGAGGACTTGAATGTCCGCATGCATTCCAGGCACGTCAGTTTCTTGTACTTACAATGTGCCTCGTGGTCCTTCTTGACCGTTGGACTTGAGAAGCGGAGCCCGCAGTAGGGGCATACGGTTGCATGCCGGCAGCCTCTCTCGTGGTCGCCCTGTTCAAAGAGTGAAGACAGCTTCATGTTACAAAGTCTGCATGAGTAAACACCAGTGTCCGTGTCCTTCTGTTGAATGATCTCATCCTGTTCCTGGTAGAGGATGCTCTCGTTGGCTGTCTCCTGGTCAGCTTTTTCAGCAGGATGTGTCCTTAAATGCTGTCTGTACTGGGACTGGAACACAAATACTTTCCCGCAGTAAGGACATATGAAGCTGGGCCTTTGTCTCTTTTTGGTGAGCGCAGGAGACTGCAAACCCTGCTTGTTCCTCTTTAACTTCCAAAGCAAAGCTTTCTTTATTTCCCTCTCTCGAACAATATCTATCAACTTCTTTTGAAATTTCTCATCCAGCACGGAGGAGCTGGAGGACGAGGCTGGGTTTTGTACGACACCATGCTGAGTTTGGCAATGAGTCCACACTTTGAAGTTGGTATGGAAGCGCTTGTGGCAGATGTCACAAGCATACGGCTTTTCCGGGTTGTGATACATATTCACATGGCGATGCAGTCCAGCACTGGACCTAAAAACCTTTAAACAGTTCCAGCATTTGAAAATCTTGTTCTGGGGCGGCTCCCCACTGTTCTCATTAGAGTCGCTGCTGGCACTCGGAGGTACAGTTTTGGACATGTTCTCATCAAGCGAGAGGGTATGCTCTTTAAATATTTTACTCTTCTTGAATGGGTACCTCCTGTTGTCCGGCCTTTCCTTTCTTTTCCCAAAAGAATTCAAGTCTGGCCTGGAACCTTGGTCATAATTTGTCTGCAAGTCCTTAAGATTGACCGGCAACGCATCTCCAACCGTGATTCGAATAATGTCCATGGGGTCAGCGAGCGGACTGCTAGGCTCAGCTTTCACGCTGACCTCTCTTTCTACCTGAGTTTCTTCATCATACCTGCTGAGGTACTTTGACCTGAGAACCAGGGGAGATGTTCTTTTTGAATTGCCATTGTGAGCGGATGGTTCTGGTCCAGATGCCTTTGATGCCATTTTAACAACCGACTGTTCACGATTTTGCAGCTCTTTGAGCTCCAGTGTTGGTGAGAAGACTGGAACTGGGCTGTCCATGGACAATGATCTACGGAGTAGGCTTTTTATGAGCGGCCCACTCCTGTCAATGGTCTGTCTTGGCTCACTGGCCTGACCCTGAAAGGGCACTTTGGTGTGATAGTGCGGCTCCTCCTCCTCGTTCTCCTCTTTAGTGTCCACATCAGTGCCAGACTGCAGCCTGCTGTGCTGCACTTCAGCATCACTGAAAGACACAGATGACGTCAGCTGGGGCCTAACAGACGTGATGTGTGACGAATTCCCTTTTAATATGGAGGTGTAAGGATAGGTGGACTTCCTTTCATCAGCCTCGCTCTCTTCAGATGGTTTCCTGCTGATGGATTCAGAGTTTCTGGGTGATTCATAGGAGTTGTGTTCTGATGGATGCTGAGCTGACTCTGGAGTAGAGTGTGGAGATGATGGCATCTCTGATGTTTTTCTCTGGTAATTGGAGTGAGAAGGATGGGCTGTGTCATTCCGGACCCGACATACAATGACGCTCCTTGTCTGGACATCATTCTCCTCTCCTTCTGAGAATGAAAGCCTTTTTCTAGACACGCAGTAGGACGCGTGTGGTCTTGTTGACACAATGTTGGTAAGGAAAGGGATTCCAAGGCTGTAGCCCAGCTCTTGAATGGCCGCCAGGCTGCCTTTGTCAACAAAAAGTGAGGAGGAGTAGATGTAATTCAGAACTATTTCGAAGGCGTCAGGCTCGCAGAAGTCCAGGTTTACAACTTTGAGTGACTCTGCATCCATCCGTGTGAAGAGGGTCTGGAAATACTCACTGCTGGCAGCCAGAACACTCTTATGTGCCTGATACCTCTGGTCCGCCACAACCAGGACAACATCACACATCTGGCCCCGCAGGCGCTGCTCATTCAGAAGCCCTAACACTGAGAGGGCATGGGAGGGGTTGCTGTAATGCACTAGGCTCTCCATGGCTGAAAGACAAGAGGGTTACATTTTAATGCAGGAATATAAATACAAAGGGTCAGACTGCACAAAATTAGTTAGTCACAGAGAGCAGACACATGAGTATATAATAAAAATCACCACAAGATAAAAAGATTACTTTTTTTTATTTTACATGAGCAATAATTTGTCTTTTTAACTATAACTTGTATAATTTACAAGATATAAGCTGCCACCTGATGGTAAATACTAGAGGCAACTACAAATTCACTGAAATTTGGATGCATTTCTTTTTATCTGATCACTTCAATTTAGACACACTGAATAATCATTATTTTAATTATTGATTACTGATCGTTAATGATTTTCATAATTAATAATTTAGTTGTTTGGTCCATAAAATGTCAGAAAATGTTGATCACTGTTTCACCCAAAGCTCAAGGTGATGTCCTCAAATGTCCTGCTTTGTCCAGAACCCAAAAGGACAAATGATACAAGAAAAAACAGAAGCTGAAATTATAAAATTCGTTAAAAAACAAACAAAAAAAAAAAAACATTTTTTAAAAATGACGATTATTCTTTAAAAAAAGTTGCCTAATTAACTTATTTAACAACTTACTGATTACTCGACTAGTCGCTGCAGCTCTAATGTGGAAACAAATAATTGTTTAAAGGCACATGGCTTATGATTTATAAGGATTTTTCTGCTTTCTATTATTGTAAAGTAAATATTTATTTGAGTACTGGACTGTTTGCCAGACAAAAAAAAAGATTTATTTTTATTTTATTTTAGACCAAAGGATTAATTGATCAAATAAATGATTGGCAGATTAAATAAAAACTGACATAATGGCTGGCTGCAGGTTAATCTGGAGAGTTAATCTCTTTAATTCACAAAAACACTACGCACACTAACACAAAAGGCCATCCTGTACACAGCAAGTTTATGAACATTACATCATGTTAAGAAATGCAGCTCTGTGAAGTCACAATCACTGACACACACTCCTGCAGGAAGTCTCTAAAGCTCGCCTTTAAAATAAAGGCCTTTCACCACAGAATGTTTGCACTGAGGTGGGCCATTAAAGATCATCTCCACCTGAATCATAAAAACATTTTATATGGGATATGAAATGAAACATTAACCCTCAAAGAAAAAGGGCAGAGATTATATTTCATGTCACATATTTGTCTTTTCACGCTGCATACAACCTCAACCAACAAGTTAGGCCTGTATGTGGGCTGAAAGGCAAAGAAAGAAAAGTTTGCACACACGGATCGCTGCTGATCACATGATAATAACTAAAGGTAACTCACTGTTGTCATATTCAATATTATTCTCTTACATTTTTCATCTCTTAATCTTTTATTCATTGGCTTTTTTAAAAAAAAAAAATCACTTCTTTTTATCCTGTTATTCTTAGACCTACATTTTTAATGTCAGCGTTTCCTGCATGCAGCCTTCTTTTATTTCACAGCATAATCTAGACCATCAATGAGTTTTTTTTTTATTATTCTACCTGTTTCTTTATATTTTTACTTTTCTTGATCTAAACTTGTGAACTTGTGTGGCCTTCTTTTGGGTCCACTGCTCTATAAAGAACTTTGTAAATTCTGTTGCTTTTTTAAGGTGCTATATAAATAAAGTTGTTATTGTTATTATTATTATTATTATTATTATTATTATTATTATTATATGTACACATGTAAACCACCACACGTCTGGCACATAGCAATTGTGCAAAACAAAGGCATTACAGGTATATTGCACTGGCATTACCTTTTCTAAATTCAGGAACAATTGCATCATCTTTATATGTTCTACAGCATAACTTAACTGTATTTTTATATCTTAAATTTCATTTCTGTTTTTTACTTTTATATAGTTTTCTATGAGTATAAATCTTGCACAGGTTTCTCTGCACATGTTTACATTATATAGGCTCCAGCCCCACCGTGAGGATAAGTGGATACAGATAACGGATGGATGTTTAATTTCTTTGCACAGGTTTAATGTCTTTGCACATGTTTAATTTCTTTGTACAGGTTTCATCTCTCTGCACAGGTTTGATTTCTTTGCACGTGTTTAAGGTCTTTGCACATATTTAATGTCTTTGCACATGTTTAATGTCTTTGCACATGTTTAATCTCTTAGCACAGGTTTAATTTCTTTGCACAGGTTTAATTTCTTTGCACAGGTTTAATCTCTTCTCACATGTTTCTTCTCACATTTCTACCTACAACAGCACGATGCTGCTTAAGGCGTTTATTTTGAAAACCGGAAATAAGCATGTTCTTTATGTTGACGTTATTGACACTTGTTATAATAGGTTCACGAGCAGAAGCTTCATTCATTCATCAAAAAAAAAAAAAAAAACCACAACAACAACTAAGAACCGCTCTGTTGCCTCTTCGTTAAAACTTGCAGTGAACGTTAAGAGACAAACAGGAGAACATCCAGCCGTGCCGTTTGTTGTTGTCTCATGAGGAAGTCGAGCGAGCCTCTCGGCATTAGATCATCCATGAGACGTGGCTCAATTCTCTCATGACAGACAACTTCTCCAAACGAGACGCTGCTTTCAGTTCAGACATTAGTCACGCGTCTCTCTGTGTGGTTAAATGGCGAAAGAGAGACCAAGCCACCGCCGTTTCTGTTTTAACATCACAATGGTGCTATCGGAGACAGACAGAGAGAGGGAGAGGGAGGAAAAGTTGAGCGCGTTTCAATGGACTCTAGCACGGTAAACACAGTCGGTGCAGGCGGGGAAGCTGTTGGACTGCGTGTGTGTGTGTGTGTGTGTGTGTGTGTGTGTGTGTGTGTGTGTGTGTGTGTGAGTGTGTGAGGAGGGGGGGGGGGGGGGGGCGCCAACGTTTATATACTCCCATCAGTGTAAGTGATGTTTTGTGGACCCCCTCACTAAAAAACGGCTCAACCCGGCCTGACACGTTCCTGCCTGCGAAACAGGTTGTAGCTGGTCACAGCAGCACAGTCCCCCTCTGTTTTTTTTCGAGTTACGTCAGGGAGGAAAAGGGAAAAAAAAAAAAGCGTCTCCTTTAACAGCACTCTAACCAACTCTGTTCCCCCCCGCGCGCGCTTCCCGCTAACTGCCCCCCCAGCCGTTAAGTTCGGTAGTCCGTCCAACACTTACCCTGCCCCGTCGTCAAAACGGCGTTTCCTCCACACACACGCAGCCGAGCCGGGACTTTTATTCAGTGTTGTGTAGATTGCTGCGCGCTGGTCGTGATTCCATCCATCTTGAATTTGACGTCATCCCACACCAGAGATGAGGTCATCGCAAAGAACGCTCGTCACGTGCGCCGCGCTCCCATTGGCCGGTCAAGTGGCAGGGAGGCGGGACCACCGAGCAGACTTGACACTGAGGCTAATTTAAAGGGATAGGTCTTATTTTTTCATTTTAGCAGCTTCTGTTTTGTAATTATTTTTTTTTAAATTAAAGGTTGTTAATTGAAGTCACACTCCGTATTATAATTGATTGATAATGTACTTTAACACTGATATATTCTGTAGTATATAGCATATACAGTGTGTAGATCTGTATAGCTATAGTCACATGTTTTACAGTAAACTGGCCAGGGGTGGAGACTTTGAGTGTATGTGAAAAAAAACATACATTTTCACTATGAGTGGATACATTTTAATTAGCCACCTCTTGAATTTATATAAATATATATATAAACCATTTTTATTCCAGCATCTTTATTCTGTACACAAATGTTATTGTTGTTTTTAATTCACACTCCATATTGTAATTGACAATGTACATATATATTTATTGTTAAGTCACATGTTTTACAGTAAACTGGCCAGGGGTGGAATTGCATGTGAAAAAACATGCATTTTGAGAGTGCACATTTTTAATAGGCATCCTTTGAATTTAGCAAATTAAAACATTGTCTCTATACATATACAAGTAAAACAGTCACATTATTATCAATAAAATTATATACGTTGCTGTTGCTTAAATCTAATACATTCTTCCCATGTTCTGCTAAACACACCTTCTTTCACACTTACTTGAGTTGACACTGAGGCTAATTTAAAGGGATAAGTCTTTTTCAATTCCTGTTTTTTTTAAAGTAGGCTACAGTCAGTTTGTATTTCTATTTAGCTTAATGTTAAGTCACATATTTTACAGTAAACTGGCCAGGAGTGGAGACTTACCATAATATACATAATACAACCTACTAACCATATTTATTTCAGCATCCATTGATCAGCCTTCGAAATCACCAGATCTTTATTCCATCTACAAATGTTATTGTTGTTCATATATATATATATATATATATATATATATATATATATATATATATATATATATATATATATACACTTTTTATCTGTACATATTTTTCACATTTATCCTAGCTGTACGATTGTCTATATTTGTATGTAAACGTATAACTGGAGTTAAATTCCTCATGTGTGTACACATACCTGGTCAATAAAGCCAATTCTGAGATTTTAGTGATTTTAAAATCTATTTCTTGTATCCAGTACCAAAAGAGTTTGTCTCTGTTAGGTTTTAGCCCCATTGAAACTAATTATGTCTGTGACTGAATGGGAGTCACTATAGCATAGCAGTAGGTTTGTGTCATTACTGGCATCCAGTGGGGACTTGTTGCTATGCTGATTTAGCCTACGGGCCTCTTCCTGGAATACCTTGTCAGCTACAGTACCTGACAACAGCCTCCTCACTCAGGTGTGGCACCATCAAAAGCATGAAATACAGCTTAAAAACATGATTGGATTTTATTGTGTGGCGTGACTGTGTTTAAATCATAGTAACCTCAGTTGACTCATGCTTCAGCCTGCACTTCCCCACATCCATATACTCCAGCGCGTCAGCATGTAACCAATCATTATCGCTTAATGACAGAGGGAAGTTTAATCGGGCATACTTTCACACCTCATTACTATAAAAGAAACACCATTACATTAATTACTACATTTACAGGAAATGATTTAAAAGAATATAAAGAACCTGAAGAATTTTCTTTCATCAAACATGACACACATTTATTCACATTTA
This sequence comes from Protonibea diacanthus, assembly GCA_028641955.1. Classification (NCBI taxonomy): domain Eukaryota; kingdom Metazoa; phylum Chordata; class Actinopteri; family Sciaenidae; genus Protonibea; species Protonibea diacanthus. Next base: position 4,550,661 of record CM053990.1, on the reverse strand, counting down.
TCAAAGTGACGGCAGGATCTTGATAGGGCCTTTTTTTAAAAGAACATTTCCTTGATAGTCAAAGTATCCCACTGGTCCTTCATATAATGAGAATGAAGGTGTGTGGGGGAAATGGCAGGGAAGTTCTCACTCCTCCTTACTTGACACTAATGGCTGACACAGCCTGTTAATGCCAGCAGCATAGCGAGCACTGCCATGGTTACCTGTGTGGAAACGAAAGTCATCGGGGACTTCGACTCCTCCCATCGCACATCTTCTTTCTCCTCGACATCATAAACATGTTTACTGACCCTGACTCTGGCAGACAATGAGTGAAATGACAATCCAAACCAGAATGAAAGGCCCACAGCTTCCTTTATGAAAATCATGTTAACCAATTTCTCTTCGTGACATACTGAGTCACCAGCTTGTCATGCTGCCATTCCTCACGGCAATGCATGAGATTAAACTGACTGAATATTGCCATATTTTTGCAAAATATTCTTTGTACTATTAGTTTAAATACAGTACTAGTCATGGGTACTGTATGTGCACTGATATTGCCTGTATAGCCTCTTGTAATTTATATTTTCTTCTGATTATTTATTTGATTTATCTGTACGTACTTTGCCTTGTACTCCTGAATTTCCTCCCTGGGGGATAAATAAAGGATTACCTCTTAAAAAACAAATGTAATTTCACTACATTGACATCTGTAAATCCAAAATATTCACATATATCTAACATGTATAGCACCTGCTAGCTGCCATGATTGTGGTCCATTAGGGACTGATGGTGCAACGAGGGGAGGAGGAAGACAGAGAGCCACAGAGGATTTTATTCTTTGAGCACACCCTGAACAGTCAGTTATCATCATCTCAAAGAGAAACATGCACGTACAATGTGGTCGTTAAATGTGTGGTTGAGATTTTGATCTGTGAAAAATGAGTTGGATGCTCTCCATCTGGGTGGCTGCAGCCCTGCTGGCTCTCTGTAGAGGAGAAAACACTGTGCATGAAGGTAGGCCTCTACGCAGATGACGCTTTAATATGAAATCGATGTATTGCCACAACAGAATATGGCATTTATGAGGATTTGCTCTTCTTTCTGCTCTTCTCTTCTTCTTTGGTAGATGTGTATTATGTAATGCTTTGTGTCAAAATCAAGGAGCATTGTTTATGCCTGGCATCTGATGATGACGCTAGCAACAGACTAACTACCAAGGAAACTTAACCAACAGTAAACATGTATTTTATTCCAGGGAATAGCCTCTCTCCATCTGGCTATCATCTATGTATTCGCAATGAGACAAGGACTCTGAGTTTCCTGGTGGTGCATAAGGTCCCCTACACCGTGACAAAGCCTTGCGGCTGGCTTCCCTGGAAGACATGCACAGTCACACTGTACAGGATTGACTATCAGACTGAGTACAAGACAGTGATGGAGGAGGTGACCAGATGCTGCAATGGCTACGTCCAAGTCGGTTATTACTGTGCCCTGCGTGAGTGTGCTGCACATCATTTCTCCTTCTCTGGCTTAGGAAATTATAGAAGAGCACAAATTGTTCTGCTTGTTGTTGGCGTCTTGCACAAGTGTTTATAAAATTTGATGATACGGCATCACGTGCTGCAGACAGACAAGTCATCAGCATGACCTTTCAGTGTGTGGTACTGTGTGCAAGACACCAGATGGAAGCATAGAAACCGCACAGCTACAAATATCTTGCTGCTAATATATGGCCTGTAACGTGTTATTTCCTTTGAACGAAGCTGTAAACAGGAGTGGGGAGTTCACTGCCAAGCCAGGATCCTGTCCAACTGCAGATGGATTATATCCTGGATCTGGGGACTGTGAGTGGGACATGGACTGCCCAGGCTGGCAAAAATGCTGCCAGAGATCCAATCGCTCTCTCTGCTGTGATCCTGCAAGTTAGTATACATCAGTTTGTTTTTAAGCATGCAACTAGTATGGTCACATGTTTTTATAAGAACATGTGACTCACCCAAGAGCTCATAAAAAAGAACCTTTTAATTTCACTTTCTCATTGGTGTAGCCTCGGCATGGTATAATCTAGTATACAGAAGAAGGCAGTATGTGTCGTGTTCAAAGTACTCAAAACATTACATTTGAAGTGAGCCTCTAACTGTTTCTGTGCACTATAGCCACAAGTGACAATTATAGGTAATAACTCGTGATAAAAACATGATGCAACTGTAGTACAAGTACAGAAGAGTCATCCAAATTAGTGACTCTGACCAGAACACAAACAAAATCTATCTAAAGTTCACTAATATTAGCTCATATGTTAAAGCACAAGCTCCTGTTCATATTAGAACAAGTAAGGCTTTAGCTGCAAAATGCACGCAGTGTGTTGCATTCCTTTATTGCTCATGAATTAGAGTTTATATATTTAAAATGAGGATGTTTTCTTCTGAAGTTATGTGGCCTCTTAACAGCTGAAGTCTCTTTCAGAAACATATCCCAGTTATTTGGGATAATCCATCAAAAACATTTTCACTGGAACAATTTCAGCGGTAGAAATAGTCCCAGTGAAACTGTCGAGAGTAAACTTTGGCGGTTTATGAACCGAAAGTTTCTTAACGGATTTCTTCGAAATGTCATTTTCTCCCATACTTCTTTAAGGTCAAAACAATACCGCATGCTGGGGACTGCAATGAAATTATCAGAGGAAAGAGGGAGGCAATAAAAATAGTGGATCCTTTATGCATCTCAACTTTTTAAGGATATAACAAAAGATTTATCACTGTTGCTTGCTTTTTCAGATGACCTCCCACCACACTATACTTATACAGCCCCTTTAGATTCCACTGGCAGTAGGTGAGAGTTTTTTGTGATTTGGCTGAACTGACCCTGAGCTTCATTTTTCAGGATCAGCAAATTACCTCTGAGAATGGAGGGTACCAGTTTAATGTGACAGTGACAGTGAAGGCAGATTAATGGTGAGCTGATGTCCACGAACAAAGGACATCTGAACCACACAAGACCGTTACAAGCAATGGTAATACTACTAACACCAATACTGCTCCTACTACAGCCATTAAGCCCTCTGCTTTTTATATAATAAGACCATATGTGCTGCCAAGACCACTTGCCAGCTACCAATATTTGCTCTGATATGTTGGGCTTTTTTCCATAAATTTCACACCAATTATTTTTGTGTGTCTCTACCAGTGATCGGAGCCTGGAATCTGATGTCGCTTATTATCTCAGTCATGGCTCAGCACCCCCTACAGAACCGCTCAATCTCACTGCTGATTGAGGTAACTTACTGTCCACTGCAAAATGTCACATCAAAGCTGCACTTCCTCCTCAAACACATACAGGAGGTGTCATCTGTAACCGTGGAAGGTGAGGAGACTGATGTTCTGTGAAGCAGCATTCATCTCACAGTGAAGCTACTTTTCTTTTTTTTGTCTCCTTCAGAGAAACACATTCTGTAGAGTTTTTTGAGAATGATTCATGTTGCAGAGAACACAGTGTTCAGGAAAATGATTCTCAGCTGCACCACAGTTTCTTCTCCCACCACTTCTATTTGAGTGACAGTCATCTGGATGTTTCCTGCAATAGCGAGAAGAACACCAGAGCGAGTAATACCCCCCCCCCACCCCCCCCCCCCACCCCCACGACACACACATATTAATCATGTATCAGTCATACTTGTTACATTTACGGTTACGTACCCCAAAGACACTGTACCAAGCTCACGATCGCAGGCACACTCAAACACACATCAAGGTGCAGTCAAAATGTCTTTTTACAGATGATTCATTTCCTTCTCTGCACTCTGCCGTGATAATAGACCCTCTAATCCACCTCTGAATGACTTAGTCTTTAACTTAAAGATAGGCAACTAAGTTCTGACGTGCACTTTAAATTTGAAGCAACAATATTCTCCTGAAACTTTAAATTTGTGACTTTAAATAAATAACTTTAAAAATGTTATTTGCAATTGTGCAAACACGATTATAATAATTCCCGTGCAACCTCTACGTATGTCTGTGTTTCTAATTGCAGATGTAGATGAGTGTGCACAGCCTGCTCTCCGTCAGTGCTCCCTTGTTGCAGATTGCAACAACACAGTGGGCTCCTATCGTTGTGCCTGCCAACAAGGATACGTTGATGTTGACCCCAGCAACCCTGGAGCTCACTGTACAGGTTAGACTGTGTATTCCTTAGTGTGTGTGTCTGTGTTTGTGTCTGCATGTGCATGCAAATATATAGAATTTGTTATTTAGCTTTTGTTTTACCATGTGGATAAGTAAGGATGGAACAATAGAGTCAGTAGTTAAATTATAATGAATCATATGATTTATCATAGAAGTGGTTACAGAAAATGGTTTCCATAATAACACACACACACACACACACACATTTGTAATGCACTAATCCCAGAATCATCCATTATCTCCATGATAGAGACCTGATACCGTTTTAATAAATATTGGTATTATGTTAGGCTTGAAAATAAAGGTTTGAAAAAAATAGAAAAGGTTTGAAAAAATATTTCTGTTAGTCTCTCTGTGAGTAAATGATGTTTAATTGGGTTTACTTTCACATTCTTATCGATGACACATCACAGGGGAATGCCCTCAGATTCCCTCTATGTTGCTTTAAAGGTTAAAATTTATGAAACCAGTCTCAAAACACAGCCAGGAAACAATCATCAGACACTGACAGCTGTGTAAAAATTACAGGAAATGTTACAAGCGACAAGTGAATCTGTATCTGAATCAGTCTTACTTATCTTATCTGTGCTTTATAATGGAAGTAGGAAGTGCTGCTTGGTCCTTTTGACTGATTGGACAGGTGCTCGTTTGTCAGGCAGGTGAAAGTACAACAAAATACAAAATACAAGAAGTCTTTCTTTAAATGGTGCAAAGAACCATAGAAAAAACAAGGCACTCCATCTACAGGTGAGATAATAATATAGTCTATTGTTCAAGCATCGACTCTAGGTCTGATTTTCTAAACGATCAAGCAAGACTTTCTGGATTTTATTCTTCATAGAAATACTGTGTTTGGCCAAAATTCATATGCAAGCCTTGACTTTGGCAGAAACAGACCTGTAAAATGTTGGTGCACAACCAGAGGGGCAACACAGGTGCTAAGGTACTTCCTCAAGCAACTTTAAGTTGCTTGAACCAGGAAACTGTGGTTAGACTGAAAAACATTCTGTCATCATTACAGGCCTCATGTGGGGGCTGTGTGACCTTTGGTTTCTCGTATTTTTAGATGCAGAATTGCTAAAACCTCACCTCTTTTATTTTAGCATGATGTCAACCAGTGTAGACAAGTAAGCTGTGTTCTCGGCTGAGTTTTTAAGCTCATATTAGAATTATATTTACATCTTTTCTGCACATACAGGCAACAGTATCCAACTTTTAACATTAATATTTTGTATCAGACGCTTTGATTTCAACTTCTTTCTTCCCAGCTGACGTCAGTGTGTCGACCACCACAGAACCCCCTCTTACCTACCTACCCCCCATGAGCACAACCTACACTCCGACTTCCAGCACCACACAGAACCTTCAGGGCAGCAGCACCATGGGTTTATTCAGCTCCACCGGGACCAGCATGACTACAGCTCTGAGCAATACAAGCCTTGTCACTTATAATTCATCACATGTTCCCCAGTGGACAAGTTCTGCACTTTATACCAGCATGAGCTCAACTGTAGAGTCAACTCTGCCAACGACCACATGCTGTGAGAAATATTTTATTTTTTGATCTTTTATCTGCTTAAAATCCCTTTACAAGCCAAAGTAGTGCATGTTTGATATTTATCAAAAGCATTTCATTTAAAAGGTGCTGATGAGCTCTCAAGGCATTTAGTTAAATTTAGTGTAAGTCATTAATTAACATCTTTTGATTAAGTCTGTGAAGGCTCTCAGTCGTCATCTTTCTTTGAGAAGAGTTTAATCTGGGGCAACTGGATCTTTTGATTAAATTCATCCTCTGATGGAGATATCTTAAACATCTTGGGGAATATGCTTTTTTGCTTTCTTGCTGGGAGTTAAACCACTCCTTGAAATGGGACTATTAACAATCTTTTGATAGAAAACAATTCAGGATAATTCCCCATGTACATGATACTATGAACAAATGATAACCCAATTCACTGTCCCTTTCCCTCCACCACCACCACCACCTTCCAGCTCCTCCAAACATCACCACCTTAAGGTCAGCTAACGTCACTGGGACCTCCTTCTGCGTCTACTGGCTTAGCGAGATTCAGATGAACCAGACTTACCAGGTTGTTGTAAGCAAAGGGTCAGAGGTCATTTGTTCTCGGGAAATCCATCAGACCATGCTGGAAGTGACGGGCCTGCAGCCTGGGGTGCTCTACAATGTCACTGTCACACCTTGTGCCTGTGGACGCCAAGGAATTGGCCTTCAGATATCAGTCAGGACTGGTAAGAAGTGCACAGAAAGGTAGCTGATTATTCCAGCACCTTTGGCTTTTGGATGTCTTTTTTACCACAGTAGACTATGTTGTTCTATGTGAATATCAGTTTTGAAATTGTTGGATTCATTTTAACTTGATAAAATACAAGAAATATTTATTTTACCTGACTTTTCAGAGTTTTTGCACTCTAGTGGGAAAGAAAAAGCTGAATACTTCCCCTGGGAAGTGATAAAACGTCCCTTAATGTGTGAAAGATTACATTTTTAAGCAAAAGGAAATGGGCCAGTAAGGAGCTGCCATTTAATGTGTGAAAATGTGTTATTATTGTACAAAATAAGGCTTTACTTCTCGTAGATGCTCAGACTCTTGATGCCACAGCACGACTTACCAACATCGAGTTCACCGCTGATCTGCAGAACACCAGCAGCCAGATCTACAAAAACCTTACCGCAAGCATTGTAGAGGAGGTACATGTGTTTCACATACTGTAAACATATCCATTTCAATGAATTAATAAGTTTTATTGGTTCATCAGTTAATATTCTGATAATCTGTGGGGGCGGGGCAGATCTACCAGTCTCTGTCTCCAGAGATGAAGGCCTTGGTCGATTCAGGCCAGGTGAGAATTGAAATCACAGGCTTCTTCCCAGGGAGTGTGGTGGTCAACTTCACCATCATCTTTACACCCAGTGAAAGCCAAGACATCCGTAATGTGTCTACAGCTCTGCTGGACTCCCTGAAGAACAGCACCAAATACACTGTGACCAACACAAGCGTACATGGTACGTCTATTTCTATTTCTAACGATGTGTTTTATGAAACTATGGCTGGTAGGGACTAAAGTCATCGGAAGTGCTTGAAAGAATAGTCTTAAAATGTTAAAAGTAACTTTCAGCAAAGGAAATGAAAGGAGATTCCTAAAGTCTGAGATATGAAACCAACATGACTTCATCTGTGGGGTAGAATTTGAAAGATGTAGATACCAGGCACGGCAAGTATAGCAACCGATGCTATCAAGATTTTCTGCAAGAATTGTAGGATTGTTTGATTTTCTTCCACAGAACCTCCTAAAAGGCAATCTATCTTGCTTTTTGCAGATGTTGATGAATGTTCAGGCGAAAATGACTGTTCCCTTGAGGCTACATGTACAAACACCTACGCATCCTACACATGTGCTTGCCGGGATGGATTTATAGACAGCAACCCAGAAAGGCCTGGACGAGCCTGTCAAGGTACGGCATCACAGCGTGGTAGGGGGAGGATGACACTAATAGTAACACTATATTTCTCCATTTAGTAACCACAATGGTTTGTCTTCTTCAGCAAATGCTATCTTGACATCCACAACCAGTGATCCAACCAGAACCACTTCTCCTGAAATGGTTTCCACTACAGTCCCATCACCGACAACAATGTCAGCCACTTCAGTCACACAACCAACTTTCCCGGCTTTAACCACTGTACAAGCTACCACCATTCCTGTCCAAGCACCCACCACTACTGCCCCTACAACAACCACCACTACTGCCCCTACAACAACCACTACAGCCCCTACAACAACCACCACTATTGCCCCTACAACAACCACTACAGCCCCAACAATCACAACCACTGCCCCTACAACCACCACTTCCACGACAACTACTACTACTGCCCCAACCACCACCACAGCTCCTACAACCACCGCTGTCACAACAACACCCACCACTGTCCCTATATCTACCACTATCCCAACAACCACTACTACTGTCCCTGCAACCACCACTACCCCAACAACCACTACTACTGCTGCAGCAACGACCACCACTATCCCAGCAACCACTACTACCACCCCAACAACCACCACCACTACCCCAACAACCACTTCTACTGCCCCAACAACCAGCACCACTGTCCCAACAACAACCAGTACTCCTACAACCACCACTACTTCAACGACATCCATGACTTCTACCCCTACACCCGTTGTTACCAGCCCAACTACCACCAGTACAGCTACTACAACTGCAACTGCCCCAAGATCTGCCACTAAAACCTCTATGCCTCCGGGGACCATCTCACTCGAGTGCAGGGTTGCTGCAATCACAGTGACTGTTGCCAAGGATTTTCTTCAGAGCAGCAAAATCAGAGAGAGTGCCCTGTATCTGGGCTTGCCGGAATGTGGCGTCAATGGAGGCAATGCCACCCATGCCCAGCTGACCGTCGCCTGGAATGAGTGCGGCACTAGACTTGTGCAAGTGAGTTCTGAAAAGGCGTTGCATTATTTCTGTCACGATCTCTAAAGATAAAGTGCGTTAACTCTTGAAATGAAATCTGGTATTTTAGAATGACACCTACTACACAGCATCTGTAACCCTGTTCAACTCCATGGATTCGTACAACTCATCCAGTGGAACAGTGGAGGAACCCACAATACGCCTGGAGGTTCCCATCATGTGTGCCTACATGAAGAGCTTGCTTCTCTCTACTGACTTCAACTCCATGGGGTACGATTCATTCATTAGGGTTAGGGTTAGTTACTCACAATGCCAAATCAGCAGAAGCTTTTGACCTGCATTAGAGTTAGATGAGAAGATTGATGTTAACCCGTTGAATCTGTATAGCAAATACATATCTGGAGCCAGCAGATGGTTAGCTTAGCTTAGCATAAAGACTGGACCTCTAAAGCTCACTATGGCAACCAGTAGCTGACCAGTAACTTCCTGAGATCCTGCTGGTTGGCTTGCAACTGCACCCAGCCAGGTTAGATTTAGAGTTAGGGTCAACAAACAAACAAGATATACAACAATTTAGCAGTGTGTTCCTGTTGAATGTATGTCTCTCTCTCTCTATTTTTTCTCCCTCATTTCCAGGTATGACATGATAAATAACATCATCATAGGCACCGGGTCGTTCCAGGTGACAGTGCGGCTGATGAACGGGACGAACCCTCTACCCCAAAACTACAGTTTGTCATCTGATGAGGCTGTGGTGGTGGAAGTTAGCCTCAACACCTCCTCAGAACAGATTAAAGTAGTTATCAACAAATGCTGGGCCACTCCCACCCAAAACCCTGCAGAGACCACCAGCCACGTCTTCCTGGAGCACGGGTTAGCGCCTACCTACCAGTTAACTCTGTAACATGGCGTCATTTGCATGATACATTAGCATGATTTAGAGGTGTATTTTGTAACTGGAAGCACCTTTTCCAGTTATTTTCATTCATATCTTTCTTATGCACTATTGTACAATTCAGTTATACTTACTAAACTTGAACCAGCTTGTCCCCAAAGGTCTAGTTTGTTGGATTTAGTAGCCTCTAGTGGTGTAGTTGCGGATCGCAACATTCTTGAGCGAAGAGGAAGCTAACTTGTGAAACCACAAATTGTCCTATCTACAGCCAGAGTTTGTCCAGTTAACGGTTATTATTTTCAGGTAATAAATGAAAACATAGTTACACATTTTAGATTCACTCATATTCTGTAACAGAGCCCCTTAAATCTTACACAGTGGACCTTTAAGATAAGCAGCATAGGGTGGAAACTAAGATACAACTCTGCAGCATCAACGAAATCAGTTTGTCACTTCTTTGCCTCTGTCTCGGCAGCTGCTCTCTCAACACATACACCAAAGTGTTGATGAACGGGAACTCCAGCACATCTCAAGTGTCTGTGAAGCTGTTCTCCTTCATCAACCTGGACGTGCTCTATCTGCACTGCCAGGTCCAGATCTGTGCGCAGATCGGGTCAGACACCTGTGTGCCTGTGAGTACATCCTATGAAAGAAAAGATAAAAAAGTAACTGGAGAGACTGCAATCTTTCTCCTTTGTCACGTTTGAATATGTTTTATTGTAGGACTGTCTACAAAGAACAGCTCGGACTTCAAAGACAATTGGAACGGCTTTCGGTTCTTTCGGGCCTATTCTGAAGTCAGATGAAGGTGAGACAGAATAACAATATGTGTGGCTCTGTCAGAAAAGAAATGTTCTTCAGCTGCACGCCCCTGCTGAGCTTAAATCTGAGTCAAAAATGGGATTTAATTCCAGCTGAGGTAACAATGACACTTCAGCTTCTACTCCGCAAATGATGAACCGTCCAGCTTTAAAAGTGGAACAGCTATCAAAGTCTTCACTGTCCATTAAAAAATTGAGTGTCTCTTCATTTTAAAATTTTGAATAGACCATCTGTATCATCAGTCTGATGGAGAGGCACTTTTTTAAGTAGCTTAATGGAAAAAGCCTTGAACTTGGTCAAATATATTTGAGGTATCTTCAGTTGAAGTGAATTATTTATTCTTTTCTCATGAGTGGAAATGAAAAGCAGCTTTTTTTGTAAGTGTGTTTAACAAAAACGTTTCTCTCTCTCTCTTCACCGTTTCATTTTCAGATGAGTCCCTGCAGGAGGAAGATAAAACCCTTTACTTAGTCGGACTCTCCTGTCTTGGAATCGGCCTGTCGATCTTCTTCATCATCGGTTTCGTGTGTCTTTTCTACTACCAGAGGAACCGCATTGGACACTACAACTTCAGTGTCAAACCCAAGCAGGAGAACTTCACCTACCTTGTTTTTAACACTTAGTCGTGCAGCAGCACCCACAAGAATTGGAGATCAACATTATTTAGGCTGTTAAAGTGCAGCTGCCACTGAGTGGCACTGTTGCACCATTCACCATTTTAGTTCTCACCAAACATTGCAAATCTTTGCACATTAAAGAATGAAGTAGAGCTACAGATTATATTTATTTTTCTCCTGCCACCTCGACATATATTTAATATATTAAAACGAGTAGTTGCACACTGGAGTGTCAAATATAGAGTATAAATATTTCACGAATATGTAACATTAAATAATAAATAGGTACGACTTGTCACACGTTTAAAAGTTGAATGTTGTTGTCTTGAAAGTTTTGATCCTATATTTTGTCTTTAGCTGAGTCATGATAACTCTGGAGATCATAATATTTGGTACCCGGTGAGTATGGCGGATATTTCACAACATTGTTGACATCAAACATTCGTAATGTGATGAGTTTGCACTAAAGCTTGCATTGCTTTGTTGGTCATGCAGTGAAATATGCTTAAAAGACACAATTTTGCAATAATGGTTAAGCACAGTAAACACTTTATTTTCTTTTAGCTGCTATTTTTCTACAATTTGTATTTGTACTGTTTGTTACAGATCTGAAATATCCACTCTGTTTTCACATGTACAAACTCTTTGTGCTGTAAGTGGTGTGACAATAAATAAGTCCTGTGTGAATGCAAACACTTGGGGGTGCTGCTGACATATTTCTTCAGTCTATACAGACAGAAAAACAAGGCAAGATGGCTTCCAGCATGCATAGAGGTAACATGTTTACACTGTTTACAGAGGACAACAAATGATATGAGATGATACAAGAAAAAGTTGCTCTTTTAGGCACAAATTAATCAGATCAGAGCTTAGGAAGAGATCTTGAGTGAGCCTTTCTTGGTCGAGCAGAGCTGAAGAGGTGAATGTTTTCCCCACACTTCCCCATAATCCCACATTGTAGACTACGGGGTCATAAATGCGGCTCCTGGATCGACGGTGAGGGAGCTGAATACTAAACAGGAGAGGCTTTCTCTTTGAGAGGAGGGCCCCTGGAGACCTGTGGTGAAGGAGGGCTTACAACCATCTGGAGGGGCTGCAAATGCCCCGCCTCCTAATTAACCCATTCAGCCTCGCCAGTCTCAGAGTTCCTGGCAACCCGTCGCCATGGCAACAGTTCAGTGCAAGGGATGGAGGGAATGATAGATGGAGTGAGAGAGAGAGAGAGAGAGAGAGAGAGAGAGAGAGAGAGAGAGAGAGAGGGGGATTTCAGTTTAAAAGCATGAAATTGGATGAAATATGCCTTTAATGTTGATTTATTCCGTTTTTATGGTGCAAATGATGTCTTGTAGTGAGTGTTTTAGTGCTGTTTACTGTGCTGTAAATCTATTTTTGACGACCTTGGAGTGTGTTGGATTGGAAATATGCACTGTGCAGGTGTTTGATAATTTATAACCTTGACGCACACACACACACACACACATGACTAGCACCAATCCTCATTGTTAAATACACGGAACGAACAAGTGTCCAGGGAGTGATTTCTGAATTCATAAGTCAGGCTTTGGGGGATTAGAGGGGGAGGACGCGGTGCATTAGTGTTTCCACTCTCTACGTCTGTATACCGGAAAGCAGCAGAGCCACATCCCTCATAATGGCTGCAACATGATCTCCACAGTCCTTCCTCTTTCCTCCACCTCCTCTTCCATGCATCCGTCTTGCTCCGATCATCCAGGTCAGGGCAGTGGACTCTGAGACACAGTCATTCATCACACTTTACGCTCTGTGTGTATGTGTGTGTGTGTGTGCAGGATATACAGAGATCTCCAAAGGCTTTCACTCAGACAGGTCATTACTAATTAAACATCCTCATTGTGTCTTTATAGAGCAGCTCAGGTCCTTCTTACGAGCAGCTGGACAGTGTAATGGATTTCAGTCCTCACATGGGAGCGGTGTACTTGCACTTTCTTGGCTGCTTGTAAAATCTCAGTCTTCAGTTATGTGGCTTCTGCTTGTCAATCAGTTTTCTTAACGTGTTTCAGAAAGTACATAAATAAAAGTACTTTACTTGAGTATTTACATTTCACGCCACTTCATAGTTCTACTCCACTACTATTCAGAGAGAAACATACAAATATACTAGTTACTTTACCAAGATTCAAGCATCCAACAGCATTTCAATGAGTTACAATTAAGTTGCTTTGTTCTACAGGTTTCCTTATTTCTTAATCATTTTATAGGAATTTACTTTTTTAATTCAGTGCAAATTATTGGTAGATTATCATCAGTCTTTTGTGTTTAGCTAGCTGTGTTGGGTTTATAAACAGTCACTGATTTGCAGAGGAATTTCCACGGAAGCAACACCGACAATCTTAATGACTGTCTTTAAGATTAATTAAGTGAAACACTGAGTAGGCGTCCGTTTCTGGGAACCTTCAGATTAATTTACAGTCACTGACATTTCCTTGCTATGAAATTACAGGAAGATACAGAGATATAAACCAACTATAGACATCAGCAGCCATCATGTAATAATACATCATAGTGTAACACTGGGTTGATTTATCTGTATAGACTTCCTTTACTTTTATTTATGTCACATTTTTAATACAAGTATTTTTACAGTGTTGTATATCTTCTTACAAAGAATATGAAAGCTTCCTTCACCACTGCTGTATTTCCTGTTGATGCAGATCTGAAGTCTCTAACTTTCAGGTATGATCGGTGGTCTTATTGCATCTGAAAGCTGCATTAATTGTGTCACAGCAAAAATAACAGTATTAATAACACGTATTAACAGTCTAAGAACTCTCTTTGCACACACATCTTTGGATTTTAAAGAATTTGTGAGCATTCCATCGAGATGGCTCACTTGCTCATTAAAACCGACAGATTGAGTGTTACTTCTGCACCAGTGCAACTTGTGATGAGACACTGTATGCGAAGCTGCGAGCTTGACTGTGCTGTGGGATGTGAGAATAATTATATACTGTATATTGTCATTTACAGTTTGCTAAGGAGCTAACAGCATAATGAAGGGAAGCCAGTCTAATGAGGAGGAATATGAACTGTGACAAGGAAACAGGTTCCTCCTTGGCTAAACCTCAAACCAGCTGCCTAGTCTTGTTTCTTCTCTTTCCCGTATACACCGGACTGTAAGTCATACAACATGAAATATGAGGACCTGCCTTATGGAGGCACGCAGAAAGGTTGCCAAATGTTGTTTGTGCTTTAGGTAAGTAGGTAACCCATCGCTCTTTCCTTTTTGTTGCTGACTTGGACATCTGACAGCGACAGCGTGTGCAGTAACAGGTTCTGTCCTACTTTTGGTCTAGCTCCTGCTGGACAGGAACTAGGACTGCATCTGTCATATGGGTGACCAAGCAGAGACAATGAACCAGCTCTATATTTCCCGGCTTTGCTGTTTGTTGGATTAAACTTGAGAGGGCTGGGTATCGGATCTCAGTATGTTCTTTGGTACTGGCGGAAATGTAACAGAAACTGTGAGCTTTTTGACCGTTTATTTCAGGTCAACGGCCGCTTGAGCGTAGACAACATTTAAAGGTCCCCTCCAGACGTGTTTTAAAAGAGTGCTCCACTGAATTAGCATCACACTGCTGTGATGAAGGACTCGGGATGGACTGTTTAAAACAAAAACAATGAAAATCTGTGCAGCAGTAGCAGCGATAAAGTCTTTTTAGTTCTACACATGCTTTGTCCTTGTCAAAACCTGGTGTCTGTATCACCTACAATGCAACCTGGTCAGTGATTCATGTGTTATGCACAACCAGCAAATGTAGCCTCAAGCAGAGATTAGGTTTGAGCTACCAAGGTCTCATTTCTTTGTAACTTCTTAGCCCGAGTTTTTCTTTTAAGTTTCAAACTTTGCCCAATCACTTTGTTTTCTGGACCCAAAAGAGGTTTTGTATAACTTTTACCTCATATAATATACAGTAATATTCAGTGATGCTCAAACATCACTGTAAAGGAACTTTTAAAAAAAAGATTCTTTTGTTAAATAAAAAAAAGGTTTTTGTAGAAACATGTTTGAATCCTCACGTATCCTGATGGCATTGTAGTGAAAATGATGCCAAGCCCTTTAAAACTCCAAATTTAAAAGCTACATGCTGGGGCAATCATAAAAACCCCTATATGAAAGTGACCGACCATACAACAAAAACTACAATACAGTACGGCAAGTTATGCTTATTTATTTACACTAAAACCGATCAATGTACAGTACAGTTTGTTGTAATTGTTGTATAAGCACTTTATGGTGTGGTATTTCTAATAATATCGACATATAATTTGAAAATAAATTGCATGAAACCAGAAAATAAATGATGTAGCACCTTTGCAATAATGCCATGGGTCAAACAGCTGTGACCTTAAGAGCCAGAAGCTGCTTCAAACATGCATGTTTCAAATATGTGGGCTTCCTCTTGAATAGCGGGGATTGTGGGATTCACCTCTTTTCCTAATCCAACTTGGTTGCAAATACTAGATATTTACAGTACAGAGCAGCAGTCTGTGTATAACATCTGCAGCCTCTGCAGAACTAATCAGTCTGGTTCCCGTCTAGGGCAAATCGTACGACTCCGCCGCTCCTCCGAGGTTCTGGTCTCTCCAGTAGTGGCTCTCCTCCAGTAGCACCCTGGGAATGATGATGACTGGGTCGGAGAGGCTCGTCCTCAGCATCTCTAGGAGGCAGCAGATGGTTAAGATAACAGAGAAAAAGAAGAAGGAGACAGAAAGAGACACACGATGAGGCATTTCTCTCAGGCGACGACAACAAGTCTTTGGGTTGAGCTGAGCTGAGCACCCTGTGACCGCTCATTTCAAGGGAGAATATCAGGCTTACAACATCACTGCGGGGGCTTCTTTGTCTGTTTATCACAAACATTACATAAAAATGCCTCGATAGAATCAAGTGACTTACAATTTATGCAACATATAAAGCTCAACAAGACTTTAAAACAGATTGTGTCGTGGGAATACACATGTAATTGCGTTTAGATCGATACAGGCGTTTGGTTTGGATCTATACTGACCCATTCAATTAGTCACAGTGACATTACAGACTACAGGATGTCGATAGTGCAATGAGGGTCTCGGGGTGTTCTGTGAAAGAATAGCTACAAGATGCATTTAAATCAGCAGTATAAAGTTAGAGTAAAGATCATTAACATGCACTTACAATTTCCTTTGAACAGTCTCTTTCCAAAGCAGAGCCGCTTCCCTCATTCCATTCATACTTACCCCTCATCTTATATCCAAGCTAACACTCAGATAGTCTCTAGACCAGATTATTAAACACAACATCAGATTGCAGGTCCAACAGAAAACAGTGGCAGCATGCGTTCAACAGGCTCAATGAAAAAAAAAAAAAAAAACAGTGTGAAACTTTTACCCGGTGACAACGAGCTAAGATGCAGAATGCTTCAGTTTGTGATTACATGAGTGATCTCCACTTTCTCTCCCCCTCTTGGTGGATAATTCATGCTTAACCATGAGGAGTGGGTGCATTACAGCAGCTGACAGAGATTCAACGATGGTTGGAGATGACTGGACTAAACCTGAGGCCTCCTTAAGAGAAGGTACCTTAAGGAACCTTTAACATGTAGGATGTGACACCTACCACCCCCCCTACACTTAGTGTCCATATGGAAGAGAAATACAGAGGGGCTATGACCTGAGGAGTAGACCAGATATAATGTGGGTGGTTCACCAGTAAAAAACAAAACTGTGCCACTGTAAAAACAAAAGTAAATCACAAGTATGTATGAATGGGAATGAGTGGCATTTGTGGCTCGTGGTCTATTTTCTTTTCGTCGCTCTGGCGATTGATTACCTGGGATTGGGTAGTGCACAGCCCCACAGGTGTTGCTTTAGAGTCTGCACCCAGCCAATATCTCGGATTGGCTGGCAGAGTTGTATGTAGTGGTACTGTTTTAGCACAACCCTTCAAATGAATCAGAATGTCACTCATTAGCACACGACAAATTGGACACAGCATCATCTAAAATGTGACACCCTCAAATAATGTTAACCCATGACACCAGACTAAGTATGAGAAGAAGAAAAAAAACAAACAATGTGATCTCAGCAAATGCAATATCACACATTTGTGGGTGTTTTTGTCGTTGTGTTGCATCTTTGATACATTTACTAGAAGCCGACTAAGAAGCACATGACATCTTATTCTGGTATAAGTTTCTGGACATCCTTTGACATGCAATACTGCTCTATAAGTCGGAGGAGTTCTTGGAATATATTAGAGAGCGACACGATGCAAAAATAATATATTCTTCAGTTCTCATGGGAGAGGGCAACATGCAAAGGGCCTGCAGAAGGATGTCAGAGCTCATGCCAGAATGCGGCGCAGTCTCAAATAAGCACAGAAAGAAGTTGTTGTGAGAGCAAAAAAGAAAAATTCTCTTCCATGTGGATTTATTTTTCCGATGTCTGTCTCACAAAGACAAAAGACTTGGACAGGAGAAATGCTGACAGATACCTGCAACCGCTAATCTTTCACCATTCCTCTCCAAAAAAAAAAAAAAAAGAAAGAAAGAAAAAAAAAGCAAGAAGACACTGCTTTTTCTGCTTTTTTTGCATTTATTTGTCATCATTAAATGTGAGCAAGCAGATAGAAACACAAGCACGTCACAGTCATTTTATTATTATTATTTTTTTTTTGCCCAAGACATAACTCTCTTTTACCAAACTTTCTATCCTTATTTGCCTAATAATCACAACGATAGCACAGGGTGTGTGGTGTGCTAAGCACCGTTTACATTTACTGGCCCCCTACAAGCCCCCCTCCCTTGTGTGTTACATGACAAAGGGCCCCCCCGCCCCTCTACCAAAGGCTGCAAAATGCTAATGAGTCGGGCCCTCATCCCTGATGGGGCCGGTGATGGTGGCGGTGGCAGCGGCGGCGGTGGTGGTGGTGATGGTCGCCGTCTCAGACACCACATAAAATAAACAGTACAGTGAAGAGCTGAGTGGCTAATGAGAGCAGTGAGGTGTATGTAGGGGGTGGAGCAACAAAGATGGGTGGACCCGTGACAACACCGCACAGTGCTCTTCTAATCCAAAAACAAAGACTTAAAAAAAGAAGTGTCTCTCTGCCTCTCTCTCTAAATATATATACTGTATATATACTAAGACTCAGCTGGAGCTGAAGCAGCTGGATGCTTTGGATCGAGTGCAGACCCAGCTAACGTGTAGCAGATATAAGCTATACATACACAAGGGAGGGTATAATTAATTTGAACAGATAAACAGATACAGTACAACTTACTTCATGTTCCCTTTTTCTTCAACACATCTCACTGAGTCTTTACAGCTTGTTTTGGTATGCTCTGCTAGATAACTCCTTAACCGCGGCACCACCATGATGAACTTGCCAGACAAAGCAAATCAGTGTTCAATCAACAGTTTAAACATATAAAACCTCAAACCAACAAATACCTTTCAGAGTTTGGGATTCAGAAACAGAGAGTGATGAACATTGGAGTCCAAAAACAGAAGCATTTACACTTATTATAACATCGCTGTGCTCCTTATTGTGCGGTGTTAAAATAAAATATGGCATTAACAGGTGAATATTATCTAGAAAGAGACGTCTTATACCTGTAAACAAACGTCACTCGCGGCAGTGAACTGTTCACGCTTTATTCAGAATGTAAGTCCATGCAGCTCCCTCTTTAAAGGTGATGCGAAAAGTGCTGTTAAGCTGAAATACGAGCCGTCCAGTGGCAGTTTAATCACATTTGTTATGGTCACCCTTAGCAGAGTGCAT
Source organism: Protonibea diacanthus (assembly GCA_028641955.1). Classification (NCBI taxonomy): domain Eukaryota; kingdom Metazoa; phylum Chordata; class Actinopteri; family Sciaenidae; genus Protonibea; species Protonibea diacanthus. Next base: position 4,531,901 of record CM053990.1, on the reverse strand, counting down.
TAAAAAAAAAACCAAAAAACCTAAAGGTGTGTTTGACTGCATGCTACTGCGATTGCATTACCGTTGTGAAGCTTCGCAGTCGTTAATAAAGACTACGTCGGGGGTGATTACTCTGATTTATGGCTGTTGGTATTGACAGCGCTTCATGCTGCTGTGTGCACGGCAGACGACACAAACATTTTCCGGCTCCGCTGAACTCATCCCCTCTCTGATTCTGAGAAATGTTTTAAATGCCGTTACGAGTGCACGACATCTAATTGAGCCCGGAGTACTCATCTGCTATGCAAATGACTGGTGTTTAATGCATAATCAGTTTAGTGTGACCCAGATGGTTAGTTGGCAACAAATTGAGTGTTACAAAATAGAGTGAATTAAAAAGCATCGCCGTATGAGCGGGATTCACATGAACGCTGGATGGGAGAACAGGGCGTTTCTCTTTAAGGTAACAGTTACAACAGTTTAAATAACAAAATCACATTTAACAAAGTGTTGCAGTGATATAAGCCAACACAGACTTTAAGCCCTGTGACAGTAGCAAAGATGACAGAGCAGGTACAAAACAAAGTCATGGATAAGACACTCATGACGGACCAAGCGGGACATTTATCAAAGATTTTTCAGTTAATTTAGCAAGCGTAGAAACTAAATCCAAACGGCCAATTTGATCTCAAAAAAAAAAAAAAAAAAAAGAAGGGGAGAAAAAAAAAATCCTTGATAAACTCAACAAAGCAATCTGCTCAGTTGATCAAAGCCAACTCTTCAGATTTGCTTGTCAGTGGGCCCATGCAGCAAGAGCCATCCATTGGCTAGTCAGGCAGCCAGTAGCCATGGCAACCTTGGAGATGGAGGTGAGCAGAGTGGGGTGGGGGTGGTGGTGGTGGTGGTGGTGGGTAGCGGCATCAAATGGCGGCGTAAGCGGATGCTCCCGCCCACTCGTTACTATAGAGATCGAACATAGCGAGGTGAGGTGGGAGGAGCGATGACATGTCATGTCTAAACCCCCCGACATCTTATTTTATTATTGTTGTACAAACGTAGCCAAGAGGTAGTGAAAGAGGACAGGAGGAGGAGAACGGAGTGGAGAACAAAGAGGAGGAGAAGAAGAAGGAGCGAGGAGGAGGACACAGAGGGAACAGAAAGATGAGAATAAAAGATGAGAACCGTAATTAATTTTGCAGCCTCTGTGTTTGTTTCCCCCCACCAAAAAAAAAAAAAAGAAAAGAAATAAAAGGAGAAGTAGTGCTAAATGATTTTTACTCTTTTGCCTCAGCCAGTTTGTTGTTCATCTCTTTACTTTTCTCCTTGTCCCCCACCGCCGTCCGGTTCTCGGGCTGGTTCTCCGAGGTCGCCTTCTTGGAGCCCCTCAGCGCGGCGCTCTGCTTATCTTTGGCTTTCTTCACTGGCTTGCCCTGGCCTGCCGCCGTGGCTCCAGACTTTTTGGGTTTAGAGCGAGTGGCACTATACCTGTCAACCTAAGGATGCCGGACAGTGGAAATGAGATTCCTGAGCCGAGTTGTGCAAATGAGATGAGCATGGCAAGAATTTCACAGAAATACAGAACTCCTTCTTTCCCCTCCGTACGTTTATTTGAAACCGTGCTACAATGTCAGAAATGTGCGTTCTCACCTGTTTGATGGGTTCCATGTAAGGCTCGCTGTACAAGCTGCGTATCCTCCTCCTCTCCAGGGCTTTGTTGTCAGCAGACTGCAGCGGGGCTTGCCCCTTATAGGTGGCACTGTAGCTGGTCTCTAGGCTGGTCTTCTCATCTGGTGGCAGGTACTGGGACTTGGCCCGGATCATCTTTGCCGGCTTCACATCTCTGTAAGCCTTGTACTCGGTTCTGTGCAGAAAAAAATACATCATAAGAAAAGGCAGTGTGTTGTAGAGCTCTAAAAGCAATTAATAGTGATTGTTAAGAATCTATAACTAGGATACATGATTGGGAAATATGCTTATTTACTGAAATATCTATTCAATATGAAGTTACAGTCAGCAGACGGTTAGCTTAGCATAAAAACTGAAAGCAGGGAGTCAGCACGCATGACGCTGTCCAAGAAAAGAAATTCCCCTGAAGTCTCCGTTGGTTGCCTGGCACCGTCATGGTGACACAAGAATCCCAGAAGTCACTGCGCATGACCAAGACATAGTCCAGAAGACAACTCATTTTAACACTTTAACCACTGACAGTAGTGATGCCTGGTTGCTCAAAACAGCCATCTGTAACAGCCTTAATATAATCTGAACAGGTGAGTTGTATAAAAATTCACCCTCAGTACAGGAAATTAGCTATAGAGACCAAAACTGTTTTTTGTACCAGGCTGTAAACATGTTTATTTCTGCTGTGAAGTTGGAAGTTAACATGGGGACTTACGGAGACTGGCTCACTTCTGGTACCAGCCTCAAGTGGACGTTTGACGAACTGCAGCTTTTGGCACTTTCTGTCATGGAGGTTGCCGCTTGGTTTTAAGAGGTCCACGCTAGCTGTTTCCCTCTGCTTCCAGTCTTTATGCTAAGCTAACCCTTCCAGCTAACAGCTGCATATTCAGTTTCAGTTTCCACAACGCCAATAAAGATGAATCTGTTTCTTTTTTCCCAGTCACATTTATGCTGATTCATTCTACATTTTCAGTTTTCAGTCTTACATTTTATGAATACCGTCTCTGGTGTGATTATCCTTATTCAAATCAGTGACAGTCTGCATTGTCTTCGGCGTGTATGTTGCTTTTTTTTTTGTAGCATGACACCAATTTTGTAATCCCCGTCTGGAGCAAATATGTGAAGTGAAGTGGTGCAGTACTACTGTAGAGCAGAGCAATGTTAGGTGTAGGTGGGAGGAGGTCTGCACCACAGTCTGATGGTGTGATATTGTGTAGTCCTCGCGCAGCACTTCTAGAAGAAGGTCAGCAGTATGGCATTCACGCAGGGCAGGCTGGCCTGCAGCATGTTCTGTATCAGCCTACTCACATTTAGAGACCTATGGACAACTGCACCACAGAGGACAACCACAGCGGCTCGATAATAGGTGCATATTGACGCCGTTGAGTGTATCCCACTGCATCACTCTCTCTCTCTCATTTACAATTTCTATTTTTCTCTGCAGTGAACTCTTTCCCCTCGGCAGCTCATTTATTCATCTGCAGCAAGCTACCATATGCTACAGATACAGAAACATCGACAGTATTTCAGCTGTATTTTAATTGACCAATCTGCTAATCATTTTCTCAATTAACTGACTCTTGTTCGTTCCATAAAATGCATGAAAAGATTATATCAATGTGCTTGTTTCATTCAACTAATACTTGAAGACGCTGATGTTACATCTTATCTTCTACAGCAAAAAGCCACGAAACTTCACAGTGGAAAGCTGGAACCAGAAAACATCTGGCATTTTTGTGAGCGCTGTTTATATTGTTCCACTTCTCCTGCAATAGGATGCCTTGATGCTGTGGCTAAGCTCTCTAGTTGAGGTCAGTCAGATGACACCTATCAGTTGTCCCTTGTGGCGCCGGTGCAGTCACAAACACATAAACTCTCCAACCCACCAATGCAGCACAATTCAGTGAGAGCTACTCAATGAAAATTCCCCGTTCCCTGACTAAGTAAAAAAAAAAACTACATGAGGCAAAATCACTACGCGTGGATAGACAGATAGTAGACAAGGTCGGGCTGCTGTACCAGAGCCTCATTAGAACAATTTGTAAGGCCAAGTAAAATGGAAAGACATGAAATCAATAACAGGCAGCTATGGAAAACAGCCTCGGAGTCCATGTGGTCCTATTAATGGAATACATGTGGCAGGGAAAGGCGATGAATAGATTACGAAAACACAGAACAGTCTGTACATCCTGTAATACACGTGCAGAGACGGCTGGGACCATGATACCCAAAAGACAGAGATACAGCAAATATTAGCTTGGTGTTATTAAGTTTATTTGGTTTTTATTGGTCTTAGCCCCTCAAAGTTTTGGTCTTCTGATACACTCTGGTCTCAGTCTTGACTTGCCGTTTGTTTAAGTGGCCTCGCCTACAACACTCGATACAGTATTTGATGTATTAAGAGGCTAAACTTATCAGCATGACTCAGATTGGAGAGAAAAATCAAATAGTAGCCGGCAGCACAAGGAGAAATAATCTCCTCTAAATAACCACCTACAGCAGTCTGATACTATTTAATGACTTCGTTTTATATTACAAGACATTACACTGGAAGCAATCAAGCGATCAGATGTGATTTAATTTAATGCTGTATTGTCTGAGGATTAGCACTGTGAACTGAGGAAAGACCTTTCAGAGTGGCAGCTTGTATTTTAAGCTGAAAGTACAGCACTGTATGGTTATTGTATGCATGTATTATTACACTATACGGCTCATTCAGGTCTATTGGTCTATGAGAACAGCTGACATACATGTCTGCTGTTTCCACAGCGTAGCCCTGTAGGTCCGCGGTGTCACGGTACCACGTCTTTTGCCGTGACAATCCTCCCCTGGTTATGAGACGGTAGCCGAGTCGTCTGAATTTGCATCACAGTGTGAACGCTGGTTTCTGACCTTGTGTTCTTGAGGTGGGTCGTCATGGGACTGCATGTGGGAGTGAAATGATAAACAACAACAGCTTGTGCGACAAGCGAGGCGCAGGCCTGGTTTTACAGGAATTATGAGGCATGTGTTTTTCAGAGGTGTGTGATTTGTTTTGTGGTTGTTCAGTCGCACATATGTGGACGCTACAGCCATGTCAGCAGCTCTGTGAGGCTGTAATGAGGCTGCTTATTAGCTCTGAACTCAAAGTACAGCTGAAGCTGATGGGAATGGGTCCAGTTTTGCATGTATTTGGTCATAAATCAAAGTATCGGACAAATTAAGACGTTGCCCTGATGATGGTGCTAGAGGGAGTTCATTCATAAACGAGAGCCGCGCTGCTAGCACGGATAAAATATGAAGTTTATGATATGATGTAGAAGCTGCTCAAGTATTTAATCTAACCTTTGTTAACAAGACAACAGACAAATTATTCAACAGATTTTCAATTAAAAATCAAAATGCTTTAACTTTCATCATCTGTTCTTCATAATTCTATAATTAGTTGCCATTAATCTAAACTTTAATTAAACGTCAGGCGCTACAGTTCATGTATTAAACAAAACCGAGGCATAAAATGTTCGTTTATCATGCTGTGAGAGCCAAACTATGTGTGATATACAAAGGCTGGTGACAGTGACATGGAGAAATCCCTCCGGTGGTGCAGAGGAGAGGTGCAAATCACACAAGAGAGCCGTTACGTAACAGGACTGAAGTCCACTTTCAATGCTCGACTGGGCCAAGAAGCCACAATGCAAAGACAGGTTATACAACAATATCCAAGGCCAAGGGTATAAAGCACTCCCATGACACCACAGGGTGTGTGTGTGTGTGTGTGTGTGTGTGTGTGTGTGTGTGTGTGTGTGAGAAACACAGAGAAAGAGACAGATTGTGAGGGCACACAGGGTTCACAGTGTGAAACACCGGTCTGTACTGTAACATTGCTGCTATTCATGGACATATGACTGTTTAACAATAAAGCCTGTGTGTCTGTGGACAGTGTGTACTTGGTACTTGTTTATAAAATTAGTGTTTTACTGTGCAAAACTGAAAGCAGTTTACTGTACAGCACTGAAGTTGTGTATGTGTGTCTGACACTGGACACACAATCATCAAATCTCTGCATACATCCTGAGATATTATATTATTCTTTTCACCAGCTTGATACATGTTCCATGAGCACCCAATTAGACTAACAAAATAATCGTCTTTTACTATTAACAACATACAATATTTGCTACTAGCGTGTGCCGACATTTGCATGAAAAATATGAATATTCTGAAGCAAATAAAAACTTCCAGCATTCAATGGTAAAAAAGGTTTAATCTAAATTTCTCAATTCTGTAATCTATCAACCAGAAACAACCACAACTGATAACCAGCATCACTCTGATGACGGTAAAGTAGCTGAAAACGTTGGGTGAACAAAGCCTGTTGCGCTGCAGAAGAGTTGTGTGGCATGTTTGAATTTTGATGGACTTGGAAATGGTCTGCAGTTCACATGTTTGCATTAGAAAACAATCATTGAGTCCAAACCACGGAGGCAAAGCCATAATGCAGCCCAGGAAACAACCCTGAAGTGAAAGTTGTTTCTACACTTTCAGCTCATACTGTATGTTTGCATAAAATGTTTTAGTAAATTAAAGTGGTGATCATCATAGACTAGGATGAGTACTTTAACTATGTCTAAAATATCTATACTTTCTATGAGATTTCCAACAATTCACAACATCAAAAACGTTCCCAATTTAAAGTTTTTCGTCTTTTAACAACACATTTTGAATATTGCTTTATTATTTTGGAATTCAGACCTGTGAGTCACTGAGGCATTGCTATCACACTACCTGACATTTCTTGCTGTGTGACTAAAACTTCTTCAGATGGCTGACCCTGCTGACCCGCTGCAGCGGAGGGGATGTGCAGAGAAAGGCCTCATCACTACAACCGAACACTGGCACTGACAGGGGGTGGAACCACGCCAGGGTACGGCACTGCTGAGCTTCATGCAACCCTCCTCTAACGAGGTACAAGAGAGAGTCGTGAGAGAAAAAGAATAAAAATAAATGTCTGCAAATTTCTGCTCTGCGTGATCAAACTGTGTCGAGCTGCACAAGTACGATGACAGGTTATTGGCAGGCTGCAGAAAACCAGCCAGGACGGGAGTAAAAAACCTCAAATCAAATTTACGTCAGTGGAGGATTCCCATCGAGAGTGAAGATCAAACTGTGCTTTAAAACCCCAAATCAATTTTGTGAATCAACTTTTCATCACAAGCTGACAACCAACACCAACATACTGTCAGGCATCATCATGAAAACATAAAAATAAAATGTATATGTAATAGGTAATCCTTGCAGAACCATAAATTTTATTATAGTACTATACTACTATATAAATTATACTGTAAGTCACCGACATCCACTCATGGAAATCAAAATCAAATAAATCCTGAACCAATCCATAATATTAATTCATTTCACGGGGGGCTGGAGCCAATCCAAGCTTACAGTTACAGCTTGCAGAGCTGACACATCGAGACAAACTCATACTGTACGGTGACACATGGTCGATTACAGTCAAACAAGGTCAGAAATGGTCAATTGTGGTCAAACAAAGTCAAATACAGTCAATTACATGGGCAATTTGGTCAAATACAGTTAAGTACGGTCAAATAAGATCAATTATAGTCAAACACTGACAATTCCATCAATTACAGTCAAGTATAGTGAATTACTGTCAATTAAAAGCAGTTATAGTCAAACATGGTAAAATGTCGTCAATAACAGTCAAATACGGTCAAATGTAGACAAACACGATCAAACGTGGTCAAATACAGTCAATTACTGTGAATTCCGGTTAGATGCAGTCAAACAAACACGGTAAAATACTGTCAGTTATGGTCAATTACAGTCAAACACGCACATTTACTGTATGCTCACATTCAATTTAGAGTCACCAGTTAACCTGCATGTGTTTGGACTGTGAGAGAAGAAGAGAGAGAACATGCCCTACATAGATATCACCATATAAATAAGTGATAATTATAAAAAAGCTAATGTGCTGATGATAACATTTGCTAATTAACACATATAAGGGCAAAAAGCACAGCTGAGGCTGATGGGAAGATAATTAGTTGTGATCATAAACTGAAGTTATTGGACAAACATCAACGTGTGCCATCTGAAGTTGTTCTAATATGGATCTATATATGGATGCATGCAGTGTAAAACTGACTTTCTGTAAGTTGTAAATTCCTCTGCGCATGAACACAAACTTCTGTGCACCATCGCTGACGGTGTCCACAGCGATTCTGGCTCTAATTCCCCACCACTGCTGGTCTGAGATAAAGGACTGGCCCGCTTCTCTCAGAGTATGCCAGAGAATCAATCCGCCCACGCACAATACTGTAGTTTCACTTCCTAACAGTGTTTCTTGGCGTGTCAGAGCCTGGCTTCGGGTCAATACTCCCTCCCTCCACCGGGATCAGTTGGCCTCATCTCTATCTCTCTCGCAGCCTCTCTGTAGCTTCTCAGGCAGCTGCTCGTTTGGAAACAGCTACACTGTGAGCTGTAACAGTATTACAGGAGGGATGCTCATTGGGTCACAAATGGTGGCTACCATGCAGATTTTACAAGCATTCTTGGTAGACGCTTGGAGAACCACAGCCGCCAAACAAACTCTTTTAAATCTTCTAATAAAGGGATGATTTATAACTGTTAATTTGGGCCTTTCTTAGCTCGTCACAAAGTGCAGATTTTCAGTTATTAACACAGGACAGAGTCCAGTTACAACTGCAGGTTTAACTATGCTACATTATCTTACATAACTCATTCATATAAAGAGATTTCCTTGTGAATTAACTGTAATCAGATCTGTTAAAATCAGATCGGTTACATAAGACAGTTTTAACCGGCAGAGCTCTGAGTGGACGCTGGACATCAGATGAGATATTAGGATTACACTTTGGCAGCTAAATCTCACAGAAACTGAACAAAAGTGGCGTTTTTTGTTTTTTTTTTTCAGAGGAAAAATCAAAGTGCACTTTTATTACAAATGAGTTAGCTCGGGACATGTGAGATAACACCTTTTTTTTCCCTGATTTGTCCTCTGTCTCGGAGCACAATGGGGTTTTCCTGCATTCGCTGCTCGTCAGTAAGAACACGAGGCTTTGCTCGCTCTCTAAGAGGATCATTTTTAAATCCACCAGAATCCATTGGCCTCTTTACAGCGCGCTGTCTGCTACCACGAGCAGCCACAACGCTCTGTAAACATGACATGAAAGACATTTTGAATTGATCAAGCGTCCTTGTCTGGAGGAAGGAGGATTTTATGTGGCCAGGTGAGAAACACGGGAGGAGAAAGTCAAATGAAGAAAGTCCAGAGATCACTGTGATAAATGTGGAGCTGCGATGCGTGACGCAAATTAAAATTAAAAATTCATGCATCTCTCTCTTTGAACTCAATGAACCTGCATCACCTGCCCTGCAATTCAGCGATGAAACTCCGCTCTTGTTTGTCTTGTTGTTGTTTGCTTGATAATTCTTTATGCAATCTGCTCTTTTTTAACGTCTTTTATAAGACCCTACGCATCACACGACGGGACAAATAATGCTGACAAGATGAAGAATGGCCTTTGTCTTTTTACAGCAGAAAAACACCGACAAGTACTCCACCAGCTACCGTCTGACACATACTCTCATGCAAACAAACGGCATTTTAAACATAAAGCAGCGAGTCGGCAGCGAGATGAAGGTTGGATGGGACTTGTTAGGTTGAAAAATGCTGCACCAATTCAGGCATGAAAAGAAACTGTTAAAGTGGTTGGCAGAAAAAAAAAAAAACTATAGCTGCCTTTAGCATTTCCCAGGTGCACTGCAGAAAAAGAGCTTTTTTGTTCAGCAAGCTCTCTGTGGACAAATAAAAGTTTATAAGTGTTCTCATCAGAAAATAAAGCTGAGGGAAACAAGACTTCACGTTTAATTGGCCTGCTGCAAATCAGCATAATGCAACGGAGGGCTGGCTTTGAGTAGACTCTCTAATGAAAGCCGCATCCTGCTACAGGGTCTATAAATAGACTCTATATATAGACTCTGTGTGTATACACATATATATACATTTTACAGCAACTAAAGCACCAACTGAGACAGGATTTCTGAGGCCAGTGCAGATTTAAATTTAAGAATACATAAACTCAAGCTTGGGATGAATGCTGATAAACAGACAGAAGATAAAATGTGTTTTATTCTCAAGGACACACATCCACTTTGCATCTCCTGACCTTGAAACTGAAATGAAACAATCTTTTAAATTCCTGAGAATTTGGCTGAACAGCAGTCTCACTTTTAAATCTCATGTGGAGCGACGGGCACAGAAACTAAAGCTAAAACTGGATTTCTTGTTGGAATATTATCAGATTAAAGCAAGTTTTTCTCTTGAGGACAGCAAAATGATTGCGCCAGTGAACCGCCATACTTTAAAGCCTGTGCAAAGTAATAATAAATACGTGTTCTGAGTTTGTCAGTCCAAATTTGAATGATCTGATGTCCTGTTAGCGGTGTATTTTCCTCTGGACTCAGTGTGTCATCGAGCCACCCTTTCAGGAACGCCCAAAAAATCCTGGACTGCAAACTGGTGAGAAACTATTTATCCCTCAGTAATATATCAACTATTTTCCAACATATTGAAAGAAATCTCAGAATTGCCTTCACACTTCAGACTTTAAGATATTATATTAGTGGTCTACATGTCATTAATCAATGTCATGACATTCAAAGTGACGTGACAACTGCTGCAAAGACAGCCAGTTCTGGTAACAATGACACTGCTGGTAAGTGACGTCTGACGGCCGAAGCTGAGCTGACGTTAACTGCTCAGATTGACGGGACAGACTGCGTTACAGCTCTGAATCCTAGAGGCCTCACTGCAGAGCTTATAATGATGATATGATCATCTTGACAGGTTATAGTGTAAGACTCCTACAGCTGTATTCACCAGCTGTCTGTCATTTATGCTCAGTGATTACCGACCAGGCCAGTTTGAAACATACATAATTTATGTGCAAGAGTAGTTATTACTGTGCTGGTCGTTTATGAGCAGTAAAAAAACACAAAGTGGTGCTTCTTCTCCCAAAAAAAAACAAAAAAACATCTTGAACAGACACCAGCATACACTGATGGCACTGAGTACCATGCAAGGTAAAGGCAATGCAATGCAAGGCAATCTGGGGTTCAGTATCTTGCTCAAGGACACTTCGACATGCAGACTGGAGGAGCCACCGATCATCTGATTAGGGGCTCCTGAGCTACAGCAGCCTCTATCGGCCAACATATCAGCTGATTCATCAGTCTAGCTCTAACTACAAGTACACGTATGAGGCCACAGCGCTCTTTCTGCTCTTTAACATCTTTAGGTTATTAGTGTTATAGACTTAAACCAGGCTGAAGAGTCCTCATCGAGACATCAGGATCTTACTCCTGCTGTAGCAAACCACCACGGTAACTGTAATGTTGTGATGTTTGGTACGTTGGCTTGAAAACATAGTTAGGAAATGACGTTTTGGTGATTTTTCAGAATGCTTCTTGCTTATCATGTCAGGCTAACTGGAATAATTGAATATTGCCACTTAGCGTCTCTCACTGTAATCTTATTATGATGATATGATCATACTACGTTAATGCATTTTACAGCATGATGCTGCTCAAATGAACAAATCCAAGAAAGCTCTAGTTATAAACAAGCAAATAAGCAAAATAAAGTTATATATAGCTGTGATATGTATCCCAACTGAGAGGTCAGCCTATGTAATTATGCAAAAGTGACATAACGAAGGTTAAAACATACTTTAACACAGATGTCTGTTAATGCATGTGTCTGTCTATTCACTGTATTAACCTGCAGTTGACCTGCTTTGAGTCTGTGCATGCAGAGGAAGACAGACAGACAGACAGACAGAGAGAGAGAGAGAGAGAGAAGGTTGACTGGGCTTCTGCTTGTCACGGTGCAGCCATTTCATGCCATGTGGGAGGGGAAGCGCCCTGGGCTGCACCCTGCTGACTGCCTCACAACACAGGCACGACAACAAGGCACCAAACAGCTGTAACACTCACTTACTCATCTCACAAAGCGCCATTCAACCCCGACACACTCCAGAGTGCAGATTTGGTTCTTTAAGATGAGATAAAGAATAAAACATTGAATCTACTAAAAAAGCAGATACACAAACATCAAGGCTCAAGAGTGTCATGGATCTCCTATATCACCTCACACTCACACAGCCAACAGCCTTCCGAGAACATAAATACAACCAATAACATCAATGCACAGCTTCGAGAGACATGCGCACAGTCACTGTGACATTCTTGACTTAACGCTCATCCAACCGGCAGCCTCCATCATCCTCGGCAAGGTTGCACAACAGGCCAGAGATTATTCTCGTGGACGTAAACATCCAAACAGTGTTTGGCAGCAACTCCACCTTGACCTTTCAGTTTAATTTCTGTGAGGGGAAATTCGACTGCTCTATAATGTTTACACCTGCTGCATGGACCTCTGAGCTGTTTGTTTCAACAAAACAAGCCTCTATTAGTTTGTGAAACAGATGTTTGCCTGACATTAAGTGATACAGTCATGCACCCCCAATTAAGTCTTTTATTGTTCACAAAAGAAAAAAATCACATTTCTCCCATGAAAAGGTCTGTCCAGGGACCTCCAATTAATGGACTTGGAATTAAGGGACTGTGTGACAATTATTTGGGGAGAGGCTTCAGAAAAGGCGGGCTGAATGCAGCCTGTGTGCAAACAAACCACCCGTAACGGCACCCACCTGTCGTTTAAAGCCACAACGCTCTTAGTCCTGCATAACTTTAAGCCTTAATATAATTTGAATAGGTGAGTTGTATATAAATTCACCCTCAGTACAGTTGTCATGAACGGGGAAATTAGCTACAGAGACCAAAACTGTTTTTTGTACCAGGCCGTAAACATGTTTATTTCTGCTGTGAAACATGGGGGCTTACGGAGACTGGCTCACTTCTGGAGCCAGCCTCAAGTGGACGTTTGAGGAACTGCAGTTTGTTTATAAATGGAAAATGAATTGCATAAATATATTAGCTATTACTTAATTTAGTTGCAGTCAAGGAAAGGGTCCAAAGAGAATATTAATAATGCTGGAGAGGCTTTATTTAAAAAAAATAAAGTTCACCCCCCTCCCCACTGCAATAATTTCCATACAGTCCTTAAACCTTTCTTACCTGACAACAGATTAATTATATATTGTGTATTTATTCATATATAGTGTGTATATCTCTGGTTATATTGGTTTCAAGCCTCTTTTATATGCATGTATATTTATTTATATAGTCTAATACCACTTTTGACCCCCTTGACCCCTCTGGCCTCCATCTTGGTGACCTCTCTGTGTGTGAACTCACTTGTACGAGCTGCCTCCCGCGATCTCCTCCTTGATCTGCCTGTTCACAGCGTCCGCCGCCGCCCTCCCTTTGCCCTCTCCCTCCACCTTCACGACAACTTTCTTCACCCCGTCCTGTTTACTGGACTTCTTTTTCCTCTCCTGGCCCTGGATGATGTCTTTCTCCTGCACCTTGTCGGCGATAGCGCCCTTCTCCACGCCGCTGTCCGCATCTGGCGGCTGTTTCGCGTGCCTTGACCTGTCCGGTGCCCGGTCGTCAGGAGTCGGTTTGGGTATCCAGGGATGGTCGTACCTTTTCGGGATGGGCCACGGCTTGTAGTCCTTCTGGTACTGGGTCTCGCTGTTGAACGGCGTTTCGGGTCCGTGGTACTCGTTCTTGGGTTTACAGCTCGGTTCGGGTCGCACCTTCCAGTGCTTAAAGTCCTCGCGCATCACCGAGCTGCACACGCGCTCCTCGGAGACGCACCTCCGAGGCGCGCGTGTCGCCGCTGTCGTGGTGCGGGATTCTGCACGAGACGGCTGCGTTTCTATGGCGACCCGGGCCTGGGGAGGGTGGAGCGGCGGCTGCAGCTGGATGTGCTGCATCTCAGAGACGTCCGTGTACTTGGTGAACACCAAAGGCACCGCAATGTCAGCCTTGTCCAGCTGGTTCCAGAAGCGGGCCATGCAGCACGCCCTGCTGATACAGGGCCACGCCATGGTGGGCTTTATGGAGCTCCACTACAATACAGCCAGCACCGGGTCCAAGATGAAGAAAAAACCCCCCTCTCTGCACTCCTGTGTCCTGATGTGAGAGAAACAAGATGTCCGTGTGTGTCAGGCTGCACGGATGGCTCCAATACTGTTGACGTTAGATAAGGTCAAATAAACCCATCATGCTTCTAAAATTTTAGAGATTTTAACGAGTTCATTCAAGAAAAAAACAAAAACAAACAAACAACCGTCCTGACGTTTGCTCTGCTCGCCTCTGTGCCTGCTCTGCTCTGCACTGTCCCGGACGTCTTGCTACATCACTCCACGGCAGGGCACTGCAAGGAAAAACTGCCCCGCCCGCCTGCTGCTCAGCATCCCGGAGACACAAAACTGGAGCCAACGGAGGAGGAAAATAAAAGTCAAGCCTGAGAGAATGTGAAAGATTTCCGGTTTAACCTGCACACTGAAAAAAAAACACACCGACGCTCCTGTGAACTAGTATAATTTGTAAAAAGAAAAAAAAAACATACATAAAACATCAAATATTATGTTTATTATAGGCTGGCAAATCATCTCCACCTCGCATATCTGTAGCAATGAACACTCAGATAAATCTTTGGCTTTTATTTTGAAATTTTAACATCAATTTCTGGTGCAAACACGGCGAACCTGACGCATGGAGGACATGTTTTTACGCGCACTGCGTAGTGGTACAAGAGGAGGGACGTTTGGTCCAGTCTGTTTATCTCAACATTTTGACGTTTGTTAATGTTTGGTGGTTTCAAATCAGGAAATAATCTTTCCTAAACTAAATAAAAGTAAAATAAACACATCTGGGAAGATTATATAAAGTGATGGATAAAGAAATATGGTGACAGACCTACCAGATGGAATGATTAAAAGAAGAAAATATTAAGTAGGGTAACATTTCTATTCACTGTTGGACCCAACAGAACTAACAAAGGGTTATGCACATAAGGAAATATGTATAAGTACAACAGTAATCTTATTTAAATTATGTAAAATCAAACTTATCAAAGCCATAAAAGGCTCCATGATTTGCCTTTGTCACAATGATTATCCAATATTTGCAGACTGTGCCAGACAATAGTTGAATGCATGAATAATGCCAACTCATCACACTGCACCCCGAGGGCCTGTTTCACATCGGACATCTGAAAGACAAACACATGATTCAGAAAGAGGTTTTAATAATGGAGGCTGACGGCTCATATTTTTTTTTAAAAAAAAGCACTAATCCATCTTATGTTTTAAAGCACCATGTCTCATTATTACCAGTCCAATATTATATTTTGTGACTGCATTTGCTGTTTTGGCATTGTGTGCAAGTAAAACATTCACAGGCTGACTGACATAAGATCAAAGACTTAATGAGGTGATTAAGGTGGATAATCCCAGAATAAATTAATAATTTATGAAGATGTAATCAAAGGGCCGAACAAACATCAATCTTACAGAAGATAATGAGGAAAACAGATTAAAAAGATAAATATAAAGAAGCCAGAGATTATCTGTGTTAGTGATATGTGATGATTGATGATGCACAGCTCCACTGTCTCCAGTTATCTTTCCTTTGGATAACATTTTATGTGTTATATGCACACCTTTGCTGCAAACTATTACATTTCACTTAAAACAATATTCAAAGTATGTCATACAGCACTGATTAAGATGGTATGTGGTAAGAAATGTGTCGTCAAACGACCTTTATCAGTACCTGTGTCACCCTGAGATGCAGTTACATGATTGCTTAACCAGACGGGGCTGCCTTTACAACATTTTTAGGCCAAAATATCAGACAGCCAGCCAACATAGACAGCAAACTACTGACTTCATGCTGTGCAAGAAGTTCAGAAAATATTAAAATCAACATACGCAGCCCCTCTTCCACTAACTTATGCTTATTGCTCACATTTTAATGCCCTGCTACACTTTCCTGCAGGTCAAAAGTCAGATATGGCAGATACGGATTGCCAAATCAAACCCTATATTGAGTTTCTGAGATAAGACTGTCAACAGGAGGTCACGGTGGAGAGATGACAGACAGACTTTGGACCCATTTTACTCACTCTTCTTCTTCTCCACCGGCTGCAGCACATCGGTTTTGTCTCCCTTTTCTTCTTGTGGAAAACATGAAGATCGATTTTGCCCCCCTGAAAACACCGCTGCACAGGAGACTGCAGACGGCGGCGGTGCTGCAGTGGGTCTTCTCCTTCCTTGGCCTGGGTAAGAAAGCGTGTTCTTATGTGTCCCCACTGGAAACACATGGAAATGACAGTGAGTGTTGATGGGGTGGTACACTTCATGTACAGTTATTCTTTGTTTCTTTACAGTAAGTGTTCACACACATTGGCTTAGATGTTCTTGGGTGAAATGTCAGTGAATTTAAAGGTAGAGAAGAGTTGTTACAAGTGACATGAACAGCTGGATAGCCAGAAGGGGGAGCCAAGTCAAACATGAGTATAGTGTGCATTAGTTAAGCTCTGAAAGAAAAACGTTATATGAATGGTTGATGACATTAAATCAAACCCGACAGCTCTGCCATGCTCCAAACTGGATGTATTACTACGTGCACATTGTTAGATGACTTTTTCATGTTGCTGTTCTATTTTTCAGTGAGTTCTTGTGAGTTGTTGTTTGTACGAGCACCACTTGAAACTTTTGAATGTCTCCTTATTCGACCTCGGTGCTTGCTTACGAGCTGCTTTTCACACATTCTCAGTCTCAGCAAGTGTTCAGGTGTTACAGCTAAGCTCGAGGTGTTAGGGGGCGGGTGTGTGTGTGTCCTGTGTAGTCAGCTTATCGTAGTTGGTAGTTCATTGATGATTGTGACTATAAATATCAGCCTCACACCAATTTGTCTTCATGCTTTTTAACAGTTTAACCAAAGTGTCCTGACTAGGGCTGCACGATATGGTAAAAAATAAACAAACTGTGATTCTTTTGACAGATATTAGGATTATAATAGGATTCACAGTAAGTGTGAATGATGAAAAAACAATTAAAATCATGATGATGTGACGTTTGTTGTGATCCGTAGCAAACAAACGTGTCTTCTTACAACTTGAGAACAAGATTTGTGGGCAGTGGTATCTCTGCAGCGCTGCAGTACTTTATAATGTTGCTTTGTTGCATCTTTTGTGATTTGGCTGTAATATTTCTAATTAATTGTGCAGGCCTAGTCCTAGCCAAGACAGGCAGCAATAATGATGCGTTAAAGACTGTCAATACACAACTGGTAGCACAAAATATGCTAAAAAATTGGATAAAAGAATGGAATGCAGTTGTAAAATCATGTGTAACAACCTAAAATAACTTAAACAGCACCTGAAACAAAGCGAAATCAAAAATATAATCACATCACAGGTTATAAAATACCCCAAAACATCAGCAGCCAGAAGAGAGAACATCCACAGCAGAGGGCAGAGTACACATAAAAACCCGTTGGCCATCGTAGTGAAATATTAAATTGTACTGACATCAAACAAGCTCATTCTCCCACAGCATCGCTCTGCTATCACTAACCACCAAAACCACTTATGATGTCAAGTCCAGGATGCCACTGATGCAGAGCAGACATCCTCCATTCATAAACTGGCTAAACACACACATGATTTCCTCGTAACCATTCATATAACATGTAATGCGTTTGTTATGGATGGTTATGTAACGCGCTTATTTACAGTATGTGCCCGCTGCCCTAAAGCTGCTGCTCACCATGTGATTTCTCTTCTCTCCTCAGCACCCACCTGCATCGTCCTGTTCTTTTATCTGCTCTTCACACGCTTCTGGCTGATCAGTGTGCTGTACGCTGTCTGGTGGTTCTTTGACTATGACACTCCTTCCCGCGGAGGCCGCAGGGTGCCTTTCTTGTGTGGCCTCAAAATTTGGGATTACATGCGGGATTACTTCCCCATCAAGGTGAGAGCTTTTAGATGGCCTGTACCTGTACCTGTCACAGCCAGGTGAGGTGTGCAGGTCAGAGCACAGGACATCAAAACATCTCACTCTGCATGTTCCTTATATCTAATCTTTGATCTCCAGCTACATACATCTTATCTCTGTCCTTGGCAGCAGAAATTCCACTGATGGATGGACTTCCCTATGTACCATATGGTCATGTACTTCATATATACACACAGGCTCCCCAGATCCTACAGTAAACCTTGTTGTTGTCTGATTAAACACAGTACTGCAGACGACACAAGCATTGCTGAAATTCACTGTCAATACTCGACTTATGGACTCCAAAATACTATACTAACACTCCCGTATCAGTCAGTTAAATATGAAGCTGAGACAGTTGGCTTAGCTTAGCATAAAGCTAGCCTGGTTTAGTTACAGTTGTTGCGTTTTTACGAGGGGTTATGGGCTGGACTGTGTCTTGGCTCGGAGCAGTAACTTCCTACAGTTGCAACATCAGGGTCACGACAAGGTAACAGTGGCGCGTAAAAACCACAACTCAAATATAACGTGTTCATTTGCACACTTCAGAGGTGCAGGTGGGAAGATTTTGTTACTTTTAGACAGAGCCTGGTGAGCTGTTTCCTCCTGCTTCCAGTCTTATAATTCTACATCCACCTCCTTGAAGATTCATCTCGATCTCATCTAACGCTCTGCAAGAAAGGGCATTCCCCAAAATGTCAAACTCTTCTTTAATCTCCTCACAGATCATTGCCCTTGCAGTGATTCTTCACAGACCACCAGATGCTACTGCTAACCAGAGATATTTCACACAATCTGTCCATTCAGTACGAGCTTCTCTCTTGCAGCTCACAGCGTCCCTCTTGTGGTCATGCCTGAATAGTGCATACATGACCTGAGGTCAGTTTGATTACACACTTTGATCAGGAAAGTCGTAACATTTTATATCAAAGTCAACAGTAGTGTTTGATGTTGCCATTTTGAAAAATAGGCGAGAACCTCCAA
This sequence comes from Protonibea diacanthus, assembly GCA_028641955.1. Lineage (NCBI taxonomy): Eukaryota > Metazoa > Chordata > Actinopteri > Sciaenidae > Protonibea > Protonibea diacanthus. The sequence goes on along the minus strand of CM053990.1, from coordinate 4,513,254 downwards.
AGAGTTCCCAGTGAACAGAACCCCTGTTGACAACATCCACCACATTATATGGACATACATCTTGCCCCCGAGCAAGACTCACACTTTGGACTGTGCTGATAAAACCGAGTGCAACAACAACAGGTTCAACAGCATTTTAAAAATAGATCTGCATGTATTACTTTAAAGATTGCTGCACATATATTACAGATCTATTTTATGATGATGGTGTATATATAAATGCTTGTCACGCACACAAGCTCCCTTTTTAATAGAAATAGAAGCAACATTCTGCATGCCTGGGAGCAGAAAACTGAGTTTAAAATATGTTTTTAAATAGAAAATGAGTTGTTTCTCTGAGTATTAAATGAGGCGTGTCTCTATTAAAGTCATTATAGCCATAAATAAAAACATAGTAGTCCATATTGGCCTGTTAAATTGAGCTATATGAAGTAATCTGAGTATCTATATGCATTTTATATTTTATTTTGAGATTGGAAAACACCATTTTGAGATATAGAAATGTTATTGAATATTAAAATGCAGAAATATGATTCTGACTGCTGCTACTATCATCATCATCATACTTTATGTACATTTAAACAATAGCTTTATAGCCAGCTCTAACAAATGCTTAGAAAAAAAGAGAAATATATGAGGTATAAAACCAAAAAATGGTCCATAATAATTCAATGTATGCTGCAGGCTGTAATCTGAAGTGTTACCAAGTGTCCCAAGACCAAGTGCGATAAGGCAGTTACAGCAGTGAGCACCATAAAAACAGAACCATATAAAAATAAAAGCCAGGAGAAGACCGGTACAGAAGCAATAAGACTACAATAACAGTGACAAGTGAACAAACTGAATAACAATCAGACTGTTTTAAATAACAATAAAACAATAAAATGTATTAAAGCTACTCAAGAGTCAATTTCAAGTCATTTCCAAGAATAAAAACCTCTAAACTTCCCTGGATTTTCTCTGATCACACATTCACAGTGAATCATTTTCAGTATCATCTGACTGAATGCCACGTTAAGACTGAAACAAAGAGTCAGTTTAGGGCTAAAGAGGAGCAGTGTCCTCCAAAGAGCCTAATTAGTTTCAATGGTGTGTCTTTTTCCCACCGTCTCTAATCACGGCATCATCAGCTCAGACTAAAAACTCAGCAGCTGATGTGTGTGTGTGTGCTCATGACACACTTCGACTGGACGATGATGATGCAACGTCAAACTAAACTAAACTAGACTCTGCCAAGGCCGCACAATCCTCTACAAGTTCTGACACTTTGTGGAACAAATAAATCCGTTCAGTTTAAGATTTACACAAGAAAGAAATACACAAAATGTCAAGTGAGTCACGCTCATGACCGCTTTGTCATCGTCACCTACTAAAGCTACTGAATTAGCGTTAAGAGATTGGAAACAGCTAGTCTGGCTCCAGCCTGGCCAAGCAATAGTTCAGCACATAACCCACCGTAAACTGTGTAACTGTTCGACCAACTGCAATGCCCAGAGGCAGTTTTTGGTGTTGTGGGAGCCACAGCTATCCAGACTGGTAGTATACAATGTGAACACAGAAAAGATGAGCTCTGGAGTTTTTCTTAGATGAAAAATAAAAAGGATAAGCAAAAAAAAGAGGCACAGGTACAGGTCGTTAACCACAAGGGATCTAAAAAATAAAAAATCTATATATCGATGGTCTACATAGTTATAACAATCTGATTTTCCCAGTGTTCACCCCCATCTCTTTTTGAATTTGAAAAGTGAAAGTCATTTTCTCCATGATAATCTCTGAATAAAGCTGGTTACACTAATATGAACAGTACGAGGGTTTATCTGTAACTGTTTTTTTTATTGCAGCCAAAATGATTTTCAGGTATGAGTCACTCCTACTGAGATCCTCAGGAATATATCCCAGGTACATCAAGGTAAAAGAGAAGTCACATCTTAGGTTCAGGATCTCTGAGATCAAAAGGCTTGCTTCTTTCCAGAAAGGTTTAATATTGTATGAGGACACGTCCAGAAAATGTGAGCAAATGTTGGCGGAGACTGGTCCACACTCCCTCCAGCAGGAGCACCAAGCTCCAGTCAGTTTGAATTTATGAGATAACTTTTGTTATGATTTGGCGTTATATACTTTTATTACAACTTCAGAAGTGGTCATTTTTAAAAATGTTTGGGCAGAGCCAGGAAAGCGCTTTACCCCTCCTACAGTCTACACTGGAAACTGACGCTATATATTGAAGAAACTGCAGCGGTTCATGAAAAAAAAAAAAAAACTTTCTTAAAAATTCCTTGAATCACACCAAAATAACTCAACTTTATTGACTAAACCTAAAAAAACTGGCAAGGACAGAAGCAGTAGAGATAATTGGGTGGTCATGACCTTGCAGGAGGACTATAGGAGGAGGTCCCCACTGGATATTTTGTTTATAAACAGTCCTCATTAGAGGAACTGGAGCCAATCATTAACTGTGAACTAAGGGGCACCGACAGCAGGTACCCACAGTGCAAACAGAGTGCACACAAAATAACATACCACCTTTGTGAAGGTCAGGGAGGCTCCTCTAGAATAAACCAGTTCAGACTGATTTTTAAACAGGAAATCAGCAACAAGGGAATATTTAACTGAAGCTCTAAGAAGGCTGCTGCATCAGTGTTGGGAGAATTTAGTCACAAAATAGTCAAAGTCAGAGCAAAAATAGAATCAAAGTGGATGAAATCCCCCTTTTGAAGCTGCCTGAGAAGATAGCATGGCTAATGGGGGCGTGAATGTTGCCCTCAGAGCAGCGAGGCCTTGAGATACTAATCTCACACAGCGATACAAACAGTGAAGGGAGCAGATTTGGTCCACAATACTCAGCTATACGCTGCAAAACAAACTACAGCACATGGCAAGCGACTCTTTACTCTTGACAATGAACTTTAGTGCCTCTCGCTATCTCCTCCGCTCCGGCGGGTAGAGGCACGCAAACAACGCTCCACGGGTGAGATACGTTATCTAAATCCATAACAATTATTTCTGAGGATACAGAGAAATATAACATTTTTCAAGGAATTGAACACATGTCAAATAGTTTGTCTAACACTAGAATCGCTCCACCTGGCAATGAGAAGAATAATCCGTGTTAAGTGCAAACATTAAAGCATCTCTTTGGAGCTGCTGCCCAGTGACAAACAAATGGAGTATGAGTGAGTCAACACCGGTCCTCAAACTGAGCAGAATACTACTTGAAGATGCGAACACTGATTCAACCAGAGTTTATCTTGAATTTTAGATATATTTATCACCTCTGTAAGTGATCTAAGGACTCTCCAAGCAATCAATACCTGCTCAATTAAAATACTACAAACTAATATGTAAAGTTCTTGATTTTAGACATTAAAATCTGTTTCCAGGTGTCAGGGAGTGCTGCGGCATCTGTGATTACCGTTGAACAAAGCCTGTCTCTAGAGGGCGCTGTGTGAAATCTGATAAATGTCCTCAAGTGATGTCACTCGAGTCAGTGTTCGCCAGACCTCTCTGTAGCTCGTCCTTCATCTCAACTTGAGGTTGGAGGTTCAAGGCTACAGGTAGGTACCAGGTTTGGTTTTGACAAGAAGATTAACTTCATTGATCCCCCAGTGGAACATTTATAGTCTCAAAATACAACCACTCAGCGCTTATAGACATGCAAATGTGGAGAGATTGTGAAGTGATGGGCAGCCATGTACAGTAACAGCCCCTTCGGTAGCTTACTCAAGGGCACAGGAGGTGAACTGGCAGTTCTCCAGCTACCAGTTCTTGCTCCATACTGTGGCCTGTGCTGACCTTCAACCAGCCACGCTCCAGCTCCCGAGCCAAGTCCTGTGGACTGAACTACTGCCACCCCGAAGGAGAAAAACTGACCATGTTGAGTTCAAAAATATTGATTGAGATGCTAAATTAATTAATATGGCAACAAACATGTTTTTTTAATGTAAAATCTTATTATGAAAAGTAACTATATGTGTCAAATAAATACAGTGCAGTACAAAGTACATTTCATGATGATATAAGAAGCAGTATGAGTGAAAAATATTCAAGTACTAAGTCGAGTTACTTTCCCGATTAGAGGTATTGTAGAGTCATGAGGGGAAGCGTATCTTACAGTAGGCTGGCTGGCTCCAAACGGTTTTGGACAGTTTGCAGAGGCCACAGAGAGGAGGGATGATAGAGGGTTCAGAGGGTCAAACACAGTGTTGAAACTGGAATATCGAGGCACATGTTTGGGCTTGCAGCCAGCTGGGCCATTGTAATATCTCACTGTCCTGTTAGGGAGAATCAGATGATCCTGAAATAAAATATTCTGCATGATTAACCAACATGATTCAAACACAGAAATGTGCAGACGTTCATGATTTGCACATCGTTCTTGTCTTTTCTTTCTCCTAGCTGGTGAAGACAGCTGACCTGGATCCCAGGCACAACTATGTCATGGGTTTCCATCCCCACGGCGTGCTGGTGGCAGGAGCCTTTACTAACTTCTGCACCTATTCTACGGGCTTCAAACAGCTTTTTCCTGGCCTCACCACCAACCTGCTCATGTTGCCCCTTTGGTTCAGAGCCCCATTCTTCAGAGACTATATCATGTGTGCAGGTTTGGGCCAGAGACATTTGAATCAAACTCGATCAGCCCCAAATATACTATAATTTAAGGTATTATTTGATTATTTTATTTTGATCACTTCTTATTTTCTGTTGCACTCCAGGTCTGATTCCTTCGGATAAAGAGAGCGCCAGCTATCAGCTCCGAAAAAGAGGCGGCGGTAACGCTGTTGTGATAGCAGTCGGTGGAGCTCCAGAGGCCCTTGATGCCCACCCAGGGAGCTACAATGTACTCTTGGCCCATAAGAAAGGCTTCATCAAAATGGCAATGGAGCACGGGTAAGAGCGAGAGAGGGAGAGCCCTGCAGCAGAAGGTTTTCTTTTAATTCAGCTAATTTGCTGAGGTCTTGCGGTCTTTTGAAACAGAGGCTCATTCAAGTGCCTAACATGGAGTTTTCTGGGAAAGCACGTTGGCCGTTCGTTACGAGATCAATTTAGAAATGGTGCAAACATATTAACAAATAGTTAAACACCTTTTTCATCTTTTCGTAGTGCTCACCTGGTGCCAGTCTTCTCCTTCGGAGAGAATGAAGTGTACGATCAAGTGGGAAACCAGAGAGGAACCTGGCTTCGATCTACACAGGAACGCCTGCAAAGCATCATGGGTATCTCCCTGCCTCTCTTCCACGCTCGTGGCATCTTCCAGTACTCCTTTGGTCTCATGCCTTACAGAAAACCCATCAGTACAGTAGGTGAGTAGACAGCTTTGTCCATCTGTGAGGGTACAGTATGCAGTTAACTTGACTCTGGACTGAATTAGTCTTTTGATTCTGTGCAATTGTGCCGATTATCACCTGCAGTATATATGAAATAAAAGATCTATGCTCATGTATTTCCCAACCAGCTGCTATTTTATGGCAGAAGCATCTAATCTCACCCAGTTGGCAAAGAGAACCTGAACACGAGCAATATCAAGTCAAACAAAGCCAGAGATGTTGCCCACTCTGATGCAACCACTCTTAGCAACAGTGGCAGACACGCACCTCAGCCTAGTCTAGAACTGGTTGGCACGCAGCCCTGACATCATCATGTTTTAGATAAATAGATGTCCATAAACATCAAACAGTTCATATTGCATCAAAATATACACCAGCTCTGAGCGTGTTGTCCTTCACCTTGTCTCTGCAGTTGGCCGGCCAATCCGGGTGGAGAGGAAAGAGAAGCCAACGGCCGAAGAACTTGATGCACTGCACCAGCTGTACATGGATGAGCTCAGCAATCTGTTTGATGAGCACAAAGGCAACTATGGAATAGACAAGGACACACACCTGAATTTTGTCTAAACTGGACTGATGATGGATTTGAATGACTATTTATTTGTAAAGCTCACATAATTGTACTTTTTGATTGAGCCTGACTTTCCTCCCGATCCATAAATAAACTGTTATTGATCCTGAAATGAGACACACAGTCATTTGACATCTGTTTATAAAAGGTAGGATTCAACCAGGATGGAAATCCACATATCCACTTACTTGTCACTGTTCAGAGGGAACACTGATGATGACACAAGTCAAGTTTTCCTCACTTAATCTGCCAGTTGTGGCATCTGTCTGGAGTTTGTGCAAGACCTGACGCTTCACTCTCCCTCTTAAACAGAGTCATAAGTCGAATTTAGATTACAACATCTTTTGGAGACGCTGTCATAAAACATCAGTATATTCAGGGTTCAGTGTCTTTGTGACAAACAGAGAAAATAAAGATCTTACATACGCCACTCAACCGAACTTTCTTTCTTTTGCTTCAATGCTTTTTGCTTCAGTGCAATAGTTCCAGTTTTTATCTCAGAACCAACCATGATGATTTAGCTTTTGTATTAGCTTTTTTTAATATTACTTTTAAGTTGTCTGTTTATAGAGATTAGCCAAAATCTGTCCTTTTCGTCATTCTTGAGTATCAAGTTTCTAATGAAACTGCAGAGGATGTCTTAGCTCGGATATCTGATTTCCACATATCCGCTAGCTACACTAGAAGCCCAGAAACATTAGCTGTTGCCGCCTAGAGGCTATATTGTGGTCAGACAGTATCTGATAGATTCCCAGATCATCTCCAGCCTCTAGCTTGTAAACTATAGATATGACAATGAGCATCATCTTCGTTTCAGCTGTTCAGTAATTTTCCAAAATGTTGAACTATACCTGATGTTTAAATTCCCCAAATGAATGACTAAGATGTGACTCCCATCAAACCTGATATGAAATACGTCTCTTGGACATGAACTCACTCAGGTTTAATGGTGGTTTTGATCGCACTGCGTGTTGATTAAACACACTCAGTGGTTACGTGTCAAGATTACATTTATTGATTTATTAGTTCTAAATTCCAGATTAAAGGTTGGGTGTCTGGTTTTCGATCAGGTTCCCACATGATAAGACTGTCTGTGAACTTTGGCAGACACTTTTTTTTACATAAGATGGCAGGCTTCTGATATTTCCTAATTATCAGGGCATTGGACAATGCCCTGATAATTTCAACACAATCTGGACAAGACATGTGTGTATTGGGCTGATGAAAATGCTGACTAAATGAAAAACTTACAGCAGAAATATGATGCAAAAGAGAGAAATGATTAGGAAAATATTATATTTAAAAAGCGTGACAGACAGTGAATGTGAATCTCCACGCAGATGACCTTTAAGCATCACAAACCAGCTGAAACCAGTCACCTGTGGACCAGTGATGTATGCGAACAACAGCAAAGACGTTCATGGAGTAAACATGCATGGTCACAAATTACTCACAACTCACATTTCATGCCCCACAGAGCCGAAATCCTGTCGTCATGTCTTAGAGACGGCTGATTATTGTCACGTTGGAGTCTCCTGCATGGATAAAGCTGCTCACAGCTGATAATTGTTTGGTCTCGGATTCCTCTCGGTTGTGTGCGTCAGTGAGGTCAAGGTAAACACATTATTGATGTATTTCTGAAGACGGTGGTCAAAGTACAAAAGAATCAAGGTCCTGTGTTCATTGAATCTTTTGGGTCATATCTTATCTTGGCAAGAAAACAAACCAAGTCATTTCAAATACATGTGACAACAGTTTATTTGAATGAATCACAGAGTTTAAACAAACAAAAAGTGTATTTCAGATAGAGCATTAAGCATATGACTTCTTGTTGAATCCCTGTGGTGAAACAAACACAGAAAGGAAGCTTGTATGATAACAAGTCATATCTGTAGATTTGTTATCTACTGTACAGATACAGTAGGTTGTACACAACATGAATTATATAAGATGGAACAAACGTGTAAATAACTTAGATTACCTGAGGTATTGCGTTAAAGTTCGCGATGCATGAAGCGTACAGTGGGTGTTCCACAAGGTTCAATACCGGGTCCTCTATTATTTAGCCTAGATATTAATGATCTGCTTCAGCATTGTCATGATATAGAACTGCAAATGTCTGCAGATGACACTCACAAAACAGCTGGTTAGTGGCTGCCAAGCTGAGGATCACACACTGGCTTGATCAATAATGTCCCAGTCTAAATGTTACAGTACATTTTTCCAAAAATGGTACAACCTCCTGACGCTGACATTCTCATTAAATGTGAAAGGAGAGACACATTGACTGATTTTAAATATCTTAGTGGCTCAAAATAGATTCACAGATCAGGTCAGACAGATTTTAAACTGTCCACCTCCAGCATGTCCTCTGCTGGCTACTCTGTCTCTGGCAGAAGCCACAGAGACCAGGACTTAACTGTACACTTGAACAGATGGCAGCTTCTGTAGACTTAGCGATGCACCCCATGCACAGCCGCCCACACCATGAAGTCATGAGGGCATGAGTTTGGTACCTGTGCAACAAATGCAGCTTCTCTCCAATGTTAAACAAGGGAAATGCAAGAATGCATTGCATCCATTCTAAGAGAAGCTTCTTTTTGTATCAGTCACATTGTCTTAATCTACAGTATAGCAGCCACCCACAATACAGAAGAAAATGTTGGTGCTGAACATGTGAGACGAAGCATAATGAGACCATCAGGTGGGCAGCTGTGATTTCTATTGTGTAAGGCTACAAATACTTCCTTCTGTTTGTGCTGTAAAAGTTCAGATATCACAGGATATTCGCTACAGGAACTGTCAGGAAAGTTCAGTTACTTTTCTAGAAGAAAAAAAGTGACACCAGTACAATTAAAGCAAGTAAGAGAAATCAATATAAGCTCAGTATTATTCCTCAGTTTGTGTTTTTATTTGTAAATGTGTTGGGGCTGCTGTGAAGCACTTTGTTTTACATTTTGTTTGTATGAAAAATGCAGCACAAATAAAGTCTATTTGATCGATTGATTGATATTATACAAAATAAAAATAACTAAATGTACTTTGTAAAGTTGACCAACCATCATATTACATCTTAGACCACCTTCAGAGATCTGATTGTAAAAATATTTTTCAAACCCAGTTTCTGTCTTCCAAACCAAAGACTTGGGGTCACACACACCTGTAAACAGGTGAGGCAGAGTTAGTGCTCAATGCATGTTTTTCTCAGTTGACCCACAGCTGACTCACGTGACTTTCCCCATAAATACCCAGAGAGAGGCGCAGCGGCAGCGCTCACACTGACTCCCGGTCTCCCACCTGCAGACCTCCGCGTCGCTGAACAGCGAGGACGCCTCTCTTCCAAACTAAACCCTTTTCTGTCTCCGTGTTTGTGGCTCCTCCCCGCACTGATTAAATGCCCGCTCGGCTTGTGAGCCTGCTGCAGTTGAAGGCAGTGTTGACAGAGGAGCTGTAGGGCCCGGGACTTCAATCATCCTGACAGCAGGCAGGCAAACATCTGAGTTTTCACCATCGGGCACCCTCATCATCCAAGAAGCACCGATCATGAAGACCATTCTCGCTGCATACTCGGGCGTCCTTAAAGGTAAGACGCTGGTATTTTTTAAATGATGTTTTTTGGCTTGAGGAGGTTAACAGGAGCGACAGCAAGCAGACAAACTAACAGAGGTGGACAAACAAATCTGGAAGAGGTCAGAGACACATGACAGCCACACAGCACAGCCGATTTCCATGTTTTTTTCTGTGTAAAGTAACGTGTGTTGTGCATAAACAAAACTTTCATTTAAAAGTATCATAATTATCATTATAACAGGCGTCAGTTTAGAGGAATGCAGCAGAAAAGCTTCAGAAAAACCTTATTTTAAAATCTTATTTTCTAAAATCTAAAAAATCTTTAAGTCATATGGTTCCTGTCGTTTTAAACACACTGCATGTTCTGCTGCAGATGATACTAAAGGAGATACTTTACAACAAAACCAGGGAGTTTCTTGTGCTTGTTACTTGTGCTCTGTGGCTGTTTATCAATTTTAACAAGTTGGTCAATTTGATCAATATAGCCTAATATCACAAATCACAATTTACCTCAGTGTTCTTTACACCACACAATGTCCTGAATCAATTCAGATATGGAAAAACTCAAAAAGTAAATAATTAAATTTAAAAGAATGTGGTGACAAATGGAGGAAATCTTAAGATGAGCATCAGAGAGGGATCCTGCGCGGACACCAAACATCGGACAAACTAATTCTGATGACAAAATTACATGTAAACTATCGCTGTACAGGTGAGACCTCAAACATGCAACCATCTCTAATTGTTCTTGCATGATTTTACTTTTTTTTTTTCTGCAGTTGAAGTTGACTAAAACTTCCAAAATATGAATTGATTCTTGGAAAATGGATTAACTTTGAAGTGGAAAGGTTATTCAGGTAAAGAAAGTGACTGTATGCTTTGTTGATGACACTCTTTTGCTGTGTTGGGTCAGAAATGAGGACTTTTAATGAAAGAAGTGTCTATAAATTGATACTGGTGACCGCTCAGGAGCCTGTTGATATTCCGCGGTGGCAGTTCAAAGTATAGCTTCACATTTTCTGTGCTTATCCTTTAAGTCATCTGCAGCCAAGTCAAGCGGATTCATTAGGGCACTTACAGAATCGGTTGGTATAATTTCCTTATAAACATATCAGCCAGAAACTAGAAGGTGCTAACATGCACACAGGCTGCCTGGTTGCTTCATCATCTGCAGGACCTGATAGTGTTTGTGTACCCTCTCTATCTGGAGACCAGTTTGATCTGGCTCTCAGTGGGAGCTCATACTGTAAGTGGGCAGACGTAGCAATCACCAGTTGTATCTTATCCAATTGTCTTTCCCTCAGCACTGATTCAAGCACCTTTTTAAGGGGTCATAGCATCATAGTTTACAGGTAAAACCACCAGCAGCCTGGCGCTGGGTTATTTTCAGTGCACTCCCATGGGATTAGACGACAGTGTTTTCAAGGAAGGGGGGGATCTTCCTTCTTATTGGTTCTCAGTGGTAGAAGCTTGACTAGCTTTAGTCTGTCTTAATGTGTCTGTTAGCTTATGCTCCCTCTTCGCACACGGTCTCCTCGCATGTAGCAGCGTAGCTTCACATTTATGGACCGCTGACTGAAAAGAGCTGGTGAGTAGCGGACGCTGTGCTGCTGTGGCTTGGCTGAAATGTTGATGCAGGGCCATTTGTTTGCATTATTTCACTGAGCTCTAGGAAATCATTAATCTCTGTGTGTCGTCCACCTTTAGTTTGTTTTATGGTCAAATGTGACTCTTCTTCATCTATTTAAGCTTTAACTAATCTTTAACTCACTTTTTTATTCTCCGGTTTCTCGTCTTTCCCCCGCTCCAGGCACCGGCTCCAGCATCCTCTCTGCCCTGCAGGACCTGCCCTCGGCGTTCTGGCCCTGCAGATCCAAGATGGAAAAACATCTGCAGGTCATTTCGGTGCTGCAGTGGGTCATCAGCTTCTTAGCCTTGGGTGAGTGAGTGAGTTTGTGTGTGTGTGTGTGTGCTCCTGTGTGTTTCACTTAATCTGTAAGAAAGCTAAGAAACTTAGAAGAATTAGCTTGTAGTCTCATTAGTCTCATAATAAGATCAGTTCTCTGAGCTGCAGACACACGCTTGTTTCTCACTACTAATTACTCACCTCGCATTGAACAGAATAATTTAGCCTTTCTCAGAATTAAGTCATTCTGTAATTAAGTGATACTATTTCTAAAACTTGACTGTACCGTCTCTTCTCTCCTCTCTCTCTGTCTCTGTAGGTGCTGCCTGCACTTTGCTGCTGCTCTACCTGTTCTGCACTGACTGCTGGGTTATTGCTGCCATGTACATCGCGTGGCTCATCGTTGACTGGAACACCCCGAAACAAGGCAAGACATTAATCACAGCTGCCTAATATTTGAGTTTTGACCCCAGTTTTTTAATGATTAATTAATTTTTGGGGGGTCTGAAACTGTTCCACTGATCAGTAATGACTGATTAAAATGTTCAAAAAGTGTGACAGCAGATGAATGAATAAACTTAGACTTAACCTTTCTGTTACCAAAGAATCGATTATGCAATGATTAGCACAAACAGTGATCGCATTATGTTAAGCTCTTAAATGGATCATAACTGGAAAAAAAAATGTACTGACTCAAGTAGAGGAAATGGGCTGTTTTTATGAAACACAACGTCGGCCTGTCGGCCCGTCTATTACTTAACTGAAATACCTCAACAACTGCTGACTGGATTGTTATGCATGTTTTCCTCAGTGGTCAAGTTCTCGCATTTCTAATTGAACTTTAACATTTGCTGAATGGATTGGCACAATATTTGGTATTAAAGGATGGATTATTAGTTTAAGTAATTTAATAACCAAAAATTCATTAGTTCCAGCTGCTTAGATGTGAGGATTAGTGTTAAACTTCCAATTAATGGAGACTCATTTTGTAGCCTGATAAAATTAAAGCAGTTCGTAGAGTTCACTGGGGTCTGGTTGGCCATCCTACATTATTAATTGCTAATGAAAACAGTTATTAGCTGCAGCTCTGGTTTTGACGTAATAAAGTGATTTCTAATCCTTAATGTTCGTGTTAGGTGGGAGGAGGTCATCTTGGGTGAGGAGCTGGACGGTGTGGACATATTTCCGAGACTACTTTCCAATCAGGGTAGGTAACTTTGTCAGTTTATTGACGTACCTTTGGTAATTTATCCAACGACAGCCAAACGGGGGAGGAATGAAGATGTCGAGGCCCGTGAATCTTTTTACCATCACACAAAATGTGCTTACTTCTTATAACTCTTGCTCAGCACAGTCAGTACTGTATGATTTGACTATTGATTTCCAGACGTGCAGAGGTTTGACATTATAGATAAGCTTATCAGGGGCGGATCGGGTATCAGCTTGTCTCCAAGCTGTTCCTTGTCCCATGTTGATTATGATGAGGGTTTGACGTTGGTGTGGAGTTTTAGACTTTGTCCTACCTGATAGGCTGAGGAGCATTGCTAAGCTTGTTGTGCATCTCCCGTATTGTCCGCTGCATATTTAAATGCAGTGGACAACCATGCTCCAGGGTGTAGGAGAAAGTGTTATCTCAAACTGGCACTGCACAGTGACGGTACGTGGCTGACCTGTCAGCGACGAGGCCAAAAGTCAAGATTGGAGTGGGAGGATATGAGATGAGATGTATGACTCAGTGGGCAGTCATAGGATTTAATTGAGTCGTCACCTTTGTACAGACTAGAGCTGAAACGATTAATCGACGAATAATCAACCAGTCTTTCGATAATAAGTTAATTATTTTTTGTAATTTTCTCATCAAAAATGCCAAACATGCTCTCGTTCCTGCTTCTCCAATAAGAGGAGTTGCTGCTTTTCTTTGCTTTGCATCACTGTAAGCTGAATATTTGTAGGATTTGATGATGTCAACTAAGACACACATTATACTATACTATACACAATATTTTGTGGCATTTTACAGACTGATTTTTAATTATAAGCTGCAGGCCAACTTCAAACAGACCCTATGCTTGCAATATCGCTCTCTCGCTCTGTCACATAAAAGTTGATCATCTCAGTTGCTGAGGTATCTTTAGCTCAGGCTTTCATACAGTTTGATTCCATCACCTCTTTACTTAACGTGTTACCTTTTGATATCAAAGAAAACCTTAACAGCTGATTGTGTTTAAGTGCATAAAATCACGTCAGTGTCAGGAGAAAGGAGAGCCGGTCTGCCCAGATGTTAACGAGTTTATAGAGAGAAGAAAGAAGAGAGATCTGTCCAGCTCCAGGGGGAAGAATTTCAAGTCCTACTCTCTGCAGATGAACTTTGTTCATCACATTGATCTGTACTGTGTGTACTATGGAGCTGTTTGTTTGTCTCAGGAGGTTGATGCGATCATTCTTTTGTCCCCCAGATGCTTGATATCAGCTGGCTCTCACATTTCTCATTATATTATAAATATTGCTGCCAAGACAAGATAATGCTGTTTTCGCTCTCTGTCGTCTCGTAACAGAGTTTAATCAGTAAGTTTAAGTCAGTTATTAAAGGATCACTGTATATGATGCAATCAAGTGAATACACCTCTACTGGCTCCTCTCTTTTCAAACATGTAGGAGAACTTGAAGTGGCTGCCAGTTCAATGTAAAATGCCTCTGTAGAGTCAGTGTTTGGTTTGTCTTTTCTGGTGCAACATAGCATGGAAGACTCCATGGAAGAAGACCGTCTTCTCTCTGTAGAAATAAAAAGGTTTCATCTGTTCTGATGTTCAGGTGATCATACCCCAAAAGACAAAACAAAATTCTAGATATTGTATTATATTTCTGCTAAATCTTACAAACTGGACCATTAAGTGACACTTTATGTCCTGTAGCTTAGAATAACCAAGATATACGGTACGTGTGTTCTCCATCTATCATGAGTGCGTGACTAATATTCATGTGAGTTGGAAGCGTGGCCAAAGTCTGAGCCAACCTTAAAATGAAAGTGAGCACTCTAAGGAGTGTGAGGTCAGTGTATGGACATCTGTGTCATCAATAGAAACTCCATCTCTTTAGTGTCCTCTCCTGACTATACGTAGGAGGTGTTAAATGCTGTGTACGTCTCTCACGGTCCCCCTTTGAATCTGCCATGCCAGGTGGAGTCCTGTGGTGCTATGGGGATCTTTAATGTGATCTCCTTTGATAATGTGGTTATGCAACTGTTGTGTTTGACTAGCTTACCAAGGGAGCTTTGTGTACACATTGTGATGGATCTAAGTCTACAGTGCAGAGCGGAGCGCGGTTAAAGTTTCTATGAGATTCTGTAGATCCGTGTTAGGCTTCAACATGAACCCGAGAGGTTAAAATAATGTTTAAAGTTTTGTGCTGGCAGCCTGAACAGGTGCCTAACATGGATACTGGATCATTATTTTACGAGAGTCACGTTAGGTTTGAACTGATAAGGATGTCCTAGTTCTACTGAAACATAAACTGAGTCTCAACTCTGTGATAATAATTCTAAGTAGACCTTGAGGAAAATTAACAAAGTAATACTCATAGTTAAAGGGGTGGCTGCAGAATGCATGTATGGATATAAAATGTGTTATTACATGATTGTGATGTGATAAAGAACACCATGTTAAACCTATTGATATTATAGATGAAGTTTAACTAATTGCATTCATTGTTTCAATCATTATATATTGAAAACAGTATGCAATCTTAAAAAATCCCAGATTTTGAGTGTTATCCAGATTCGGATGTTCCCAGTCTGAGTGTGTGTGCTCCTGACGTGGAAATCAGCCTCACACTGGTCCTCTTTGTGCTATTGTTCCCCAGCTAATTAAAACCCACAACCTGCTGCCCAGTCGGAACTACATTTTTGGCTACCATCCCCACGGCATTTTCTGTTTCGGTGCTTTCTGCAACTTTGGGACAGAGGCCACAGGGTTCTCTAAGAAATTTCCAGGCATCAAGCCCTCTCTTGCGACCCTGGCGGGAAACTTCCGCTTCCCCATCCTTCGGGACTACCTGATGTCTGGAGGTGAGATGATCTGAGAGCAGGCACAGAGTCTTGTAACGTCTGATAAAGTTGATAAGTATATCTGTAGGAGAGCGGACCTTTGTCCTGCTGTACTGCTGAAACCGCTACTGTTTACTTGGATCTGCTGATTCTGCTGATTTTTAGAGCCGTTCTGTTCTGAGCGGCTGTTTGCTATTCAGGCTCCATAGATACTGTACGTACATACATACTCGGGTTACTATAGGTTACTGTATGTCTGGTTTCAATATGTAACACGCGTACAACAGCCCTCGTAGGACTTTCTTTGTGACCTTTTTTGGTCAATCTTCTCTGCAAAATATCTAAAACAATGTTTTGCAACTGCAGTAGTTCAGAATTTTATTTATAAATCTTTCCTACAATAAAGTAGAGTCTGAAAAAACTAAGAATTTGAGCAGGTCTAGTAGGAAAACATCAAAATATTCTTTTTAAATTAACAAATCAGTGTATTTCCTGCTTGTACACTGTTTCATTCTAATAACCTTCCACATCTTTTTTCCCGTCAGGTATCTGTCCAGTGAACAGGAACTCCATCGACTACCTGCTGACGCGTAACGGGACGGGAAATGCTGTCGTCATCGTTGTCGGAGGAGCGGCGGAGTCTCTGCAGTGTGCTCCGGGCATGAATTCTGTCACCCTGAAGAACCGTAAAGGTTTCGTGAAGCTGGCCTTACAGAAAGGGTGAGCTAGTTGCTTGCACAGCTTTCAGACACAAGGACATGTACGGTTTCAGCGACTAAACACAGCCTTGACTGAATTTGTTGTTGGACGTATCATTATTAGGGCTGTTGTTACACTGGAATGAATAAACTCAGCCATGCATTAATCACCATAGCAAACTGTCGTATAAAGGGAAGTAGATCCTTTTTGTCTCGCTAACCCACACAAGCCTGATTCTCTCTCAAATATAGCCGTGGGTCTCTCGGGGTGAACTTTGTCCAGAGAAGCTTAGACCTTGCTAGAAAAGACATGCAGTTATGCGAAACTTAATTCATAATAACTAGGTCAGCATTCCAGCTGAACTAAGCCTAGACTGTGAATTCAGGTCACCTTAAGTTGTCTGGTAGTCATCTGGTAGAGCACATACCGATCAAAGCTGAGTTCAGGCCCTTAGCTTGATGTCATCTCCTCTGTCTCTCTCACCAAAGTCCTTTTAAGTTATCTTTGCGTAGAGACATATGAGATATAGATCATTCACTTCTGTGTGGTAGTTATTTTGGAGAGGCTGTGTGTTATATCATTGTATAAACAATGATATAACATGTCTGTGAAGTTTAGTGTGATATAAAAGAACTTTTTATTGTTCTACAATTATTACATCTCAACCACCAGACACGTCTTTTTATAAATTATATATTTAGCTTGCTTATTTATTTATGATGTTGCAGACTTCTTTTTAGAAATCTGTTTGTTAGATTTCTCTGTAGTGGCAATGCTTTTGTAAATGTACATTCAGTGGACAGTTGTTGAGTTTCCTCCTTTATGTTTCCTTCAGGTCTGACCTGGTTCCAGTTTATTCCTTTGGAGAAAACGAGGTCTACAAGCAGGTGATCTTCGAGGAAGGGAGTTACTGGAGATCGCTCCAAAAGAAGTTCCAGAAGATCTTAGGCTTTGCTCCGTGCCTTTTCCATGGATGTGGCCTCTTCTTTGGCAACTCCTGGGGCATCGTGCCTTATAGCAAGCCTATCACGACCATAGGCAAGTTTGTCTACTTCACTGTCAGCAAATTGACATAGTCAGTAACTTCAAGAGTGCATTAAAGGTTAACAGCTCTTTGTTTTAATCCTCTCCTGTTCTGTTATAGTTGGGGAGCCAATCACTGTGCCAAAAATTGAGGATCCAACTGATGAGATCGTGGATATGTACCATGAAATGTACATCACGTCCCTCCGGTGCCTTTTTGACAAGTACAAGACCCGGTTTGGCCTGAAAGAAACCGACAGCTTGTACATCAACTGAAAGGACGAGGGGGGTGCCCCCGTTGAAGCTCTGAATCGTGGCAGAATCTTCAGACCCCTCCACTGCCCCCTTCCCCACCATGTCCCCGTCCAAGTCTTGGAGCCTGGTTTTGGAGTGAAAGCTCTACACGTTAGCACATTTGCTAAAGAAACCTTTGCTCTCTGCATCGTTACACACACACATGCAAACATAAGCATAGTTCCTTCTCAGGAAAATAGCAGGTTTGAGAGTAGCCACCTCTTCCTGCCACTGCCATCAGGTTAAATAGTTCTTGCTTGGACAAAGTTACACCAAATCATACACACACACAGAGAGTGTGCCTTTTTGTTGTTTCCATTTCTCAATTAAGACCGAGGTTGGAGTGTCTTATTAGTGCAGAGGAGGGTAAGTTCCACTAGATGGAGCTGGAAGGTTAACATGCAGGATTTAAATGAAGTGCCAATGTTCATCCATATAATTATCCCTAAGCTATTTAGGATCATATTATATGCTAAATGCACAAACAATGCAAATGGAAGCTACCACTTTATTATTGGGATGATAAGCCCAAAGATTAATTGAGCCAAAAACGTATATTGTTCCCACAGTCGCATGTATTTCTACTGTATGAAATCTGAAAGAATTCTACAGGGTGGATTTATATTGTGGACGCACAACACCCGTGTGCCTGTGATTATAGAACGCCATAAAGTATTAAATGTATTCTATAGAGAGGAAAGAGCCTTTTTTTTTTTTTTTTTTTTTTTTTTTAGTGCCTGTCCCTCGATGAATATTTCTGATGCACTTTTTGTATTGCTGATTTCCTTCTGAGGTTTTTGTCTCAAGTATAATGTCTCTGATATGAGAATTTTCCCCGGACAGTCATTGTGCTGCTTGTTTTGATTTCCCTCTCATGTCCTGCGTTGTATCTTCAAGTGTTTTGAAGAGTTTTGAGCTGCAGTTGATGAAGAAGTTTTGTGGGTGAAAATCTTGATGATTCCAGTATACCGCTGATCTCTTTTGTAACCATGCCATGGGTGATAATTGAAAAGGAAGGGATTATGCCGGGTTTATTGCTGGTAGTATGTTATGTCTGAGAGTGTTACTAGTACTTTTGAAAAATAAGAGTATGTGTGTAGAGAATATATCCTGGGAATCATCAGAATGAGTAAGCAAAGTGTGATGTTGATGGGCGTTAAGTTATAAGATTGTCATTTGAAGAGCGATATCCTCTGGTTTCACTGTGGTGACGTCTTATAAAGAGCAGTGTAATCCATGTGCAATAAATTTGCAAGTAATAAACGGCAACACTTGTCTGTATGATGAACGGCATCATCTGTCTGCCAATATTTAAATTAAACTTTTGTATGTTTTCAGAAGGAGATGTGTGTTTTTGTGTCTTGTTTTAGGACACGTTTTTATTTGTACGACAAAAATGTTCACGCTTATTCAACAATGTGGACTTCATTGTCAAGACCAGAGAATCTATAACATTTTAACCTCAGCATTTATCTAAGGAGGACACAGGGCTGCAGTGGTAGATTTCTTTGTGGCTTTACTCAAACACTTCAGGCAGCACAAACACACCACTGGGGGGCCTTTTACATATGCCTCTCCTGACAGGTAACTTCCTACCAGGTAACTTAATCTTAGGGCTCCCTCTAGGGTAAAAGCAAATATTAGCAATCACAGTATCTGACAATATGAGAGATCTATATACTCGCCCACTTCACAAAAATTCAGCTCCATGCTTAACCTCCTGGTGACATGTCTACTACACAGTGATCATTTATAAAATATGTGTGTGTATTTAGCATTGAGGATATAGTATATGATGCAACACATGGTTTTATAACTCCATCAAACAGAAATATTGCAGATAGTTCCACTTTAAAAAAAAAAAAAAAAAAAAAAGTAGACATACATGGTATCTATTTATCTAGTTTTATGGGTTTTATGAGAACAATTTATGGCTACAAAACATTTAACTGACTCAAAGTCAGTTTGACATTAACAGGACTGAAACTGTAACCAGGTTCTTCTTTCACAGTGTTAAAAATAAAGCCCAGCATTGAAAATTTCAGTTAAAAGTACGGGAACGTTATGAATGAAATATATTAAAGGTAAAAGTGTTCACTAGCAGAATGGCACCTTTCAGAATATTATATGTTTCATCATGTAATCTACAACAATTCATTACATTTGATGTTAAATCTTAATCTGCAAAGTAACCAGTGACTCTCAGTCACTAAAAACCTTATTTTGTCCATTAACAAGCCTTTTGCCAAAACATGTAGGGGCTGTTTCTAATGCGCACAACAGGGAATTCCTACGAGCAGAATGCAATCAATACTCTTTGTAGTGAAATGACCCTGTGAAAACACAACTCCTCTACAGCAGTTGGCTGTTGCTGCCCCCTGATGGTCGCTTAATATTCTGCATTCAGCTCCCAGAAATCAGCGATGTGTGGAGTAAACCCATTGCTGCTCAGATGTAGAGAGGATGAGGATCCAGCAGCGGGCATGCATTTACTACAGCACATTTATCTGACGTGTATTTACATGTTACACTGCAGATTCACATTTTACTTACAAAATATATGATCAGTTAATGATTACACATATACGTTATTACAGATTGAAGCAACAGTGAGTTGCTTCTGCAACATTACAATGCTGTTTAGAAGTTAATACATCAGTAATAATATTTAATTGTAATTTTATTTTGTTTACTTTAGGTACATTTTGCTGATAACACTCATGTACTTTTATAATATATAATATAATATCATAATGCAGAAGTACCTTTACTTATAATGGAGTATTTTTACACTGTGGTAACTTTTATTTAAGTGAAAGTGGGAACCAGCGGCCTCATGAGGTCTTTTTCTTCCCCCTGCTGCCAGATGAGGAAACATTTAATGTCACTGTCCTCTGGTGTGCACAGATTCGTTGCAAATATATTAACCAGATTATTCACACTCAGTAGAATCTGCCTTGTATGCAACATTTGGTCATTGCCTAATGTTTGTGTGCTTGGAGATCAGTGACCTGTGGTTGATGTGAACCTCTGGGAAAGCCTGTGTAATGTACATCTGAGCTGTTTCCGTCACTTTTCGTGCTGCTCAGTGCCACCGTGAGCGAGAAACGGCCTGTGCATGTCACCGTTTAACTGTCACCCGCATGTCACGCTGTGCTATGTAACTTCCTCATATTTTGCAGCTTTGACAGATTTCAACGGATGCTCGCCCCGCCCCCTGGAAGACAAACAGATAAAACAACCAATAGGAACGCGAGTTCTCAGCTGCAGGCACCGCCTTTGCGTGACTGACGTTCCTTTCAGCCAATCAGAAGCCTCCTTCCCTCTTCCCGGAGACGGATTTCCGAACCAAAGTGCAGCGACATAGCTCGTACTTTGTTTACGTCCCGTTGGGTTAGCTGACAGCTGTTGTTGCATGCACATAACCCCGGTCTGCGTGCATCTTGGTGGCCGCCCGGCAGCTCCGTAAACTTTGCACAGAGTGTCCTGGATGTCGTGGACGGGGATGTTTTGTTGAATGACCGGGCAGCCGCTCTAGATGCCGACGGGAGGATGAACCCCATCACCGGTCGGGTTCTCGCCATCCCCGCCGCCTCTGTCACCAACTCTGGAGCTTCGTCCTCTCGAGCCTTACATGTGGAGCTCACGTCCCAGCAGGTAAATGCAAAAAGAAAACACCTGGCGGACGGCTCACGGCTGGGGGAAACTTGTGGAGGGCCGCCTCGGTGTGTTGTGCACAAGTTTACGGCGTCAGTTACAACCGCTGCCCCGGAGAGCCACTACAGGCCTGCTAGCTAGCTTAGCTTGCAGTTAGTTAGTAAATTAATGGAAATGGAGTGACACCCCGGACAAACTAACACAAGTGAGGCTGTCTTTAGGCAGCTTTGAGCCCAGCTTCTTCCAACCTATCACCCTATTTTGACGAATACACACATATTTATGCGTTTAAGTGTGTACGAAGCTAGTACGCTCCTGCTAATGGTAACTTATCCTTAACGATATGTCAGCACTCAGGTGACAGCTCAGCTCAAGAGACACACACACAGCTTTTGTGGCGTTACTGTGCTGTTATATCGTCTCATACAGACATTTTAATGTGATTTTTAACAATATCTGCTCTCTAAACTAATCTTATTTATGCTTAGTTAAGCCCAGGGGGTTGTTTGGAGGCTTTAAAGAGTCACCTCCATTCATTCATTCATTCATTTGGAGTCATGTAAAAGTGAGCAGAAGACAGTTCATTCATTCAAAATCTCACAGATCGTGATGCATGAAAACTGTGCAGCCTCTAAAGGTCAACACCTCATGTGAAACATTGGCTACATTAAAACTACACACAGACTCAACGTGTCTGCAGCATGTCGCTCCACATTTCCCAGCAAAAACTAATCAAGCTTTAGTTGCAGTAAACTGTGAAACTACATGTGCTCAAGTTAATGGCATTAAAATCAGCACAAGCTGCAACATGTTCTTCAGCAAGCTGTCTTTGCAAGGTTTTTTGCATAATGTGGGTGTCACTGACGCAGCATAAAGTTCCACCTTCTGATGCCGCATCTGTTTAGTATGACCTGCTCGGTGTGGTAGTTGTACATTGAGGGGAAAATGATACATTATATTAGGAATACAATTTAATCTGATCCAACACCAGTCAAGTCTAACTATAGATGGATATTTAGTGTGGGTGTCAAATCAAAGTGTGTTGAGTGAGCGTTCTTCTTATCAGGTTAAACTTTTTACCCAAATTCCAGTCTTCTGGTCACGTGCTGTACATAGTTTCCATTTCGTGCGTCCAAGTTTAATTATCTGCCTCTGAATCTCGTTCAGCCACCTCAATAAAATGCCAAATATGAATGGACCTTTGTGTTCCTCAAAGCATTGAAAACGCACATACGGGTGAATTATCTGCGGCGAAATTCAATTTCACTTTGTTTTATTTCCTCTTATTATGTCGCCTGGTGAGAGAGATCTGAAAACAACAGCGGATAAAACAAAACAGAGACGTTGTTACTGTGAGTAGGTTGAAAATATGACCCTGTAATTTGAATTATCTGACAGCATTTTCACCGTTAACTCTTATTTTATGTAGTCATGTGCTCTCTTACATCATTGACCTGTGACCACGTGGATATCATTAGGCCACAATGAGCATTAAATCTTATTTTACAGCTGCTCTTCATGTACATCTATCTTTGCCGATTGAACTGAGGCAGTTTGATTGTGTGTGTCCCCCTCTGGCTCCCTAATGAAACATTGTCCCAGCAACATATTTCTGGAAGCTTCAGCACCAGCTCTCAATAAAATGCGTTACTAACACTGAGCATTGAAAGTGCTCGGGCTGTGTGATGTGGACAAAACCAAACGTCACATCTTTGTGGAGCAAACACGTTAGTGTGTGAGCATCAAAGTGCTGTGCCAATGTTATGGGATGGGACAGGACATATACACAGAATGGTTAACTCAAATCATATAAATAATATAATAATAATATATCAATATATATTAATTTCTATATCAGTATCATACTCTCTGCTCTGGGGTGCAGGTATCCGAGGGGAACTGTGATGTGTTTTGAGCTTGCTTCATTTCACAGGCTGCAACTTCAGGAAATCTCAGGAATTGTAATAAAAATATACGTATAAAGACGATTTCTTTTTATGTCGTGCAAAAGTACTTTTTAGATATTTAGATGTGTACTTGTGTATAAAGTTTAATTTACAGTTGTATCTGCGATATGAAAACGAAAGTAGTCGTCCAAAAGTCACATTTATGACCCGACTGATGGTATGCAGTAAATGTGATTTTAAATATTGAATAAATGTTTTATGATTATTAGTTCAGCTAGCCATAATTTGATTCCCCAAGCTCTCAGTAATAATGGAGGGATTATACAACCCCATAGCTCACTGCTCTCATGAATTTATTTCTAACCTAAAAGGCCACATAAAGTTCTTTACTGTTGTGTTTGCTTAAGGCAGCCATGATTGTGACACACAGAGCTGCTAAAAGCCTGCATACTATTTGTTCATGCTATATTTGCCCAGCCCGGATGCTCTTCTCTGAGACTTGGCTATATACATAATTTAAGACTACGCACGGTGAAGGTAGCGACGTGCAGCCAGTTACAGCTTGCTAAAACAATGAGTGAATATTAGAAGTATTACATCCAGCACCGTGAACCAGAGCCCGCAGAGTACAGGACACGAGTTTGAATATCACGTCTCTAACTTTAAACTAAAGCTGAACATTAAAACCTTCATGAAGGCAGGATTTGTTAACCTTCATCAGTTTGTTGGAAGCCAGAGCTTTGATTCAGTCTAAGCAAACATTGAATTACAGATGTTCTGCAGATGGCTTTGTCACATACCGCCGCCACACTTTTAACTAACTAACTAACTAATCGTGGCTCCAGCTCTGATCTCCGTCTGACGATAGTAAAGCCCGACTCAGCGCAGTAGTTTCAGGCTACACGAGTGTCTTCACAACCGTTTCTCTCTGCCTGTGATCCACATCAGCCATCCAGAAACATGCTCTGACGTTTTTAAGAGGTGGGGGGCTGGGTTAAAAGTCCCGTACGGAACAATCAGTGTTTTTGTTTCCGAGGCTCTTAATCTTATAGGGAATCCCATGACTTAGATTTAGTCTCAGTATGGCTGTAGGAGAGAGGTCAGGGGGCTGAAGCGGGAACTTGTGAAATGGCATGTATGAGGCCTTGTGTGTTTCGACACACACACACACACACACACGTTCACACACTCCTTTTCCATGGATCATTTATTTAACGTCAAGATATTTCGATAAAATACCAAAGCGGGTCTTTGATTAAATCTTGAAGGTGTTAACTGTTGGTTGGATTAGTTTAGAGATCGTCTGGTCTAATCAAGTCTTTGCTTGTCTTAACTCTGCATCGCCGCTATGTTGAACTGATAAACTGACTTTCAGTTTGTGTGGAAAGTCCCACGTTATATAAATGATTTCTTTTTCTTGGTCTCATTGTGGTTTGTGGATAAATCAATTCAGAGCTTAAAACGTTGTCACATTTCTCATGTGACTGTCATGACCGACCATGTCTGCTGAGTTAGCCGGCTGCTTAAATCCAACATGAAGATGTCATGCCTCTGTTATTCCAACCGCTGCCTGCCACAGCTAGTGTAACTGCTATTTTAGGCTGGTTATATATAGGATAGACATTGTGATACTTCATTGATCTCTATCACGTCTTCTCACCTATCCTTGCATCCATTTAGCCCTCGCCGTCTTCAGAGCGGCCTGCATAGTATTGGCCAACAGTCATCACATGATCGGTAACTGAATACAACCTCTCTGATGTGTGTTATTTGTTCTCGCTCTCTCTTTATCTCTTTCCTATATTTTCCTCTGCCAAACAGAGACGATTGCGTCACCTCCGGAGCATCGCAGCCAGAAACATTGTCAACAAGAATGGTTCACCACTGCTGGACACTTATTTCACCCTCCACCTCTGTATAAGAGACCGAATATCTAGAGGTCAGTGTTCACACAACACAGCTTCCCACCTTCTGCACAGTTTCAGCTCCCGAGAGGCGTGGGTAACATGTAGCTCCTGCATGGTCAAAATAACTAAGGTGGTCATGATAAATGTGACACACAGATTGCTTTAATGGTCGTTGTGTGGTTTGTGATTGTTCATTTAGCATCTCAAGCCACCCTAAAATCAAATGCACCATGTAAACATACAAAATCTGTCCCTAAGCCGAGATTGCCATTGGTTTACACTCCAAAGAGCCACAGCATGGATGTTTTCCCAGTGACTCTGCAGCCTCTGTGGGAGTATTTATTTGAAGGTTGTCCACTCAAGTGCTTGTTTAAGTGTATGGCTTCCAGCTATGAATCACAGAGCTCCCATAGTCCAATAAAGCCGCTGTTGTGTCCTCACTGTGTGTGTGTGTGTGTGAATCAGCTTTACTCTAAATGACATTATCACCACAGTTTTGTGTTCGCAGATTAAAGCTGAGCTCTTGTGAGTTGTGTTTGAGCCGAGAGTGTCTTCTGCCTCCTTTTTAATCAGCATTCTTTGTTTTGTTTTAGATTTTTACAAGAGTGAAGTCATCCGAGACTCACTGGTGAGTATACTCACTTAAACCTTTTCATGTCTGACAGATTCAGGATGTTATTATTACCTGTATTATTGCTGCAGTGTGTGTGAGTACACAGAATGATGAAGCTACTAAAGCCAAGGTTAGCATTTATCACCTCTGATCTTACTTAACCTGTTTTTCTAACAACAAAGGCACCGTGACATGCGGTGAAACATGCTTTGTTGAATAAAACGTCAGACTTTCATCAGCGTAAATTAAATATGATGTGCTGTTAGCGTCAGTCACTTGTATAAATGATCCAGCTGTATATTATTACGTGCTTCTCTGGCTGTTTCCTGCTCTTTTTTTGCGTGGCAGATGCAGCTCTACAGAAGCAGCCAACGATAGCAAGCCATTACTCTCGGGCTTGCTGCCGAGTCATGAGCTGACCTAAGCTGCTTTCCAGGCGTACTATTGAGTACCCTGAGCAGACAGACTCTATAATGCGCCGCAGGAGTCATGACTCCTGTCATGCCTCAGCCCAGCTTCCTCCTGTTGAATTTAACATCCTTGCTGACATTCGTTTCTCTAGTATTTCATCTCCTTCCCGTCATTTGTCTAGGGAAACGTTTCCTGTTGGTCTTCCTGTTTTCATTCTAACAGTTATGCCCCTTCGCTTCCGCTAATGGCTCTCACTAGTTCTGTTTTCTGCACCCACCCCACCCCCACCCTCTTTCCACCAACCCTGTGGATTGTTCTTGGACTTCTGCTTCTGCTTTTCTTGCCTTGTCCTTGAACGTGACCCGCAGAGCAGGACATTTTCTGTCCGATGGAGGGAAATGGCACATAATTGAATGATGTAAATGGCCGCAGAGCTTTGTAGAAGCGGCGCTCAGTGCTGCCAGTCTCGAAGTTCAAGGACGGAGAACAAACTTAGACAAAGATCAGACTTTAAGGTTAATGTAGGGCAGGATGATTCGATTACCGTACAGTGGATGGGGATCACATTATGACTTTGACAGACGTACCACACAGACTACTACTAAATTTAATAAATCAGTGCTGATCAACTGTTATTCCCTATATTGTTGTACTCTTCATACATACTGATCATCCTCATCAAGTTACCACTAATTTTCACTTACATGTGTGTGTTTGTGTCAGAATCCGACCTGGCGGAGCCTCGACTTTGGCATGCTGCCAGACCTTCTGGACACCTCAGTGTCTTGCTTCGTGGTACGGATATGGGGAGGACAGGAAGAACAATACCAGCTCCTTATAGAATGGAAGGTCAATCTGGATGGCCTCAGATACACAGGGCAGCAGGTCAGCGAACACACACACGTGACAATGATAATATTAAACTTGTGCAATAAATAGATTTGTCACAGGAAAACCCAGTGTGGTAGGAACTGTGCACAGGCTACATGGGGAGATATATGTGGTGAGAGAAAAAAAAAAACAACTGCTACTAATGATTATTTTCATTAACGATCATTTTTGATTAGTTGTTTTGTCCCTGAAATATCAGAAAACAGTGAAAAAATGACCCAAGGTGACGTCCCTTAAATGTCTTCTTCTGTCCATAACACATATATATTCAGTTTACTGTCCTGAAGGACAAAAGAAACCAGGAAATATTCACATCTGTGAAGCTGGAATCAGAGAATTTGGACTTTGTTTATCTCTCTAATTAACTGATTATGGAAATAGTCAGTGATTAACCATTGCATATATCTCATTATACTTACAGTATATGAATATGCTGTCATTGGTACACATAGTCTGTGTGCAGCAGCTGATTAAAAATTCAAGCACTTGTTTTACGACCTGAAAATGTAAAATGTAACTATATTTTTATCTTCTTTACATGTGTAAAAGGTTAACCGGTGACTCTAAATTGTCCGTATTTGTGAATGTGAATGTGAATGGTTGCTTCTATACGTGTTGGCCCTGTGATGAACTTGAATTTGTCCAGCGCCTCTCGCCAAGTGCCAGCTGAGATACTCTCCAGCCCACTGTGACCCTGATAAGGATAAGCGGGGTACAGGAAATGGATGGATGGACATGTGTTTACAGTATTTTATAAATGAAATGTCTTGTCTGCTTTTTTAAAAAGATTTTTATGGCAGCAAGTAAGAAAAGAGTTAAAAAATGAAATGAAAATGAGAATGACTTTCACTCTTCGACTACAAAAAGAGAAGTGGATACATGGAACCCTTTCCTCTCCATGACTTGTACCCGTGCCTCCTTTTTTCATTTGCTTCTTTCTTATTTGTCATCTCACTGGATATGATGTAATGTCTTATTTGTTCTGTGTCCACAAAACAACCCTGAAAAAACAAAACACTACGGTCAAACAGTAACCAATTCTCATCGAAACTGAGTCTGTAACTCATTTGCCGAAGGTTGAACAAATGAGATGAGCTCAAAAATGTGCCGTAGGAATGAGTGTTATGTTGTTTACTGAACGTACTGTTTAACTGTGATAGGATGCAGAATATACACTGTAGTAAAGCTCACATTCTTACAAGGTAAAATGATGATTGTGACCACAAAGTTTCCCTGTTTCAATCACTTGTAGATTCAGTCATTCAAAGTGTGACGATCGAACATCGGAAAATTGAAAGCGAGAGTGAAATAACTCAATGTTATTGCCATTCTTTCACAGTGAGACTATTTTCTAAGCTTGTAAACAGATAGCTCGGTCTCATGTATATCCAGATGCCCGCTGTTCTTTGTTCTCTCCGTCTCAGTCCATACAATGAGCCTCTACTGCCTCCCTTTGTCCACAGATTCGATCCAGGAATCCAAATGAGATCATATTTGGATTGAATGATGGCTACTATGCAGCTGACTTTGATCATAAGGTACGGCCTTTTGTCTATTTTCCAGGCCTTTTGCATCATAATGGAATAGCCAGTCTCTAATCTCATTAGTTTTATTCGGACCCTGTTTGGCTTCTGCGCTCAAACACTGACATGTGGCTGTTGCAGGATCAGTCGGAGAGGAAGAAAAACAGTCTGCTTCAGGTCGACCAGAGTTCAGTCAGGAACTCCTACAGTGTATTCTCTTTGCTCAGGTAAGACTCATGCTGTATTGCATCATGTTATCATATCATTAAGACTCATCGTTGATCACAATGCAGCAACAGAACTAATATTTTGGAAAAGGAAAAGATATTTCTACCGTGTGTTTAATTACTTTTACAATTAGTCTTTTTTAAAATACTTCTTTTATTTACTTTTTTACTGGTCATGTGATCGGACCTCCTGTTATTGTGTGTGTCGCATGTGTCTTGGGCATTTTTACTCCAGCAGATGGTGCCAGAGGAAAGCCAACATTTTGACCCATTAACAAGCAAGCTCTGCTGGCCTCCAGCTTTATATCAAGCCTGTAGTCTGCACTGTGTTTCTTGGACATGATGGGATAAATATATGGACCATTTTAAGCAGCCTATCCCAATAAAGACATCTTATCATCAGGCAGGCGTCAGATTTTAGATTGTAATTAGAATTGAAGTCCTAATATTGACTGTAAAAAAAAAATGGTTGCAATACAAATGAACACCACAAGAAGGAGACAGAGATTGGCTGAGAGCGTTGTTTGTCAGAAGGGGACCCCTGGTACAGTAATTGAGAGCTTTGGACGACACAAGGCAGCTCTGGCATCTGTTGACAAACATTGTTTTGCATTTATATTTAAATGCGGTTGCATGTAAACGCTACTTTCAGCGTCAGCAGGGCTTCCCCCGAGGGAAACCCACCGTTAACCATAGCCTTATCACATAACAGTGTAATTACTTCCAGTTTCACCCCAATAAATGTATATCTGGGTGGTTAAAGTTAGACAGCTCCGAAATAAGATAAAGATCCTGTCATTAGGAGCATTATGCAGCCTTCCACTGACATTATCCCACTATAGGAATTAAATACAGGGACATAACTGCGTCACAGGCCTTTGCTGTGTCAAGAAAAAGGAGTAACGCCAAAGTTGGCTGAACCTAACCAGTGCTCCCTCATCAAGAAGCGGTCATGGTTTATGTTTGTATGAGTGGACACATTGCAGCAGCAGCTCACAGGAGAAAAAGCCGAGTTTGAATCATAACTTTTATGACCTCTGCTCTTGCGTCTTCTATTATTGCAGCTTTCTTCCACATCCTCTTCTTCTGTCCACGTCCAGTGGGACTCTGCAGAGTTTAACACAGTTACATTGATTTCCCCCATTCTTCCCACACACTTCTCTGCCTGCAGCTCCTCACCCTTGTCAGAGTATTTCCTTGGCTCGGTGCACTCATATGCACATAGTTTATGATTATGCACTGCAGAATGATTCATCAGATATTGTACACTCCAACAGGGATTATCCTCCCACCCCCCATGGTACATAACCATATATACCACTCAGTGTTCTGACCTGCAGAGCTCTGCCGTTCTCAAAGTGTATTAACTTTCTGAAGCACTCAGGCGGAGTGCTGCTTGTGTTGAAATCTCTGCTTGTGTCTTGGCTCACTTATGTGGTTGCATGCATTCATGAATGATGTATAGCGTCCGAGATGCCGCTGGCACTGCACCATGCATTGACTTTTTAATTGTATACTTTGGTGAAAAATGTTGTTCTACTTTAGTTGTCTAAATTTTGCTGCGCCTCTTCCAGAGGATTTAGGGTAAATGTCTTTTTTCCCCCTTAAGGAACAATGATGCATGTCCACAGGGGACACCCACAGTGTTAGATATTCTCACCTAACTCTCTCCCACTTTGCCTTGGCCCAGTGCAGTGCTTTAATGGAAAAGGATGAGAGCTGCTTTGCACAGAAACGCAGTGCTCGTGATTAATGACGGTAATTTGTCAGCAGATTCACAGTCTGCTTTGCAGCCTGGCTCTGGTTGACAACACCCATCTCTGTGTGAGTAGCATGGCGATGTGGGCTAGCAAACACAACACGTCTCAGATGGAGAGATGAAGAGGGAGAATACAGCTCATCAATCAGCTAAGACTTGTCTCCTCTTCCAAAGAGTCTTCCAGGCTGTGATAGAAGCTTAGCCACATCCTATGTACAGCTGGGACTGTGTCTGGGTAGAAAGAAAGCCAAGAAGACAGTGATGAAGATGAACCAGCTGTTCAACAAAGTTGTTTTTTCCTTTTGTGGACACTATTAATACAGGTTCAGACGTTCCTCAACCTCCCATAGACGCTCGTCTGTCTTACTAGGGAATGGTTTGATGTGTGAGCAGTAAAAGAGGAAGGAAGACCTGATAGGATCGGCGGTAGGACTGCTTTACTGTCATCACATGACTGAGCTGCGTGTTGGACTAGGAGAGACAGAGGCCTGACAGAGTGGTGTACTGTTCCAGTTTATAATAGTTACAGGCTGTATTTTATGGCTTTATGTGCCTTTCAAGGGGTGTGTGAGAGGAAGCACTTGAGCTGCCCATTATTTCTTACTCATAACTCTCTAAAAGCAAAGAATTAGGCACTTGCACAAAATAAAATGACAACAAACCCTCTGTGAAAGGTTTCACAAATCAGCGGTATGACATTGCAGATTGAACGTGTCTCAAATTCCTGCAGTCTGTAGGGGAAACTTTCTTTTCCCCCATGATCAGAGGCCATATGTTGCCTGTGTTTCCGGATTGCACACGTACAGTACGTGTCAACAGAAGCAGTGCGCGGTGACGGTGGAGCTCCGTGGGGGGTCTTTGATGCTCCGGAGGCTGTCGAGGTGATAATGCGTTCCTGCAGGTAACCCCTGAGGTCCGCTCACCTGCTGGTTTGTACGCTTGCGGCTCTCAGCTCTCAGCTCTCATCCTACAGGATGTTGTTGTGTTACTGCATTAACCAGGCAGCTGGATCAGAGTGTACGGCTGACCTTGAGGTCTCAACCAGCAGCAGCAGCAGCAGCAGACACAAACCGAGGCTTTAAATCAACACGGAGGTATAGATGTGGATGCTCTTGTTTTCGTTCCACACCTCTGGAGTGGACTGGCGTGGTAGAATCAAAGCACACATCATTTGAGACGAGAAGATTGTTTTTTTTTTTGTTTTTTTTCAGTGTAGGCACTCGGCCCGCAACACATTTTTTCAATCAGATTAGATTCTCTCAAGGCTAAGACCTCAGGCATGTATTTTTCCCTTCTTTCTCACTACCTGCTCAATTCTTTCCTGTTCTCTTATTTTTCCCTCAGCGTCTCCAGCTGAAGCTAAAGCTTCTTTAGCGCTCGCCTTACAGCGCTGTTGGTTGTTATCTCAGCTTGTTGATGAAGGATTCGTTCCTCCCACAGCTAAAATTATACTCCATCTTAAAACTGCTAAGCCTCTCTTGTGCCATGTGTTTTCTGGCTTGTCTAACAAAAGACAGTAGTCTTCGACTAATAGAACTTTATATGAGTTTACTGTGTACATAAAACACGACTTTGTAGCTAAGCCTTTTCATTGTTTGTTATTTGGCTTACTACACCAGGCAACCTAAGTAACCATGACTAACAGTTTGAGATTTTTAGTATAAGAGCTTACGCTCATGCCTGAGAACCAAAACTTCTATAATTATCCACAGAGTTCATGAACCTCTTTTGACCCTATTGAAACCAAAGATATCTTTTCTCAGGATCTCTTTGTCTTCCCGGCATCTCCGCTGTAGTTTTCATGTAAATAGGACTTATAGCAACTTGGCGGATCCTCACAAAAAAACAGCAAAAGCCTGGAGCAGTCGAGGTGCATATGCAGGTTTGCCTGCCTGAAACTCTTATCTTCCGTTCCATGAAGTTGGAGACAATGGTGAAGCGAAGTGAATAACAAGTGCTTAAATGTGTTGACATTCTTCGGGAGTGAGATGCAGACCGGATTTAGAGGTGTTTGTTGTGATTTTCCTCCCGTGCTTCTGTCCGTTTTGTCCCCGGCAGAGGTGTGACAGTGGGACATTATCCTCATAATTTGTTGTCCCAGAATGTCTCAAAGCTTCTTTTGAATGCCTTAATGGGCTGCTCTGTTCACCCTGTGCTGTTGGGTTTTGGTTAGCTGCAAATGAATTCAGTACAGTCATTAGTCCTTGGACTCGTTTCCTCTTACTCCTGTTGGTGTGCTATTCATGTAGTTGAATTGCGCACGAAAGACTGGCCAGGCCACACGCAGGTCAGTACATCTAGAATAATGCCTTGGTACAGTGGAAGCAGCCTTCCTTTCCTGTGGCATCGTAACGTGAATTGGCATTTCGTCATCCAAACAGAAGGCCTTACACGAGGCTTTAAAAGTGACCCACTTAACATTTCCCTCTTAGTTTCTCCCAGAAGAACAACAATGTAGTCCCCGATGTCTTCTTCCGATCCCAGGCCTTTTTCTGTGGCTTATCTTTTGTGAGCCAGATGACACATCTGCATTTGCTGATTACTTCTCAGCCCTGATTGCAAAATTGTGGATTCTGGATCACAACACGGCAACTGTGGCAAATATTTATTTTAAGATAATCAGTTAATGTAAATGAACAGAAAACAGGAGACCAGAGAGGCTGCCAGGCCTGCTGTGCTGAACGTTTTT
Organism: Protonibea diacanthus; assembly: GCA_028641955.1. NCBI lineage: Eukaryota > Metazoa > Chordata > Actinopteri > Sciaenidae > Protonibea > Protonibea diacanthus. The sequence goes on along the minus strand of CM053990.1, from coordinate 4,480,241 downwards.
TAGAAAAGAGAAAAGATCGTCATTTGAGTTTGCTTGATTGTAAAATTTTAATTTTAACTTTGTATTTTTACTCGACTCTAAAAGCCCCTATTCACCATTTTCTACAAGATGCCTTCTGTCTATCAAAAAATCAGTATCCTTCAAAAGCACAAGTTTCATCTGACACCCCTGCAGGATCTAGTACCTCGGTCAAAAGAGAAAATGTTATTGTTTTTCTGATGTTTATCGCCATAAAGGGCTGAGCACACAAGCTCAGTCATAACTTCCTGCAAGTCCCTCGTGGCGGAGTTGTAAGTTCCCTCTCGTGCCTCGGAAAAAGAAAAGTCATCGCGGCTCGTGAGAAGGTGTTCGCTGGACAGTTGCCCAACAATTAAACCGATGCCCCAATGAGGGTGCGTGGTGTGAACCCGCCGCCCCCGCCCCCTGGTTGGTTGATAAGGGGGCAGACATGCGTGAAAAGGAGAGGGGAGATAACTGTTTTCACCTGGGGGAAAAGGCCGTATCAGATTCTTCCATCGCAATCACCTAAACAGATGAAGCTGTCAAAACAGATTTGCCCTGATGTTCCAAAGGACTATCTCCGACTGCTATCGCTGTCACCTCAGACAGATTAAAAAAATGTGGGCAGAAAATATGAAATTATTTTCCCGTAGGACTCCTCCCCGAAGCTCTGTTTACATCGTCATAGAAAGGATTATTTTTTTTGTTTTTTTTTCAGAAAGAAGCAATAATATCCAGAGGTGACTGTGAGTTTCTGACTGTGAGGATTTGTAAAATGACCCCACAGAGCTGGAAAGAGAGCCTCTTCTACTAGAGCCACTCGATAGGCAATTTCTTGACGTGCATACCTAAAGAAAACTCTATTCACGTCGCCCTTATGACCCACACCACAGGGGAGACAAAGAAATATGCTAACAAGAATTACATTTTAACTCGGAGGGCCAGACAGTTGAACCATTCTGTGCTGGGCAGTTCCAACTCTCATGGCTCTCTCTCATGGCACATGAATGGCATTGAGACGTTTAGTGAGAAGTGTATGATCCAGCACAAGTTTGACAGTATGATTGCTGAATGTTCCCCTGTTTGTCTGTCCTCTGTAACTTATTCCCACCATGTGGGATTGTTGTCTGTAGATGGGTTGTTGGGAGTCTCATGGGTTGTGTCGAGGGGGGGTTTGTCTCTTTTTTTACGATCTCTGGACTTGAAGAAAGCATACTTGGAAGTTAATTACCCTTGTGATTTATGGTCTAAATAATGCACTGGCTTGTCATTTGTGTACTGATGTTGCTGTTCCCTATTTCAGTGATGACAGTGACATGGTATTTGGAACATGGCATCCATCTTTGTGGTTTCAATTAATTAGCTGGCCTTGGCGGTCGACTTTGCTTTCTGGGACTGTTTCTGGTTCAGGTCTATCACGCAGGCTTTGATCTCCTGTAGTGGCTAGACTATTAGAAAATAGAAAATAAATAGCGATTATATTTGTTGTGATATTTGTGGTATGTGGTATTTAAGAGCAGTCTGGTCTAATGAACTGTCGACTTCTGACTTTTCTGTTTTGTTGTTTAATGTCAAAACTCGACGGTAACCTTTTTATAGCTTAGGACACTCAGCAGTCGGGCCAGAACAATGAAGATCAACCCCAGTAAATCAGAAAAAGAAACAAGGAGGCACAACAAACACACTGCACAATGAGTCTTCCACATGGGGACAATCAAAATTCATCATGTTCGCCAAACAGTCAGTGTAAACATACAAGCTAAATGAAATGAATTCTGGTGTAGTCATAGCACTGATGCAGCCGGCCGATTTTCGTGACCTTTTTGGAAACACCAAATTTCAACATTGGGGTTGTTTTTGTGGTGCCGTGCGCGGTTACGAACAATGATCTGGATGGTGACTGTGCGTTCTCCTCCTCCTCCTTCTCCTCCTCCTCCTCCTCCTCCCTTTTCTCCTTCTCCTTGCAGGCTTCACACAGCCCAGAGAGCCATCAAGCAGACCCAAGTGACGGTGCAGAAGATCGGGAAGGAGATCGAGGAGAAGCTCAGGACGACGGCAACCTGCACTGAGCGGGTGAGCGCACTCGCCCGTCAGCAGCATTTTTCCAATTCTTTGATTGTTTTCAGTAACAGGGCAGTGTCAACGTATGTAAGAAATGTGTGGAAAATATCTTTTCTATAGCGATAACAGGCCCGTTGGTTTCTACACTGATAATAAACTTCAGCAGACCGTATTGTGCTAAATGCTTAACAGGATTTAAGAGTGTGTATTGCCCAAATCCTCACTGTGATTGTAATGTAAACTAATATGAGATGTAATTATACTCTATGGGCATCTGTTGTATCCTCTTGTTTTGCTGACTCCACGGAAGCATGGAGAAAGAGCAATATCCCATCCAAGTGATCACGCTTTGACCGCAATCCTCTGTTTATGTTTCCACCTCTTGTCATATCCTCGCCCGGGATCCACAGCGAAAGCAAGAAAGCATATTTAACATTTTTGGAATTGGCAGCCACACAGCTGTGAAAACTGCGCTCTGATCTCCGGTTTGACATTGTGTTTATTGTAAACACTCACTTCAAAAGCGTCCCTCCTCTCCTGTGCTGTTATAAAACCCCTGAGTCACTGACACTTTGATGTTTTTATCCTCCAGGTAGACTCGCCTCTCTGGTCACAGGATTACATACCTTACATGCCGAAATTCACTTCAGGCAGATATTTTTGCGTCCACCCCAGCGTATGTGCTTTTGTTTTGCACAGATACCATATTTAAAGGTTTTAAGCACCTCTTTAGACAGCTGTTACAGCTGTTGCTTTCCTTCATGCTCTCCATTGCCTTTGGATATGGCTCATTTTTTTTTTTTCGTTCCTTCCCCCAGACCTTCACCCTTTCCTCTTAAAGCAGCTCCACTACAGCCTCCTCAAGGTTTCCCACAAAAGCATTGAGGCTCCATTCTTCCGCTACAAAGGATCCCTTTCAAGAGCTCGTCTCTGATATTTCCCCCTCAGTGAAACATTCCTTAAAAAACCTTTTCAGAGCTCACATCAGCTAATAAATCACATAATCCTCGTCTTCTACCTTTCTGTAAAGCCTGGCAACTTGTAGTGAGTGGAGCATTGTGTGGCTCTTCTAAGGGTTCCCCCCTCTTTGCCTTTAGAGAGCTCTGTGCTATCCTTCTGTGCGAGCGTCATAGAGAGCGCGGATCAAAGTGGGACCGAGTGGAGGCCACCAACCTCAGCGCATGGCCCTTTCACCCTCTCACCCACACCCTGCCATTAATCTGCTGGGTTATAACATGCCCCCCCACGCCTGCTGCTTATTTACTCAGCTGACCCACTGCTGTTTGATGTTCAGTAGGAGTCAGACAGGCCCTGGTGGTGGGTTACAGTCTCTCTGTCTCACACACACACACTGACATGGCTGTGACCCACTTGTCAACTATGGCGCTCAGTGAAAGTGTAGGAGGCTTACGGTTCGTGCCAAAGCCAGTGGCGGTTAACATGCAAGCATCAGGGTGCGACACTTTGGAGAGATGGAGGCTCTATCAGTCCGCCCTCTCTGTTTTTGCCACAAAGTCCTCAGAAGTCTTCAAGAAGAAGCATATCTGCATTTCCTCTGATCCAGGCTACGATCACTATCTAAGCATGTGTGTGTATGTGAGCGTGTGAGATGCCACAGCGGCTCGCGTACTGCAGGATGAATAACAAGGCCGAACATCTGTCATCCTGCCAGCGAGCTCACTCCCTCTCAGCTCTCCATTATCCATGTCAGTCTCTGTTCTCTCTCCATGTTTTTCTCTTCCAACTCATATTACATGTACGTTTCTAAGTCATCATCCGCAGTCCCTAAACATCGCCTCTTAAATGTCTCGCATGTTTTGAAGTCGCCCCATCGGTTCATCCCAACTTATCATTATTCATTCAGTGTTTCTGTTAAAGTCCAATCTCTATCCTTCATCTACTGTATACCACATCCACATCCATCAGTCCATGAATCTCCAGTGCTGTTCCTCATTAGACGGTTAGCCCCACTGCAGGCTCCCTCTCTACCAGATAGAGACGTGAAGCCTGATGAAGGGACGCCCTATAGAGAGGGCAACATGTTGACTAATGACCTGCGCTCTGATGCTGCTGCTGCCGGTCAGGGAGCATGTGGTGAGAGAGACGCCAGCCGGGAGTTGCGGGTACGGAGGCAAAGACAGACACTCATCTGGAGTTGATGGGCTTTATTGTGGGCTCGTACATCCACACGTTTGCATGTGCCTTCGCTTTCTGCGTGCTGGATGTTGGGCGACTGGGCACGCTCGGTTTGCCAGAAAATCAGAGCTGAAAGTGCATATATACATTCATAAAGTTTATTAATTACACATTTCAGTGCTGTGAAAATGCCTGTATCGGTAGAAGTTGCTCAGCTCTCACAGGTGTAACAAAATGAACAGGTGAATGAGGGAAGCGCACACCTGTGTGGGTGGATCCGGGGAGTCGAGGGCCTTTTTAAGGCCTGCATGAAATGGAGTTGTTGTCGCATCATCAACAATAAAACCAGGAGGAAAATAACCAGAACAGGTTTGGTAGATTGTTTTGATAAAAGAAAAACATCGGGAACAGACAGGAACATATTACCACTTACACGCTCAAGCACACACACTTTTTTATATTCAAAATGTTGACGATGCGTGCTGTTAGCGAGAAAAGCATGGCTACTTTGAAGAATCTGAAATATAAAACATATTTAGCTTTTTTTTTTCTGGTCAGCGCACAATGCCATATGTGTCATTTGACTTTTTTTTGTAGAAAATCCCACAAGTAAAGAAAAGTTTTAAGGACAGATACGACATGCAAATGTACAAAATGAAACGCAGCTTTTGTTGAAAAGGAGGCTGCGATACACAGTGGAGAGCTGCTGTAAACCTGCATACATACATACAGATTATACCAGTCTGAGGTGTGTAGAGGTGTCAGCTTCCTAGTGTCATTTGCCCTCAGTGTAATGAAGGTGAACACGGCGGAAAGACACCCGTAATGACACTGCGCTCTCGTTTGGCACCTCTCAAATCAGAGGCTGCGGCGTATGTTTCATTTATAGATGAATGCAGACAGTGATTTAAACACATCTGCTGGTTTGTGGAGTGTTTAATTAAAATGGTTTATTATATTTCAGTATTCCCTGATTGCTGCACATTTATTCCAAGTATTTAGTCTTTTCTTGGCGTCCTACAAAAGATTTGAAGTGCTTCATTTGAATGAACCATCGGCTTGTTTGTGCCTTACCTGTGCACCATGAGCTCTGTGGTTGGAGCACGACTTGCACTTAGTTGTTACACCCCCACAAAAATAATGCTCGTCAGAGTAGCTGATTACATGCTAATAGCAACAACTCATACCAGATAACTGTCTGCCAGCCAATTTCGCCTGTCGCACTGATTTCAGAACACAGCCCCTGTATCTTTCATCATTAGCAGTTGACAGTGGACTCCTGAATTATTGACCACGAGAGTATTTTATATCAATGCAACTGGAGATCAGCTTGCAAAAAAAGCACAGCTTGTTTTTGAGGGAAGCTCGGAGGATTTTAGGGGGGTTTTAAGAAAGGCAGCAAACACTAGAAATTGCTCTGACCACACGTTATATATTTATCTGTCCATCATCTTTCTCTGCTTTCTCTCCACGTCGTTCTCCTCCGAACAGAAGAAAGAGCGTGAGTGCATGCAGCTGAGGATAGCTGTGCTGCGGAGCGAACTCCAGCGGCAGAGGAAGGCTCTTGGCAGGGAGATCGACCTGCGGCAGAAGGAAAGGTCACAGCTTCAGAAGAAAGGTAAAGCACACACAACAGGGACACTTACTAATGTAAAACACCTCAAGTTTTATTGTTATGCAGTTGATCTTAATTGCTTCACAGATGATGCTGATGGTTTATTCATTTCTCAGTAGATTCACACAGAAAAGTTATCATCAGTTATTTCAGGCCTCCGAATGTCATTTAGCTGCCTTCAGGAATGAACACTCTCTTCTATTCTAATCTAAAGCAACCGCAAGCGACTTCCCCAACACCGTGAACACACAATACACACAAGAGCACATATTGGTGTGCGTTCATTACACTGGATTAGTGTTTTTTACCCCTCAAATTACTGCTAGCGGTAACATCAGTAGTTTGGCGGTAATGGCAGTGAAGGGCACAAAGTATCACATGATGATGAGTCAGTCCTTGTGTTGTCTCTGATGGTGCTACGTGACTCAAATCCAGCTTGTGTAAGCAGACTTAATATAAACACATGTAACGAATTCCACCAAAATCCCCAATCCCTTTATGATTAACAACAAGGCTCTATTGCAGCTACTAATTATATAAAGAATAGAGAATGTTGTTATGACACAGTTTGACCATGATGCTCTCTATATTACAGAAAATACAGGCCTAACTGGGATATTTTTTATGTTTTAGTTAGAATGATACAGGAAATCCCTTTGAAAATAACTTCTAAATAGGTTTGCCAAATTCCTTTTATTATACCCTTTGGCTTATTTTTCTTTCTTGTTATTTTTTCCATGTTTTCCATGTTTTTGTGGCACCAGATATAGAAAAAAAGCCAGTTAAAGACAAGTTCATTCGCACTGTTGATGGATTCTGACGGCACACGTCAGACTCTAAATTCAGTTATTGAAATACTGTTTATAAAATGTCTGAAATTTTCAAGATATATCATATTTTTTTTGCGCAGGAAACTCCAATTTTCAAACAAGTTTTGACAGCAGCAGGTAGACTCTGCGCTGCCTGTGTATTACCTGTTCATCTCGGAGCACAGTGGAGAGTGTTGTCACGTACAGGAAACCTCTGTCACCCTCCCAGTCAGAGGATTGGGAGTCACTCAACACACACACATATGTACACACATAATGTACAGTATATAGAGCCATTCCTGTGGTTTTTGCAGCCTGTGCCAGGCCACCAAAAAAAAAAAAAACAGTGTTTGTGCAGTGGTGTCATTTAGTTAACCCTGTGAAGTCTGCACACTCACTCTGATGTCTGAGAGCTGAGGATGGCTTTACTGCGGCCTGTATACTGTTCATAGGGAAATAAAAGGCAGTGCCAGTGAAGCACAGATGTACCCAAACACGCATGCAGGTGCATGCTTAATACTAAATACTAATTACTTTCTTATGATTGCATGTACCCCACATGTTGCATGTTGTAATATCAGTATATTTCTGGGTGGCTGCAGCACATAAACTCTGTTTATTATGGTGCTTGTAAAAATGCACATTTAATAGCATTTAGGGGCGCCGGTAACGTGGCAGTGTGCGCCCCCATCTACAGAGGCTCAGTCCGTGCCGCAGCGGCCCGGGGTTTGAATCCGACCTGCAGCCCTTTGCTGTGTGTCATTCCCTTTCTCTATCCACACTTTCCTGTCACTCTTCAGCTACCTCTATCCGATAAAGCTTGAAAATCCATAAAATATCTATCTAAAAATTGAGGTTTAATTGTCCTACAGTAGGTCTGAAGTTGGCATCAGAAGTACCTTCGTAGCTACCAAAGTAAGTTCATTTCGCTGCATGTTGGAGGCTGAACCTGTGCAGCATTCCCACATGCACTGTGTAGATATATCTCTGTTCTACTCTTATCAACACCGGTTGTCCTAAAGTAGGCCAGGAGCTCTCTCTCTCTCTCTTCATATGAGCCACGTGTTTGTGAAAGCTTGCTGTTTGGCCAAAAGGGCAGAGCACCTCACCGAGCCCACAGTCCTACGGTAGAGGGATTGGAAATGATTAGCATGTAAGTCTGCACATGCATGCAGACGTACACACACACACACAAAAGAGAGCACTAAGAGGGGTTCACGGAGAATTTTCCTTTGTGCTGCGATCTTTGAAAAAAAATAAATAAAAAAAGGCAGTTAATCCTCTGCCTCTTTACCTGTCACCACTCTGTCTACAGCCAAAAGAACTCGCTGCTCTCTTTCTCTACAGCTCATTGATGGCTTTTTTCCAGACTGGACAAGTGCTTATTAAGAAACAGAAGAAAAAATTCCTTCAGCTGGTTTAAAAAGGGGGGAAAAGGTATTTTAGGATAAATTGAAATGCTGTAGCTGAATAGGGCCGTGCTGAAAATCTTGTTGTTTTTTCCCAGAGTCATAACTCAAAAAGCCAAAAGCCATATGTTGCTGAGCTCCGCCGTACTTCCATCTTGTTGTTTAACTCTTCTAATCAGCCTGCACATATTCATTTTTTCCCCCCAGACTATCGGAAAAAATCCTGCATTAATTACAGACAGGATACTCTCCGAGACAGGTGTTTACAGTATTTCATACAGCAGCTGATTTTGTGTCTGATTATATTTAGATTGGCACCGCGACGTGTTTGTTTCATCTGATCTCGTCTTTCACGGAGACACATATGATGTTCATAGAGACACGTGATTTTATCAGTCGGCGCCTCGATTTCATTTTGAAATTTCCATCTTGAGACGCTGTTGGTTTGTCTGTCAAAGCGCACGCAAACTTCTTTGGACGCAAAAATTAGTGCTGTTCAATCACACAGATCACTCGTTAGACAACTTGGTAAGGACTGATGATTTACGCGGTCATATAATGTTAATGCTGCTTCAATTTGTGTGTAATTTGTTGAGTTTTCACACATTCCTGTGCTTATTAGATGCAGGTTTCTTCTGGAAGTTTTACTGCAAGTTTAACAGTATGTTTGTAAGTACATCGCTATGCAATATATCCCCAGAGGGCATCCCGTATGGGCTGTTAATCCTCATTCTTCATGCCGTGTGGTCTTCCCATCTCTCGCACAGTCATACGGCCATTAGCAAATAACTCTTATCAACCTTTTATTCCCAGGAAACCCAGGGCCTCTCTCAAAACACGGGGCCCTGAAAACCCAAACATACAGTCAAGGTCCTGCAGGTGTGTGTGTGTGTGTGTGTGTGTGTGTGTGTGTGTGTGCGCGTCGGGCTAGCAGATAAAGATGAGATGAAGATTTGGGTGTCCGCGGACTCATCTCAGCGCATGTGCTCCCTCTTTGCCAGTGTTAGCAGAACAAGCGCAGAAAAACATCAGCGGGCCGGTATCGTCCTGATGACAGGTTAACGACTAGCTGTTCGATCCGCGCTGATTTACAGGACTGGCAGGGAAGTGGCAGAAGTGTAGTCTTGAGTAAAGCTGTTGTTTTTCACTTCTCCTGCAAATGCACGCATGTCTTTCACACAATTCATAACAGAGGACATATGAGCATGGCCACAGCTTTTTTTCCTCCCCCCCGCTTCTTTACAGCTGCGAATTCAGAATAAAAGTCTTTCTTTGCTTCCAGCAGAATTAATGGGTATGATTTTGCTAGGGTCACACTCCTGTCACAATTTCCTCCTGTCTAATTTCCCTCTTTCCACCTTGGGCAGGCGACATAAATCAGGCCCGTGAACGGCGTTTATTGTACTTAGTAACGGTAGTTATTCTCACGCTCTGTAACACAGCCAGGGCTCCTGACCAATAAATGTCAGTGGTTAGGTTTCTTAAGTGTAAGGAACACAGTTTTGTGAAAGTACGGTGTGTGTGGAGGTATTTGTCACCTCAGAGTGAAGGTCTCATATTGAAGCTATCATCATTAAAGCTCCCGCAGCAGCAGCAGCAGCAGCAGCAGCAGCAGCTCAGCTCCACGCATTTACATCCTTAAGCTGGCCGCCATTTTGACTGAGGGTACGAGCTGACAGGTACTGCGCCCCGACTCTCTCTGTAATATAAAAATAACTAGCATGTCTTCGACCGTCTTTGTGTCACAGCTTCATCTATGATGGAGTGTCGGTTTAAAAACAAAACTGTTGTGATGGATTATTTTTTTCAGTTTGACACAAACACATGTTCTTCGCAGTTGTTTCCCAGCATGCATCAACCGCTGTGGTCTCCTTAACGTCTTCATAATTATTGAACTTTTACAACACTCCTCTCCCCAGACACTAGTATAGTTTGTTTCTTTTTAAACAGTATCAGCTCTTCAGCTCATTTGGCTAGTTGTGGTTGTGGAGGAATGCTCTGTTCACTCTTTATTATAGTCGTTTTTATTTTCAGCGTTTTTACACAGCCCCGTCGAGTGCAGTCACTCGATAATGATCAAAGGGAAACTTCACATCTCGTCGCTTTTTAATAAACTGTAAGATCATTTACAGTGTCTAATATGAATCAGATTTATGTGTGCCTTTTCTGTATATCTCATAAACATTTTGCTGTGTGATTTATGACGATATCTGTTTCTCAGGAACTTCAGTGATCAGTCGTATTTTCTTTAATTAGGATTCTTTTCTTACTGTTAATGATTAAAGGAAACACACACACAGGAAAAAAACATGTTGATAAGAAAGCAGTCATCTCTCTTGAGCTTTTGCACCTTTTCGTAATACATGTAACAAGACCTGTACTGTAAAAAGAGCGGGAAGTCAAAGCAGTCTTTCCTGTATGCTAAAACCTCCAGTGTTGTTGCTGTTTATATGAAAAGCTGATGTTAAATGACGTTTTGTGTCATTGTGAGTGCCAATAACTCTCATATAGATCAGTCTCACTTTGAAGTCCTTAGAAACTGTTTCAAATGTCACCGAGTCCATGAACACGCCAATTCTTCACATAAATCAGTCGAACAGTCCGAACAAACCGTTAAACCAGAAGAGTGGTCGTCCATTTTGCAGCTTCAAAATGCCAAAAAAAAAACCCTGCTGTCTGCCATAGTAGGGATGCTTCTGTACACTAAAATCACTAATGACTGATTTATCGTCAGATCATAATTTAATTGCTGCAATTTGTCTGTTAATTCGATATTAAAAACTGCAGTCAGTTAAAGGCATGAAAGGATCAGAAGATGGATGGATAGAACAATAGACTGTATAAAACTTGCACGTAGTATCTGTGATGTTGCCCAAACTCAGAACATGGTGGCTCTGGTTGTCCACCACCGCCTCCTCATTAATCTAAAAATGGGCAAAGATTTGGAGCATGGGTGGACAGCATGGGAGTAGCCATTCTGTTAATTCAGCATCATTTTTATATCATATAAATTGGGTGAGTTATTTAAAAAGAATCAGTACAGTTTCCAGAGAATTAGCCATGGAGACAAAATCCATTTTTTTGTTGTACCAGGCTGTGTTTGTTTCTGCTGTGAAGTTGGACATTGTAACACGGCTCACGGAGGGCTCACGGAGGGTTCACGGAGACCGAGTGACCGCTCAAGGAACTGCAGTTTTTGGCACTTCCGTGTTGGCTCCACTTCACAGTCACGAAAGTCGCCGCTCAGAACAGATACCGCAGAGCTGGGCACTACATGAAAGCGGGCGCGCGGTACAAACCTACGCAGTCAGTGTCAAAATATGTTTTCATGTCATCACTTACAACAGACGGATGGCCTGTCTGATCTCTGCCTCACACTATCTGTCCTCCCAGCTAATCTGATGGAGATACTACAGAGTACCTTTATTTTCTGCCTCTGTCTGTCTCTGTCAAGGTATCTCTGCTTCAGCCCTTATGATGTCAGTTTTGAGCAACGTGGATGTGAGTTCAAGTATGTGATAAAAAGCAGTTCCCGTGACAACAGGACAACCGATCACACTTTTGATTTGATCTTAATTACTCAAAATGCACTTTTCTGCCAGCTGCTGTTATCCCACTTGAGTCAGGGCAGATCGAAGGCTTGATTAGAACTTGAACCATCAAAGTGTTGACTCATAGTCATATAACACTCCGCAGACATTGTGGAAGATTTTCGTGCCCGTTTTCAATGCAAGAAATTGGGCAAACAAAATGTTTTTTGAGAAGTATGGGAATCAGAATTGATTGCAAATTTGAGCTAGCCCTTGAAAGAGCGTCTAGAAATCCACAAAACTTTGCTTTTGTGCGGTTTTCCATCTACCGGAATCGTTAAAGCTCTGCTTTGTCTTGCGTAATTGATCTCTGCATTGCATAAAAATGATTGACAATACTGACAATAAAAAAAAGTTCCTTGTGATCACCCAAGGATCGCCCAAAGTGACATCCTCAAACGCTTTGTTTGTTCCACAATCCAAAGATATTCAGTTTACTGTCAAAGAGGAACCAAAGAAACCAGAAAATATTCCCATTTGACACAAAACAACGCTGACACCACTCGAGGCAGTTTATCAGACTTCGTGCAGCTCTGACTGGAACTGTAAAATCTGTGCATTTCCTCTTTAACGATCTCGTCCTCACCAGCTTCTTCCTGAGCCCGCTCAGTTACCGCGTTAAAAGTAACCTTATCATTCAACCACACCACCTCTCGTGGTTCACCTGGCTGTGGAGGGGCGATGACTTGACACCAAGGCCCTCCAACGTGGCTGAGCTCTTTCTCTTGTGAGGCCTGCCACCTTGGGGAGAAACCTCATTACCGATGTTTATATTCACAGTCTGAGCAAAAGCGTTCAGTATGTGATTTTTGGCATGAAGAGCTTTGCTTTGTGGCTCTGCTCTCTCTTCACCACGGCCTGACACAACAGCCACAGTCCTTCTAGGTGTTGGTCAGTCTTGCAATCCTTTGAGATCCTTAAGCTCTTAATTAAGATAACAGTCCAGATGTTTTAATAATTATCACGTGGCACACACACACAGCTGTCCATATGCCTTTTCCATTTTCAGCTTCAAACAAAGATAGAATACTAAATAAGCAAACACTTTCTCCTGTTTATTCTGTGTGTGTGTGTGTGTGTGTGTGTGTGTGTGTGTGTGTGTGTGTGTGTGTGTGTGTGGACGATGCAAAAGAAAGCAAACATGTGGTTTGGTTATTCTGAATCGCTGCTTTATCTGCAATGATGATCCAATTTAATAACTGCTGCCAAACAGAACCCATCAGATATTTCAAAATAAAACAAATCACTAAAGATGAAATCACCAAAGATTTCTAATACAGATGTTTGTTTGTTCTTTTCGCGTTGATGTGCGTTTAATCATCGACCCTCTTCTTTGTTAAAACCCTGAGTCATGACTCTGCTGCTTGCTGTTCTGCCACATGTGATGCTGCATGAAGACAGATTACAGGGCTGTAATATTCTATATTATAGTCACAACCCCCGAATTAAACTTCTATCCGGTTTTCTGCTACACTGAGGTATTGTGAGCCTGCCAATGTTGCAGTTATACAACTTCCACAAGCTGTATCATCACCGTCCCTTATCTGCCTGATTTTATTTATTTGCTCAGCTCTGTATTTACAGTCTGACAAATCCTGTAATTTGCATACTCATGCTGTTTGGTTTTATGTGGTGTCAAAAGGGAAATGGTTTTGGCCTGATCAAAAGAGCTGTTTGATCTCGCTTAACAGTGGATGGCAGCCGACCAAACACGAGCCCACCTGGCTGTTCAGATGTAGCAGAGCTGAACACACACACACACACCTGATAATTTACTGTTTTTTTTTTTTTTTTCTCTATCTGTCTCCGACAGAGGAAGCATTCTCCGCTCAGCACGAGAGTCTGAAGGAAGAGAAAGAATCCTTAACCAAGCTGCAGAAGGAATGCACCGCCAAGAGGTATGTGTGAACCTGTAATTAGCTATTGCTTTATATCTACATAGAAAACACACTTTTCAAACCCGTTTCAGAGAGACGTTACCCAGAGCCCACTGAATGATGTGACTCAATGTGAATTGTGATGAGACTACACCCTGCTCCCTGCCTCCCACCATGCTCTTTCAAAACAAGGGGATGTTTTTGCGGCCGGCGCTGCCTATTTATGTATTTTCAGCGGAGCGTTTGCACATTGTGCTAAAAAGCCTATTTGCCCCGTGTTTGCCTTGGCCTGCGGTGAGACGTGTGCGGCGGGTGCCGACCCTGGATACAGTTTTGTTTGTCTGAGAAGTACCTGGCAGTCACAGAGGGTAAACCAGAGCCCCAGGAAGGCCAGTATAGGCCAAGAGACCCAGCAAACAGGAAATTAACATCGACACTTGTACATCTGCCTAACATCCATTGCTTGGAAATATCTCTGTCTTTGATGTTTTTTCATGGAAATGTCTCTTTTTATTTAGCTTCTTTTGTTACTATTAGCTAGGGAAAGGTTATACTGACCATGAACCATTTTTTATTTTTTTTTTTAAACCTTTCCTCATTCCTGTTTAATATTTCACCACTGCCGCTGAACAGCTTATCTTACAAAATTGGAGCTAAAAGGCACCAGTCAGGGTGTCTACTTATCTGCACGCTGAGACAGTTAGATGAGAAGATCGATACCACTTATACATGACTGTTAATCAAAATAAGGCTGTGGCCAACAGCTGGTTAGCTTAGCCTAGTGTACACACACTGGAAACGAGGTGAAACCGCTCGCCTGGCTCTGACAAATAGTCACAAAATCTTCGTACCTCACTTCTTACGTGCTAAGCTACACTAACTAATCTTTGCCAGAAGTAGTAAAAGCATATTTCTACTATTCCTTTCAGTATATTTTGCTGATAACAATTGCAATCAAGTAGATAATAAATGTAGATTAATACAGAGTATTTTATTTGTGAGAATTAAAGATGCATTAAATAGTTTGGGGGAGAAGAAAAGTGAGAAAAATAATTAGCTTTGTTTATATGTGCGGGATATTTTTTGAGTTATTACAGCTTCAGTGTTGCAGAGACTTTATTTCTCTCTGTGGTGAATGTTTATTCAGTTGTGAAAATATATCCTTCATTCATTCATCATTCGTTCATTTTCCACAACTGCTTATCTTATCAGGACCGTGAAAGGCTGGAGCCAATCCCAACACCAGTTCATCACAAGGTTACATCACTTAATATCAATGTTTGAGTTTATCTTATTACCCTATTAATAATATTTTATTACCTTTCTGAGTTTGAATTTCTTTCCCAAAGCTACACCGGAAACACAAGTTTGCGTGTTTTATTCAAAGTGTTTGTGAAGGGCTCACATCTCAGGCTTAACCAATTAGACGAGGCAGAGCCTGCTGGACAGACGAGTGATTTCAGATCAAACGGTCATTACACACCGATCTGTCTCCTCTTTCACGTGTACAAAGCAGCCGCACGCTGGAAAAAGGAAACGATAAGAGACCTCTAACCACAGGAAAAGCCAAATAGGAAACTCAAGTGAAAAACGAGAAACGTGGATGGGAGGTTCCATCACGTCCAATAATCATTTTCCCCCTGAAATCCCTTTTCATCTGCATGAAATGATGGGCGGTTACACATAAGTAGTGCTCTAAGTATTGTAGAGGACACCCAACGAGAGAGACATACATACACACACACACACACACACACACACACACCACTCATGCAACGCAGCCAATCATCTGTGTTACTCATACATAAGCAGTCACAGGAATAACTGTGCATATCCTGAAACAGTCATCTTGTATTTACTCTAAAACACAGGGCTTTTTTTCAGCTGCAGCGTGCATCATCTGCACTCACCACATCGGCTCTGCAGTGATGTTGCTGTTGGATGTGGAGGGGTCGTCCAACGGGTCATGTGTTTTCTCGCACATACACAAAATATACATATGTTTACACTTTTACATGAACATTAATTCATTTTGAGAGTTTATATGAGGCAAATTTGAACATTTATTCAAGGACAAGTGGCAGCCTCTGTGGCTGAAAAGTGAAGCCAAGTGCTAAAAACTGTAATTCCTTGGGTGGCCACCTGAGGCTGGCTCCAGAAGTGAGTCAGTCTCCATAAGTCCCCATGTTCAAATGTCCAACTTCATAGCAGAAATAAACATGTTTACAGCCTGGTACAAAAGACAGTTTTGGTCTCTATAGCTAATTTCCCCGTTCATGACAACTGTACTGAGGGTGAATCACATGTTTTCGGCTTCAGACGGCGCTTTAGTAACCTGTGGGTGACGTCGCTCATGCTCTGTCCATTCTTTATACTGTCATTGTTAAGAATTTATGTGTCCTCCAGTCTGTTCTGACAATGTGACAAACTGGACAACTGCACAACTAACAATGATTGACCTATTATGGATATTAATAATATCTAACTTTTATGGTTGAATTGAAGAGATGACTCAAAATTGTCATTCATAAAAGGCCTAGGCCTAATCTCCTGCTCAGAACGTTAACCTCCTCTCACACATCTTTTATGTTGTATAAATAAAATCTGCTCGTCATGAATCTTTTATATTTTCACTAACTTTAATTACCTTTACGCTTCACAGTGGGTCCCTGCGGAGCTGTAACTAGCCTGGATGATTTCTCCGGCTCATTTCCACTTCCTCTCATCCCTTCCAGCTACACTCCTTCCCCTGCAATCTCATCTCTGCTCTTTCTCTAGTCCCTCCTTTGCCCTACCGCTCCTCACGTCCTGCGCTCTTAACTGCAGCTTTTGTCTCCTCCTGCCAGCCGGTTACTAATTGTGTCGTCCTTGTGTCTGGTTTGTCTCCCCAGAGAGCAGTTCCTCAAGTCCAACGCCCAGCTCACCTTCCGCTGTCGTCAGCTCCTCTCTGAGCTTTCTTACATCTATCCTATTGATGTGGTGAGTCGGACCTAATGGTACACTGATGCATAACACATTGTTGACGAAGCAACTGCTAAGAATTATCTAGTTACAAAAACAAGGCTTTGATAATGCAGAAATGGTGCAGATAGTTGTCTGCAGCAGCTCAGCGGTTATTTTCATGGCAGTGTGTTTTTTTTTTTTTTTTTTTTTTTTTTTGAGCTCATCCAGAGTCATCACCTTTGTGTTTAACACGCCTCTCTGATGTATATTAGAGTCATTTCTGTTTTCTGGAAACATTTGCCATACAAACTAAATGTTTTAATAGCTGACACCGCTAGACAAATATGGAATGATTTAAAGCAAGTCTCCTCTGCCAGTGGCAAATCTGGTGTTTTATCCCACACAGCGTTGCATCTTGTCTGGGTCTGTTTCGGCTGTCTGATAATTGTCTTTAATATGAAACTTCTGATTTGAATCCACAGGCTAATCAGTCAGATTATGTCATCTGCGGAGTGAAGCTGCCAAACTCTGAAGACTTTCAAGGTAATTTATGATGTTGCCTGCCTGTGTGGTTCAGGGTTACAGGAGGATACGCTGTGCTACGGCATGCTGAATAAATGTTTTCGCCTTAGCTTCAATGTGTGCGGTTATATGTTGATGTTTGTTTAGGCAAAGCAATTTAACATTGATGATCTCATAGATACTGTAAGTGTCTGTGATATCATACATTTGGCTACTATAGGTGGCAATTTGACAAGTCTGTGCTACTGATATTATATTCTGTAACATGCATTAACTATTTTTTTTATTTTTAATCCATAAAATATACAATGACATAATTGTATTATCATCAACATGGAGTCAAGTGTAGATGGTTCAATCAGAATCACAATATTCACACATAATAACATGTTTTGTCTTTGTGATGATTAAGTGGCAGTGTAATCTCTCTCCTGCGGCAAAAAAAAAAAAAAGTCTTTGAGTTCAAATGAACAGACGTATGCACAAACTTCCTGGACATGTTTTGGTTTCTTTTATTCTTTTCTCTCCTGCTGACACGCTCTTCATTTGCGAAACTTTCTCATTCATTTCTTCTGCGTGCAATAAAAAGAGACACAGGATTAATGAATAAACCTTTGGCAGATGTTGCTGTTACACAAGACCGTTACTAAAGCGTAAAATGTAAACAGAAACAAAACGCGATGAAAAACACTGAATCCCATATTTATCTGAAGATATTTCCATTTTAAATAAATATTTTAATATTTTCTAAGATATATATCGATTTATTTTTTTGTTGATGCCAGCAACACATTTAAAAAAAAAATGCTGTATGTTGCATTATCTCTTCTGTTAATAACACTTCTGGAAAGTGTCTGGGAACTGTGGAGACTCAAAATGGACAAAAATAATAACATTTCTCAGTTTCAGTATTTGATATGTTGTCTTTGTGCCACATTCATTTAAATATGGGGTTTTAATGTTTTGCACATCATCACATTTTACACAGCGTGCCAGCAAAGAGGAGGCAGGCTCTATACTGATCTACAGTTGCTGAAAAATAACAAAGTTTCTGGTTCAACAAAAAAAAGGTCCTGTCCGTAATGTTGCCAGACACAGTAACAAGCCGAGCCTTGTCAGTGACAAAAACAAGCACTTTTAGTGGACGTACATTGACGGTGCAGCTTCCCTGAACGTTTCCTTAGGTTCCCTTTTGAGGACGAGTTTAGTGGCATTGTTAGTGGTGTAGTTGCTGATTGAAACCTCCTCACCTCACCCTCTCCTTCCTGACATGAAGCAGAAAGGACCTATGTAAAGCCAGAGTTTAGTTTGTCTGTTCTGGGCTGCTGTAGAAACGTGGTGCTTTAACGTGTTTGTTGATATAAAAAGCTCATTCTAAGGTAACAAAAACACCCCGTTCTTACTGTCAGGTGATTATACACTAATGAAAACATAGTTATGAATATTATATTCTATTTCTGCCATGTTCTTTAAACACAGTGCCCTAAATCTGACACGCCGGATCTTTTTTAAGTAAGGAAAAAGTCTGGAGAGAAGGCAGACAGAACTAGTTTGGTTTGTGTTCTTCTCCTTTTTTTTTCAGTGCTTAGCTTCTCTGAAATCTTGTTGGCTATTGATGGAGGAGTTGTTCGGCATTAGAGTCTTGTCACAAGATGCTTTTGTATCTGGTTTACCACCTCAATGAAACGGCCACAGAAACCACATGGTTTAATATCAAAGACACAGGATTTGGCAACAGACCGTAAACGGAAAAAAACTTTAGTCAGCAGGCCGCTCCAGCCACAAAGCCCTTGTTATCATGTTGGTGTTCTAGGTTAGAGTAAGGGTCACGCTGCATGTGTCGTGATAAATGGGATTTGCTGTCACAGCAAGGGAAACTTGATGACTTCATGACCTTTCAATAGCTCAGATGAATTGAGTGGTGTTGGGGTGGGGGGTTGGATTGAATGGGTAATGAATGGTTAGCTTTGGTCTGCAGCATTTGTCTCATACTGAGAACACACTGGCCACTGTCCACTCAACATTCTCCAGCTTCTCTTCCTCACAGCTGGTGAGACCCAGCAGGCCCTCTGAACCCATAATTCAAAAATACCGCTCCCAATCTCCTCCGCTCCCTGCTGTCACACTCCACCTGTTAACATCTTTTAAAGGGCACTGTGAAGTGCACAGTCGTGACAGGCGGGCCATTTGTGTTTGCAGCAATCACTTGTTCCCATAAGGTGGAGGCCTGTGTCTGCTTCTGCCTCCCAGTCCTGCCTAGGTGGACACCTAGCAGTGAGTAAACAACTGAGCATGTGCTGTGACGGGAGAGATGAAAGGCCTAACAGAGAACATGCTAACTACATTTGCTGCTAACGACCTTTTCTTGTATACCCTCCCTCGTAGACGGATGGCTTGTGGTTTGTGAAATGTAGACAAGAGCTGTCATGCAATCCAAATATCTATTAATATTCACCCTCTAACATTAGACATCTTTGCAAAGGCTGGTACAACATGCAGAGACGTTAGCATGCGTTTTACTCCCCCTTTTTACCCCATAGCTGACCCCTGTTCTTATTTGTGTGAGGTCTGCCACAGAAGGAAAAAAAACCCAATCAAGTCTAGAACTGTTTGGATGTGTGTCGAAGTCAGTTTAAACAGGCCTACAGGGGAGGATGTTCCACATTAGAGACCAGAGTCAGGGTTAGTTGGAGTCCTAATCCTACTCCGGGGTCAAAGTGGAAGAGGGTGGCACTCTGCTGAGGCCCTTGACTGCTTTACATTTAACTAAGCTTTCCATGTCAGCTCAGCCTGACAAGATATCAGCAGTCTCCGCTTACGCCCTACGGTGTCACTTGTAGTTGCATGTCCTCCAGCTGACATGATATTCCTAGTTAGTGTGGAGCAGTTCTTGTTGTCCATTCAGTCAGAATCTATTATTGCCTTTTCATTTTCAAAATTTAATATACATAACTTACAGATCATGTATCTTTAACGGCACGGAGACAAAAGGTGAACCAAGACACCAACTGTGCGGTCACTCTTCATGACAACGCCACATAAAACGAGCTCACAAATGCCTGAATTAATTCAGAAATGTCAACACACACTCTTGGACACATATCACATTTATCTAAGCCTGGAAGTAAAACGCACTGGATGTAGTCAAACCTGCAGTGTAACGTTCCATCAGTCACGTTATGTGAAATTACAGAAACACATATTTCTGTGTAATTTACATACAGATTAGATCGAACACAAATGTCTGGTTGAAGCACTTGGCAGCAGTAAACGGGTGATTTACACCTTTTCTATCGTACAGTGTAACACTATCAGTCATGGCAGCTGTGAAGTGTTTGAGTGCCAGTATTAGCTTTTGTCTAACCGTAGCTAATGGGTTATAAGTGCTGTTGTTTTATCTTGAAATATAGCCCAATGTCTGTCCATATTTCCAGCATTTATCATCTTTCCAGTCGCTGATCAATTGAGAAGCAGTGAATGTTTTTTAAATTCCCTACATTTATAAGAGTTATGTCCTGGAACACAGCAGTGCGACATCTCAGCTTCCCACCCTGCGTGTGACCTCGGATTGCAGATGTGTGACACCGATGTGATGGCTAGACAACGAGGTGGCTGCAAAGACGAGACCATTAGACAAAACTAGTTACCAACTGGCACCAGCTGAACCTTCTGCAGATGGTCTACATGTGGTTATTGGCAGCGCTGCATGCAAATTAACGCTAGGGTAGATCGCCCTCGATTTGAATCTGTCAAAGTGACGGACAGTGTTTGGATATAATTTTTTAACGATAAATATTTGGTTAACGCGACCCCCGAAAGCACGTGAGGTCAGGAAGCTGTTTACCCCTGGATGTAGTTGATTTTGTCGCCAAAAAAAAAAAAAAAAAAAAATGCCGGAAGAGTATTGATAAAAAGCAGGCTTTCTCTCTTAAGTTGAAAAACACACAGTATGAGCCAAGGAGTCTACCACTCACTATTGCCATAGTCTATTATTTCAAAGCATGAAGATAAAAACCACGGTGATTTTAAGTTTATGCCTCAAGCGGTGTCCTGCTGCTGTTTGAGAATGTGAAACCACTTAGCGTGTTGTCTTGAAACCATTTCTCGTACTTAAAGCGAGATGGTTTGCCGTTTCTTCCCTGTCAGAAATGTTCACAAAGGCATCCAGTTTTCCACCCTTAAAGTTATTTGGGCTCAGAAGGGAATACGTGATGCTTTTGCTTTCTCAGGCACATATCTGAAAGAAATTGGGCATCCCGCTGCAGCCAATTGTTTGGTCCTGCGTGTGTGTGTGTGTGTGTGTTGTGCCGCATTGTATATTACTTAAACAACAATTTCCCACATGAATGAAGCTGTTCTTCTTCCTGTGAATACTCGGTTACCGAGCTATCTTTGGTTGGATGTTTATACATATTTTGGTCGCATTCAAAAGATGTGGATATGGTTTATATGAACACTATTTATTTTTTTATGTAATGCAAGTACACCAAACAAAACAAGCATTACTTTGAAGTTCTCGATGTGATAAAATTCAGAATTTTGGGCGATTAAAATGCTGCTGTTTTGAATTTAATCTGGCTTTGGTGTGTTGTTGTAGATTACCTTAAAAGCCCATTGATGGATTAACAAGTATATTTTCATGTCTGCTCAACAGAACTATATCTAATGTGTGATTTCCGATGCCTTTTTTTGTTTTTTCTCGCTTTGTGTCCCGCAGCAAAGGATGATGGGAGCGTGGCGGTCGCCCTGGGTTACACATCGCACCTGGTCCTGATGATCTCGTGCTTCCTGCAGGTCCCTCTTAGGTATCCGGTGATCCACAAGGGTTCGCGCTCCTCCATCAAGGACACCATCACCGACAGACTCACCGAGAAGGAGAGAGAGTAAGAAAATTAGAGAACACCTTATGTGATTTGTGAATAAGAATGAGAGTTTCATATTTCATATGCATCTTTTTCATCACAAACACTGATGAATTTAAGGTTGCTCTTTTCTTTCTTCACATGAATTCACTCTGATCCTTTGTGTGTCTTTTTTAGTCGTGGCTTACAATAATTTCTGGCTCAGTAACAATTCATTCCTCTTAATAACCGATACTCTCGACAGACACTCGCTTGTGGCCGGTGTTAGGCTATATCTCTTACCCAGCCTCGTGTGGGCTGTATGATTCGTTCCACTTGACCTAAAAATATTTGGATCCCATGTTCTGACGTCCAGATGAGGCTCTATTTTCACGGCTGAAGTGTCGCGACCGTAAAACAAGCTTTCCCATTCATTTGGTGACAGCAGCACCTGTGTTCTCGGCACAATTGTTGGGTCTCTGTAAATAATACTAGAAAGAGTACAGTCCAGGCCGGCTCTATATGGAAAGTTTTCTATTTAATTTTATTTTCTGTACCGCCAAATCATAACAACTCAAACTAAATACAGGACGTGAATGCATACATAACAATAAGTACAGTTAATTCCAGTGAAGATGACCCGCCACTGATGGAGCCATAATCCTGACTGTAATTATTTTGGTTAGAGTTGATCATGGTGAGTCATGAAACAAGTTATTTGTTTTGGAAAACAAACTCTTCTCCACGTTGCTGTCATGTAAACAGGTTTATTACGGGTAACTGATAGTTTATACACACGTGTAAACAGACCTAAGAGACTATTGCCGTGTCCGGCAGTGGTAGTTTTATTCTTGTATTTCGAGGTAACGGTGTCTGATTGGCTCTAACTAAAAGCAGCTACAACAGCGTTCGTTTTCTGTTGATTCTGGCAGCCCCTGTGGATGAATGTAGTATTGTTTCCACCACCGCATTTTGTTGATTTCATGGAGAATGCGACCGCATCCAACCCGAGGGCAGGAATCAAGAATAAGGCCATACACAAAATTGTCAATCTTCTTGCTGATGTTGTTTGTTGATGTGATTCGTGTAGAGACTGTTTCATAACGGTTAAAAACTCCTTTTAGTACGTTTAAAGAGCAACTCAACATCTAATTTTAGCTTGAACATGCACATCACAAATTCAACACTGATAAATCAGCAGACAGTGTAATAAAAGTGACGTTAATATCATTTACTAACTCATAAAAGCTCATTTAGAGTTTTGAGTTTAACTTTTTGTGTGAAACGCTGCAACTTACATTTATTACTTCTTTTATCGTACACATCTTTGTACCACTCAGTCGCACATACGGTATGGTTGTTGTGTGAATCAAATAGAGACATGCTAATTGGGCTTTTAGTCTCAATAACAAGTCACAGTTCCCACGTGAAAATGATTTTACTCATCCCACATTTCAACCACAAGGTTATCATCAAATTATGATTTGTTTAAATGTTGGATAAATAAAGGCATTTTTTCCATTGGCATGATTTTGCAATTAATTTCCTGTTTTTAAACTTTTCCGTATCATCTTAACCAGTACCATTGTGCTATTGTCTTATTTCATTTCATGATTTGTAGTATCTCGACGAAAATCGACCAAAACCTAGTCTGCATTTTATAAATTTTCCTCCACTTGTTTTCAAATCTTTACTCGCAGTTAAAACGAGTTAATTTTTATTCGCTCAGTAGTTTTCCGTAATTTCATTACAAATGATCGTCTTCGTTCTCTCTGTGTTCCTCATCTGTCCTGTCCGTCTCGTTGGCTGTAGAGTGAATATGTATCGCTGCCTGTTATATAGTTCTTTAATCTGCTACTTACGTCATTGTGCTCATAGAAAAGCCTCGTTAGTAACATGCGGAGCAGCTACTGCGTGTCAAATCTTGGAGCTCATTCAAATACTCACTGAAAAAGAATGACTGTTAGATTAAAGGGGTGGTGTGATCACACATCTCAGCTGGTGCTCATTTCCAGCTGCAACAATCAAGACTCAGAAAGTGTTTAACATTTGTTACATTTTTTTACACCGATGACGAGCACATACGGTAAAACCTAGAATGTTTATTTTATCCTTTTATTTCTGTTTAATTATTGCAATCTTCTTTTATTTCCACCAGATTTATTTCACATTATTTGCACTCTTAGTAATCTATGAAACCAAAAGCACCACATCTAAAAACATCCAAGATCTGATATTGGTGTCAATAAATTACCAGCTTTGTGATACCAATATTCTACCGATTTTTATAGTTTATAAATTCACATATTTAATACAGAGAACTTTGTATGTATAGAATTGTAACTTATGTTTAGAGAAGTTTGCAGTGCTCAACAAGCATTTTAAGTCAAATCATCTGCAGTGAGATCCTTTTTCGGGCCAGAGTAGTTCTAAACTCTTCAGAGACGGCCTTAAGATTGTCAAGAATTGTAATCAGTAAAAAATAAACGCCTGGCAGGTGTGTGAACAGCAGGTTTGGATAAATTGTCACTCTCTCCTCTAAAAATGATGACTGACCGTTGATCGACCTCGCCGTGCGCTCAGCAACTTCTAAATAACAAATACAAGAAATAAAAGTGTCACAATACATCACCTGTATCATCATATCCACATGTCTTTTACTAGAGGAAGTTCCAGTGACTGACTGCAGTAATAACTGTTTGCTTCATGTTGCAGCGCAGGAATTATATTTGTCTTCAGCACACCCCTCAGCTACAGTAGCCTGTCTTCCATGGTGGTGGTAGCTGCAGTTTTTTGTCTGTAAGACAAGATAATCCTTTGATCCCCCAGAGGAGGAAGAAAATATATGAGCAAATGATGAGGATTTGGATTGAACTGGATAAAATAACACAGCCCTCTGATGTTTACTCAGTCCGTTTCTTTCAGGGCGTACTGTACATTATTTAGAAGCATGCTCATTTCTATCTTCTACCTGGTCTTCACTCGTTGATGTAATTAGGTACGACGCTTCAGTCTTCCTTTTATTTTTAATTGAAGTTTTTGAAGGGGAAACAATCCAGAGGTCCTTAAAGGTCACCGAACCTGTCGCCCCTGATATGTGAGATGTGAGGCCTACCGCTAGAGATGAGCTGAACATTTGGAGCTAGCTGGAGCTATTGTGCTGTAACACACTCATGTGATGTCGAAACCTCCAACTTGTATAACTTGATAGACGGGCGATAAATAGCCACAAACTTGAAGATCGTCCCAAACCAATTATTCAAATTTTCTCATTGTTTGTCTGGTTTTATTTTCTCTGAGTTGAAGTTGCAACACTCAAGGTTTTTTGGAGCTACACGCCACGTACATCAATACACACCACACAGAAACAAACAGACCATGCATCAGCCTGCAGGAGATATCTTTTCGCTGGGGCTTGGTTTCTGGATTTGGACACAAATCAAAATGTGAAATACTCAGATTGGGCGTACTGCATTGCAGAAAAAAGCACATCTGTCCCCATTTCCACCACAGACCTGCAGAACATAGCATCCGAGGTGTTGTTTTGTTTCATCCATGGTAACAAGTTCCCCCTTTTTTCATTTTTCTACGGTGTTGAGACGAACTATAATGAATAATGAACGATCTGCCGGCTGGCTGTAAATCACAGCGCCAGTTGGGTGCCAACTTCTCTATCACACCCCGAGGCTGTAACCACTTTGCTTCCTATCTTCACAGCATTATATGATTTCTGTTGAATCGAGAACTGTTCATGATTGAAAATACTATGTTGACATAGAGAGAAGCAAATGATTAACTGAGACTCTAACCTCGCCTGAGGCTTCGTCAGGGCCGTTTGTGTAAGTCATGAGTCGTACAGGCGCTGTAATTACGGGCCGCTGTAATGAAATTATTATTTGTATATGTTATGGTCTTGTAACTATGCATCAAGTCGCAATAAAAAGAAAAACCCTGCTGCATTACGGTAATTGCACGTTTGGGATATATGTGCTGAGATATGCGCGTTACTTGCATATTGACATTCCACCCGTGTAAGACCCCCTTCAATAAGTGTGAGACGGGAAGCGATGAGGAAGATTATGCTATAATCAGCATCGTTCAAAGCAGCTAGAAGACGAGGATGAAGATGAAAGTCCAGAGTCATTCTCGCGCTCGTTACACACACACACACACACACATCGCGCTCACAGTTCTGCTTTTTCTGCACATGAACTTGTTGATATCAGGAGAATATTTTATTTATTTTGAAAGAATAGTTATATAAACTTTTCACACATTTTCTGTGGCGCGTTCGGATCGCTGGGAATCCGGATAATTCTGAGTATTTTGGAAACATCGGTTGGACTTAGTATGTGTGAAATGTGTGTGAGAGCCTGCTCTGTCTTTGAGGTGGCTTTAAAGGAGCAAGTTGACATTTGAAGTAGGCTCATTATCGTGAATTATATAAATTGGTTGGAGAAGACATGCAGACCACATGGCGATGTTAAATCGGGTCATTATAATAAGACTGCAGACCAGAAGGGCTCGCCATTTTTCTTTTTTTTTTGTTTCTTTTCTCACCTTTTTATGCTTTTATTATTAGCCGCTCATGGCGTAGCGCTGCCAGACGAAAGGGGTCAACAACTCCTGTGTCTCCTTGTGCTGGAACTCTCAGTTCAAAAACAAGTGGCTGCTTATCCTTTGAAGATGCACAAAGGAATGTTGTGTGAATAGCACTGACGCTTTCGCATCCATGTGTCATATGTAAGAAGACAAACAGCTGGGAGAAAGTGTGTGAGAGACATTATCAGACATCACACCGGGAGGCCATCTCTCTCTTTCTGTGTTGGTGATTATGTCACGGCAACAGCTGGAGAGGCTCACTGGGAGTCGCTTTACCAATTACCAGCCCTACCACGCAGGATATTTACACCAGAATCCAGCAACAAAAAATAAACGTGTAGCCCGCGTGGCTGTCAAACAGACACAACGATCAAGCATCGCCCTTAGGTGTCCCCGAGCGAGGCCAAAGTTTCAGCCCTCCTCCACGTGTTTATGACCCCTGAGGTCCCGGCGGGCTGCAGACACACAGCAAAATGATGTGTGAGGAGACGGAAGGCAACTAGCCGAGCTCTAAAAGTGTACAAAAAAGGGGTGATTAAAGTGTCGGAAAGAGGCAGCCGGTGGTGATAAGTGAGGTGGCATGGGATCAGTTTCTCAGAGCGCGGTAGGATTAGCATGCAGTCAGTCAGCTATAATGGCGTGCACATAAGAACCGTCTGTTGTTTTAGTTGCATGTTGCACTGTGGGACCAAGTTAAACGGTAATTGTCATAACTCCACTTTGGCAATGTTATGAATCTTTGAGCTCTTTTTTTATATTACTCCATGCACTCTTAAAATAAGTTTATGTGGCTCCACTGCAGCGCGGATCCAGATTTTGGTAGCTGAAATCTTCGCCCCCGTTACTGTACAATATGAAATCCCTCATGTGAGCTTTGCAGTGTGATAAGTACAGAGTAATATATTTCACCTTTTGCGGGTAATATCACTTTGTTCCTTTCCAGCTGTAGGATAGAGTAATGACTGCCTTATTTCACACAGTCTGATACTTTACCGCAGGAAAACCAGTCATGACGTGTTGATCTGAACTGCGTTACCCTGCAGCACTTTGGCGCAGGCCGGAGTTGGAAACTGCCCCAGTTAGAGTGTTTGGAAGTAAGGTGCGGAATATGACTGGTCTGTTTGGCAACACTGTGATTTGGCCTTTTGGTCACAACATCATCTTCCTCCCTGTCAGAGTACGTTCTCTGAAATCAGTGGACTCTAACGACATGTTGCGCCCACATTTTGTCCTGTGGAGAGCCCAGATCCAGTGTTTCTGATTGCATGGGGGAAAACTGGGGGAGATGCGATCCAGATGTCTGGTGTCTGATCGAGAACAGAACCCAGCCATTAAAAAGCAAGCACTGCCTCAAATAGTCGCTCGCCTCAAAGTATTGAGGCAAATCATTTTCTTTTTTTATTTTCTCTCTATCACCAGCTAAAGGAAAAATGGATGTAAGTGGGATTTACACATCACTGCTTGGTTCAAGCACAAAATAAACTGTTGGTGGAGGTAGCGAATGTGAATACCAGGGGAGGAAGGCCGGCTTAAGACGAGAGCAACCTGTGAGCTCCAAGAAAAGGGGTTATTGTTCCGGGGCTTCAGCAGTTTCATGTCTCTTAACGTGGACCATGTGCACAGGAGGAGAGGGCGAACTTCACCCAAACTACCCCGTATGTGCAGAGCAGTGACGGTGGGGGGAAAAGCACCGTGAGGCTGCAGGGCAGCTTGAACATCCTGCTGATGTTTAAGAGACATAATAAGGAAGGCGTGCGCGTACACAAGAGTAAAGTTTGGCTTTTTTTGGTTATCCACTTAAGATAAATTAAGCATCGGTAGTTTAAGGGTGAGTTCATCCAAATTGGATGATAATAAATAACAAAGCTTATTTACAGAGCACTTATCTAAAGTTACAAAGTGCTTGGTTGTACATGGTTGAACAGGATCAAAACATTTCAGTCCTGCAATGAGGCAAATAAAGTCAATAAGATAATAGAAAAGAAACAAAATATGATGACGTGCAGAAGACTGAAACCGCATATTTGATTGAAAATAGCACAAGATCATCGGATGTTGGGAAATATTATTGTTTTTTTGAACACTGTAATCCCCATTTTGACATATCAAGGTCATGTTTACCACTCCGTTGCACCGCCTCTTCTTTTAACAAGCGTCTGGGAACCGAGGAGACCAACTTCCATAATCTCAAAAGTGGAATGTTTTCCCAAGTTTGCTCGATGTAGGATTTCAGTTGCTCAACAGTTCGAGATCTCCTTTGTTTGTATTTAACATTTCATGATGCGGCAAAACATTTTCGGGTAGGTAAGACGTCGGGACCGCAGTCTAGCTGTGGAGCCATGCTGTTGTTATACATGCAGAACACGGTTTGGCATTGTCATATCTTAATAATAATGATAAAACTGCCAAACTAATATTGTTGAATGAAATTTCATCCACCTGATCAACGTTCTACAGTACAGATGAATTAAGTATTAAAAAACGACATTCACGATTTAAGAGAAGGTATTTTTAATTTCCTCCGTCGTCGGCCGTATTAAAAAGAGTATTAAGCGCAATATAAAATGAAAGTTTTATGATTGACTGGGTTCTCTAAGACACTGCACATGTCTGGAGTTATGGAATAACTAATATTATGTCTACACATGTTTGTGGTTCAGTTGCATAGTTTTTGTATTCCTCATAGACGAGATGAAGGACGTGATTAAGTCGGGACCTGGAGAGCTTGAATCAAATTGTAACGAATAGCTCATTATTTAAGCCCGTATGTCAACTACAAAGGCGCCCCGGGACAGGACTGAATGTTTACTTGTCTTCTGAGATTTTCTGCTAAATCAGTCAAGGACAGTGGTAGAAACGGTATGTTTATTAAAGCTCTGAAGAAGTCAAGGAGTCTCTTCTAGGTTGACAGGTTAGTTGCACGAGCAGCCCTTCATCTTGAAGCCCTGCTGTTGCGTCGTTGTCCATACTTCATTTAAAAAGATAACAAGAAGCATCTGTGCCGAATGGCTTTCTGAAGGATGCCACATCACAGAATGTTGTGCAGACATTAACGGTGCCCAGAGGACGAATCCGACTGGCTTCGCCATCAAATTTTACACGCATGTTTCATGCCTCCCTCGGGATGAATTGTAATAACTTTGGCGATCCCGT
The DNA here is from genome assembly GCA_028641955.1 of Protonibea diacanthus. Lineage (NCBI taxonomy): Eukaryota > Metazoa > Chordata > Actinopteri > Sciaenidae > Protonibea > Protonibea diacanthus. Next base: position 4,450,683 of record CM053990.1, on the reverse strand, counting down.
GACCTTTCATCTAGCACCATCGTCAGGCCAAAATATAAATTTTTCGAATGCTTTAGTTTCATTAAATACCTTGCATGCATGCAGAAATAAGGCAGTAAATATGTTAAATATTACACCTGCTTAGCATCGGCATGTGTCTAAGCACGGCCTCACAGAACGGCTAGCATGGATGCAGACTTTGGGTCTTGTTAGTGCTGTTATGATCATGAAAATTGGTGTTGACCAGAGGCCTCCGTAAGGGATTGAATACTGGAATATTAGTCTTAAATAAGTGTTATAATCGTTTGATTTAACGTCAGATAGCATGTCATTTTTTAAAGACCTCCTTCAGGATGATGTGATGGTCTGCTTTGGCTTAAGGGGTGGTGGTCAGATCGAGCTTTCTCCATCTCTGCTTGTGATTAAAGCGATGGATGAAAACAAAAGGAAGAAGAAAAAACACAGTGGGAGCTGGGGTCAGCGCACCCCTGGATATTCTTAAGAGCCGTGATGAAAACCCAGTATGACAGAGCGAGGAACCACCACATCACTCGGGAGATGCTTTAACGGCGTGGACCAAGATGGCGGAAAAGTTATACAGGGGTCCTAAGTGCAGCAGCGGTCATTAAAATAGCATTTACTGACAGATGCTCAGTGTAATCATTTGTCAGATATTGAAAATTACAGCTCAGCGTGATTTATATAGTAACCACCGCCATTAGAGCCTTGACAGTTGCAAGGCAGGTGTTTTTTTAAAAAGCAAGGCCAGATGATTTATGGTCCCACGCCGTTTGAAACTGCACATTAAAGACATTGTGAAACTCCCCTCCCTCTCTCACCCTCATACACATTAAAACAGAGGGTGTAAGTACTGGCCATGCCTCGTCTCCAGCATGTGAGCCAGAACTGTTGTTTTGCACATTTGGAGTATTAATTAGGATGTCTAAACAGGCAAGCCGACACATGTGGAGACCACAGCGTTTGTATACATTACAGCAGGTCAGCCAGTCTCTAGGAGTCTTCACGTCGTATTCTCATGAACCGCAGCGAAGCCGAGCACGACCACCCACCTGCATAGCTCTGTCCTCCTTTTTTCTCCCTAACGTTTAATACAATGCACCCAAGAGGGAAGCGAGGGGTGTCCGATATACTATAACATGCTTAAATATACAGTGTGTGTTCTCTTTACTAGAAGCGCTCGGCGATCTCGTGGCCTTTAAACAAGCACGGTTGTCATTTTAACTCAAAAAACAGAGCTCGAATGGACTCGACGCCCTCCATTTTGGCTCTGTCAGTGTTGTAAATCTCCAGAAAAACATCTTGTATGTACAAAGCAAGATGCATACACAAGGCTTTGACCAGGGGCCCGGAGTAAGCTCACCTTTTCTCTTTTGCACAAATGTGGGTATTTTCCCGGAGGCTATAAAAGACGTCATGTGCTGCTAACACCTGCTAAGAGGCCCCCGGGTGCAGTCCAGGCACAGGCGGTGTAGACACTGGTCGTGGTGGATCACTCAGAGATGAAACAATTATAACTCAGCCTGCTATTAAAAGATCCCTCAACGGGAATAAAAAAAGGGCAAGGAGTGTTTTTAAAAAAGAAATGGACAGGAAGAAAGAGAAAAGAACTTCCTGTTACTTCGTGGCATCATTGTAGCTGTATATTTATTGGTTGTTTCCTCCTTTTAACAAGAGTCCTTCCTTTATATTTTGAGGTTGTCTGTGTCTAGACCCTGCAGTTAAAGAGCTGGCAGGCCGGGGGCATCACATATTTCCCCCTTTATAAAGAACAAGGGACTTTCCTGTGAGATTCAAGGCTTTGTGTTTTTACAATGTCGTGGCTCCACACTTATTAATTACATATTTTTGTGTCTACAAACAGAGCCAACACTCAACAGCCGACACACATTTACTGTCCTGTGGTGAGATCGCACTAAAGGGTAGATGAGAAGGGCAATTTTTTCTTTATGAGGTGGGGGCGAGAAAAAAAAGTGACAGATTTATTTCAGCTCTCAACTCACTGTCATTCCTTTTTTCATCTTTTCGTCCAGTGCACACAGAGTTGAATATTAGCTAAACGAAAGCAGATTTCATGTTTGAGTAATCAGTCTCTTTAGAAGGACGCTAAAGTGAGTGGGTGTGTTGATTATGGTGTCTGTCATATTGAGTTTGCTGTGTTAGTTTCGCGGACATGACCCTTCAACAGAGCTGCCACTGAGGGGAGCAGCGGAGGGATGTGCTGATGGAAGAAACGGGCTTGATTGAGGCAAGTGAAGAAATCCGAGGAGGACTGCTGAGATAAAGATGATTTGATTTGATTCACATGTACAACAAAATTAAACAAAAGAACCGACAGCATTATGCATGAGGTGCAAGAAGGCGAAGTAAGCATGACCTCATTTGAAACAACACAAAACAAATAGTTACGAACTGATGGAGGAAGCGCAATTAGTGCCACAAACAGTATTTCCCCGGGCTGTGTGTGAATCTTTCTGGTTTGTGTCTGTTTATTCTGGACTCCTCCGTCCTGATGGACAGACAGGGTACTGATTTTGGCCCGCGAATTCGTCCAGGATTATAATTTATTTCATCCTGTTTAGTGTAGAGAACTGTGTTAGTTTATGTCACTGCTGCTGGCTGAGTAATTAAAAATGGCGTTCGGTCTTCTCGCACTCTGCTGTTCCTCTCTCAGACACACGCCACATATTTTTTTTTACTGTTGTAGCATAACTAATGGCAGCCTCTATCTGTCGGTGACTTTGTATTCAGTTTTTTATGGTTTTGAGTGCTGTCTTGTTAAGGTCTCATTTGGGAAGACGCTGGTCAGATTAGATAATACTGTATATAAAATAATAAAACCGTGCTAAGTGAATCACGTACTCTTTTGGTGCCTCCTCCCTTCCCCTCCTTCTTCCTCCCTCGATCCTCCCCGCTGGTGTGTAATAATATATTTAACTTTACTAGACGTCCCCGGGAGGAATTCCTGGTGTTTGGTGAACCGGAGTCTCTCCAGTGTGATTTCAGACACAGTGGACAGCGGTCATTAATCACTTTGCTGTGACGGAGGCCGTGTGTGTGTGTATGTGTGTGTGCGTATGCTCATGTGTTTGTGTATGTGTGTGTTGGAAGTGGTTCTGTTTTCCTTCTCATGCGTGTTCATCAGCAAACAAATCCTATCTGTTCGTGTGGAAGTGATATTGGAAATGCCAGCGGTGCGAGGGGAATGCGTGTTTTGTTGTTCTTCCTCTCTCTGTTGGTTATTTCCTATTGCTCAGATATGACCTCTGGCATGTCGCTTTCTCCGAGGGGCCATGACTGCATGTGAATGATATGGAGGAACGAAAGGTGGCTGGTTGTGTGGCCCTCGGGCTACAGCGTCTCACTTTTTTTTTTTTTTTAACTTGCCAGCCTTCGTAGAAACATCCTGTTAGAATTCCTTCTTGGTCTCGAATGATCTCCATCTGTTGAGGGTTTACTTCTTTATCTTCCCAGAGGTGCAGTGGACTGTGAGTGAGGAGGTGTTTACATTGGGCGCTAAGAATGTTGTCTGAGATCTTCAGACAGGCTCAGATATGAGTAGGAGGAAACAAATTTGCAAGAAATGGATTAAAGCCAAATAAAAGAAATATAGACCTTATGTTGAAAGTCCTTGGGCGAGACGAGTGTTATCAAGAGCAAATGCTTTTACAGCTGAAGCGCAGAAACGGGTGTCATCGATGATTTTTCTGACCTTCAAAACGCCGCAAGATGTGAGCATGATCTCAGCTGACAGTAGAGACCAGTGAAGTGGCATCACAGAGGAAGTGTATTCTCCCGTTGCTTCAGGCACCTATAGGTCATAGTAAAAAGAGCCCCATATCTGCTCTCACACAGGATTAACAAAAGACCATGACCCGGTCCCCGGGGGGCACACAGAGGAAGGCCGGATGCACATGCCCACCAGTACACACATGTAAAGCATTCAGGACACACACATCAGTACACATCTGCTGCTGTCCTATTATAGCAGAAACTGATCACGTAGGATATAAAGAGCCTCAAATCTCCTGTCCAGTCACATTAAATACCAACAGATGACTCATTTAAAGGTCCAGTTTAGATAAAAACTGAATCTAATATTCATAACTGTGTTTTCACTATTGTATAATCACCAGAAAATAACAATAATTATGTTTTTGTTAGCTTAAAATGAGACAGATGCCGTGGATCCTCTTCCATGGAGTCCACCATGTTTGTACAGTAGCCCAGAAAAGACAAACTTGTTGTTTATTGTCATTTTCATATAAGATCCCATCAGGAAAACAGACACACACACTTACATTACACAGACTAAGGTAGAATACAAATGAAAAACATATTTCCCAACGTCATTTACAGTTTCCCTTCAGGTAAAGCCGACATTTCCATCTTTAGTGATCATGTAATGTTCCCAGAGCTTGACAAAGTCTTTCCGCTTGCCCTTAGCGAGTTCCTTTATCCACATCCTCAATGATGGAGCATCCATAATCTTCCAACTTAGTGTAACAGCCCTCCTGGCTTGAAGAAGTCCAAAGTCCAGCCAAGTTTAGTCTGTTTCGATAGAAAAGATGAACTTAACCCTGGCTCTACATGAGGGCCTTTCACGTTTCACACTACAGTTTCTCCTTCGCTCTAGGAAAGAGAGGGTGAGGCAACGGGATTGCAATCAGCAGCTAAAGCCTACACCCTGCCCCCTTTAAATGAGACGACACATTTTATTATCATTTGTGGAAGTTTCTATTAAAGCGTCATGCTACCTGCATGGATATTGCCTCCGTGTGTGTTTGCCTATGACAGTACTCGGCCTTGATAACATCTCACGTGTGTGTTGTTTGCAATATAAAGACCAGATGTCGATTTCATGTGCAGAAACGAGCAGTGAAAATCCTCTAAAATGAAGACATTCTCCACCTCCCTTCTGGAAAAAAGCACTATGTCAGCGTTTGGGGTGAGAGGTTAAGAGATGGGATTAAGTTAAGGTTACTCTGAAGGTTAAGGTGAAGCATTTAGAGATGAGTTTAGATGGAGCTGAAGATATGAATGTAGATAAAGGTCATCACAAGTGTGTTGATCCAAACTAGTGTGTATGTGTGTGTGTGTGTGTGTGTGTGTTTTGGCAGACCAAAGCCGTGCTCAGTCCATGGAGCGAAATACTGTATTCTCCTCGGTGGGAGGTCAGCAGACATAAGCACATAATGACAGGAAGGGATGAGTCCAGCCTTAAGGCCCCAGTAGCAGAGAGAATTTTCCCACTCTTAATGTCAGCATACTCCCCTCTCTACCCCGGCACAGGGATAACCTTCCCCATCCTTCATGAGCACTACTTGTGCAGTCCTAACTAAGACATCTGACTGGCACCGATGGGACTTTCCCACCATGCTGAAAGGAAAAGTTTCTCTTTGTTCCCGCGCAGAGGCGGATGGACAGCCTGTTTGGACGCCTTCGCTCTTGTTTGATATTTTAGTTTAACAAGGTACGGAGGTGGCGTCTGTGGGATGGGATCACAGATCCAGACCCAGCGTCTTCAACCATCTGCAAGTGTTACTCACTATAAACGCTGCTGGCTACGTGAACGGCCACTTTCAATGATGGGAAGTATTCATTGCCTGCAGCAGAGCCAAAGAGTAACAATTGTCTGAATCCCTTAAAGTAAAATGAATAAGAAACAAATCCACTTTTAATCCCACCATCCTTTATTGGCATTTTCACATGTATAGACCTACAGTTAGATATACAGTATGGATATGATGCTGTTTTAAGCTTTACTGTGCAGAGTTGGCTTGTGAAAGTGTCTTAACACCTTTGTTTCTAGACTCGGCTCAAGTGGAATATATGTTCCTGTTCCTACAGTATGTAACGCCCTGTTTGTCTTCCTCCTGTTCTCCACAGATTCCCTTTGTACCCCAGAGGAGAGCGCTTTCATTTCGAATATGGTGTCTACTTACTCAACAAGAACATTGCCCAGGTAATACACAAACAAACACAAAGTGTTTGATACTGTCTGAATGGAAAAATACAAGAAAGAAACTGTTAATCACACTACTAATTTAAGAGTTTTGCAACAAAATATTCAACAATATAAGGCACTGAGGTGGTGAAACAACAGCTAATGTTATAGAGTCATTCTAAAGTACTTTTCCTGCTTCTTGCATTAAGTTGCCACCCTCCATCGTGTACACACACACAGAGCTCCACATGTATTCTCAAAACCTGCAGTCACAGTCAGGTTAGCACTAATGAAAAGGGCCAAGTTCTCGCCGAAGACGTAAATCTGAAGACGTAAAATGGGTCATAAACTTATATTTTCATTTAGTCTTAGCAAACGTTAACCAAACAGGAGTAAACGGTGCGTTTGTTGGGGGTATATTCAGCTGTAGACTTGTGAGTACTGTGAGTATTTTCACAGCAGCGAGACGATATATTTGGGATTGACATGAAGGATCATCACCTAACAGCACTGATGTGTGTTTAGCCATGCTGGTGGCATTGTTGTGTTGTTGTTAGGGGTTTGATCTGCAACTGAAAAAAGCAACTTTCTATCATGCATACATTCATGGTCAGAAATACTTTGAGGATCCTCTGACTGTCCCAATACTTTGATTTATGACCAAATACATGCAAAAACATTCCCACCAGCCTCAGCTGTACTTTGTGTTTATTGCCGTTAGCAAATATTTGGCCGTATCGCCAGACTTATCCTCTTAAAGTGCCTTTGTAGGAGCAGCAGAGATAGTCACAACATGAAATGTATCTGTCTGCGTGGGTGACATTTGGCACACAACTTGAATTAATGCTCTAAATTGGTCTGTCTCTGTCCTCAACACAAACACCTCAGGAGAGGGTTGAGCTCTTGACCTGTCCGTGCTTATTAAAGTACACCTAATGTGCTGACTCGGGTTACTCCCTTCATTCACCCCTCAGACACTTAGCACTGACTTTTTAACAGTTTGCATTCCATTCCCTGGTTTCCTCCTTGTCCGGGCGGGAATGAAGGGCCTCTACGCTAAATAATACGTGGCAATTAGGGCAAGCAGGTGGCTGACTTCAAGCCACTGCACTTTGGGAGGTTTTAGTTCTAATACGCGACCACAAGCCGCTTGCCAATATCCATGTCTGCCATCTTCCCACCAAGAGTCCAAGAGTAAGAAAACAAGCCAGATAAGAAAACATTTTAGACCGCAAGTGAAATTAAGTGCCGTCTGAAACCACCAGAGGGAACGACAAAGCGGCCTGTTTTGTTTTGAAAAGAGTCTCACTGGATATAGTTTGTCATGTGTCTAAATAATGATATGTGTGTAATGAATCTAAAATAGGGGAGCCATTATTCAGATTTGCCATACCGCTGTGTTGTACATTGTTAGCTTTAGTGCACGTTGTTGACTGATGTCAAACCGTAACGTGAGACTTATTCCATCGAGTCAATGAAGTCGATTTTTTATTATTATTATTATTATTATTTATATAGTCCAATATCACAAATTCACGTCAGGGAGATTTACAATCTGTTCAGCAAACCCTCAAATCTGATTCAGATAAACTCGAAAAGGAGCATTTAATGGGGGAAGAAGTTCAGGAAGAGGAGGGTTCCCTCTGCAGGGACAGAATAAATGTCACGTGCATTACCATAATAACTGTCTGATTTTAGCACGGTGACAAGCGATCTATAGACTAACTTACTGTAGACTAACTGTTCAACCAAAAGAAATAGACGTGTTTTGGTAGAGTTTCAGACCCTCCTGTGATTGACTTGTCCAAAAGCAAAGTCTATAACGAGGCCTCAGTCTGCTCAAGGCTAGACGCTCCTCTGCTCGCTGGTCACTCCCCTTCAGTTTGATTGATGGGCCCTGACCTGAAAATAGCTTATTGTGGTCATGTAATATATAAGTAAGATGTAAGATGTTTTGTTTCAGAACTCAAATAAGCATACTACACTGCACCGTTGCACCAGAACGAGGGAGTGAAGGACGGGATGAAATGTGCAGGACATTAGATAATCTTTTTCACATGTAGAACTTTTGCCATGCAGTCATGTCTATGCACAGACCTACATTTCAACTTACATAACACCCACCCATAAACCTTTTTATCAAAGCCACACATCATGATCTAAGCTTTCTGAGATTTGGGTTTCATGAATCTTATCCATGTGGTGCCATCACAAGTGGAATCGCATGCTCACTCTTGCTGAAAGTTTAATTAGACTACTGATAGAAGGCACATGTAAGTATCTCGCGGAGAGATACTGTTTATCTAAGCCAGCTTCCTGGCAATAAACTCTAGAGTAATATTTCTGAATTTGACGCATGAAAACGGCGCCGCGTTGCACACGTAGAGATGTCTTTCATGGTATTCGAGAGTACTACATATTGTTTAAGACACAGGATTTTTATGTCATCATAAAAATGGCTATATATGGAACTTCAAACGAATCCGAACCATTGGAGATGAAAAATGAGGTCCAGACAGCTGCGGGTTTCACCTGTGCCTTTTAAAAACCAACGCAACGAAAGATTCAAACTGAACCAGATGTACGACATCAGCTGTAACACAGGTGGGCACATAAGGAGCGGTTGATAACTTTGTAAGGGCAATCTGAGGAATGATAAATTGATAGACATACAATGTACTTCTTTCCGTTATTTATGTATATATAACATCTGTGGAGGCTTTGGTGGATCTCACGGACTGAAACGGTGCACCGCAAACTGAATGTAACGCATGCCCGCAGAAATAAACAAGTTGTTTGAGGTGTTGTACCTTATGATGGCCTTTCGATGTAAGGTCTCCTAAAGGAAAACGCTCTTTTTTTAATATTCTTACCAAAGCGAACATTCTTTGCTTTTAACAGCTCGGTGGAGCATCAGTATTTTTACAGGATGAAATTTCAGCTTTCATTCAGAGTCCCGTCTAATGCGGCCCATGTGTGCCTGACTATGTCCACGTTAAGGATGAGTTATCAGGTTGACTACGAAACAATATAACAGTGCCACATGAGTAGTCCAGCTCCATGTGATAGTGATAATAGACCATTGTTTCAAAACCGAAGAAGTGGTAAACATGTCAAAGTTGATAAAATAGAACCCACCGCAAACAGAGCTTCCCAATCCCAGTTTGGTTGATTTCTGCACACCGCATTAAACTGTGTACTCCTGTGACTCTGATCTCTCAGTTTCTTTGGATCTCTCATCACACATGTTCAAGTTTTTTAAGTTAAGGCTGGGAAAAACACCAAGCAACAGAACTCCTTTCACGCTTCATGTAAATTCTCCTTTGAAATCTTAATTTGGATTCCTTAACCTTGTCATTCTTTTATCACTAGGACTTTGTTTCACTCCTGGTTCTTGTTAATTAATGGGGGATTTTATTAGGAAACGATTGATTTACTGACCCCTACACATTAGGCTCGGATCTTCTACCGTTGATGTGATTTACCAACAGACGGTTTCTTAGTCGCAGCAGTTAGTTATTATTTAGTTTGTGGTTTTTGAATTTCTCTTCGCTGTAGCTGAAATGGCCTTCTCTGGTTTGAGCCAGACGTGTTATGCAGCCGTTGCACAGCTTGTTCAGTGTCTGGCTCTGTGATACAAAGCAGAGGTCTGGTTTCACAGCAGACCCGGGCCGACTGTCTTCTCTGACCGACTAGAGCCTGGGTGGGAGACATTAGTTGTCCATCTCTTATTAAATTGCCCCGCGTGGCTGTGTTTGAAAGTGATACAGGGAAGCAGGCGAAGGATCAGGGCCACAGCGGGTCGACCCCCTCTTTGATGTGGCAGGGGGAGAAGTTTGCTTTTATTAGGCCTCGTGTCATGAGGCCAGGGGCAGGCATGGGGAGGCTGTTTTGGAGAGCACCCTGGATGTCAGGTGGTAACACACTCCCATGTTGCCACTTCAGGTTAATTTGTTTGACAAAGAGAAGCTAAGATGGGCTTCAAGGAATTTCTGGGCAGAGACCCAGCCGCTCTCTCCAGCTCCATCTTATTTCTTGTGCAATCAGTAAATATTGCAAAATACGCTACGCCTGAGTGAATCACTCATTTTTATGTGGAGACAGTGCCATTTCTGCTAACATGCATTTTCTCTTTGGTCTCACCAAAAACATGGGCGTGATTTATGGACATGTGACTTTTTTTTTCAGCTTAGTTGTTAAATAAATGGCATCTGGCTGCTGCTTTTCTTTGGAATATTTTGGCCAGAGGTATGTAACTAGGCCCGAAGTGCCCATCCACAAGGGCACACGAATGTTAAAACCTGTCATTCCTCCATTCCCAGACAAATTAGCCAAGTTAGTGTGGCTGACTCCAAAGGAAAACCAGCAGCTTTTGTCTGGAGGCATGCCATGTGCTGTATTTACTTACTCTGTGTTATCCACTAGACCAGGTTGTTGTGAAACAGGCATGTGGGGCTGATTAGTTGACAACTGATGCTACACAAAATCTCTAGGTTTTTTTTAGGAGGAGGGGGCAGGCACGACAATTAGTTCTCAGTCACTAAAGCTTGGTGTATCATATTTTGTGGGCCTCAGGCGCAGGAAACTTAGAATTGGGAATTAAAACACAGCAAATCTGTTGTGGCCCAACCAGGTCACCACTGGGTTTACCTTTATTTCTGTCTACTGGGGGGGGGAGAAGTCTGGCCTGCAGTCTCCCACCTTCCAAGTCTCTGGGCAGTTTCACAGCATGATATACAGGCAGAGTGCCATTCTGGTGGTCTGGAGCATACGTCAGAGCGCCTGCTGCCATTAAGAATGGCAACTGTGGCTTCATAAAACACGGCTATGAGTCATGGGGGAGCCTACTGTGTTTAGTGGTTAGTGGAGGTGGCAGCAAGTGGAACAGGAGCTGGCTGGCTGGAGGTATTCTTGGTGAAGCTGTTTGGAAATGTTGTAGGTGCTCTAGCGGGGATAACTTTTGCTCAAGAATGAGAATAATACAAGAGTCTGTCCAACAGGATGGTTTAGATTTAGAAAGGTGTTGCTGTTACTTTGTGGTTTGGAATTATTGACATGCATTAGTCCAATGAAAATACAGGCTATGTGGACTGTTAAACATCTCAAATTAATAAGAAATGCAAGGTTACATGGAGCAAAAGCCAGATTTGGACCATGTTGTGGTTGCATGATATGATCCACAGACCAACGAGTGTAAAAATGTATTTTTCACCTTCAACTTTACAAGGAGACCTTGTTTGTTTGGATATAATATAACAAGAGAATTTGGGCTTTTCCTCCACTGACACCACTGAAACCGAGGATGAACAAAAATAAGATGAAGTGTAACTGAACCTGGTTGGAGAGCAGTCTCTGTTTACTAGTTTGAAAAAGGAATATGGAAATATACCGTATGCGTCATTAGGTTTGGAGAGGTGACTGCAAGCAAACCCGTTCACCTTCCTGTTTTCTCATCCATTTTATCACTGTTAATTCCACATATTCCACAGTTGAGGCCCCTCCTTCGGCTTTTCACCCGTGTGACAAAGCTCATGACCCCAGTCAAAGAGATACAACGTAGTCTTGGCGTAGCCCTTTGCGGCCATTAGCTCATGTAATTGTGCTTCGATAAAAACCATATGACCCGAGCAAAAGACAAAAAGTGAACATTACACAGCTCCCTTCCCACCTCATAACTTCCCTCCACCTCAGACCGACTTGTCAAGTTTAAAATTCCCCAGTGAGAACTATCTCCACCTATTACTTTATTTCTGTTCTTCTTTTAACGGGATGCTGGAGATGGCACACGGTCTCGACCGGGTTTTGACTCCCTGTAGTGAAACAATGGGCGTAGAATATTTGCACATGAACTCAGTTTTTCCACAGTTGACATTCCTCTAAGCAGTTGTGTGTTTACTCTCTGTCGGTCCACAAGACTGAACCAGAAATTACTGTGCGATTGCGTAATAGTCAAATGTAAGATGTCAAAATGATGTGCTCCCATCTTCCTGGTGCAATATAATGTGCAATATAAATTCTCATGACTCAAATTTTTAGATATTTTGTCACGTTTTGCTAAATCTTTACCAAGCAGGGTTGAGTGAGATTGCAATGATAGTTACAATGTGTCAGACCGCATATCCTGAATCTATTTAGGAATAGGGGAAAAAAGATCAGAGCTGACATCAATCCATCATTCAATCTTCAAGGCATTGCTCCCAGGAGAAAAGTTCAGCTTTATCTGGTCATATCTGCAGTATTTATCACCTTTTTTTTCACTCCCTTGAATTTTCCCCTTCAATGAGAGCAGAAACTGGAGCTTCAGCTTATTTCTCAGCAGGATCTTTCCGAGAATTGGAACACTTTTAGACAGAACTATTCCAGGTTTCCCTCAGAAGCCTGTTGGTCTTTCTCTCCTTGTCCAGCTGAGGCTTGTGGTTCGTGACTAACTTCTCGCTGCGTTCCAGAGAACGTTCCAGAAGAAAAAAAAAAAAGAAAGAAAAACAGTCGATTACATCTCCACTGTCCCCCCTTGAACAACAGCACTCATTCTTCTGTCCAGCCGCCTCTGCAGAAACCTCATCTCAACAAACAGACTCTTCAATGTTCAGAAATCATAATGCAGCCCACTATACGCTGTTTGTTTACCTGAACCCAGGACCACGGTTCCCTGGGCTTTGCCACCATCTCTCCTAAGACAGACAGAGCCTGGAAGTAATCAGGCCGTTTCAACCGCCTGCTGCCACTCATTGTCTTCATCCTACCATAACAGCCACATCCGTTTTCCATTTTACAGGGATTGATATGATAAAACACATAATGGGCAGGACAGGCACCAGAAAATGTAGCGCCAAGTCAACGTAACGTACCTCACTTTCACCCTTAACAGGAAGGAGAGGAAAGAAGAAACGAGGCACCGAGTGAAGTTTAGACCAAGCCTGAAGCGCGTCTGTTTTTGCTTTAGCCGGCTGAAGAGTAGCCTGAATCTGTATGCTCCGAGCGTCATTTCCCACATGGCCACATGCTGTACAAATGTTGGATAATCACCCCCTTACATCTAATAGAGGATAAGTTATAGACCCTGTGTCTGACAATGTGTTTTGCATTTGAATGCTATTAAGGTGCCACTTTTAACAAGATTTCTGCACTTCGCTGACAGTAAAAAGCACTTCATTAGTGTACTTTATTTATCCCATTTCAAGCAAGAAATTATTTTTGGCAGGTTATAAGTGGATTAAATTCAGAGTTGTATTGTGAGATTGTTAACAGCCTGACAGGAGCAGAGACAGTAGTAGTAGTAGTAGTAGTAGACGGCTGTCTGCTCTCCTCCTCTGGTGATTGATGCAAAGAGGGAGGAGAGAAAAGGGGAAGTCGCTGTTTTCATGGTGCTGGACTTAAGATTAGATCTGTCAAAAGGTTGTAGTGTGAAGCAGACAGTTGCTCCGTTATCACTGTATGTATTGGACGGACACTCTCTGAACGTGATTATGATAACAGGGGTGTTTGTTTGCATTAAATAATACAGATTATAGGTGAATTACCCTCAAATGTAATCGTGTGCGCACATGCATAACCTCACAGAAGCAGCGATAGATTAAAGCTGCCAGGCCTAAACCGACCTGATCAATGTTTTGAAACCTGAATTGGGAGTAACCTGCGGTTTATGTGTCTTGGCCGAGGCCGAGCAAGTGATGTGTGAGGAGAAACCAGCTTCCTATATTGCTACAGGAAGAATCGCTACTGAGAAATTACATTTAGATAAGAGCTGTTTTTCTGCTCTGTAGAAACAGCCCGTAGGAAAAAGGAAAGAAAAAAGCTCCTAGTGGTTAAGTGGTTCCCTGAAACTCCTTGTTCAAGCTATCTATTAACCAAACCCAGGCTTTAACATACACCTCTCTATGCCTGTTGGTTTTCATAGTCTTACTGTGTGGTCCCTGTTTTCCATCACAAACTTTTGTTGGTAGCTACAGCTTGAATCCAGTGCCACTTATCGGCCAGATTGGGTTGTTGTTGGTGGGACAAGAAGAAGTAGGAGCACCCTTTTTTTCCATAAACGGATATATATACCACATACTGCTGCATCAGAGGGTGAAATGGCGTCTAAGGTGCCTCAACGGCCTCACAGGTTCTGCTTTAGATAAGAAAGAAGTGTGGAAGTAATTGATGCTCCAGTCCTGAGCAGCACAATGCAGAGAGAGAGTAGGTCTTTGTAGTCTGCCAGCTTGCCGTCGGGCCAGAAGTTGCGATTTACAAGCAAGTCTCAGACCGCAGTTGTAAGTGTATGTCACTGTTGTGCGGTTTCTAGCTTTGGGTGTGTATACGTAGCGAGGCCGTCAGTGCGCCCGCGATTATGCCTGAGCCCCAGGGTTTTATGGGAATTCCTCTGGACAGCCACCTATGAGTTTATGAAACACTTAAATTCGTCTAATTGAATTTCCACATTTTGTGGTTGGTCGTTCCAGGTTTGTCCATCACCGCAAAGAGGTACCAGAGGAGCTAGTTCCACTAAATATAAGGGTAAAAGTAAACGTTAATCCTGTGTCTGTGTGCATGAGTGTGTGTGTAAGAGAAAGAGAGAGTATTCATGCACACCAAAGTATTTTTTAAGCCTTGACCGATGTTTGGTATCTCTAGGCAGTCAAGTCGAGCCACAATGTTGTGTTATTTACAGAGATTGATGACGGCAAAGATGTCACGGGAAAGAGAAGGACCCGTATCGATGGTATATTTTATTTCATCACATCGAAATGAACGGGTGAATAAATGATACATCGAGGAGCATGTTTCATTCGCTTTTATGTGTTTTGCCTTTTATCATCCATCACCGCAATCGTGTTATGATCATCATCTCGGAATAGCTTCGTTCCACAGGTCAGACTGTGGATTTGTACTGGCAAAAGGTCCCGAAAAACGAGGAGGTGGGGGGGGTTTGCTGTGATTCTGGGTGTTTGGAAAGTGTTGGCTGCTCTGCACCATCATTTACTTAATAGTGCGTCTGCAGTTTCCAGCTGGTTGGAATTTGTAGCTGAGGCCTGATTGTTTGGAGACTGCACTCCTGTTGTCTCGCTACATGCTGCTTCAGCTGCGCTAAAGGCCTCTCTAAAGTCCCTTCACTTACAGATATATGTTTCTATGGTAATATCTTAAAATGTTGGATTAGGTTAGAAGGAGACGTAATGCTCGGTAGATAAAGGGAAAGAGGAAAAACCCTCACCAGACACTCCATTGCAAGTCAAGTGAGTCCTTTTTTTCCTTCACTGGGGGTTATATCTCTTCCTTTGATGGCAGTTATGTCATTGTGTGTTAAAACATCTGCGGTTTATGGAGCCAATCTGTTTTTCTCTTGGTAAAGTAGAGGGAAACTGGACCAAGGCACACAAACAAAAGAATTCTCTCTGCTTGTGGACTTTTTGTGGCCGGCCAAGCTTAGCTCCTGGGGCCCCCACCAACTTGTCATGAGAATAGAGAGGGCAGAGACCAAGTATATTTTATGTCAGCGAGTTTAGAAAAACTTGTTTTTCTTGTTAATTCATCAAACCCTGTGTGCTGTCATATGGGTGTTTGGGAGTAGAGGTATTCAATCATGAGTGTAGGCTTTACTGCAGCTCAATGACATTAAACAGCTCTTAGAATAAAACAATGCTGGCCCCATCTGGTCAGTATTTGAAAAAATATCAGCCGTCCTGGCTCTTGTGTTAGTCCTCCTATCCAGTGCCGTTCCTTCCTCCATGTGGGTTTCATTACAGCTCTCTGACTCCGGCCAATCGGCAGCTTTTCATCTGAATTAACACAGCGGCTCTGGACCACAGACTTCTTTCAGTGGCACTCATCATTGAGTTAAGAGAGTCGATGTCTCTTTCCCCTAATTTGGTGTTGTCAAGTTAATCCCGGCATTAGTCTTTTTCTCTGGATGTCAGTCTCTCCAACACTCCTCTCTCTCCATCAAATAAAGTCTCACCTCATTAGGGTAGTGTCTCTCTGTCACCCCTGATGTCAGCCTCCATTACTCCATCTGCCAAGGAAGGGGAGAGGATACGGGGTGGGGTGTCCTCGCCGTCAAGTCATCATCTATGCCATCCAGCCACAGCTTATTAATGAAGCGTCTGTGATGAGCTCAGGCCTTGTTGTCCCAGAGGCCAAATAATCGTTTTACAGTTATTGCACAAAAGGGGCTAAGTGGCTCATGAAAGCAGCTGTTAAATAAACACCAGCTCAAGTTTAAAAAGGAAGCTGTGAGGGGGTTCTTTCGTTTTTTTTTTTTTTTCTCTTTCTTTCTTTGCCTTTGAAAATAATTAGTGTAAGCTGTTTTCTCTGAATCCGCGTAACCTTTTTTTTTTTTTTATCCATCCGTCCATCCATCATCTCTTAACTGCTTATCCTTTGCAGGGTCGCATGGGGGCGAGAGCTAATCCCAAGAGGCCGGGTTTCCCCCGCACTGGCCAACAGTTCAATACTTTGTTATATATAAGATATTAGCTGTATATATGGTACAAAAACATACTAGATCTACTATACAGCGCAAGAATAGACCATAAATCTTCACATGCACATTTAGTTCCAGCACCAGCAGAGGAATTATTCTAATTATTTGAGGAAATAAGTGACGTTTTAATGAGATGGTAGTTAATTGCCTTGGATTTTACAGGAATCATTCACAGTGTGAGTAAAGTCTCTGCTGAGAGGTTCATTCCAGTTACGCGTGAGCTTATTTCATATATTTAGGTTCAGTTTGATTGCATCTCAACTGTTTTGTTTGTTGACATGCTCTCCAGGTTGTTACGCGCACGTTATGACGCCAAACAGGCATCACTAAAGTTTTAGTGGACGAATTATTGCCAATACTGTTGTCGTCCCCATGGTAACGGGACCCTTTTTTTAAAAGTTAAAACATGTCCCCGGCCAAGTCGTTGGCTCATGAATTTCAGAGCAATTAGGAGCCTGTCCACACAAACTGCACCCTGGTTTACCTAAGTATGTACCCAACTACAAATATAAACACAAATGCACATGCTGTAATTATATTATGTCAGCGCATGTGTTTGGCTTTTATGTGTTTGGAGCCTTTAGCCTCACAACCGTTACAACAGTCAGACTGAATCAGTTTGGAGCGCAGAGTTATTCTCGCGAGGAGGAGGGTATTGCTTCCTAACCGTGACTGTGAGAACCGAGCAAGCAGAGAAATTTACCTGTCAGCAGCACTGTCGTAACTCATTTTCCTCGTCCCTGTTGACATGGCTTTCTCCACAGAGTTATGATTGATAAATCCGGCTGATTAGAGGTGTGTGTGAACAGTTGTTGGATTTATTTTAGCCAGTCTCACTTAACTTTTCGCTTCATTTTGTCAGATTTTATTATTTTATTATAGATTTTTATCAGTCTTACTTTTTTTTTATGTTACAGATGTGATGACAGATGATATAATGTTCCACAGCTAATTTTTCTCAAGCCGCAAGCATTTGGTTTATATGAATTGGCTGTTTTTAGTAGAGCTGGATTGACCCGTGTTTCACTTTAACCTTCAATTCAATTCAGCAGTGGCCTTCTTCCAGCTCATTAGAGAGCTAGAAACCACACATTCAACCTCACACTCTTTCCCTCATGCTGAATTAATGGAACAATCCACATAGTTGGCCACCAAATGTGTGGGGGGAAAAAAAACTTGACCACACAATAGCTATTTGTTTCTTGTTCATCATTATGCCTCTGCCTCTCTCTCTTCAAGTCCTAATCGGATTCAGTTCCTTGAGGACTGGGCCACATTTTTTCAAAATTCCATGTAGCCATTTATGTACTTATTCATTTATCATGCAAACCTCTGCAGCTGTTTTTTTTATTTCCTATTTTTTTATTTGTGAGAGGAGTGACACACAACCCGCATCTGTTTTAGGAAAAGGCAATATTAATGGCTGTTGTTGTCATTTGATTGCACATGGATTTTTGTTCACATTTTAATGGGAGGATATGTTGTGTGTTATGTTTATTATATTAAATATATTGCAGTACATTTTTCTGCCCGGCTGTAGCGCACGGAGCTGCAGCTGGGGAGGCAATGTAGCAAATGAATTTAATCCTTGTATCATGGGCGGCACGAATGTCGAGCTGTGAGCTGTTAGTGTTGAGCTCTGCGCAGCGCTCACTCATGTGACATTATGAGCTTGAATCTGCGATTCTAATCACAGATTACGCCTGTTGATCTTGATTTAAAAACAAATAAAGCAAATGTTCCACATGGGAGTTCGCTAGTTATGGGCAGGGCTTTTTTTAGGAAATATCAAATATTGTGTACAGCCGGCCGCGTCGCCACAGTCCACCGTGGAGTGCAAAGAACAGTCGCTGATTCTGATCAGCCACTCATTATGAGAAAATCTTTCTGTATTGGGTTATGACTGTTTCAATTTCAAACCCTGCAGCCCATTGGCAGTGCAAAAAAAAAAAAAAGAACGTTTTAACATCCTTAACACTATGCAGGGTCACAGTTGAACAAACCCAGATGACCAGAGAATGCTCCGGGCTCTCCAAAGTAAACCGGACATGGCCTATACTCTTCCCATACTGTGGCAGGTTTCAATTTGATACTTGGAACAAATGGGAAAGAAAGCTAAGAGTTTCTCTCATCCTTTGTTTATTATATCATTAAGCTGCTTTTAAATTTGTATCCCTATCTTAAGAAATTATTTTCATCACTACTGAAATTGCTGAACACATGCATTAGATTTTGCTGCATAATTTGTTTACTTAATTGTCTGTTTGCATGATTTGTGACACAGACCCAGCCTGGGCCTGCAGTCAGTGAGATTACTATTATGTTTCCTTTTTACTGGCAGAGTACGCTGTTATGATTGCTCTTTTTAAACTATCAAGTGTGTCTCAGACTAATATGAAATTATGTTTTATCCCATTTTTCACACAAGCTGTGCTTTTTTTTTCTGTCTGATATTCTCATATGAGACTTCCTCCTGAAACATAATGTGGATTTCGTCTTCGCCGGTGTCTGACCGCAATCTCATATCTGAAGAGCTGGGGCATAGTTGATCTGTCGGCTCACGACTAGGATGCCTGCTAATACGTAATATGTTCATAATCTTATCCTGATGGCTATATCTGGCTCACGCATAAACACACATTTAAACAGATACGCACAAAAAGCAAAAGCAAGTCGTACAAATGTGCGGCATGCTCGGTGTGTATAAGCGTAGACTCAATAAACAAATGTATATATGGCATGGGATAGATGTAGCTAAATCCTCCACCATGTGGAAATATGAAAGACTTCTTGTTTTCCAATTTATACTTTTTATCCTCAGCAACCCAAATTCCTCCGCAGAGCAGTTTGATGCTGCATATTTTATCCTGGTAGGATAGCAGCGGGATCTGGCTGGAAATCCCTTTGAACTCTGTGAAATATTGGAAGTCTGCACTTTAATCTCAGCCTCTCTGGTTACTGTTTTGATAGGGCATGTAGTTGGCCAGTGAGTTGTACTGTAGGCCAGACCTGATCATTTTACTGTCATCAAGGTTGTATTCATACTTGACAAACTGCTTCTATAAAGTAAGCTGAAGGAGGTTTATTCTGCGATGCTATTTGCCAAACGCAAATGTTTGCTATTTTTATGTTGTGAGGAAAAGTGAGAAACAAAAAAAGAAAAAGAAAAAACCTGAAGCTATTATTCATTCCTCATTTTTCCCTCTTGTTGCAACTCACTCACACTTTTGACTTGTTAAAATAGACAGCTAAAATAAGCAAACAGCCGGATAAGTAGCTGTCAACTAGCATGACTTTGAAAGCAATACATTTGAACGTTAGTAACTCAGACAGATGAAAAGGAATGTACGCACGTTTGCAGACCCAGGCTCTCCCCGTGACCCCCCAATCCAGCGGTAACGCTAATAGAAAATCTCAGTCGTAAAAACCATCCACAAAATAAAGAGGAAACGAAAAGAAAATAATATGCCCATTCACAAGCAGTGGAAGGGAGAGAAATTGCGGGCAGCACCAAGCCAGGATAGGCACCTGCCCACAAACCATATATTCATCGTCCTCTCTGGCCTACTATTTTCCTAGGGGCCTTGTGGAAACACAACACACGTATAAAAAAAGATTTCCCTTGTAAAATACCACAACACTTTTATTCCAAATAATAAAATGAGTGTGATCAGACTGGCTAAAATTAAAATTATGTTTTAATGACTGTATTTGGCAGCTTTATTTAAAAGGCATGCTGTACAACCGGGGCAAAGTTTGTTCAGGAACGCTCTCCGCCTTTATTGCATGTTTCCATGCTAAGGAGAAGACATTAGATCTGTGTCGAGTTCGGGCGATCCTCCGTCTCCCTCCAGTCACTCATCACACTTCTTGTGCCCTTTGCTGTTCGGCACCATTCGACATTCAGACCACAAACGTTTGTGGCTTCCCTCAAGAACACGCTCCGTATGCTTTGGATTTCAACCTACAAAGAGGTGAATTAGCATATCCTCCTAGGTGTGCCTCATCCAGGCTCCGGGACTCTTTGTAAAAGAAAAAAAAAACCTGCCATGGAGGATTGATGATGGTCCAGCATGCCAATACTGCTAACAGGAAGTTGACCTCGGTGTTGTGACTTCACAAACAGGGTCAGCCCGTGTGGGTTTTGGGTTACTTCACTCAAATAGCTCGGCTCCGGTGTTACAGTGGCGAGGGGTCATTTGCCCTGAGGACCAGGGATTGCAGCTCTTCCAATAGGTGTCACTGTAGCACACACAACACTCGCCGGCCTCCTCTGCTGACCAGTCCACATGCAGACTAAATAACCGCATCATGAAGGGATCTCATTAAGACTGTAGGCATGGCAGCACCAACGTCCGACCCTCCCTGCAGTGATTTGGGGGTCAGAGGAGACCAACATTGGTCTCTTGTCACCGGTGGTCTCGCTAACTGAATTTCCTATTCATCTCACACAGCCTTTCCCGTAATTATGTAAATCTGTTGACTGGATTTGGCGGCAATACGATACTCAAGCAAAGTGTAACAACAAGTAATGCGACGGAAGAATCTGGTTTGAATTAAGGGTCTGCATTTGAATCGGACTCATGCACAGTGAATACACCACACCTGTATTACATTACCGCAGTGTGGAGGAGACAGAAGGGAGGGGAGCGCAGAAAGAACGAGTAAAAAAGAGCAGCGTTAAAGGATGTTAAATGAAGTGGAAGAACTTTGGAGTATGCGATATTAAAAACGGTTTTATTACACGCTTGTTTGAAATGGCAACAGAGACAGGATGTACAAAGAATATTATATTTCACCTGTCGAGGAAGTGCTTTAACATATAGTATGAAGTATGCAGTCAGACAGTTCCCATGGACACGTGAGTGTTGGGTTTACTTTGGTTCTTAAACATCTTACAGTGATAAGGCCGCTGCTAAAGTCAATAACTTAGTCAAACACCATAATCTTAAGCATACTGCTGCACTATCTGCTATCTAATCGTCTAGAGGTGTGGATATGTTTATGAAAGTGAACAACTTCAGGCCTCTGAGACTCTGAATGACAAGTCTGGCAGCGTCGTGGCCAAATTTCAGGCTTTAATGACACCTTTTCACCCAACATATAATTTTAGCGTCGCTCTAATTATCTCGCTCACATGCCTAATTGTGAATATTAGATTTTATGTGCCGGAGATTAATTCCAGGCCTCTGCAAGCCAAGCTACAGGCATTAAAGATGATAGGGGCCGTTAAAGCCGTAAATTATTAACCCGTGACTTTCATCCAGCACAGACACAGTCCTGTTACATCCCTTCAGACAACTGTTAACAGTTAGCTCCTCTTCAGTCGTGCTAGTCCCTTTGAACGTCCTTACAGTTCCTCCATACGCTTCCTTGTTTACACTGAGGGCTGCTCGGCAGAAGAATGAGCTTTGATTGCTACAACCTGAGAGTGTTCTTTATCTTGTTTTCCAACAACCACTAAAAGCTCATATCTGAAAATATTCCTGTTTGAATTTGAAATCCATCATAAACAATCTGGAGCCGGTGTTTATTTTATCGCGACGATGTTTGATTTGAGAGCGAGTCTTATTTAGAGTGAAATCTAACTGTAATTAATTTTCGCCCGGCTGACATGAGTTATTCTTATTTATCGCTCGTGTTGACACATTTCTGGAATTGACGGACGCAGTTTATCAACCGGTCAACGTTGAATACTGACACGAAATCTGATGATGACTCTGAAAGGCTCGATTTGACTTCTGTCCGATCGCTGCCGGTTCAGTGGAAACCCCGCGTCACCGGTGGACTCCACGGCTTCGGCTTCGTGTTTGTCTGAGAATTTGGTTTGAAATTACTTCATCACTGCTTGTGAGTTCCCATACAGCTGCTTGTGTTGGAGGTTTGCTTCCTCTGAACATTTTTATGAAAATAAACTAATGTGATACTTTGTTGATCCATCTTTTCTCTTTCTGTTTGCCGTTCGGAGCGTTTGAAGCCACGCCATTTGGATGAACAATAATTATTCTAACCATTAGGCCACTGCCTGAGCCACGATGGTGTAGCGTCAACATTTCAGTATGCCATTTTCTGCCAATGATTTAATAATAAGCGTTAATAATAACCGTAACCGTATCTCCAAATTGATCATGGAAACTATAGAAAAACCTCGTGCAAGTCACATATAAGACAGCAGGGATTCTTCACACACTAAATATGTGGGAAGATATTTTCTGCTGTAAGCAAACGCGTGTGGTGTTTATGAATCCAGATTCCCAGTTTGGCTGCATGATGATGACTGTGGCGCGTATACAAGGCCAGAAAACTGCTCAAGAGTTTAAGGGAAGTGAGTTTCTGCTGTGAATGAATTATATGACTCTAGCCAGACTCAAACAACTTTTCAGCCCCGCTTTGTATATTTATTGAGACACATGAAAGGCTCCAGTCATTAATCAAGTTGGATTTCATATTTCACGCTGTACCACATGATGTTTTGAGGTTTTGAGCCTCCCTCGCACCCCGAGGGGTTTTACCTCTCACTGTCCAGCATGAAACTGACTAGCCAATAACAACCAATAACAGCTCTAAATAACACCAAATGTAAACAGGAAGGAACACAAACAAGAATTATCAAATTATTCTCTCGTAAAACATCTTTGCAATCACTCTTTCACTTCATCACACAGCGTCCATCTGCAGCCATTTTGTGTGCGTCCCGGTCAGCATCTCGCTGTAATTTATTTAGTGGATGAGTGAGGGCTGTTCAGTGAGTTTCATTATGTGCCCACGATAAGACAGATGGGTGGAATCATAGGAGCACCGCACTGTAGCAAACATAATCAACCATTTCGAATCCGCCAGTGAGCTAGAAAGAGCTCTGCAGAGGGGGGGATCCTGTCTATTATAAATCAGATGAAGGTCTGCAAAACAAGCAGAAGAGAAAATACACGGAGGAAAATGTTGATAAGAACAGCAAGTTTAATATATACATCACTGTTTTGGCCTTGGTAAATGTTTCAGTATGTATGTGTACATTTTCAACCCTCGTGTCAAGGAATGTAATCGCAATCCCGGGATTTCCGTGAAGTTGCCAGAGGAAGACATGGTTCAAAATATGGCTGCCAGTTCGTTCTCACACTGGTTTGTTCCAAGTTAAGCAGACTGTTTGGAGAGAAGAACTGAGTTTCTTTATGACACTGATTTAGTTTTCAGTGTAAGATGTGTCAGAGATCATCCGGCATCACGACGTGCTTTAATGCGGAAGAATTCAAACTTTTTATACCCAAATTTGAGCCGACTCGCTGGGCTTCTCTGAGGAGTTAGTCAGAAATGAATCAAGCATAACATTCAACCACTAAAACGAATTCTTATAATTATACTATAAAAAAATAAAAAATATATAATTTGACGTCTTAATAAAGAAAAAAATGTGCTTTCATATATTAGTAAATTTATGGATAACAATAATAATTATATTTAAGCATCAAAAATATCATTTTGGTTAAAGATCTTCTACATACTGGTGTTTTAACCATTAAAGAAGCATAAAAAATGATTTTGGTAATTACCCATGATGTTAATTTTGAGCAGCTGGCCTGTGGTCTGTTTGAGGTCGGAGATGTGGAAGAATCGTGTGCATATTTTTTTAATTATTTGTTTGTTTTATTTCTTATTTTCTGGGTCTGTTGCTCATAGCTGGGTGGCACGGTGGTGCAGTGGTCTCACAGCAAGAACCTTTGAGTTTGCGTGGCTTCTACTCCGGCTTCCTCCCACAGGCCAGAGACATTCAGACATGCCTTTGAATGGTTGTTTGTCTCTGTGTATCCGGTGGTGAACTGGTGACTTGTCCAAGCTCTACCTCACGTCTCGGCCTAAGTCAGCTGACCCCAGCGACCCTGATGAGGATAAGCGGTTACAGAAAATGGATGGATGGTCGCTCGTAGCTACAAGCACGGCGAAAGGGAAGTTCAAGTGATGTGTTTAAACAGCAGTTGCTGTGGTGACTATCTGGTTTTCACTTTCCAGGTCAGCTGCAAGTCAACAAATTTCTTCCCAATGTTCAAAGTAGTAGTGAAGCTTAGCCATGTTATGTTGTAGGTTTTGGGTTAAAATAAATATACTGCATAACACAAAAACTAATGAGGTCTGGCTTTGCAGCTTGGCCACCAATGATAACGCCAATGCTGGACGAGTCAAACTGTTTATTGAAATGTCAAAACAGTAGATCAGACGGAAATCTCCGTTTATGTAAATACAGCGTCCTAACGTTTGCACCGTATCAGCCCAGTGAGGTGAACAAGTTGTTTATTTCCTCAAAGCCGGAGACTTCGAAGACGACAACAAATCTGTTGGCAAGCATGGACAAAAATATGTCGATCAAAAGGCCTTGAGCTTATGTGAGGCTCTCGCAGCTGTAAACAAAAACTAAAAGTAATTGGATCGATGTGCCACTGTGTGAGCGGGTGGTATGAAAACAAAGAGCCATAATGAGAGGATTACTGGAAAGAAGAACATGCATACACACATTGTATGACTCACTATAATGAGAGGACCAAAACTTCACCTGCTGCCATGAGGAAAAAGTTGGTGCTTTGCAAGTCTACTGTGAAGGAATGTGTGCAGTGTGCATGCAAATTTGTGGCAGGGGTTGATAGCTCCTTGGTGGTGAACAAAACATGAACTTCATGCGGAACATGTGGTTTTCATGCACCAGCCAAACGGGACCAGAGGATACTGCCGATGCCCAAAAGCTGCTCTCAAAAGCCAATTCACTGTTGGGTTATTGACCATTTTATTGCATGAGTCACTTGGAATTACTTGTATTGAAATCTTTTGAATGGCTCGTGTACAGTACCACCCGTATCATTACAATCAGAGCAGCACATTAAAGCCTATCACAGTTTTATGCTCATTATAATAACGCAACTGTTCTGTGTTTCGACTTTAAAAAAACTGGTGAGTCGACTGTGCCGTTTGACTGAACACTTTGTTCGTGTGCAGCGCTGTTAGCTCTGGCTTAATAATTAACATCACAGCGTCCAGGCTTCGTAGCACTTCCTGGCAGGATCGCTAGAAACAATGATAGAAGTGACAGGAACTGTTCCATTACCCCGTAATAAATTCGTCCGCATTAATGTGCCAAATTTATTGCATCATTCATCTCTTTATAACGTTATTTGTTTTTTTTTTATTCCCTGTTATGCAAGCTGTTCGTGAGTCCGTCATCTTAACGAGAAGAAGCACGACCTTGAAATATTGTCAGTGGCAGGTTATGTCCCATAGCTCCGGATCTCTACACATGAGGTCTACGTATGGAGACTAATGTCTGCATCAACCTCAGGGTCTCTGTTGAAGTATCCAGTCCACAGTCTGACCAGAGGCATGTCAGAGGGAGGAACACCTGGTTAGCCCCTCCATAACAAGCTGTCATAGGACCTAATGAGCTCCCTGATTATCTTCCCAAGGGAGTATGTAAAACCGATGTACTCTGTAAAATAACCGTTTCTATTTTTACCCCAACGGACAAAAGCCTGCTGATTATAAATCACTGGGTAATTGTCTGCGATGCAGGTCAGACATGCACGAGATACTCCAGGGTTTGATTTTGGAGACTTTTAACCTCCTGATACATGAAACGCAACTCTCCTGATGAAAATATCCTGCGTCCCAGATTTCCTCCGCTGGCCATCTCCAATGATGATGGAAGACCACTTGTCAAACGATGCTAATACCGTGCACCAGTTGAACTGTCGGATGTCAGCACTGACAAGCGGCGGTGACCTCATGAAAGGCAGGGATGAAGGGGGGGAGGTGTGTTGTGTGCTTCGTTACCTGGGGCGCCCTCCCACACAACATCATCAGCAATCAACCTCAAAATTCTCCGCAGCCCGCCCACATTCGTGGTCTGATCTGACGGTGATTAGTACTGACAAACTCAGGGAAACAGTAATACGTGGCATAAGCCAGGCTGTGTTTGTTTAGCCGCTGTACAGAGCTCAGGGCAAACAAGCAGGTTTTGCCAAATGATGGGTGGCATGTACTGTAAACTGACTGGTTCCCGCCGGCTCTAGTCAGTTTGAGTGTTTATGTGTGGTCATGGCTCCAGTGGATTGGCAGGCTGGAGCTGTATACACTGCCACATTCTTTGGGCTGTTGTTGAGCTTTATCTTTTGAGATGGATGAGGATGAGTCCCCAAATTTTGAAATGTGACGGGTCAGTTGCGCCCAACCTCTAAACTCTCACACGCACTCATACCAAACCTTGCAGTCATACCAACTGATTACCCGCTACATATGCTGCGGAGCCTCCAAAATAGGCCTCAGCGGGTTTTTGTTGAATAGGTAAACAGGGGAAAGGGAGTGTCCAGACACAAAGGTGTGAGCGGCGACGAGGAGACCTGGCCGGATCTGTTTCACTATGTCATCATGTGAAAGAGCCCCGGTGGGTGCCCCCACTCCACTCCACCCCTCCTCCCCTCCCATCCGACTCCTCTCGCCTTTCAGCCGTCCTCAATGGGCCCTGGGAATTTCTCACCACGATCTGGTTAGCCCCATTACAAAGAACCCCGTGGCCAGCTTGAAAGCGCTCTTCCATACACAAACGCGCAAGCACGCAAAGGACTCCACCAACATTCATCACAATGATGTATGAAAGGGAAACTGGAAATGACAAGCTGTCTCAAGTGGACTGATTCTGAGCAATTTGTATCATCTGGTCTGGACCTGTTGACATAGAAACACTCAGAGATTGTTTTTGTTTAAAAGATACTCATTTTACTGGGTTGCGGACTCTAAATGGGGCACAAATTTTCATTCCGGGTTGTGTGCAAAGAGAAATCTCGCCGTGTCAATTACGACACATTTGCCTCATATCATTTACAGCACATTTCCGAAGACCGGTTTGGATTTACAGACCAGAATCTAAACCTTCCCGCTCAGTTTGTTTCCATCCTACAATGAAAGCTTTCATGGCACCGACAATTGGAAACCCAGCCTTGTATCATTAAGCCGCCTCACACATTTCTTCCTCTTTTACAACATTCTCTCTTCCCCCCTTTTTCCTCCAGATGACACCGCCGGGTCACTAATGTTTTTCTGCTTGTCTCTAGCGAGTAGTGAAGAAGGGAGGGGGGTTGATGGTTGCATATTTGACAGCCAGCTTCCAGGATATATGCCTTCCCAGGACGAAGGCCACGAGCAGCACACATATATATATATATATATATACACACACACATACAGTGCACTCTGAGAAGAAACTTAATGCAGCTTCCACCAGGGAGGGCCAGACCAGTTTATGAATATTGATAGAGTCTGGCTGGCTGAGTGCTGGGTCAGCTGTAGGGCTGCAGTATTCAGTCTTCTAAACTGTCTGAATGTGTTTAACACATCTCGTTACATAGACAGTGTGAAGCAGCAGTCACTCAGCGTTGGTGGCTCTGCGCTGCTGCCAACCAGACACTTAGCTAAAGTGTTGTTGGTGCCCACTGGCAGAGATTTGGCAAAAGCCCACGTGAGCATACAGTACACACAGGTAGAGCTATGAATTCTCCCATGTTGGCTCCTCGGAGGCATACATTATGGATAATGGTGGGCCAACCACATTCCACGCAGAAATATTAATCATCAACACATGGGCTTCCCGGTAATATCCTTTTTTTTTATTTTTTAATCCTGCACAACAAGCTCAGTAGTAGCGAAGCACGCCTGGAGCAAG
Source organism: Protonibea diacanthus (assembly GCA_028641955.1). Classification (NCBI taxonomy): domain Eukaryota; kingdom Metazoa; phylum Chordata; class Actinopteri; family Sciaenidae; genus Protonibea; species Protonibea diacanthus. The sequence goes on along the minus strand of CM053990.1, from coordinate 4,422,582 downwards.
CAAGTGATGTCACCCATCACTCTCTTGTCTTCACCCATATCCAGTTTCTGTGCGCTGCACGCTTGGTAAAATCTCTTAACATAAGGAAAACAATGGGAGGCACATATACTAATGCACACTCATGCTCTCACTCTCTCCCACACACTCTCAGACATACAGGCGTGTAATTTGACATAGGGCTCCTTTCAGACATGCAGTGTGGGTATTACGCACACTTCAGAGCTCAGGCCAAGGAATGGGACATAACGATAGCATTTTGTTAAGCCCTGTAGAAGAAAGCGTGCAGTGTATCCAACAAATGCTGTTTACTTTTGCCGAAGGCATAATATTTGTTCTTTGCTCGTATCTGATTTACGATTTCTGATTCATACTTTCAGTCCGTAACCTTGAGATTTCCATGCGATTGCGATTTTCCTTTTTTTTTTTTTTTTTTTTTAGTCTCTGGCCACAGAACAAGCAAGCCCCCCTGCCCGATGTTGCTATGCTCTTTCTGTTTCTAAACTGGTGGTGTTATTGATCTTGGCCTACTGTTTCAAACCCAATTCCGTTAAGCCGGCCCTGTGGACAGCGTAGCGCCGTCATTCGGTCAGACCCTGAGGTTTACTCTGAGCCATGAATGGATCTCTATGTTGTTCTCGTAGGTTTTTGGACCATTCCATCACCAGCTGGGTTTGGAGGCGACACCCCCTTGTCCGGCTCCCTCAATCTGAGCTTCTTTTGATAAAAGCCCTCCTCTGATAATGTCATTACTGTTGTTTCAATGGATCCCCTAACAGACACAAAACCCATTTGAGGCCAGAACACACACATGCGCAAACACAACTGGAACATTGATTCAGACCCGTGAGCACTTTGGTACATGTCACACACATACCGTACTGTTCATATCATACAGTTTATTCATTATTCTGGCAGCTGGTTAGACAGAATGGGGTTCTGCTATTTTATGTTGAGTAGAAAATTGACACACACGCACACATTTTGGCCTGTCTTTACTCGTCATATGCCATTAATCTGTCAGTACAAGAGCCACTATGTACCACAGCGGGGTGTTTGAATGAATATTACAGCATTTACCACAAGAAAACAAGTGTTTAGAGGGCTGCAGATAGCCTGAAAACTATTTCTCTCCTCATAAATTGTTAAACAAAACTCTCAAAAGCAAATGTGACCTTTGCCCTCGGAGGCTTGGACTTTTTTTCTCTCCGTAATTCCTTTATTGTCATGTCACTCATCCATTATGTGCTCACGTATGAAGAAGCAATGCGTTATCCTGAGTTAGTGGTGTGTCAAAGTCATGTGCGCTTCATCTCTTAGCCTGAAGTGTGTGTGGTTGCCGTGGCACCCGAGTGGAAACAAAACAGATGTCAGCTGGTGCAGCTAGTGTGTATGACAGAGGGGCCTCAGAGAGATAGGCTGGACGTGCGGCATGATGCTCCTCTGCTGTTCACTAATATAGATTAAATAAACTCTCCGGGACTAGAGTTGGCTTGCTGTGACATCCCTCAACTGTTAGAAGAGATATTTCTGGCACCGGAGCTGCAGTTTCAAGGTGGCCTCGTTGGCTTTTTTTCATCGGATTTTATTCTATCATCATGATATAAAGCGCTGTGGTACAAGGGAGGGAACACTCAAGGCCAAATTTAGTAGTAGGTCTACTGACGAGAGAGGGAGAGATCATGGGAGAATGTAATGGGGTCTCTAATGTGCTTTCTTTGCCCCATTTTGTCCAGATGTTTTAACAGCGAGTTTGGTTTTTCCTGCCACCCGCATCTCATCCTCTGTCTTTCCACACACCTTACATATTAGCACACACGCCTGTTATCAGGGAAGGATGCCCATTGTGTGTCCAGATGAGTAATAGTCTGATGGGGAGAGTAGAAATGTGTCACGGTGAAAGAATGTAGACTTCAGACCTCTCCTGTAGGTGGTATTTCTTTTCTTCTCTAAACGACATCCAAACATGGAGAATGTGCATACGTGTCTAAGTGATTTGCTGTAGCGCTGTCCCACCACACACCATATGCAGGGCTGCAGGATATAAGATGTGGTAGGTTGTCTGAGGTTAATCATACAGTATGTGTTTCCCTTTTCTTGCAGCTGAGATATCAACATGGCTTGACCACCCCGGACCTGCAACAGACGCTACCCAACTTGAAAAACTTCCTGGAACATGGACTGCTGGTCCGATGGTAAGAAATAAAAGAAAAAGGAGTAAATAATAATATACCAAAGGTCCTCGACTGGTTCTTTGAGGTATCCCACAACTAGTAGATATTACACTGGAGATCTCTTTCATAGATTTGTATCTGTTTTTGTATCTCTTCTTCTGACAGAGAGACAAATTACTCTTCTGACCCTTTGTAATGATGTATCACCTCTAAACATCATCAGCACCTCTGCGCTTTAACAAAAATAGTGTTTGATGAGATTTGCAGAAGCCACTTAGTCCCAGCGAAGTGGAATGCTTAGATCTCTCTCTCCTCAACGGTCTTATGGCCTTTAAGTAACCCTTCTCTAAAACCTACGAGTCGGTCTGTGTCAGACTGCAGCTCCACTGCCCTATAAAAGAGAAAGCTGTCTTTGATCTCCACTCCTCTCCCAGGGTCAGCAAAGGGGAAAATGTGTATTACACACATTAATTGAATAATCTTTTGTTTTGAAAGGAAAGAAGCCATGAAAAGCCCGAGTCTCAAATCAGCCCTCTACCGCCCTCCCCTCCTTAATGGGAAGTGGAAGGGCCCAAAGATAGATGAGATGAAAGCATAGGACTGCTAACCCTGAAGCTATGTGTGTGTGTGTGTGTGTGTGTGTGTGTACACATGCGTGGAAGTTTTTTAAGAAGTGGAGGTGGGAGCATTGCAACTCTACAGTGGCTTGCCACAGCCACACTCCTGTACAACAACGAGACCGCAGAGACGGGAACAAAAGCTGTCCTGCAGACTGAGCTGACTCAGAAATCATCAGCTGAGGATCAAGAACACTGCCTTTCTCATCAGCTCGAGGAGCACTGAGCTTTGAAAACATACACAGAGATCATTCATGTGCAGTTATATGATATAGAGCTCTTCTATATTTAGCAACACCTTAAGGGAGTAGTTCAACATTTAGGGAAATGCATACTGCTCTCATTTCTGTACATAAATAGCAGAACGACTGGAAGCAGGGGGGAACAGATTGCTTGGCTCTGTCCAAATACAGTACAGTATATATAAAACTATGCTAATATAGCATAGCGTTACAGTGGTTAAACTTGCCCTCCTCATCATAAGACCGTGCATAATGCACCTTCAGCATATCTTTGCAAGGATGAGGATGACTGCTTCATAATACCCTGTAATAAGGAGGATATGCATTGATTCCTTTCCGATATTAGTTCCAGTCTTCCTTTCACACAGTTTCCAGCGCTGCGATGCACCTTTTTAAAATTTGGACGTGTAAAAAAAAAAATGAAATCTGCATGGCAGCTGCAGGTAATTACCCCATAGGCCGGCGTGTAAAAGGCTAATCTGTTTCCTCTATCCTTCCTTGCCACCTCTTTCTTCCTTCCACGCATCCAAACAGGGATGATGTGATGAAGGATATGACTGAGGGCTCCGTTTCCAGAGCAGATTTGGAAATAGTTCCTCCCTCCATGTAGAACTAATTCAGCGTGCTTCCAGTCTGCAGGGAGAACCTTTCCCAAAGTGCCAAGACTCACACAATGGGATCATAGCGGGTTCATCTTGGACATTTTTATACAGACTGGATGGGATAACTGAGGAAAAGCAGAGTGCATGTAAGAATATAGGAGTGTATGACACGGTATGTCATTTCTGCACAGATACGACGCTCGTCTGGCGTGCCGCTGATCATATCTTTATATGTCTCCAAACAGCGCTGTCTCAGAAACACATCATAACATGTCATAATATATACAGTCCAGCTCTGGTGAAAAATGGGCAGTATAGGTTTTTTTAATCTTGCTGAAGGATAAGAAGCAGTGGAAAAAATGGTGAATCTATTACCAAGAGGCAGACAGAGACAGTACCAGAAACCAACTCTTTGTAAAACTGTACAGTCTGCCGAGATCAAAGCAAACGCGTTCAACATGCTCCCATTTGCCGCTCCACATCCGCTGAGGGCCTGGCAGAGGTTCACAGGCCCTTAATCCCACTCCAGTGCCTGGAAGCAGGGGCTACATACACTGGGGGGTGGGAGAGAGAGAGAAGGCAAGGTGTGGCAGAGCGCCTGGCCAGGCAGATGTAACGCTGCAGCTGGAGGATGTGAACCTCCCCGAAGACCCCATAGTTAGTGAAAAGTTAGCGAAACCACGTTAGTCCCTCTTGTGTTACATGATGTACGCGATGGGCTGTGATATTTAGACAGCTGCAGGCTTGTCAGTGAAAGATGAAAGCACATCATCTCAAATTTATATGCCGAAAGTAAGCATTTGCAAGGTACATTGACAGTTGTCTCATAGAAGTACTATATTTATAATAATGTTTGACAATATAGAAGGATAAATCAAGAATATTTCTTTTTTCCCTGTTCATGTGATACTCTGTGGAGGTACACTGGTTCTCCAAATTCCTCTTCCTCCTTAACCTTTGGGAATAATAATGTCATCTCCATCCCATTTTCTCTCCCTCTTCAAAGCATTATTCTAAGAAACGCATATTTTAAGTTTTTTGAAGGATGTTACTATAAAATAACAGCTTTTATTTTTTTAAATTTCACTTTCAAATCATCTAAAATTGTAGGAACTTACAGAGTACAGTACATTTTTTATCTCAGTAATGTTTAACAGTTCAGTGGCAGCAGTAGTCTGAATGAATGTCATGGCAGGATCTGACACAATCATACATTATCGGTGCGTCTATGTTAAAGTAATTTGTTACGGTGTCCATCGTGACAGTTTAAAGGAATAAACAATACCCCTGCTTTTTACTACTGTTCACCACAGGGCTCATGTTTTCACATTCATGGTGGATATAAGCAAACTCAGTTAAGGCTACTTGACTAAAAACTAAAACATATGTTCATCCATATGTTTTAGTTGATATCTGTCAGTGAGGAGCAGACATGGCGCTCCAGCAACGATCATACAGCCAATGGCATGAGGAGCAGTTGGATTTTATTACCATTAGACAGAGCCTGGTTGGCTTTTCCCACTTTCCCCCCATCATTATGCTAAACGTATTTATTTATTGGTTCATTTGGGGACGTTGTACATTTACAAACATGCAGGGCAATAATAAAATGAGATAAGAATAATAGTATTAGTTTAATAAAAGAAAAAAAACAACATATAGCACGTGAAAAGCATTGAGATAAATGTTAATTGAAACATATATAAGAGCATTGCGCTGCATTCAAAGAAGTAATAAAAGCACAGATGTAAAATCCATGAATCACCCAGGCACGATGGCGAGACTTGCATGCAGGTACATAAAGACAGACGAGCAAGATGGCGATAGGTGAGTGCAGACAGCACAGACAGGCCGAGGAGCGGTGGGATAATACGTTCCCCTCCTGCTACACTTCTTGTAAACTGATACCCAGTTTATGCTGACAAAGTGTCTGAATGGAGGAGGAGCTGAATCATGTATAATCTTGTATGTTTATCACATTACAGCGGTATCGATCTTCTCATCAAAACTGAAGCGAGCAGGTGAATTTCCTAAAACGCCATTTATTTGTTTTTCCAATATGATTAGCATGAAAACTGTCAAAGCTGTAGTAGATTGCAAAATGTTAAGTGAATGCTGAGATATTATTATAATCATAACTCATTACGGAACAGCAGCTCCACATTTTGGTCAAAACAACTGCTGTTACAAACCAACATTTGCTTTTAATTCTCATATAATTTTAGCATTTTTGGTGCAGGAACAAAAGTATTAACTGTGTAATAGATGTAATATGTCAGAGAACACATCACTGAGCGCCGTGAGAGTGTTTATATCATCAGCTTGTTGATCGTGTTGCACATGCTGCGCTGTGGTGAGTCCCTGGCTTCAAAGGCCAGACAGTCAATAAGTCCTGCCCTGTTAAAGCAAAAAGAAAACTTAACTTCCACCGCATAGCACATATCAAATTTTTAGTAATGTTTGCTCTTGTAGTTTCACAGGGATTTCCCTAAACCACATCAAACGATCAAACCTTATCTGCCGTTGTTTGTTTTGGCCCCAAAATCGTGGCTCCTTAGCAGGATTTGGATATGAACAGGGGCATGTTGCGAAGCCTGTCGGGGGATTGGACAGTGGAAAGGTCTGGCTTACTGAATTCCTGAGTCGGCCTGAAATATGCCAGGTTTTACATCAGCAGTGGAAAGGAAGAGAGCAAGCGAAAAAAGCTTTGGAGGAGTGAAGGCTATTTCTGGCTCGGCATGTCAACTTTTCTGCTTGATGATTTAGACAGAGGCCTCATAGCAGCATTTACAGTGTGCAGTGAAGATGTTGTCAGGATAATGCAAGAGAGACCGGAGCCCAGTGAAACCTGAAAACACGCTATCGGCAGGTAGCTCGGGCTACCAGTGGAGGGAACCTATCACTACACATCTGTGTATCATACATTAGGGATGAGCAACAGACGTTTTTCCCATCAGTATGGTATGTTGAGCTGCTATCATGAATTCACTTTGCTCATCATGAATGCCTGAAACAAACCCACCCTACACAGGAAGTCCAAGATCTCAGCCCTCTCTATAAGTCCCATCCTTGTTAATACTGTTGCGTATTGGTATCAGCAGTAATTGTAAGCAACATTTCCCAAAGCTCAAGCCATTTCAGCAGAAAGTTTAAAACATTAAAGTAAATATACTTAAGATGAGGAATGCCAACGATGTGCCCAATTACACCATTACATGCACAATAACAACTTCTAGTGAACCACAGCATCTAACAGGGCAGGCATCAATTAATGTATGTGTCATGACTCAGAGATGCCTGGCAACAAATCAAGACTGAATATCGTCTCAAAAGAATATTTAAACCAAATGTTTAAATGTTTTGTTTCTAACAAAACTAAGAGAGTCTACAGCTACACTGTTGTACTAAGCTAAATGCTAGCTGGAAAATAGCCACAAAATGCTAACATGCTGATGCCATGCAGGTATAATGTTCAACATTTTAGTTAAGGGTGTTACAGATTATTGAACTAATTTTAACTGGTTATGATCCAAGAGCAATTCATCCTGATGGGGGCGTGAATATGTTTAGAAAATTTCACGGCAATGCATCAAATAGTTGTTGAGATAGTTCACCAAAATTGTGTACCACATGATGATGCTTGAGAACCAATCAGGGGATTACCAGTCTTTAGGGTTTATCCTCCGGGACCATGAACATCTGTACCTGCATCATGTTTTACGAATCTATCTGTAGACAGATTGTACTTGTTGTTCCCTAGATTAGTAAATGCTGTTCCTGCTAGAATAAATAGTCAGGAGATCATCAAATTAGTAGGGTTCATCCTTTGGGGACCACAAATATATGTCTCAAATATAACGACAAAATTTACAATGGCTGGAGAGCTCTTGTATCTGCGAAAAAGAGTTTCATTCCACCTATTTCCATGCAGTTTAAGAACTACTTGTAAGAATGATTGATGCATGGATAAGAAAAATTCATAACGGGGATGACATAAATGTTTATGAAGAATATGAATAATCTCCTGCTGTGTACAAAGAATGTGAACAAGACACTGCCATAAAGTTAGCTCAGTATTTGGCCTTATTCTGTAAGAAGAACGCTGTATGAGTTCCAGCTTTTCCCAAACAACTTTAGGAAGTGTTTTTCAGCAGTCCTGTCTTCCCACCACCCTTACACACACCCGGCACTCATGCTCACAGTGGCCATACATGTGTAGCCTAATTGCCCACATTTAAAAAACATGTCATCAGTTTAACAGTTAAAATGTTGCAAGAAAAAAATGTTATGACTGCCCCGAGGTTTGCTTGGCTGAAGTCGTCACTGACACACCCAGTCTGCTCTGTTACTCATACAACTGCTGCACAGTTTGACACAAATGTAGACCTAACCCAGAAACCAAGTGGAACAAAATACCACGGTCCAAATACGAAATTCCTCATTATACGAAAGACTCGTGTGGTGACCATGTGATTTTATGCCAGTGTCAATAATGCATTTGTTTGTGGCATAGATTGAACAGCTAAATTCAAGCCAAATGGATTAGACAAGAGAGCCAGCTGGAGGGAGGAATGGAAGAAAATGGCGGACGATAATTAAAATCAAAGTCGTCTAATCAGCCGCGATGGTTCAGGACATCGCTCAGTCAAGCTAGAAGACGTAGTAGTCACTTACTAGCTCGTTATAAATGATGCATGGAAACTTTAAACTTTTCGCTCAGTACCAGTCGTCTCATGTTCTCAAACCTGCGTTGTGTTTCAAAGAGTCTGAACCACATTTTCCACTTACTTAAATGATAATTGACTTCTCATGACATCTGTCTTTATTCCTCTCTACTGAATCAGGTTTTGAATTTTTTTGGACTGGCTTCCAAAGAGCACATGATGGTTTCATTTATAAAAAGTCACAGATATGTGTTTGAGATGGCAAATCATTCAACATTCTCCCTCTCCCCCATCCAAGAAAATTAGGTGTTAAAGAGCACATTGTTTCCATTTTGCCCCAAAAATACTTTTCTGCTGAATTAAACATGCTCGTTAGCGGGGACGAGCTAAAGCTAGTTGTATTAAATGATGTGTTTTGATGGACATGTACCGCCAAGTAAAGAAACACCCTCACAGGGTAAAGTCATTACCCTATGCTTTTATTTTCTTAACCCTGACCTTGGCGGGCCATTTAACATTTACATCTGCATGCCTCCAATTAGCTTAAATGTTAGCCATGTACAAGTTGTTACCAAAGGCAGTTACACACTGTACCTTTAGACGATGGATGGTTCTCATTTACTGTATCGCAGCCACTTTGAAGTTTGACAAGTTTCTCTTAAAACTAGACAGGGCTCTCGGCTAGTGTCCCGCCTGTGAACCCTGTCCACAGACACAGACCACCTCGACAGTGTGCCGGCATGGGGTCGAGGCCAGGGCCCTTTTTTTTTTACAAGCTGTCATGTGTTTACTGGCGAAACTGTCCATCAGACGGCGACAGCCACTAAACAATAAATGCATACATCAACCGGTGCCCCCGACAACGATGTGACGAGGGTATTAGTGCCAAGTAGCAAGCGACAGGAGAAAATTTACAAGGACATCAATTACGGCTGCACGTCCAACTCAACAGGCAGAGATTTGTCCTCGGCTCTTTAACCAGCACACGTGAATCTCTAGAGAGCACCGGGAGGCCCCCGTGCTTCACCTCTGACCCTAACAGTACACTGCGCCGGCTCCTGAGATCGCGGAATGGTCACGTTAAGTAGGCTGCTAAGTAGTCCGGTGATCTTGGCCTTGGCTATCGGAAGAGGCAGTGAGGCCCCCATTTAAGTAAATTTATGGCTGCAGAACTGGAGTTGGGTGGGGTGTCCCAGATCCCGAGTCTGTTATCTGTTATGGAGGAAAATGGCTGACATACTTGGGTGGACGCCTGCTGTGTGCTTCCAGTCAGCAGAACGTGAGCGTATTCTCACAGGCTGCATAAATGTTTTCTGAATGTTGTAAGGTGGAGTGATTTACAAAGCGCTGCAGCTGTCTCTCTCTCCTGGATCAGGGGAAAAGGAGTTGGGTGCTTTGGGTGGAGGGATGCTAATGAGATCAATGTAGAACCAAGGCCAAATACAACCTGGGTGTCTCTGACCTCCAAGGGCGACTTTTCAGTTGGCTGTAGAGCTACAAGCTGTAACTCACTTTAACAAAAAACACCAGAACATGTTGACGTAGTTTGCTTTCATTCATGTCTTTCCTTACGGTGTCTTTCCTCTGTTCCTCGCAGTGACAGGCACCACGTCTCCAGCTCCATCCCAGTGCCGACAAAGTCTCAGCTTGCTGTGTCTGCCGCCTCGGATATAAGCTACACCTGCCGCACCAACTCCCCAGACAGAGGCCTGAGGAAAAGGGCAAGCTCTGAGGCAGATAAGCCCAAATACAAGCCAACTCCTCCGCCCAGCTACAACACAGCGATGGGCGAAGAGCAGCCCGCAGTCAGCCTGGCACCGCCGTCGCCTTCAGCCAAACACCTGTCCTCCTCACTTGACGCCGGCATGGCATCGCTTAACCTGGCCAAGTCGACGGACGCCAACAATGAGGGCGAGCAGAAGGAAGAGAAGGAGGAGGGTGGAGAGACAGCAGAGGAGGCGGAGAGAAGCAGAAGCAACGACAGAGAGAGTGAAGTAGATAAAGAAGAGACTGAAGAGCAACCAGCCGGTAGCACAGTTGCACCAAACTCTTCTACAGTGCAGGACACTGGCGAGGAAACGGTGGGCAGTAGTCAGCACACAGGTGCCATGAATGGCTCTTTGGTACCAGGACAGGCGCCTGTTAGCCTGGTCCCAGAGATGCGCTGCTCTGTGGAGCAAGCCGAGGAGATTATGGGCACAGAAGCCACTAGTTTAGGCCTGGGGATGGGTTTAGGTTTGGGGTTAGGGCTAACAGACGAGGCCCGGCTGGAAGATTATCGCTGCATCCCCGTGGACCACGCAGTAGCTGTGGAGTGTGACGAACAGGTGCTGGGCGAGCTGGACGCCGCTGGCTTTGAGGAGTTCTCCAGGCGCATCTATGCACTAAACGAGAACACGTCCAGCTTCCGCAGGCCGCGCAAGAGCTCTGATAAGTGAGGCGGAGGAACTAAAGAGAGAGGGGAGGCATGAAAAAACTTGCACAGGGGGTTTGGACAAATACAAGGCAGGGACATGAACAAGGGTGTTCGCAGCATCAGAAATCATAGGAGCTTTTCTGGAACAATGACCAATTTGCACTTATTGTAAACATTTCCATAGTAATCTTTTAAATGAAACAGTTCAAAGTCAAGTATTGGGACAGTAAGCTTTACTTTTATTTTTGATTAATGTATTTTTTAACAACGACCGGGACAATGAACCATTATTCAGGCATTTTTATTCACGAAATTTATCCAACATATGCAGTCTGTTGTTCCATAATGGGAGCATTCATGTAAAATGACACACTTACACTTTGTTTTCAGACCCTTACTGCAATAACAGGCCCTTAATTTCTTGTATAAAACATTAAAAATTGCATTTATCCTCATCCAGAGTCCAGCCTCGACGTGTCAGGGTGTAAAAAGTGTTTCAATGCAGCACCTCCAGATTATTTTCTTTAGCACTGTACCTCAGGTTTCACCTCGACTTGAGAATCTTCTGTTTGCTTTGGACGTTTATCAATTATAGAATCATTAATACAAATTTATAAAATCATTAATATAAATAAAACCCAGAGACTGAACCATCTTCTATCACAGAGCCCGCTGTCCCAGCACTTCCACATTTGACTGTACAAACAAATGTTTAGACGCTTCCCGAGCCTTCATCAGGGTGCATGACAAGTGTGTGTGTGTGTGTATGTGCGTGCGTGCGTGCGTGTGTGTGTGTGTGTGTCGGGAGCATCACATTAGCATGTAACCACAGTCCCACAATCCGGTGATCCCACCAATGACCTCTCAAACATAGCAGACCATAAAGCGAGGTGGGAGCTGGGGGCCCGATCACAGACTCCCTAAAACTGTGACACACGGCGTCTCCTCCTGCGCGACCGCTCCACCCACCCGTCAGGCTCCGCGGGAGGGGAGGGGGCGGCTGAGTTTCTCCTTCAGGTCTTAAGATTGTGGATCACATGAGTGGCAGGTTGGAGCTTACAGCACATGGCAGGGATACGGTGCAATTGTTTTTCTGTCCATCTCCATGTCCTCTTTAGTTTTTTTTTTTCTTTTTTCAATTTTAATGTATCCCATCAAATATTAACATCAATGTTAATGATAAGTCGACTGATTTTCATATTCAGTAGACCGAAAATTTAATTCTGTGTCTGTGTTTTGTTGGAATGTCTCACTCAGGCTCTACTGGAATTGTTAATAGCAAACGTCTCGATCCCGTCGTCTGTGATTTTGTCCCGTGTCGCCATGTTCCGAACGCTTTCTTGCACTGGTGTTCAATTATTGCATTTATTTATGTCTCAACAAATGTGTGTGCTTTTTTTTTTTCAATGAAATCAATATCAATAGTTTTATTTTCCCCTCTCACATGGGTTGTCGCTCATTATTATTATTATTATTATTGTCACATGTTCGACTGATATCATAACCAGTGTCTGGGTCCTGACGAGGACAGCTGCTTTGCATCGCCTGCCGTGACAAAGATGGACTCTCCACCAAGCAGCCCGCTTTGTGTTTCGGATCCAACGCTGTGGTTGCTGACCGTTGAGAAGTGTCGTATTTAAAACTTAAACATGAACCATGTTAGATCATTTCCATAAACTGCAGCAAGCGACCATGTACATATACTTTTGTATGGAGGGTTTTGTTTTTGTTATTAAAGACTTGCAGTCCAATGGCATGGATGTACGTAGCCCCCTTTAAGTGGTCTGCCTACGTTTGTATTTGTGTGTCTGTGCTGTGCAGCAGTGGCATGATAATGTGTCATATATGATGTTTCAAAGTGGACACAGCCATGTTGAGATGAATGCTAACATGCTGATGCTAAGAAGTTACAGTGTTTGCCATGTTTACTGTCCTACTTTAGTGCATTGGCATGCTAGCATTTGCACAAAGGTAGGATCGGGTTTGGGTAGACGAGGCCCAGCTGGATGACTTCATCCACCTGGATCATCATTTTAATTTCTTTGCTAAAACTTGTGAACAACTGCTCGGCCTCTGTCATCATCAGGTCATCGTCGTCTTTTAGAAGGGTTAAATCTGGAGCAACTGGACTTCGCTGAAGACCCGTGAAGATGTTTCACCTCTCATCCAAGAGAACTTCTTCAGTTATGACTGACTGGCGGGGAAACTCAGGTATTTCTAACCAGGTAAAACATTGTGACAGAACAACAAGGAGCACTAATGAACCAAGTAGAAACAATGGCCTCTTTGATGATCTTCAGCCGAGTCCAGTTGCTCCAGATTTAACTCGAAGAGCTGCTGGGTGTGTGAGGCACCGAATTTAGCCCTACCCTACTTAAATGCCATTACACAGGCATATGTAATGACCACTGCGCTCCTCCGATGAACAACCCCTGGCTCTGCAGGGCAATCCAATCTGTTGTTCCCTGTCGGTGGAACATCCTACCAGTTCCTCAAAAAACCTGAAGACCCAGTTCCTCTCTCCAAGCGCAACTAACATCTGGACACGTTTGGACACTGGACTGTCTCTTAATTCTAGGTGAGTAGTACTTGCTGCACTCTCTCTGTACCTTGAGTGTTTTTATAAGTTGCTTTAGATAAAGAGAGTCAGCTAAATGACTAAATGTAAACATAATGTAGCCCATATACATCCAGTTTAATAAAGAGAAGCAGAAAAATGAGACGCTGGACCCGTCTAACCCTTTTTTTAACAAATTATCAACACAGTTATCTTCTCTCAGTTTTAACTCTTAACACTGAAGATGGCTCTGTTCCATTCAGGTGTCGCAGTAACCACCAAACGGGGGCTCAGGATGCGGCACGCCTGAACGGAAAGCTGCCTTTATTAATGTTAATGAATGCATCATTAATTACACCTTTTACTGCTTTTTCTTGCCGTGTCAAGTGAAAAATGTCTCCTGGACAGCTCGGTCCCGACAAAAGCCAAACAGATAAAACTCAAGAGAACACCTGCATGGTTACAACTCATGTACTTGTGATTGCGCATAAACAACAGATATGTTAATCTTTACCATAGCTGATGTGTTTATGGGTGATTAGACACTATTTCATCAGTCATCTCAGGACATGGGTAGGACTCCAGGTGCATCCCATCTTTGACCTGCCTGAAACGCATTAATCTGGCAGGTATTAATCTTTAACGGTTTTATATGTTTTTCATCTGTCTGGAAAGTTTCCCTCTGAAATATTTTACTTTCAGCTCAGTTTAATTTAATCAGATCGAAAACCTTTTGTTCTTTACTGTTTCTTTTATTTAGGCTTTAGAGAGACGCTGCACCTTGCGTCCCTGCTTCTTATTACAGGGGGAATAAAAATGAAATATCGTTCTGACTTTAGAAAAAGCTCGGTACATAACATATTAAGCCTTGTTTTACTCCTCTTTGTGCTAATTTATATGCTCGCCAACATCTGTGGTGTTTTTTGACGCGGCAAAACTCGAATGATCCTCGCAGGGAATCTGATTTAATTCCGCTTTGAACTAATTACGGCGACTTCACAACCAGTTAAAGATCTTCCTCTTTATTCGCCCCGACACTGAGCACCACACTCCTGACATGCATGTACACATGTGCTCGTACATGTGACTAACCTTACAGTGCCTTCAAGTGCTTGAAGTAATGAAATAAGCCCTTCTGCATTCCTTTACTTCATTATGCACTTAACTGAGTAAAATCCAACCTTTCTGGTGGTATTACCGTGTCACCTTGTTGTCAGGGCTCCCGGTAATATATCAGTTTGTTCACATTAAGCAGCGGAAAGCAGTAACGGAAAGCATTTTAGGCGTCCTGCGGGCTTGTAATTCACATCTCTCCGTGGTTGTTTCAGGCAGATTATCGTGGATACTATCAATAAATATCAGCCCGTTACTCACTGGCTATAAAACTTTCTCTTTTAGAATCACCTGTTGGGTTTTCTCAGTCTTTCTCATTAGGAATTTCAATAATGCAGATGATAGCTGAAATGTCCTTTAGCACTTTCTGTTCCCAGACTCACATGAAGCAGTTTCCTGCTCCTCGATCCTTTAAGCTCCCTGTGTCACTCTGCAAACCGTCTCCTCTCACTGTTAAGCCCCTACAGGTGTCTCAAGGCCTCGGTGCTTGGCCTTCTGGGGAATTTATCATTTTTCAAGCAGCCAGAAGACGGGACATTTGTGCCATCATGGAAGGCAGACCTGCTCATGAGTGAGTGCGTGTGCCTTGTGCACAGGTGCACGGCTTGAAACTTTGATATTTCGCAGATTATTATTGTAGTTTAAAGTTTACGAGAACAAGAACCTAGGCATCGAGAGTGAGAGTAAGCAGGCCTTATTTCCGTACTCACAAAGCCATCTTCATATTTTTGAGCTGAAGTGCTCAGTTTAAAGAGTTCAGCACCGCTGCGATGTATAGTCTGCTGTACTGTTCATCATCACAGGCACCTCACAAAATACACACCAGCCAGTGCAGCACTGCTGGCTGTCGAAGCCCGGTCCTCTGGGCTTTACTCCGCAGTGTGTGTACAAGTATGTGTGTGACAGTAATGAATGAACACTTACTCTCTGTCTTTACCCCCTAGCAGTGTCCTCATTACCTCTGATTATTGATTTAAATAGTCAGTGGGCCAAATTGTCCAATCCATCTAATCCTGCTGAGATAAGAGCAGAATCCATCTCTGCAAACATCATAAGTGGGATTAACGGCGAGCACGGGGAGGAGAATCGCTGCAGTCCATCAGCACCTCATTTATACAGCAGCCATATCGTCTGACACACTTTAAGTCCCGGGTCAAAGTCATTCACCGTAGTCTTGTCATTCTTAGCTCTCAGTGATACTCTATACCCTTGTCATTACCTGGTCTTCGTCATACAGTAGATCCCTTGTCATTATTACCGCGGGTGTCACTCATGCAAAGTAATCCTTGCTACATGTCAGGCATAACGGCGTGCACTGCACGTTTATTTTTGGAAACCTGCGAACAAATGGGAGACAAAGTCAAGAGTATTTGATGTCGGTATTAAAGTACAATGTGTGATTAATGACTGTAATGCTTCTCCTGGGAGTAACACCAGAGCAGGGTGAGAAGCTGTATATAATATATTTAAGTTGGTTTTAATTGAAACTCCACTTGGGTTTGTTTGACCTGGGTGCAACACGAGAAGACATTTTGGGGAATATTCCTGTTTGCTTCCCTGCTGAGAGTAAGTTGAGATCTCACTGTCATGTCTGGGTGTTAAAGCCAGTAAAGAACTTAACTATGTAACTTTCCTCACATTAGAAATGATCCTTGCTCAGTGTAGTACACAGGATAGCAGCATACAGCCTCACTGGTATGAAAAGTACCCAATGTGGACTAACTTTGGCAAACTTTAGCTCGATATAGCTGTATGAGCGACACTCGGGTAACTCAATTTTCCACTTGTGTTTCTATTACATGAACCGTTGAGAGTGTAGCTTAGCATAAAGGCTGGAAGCAGGGGAACGGTTAGCGTGGCCCTGTCCAAAGTTGGAAAAAAAAGAAAAGGACCTGTCAGCACCTCTAAAGCTCTCTAAAACTTGTTTATTCAATCCGTACAAAAACTGAATTCGACAAGTTGTGGTTTTACTGCGAGGTTATGGATTATTCCTTGGCCGGGCACGGTGATTTCCTTGAGCCTTGATGTTACCATGAGGTTGCTAGTTCAGGTTTTGAATGGATTAAATGTTGAACATGCCAATTGTGGTAGGCAGAGTGTTTGTTTTTTTTAACCTTTGGACAGTCTGGATAACAATGCGCCTCTGTTTCCAGCCTGTATGCTAAGCTAAGCTAACCTAAAGCTTCAGCATTCAGGATGTTAACTGACTTCATGTCCTCTAAACTCTCTGAATTGTGTCCTAACATGAATGTGGCACATAGTTTGCAGGATTTAGCGACATCTAGCAGTCTCACCCTCGCCTCACCCTCTTCTTCCTAGCACGGAGGAGGAACTACGGTGGCCTTGAAGCACACAAGTGTTTTAAATTGTTCTTTCAGGGCTACTGTGGTTCAACATGGTGGACTCTCTGGCGCTTGTAGATCTAGACAGCTCATTTTAAGGTAATAAAAGCATAACGATTCTAATTTTCGGGTGATTATACGCTAACAAAAACATAGTTATGAATATTATATTCTGTTCCTGCCATATTCTCTTAATCGAGCCCACTAAATCTTGCACACTGGACCTTTTAAGTCTCATCGCAGGGGACAAGAGGAGGGCAGGAGTCAGGTATTAGCCTTGGCCTGCGTTCATTTTTGTGGTTTAAAGGCAACACAAAGACACAAAGTACTTTTTCATTCATTAGCGAGCTGAGACCTCATACTACGACTGTAACTCTTTATAGCTGGATTATAGTCATAATACAAGCAGTGGGGGACTGCGTTACAGGCGTAGAGGGAGACGCAGCAGCTCTGGTGTCCTGTCTGAGAGCTCAACCAGGCCCTGGTGGATGCGCTCACCTCGACCCGTCCTGGTCCTGGACTCGGCTGGTCAGCATTGTGCTGCGACCTGGCTCGGCTGTTTAAGCCATCTCATCTTCCTGGATCAAGTCCCAGTCACCTCTCCAGTAAAACGTTGCTCCTCGCTATCGCTCCTTGTGTTTTCTGTCTTAAAAAACGCGAGCCCATACGTTTCCCAGCCGCTCTGCAAACTCAAGACTTTTATAGGGCTGACTTATTCTCCTCACATGCTCCAGTTGCACAGCCTAATGAAATTCAGTGTCCAGCTGATTTCATTGCAGAAATATCAATATTAGGATTGGAGTGCTGTGAGTGCAGAATGCTGGGTAAAAAAAATAATATCACAATGACCGTGACGGTTTTATTATGGACCTTGTGAAATTAAAGCCGGTTGCTGAGGACTGATGTCATCGTTGCTCATATAAGCATTTCGTGGTAAATTCGTGCTCGAAGACATTGTGGCTTTCTATAATTACCTTTAGAAAGTTTGAATGACGTAATTGACACCTGACATACAGGCGAAGAGGGGAATACTCCCCAGACACACAATGGGTTTTAACAACATCCCCCTAAAGCTAACAATGGGAAACAATAAGAAAAGGCATATCACAGCGCCGAGGGAAAGATTAGGTTTTTGCCGGATGATCATTTTGCTTTTGTACAGTAGCCATTGTGCTGTTTGTGGTGTACATGTTTTGAAGTAGATGTTCTTTCTTGGATAACATCATATGTTCTCCTCTCTTATTTCTGGGAATGATTCCCTTTTTCCTCTGTGTGCCTTTGAGGTAGAGCCATGGATTGATTCACGGTCCTGATCTCGTGACTAAACACTGGATGGGCATCAGTCCTCACTAACAACAACAGTGTCCTGTTGACCAAGGAGGGCATACCGCTGCATAGCATCTGATGAGAAGACTTAAAAGCTTAAAAGGAGACGCCACTTGTGTCTGCTTTTTGTTTGAACAAAGATTGTTTCAGCATGATTTTTGCTCTTCTGACCAAGTCCCACGTTGATACTGTCCAGTACTCAACACACAATCTGTCCATATGCGATGTGAGTAGCATTACTCTTCCTTCTTACTCACTTTTATTGGCCAGGTGTACGCGTACAAGGAGTTTGACACTGGTTTCATACATATATATATATATATATATGTAAAGTGTAACGACTTGAGCTACTTTGACAAGAGCCAAATTGTGATGTGAGTGTTTCCAGCCTGCAGTGGTCAGTACCGATCCGAAGTGGTCCGAGGAAGGAAGCACTAGGGTCATGTGGGGCCAAGGCTCAGTGATGCATCTGCAGAGTGGAAGGCTGGCATAAGTGGTCCAAGATCCAACAGTCGAGCTACTCTAGCTCAGATTGCTGAAAAAGTTGATGCTGGTTCTGATGGAAAGGTGCCAGGACACACGGTGCGTCACAGTTTTTCGGGGTCTCCATGCCGACCCCTGTCCACTGCCAGAAACCGCCAACAATGGGCAGGTGAGCAGCGAGAAGGTGAAGGGCAGTCTTTGTGTTATGGCTGATCGGTGTAACAACAATATTAGTATGAGTGATGATATTTACGTGTTACTGAATTTAAACTACGTTTATCACTTTTTGATGAATGTTATTCCTCTAAAACTGTTTAGTTTTACCTTGTTTACTTGAAAAATGCTCAATTCATCATGCCTGTAAACACGAAGCAGTGCTTAGCCGATGTCTGTTTATGATTTATCTTTTTTCTCCATTGTTAAAAAACAGTCAGAATCAGAATAGGGTTTATGCTGGGTTTGGTTTTGAGTGATATTATATAATGATGATAGTTATAGTATATGATATAGATATGATATTTTAAGATTCACTGATTAATCTGAGGGATCGTGACAAGACAAGAAATCATGAAAAAAACACATTTCTCTAATCTTTACACTTTAACGTGGCACTTTGGTCCTCGTTTGTGCCTCTCGTGATTTGGCATAGCATTTAGATCCAGAGGTATGCATCCATTTCTCACTAAATAGCTGGCGATGTTCTAAAAAATACCCCTGAAGGCTGTTTAACAAGTTGATCTGAAGGTATCTCCTGAATCCCCAAAGAACGACTGTACATGAAGTTTGGTTTATAATCCCCAGAGGATGAATCCCGCTGACTTTGGTGATCCCCTCATGTTTCCATTAGTGCCACCATGAGGTTGACATTCGTGACGCTGATTAAAACGATCCAAAACTTTTGGATGGACTGCAATTTTAATCCGTCCAATGCTTTCTTTCACGACCAAACACGAAACACAACCTTGTCATTGTGAGCATGTTAGCGACATTTAGCTCGAAGCTGTCCAAGTACAGCCTCACAGAGCACGCTTGACTCTCTTTACAATTGTTGAATGTTTCCTCCTCGGGCGTCTACGATGATTCAAATTTAACAGAAAAGGAGCATAGCTTTTTGGTGATACTGCTCGCAATTGTTCCGACTGTCAGCCCAGATCTGTTTTTTTGGCATATCCAGATCGTATCCAGATTGATTTTGGAAAATCCGGACAGCAAAAAGACCACATGAAATATGATTTTTGCAAATGGTATACAACCCACATTTGGATATGGTTTGAAATGCGATTCTAATCAGACTTCTGCGTCTCAGTCTGGACGCTTTGGACAATCATATCGGTCTTTTGAGTTACTCGAACGGCGAAATGACGGAAGTGGGACTCAGCAGAACTTTGCTGCTTCGAGATGAGCGATATGAAGGACAACATGGACAACAACGATCCATGGAGGAGAGACACTGAGATAAATTGTCTGCTGGAACTTTAGGGGGGGGGGGGGGGGGGGGTCCTGTACCAGTAAAGAAGCTTCGACGATGGAAAGCCACGTCATCAGCATAGCCTGGCGCCTACGTCATAACCGCAGAAACTCATGCAGAGATGCTGGTCATGTCCAGACACATAAATCCAACCGATCACTCAATAAATGCAAAGTCAGGCAGATCAAAAACAGATTTTCCGTCACTAAAAGAAAGATTCATTTTCCTGTGTTGTTGACTTCCTCTCTTCGTTTCTATGATATTATTACGTTACTATTACTTATCGTTTCGTGTGTAGTCATTTGACTTATTTATATATGGCTTCTATTGCTGCTTCATGTCTTATATTGTGTGATTTTAAAGTTTTTGCGAGGACCCCAGCAAGACAAGCGACCACTTCTGAGGAAGCTCATGGGGATCCACATAAAGAATAAATAACAGTGCAGTCTTTAAGGTTTAATATGAGGAACAAATCAGATTTGTTTGCAGTCTAAACAAAACCATAAACATGTCAAGGAGTCACATATAGAGACATCATTTTCGTTACATCACTAGCCAGAGAATTTGGAGCAAATGGGCGATTTTTAACGGTTTGGTTTGTTAATATTTGGCCGTCGTTCAGCATTAATTAAGGTTGGCTCTTCCTGGTCAGACGGTTACTCAGCTGTATTCCCGTAGCAACCATTACAAAACACGTCAAACGCAGGTCATTTTTACCACATCAGTGCATCCTCCTCAGGACAGTGCACGTTTGTGTTACTTCTCAATAGAAGCTCTATTATTAATAACACATGTTGCGCAAACACTTATCAGTAACATATGTTGTGTTCAAAAGAAAGAAATGAAGATGTATTGGTGTACATGTAGAGTATACTGCTGTGTACAATGAGCCTCGTTATGAAACTTAATCAATCTTCCATTAAAAATTACACAAATTCCTTCATGAAAACTTTAAAAACGACACGTACTGTATCTTTTTGCGTATAATTATCTAGCCTCAAGCATCGGCTACCGTACCTAACTAAGTTGTTGAGTAACTAAACTCTCTTTGCATTCCTATTTCTTGTTCCTCCTATCCCCGAGTGTGTTGTTAAATTCAAAAGTGTCCAGGATGGGAAAGAAGATTCTGGACTCAAACCAAAACCAAAGCCACATCTTAGCTGTGCAAACTCACAGTCATCTGATAATGGGACACACATGGCCACTGGCACACCGATAATGACAGAAATACCAGCGTTTAATGAGGAAATCTTCAAGGTCGTTAAACTGACTCGATGTTCTCCTCGCTAATTACCTTGTCATGTGTGTAATTGTCTCATCTTGTACATCACAGGTGCATCCAGGCCTTTTCAGATCCCAGTGGCAATTACACACATCTGATGTTCATTGTCTCCCCGTTACACGAAGCAGCCAGAGGAAGTGAAAGCGCGGAGAGGAATGAAAAGTGTGTGTGTGTCAAGATGCGGAGGTGAGATTTAACAGGGAGGGGCTTGAGGCCAAGCATCATTTTCTAACCCATTTTCTAATCCACCCAGCAGGTAGGACAGTCCTGTCTAAAACCTAAAGCCTCCTGGCTTCATCAGAGAATAAAAGCTTTCTCCTGGCTGCACAGAACGCTTCGATTCGCCTGGAAACAGTGACTGACTCGTCCAGAACGCAGCCTCCGAAATCTTTCCTTTTCCACGCTCACTTGCATACACATTCTCACCTCTCAAATATTAAATCCGCGCTCATGGACAGTGTTATGTGACCGCCCATCACTTCTCGAAGCTGAGAGCTGGTTATGTATCTGGCGGTCAAAGTTTCAGCGAAACCACTCATCAACATGTCAAGTTAATTTCTGACAAATCGTCTCTGGTCTTCCCCCTTCTGTGTTTCCACACAGAGCTTTGGCAAGCATCGATCTTGGGAGAGCTCCCAGCATTTCACGTTGGCCTTAAAATTCCTCCAAGAGTGCGGGGAGACGTTTTTTTTTTTTTTGAGGGGGGAACATTAGAAAACCTACTGATGATGAAACTTTATCAGCAGAGCTGAACGCTCAACACCCGCTTGACATTTAGTGCTAAGAGGGAAAAAACACATTTAGGATATGTTTATTAAGAGCTTTATTTTTCATGACCTCATAGCTACAGTGCTTAAATATTTGTGCTGCGGCGCTTAACAATGTGAGGAAATGAACTTTTTGTGCCTCCTTCTGTTTTTTATCCCAAAATCATGTGAGCTCAGACAGAGCTCAGACAGTTTCATTCTTTGTGGTACCCCGAAGAGAAAACACTCATTCCCGCTGCGGATGGAGAATTTACATGTTGTTGTTGTTAAAATAAAAATCAACAATCTTTTTTTTTTTGCACCAAAGTTTGCTTTGAAATGCTTTTAAGCACCTGTTGCTATTGAAGGATGATGCTGGTCTTTTGGCTTTAACGTTGTTCATATCAGTTGCGGTGATCTGAGGAACACAGAGGCTAAAAAACACGAATACAATAAGTGAAAGTTGATGCAGAAGTTTGGGAATTAATTTCACAGTTAGCTTTTGTTTTCTCTTCTGAACTGTGGATGTTCTGGATGTTGGCCAGCGGGGGAGTCTGTGCCCCTGAACTCTTTACAGCCCAAGGCTTCTTCTGTCTTTTGCAAGTACAATGCTATCATTAGCAGTGAAATAATACATTTTTTACATCTCTTTAGGAAACCTCCAGCACCGATTAAGCTGCCAGAATCGTTTTGGATCCACTCTCTGTGTCATATCGCAGATGGTTTGCCAAAAAAACGAAACAAATTAGAAAAATATTGGTTTTAGGAGAGGGATTGGTTCATCCAGTGGCATGAGAATAACATAATTCCCAACATACAACATTCTCCAGCAGCCACACTCAGAGAAACATGTTGCTAATTGATGCCACTGGTCGACTCCTGCTGTGCGCAGCCTCTCGTCAGCCGGCTCTCCACATTCATGTTTGTGTTTCACTCTCTCCCCATTTGTCATATTAGAGATGGATTCAGGCTGCTTGTTTGCTCCCTCTAAAAATTTAGCTTCACTTTTAATGAATACATAAAAATCTTGGAACCAATTTGGATTCTATAAAAACGTCACTTAACTTGCCACAGTCTATTTATTTTACATACGTACGAGAGAAGGCTACACATTACGCACAGCGTTCCAGATGAATCACTTGGCCTTGAGTTAAATTCATAACAATAAATCACAAGGTGGATTTGTAGACAATAAAACAGAATGTCATGTTTCATGACTGCACATGTTTGTCTATTCGGGCTGTATAGTGGGATAATACTCACATCAATTCAACACAGAAATCACTCTGCGTCATTGATTTTATGGCTCCACTTAATTTAAATAGACTGTCAGCTAAAGCTTTGTTCGATTACTTTGATAAGTCTGATGAGATTTCCGAGATCCGGCTTACATCTGTCGACTTTAGGAACACATCCCGACCAGAACGCTCCCAGATTTTGGGTGTGGGAAAACTTGGAATGATCACAGCGCACGTCTTTGTGCCCCATTGGAGCACCTGACATATGTGTCAGTAATGAGATTTTGATCAAAACTTTTCATAATTCCGTGATTTTGACGACAAGCTCTGTCCAAATGCTCTGCTTCCTGTCCTGCCCCGTAAGTGGTCACTTACTAACATGTGCTACATATTACTATGGGGCATGTTAAAATGAAACAGGACCCTTCTCCTTGCAAAACAACACAAGCTGCAGTCTGAGGGAATCAATTCAAATAAACAGATGGATTTGGACTTTGCCTAAATTGGCTAAATAATCAAAGCAGCAAATGTTAATGTTTATCGGCTAATAGCTTCTATCTTTGTTTAGCCGGCCGCATGCTTCAATCGAGCTGAAGTGATCAGGAAAATAAGGTGTATCTGTTGTGGTCAGGGCGAGTGGAGAACAGACAGGCAAGTGAGGGTACTTAAATGAAACATTGCTGACCGGCTGTGCTTCCAGAGACACAGCACTGTCAGTCACAGAAAGTAACATATGCACTCATATAAAACAAAAATTTGTTTTGGAATAAATTTCAGTTTTGCAGTTTGCAGTTACAGTTTGAATAAAAATCATTTGGCTGATTTGAGTCGCATCTTTCAGTGCCTTTATACTTCGAAAATAGCTGTTTATTGTCTTCACTAGAAAGACAGAGCGGTGTGTTTTCCAAACTCAGGACCTACCATGACGATTTAGCCTCGAGGAACAACGGTCAGCGTTTCTGGACAGATATCCGGACTCTCTTACGTCCTCTGTGGTCCGATTAGAAACTTTGTTTGCGAGAATGACGAAAAAGACACATTTCTGCTAATCTCCACAAACAGATGTCTGCATATGAAGGCAGATGACTTAAAAAAAAAAGACTAATGAAAAGCTAAATTGTAGTCAGATGATAGCCGATGGGTTCCAAGATTGCATTTCGGTCAATGTGTTCTGCCTCTTTTGCTCTCCATGCAGAGTGTTGCAACCAAAGATCACTCAAATGCCAAAATTCTGGTCCCCTGCCTGTTAAATCTCTATAAACAGATGCAGATATCTGTTTATCTGTTTATTGTTTAACTTTCTTCCTCTAATTGCATCACTGTTCAAATGCACTCCAGTACGTGTAACACATGAACGATCATAATGTCACGTCATCCAGGTTCTGTCTTCAGTTAAGTTGCAGTCCTAGAAAAGCACTCTTTATAATGTTAATGTGTTCGCAACAGAGTTACCACATCGTGATTGTTTCTGTGGCTTTTGTGGTGTCCTAACAAGCTTTAAATCTGGAAGTAACACCCTGCGTATCGCAGCCAGGCTTGACAATGTTTCTCTCAGTCACTAGCGAGGGGAGCTTCTCTTCTAAAAAAGCCACTGATTCATTCAATGAATTCAGTTTGAAAGTTTGAGGTTTGTTTAGTCAAGGTTAAAAAATTTCACTGCAGATGAGGATACAACTAAACAAACAAAACCCTCATCAACACATGTGGTCTCTAATGTATTTGATGGCCCTCCTGTATTTGGTATTAATAAAACATCCAGATTTCATTTAACATCAGTTTTACTGAAGTCACAGGAACCGTTGACTGTCCCCCGGAGCCGTTTCCTTGTTTTTCATCATCTAAACATGTTCAGTTTTCTCTCTGGGCCGACTTCCATGAGAGTCATGAAAAATATAATCCAGAGCTTGGGGACCTTCCAAAACCATGAGGCTTCAGCTGCCATTTTGACCATTTTTATATTCATTTTTATTTGTGTGCCTGTGCCAACATACTTAGGACCTATTAATTAGATTGCAAGTGGAAAAAGTCAGAATATGTGCCCCCATTTCCTAAAATGACCGCAATATAATTGATATAAAACATGTCTGAAATTAAAGTTAAATTAAAAAAAGTAATGTTCTCCAATGGTCAGTGTTGTTGTTCCAGGTTTTCTTGATTTGGTGGCTCTGGGTTGAGTTTAACACCGTGCATTATACATTGAAATGGCTGCAGTTGTGTTACGTGTCATGCTTCCAGAGATCAGCCAGGTACTGCGGTTCTGCTGTTAGTTAGCTGGGTGTTACGGAGGCAGTTGGTCATGAGAAGTCTACTGAGTCACCGTGCACAGTCATTGTTTCTTCACTGTTGCCTAACCTTCAACAAATAAAAGAACAGGAGTATTAAATTAACTGCTCTGCGTGATGGGAAACACACTTATTTGCTTTCTTGCTGATAGTCAGATGAGAAGATACCATTCTCCTACAGCCTGGAGACACCTAAACCTTCTAAAGTTTCCCATGAAACTACAACCTGTCATTTTACACTTTGATTTTTGTTCTGATTAAAGCTCCAGTGTGGAGGGTTTAGTGGCATCTAGCGGTGAAGTTGCAGATTTCAACCCGCTGAATCACCCCTCGCCTCATCCTCTCCCTCCTGGTGTGAAGAAGAACCTACAGTGGCTACGAAACTCTACTGTAGGAACAACATGGTGGAGCCACTCCCTCTGTAGATAATTATACACTAATCAAAACATACTTTTGAATATTATATTCCATTTGTAACATACGATGGAGATCCCCTTAAATGTTACACACTGGACCTTTGAACTTTGGACGGAGCCAAGCGAGCTGTTTGAGCAGATATGAGAGTGGTATTGATCTTCTAACTCTCAGCAAGAAGGTAATTAAGCACATATCTATAACTTATTATTGGAAAAACTCATCATTAATATAAGTGTGAAGCATCGAGTAGATGATATGAAAATGCTGAGCCAAACTTAAGTTAAAGTGTGTTTTTCCTTTAGTCTGCTCTCATGTCTTATTCATCGACCATAGCAGTCTGTTAATGTAACTCTGTTGTATACATTCATGTAATTCTGCTGATAAAAAGACCTCACAGTTCAAAGTAACCACTTTTACATCCTAATACAAAAACCATGAAGATAAATAATCAAAATGAATCAGTGCAAACTCATAACACATTATTTCATTTCACCGTTATACGCTGTGCACATGCTCAGTCATTAGCAGCATGTCTGGTGCGTATAATCGTGATTGCCGCTCAGCACGTTCAGCATGGTTTCAGTTACCTTCTTCTTGTGTGTGATGAATGCAACGAGAGGCACGACTGCCAGGAAGTCAGATGGATAGCATGGTAAGCCTGCTCAGTGAAACCTGTATCCTTGTTTTTTATGATAAAGAGTGCAGTGTTCTTATCAATGTGCACATTTTTCAGAGCAGTGCTGCAGACAAAATCCACATACTCCCTTATTGTGTGATATGAGGAGGATTATTTTTACTCCAGGCATTCCGTGTTATTCTAGAGGGCCTCATGGTCATGGAGTTTTTTTTTTTTTTTCAATGAGGGGAAGAAACATGGCAGGCGTATGTTTCTAAGACCCATCCAGAAATCTGTTCCAGGGCTCCAGCTCTGCCGCCGCACTGACAAACAGCCGTAACCACCCTGACCTTCCCCATCCAACTTCCTCTGGAGAGGAACCCAAACAAACGTTGTTATTCAAGGCCTAATAATATTCGGCTATAAATGGGGAGAAGCGTGTTTTTGCGTCAGGCGCATGACAGCGCCTCGGAAAGGTTTTAGTGAGCACTGAATGACATGAAGGAGATAAGCACGGGCACAACAGGTCCAAACGTGATTTTAGAAACACTGAGCACCGTCCAAACCACCAACAGACACCAAAAAACATTTATTAAACTTTGTAATTTTTTCAATTTGTCATATTGAGTGAGCTGTCAAAAGATAATTAGGTATAATTTAATTTATTAGTTTAATTTATTGCTTTTGCAAGTATTAAATGACGCAGGTATTTAAAGGAATGGCTCTCGAATACACTCAATGTAACTGTAACAGAACTTTGTCTCTGTTCCCACATACGGCACCGTATAATGAGTATATTGTACATATTTGCCAAGATAGAACCAGATTTTCTTCCCATGAAACTTCCTTGATCATCAGATAATTACAGCCGTGTAAAATAAAGCATTATTGTACATTTATATTTCAAAATAAAGGCCTAAATACTGTTTCAAAGTCCATTCCTTACTCCAACTTTGACTGATTTAAACTGGCCTTGAAATATTCATTTAAAAACTCAAAAAATCTGGAATCATACCTACAATGTGTAAATCTTCAGCGGTAGAATGGCTGCTAAATCCCCCTAACGACAGTCGACAGGACCTCCTCAATGGTAGCTTCAGTCCTGGAGGTTGCTCGTTTGCCAAATTATGAAATATGGCGCTACAGCATGTGTGATAAAGAGTGAATAAAGTGAGGAAAGTTTGTCATGCAGACTGTCTTCTGTCTTTCCACCAGAGCTTCTTCACAAACACCGGCAGATGTTTGGCTTTCAAATGATTCGGATCGGGATAATTTGGGATGTTATTCCCTCGTGTTGCGCAATAGAGGTGTGTTTTTTTTTTTTTCGTAACCTTAAAGACCTCAGCTGTCAGCATAACTATTGTTCAGTTGCTGCTTATTTCTGTCTCTAGTTTGTAAAAGGAGACCTGGAACATTCCTCAGCTTCTTCTGTCACACCAGTGGTCCATTAGCGGCCCTTGAAATGGATACCCACTCTATCATGAAATGGTGGTATTACGCCATTAACATTATTCTTATTACCGGTTTAACACTGAAATCAGACACAGTATCAAAGTCTTTTGTAACGTGAAGAATGGAATATTAGCCAATATCATCCTGACTAAGCTTAAGAAAGCACGTAACGACTCCTTTTAAGGCGTTATTATGTTATTGTAGTTTTTGTTAAAGATGTCTGATAGAGTTACTTTAATCTGGGTAATCATCCAGTCCTCGAGGGGAAAATGACTGTATTTTTTAGAGATTGCTGTGTTCTGGAAATATTTTGCATTTGCCCTCATGCATGTGTCCGTTATTGTTGGCTGTATCCAAGCGAAAAATTGCTTGAACAACATAACATGCAAAACATCCAAAACGCTGATGTGGCACGAAGCTTTAAAGGAATATTTCCCATCTCTGGGGGTCTGTTTGGATGTTTGGTGACATTTCCCAGTACCTGACTGGAGGATAGCCTTGTTTCTGTTTTTAGTCCCAGTTCAGTCCAAGGACCAAGACTGTACATTGTAACCATGGTTCTCTGAGAGAGTATCATATATGTAGTCTCGAGGCGATAGAGAGCAAGATTTGCAACGAGACAAGGTGAAACGAGGGACTTTCTGTACTCTCTCTTGTAACTGCTGGCTTTTTGGACTTTACTTGCAAGAGATGCATGACTAGTATCGATGAAACAGTGATAGAGAACTTGGAGCTATTCATGGATGCTCTTTATTTGAGTACAGCTTGTGTCCTACAGGCATGGTTGTTCATCAGCCTCGTTAAGGGTGAGCCTCTCTTTCCTCCATCCAAAACTAGGACCAGTTTGTAACTGACCCAGCCAGCTGACGTCACGACAAGCCGATTACTCTCTAGAACTTGCTGCTTTTTTTTTTTTACAGCTTTGTTTTGGCTGAGCCAGTTCACACCACTGCAACTTTTCCCTGCAACGTTCCAAAAATGGTTTTGTTATAGTCTGAAGTGGGATTTAACCATGAAAACTGCAAATGGGTAGCCGTGTCGTTCAGTCTGTCAACAGTCCTCCACTTAGATCTCGAGTGAAATGAACTTTTGTGCGGATATTCGTGCTCCCAGAAGATGCATCATAATGACTTTTCATCTAACATTATTTCTTTACTTGTCCAATACTTCAGTACAAATAGCTGCAATAATAATGACATTCCTATCAGTTGTCTTGTTTTAAGTGCTAAACAGCCGATCTAAGATAGCGCACATGGTAAAAATCATGTTAACATTGTGCTTGTGACTCACTAGCAGCTGTGGACTTAGGGAATAGCTCAGTCAGCCTGGTATGCATGCTACCCTTTAGCATACAGTATCCTCTGACAAATATGAGGCAGTAAGTCAAGTTTAACAAGACATATCTAACGGAGACAGAATGATACAGAAACCACCACAGATATGACCAAATGTCCTGCGACAATTCCAGAAAATACTGCTCTACTTCCTGCTTTGCTGCTGTCCAACTGGACTGCTCCCAAGGTAGATTGGTAGGTTTCCTATCACCAGCAGCAAGGAGGGGAAGGATGAGATAAGCTAAGGTAAGGCACCGCCAACAGGCAATATTGCACTTAATGTGTAACAATGGTTGGGCTGAAAAGTGGAATCAGGAATTTCCTACACAATATTAACGTTAGCCAAAGAAAAGCAGACTGGATGAGACCGCGCTGTAGCCAGCAGACGGAGGATGAAAAGCACATGGAGAAGGCAGCATGTGTCAGTGAGCGGTACATATAACAGACAGCATGCAATGTCAGAAAGTGCACAGAGAAAACATGGGTTGCCTGCGGTTAACCCAAAGGTATACTTTTCAGTTATAAATGGCGAAATCAGAAATAGTTCACAGCATGAAATGCAGCTGTTACAAAGCTCTTATTCAGGTGTGATAAACCAAAATTCATGTAACACACACTGAACTACCTGAAAGAGGAATAACATTTTTCAGAGCTTGAAATTCACCATAAATATTCAAAGCATCTTATTTTGGCCGACAAGAAGGTCTGTTCCAGTGATAAGTTAGATAAATGTCACTTTAATTTGTACCAGCAGCGCTTGAAGTTTCATCGGCTGCATGTATGAAGTATAGGCTCCACGTATGGCCTCGTAAATAGAGATTGATGCATTTAATCAAACGTTCCCTCGGCCTTCGCCATTCCAAGGATTTTGTCCTGGTTATCATAACAATAATGTCTAATGACGTTGAAATGGCAAGCGGCGGAGCAAGGGGCGAAATCGTTTCAATCTATCAAGAGTACATTAAAGTAAGTGTACACTGATTAACTGACTAGTCACACATAAGTCACACATGTACTGTAAAACAACACTGAGCCATATTAAAGTCTGATTAGAGTCTAATGAGGAGGCCGATTCAAGTGGTTGGAGTGCAGATTGCTCGTCCATTAGTCTGCATGTAATACACACAGAGTGTTCGTGCTTCGCTAGCTGCATGGTGACAAATGTACTGTAGACACTGGCTGCAGAAACATCAGCAAATGTGCTTATTTTCATGCTGTGGAACGTAACTCATTTTAGATTAAAGGAACACTTTACTCATTTTCAACTTTGTTTCCATATGTCATAGTTACTGTACGGACGTATCGTGTTCTCCGTGTCGCGGTTGCCAGCTGTAGCTAGTTCACTTCCCCCGTCCGTTGACATATTCTCACATCAGTGGATGGCAGAGTAATTATTGTAAATGTGCTTAACTTAAATACGCCCGCATGAGCTACTAAAAAATGCAACAGAGAGGCTCAGGTTGCTGCTTTGACCGTGCAGCAGCAATTTTACCCGGGACAAAAAAGATAATACAGATTCTCTGCTCTTTTTCTGTACTGTAGGATCGTGTGGAGTAACCCAGGTTCAGACATTATGTGAGATCTGGCAGTTTCAAAGTGCAATACTGCAGTGGTAAATATGGACAGCTGTTCACGTGTATCTGTTACCACAACTTTGCTAAGAGCCAAACATCATGCAAGGTCAACAAAACAACACATAGCAGCCAGTTAATGTTACTTACTAGTCCGACAGCAAGAAGCCCAGCCCTGCGTCTGTCTTTCATCCTTTTGTTTCACTAAGCTCTTGCCAATGACTTAAAGTCAGTCCCAGATTTACTCTTTTTGTCCTCATATGGCTCTTCACCTCCACCATTAGTCCATAGAAGCTAGGTTGCAGCTTGCCTGGCTCCAGTTCTGGCACGACACAAAGCTCCTGCGCTACTGGTGTAAAAGCCTGCACTCTCTGTAATGCTAAAGCTAACTGAGCTAATTAACATTAACTAACATGAATTAAAGTTTGCTGCAGTTTACCATACATTTTTTCCATAAAATATGATGCTGGTGTTGTGATTTAGCCTTTTAGCCTAAAATATTATGCACTTCTTCTGACCTGGAGGCCAAAGTTACAAGAACGAGTGTATGGCCGACAGAGTGCGAATGACAGAGACCAGAAAACGATTTTAAATCTGTTATTTCATGGTAGAAAAGTTACATAATGTTGCTCAAATAACCGATAACAAATGTTTGCAACTAATGTAGTGTGTAAAGTGTAAATACACTGAACAAGAGATTTGGAGTTTTTAGAGAATCCACAAAGAAAGAAAGTCCCACACTGATTGAATAAAGGTTTTTGGAGAGAGTAGGAGAGTCATTGATTAGATTGGCAATACTGAGGCCGGGTGGGAGGATTATGACTGATGAAAGAGTATTGAAGAATAACAGGTATGTATGAGGAGTGCTGCTCTCTCTGTGCTCCAGTTTCAGTCCAAGTTTCTGCTCCCGTTAATTGTAGACTTTGTAGGTTTGTCAGACTTCGTTTCCCACACAGTATGTGTGAGTTACATCAGAGTGCCTCTCATGAGCAATGAAAAAGTGTGGATGATTCATTTACTGATTCTCAAATAACGGCACGTTTCCCAGCTACAGTAAAAGCAGCCATTAACAAATCAGTTAGGTCTTATTGTGTTTGTCAGTCAAGCAGATAATACACACGTGCTGTTGATGAGGCGGGTTTTAATGGATCCATTACAGACCACCTTTCACCTCTCTACTGCTGCCATTGAATATAAGCAAGAAGACCTCATTAATTAAACTAATTAAACCATTTTAGCCATCACTGATGATGATCATGTTACAGCCAATGAGGGAACACAGTCAGATTCAAGTCAAAAACTGCAGTTCTTCAAACGTCCACTTGAGGCTGGCTCCAGAAGTGAGTCAGTCTCCATAAGTCCCCATGTTTCACAGCAGAAATAAACATGTTTACAGCCTGGTACAAAAAACAGTTTTGGTCTCTATAACTACTTTCCCCGTTCATGACAACTGTACTGAGGGTGAATTTATATACAACTCATCTGTTCACATTATATTAAGGCTTAAAGTTATTCAGGATTAAGAGAGTGGACGCTTTGATTGACAGGTAGGTGCCGTTACAGATGGCTTGTTTGAGCAACCAGGCGTTTAGTTTAGCAGATTAGTGAATATTTTAAGATTAGCCAAGAGGCTGAAGAGGCAGGACCGCTAACATTGATCCAAAATGGCTCTTTAGAAACCTAAAGGTGACGTCACACATTCTTTATACTGTTAATTATTGAGACTTAATCATATTTAAGACAATCTATTTACTTATATAATTTTACTATATTGACACTAATATTTATATTATTAATTATCAATGTAACTTTTTATGACTGCAGTGGTGTGTTTGTGGATGTACGTGGATGTTTGTAGGTATTATAGGTTATACACAACATTTTTTTATTATGTTGATTTGAGCTGATTATGTTGAATATATGTTCTATAAATTAAAAAGAAAAACTGTTTTACTGCATTGAAGCTGAGGAGCTGAGGAGTCGTCCCTGTTTTAGTTTGAAAAATGTCAAATCAAATGCCAGAATTTAAGATATTTAAAGCTAAACTGAGCAGTTAACTGAAATGTTTTCCTTATGCCCAGTCTTTTCCAGTCTTCACTCAATTTCTGGCCCAAATCAGCAGTTGGGGTCGTGTAACCAGCATGCCTGCTGTGAATCATCTCTCTGTAGTGGATCTTCTTTTGGTAGACCTGCTCTGATTTGAGGTCAACGTACAGGTGCATTCTGTGTTGTTGTTGTAAATCTCTCTGCTGTGCGGGGTCGACTCAAATATACTTTTTACCATGAAAATAAATGTGATACGTGACCCCGAGTTGCTCCTGCATCTGTAAACTAGCTATGTATGAGAATTTAAAGTTTTGGATGCGGCGTAAAAAAAAAAAAAAAAAAAAAAAAAAAAAAAAAGAGAGATTTTGGACTCACGGGGAGCTTGGAGCTCTGACAGCCGGACTAATAAATAAAGGAAATATTTCTCAGACTTCAAAGACGGTTTAAGAAGAACATTGTGAAATCAGCTGTCCTTTTCTTTTTTATGGAGACTTGGAGAAAAGCCTACATAACTCCAGCCTTGCTCTTATAACCAATACCTTTAACAGGATCTGTATGTGTGCGCGTCACAAAGTGCAATGTGATGAATTAATGAATATAACACATGGATTGTCAGTCAGCATCTCCAGGCACTGAATAAATATTATTTTCTTTAACCAACAGTGCCAGATTTTTTTCCCCCATCATGACCAAATCTTTGTTGTATCTCCGGTGACGTTAAGCTGTCAGTAACCCCGCAGACAAGATGAAAGCTTCCATCTTGGGTTTCACGGTGAGTCATCCATCAGCTGAGGTAAGTTATTTGTTGTTTGTGGACTGAATGGGGCTTGGCAGGGGTGGGGGAGCGCAGAGGAAAGAGAGAGAGAGAAAAAAAAAAAAGAAAAGGTGGTATGCGGATTCCAGAGCAGGCAGCTGGGCGAGCGGGAGCAGCATAACAACGCTGGTACAGATGAGATGGATGAGATAGAGGCTGGAGTGCAGGCAGAGTTAAATAGAGGAGGGCTGAGGGTGGGGCAGGGCGGACGGGTCCGCTTTAAAAGCCCCGAGGGCCGGTGCATTGATCTAGAGATGTCTCCTTCAAAGTCTGCATATCCCCTATCTGACTAATATTGACTTTGCCAGATTTATATCTCTGTCTTCTGATGTTTTGTGGCCTTAGCAATGTCAACTTTGACCCCCATTTCCCTCCACTTCTTATTGGAGGCATATGTGGATACATTATTGGTATTGGTAGTCCTTCCTTACAGGAAACAATACAGCTTCTTTGCCAGCGCACATCTAACTGAATTAGCGTGACGACGGCCTTCAAGTGGTCTGAACTTTTACCTGTATTTAATGTAGAGCAGCCATAACATGAATCAAATCTGAGAAAACATCAAGCGCTTTGTCAAGGCTCATCAGCTACATACGGGTTTGAACAGATTGGCGCTTCAAGAGTTACATAAAGTAAAATCATAGAGGAAAACCCACGTTTAATATCGTCCAACTAATTCAGGCGAATCAAATGATCTGTGCTCTGTTTGTTGTTTGCTTCCAAAAGACTGATTTATTGCTCAATCAAGCATTTTAACCAAAACAGCACGGGAATGCCTCAGTTGTTTATTGAAGGGAAGTATTGTATTACAGGTGTACACACACACAGACAGTCCAGATGGTGTGCAGTAAGGGACAAGAGGTCAAACTTCTCCGGAGCATAAAAGTATTCCACCTGATCATCCCAGTGAGGATCACAGCAATGAAGCAATGCTGCTTGACTGACAGACGGATCGGACTTTTGGCTCCTGACATGTTTTACGTTGTGGGAAATTGTAACTCTCCGTTTCAAAGACGAGTTTATAGCACAATCAGTGAAGTTTTGTCCTCGTCTGCTCTTTATGAGGTCACCAAACAATCACTACTGCAGCAGCTTCAGCACAACCGATTCGATTTTTTCCCTTATATTACAAGAAAATGTGAAACTTTGTGAATGAATATGAGGTTATAATGTAAAGATGAATAACTCACTAGTGCTTTTATACCTATATATCTATGTATTTTTCATCTTTTGTATTTACAGTCAGGTTGTAACTGAGCTGTGATACAGAAAACGGTGAAAGCATCAAATTTCATGGTCGTGTCCACTGTGATCTGAAGTGAGCCCATCAGCAGACAGATGTTCTTAAAGAATAAACCTGCCATGCTCATATTCAGGTGATGGATCCAAATATGATTTGATTGGTGTCTTTAAAAAGCTGTTTATTTGAACAAGAAATAATCTGTGCGCTGACTGTTTCACCTGATATCATCGGGCTGCAGGGCATCAAGTTAGAGTTAGATGAGATGGTAGATACCAGTCTTATATCTGTACGCTAAATTTGAAGCTACAGTCAACAGCCGATTAGCTTAGCTTAGCATAAAGACTGGAAACAGGGAAACCTAGCCTGCTTTCCTTGCCCCAATGGTAGCACCTCTAAATCTCACTGATTAACTTATATCTATCTGTGAGGTGAAGCCAATGCGCAAGTGTCTCAAACTTGCACTCTTTCTAAAGATCAGCGAGTGAGTTTATGGTCTCAATCTCTAGCTTCAACTAGTTTAAACTAAAAGCTTTAGGTCATTTAAGTCATTCTCAGTCCACTAGGCTCACGAAATTCAGATCAAACTATGCAGAGCGGATCAAATGGACAGACTGAGACTAGTATTGATGATCTCATCCAAAAGCAATTTTCCAAAATGATTCCTTCAAGCTTCAGTAAATGTTTTAATTAGTGACTGACTAATACATTATTTAATATCCTTTACTTGACACATCGTCGTAGCTAATGACCCAAACTTTCCCTCAAACACTATCCACCATTGTGAGCAAGCTTCCCCAAACCAACATGTAACACTATCCTGGTGCACAGTGCGTGTAAAGACACCTGTAACTTGCACTGACTGACCTGTGGTCGTCCTGCGGCAACGGATGCTGCAGCTGCTGTAAGAACCACAAAAGACAACATGTCACCATAATCCCAGTTACAATAGAGCTAAGAATAGACGCCAAGTGGATACTGGAGACGGGGGATGAACAATGGTGAAGGAGGTTGAAAATACACCTTCAATAGGTACAATGGTGTATTTTAAGCCTCGACAAGGCTTTGACATCCTGATTGCTAACCTTTAATGGTTGTTACAGATTTGTAGCCTGCAGTCACATCCAGGCTCTTGTGTGATTAAATAACAGATCTGGTGGCTGGTTGCTGCCTGTTCTCTGTGTTAACGTCACAGTTCGTCAGTCGCTGGCGCTTGTATTCTACCTGTGTTTATGCTGGGACGGTTGTTAGCGTGACAGCTCGCCATCTGTAGGTACTTGAGTTGAAGCCTCCTAGCTTGTTAGGCAACACAAAGAACCTTTAAGGTTCAACATGTACAACAACTGATATGTACACCACAGCCACTTGGCTGATTGTGGGGTCAGAAATTATTTCTGACCCCTTTGGACCCTTAACAAATGACTCCCAAGGCATCAGGGGCAGCAGTCATATCCGATGTGCTGCTCTGTCCATGCGAGACACATGTGCTACAACTTAAGTCGGAGGAATAAATCATCCTGTATGAGGGGAATAAGGAGGATTTCACATTAACCCCTGAATGCCTTGTACTCGCATGGGATCTCCCTCTGGCTGCAGGGATAAATAACATCCAGGGAGCCCTATAAACTCTTACACAGCCAAGGATTTATTCTTCTTGAATTCCGCCTGCTGAATGGTAACGAGATCAGCCGTTTTTTTTTTTTTTTTGCAGGGTATGAGGTAGGTATGAATGTCGAATGACGTCAGCGCAGCGGGACAACAATGCAAACCGCAAGAGCCAGTGGTGTAGCACCACGCTACCTGCCATCCCCCCTCAAGTGCCGCACATCCTTCAAGGTGGGACTGCCTTTCACGGCTAATGGAAATAAATCAGCTGCAAGGGTGGCAGCTCGGAGGTGTCAAATACTGGGTTGAGACAGAAAAAAACAAAAGGGGAAAGACAAATGAAGGAGGAAAGGGAGTGAGCGAGCGTGGATGGTTCAAAATTCACCCAGGTGCAATGTGGGAAAACTATGAGCCTCCCTTTCCTGGTTGCCAAGGATGTGTTTGAGCAGAAGATATATGTGACCCTCTACTTTTAATACCTCGCCGTATATATGTTGCTGCTGCTCAAAGGCAGGGGGCATGTGAAGTAGCTCCGCATGCCTCTCTGTTAATACTTTTCCATCTGCTGCTGTAACTTTAACTGTGTCCCATCAACCACAGCGCTCAGCAGCCTGTCACTACAGAGGCAGCAGCGTTTAAGAGCTGTCACATCGTACACGTAGAGCTCAGTGTGCAACTGTAGCTCCCTCGTCTCTCCGTGTCCGCCTGTCACTTTATCAGACAGGTACAAAGACACAGTGGGTTCGAGTGTCCGAGGTGATCTGCGATGGGGGCGGGGGGTGTGAGGAAGGAAGCAGAGGGAAGAATAAAGGGACACGGCACTGGAATGTAAAAAGATGGGATGGAAGAACGAAGATGAGCGACAAGGATGGAAAACAGACGATTGTAGGGAATAAAGGGGGAAGACAGAAGGAACAGAAAGATGAGAAAGAGTGGGAAGGTTGAAGGGAGGATGGTTGGTAAGGAGGAAAAAGTGGAGTGACCCTAAGAAGGTATGGAAAAGAGAGTGTATACATGAAGGAAGGGAATGTTTTCAGTGTGCAGGTATTGTTGTAGTCCCTGTTCTGTTAAACGCCTGCAAACATGTCCACCTCCCCCTTTTGTGCGTTAGCTTGGCTGGAGCGCTTCCTTGTATAGAAGAACCTTCATCTTCCCTCCCTCCTGTCTGATTGGAGCGAGCTGAGCAAGTGTGCACCGCAGCTCAGACTAACAGCTTCTGTCATCTCCAGACAGGAATTCATTCTTGCCCCTGTGATCGCAGCAGGCTGGGATTTCGACACGGAGGGAGCTACAAAAAAAGCATGTTATTATTATTTTTGTAGACGCAGAGTTCAGGCCTCCCCATCCTAGATCCCTCTGTGCTGCCGGTTAGGGTTGCACACACACACGCACTATCTTGACATTTTTCTTCTCCGTGTGCACCTTAGTGTCAAATCATTCAGAGTAAAAACACACTCTATCAGATCATACATCAGTATCAGCGTGAAGAGGATCTACTATCTGAGCTCTTTAGCTCTCCCAGGTGGTGCCGTAAAGGCCAATATATCTGACTGCTAACGCTGTATATCCCAACCAGGCGGTTTTGGTGCCTCTGACTGTAATCCATACAGCAGAGGATGAAACCGTGAGACGTAAACACCGAAGCCACGTATGAGGTGTGTGTGGCCTGTCTCGCTTTCACACCCCACCCAGCCAGTCAATGGTTGCTAA
The DNA here is from genome assembly GCA_028641955.1 of Protonibea diacanthus. Lineage (NCBI taxonomy): Eukaryota > Metazoa > Chordata > Actinopteri > Sciaenidae > Protonibea > Protonibea diacanthus. The sequence continues at coordinate 4,384,228 of CM053990.1, read as the reverse complement.
GGCGGGAAGGTGACCATGAACTAATAACAGCGTTCACCCTCGTACAAACATACATGCACACACTCATCCCAGGTGGGTCACAGCTGTTGAATGAACCGCTCCACATTTGCTCTAAAAATACCAGCGTTGACACTGGGAGATAAACAAAAAAGCAAATTAATGAAGCCCCTTTCTGTCCTGATTTAGTGCTGCCAGCCCCGCTGGAGGTTTCACATCCTGTGAGATTTCATTCAGAGAATATCTCACATTCTTTTTTTTTTCTTTTTTTTTTTTTTTTTGGCAAACCGTTTCTCAACGTTATGAGCTGAGCCGCTCCTACTGTGAGCAATGAGAAGAGGCCCTCCAGGGCTGTGGCACCCCTCGTTCATTGCTCATATAAGTGGAAGAACACCGTCCGTGAAGGCTGGTATCTCACCAGAGCTCAAACTGGTTTTATGAACATCAGGAATGGGACGTTGTATGAGCGTAAGACGGAGGGAGGAGGTAGAATTAATGATTTTTCAGCCATACCTTGAGAACAGCAGGATTTTCCACTGTGGGAACACATGGTGGGCTTAGCTGTAATACAGTGTAATGAGATCTGAGAAGGACCCTTGAGTGTGAAAGGGCTGTCCACACACACTGCAGGCCGGCTTTATGAGCTGCTAGAAAGACGAGATCAGGCTGGCACCGTAGGTCAACAAGTGGAAGGCATGTGTAGGGGTTGGGGGGGGTGAGTGGATGTATGTGTGTGTCCACTTACAGTCGGAGTGTGTGTGTGTGTGTGTGTGGGAGGGCGGAATGTCTCATCCTTAATTAAAACAGTATCGCCTCCCTTTTTGGTTACAGGTGGGAAAATGTTTTTTTACTTTCCGCTCTGTTGTAAACACCAATAAAGCAGCCACACACACAAGTCATGCAAATAATGTATACACATGTGCATGCCCACACACACACACACACACACACAAACAGCCAACAACAGTCTTCCTTGATCAGAATTGCTACTACGTGCTGGAGGGTATTTACTTGGTTATGGAGAGAGTTGGAACACACACATAAACACACACCCACTCACAAGGACATTAAAGCCTGGAGCTCAGTGATAATTAGAGGTCACTCCGGTGACAGCTGGCACCGGGCATACCACAGGGCTGCAGCACGAGGAGGGTGATCAAACATGAAGCGAGCGTCGCCGTATGAATGTGGAGAATGCTGAGAAAATGCCACAAACTAAGAAGCGCCTTGCGCCGTGACGAATGTCTTTCTAAACAAGGTCTTCAGCGTAACAAGCGCGGTATGCTGCAAAGTCTCTTGTCAACATGTAACTTTATTTGCTCTCTAGCTTTGAAGGGAACGGCGTTGGAGATGAAAATGCCTTGATGGCTATCTGCTAGTTTGTTATAGCATCCAGGCCGGGTGTAATTGAACACTGGGAAGAGTTAAGACTTCTGTCTGTGGGGTGTTCTTCTACTTTTCTGCTTTACTTGTAGGAATCACCTCAAACAGACAAGCCTACCCGATTATTTAAAGCTGGTCCCAATTCATGAGGCGTATAAACATTAATCACATCTGGTCTGTGAGTAGGATCAACAGTTTTTGCAGCCTATTAAAGGGAGTATAAATTTCTCTCACAGACAAACAATGGCCTTCTAAGTGGAGTGTGTAAAACGTGAATGCCTTTTCAACAGGTCATCCATTGGCACTACGTTTTATAGTGTTCTTCCTGTTCCAGATTTTCACAGCCAATTCCTGTCCACTTCATTACACCTCCATTGTGCGCTCCCTTGTATTTAGTCCCAACACCGAGAAAAAAACGATTGACGCGTCCAGACGCCTGTCCAGTATTTCTGTTGCATGAGCAAGATTAGCAATATATTTACAGAGTTTTATGTCCCCGCGAGAAAAAAAGAACAATTGTTTCCAAAAGGATATCTAGTGTATCGGCCATGTGTGGGAAACTGAACTCTCAACAACTGGCCAGTGGCTGCAAATTAAGCCATAAAAACATGGAAAAATTGAGTTGTACACTTGTCATACTGTAAACCTTTAATAACTGATTTTCTGGCCACCAGGGGGCAGCGAACGCAAGCTTTGAACGCAGCATTGACATATTACTGCTTATTTACACACGGAGAAACATTAGCATTCATTTGGAGTTGTGTTTCTTGCCACTTGCTAAATCTTAAAGCTCAAAATATCGGGCTCTTTCGCAACTAACTGGTATGTAGCGTACACTTGGCTTTTAGAAAAAGGAAGCTTGTGCAGAAGGATGACAGTAAAGTCAGTAAATCGAAAACACTGAGCTGAGAAAGGCTAAAATAGAGATGAGGGGAACTGCAGAGTCATCACTGTGAGTGAGCCCTTTCGCGTACACACTGTCGCGATCCATCATTAATATATAAATATTGATTACAGCTGCTTTAAGGGACATCAGTGTTGACAGAATTTGTCAGACTTTTACAAATGTACTGACTGCAACGGAGTGAAACAAACTGCTTTGTTGTCAAAACCGGGTTGTGCGGTGGAATTAATGAGGCTGTGGTTTGGTTCACAGAGCTTCTTGTTGTAATTTCACCGGAGTATGTCAGAACTTAATCAAACTTCTTTCATGTATTAATCGGTTCCTATCAGCTCAGTGAAAGCTGGTTGTTTTTGGTGAGCGTTAGCTTTATTTTTCAGACCTTTTGACTTGCCACACATCTCACATCTAGATTTTTCTGTGAAACAATTCTTTGAATGTCTTGTTGGGTCCGTGTCAGATCTGCAGTGTAATTCCGAGGGATCATGAACGATGAATATCTTGGAAACCTTTTTGAATATTTTAGGACCATTTCTGGCCTTTCTTCCTCACTTACAAATGCAGCCAAGTCAGATTGGAGTTGGAACTGGAAAAATGATAGCTATTGGTACCACATGTTTTTTTTTGTTTTTTTTTTGTTGAGCTGCAGTCAGTTTCAGGGTGTTATGAAGGTATTAATATCAAAATATTCGATTTTATGATGGGAGCTCAGATTTTGCGATAGAAATCGGACATTTTTATTGAAAAAATGAATTCCTACGGAAGAATTAGTTCAGATTTTGACAAGGACTCTGTTTGATGTCTTACTAGACATCTATTTCTTTCCAAAGCAAATACTAAACATGGTGCTCATAAGCAAGGTATTTAACTCCAACTGCTGCCGTCCTGCTGGTCGGCTCCCGAGTGTGAACATGTGCAGCTGTATAACAGCGAAGCGGCGCAGTACTGCAAAAAAAAAAAAGGACCAACCTGGGTAAATGAAGGTAAAAGTTATCATGTTTAAATCTTTAAGGAAAGCAGCGAGGGGTCCCCGAACACCGTTTCTGAGAATTATATACAAGTTGCAGCATTATTAGTCCCAATATATGAGAGCACCCCGCTAAAAGGAAGTAAAAAAAAAAGCTTACGGGGAGCAATCTTTTACAATCTGTAAAAACAGTTCACCTCCAGCCTACCTCAGGGCCAGACATTTTCCATCTCTTCAGCATCTCTGCTTTTTAATATAGTCCCTGTGAAGCTGTTCTCCAAGGTTTTTTTTTCTTCCATTTGTATTTCCCTCTTCAACAGAAAGACATATCACCTAACGCCTGACATTGCGTTTGAGTATGGGGCGGGGGGGGGGCAGCAACAGGAAAGAGAAGAGGTCACGTCTGAATGTGACCTGCAGCAGTGGCGGAGATATAGACCAGATCTACCATTGTGTAGTCAAAAAGAGGGGTGTGGTGTCCCTCTCTCAACCCCCAGTGACTTCTGGGTTAGAGAGCGAGGGAAGGAGGTTTTGGTCTTTTTCAAGATGGTAATGAAATCTGTCCTCATGTCCCCTCGGTTGTTCAGAGTGGCATCAGACTTCTTTTTGATCTCCTCGTCACGGCTGTCAGGAACATAAATAAACTGAGTAGTCCCAAAAGAACACTGGAGGAAAAAAAAAAAATCCAGAGGAAGGGTGGCCTAGGGATTAAGGCAATGAACCGCAACATCCCTGCTTTGCATCTGCTTGGGAACCTTTGTTGCATGTCATTCCCCGTTTTTCTCTCGCCTCATTTCTTGCCATCTCTTTACTGTCACAATAAAGGCTTAACATGCTGAAAAAATATTAATTAAAAACTGTGGAAGAGGACAAGTGGTTGAGATGTGGACAGCTTTTTCTCACAGTATGTCATATGGCTGTGTAGGCTATAGTGGATCAAGATAAATAGAGACTTTAATGTCCTTACGACAGACTGTCTAAAACCTGAACACAGTCTCTGTGACGTCCCCGCAGACTGTCTAAAACCTGGACGTAGTCTCTGTGACGTCCCTGCAGACTGTCTAAAACCTGAATGTAGTCTCTGTGACATCCCTGCAGACTGTCTAAAACCTGGACGTAGTCTCTGTGACGTCCCTGCAGACTGTCTAAAACCGCAGTGTAGTCCCAGTGACGTCCCCACAGGCTGTCTAATACTTGGACGTATTCTCCATGACAGTCTCCCTGCAGACTGTCTAAAACCTGGCCGTAGTTTCCATGATGTCCCCGCAGACTGTTTAATACCTGGACGTAGTCTCCATGACGTCCCCGCAGACTGTCTAAAACCTAAACATAGTCTCCGTGACATCCCCGCAGACTGTCTAATACCTGAACATAGTCTCCGTGACGTCCCCGCAGACTGTCTAAAACCTGGATGTAGTCTCTGTGACTACCCCACAGACTGTCTAAAACCTGTACGTAGTCTCTGTGACTACCCCACAGACTGTCTAAAACCTGGATGTAGTCTCCCCACAGGTTGATTTACACAATCAAAAAAGAGAGTAACATTGATTTACAGATTAAACGTCACTGAAAGTTCACACAAATAGCAGCTTTGAAATATAATTGGTCCATTACGTCAACACAATGTGACTGCAGCGTTACCTCTGCACATGCTACCTATACGACCTTTTTTTCCCATTATGACAGATAACGACAGAAACATGGCACATATGTCCCCTTTGACAGAAACGTGACGGGGTAATTATTCCTGGAGGAGCTCTGTGGGCAGCTGTGTTCCTGCTGCCGATGTCCACACACAGAGCACTGCGGGCCTCACCCGGGAGTCGGGGAGCTTTAAATCACAGGGGGATTTTCTAGGCTTGAGCTGTGCTGTGTCCTCCTTCAGAGCAGACCATGTACATTTGGACGGGGATGAATCAGACTATTATTAATTATCCAGCACACAGGTCAGCGGCGCCATAAATAACCGTGGACTGACAGACAGATTTTAACCAGAAAAACAGGCAGGCTTTTTGGGGGACTGGAGGGTACGTGGTGAACTTTAAGAAATTTGGATTACGAGCATATAACTACAGTGAAACGCTGTCTTTTCTGATGATTCCTGCTTAGACTCTAATCGAGGGAAGAATGTCAAGAAAGAGAGACGCAAGACAAAATAAACGTTTTACCCTGGATCTGAACCTGTGATTTTTTTCACTGCAGTCTGTTACCTAAATTGCAGACATTTCAGACATTTTCAAACATTTTTCCACTGGTCACATTAAAATATTTTCATACCGAAACCTTAATTACTTTAAAAAAAAAGGGTCACCAGAGTGCAGCTCTCTTAGAATATACTTCAAACATATCAAACCACTGCATTTATAGGTTATTATACATTAATGAAGGAGTCGCTTGTTTTGAATTTTTAGATGGAATTTGTGGCAGCCGGTGCAGAATCCTGTGATTTTAAAGGCATGCCTCGAAAAATAACTGCTAAAAAGCGCCCATGAAATTTGAACACTAACAACGTCTTAGTGTTGTTGCTCCAAAAACCACCCCTGGGCCTTGCTCTGGTTTTGTTTTTCCCACCCACCAAGGCAAACAGAAGGTGTGTGGGACATCAAAGAGCCAACACGGCCTTAGGGCACTCAGGGGCCAAGGGATATCTGAGTTCAGGCAACATTTCACCCATACAAATCACCTCCCGATTATATCCATCTCAGCTTTCTCCGCCCGTAGCTGTCAATCGTTTTCAAAAATAAGTAGCGATGAGTTTGAGGTCTGCATATCCATAACGCAACATAGGTTTCAGCTCTGAGTGTAAGGCCCAGAAAGACGCAAATAAACCCAGATATCCGTTTGTTGACTTAGTTCGGGCCATGATTTGTATGCCTGCTTATGGTCAGCACAAGTCAAATATGAGGTCAGTATATTTTGAATCCCCAACCTCCATTTCAATAGCCTCTGAGCTGTGACAGGGCTTTCCGCTGCACATTCAGCGCTCTGAGTCAAGTAAACAAATAATTCCATCCTTTTCGCCTCAAGGTGCTCATCGTTATACATATTTAGTGACGGATTATTACAATTTTAATAAGCATAAGAGGAGAAAGCCTGTTGGCCTCCCAGTGTCAAAACATTTATACAGCATGCAAAAAGGCCCGTGGTTTCACCGGCGGTCGGGGGAGAAAGAGTTGACTTTTATTTTAGTCTTCGGCCGCACTGCCTCAGTCCTTCCAGAGCAGGACAGTGGGAGCATTTAGCGGGAAGAGCCGCACGGTTCAGTCATCCGTCTGGATGCATGTGTGTGCGGTGGCATGATTCATGCTCGGGAGGAGAGAAGATGAAACACCTGCACAATGTCATCCTTGTGCCATCTTGCTCTCTTGATAGTTGAATTTACCGTGCAGGTCAAAGTTTAGTTTAAAATAAAGTTAAATAACTCAGGGAGGCTTTAAAATAGCCTGACAGCTAAAATCATGACTTGAGGAATCATGAGGAAGAACTGTGAGTGTTATATCCTCTGATCTTTCCTTACAGCAATTTAATTTAAATTAGTCATAAAAACATTTAAGTATAATTAAAGTGATCTGCCGCACTTGTGTATTCAGCCAGTTACTTCTTGGCGTCAAGGAAATATTGTTGATATTTGAACCTTCAGAATCTCCGCGCCCCCCCCGAATTCAACTCAAGACAACAGCTCTAACAACAACCAGCTTTACACGGCGTGTAAACTTTCTCATAGCCGAAGCAAAACATTTTAATATGAAAATGATATGTAAGCACACAAAGTATACAAGTATGAACAGGAAGATGAAACCAAAGTGCACATGAAGCAGAACAGCGCCTTTTTTAGGTTGTTCCTACTCGCTAACACTTTGTAAGCAGCATTTTAATGATGTAGGCGGTTGAGCCATAACTTACTGTAACCACTTTATATACTGTTTGGCAGTTCAATCTCTAGGACTGCATCATGATTTATGCTAATCATAAGTCTAAAACATGAATGTAAAACATAAATACAGCTCGTAGCTGTCAGATAAAAAACATCTCCATGAAATGTAGTGAAATATTATTTAGTATAAAATAGAAAAACACATATAGACACGTAGAGTACTAACAAATCAGTTTTAGCCTTTCATTGAGTCCTAAAACTCTTTTATTTTCATTATTTATCTTAATTTACTAATGTAAAAGATATATTTTATTTATTTATTATTGCAGATGTTTTCTATAAAATGATTTAAAAGCAGGAAACTGCACTCGTAATGAGCAGGATTTTGTTACCACATCGGCTGAATTTGAACGGGTAAACGTCTTTGGTTGCGCTGTTTACATCCATTTTAAACACTGCACCAAACAGCCGCTTGTTTGTTAGAGAAGAAGAGAGCGACAGCATTTCTTTGTCATGATAACTTACCTTGTTCTTTTTTTTTGTTTTTTCTCAGTGATCCGCTGACTCCTCCATCTTTGACGTCTTCCCACAGTTAGAGGTGAGAATAATTAGCCTGTGATCGGACTGATTGTTTGAGACAGGCCGAACCACAACTTAGCCAAAACGATGTCAAACTATCAGTGCTTGCATGACTATTTTTCTGTTTATTTTCACTATGAGATATGCTAAAACTTGTTTAGAACAGACTACCTCAAATGCCTTTTATTGCACAATTGATTGACAGCTGTTTACAGCATGCAAACTGCAACCAAATGAGATTAGTGGGTTTCATCTGAGTGTGAAGTGTGTTTCACAGCAATTCTTTTGTGGGTTGGACTGCTCTAATTGTGGAAGATCTCGTTTAAACAGCTATCCATCAGCACGCTGACAGCTCGTGCATTCATTTTGGACCAATGTGAGTCGAGCTGGCAGCTTAATTGCTAGTAAATGAGTACAAGATTCTGGAATTGTTTTCATTCTGTGTGGTGGAGCTATAAATTTCATTCATGGATCACCATTCCTCAAAATCTAATAAAACATTCTCAGAAGATGCTTTTTTTTAATAACTGTAACAGCCTGCACAGTCAAACTTTGAAGACGCAGAGCACACTGTACAAACAAAACTGGACATTTTTGTCTTATTGATTCAATAACTACGTGTCATTTTGTATTGTTTACAGCTTGTTTTCTTTCTGCAATTTTCTCTATCATCCCGTCTTTTTTTTTGCATAAAGTATGGTTTCATCTGGATGTCAGCAGCTTGGCTGGTAAGACAAATAGTTGCGAGGAAAGGGGATGACGAGCAGACAAGAAACACAGAAGCTCGGCTCTCGTGGCTATTAGCCAGCAGCTTAACACCGGTCAGTCTGACAGGCTGTGTTTACCCAGTTATTATGTTAGCCGAAGGAAAGCTTCTCAGCATTATCTGAAAATTAGGCCTCTTACGACAGCGCATGGAAAAAGAGGAAGGAAAATGGAAAACAGACAAAGCCTCTACAAATAAACAAGAACAACTGTTGTGAGGAATCTGTTTCTTCTTTTTGGTTTGCGCTGTAGGTCAGCTTTACAACATAAGGTCACAGCACAACCGGGTTATGAGGAGCACGTGAAAAAAAAATGAACCAGAATCTGTAAAGCCAAAGACAATGTCTGTGTTTCATAGGGGGACGGGTTGACATGTTTTTTGGAGCCATTGAACGTCTGCAAAGTCAAAAATGTTTGAAGGTTTGTATGAAATTTGATGCTTCAAAGAGCAGGCATCACATTCACACTCATCCATGATTTAGAGTTCTTAGAAAAGTGTTTATTGTCATTAATAGTCTTTTTTTTTTCATTCACTAAATTATTAACAGATTCTGTTTTAGTTTTCTTAGGCCTGAAAAAAAAAAAGCATGTCAGAAACAAAGAATTTGTGTGAGAACGACAGAATTGTCAGAATCAAGGCCACGGAAGAAGAAGAAGAAAAAAAAAGCTGCATGTTCACCATGTGCTGCCGGCCATTTTGGATGAAGCTCCAGAGCTCTGACCTCTTCCACGTTTCACATTAATAACAAGTGCAAATTTTCATCATATACTACTTTTGGCTGTTAGTTTAGTAAAACAAAATTAGCAAAAACATGCTCGAGTGTTTTTGTATGAGCAGGAAATGATGCAAGATGAGCACGGATCAATTGAACCACAACTTTGGAACGCTACTGACAGTTTTAAATTTGGAAACGTCGCAAAGAGAAAGCACAATGCAAACTGTAATATGTTGTTTCTTTGCTCTCAGATGTTCTTGGAGCTGTGTGATTAAATGTTTTCCAGCTGTGAGCTGGAAAACCTCTTCATTCCTGTTATGCATTGCAGTCCATAAACACAGTATCTGCATATTTATTATCTTTATTGTTGTATTCTGCTTTCTCCTTTTTCTATTTCGCATCCTAATTCAGTGTTTTACCACATTTTTTTGTTGTTTTGCTCTGTTTTAGCACTCTGTACGTCTCTGTTTAGATGTAAATCGTCAAAAACAGCTTTGTAGACGATTATTAAATTTAAATACAGAAGATATAGAGCAGGCTTGTTGTTGCTCCTCTGCGACGACTCGGCGCATGAGTCACAGTGTATCAGTTTTCCAACAATATGTGTTACAGATTTGTGTCTCCGTCTAAGTCATCTTCAAAGAACGCAATGAAAAGCAGTTAGAGTGCTTCGCTTTGCCCACTTTCACAGAGCGTCGAATCAAAGCCTCAATTACTACAGTTAATCTGTTTCCTGTAAAGTCGTGGTAAAGAACGGGGGGACACTTAAAGGAGGCATGTCTCGTTGAGAGCTTACAAACACCTCATGAATGGGACTAGATAATCCCATGCGGCTTTCTCACCTCGCTTCATTGGAATCCATTGTGGAGACGCTTCTTTACGCTCTGCCCACCAAACAGCGGGGGGCGTTTTGCTGCAGCAGCACCCCAGAAGCAGAAGTGGCTGCAAATGTAATCCACAGTAGGCCAGATTGAGTCTAAGCTGATAAGACTGTCTTGGGGCTAACGACAGGCCACAGCAGGTACCTGACCCATCCATTTCCCTGCAATAAAGTCTAACTTAGAGCTCGGTCCCCTGAGGCTTCAAAGAAAAAGTCAGCTTAAGTCAGGCCATCCCTGCTGTGGGTCACCACTGAGAAGAAACAAAGTTGAAAAACCTTGAGAAGATGTCTGACTGCCTGTCTCTCTGCTCATCTATCTATCTTTCTGTAAATGACACCTGTAACATATGTGGCTCTGCCGAGAGTCCTGGCTCTGATGGCCAAGGTACAGAGGAGAAATTAGGTACTCCAGGGGTCAAGGAGGGAGGTCAGGAGGCTGTATTGATGTAGCTGGCCCCTGACCTTATGTCTCTAGAGGAGGGGTGGGGTGCCATTCAGCTCCTGGCAGCATGTGTCCACAGCCTGACCTGAAACCAAACTTCTGCGATGGACAAAGGTCTTCATCAGGCACCTCCAAGCACGAGGAGACTCCGACTCACGTTCCTCTGAACACATATAGCTCTCGTTTAGCACCTTTCTCCTTTGGAACAAAGTAAACACTGAGATTTCTACAGAGAAAAGAGCGGGAAGCTGAAAGAAAACAAAGACGTCAGGATTTCTGACGTTGACGAGCTGGAGAGGAAATACCACAGTTAGATGAGGTGGCACCCTTCAGGTGATTGCCACAGTAGTCGGGGAAAGTCAGCCTGGAAAAAAACTTTACTGGGTGAATCATTTTGCTCTGTCTAAACTCAACACTCAGGACTGACATGGAAAATAACAAACACACTTTTTTTCACTACGTAACATGCATAATTTCTCTAAAACAGACAAATTAGTAGAACAATGTTTCCCAAGAAATGTGCACAAGGTTTGTACCGCAGCAAACCTCTTGCACTCAATCGAACCCAACTGAACTGAATTATTTAGAAAATTCAACGCAGAGCTTTGGAAAAAAAAAAAAAAGAAGAAGAAGCTTGTGTTTTGTTCGTGTTTCCTGTCTGTCTGTCTGTCTGTCTGTCTTATTTGGCAGGATATCTCAAAACCTATCTCATATTTCGGTGGAAAATTAAGTTAGCATTTCGCTCAAAGCACCACTAGCTTCACAGAGCTGCGAACACGGCTGCAGTCTTGTTTAAATGTTTTCCTAACATTGCATGCTATCGGGCACTTTTCACTCAGATTTCTCAGGAATCCTTGTAAATAACTCGAAGATGTATCCCGTAATTGGTCGAATGTATATTTCGTTGTTGATCCAGAGATATTCTGTGACATTATTACAATAATTTCACCGCGACAGAGCTATACTGTAGTCTCTAGTTTCTGCCCGGTATGCAGCCAGCTTTTTAAGTCACAGAAAAAAAAACTATTCCTCCATCAACACTGCGGCAACACGGCAATGACATGATGAAATTATAATCTAGCATTGCTCTGAAAAAGTAAACAGAGAGAAAAAAACAGACAGTCCACCGTCACACGAACACTCACAGGCAAAACGATGCCAGTCAGACTGGAGTCTCACAGTCGACAGACTCCTGCATGGACCGACTTTCTACCTGGAATGTGATTTATGACGCATCATTTGCAGCGTACAATTAGGACCCGTAAATTTGCTCTGAAAAACACTGAACGCTTGTGTCTCTCAACTGTTTAGCGGCCAAGGCGAGCCTCAGGCAGCGGATCTGAACAACTGACGGCAACCCGCCCCCGCCGCCCCTCCACGGAGACTCTGGAGAGCACACACAACAGCACGGCGACCTCCTGCCTGGCCTATCAACAGGATCAAGTCACAACAGCTCCGGGGAAGAGTCACACTTGGAGATCGAGAGAATGTCCACCACGGTGGGCCGGGTCAAGCAAAGCAAAGTAAAGCAAGCGAACGAACGAACGAACGAACGAACGGACGAGCAAGCGAGCAGAACTCGCACATTTTTGATTTTGCAATGATGGGAAACCACTCACTCATACGTAACCATGTTTGGTTTTATGATTTCAGTTTATATTGGTTGATGTTCTTCATATTCCTTCACGAGGGACCAGTAAAGCTCTTTGTAAAAACTCCCACAGTTTGTGTAAGCTAAATTCTAGTGGTCTCTCCTGACCAGCAATACCTCCTCCTCCTCTGTTTTCCCAGACTCTCAGTACACCTTATACAACATTAGAGAGCTAGAGAGAGAGGGAGGGAGGTGGGGGAGGGAAAGAAATAAAAGGAGAGGAGGAAGAAGATGAAGAAAAAGGGATAGATCTAATCCGGTACAGATAGCAGAGCTGAGCTGTAGCTTAGACGCACAGGCTGGGGCCAAGTTGGATCGGGTGGATTTTTGACTTGGCTAGCTCACAGCTTTGGATTGTGTTCAGGAGAAGAAAACACACACACACACACACACACACACACGAAGAACAATAGAAGATTAGAGATCACTGAAATGTTTGAGCTTGCTGTCTGCTGTAGTTAAACACCTGCTGGATTCAGTCCTGCGGCAGATGCTTACAGTTTCATTGCATCTTTGTTTGGTGAGTGAAGGATCGCCGCCATGTGACCCTTTTCTTCTGATCAGAGCAAAGCTAAACAAATCATCCCTAAATGTCAGTTCTGGGTGTTCTGGCTCACAAGGACAAACGGCTCTCTGCTAATAAGTCATATAACAGATGGGAAGTCATGAGAAGGCTTTGACGCAAAATGTGAAAGCAAATTTGCGAGGTTTTAAAAGCCGCACTGGAAAAACACACCTCATCTGTCTTATAAGAATAAAAGTGTAACATCAGGTGAAGAGCTGCAGATGTAATAAATGACACTGTGCTGTCAGTTACTAAAAAATTACCAAATGAAATCTCTTTCTGCAGGCGGTGCTCTTTTCTTTGTCCTTTCAGACGCAGACGTTATTACTGCTCATGCTAACTACACATTTCCTCTCATATTTATTACAAAGAGTCCACTGTTGCAGCTGTTACTGGAAAAGTAAAAACACATCACTTCCTGTGAACCGCAGGACTTTTCCCAGGGAAGACCCGTTCAACAGAGCAAATGTAAAAAGTTTCATGCGCATGATATACTGTAGGTCGAATCGCTGTTAAAACACTGTAAACTTAGCGGTAAAAATACAATTAAGTGAAGTGTCAGGATGCCAGCTTGCACCATGTGCTGCTCAAGAATGTCTTGGAGGGGGCAGGGGCCATCAGTCGGGGCCTGCCTGACCTCCACAGCTCGCTCCGGTATAGGGCAGATGGGCCTTCACCCCGTAATCCCTCCACAACAGGGAGCAACGGGGACAGCTCAGGGCAGCTCAGCCTCTGCAAAAGGCCAGAAACTCCCTGCAGGGACGGACTCCAATAAAAATCTCTTTGTTCCCCAGCGGGCGCTACATCTCAGGTCCTCATCAATGCTGCAGTTTGGGGTTTCAAGAGAAACTGAATACCTCGTGGCGGCTTTCTCCTCTCGCACTCTTTGTTAAGTGGCGTGAAGGGAAGGCTGGGGCGCGAGCGTGCAGATTTATTAGGCTGCTCGCAGAGCTGAGAGTTTATTAAAAGCTGAGCTGAGTGATAGTCATGAAAGACATTTCCAGGATCACAGGCACAGAAGAAGTGCAGCCACTGTGGACATTTAGCATTTTCTCAGAGTTTATTTATCTTGTCACTACCTTTCTGTACACTTTTATAGTATATTTACACACATTTATCACGTTTATATAGTGTGTATGTATATAAACGTTTACACAATCCTAATTTTCATATTTTATTGTTATTTTTTGGGGTTATTTATGCCTTTATTTGACAGGACAGCTGAAGAGAGTCACAAAAGCAGGGAGAGAGAGAAGGACACACACCATAAGGCCACGTAGGTCACATGCCCTACCTTATAGTTGTCATATAGCGTTCCATTTAGTTCATATCATTCCATTTTTCTTTACTTTCCTCTTCTTTCTTTTGCAGATTGGCCCGGCACCGACCTATCTTTCAGTCATGCTTACATAGGTATGTACCAAGCAGGTCCCTCAGCTCCTCGGCAGCTGGACTCACCCACACGAGGAGTTCACCGTGAGTCACTGTGACCGTCTGTGGTCTCCGGAAGAGTCTGCCGTGGATCTGAGGGACTGAACCTCCGCCTCAACACACAACACATCTTTTTCATCCCGGCTTTATTTTAGGTGCCCTGGCATTCCCTGCAGAGCTTTTACGTCTCCGTCATCGTCGTCTCTTTTACTTTTTATCCGCTGTGTTTATCCACCTACTTACTTTAATTTACTTTTATTGGCTTTATTCTTGTAGTTTTATATCTCGCTGAATTGGTCCTAAATGCAACTGTTCTTAAACTTATTTTTCTTTTTTGTTTGAATTGGCTTTTATTTATTATAATATTTTATTTTATAGCCCAATTCTATTTATGTATTATCTATTCGGCTAGATTCAATTCATTATTGTCTTGTTGTGTTTTTTATTTGTTCTGTGAAGCACTTTGTGCTGCAGGTTTGAGTTCCTCTTTTAAAATCGGTTATTTACACAAACTGACTTATCTTCACTATTAATATCAGGATCGTTAATTAGTTGTGTGCTTGTGTTTGTCATATGAGTTTGATTTAAGGTTTAAGGGCTGCAGCTTGTGACACTTTTCATTATCAGTTTAACCTATTTTCTCTATTAATCCATTAGTTGTTTGATCCAAAAGAAATGTTAAATTGATTCTGACTCGCAGCCCCAAACTACAATCAGTTTATTATAGTGCAGGACGCGAGGGAGAAATTTAGCATGTAGAAGCATTTTTGCTCTTTTTGCTCAACAAATAATCTTAAAAGATGAAACATTTATCAAAAATCGTTGGGTATATTTTGCTGCACATCAACTAATCCATTAATAATTTCATCTGTGCTCATATTGAAGCTTCATTTTGTTGAATAAAATGTGAAGAAATTGTCACATTTTGTAAAAACATTCAGCATTCAAGTGAATAACAGATAGTAGAAATTGAATCCACGTCTATGATCGCTGTCTGTTTATTGTGTTTCCATCTCGACTCAGAGGTCATTCAGAGGAAGAATAATATTTTCTGGATTCAATACTTACATGCAAAATTTGACAGAAGCTGTAAAACAAATCTCTGCTGCGTATTGTGTCTGACTCCCAGGCGACGACGCCGTTATTCCGCCTTCCTCCAACGTGTCGTGCCCTGCTATTAAAAATCAAATCCTCGCAGGTCGAGATGTTTGTAATCACACACTATCATCACTCTGTGCGAGGTGGTGTGTGATTATGGAGAAGCACGACTTCTTAGTCTGAGAGTTAATTTTAAAGTGGCTGCTTGTTTGTTTGTTTCCGTTGCCGTGGAGATAAAAGATGAGTGTTTACAGCTAAATACCAGAGGTAATCAGCTGCATAGTTTGGGAGACAACATGTCACAACCTTCTAATTAGGACTTCCACCTTTTTGGAAGCACTCCTGCAAACCTGAGAGGAATTTAATGTGACAGCGTGAGTTATGACGATATTTATTCTGCTGCGTGCTATCTTGTAATGATCCTCTGGATGTCAAACTTTGCAATAATATCCTCGTCAGTATGATTTCTGCGGACACTTGTTTTAGAATAACAGCTCTCGGTGCCCTATTATGACAGAAAGGACTAAACGCAGGGAAAATAGCCTCGCACGCTGCCAAATGCCATTTGTTAATGATTCCTCAGATGAATCTGTTTACATCAGTTGGATACCTCAGCATGTGAGAGAGGAGAGGTTACCAAGAGAACAATGGACAGAGTAAATATTTGATCCATCTTTCTTCTGTGCTGTGTCTAGCTGTCATTACAAATACAGGGTGAGATGCAAAAGATTGCAGGGATCGAGAGTGTAATGACTCATAAACAGCTTGTGTGAGAAATGAAATATGGTTTTAATTGAAGTGTAAATGTTTATGGCAGTATAGGAAACATCAAAGCCGTGACTGAGAGTCTGTGTATTGCTGTGGCTGCTATCAGAGACCGCTAATAATGTTTATCCGAGCTGATGACCGAATTTTCATTGTTGCATTTTTCAAGCAAACAAACACATCTTTTTGAATAGCCGTCTGTCAGTACCGAGTGTCTCAACATCCACTTCACATTATTCAGACCGATTTCCATTCAAGGGAGCGCAATTAAGAGAATCCGAGATGGCCAACCCACGGAGCGCATAGAAATACATTAGCTGAAAGGACCAATCAGCAGCCACAGTTCGGTTCACTAAAGGTTAGCGCCGAAACCGAGTGAACCAGAGAAAGACATGCCTACAAATCTGAGGTCAAAAACAAAAAGCCTCTTTGTACTATAGTTCATACGGTTAAGTCCAAACCTCCCAATCTTGTGATTTTATTGTTCAATAATCACTTCAAATAAAGCTCATTGCTCATGAGCCCCGGAGTTGGAATCGTTTTCTGGATTTGCTTATGAAACCTTTTCAGAATCGTTTAAAGTCTCCCCCCCGCTCAAAAATATGTTTTGCTTGTTGTTACTTCACTGTGAAGTTTGAGCTCCACTGTGCAGAATTATGTTATGAGCCGAGTTTGACAGCAGAAAACGTTTGTTTTTTTTTGCAATCGTCTACTGAAGGAGGAGGAGGAGGAGGAGGAGGAAAGTTTCTCAACTATACTCTCATCTTAAAACGTGTAAAATACCAGCGGGACTCTGTGACGTCACACCATGCGTGGGAGCCAATCAGAAGAGTGATGAGGAAACTTTAACCCTCCGTTAGTACTCGCAGTATTGTGAGGCGTTGATGTATTCACATTATGTGTCCGTACAGCAGCAACACATGGCCGAGGAGTCGGCTTCGAAAATGGAGCAACAACAGTGAGTGCAGGCGCAACTGCACACAACATCCTCAGTCATCTACTAACTTCATTATAACTTTTCCGTTCCAGGATCTGATTCAGCTCAGGTGACAGTAATCATGACATTGTACATTTTCATACGGGCTGAAGTTAGTCTGACGATCACCAGCTGCAGGCATTTTACCCAACGCAGCCTGCGCCGACTTCAAGTGAGTTTTAAACTCTGGTATTGATCAGCGGACTATCAATGACTCTGATCAGAGATTTATTCTGAAAAGAGCGCGGAGCCACAGCTCGCAGGCCTCCGTCCAATCCCCTGAAACAATAACATGTCGATACACCATTTATCACGCAGACTGAAAACAGAGGCTGGATGTAAAACCTCGGCTTAAATTATATTATTACAATAATGTTACAATAAAATTTAACGGTTCGTTTGCAAAAACATATCTTAGCTTTTACTTAATCACTGCAGTGAATATCAATCAAATGGGTGTTGTTTGGTTTATGCATTTTCTAATAACTTAGCCTGGAGTCCAAAATGATCTTCAAATTGTCAGCGTGTATTTTATCTCAACACAAAGCAAACAACAAACACATTCAATTTAATACGATATGAAGTCGAAGATGTTGTGTCATCTTTTACTTCATAGTGAATAATTTGGACTCCAGGAGCTTAACAGAAACAAGACGTGACAAAAAAAGAGGGTACATTAATTATTAATCATCGTGAAAATATCTGCGAGCTGACGCCCAGTAAAATAAAATCAGCAGAAACTTTCAGCAGAAAGTTAAAATGTCATGTCGGCTGTTTTATTCCCATCATATGTATGTATGTTTGTCATCAAGATAAGGGCAAGAATTATGTTTAATTGTCCCTGAAACTATATAGAGATTCAATTTATTTATTCATTTAGTGCAAGTTATCGTTACTGTAATGTAATCAGCTTGTCTGCTGCATAAATCTGAAGTTTTAAACCACGTGTTTTCTCGCACAGATAGCTCTGTAAGCTTTTAATAAACAGCCAACCTTGTATATAATATTCTCTAACGTGCTGCAGATATTTTGCACAGATCATTAAATCTGAAAAGCTTCTATCCAGGTTTTTTTTTTTTTGCTGCAAACAAGGAAGACCAGATAGACATTCTTCCTACAATCCCAGACCGGATTAGAGAACGCTCCACTTATAAAGCGGCTTTAGAGCTATGTGGAGTAATTCCACGTCTGAAGCAGGCCTGTAATTGGTGATGAAAGGGGGCTGTTTTTCTTCCACGGCGTTCCTCCACAACTTTAATGGACAATTTGTTAAAAAGTCAAAGAAAATTGCAGCAGGGACGTGTTGCATCACAGCAACAACCCTCGAGATGTGATGACATCCACAGATCCCGTTAGATTGATCCCTGAAGACGAGACAGACAGACGGGAGGCTTCCTCTGTGTGACGTCTGGATTATTTCACAGCACATATGTGACATCTAAATACGGCAGACAAAAGTGAAGACTTCTATCCTCTGTCCTAGGCTGACACCTTCTCCCTCTAACACACAGACACTACAACCAGATGTGATCCAAGCATCCTCTTTGCATATGCATTGGTTGCTATATAGCTTCTGGCATCTACTGAGGTTTAATGTTCCCAGAAGTGTGGAGTTATTTCCATGAGCATGTGGGGAACCAAGCAACCACATGAGCGCTCAGATTACTGTCAGTAATAACATCTCAATTTGTTACTTGTTTTAATGTTACAGGGTAAAACCGGCACAAGAGAAACAATGTGTCATAAATTCTCATGGTTGTTTGAATCTGTGCGCTCGCCAGACTGATTATTTCTGCCATACGAGTTTTTAATGATCAGATTCCAGCTCATAATCAAGTGCTGACCATGCCATACGTCTCGGCTGTAGAGTTATTATAATTATACTTCAAACTTCTAAATTCTGATTATGATAAAACTTACATGTTGTATTTTAATTTATCGTAACCAGACGATATTTAAATCAACCATCCATCTTACCTTCGAGGCCGCACCAGGTGCACACTGACTCATTTGCTCCTGGCTTTGCACCATTTCCACTCGCAGGCCAGCGGCAGGTGAGCTGCTGCATGTTGACCTTATTTATTTTGTCTAACCAGCAGCGTTTTATGCTGAATGAGAGAAGCATGAGCGTTATTAAGCTATTTTAAGGAGCCTAAATAAAGGTTACGTAAAGCCGGTAACAAATGACACTCTGTGTGTCTCTTCCCTCTGCTGCTTTAGTCTCGTTAGCATCTGTGGTATCAAGTTAGTCATGTTGACTTTGACCTGAATTAAAACTTTGAGTGAAATTAGTAAAGTTCAATAGACAGATGATTAAAAATAGAAAAGCTCTGCCCGACAGATGCAACATTTTTCTGGTTTTCTGGCTGCAACTGGACGAACTGAGATAACACAGGCTGTTATGGAGAGACGTGCCCGGGATGGAGCAGCGCGGCCTCTTTGAATGCATGGTGGCAGGTTAGCATGCACAGTTTACTGTCTTACTCACACACCTCTATCTCTATTTTAAGTAAGAGCTATATACGATGTTATGAACTAAACAAAATGCAACATCACAATAGGCACATTTTATATTATTTTACTCATATAATCTGTATTTATATCATGTTGTATTGTCTTATATTAAAGTATGGCCGGGCTTACTGGGACACTTGAATAGAAAAACCACCTGTGCAAGTAAAAAAAAAAGTAATACTTTATAGTCTGCCTGCAGATAGTTTATGGAGTGTTTCAACATTTCAACTGTTTCACTTTGCATGTAGATGTTTAATAGATTATGTATGAAATTCATTCATGAACATAACCAAGTAACCAAGATGGTTTTGTGCTTAAACTTAAACAAAACCTTACTACAGTGAAAATCTAAGACTAGACTAAACACCAGCATGACTTAATAACTTTTTTCTATATATTTCTTACCTATAAATAATTTCTTATGTCATACTTGTGTATCGAGCCGCTGGGATCATTGAGGTCTATTTAATCTCATCATAAACTGGCACATTTCACTGTTATACTTTTATATACAATGTATTCATTATAGTTACTGATTCACGAACACGTAAGAAGCATTTCAGTGCTTAGTTTGTTCATTTTTAACAACTGTTCAACTGTTATATGTTGGATAATCTGTAACAATGCATTTATTTTCGCCATCATATCATCATATATGTATATGATTTGCAAAGTAACTAGCTGAAATATAAGAAAAGATTTTAGTGAGGTAAAAAGTACAATATTTTCCTCCCCATCATAGTAACTGTAGTAAAAACATCCCTTGTGACAGAGTATTCGATCATATTTAATTCCATGTCGTTATATTTCCAAGTCTCTCTTTCGGGTATTTAGTAACCACCCGTTTCATGTCCCCCTTTGAATGTTTGACAGTTAAGAAACTGAAACTAATTGTGTGTTATTATTTAGACTGTTCTCATTTCAGTAAAAGTCCAAATGCTTGTTCATTTTATTTACTTACTAATTTCACTGCATTGCCTTTATTTTACACAGCTTTGACCAGAAACACCTGCCGCCTCGCAAGGTTTTTATTTAATTGTTGGTAAAACAAAAGCAATGCAAAAACCATGTTCATCAGGTAATAATTTAGATTTTAAATGATTTCCACTGTTGGCAGGCAGCAGGCAGCAGGCCGAGTGCAGCCAGAGGGATTAGAGCCTCTGTCAGCAAGAAAAAGGGCAGAGGGGCGCACAGGAAATGATCGTGGCCCCATGGAGGCAAGTCAGAGGCCAGTGCTGCCAGTCCAGCTGCTGCAACCCAGGATCGAGGGGGAAACAAGGAAAATGCAAGGTCAGTAGAGCGTTCAGAGAAAGAGAGGGAGGCTCAGCACAAAGAGCCGCAAGAGAAAGACTCGAACACGTGGAAAGAAGTGAAGAAAGAAAAACACGAATCCTCCCGAAACACACAATAGCCCAGAGACTATCAGGAGTTTGATTTGTTAAGTAACCTTGTCCTCTCGGCCGGACGGGGAGCTCGGTGCATAGGTGCTCATAAATCATATGTGCTGGCAACGGCTGCTCGGACACATTGCTCAGGCATGTGGAGAAGGAGGAAGTACGCTAGTTTGATTCCCTGGCACGTCACTCCGTGTAGAACCAAGGTGTTTTCTGACTCATTGAGCTTTTATAAGCAGCAGCCGCAGAGCTGGAGGCGGTAATTGATTCTGGCAGAAGAGGTACGGCTCCCAGTTAGACCAACATCTGAATGTAAACAAGCACAGCCCGGCTAATGTGGAATATCTTTATTACCTGATACGGCCATTAAAAGGATCAGTGCCATTGCAATAACAGAAAATCAAGAGACGGTCTCCAGGTCTGTCCTTTTGCCGGTTCATCCGCTGCACAGCTAGTCGAGTTTGAGCTCCTCGCCCCCCCTTTACGTGCCACATGTGATGGGCAGACAGAACTGGAAACAGCCGCACACAAAGTGACTATCGTCTATCAAAACAAAAGCAGAAAACAAACAAACAAAGATGCAGTTTGAGACTCCCAAAGAGCAGACATGAAATCCTCCCAGCTAGGACCAACAGTGATTAAAGCAAAAAGTCGTGGTCTTTCATGTGGGGACCATCTCATGCGCCTCTCTCTCTCAGCTTCGTGGCCAAAACATCGCTTTCCTCCGGCTGGCGAAGACACAGACGGATAATTCCTTCCGCTACACCTTCCAACCAACAGTTAAGCTCGGGACTAAAAGTGTCATTGCAAATAATTAGTTTCTCTTGTCCTGGAGCTGCCACAGCTAAAATACCTCAGTAACCCCTGGTCTTGTTTGGCAGAGAGAGGGGGATGAATCTGAGAGCAATTGAGGTCTTGGCACTTTGCAGAATTACAGCCCAGAGAAGATTTCCGACCTTCTCCTTCTCCTTCTCGGAATCTATTTACCTTCAGCAGAAATCACTGACTTGCAGTTAAGGAAGAATGAGTCACTTCGCCAAGTTTTCAGGCGCAGATGTTTGAATCTAATTTTTACAGATTATAACAAATGCATGCTGACAGAGCGACAGCTGAAAGAGCAAAGGAGGAGGATACAGGACGGATAAAAAAACAACTCTGTTGAGATCGAGACGGGCGACGTGGTGGAGAGCTGAGACGGAGTTTGCATGAATCTAGCCCCCTGTCATGCAGACCAAACGACCTCCAGCCCTCCGTTCCGGCCCCCGTTAATCAGCGTCTATTAAAGCCGCTTAAATGGCATCTGCGATGTGACCTCCGCCCCCGATAGAAACCAGCCGATTGAGAGTGTGTTCACGTGTGTGTGTGACAGAGAGAACTCAGCGTACATATGCAAAATGCAAACTTTTAACAGTTTCCATTCTTTCAGACACCTCCCATGCCAACACGCACCCAAAACGCTGCCAAGGTCAAGAACATAAACGCGACGATTAAAAGTCCGGCTAAGTTGTTCTGATAGACCAAAGGCGTATCTGTGAAATACTGCGAGGATGAATGATTCAGAGATTCATTTCATAGCTCTCATCAAAGCCTCCTCAAGTACCCCAGCCAAAATAGAGCCGGACACACAGCTGCACCTCGTTGAGGGGGCTGGGTTGATTTAATCTGTGCTAAACATGATCTAATTTAAAGCTAATATGGCCCTTGTGTGGTCGAAGTGCAGCACAACTTTAGACAATCAAACTGATAAGAAGAAGTGACCTCTCTTGCAAAAGAAAACATTCTTGGGGCCCTCGAAGACCCCCGAGGACAAGACTCCTCGGTCCTGGAACATCATGTTACCTCCAGACCGGTTTGTTCTGTTTGTTTAGTCCTCACTCCTTAACCAAGATGTTTCTTCCCTCGCTTAATTGAATTTTAATAAAAGCTGTATGCAAATATAGACGGCCTCCCAGAGACAGAGACGGATGATTGGTGGGACGCGCCTGGCCTTGTGTCCACCTGTCACAGCCAGTGATTGTTGAGCAGCAATAATTGTTCCACGTTGGCATGAAAGCCCCACAGGAAATCCCCCCAACAAAACGGCCGTCAGGCTGGAATGTTGGCAGAGCGCTGGTACCCGGGGCAGCACCGGGCCTGAGCTCGAGGGCCATGTGACGCGGTGAGGAATGCTGGAGGCCGACGTTGGGTCGAGGGCGGGTGGGTGGACGGAGAGGGAGGGAGGGAGGGACAGTGTTGGGGAGCCGCCGAGGTTAGCGAAGGATTTGAGGGAGGAGGAGGGAGGTGGAGGGTTTGGGGGGCCAGCAGCCGAGGCTGTAGTGCTAATCCCCAGTTGGCAGGCTGAGGAGAAGTGTGAGGGCCTCTGTGCTGAAGAGGCCATCCGTCACTGTGAAGTGCTCTGTGTCCTTTCTGTCAAAGGTACTGAGAGTGAGGCCTTGACTCTGGGTGGAGGCACACAACGGGAACGCCGATGGAGATGTTAGGAAAAATCTTGTTTCATTCCAGATTAAGGAAAATTACACAAAAAATCCTTAATGGTGGAAATTAAGAGTGTGAAAATCTTTAATCTCAACCTCTTTGAAAAGCTTCAAACTTTATTTTTAGGGTTTTTTATTAGCTGAAACTCTGATAAATAAAAAAAGACGTGGCCTACATGCTACCCCCTGTGGTGCTGAGATCATTTACAATTATAAATTCAGCTTCTCTTAAAAAAAAAAAATAGAGAGCTGCTGATTCCAATGTGTTTGTCATGACACAGAAAGCTGTCATCAAACATGTTTTGTGACAAGTTAAGTGTCTGCCATTGTCATCTACGATTGCGGCTGCTGAACCCGGAGCAGCTGTGAGTTGTGGCGCTCTGTGGAAACGAAAAAGATTGCGATGTAAATTCTTCGGGGAACAGATTCGTGGAGGAATGCACTGTGATTCAACCTCCCAGGCTATATAGTCTGGTTCCACTGCGGATGAGAGAAGACAGAAAGAGGGAAGGAGGAATGGAAAACAAGAGGAAGCAATCTGTCATATGTCCTCATCTCAATTTGCCAAAGTTAAACGGTCTAATGGGTGGGGGCAAACTTTAATAATAAACACAGCACACAACAAAAGTATACATCGTGTATGACAAGCCTGGACATTGACGTATACACGCCCAGACTGAGAGACAGCGTTCAGATCGATCAGACGTCTCTGGAGCGTTCTGCGCAGCAGATGGTTATTGTATTGTCTTTGTTTGTTCCTGAGAGTTTGGTGCCAACAGAGGGAGAAAAGGCTTCCTTAATCATTTACTCGGTGCAGGATAAACATTAAATTTGACTCCAGTGCCGCACCGCACTGATTGGCCGGTTGTGGAAACTCTGTTCGATGTTATTGTCATTCTACTGTGAAAGAGTGTGCGGGGGTCACGCTGCTGAGAAAGCACGAAAGGACAATACAAGACACGCAAAGGTTACAGTATGCATTTATTGACATGTACGCATGCAGCAGTGATGCAAAGCCTCCAAACTTTTTTGCGGGTGAGCAGGCAAGCCCGGGTCATTCGCATCCACTCATGAATGCACACGCAAACACGGCTCCATAACACAAACGCGAACCCGACAAACAAGAACGCTCCTGTCGGTCTACAGCTGCGCCCCTCCACACAAAGTCACACAAGGCCCTGAAAGGACAAATGTTTGTTTCCCCTCCTCTGCAGAATTAATGAGGGCATCAGTTCCTGCCACCTCTGCTCTCTCTCTCTCTCTCTCTCTCTCTCCGGGCTGCACCGACACGGCTGCGCCCGAGCTCCCGCTCTGCCTGGGCTTGAAAAGCGAGAAGTAAATATTAGGACTTGACTATTTAGAAAAGACTTTGGAAATGTGCAGCCCACAAGCAGGGCCATGAGAGGGGCAACAGGAGAAATGAGGAGTGAGCGGGTCTCACTGGCAGAACATCTGAAATCTGCTCTCCAGCAGGATGTGACAGAGATGTGTGCTAATTGCTTTAACCCTTCACACCTACTTGCTCCTTGTAATGGCCCTCCAGCTATTTCTGCTCAAATAAAGATTCATCTCCCTTCACCTACATACATACTGTTTAATTTTAGTGGAAGTGGGCAACCCTGGGAACAGAACAGTAATGAGTGTATGTTTGGTGAGCTGCCAGCTCACACGTTTAGCTCATCTTAAAGTAATCTGCAGCTTTATTGTCTTTTTTTTTTTTTATTATTGCGTCTGAGGCAGACTCCTGCAGTTACAGAGCATCTTACTGTAGTGTGTGAGGGATAGCCTGTGTGTGAACTTATTCAGATTCCTGAAAGGAACAATGTCATCTCTGCTAATAGGAACATATCATGTAACAGAGGTTATGTTTGGACCTCGCTTGCTACAGTAGTTTCATTGTGTTTGAGACTGGTTGCGCACAGATAACTTCAATATGTGTCTCCAAATCTCGTGTGGAACACACCGAGGGAACGGCTACATCATCTCCACAGTGTTGCTTGATTACTAGTTACAGAGCAATAAACTGAAATTCACATTTTCTTTCATCAGGAAGGTTTGTTATGTTTCCTTTCCTTCCTTGCAAAGCTCTACTGTTGCTCCACATCCTGCTCTCGCCGTTGTGCGTTGATCTGAACTTTAATTCTGTCTTTTTGCGGCACATTTCCACTCACACAGATGACCCGTGTGTCTAATGAAGCCGGGACGTGTTCTCTGCATTTACACCACAGGCTAATCTAGCCTTAGCTGTCCGTGACCGCCTCCAAATGTGCTGCGTGTGATCGGATTCTCGGTGCATCTTGAATGTGTTCACACCTGTATTTTTAGCTGAGTGGTTGCCACCGGAGCGGGCAGTGACGGACTTCATGCCAGATCTGAACAGGCTGTGAAGCTGTTTGTTCACATTTTAAGAACAGCAGTTACAGATACGAGACTGTCCGGCCGTGCGCCGGTCGTATGTGTGCTCTGGGATTTGAGGGGATTTGAAGCAGGTTAGTAAGGAGAAGCAGGGTGTATCTGTGAGACTGAGTGCACAGCAGCAGTGACTGCTCCCTTTTGGCTCCATCAGCATGTAGACTTAACAGCCCAGCCGAGGGCTGAGTCCATTCCAGCTCTAATAGAGGCCAGTAAATCAAGCTGGCGTCAGGCTGCAGGTATAATATAGTGAACCTGTGGCCTGTGGCTGAGGTTGTTGGGTCAGACAGCACAGTGGACGGGTGTCTGCACCACCAACACCAGCTCCAAAGAGCTCCACCAAAAAACTCCAAAAAGCCAAAGAAGACGCTGAAGACGTAGTTTGTTTAGTCACTTGGCTGCTGTAAAAAAAAGAAACTTTCCTTCGGCAATTAGTGAGATTTTGTACCAGAGGTACAAAAGACCTTTAGAAACACATACAGACAAATAAATATGCTTTATTTTTATTTCATTTTTAAGGTGTTGTTGCTACATGTTCAGAAAATTCTGAGTTATTACAACTCGGGTTTTATTTTCATAATTTTGGGCATCATTTCTGTTCTGATTAAAAACACATTGAACAAGTTTATAATCTGTTTTCTGTCCAACAATCGATCTAGTCAGGAGAATGTTATCAAAACCGATATATGTGTGTTATGTGTCATAACAACTGGACAAAATTAAATAAAGAAAAATAAGAAAAAACAAGTTGAAACAAAAGAAGTTTACAGCAACATTTATCAGTGTAAAACAGTAATTTTACAATAAAAACTAACTGAATTTATTATTTCATGCATTTGTATTTATTTCATGTGTTGTTGTTTTTTTAAAATAGGGGCAGTGTTCGATAGATGCTGCACCAGATGTTGCAAAATGCAAATTTTCATCTGCAAAACGTGCATAAATATATGATTTGAAATAGTAAATGCATGATGAAAAATCGTTACAAGTTTTTAAGAGTGTAAAATGAAGGAAAGGGAATCATATTCCAATGTGGGAAACACTGAATACTTTGACAACATTATTTCTGACAAGAAAATAGAAACTGTTCAACGTCGGCACAAAATATCAGCCAAGATATGTCTTTGCTGATTTGGCCTCTCAAAATTATTGGAACTCTAAATATTTCAGCACCTGTTTTACTTTCAGTAGCAGGTTATTGATGATTGATGGTGGCACAAAGTTTCCAGTTGGGTATTCTCAAGTCTTTTAAAAAAATAAAAATAAAATAAAAAAAGACTCTTTTCCCACGGGGTGTGTCACCAATCCGGTGCTGCAAACAGTGCTAATCACACATAATGGCTTTGCTGGCTGCCCGTCTCACTCTGTCTTTTTTTTGCCAAATAAATGGTATTACCTCATTCAGGCTGAGAAATGTGGAAGCAATTAAAGAGAGGGGGGTAATCTGGCTACCATTCAAAATTACCCTTTACGTTACAAATGGAGGGACTGAAACAAATATGCGTGTGTATAAAGTTGAATCCCTCCTCACATCCACTGCTTTTTCTTCCAATAAAAAATGTTTTTTTTAAACTAAGCTCGACTTGAACGATTTGCGAGGGCAAAAGATTGATTTATTGTGATGCGCTCGAGTTGCGGCAAGAGAAAGAAATGTATGATTTTCATGTCTCAGCCATTCATTTGGACGACTTGAGAGAACGGCGGCGTTTAACCGGATCAGGAGGGATTTGAGCCGTGCACTGAGCTCATATGGTGCATCTGCTCTAAGCCAAGGCTGTGTGTGTGTGTGTGTGTATGTTTCAGCCACTCAACAACTGCGGCTGTCGAAGGAAGTGGAGGAGCAGTTTTAGCAGTGAACTTGTCCCCGTGTTCCAGTGTTCGATTTGAGTTGTCTGGGTTAAAATAATACTCAAGCTGCCATCATCTGCCTCCTGAATTGACCGTCACGAAATGAAAAATGATTCTCGCGTCGCAGCCTTTGTGGAATATTTGCTTGAAATAAACAGGACCCACATCTGTTCTTAATATATCAAAATATATATATATGACAAACAGAGTAATTTTTTTTTCCAAGAATATCAACTTGTGCTTTTTATTTTACAAAACTGGACACTGAAACAAAAGAAGCCGCGCTGCCAAATGAAGATCCACAAATCAGCACAGTTATTCCAAATGTTTCCAGATTTGAGCTGAATTAACAACGTACATGTGTGACACTTAAAAAAAAAAAAAAAGATGTATGTAAATCTGGCAAACGCGTCTGAAAACAAACAGAAAGTGTAACTGGACTCACTGTTTCTCTTCGCGATCAGCTGGCAGATGGAAAAGCAATGTAAGCGTTAACACTAATAACACTGAGCCTTGCGTAACATCACCTTTGTTCTGGTGTTTTCTTTAATACCCCACCATTTTTTTTTCTTTTCTTTTATTTGCCATTAACCGCACTCCCTTGATGTGTTTGCATGACATCAGTCAACTTGGCAGCACTTGACAGCTGACTGGTAGATTAGGATATTAGCAAGGAAAAAAAATACTTCATGCACGGTGATGAAATGTGAAGGCGATTGGCCTGACGCCCTGACTGATCTGTGGTCGGCGTGTGGGGGGCCGGGTCGCTCCATTTATCAGATCATCGTGGCTGATCTTAAAGCTGCTGGCTAGGTGAATGTTTTCCCATCGTTGGTCTCTCACTCTGGCCCTTAAACGACGGCAGGTTTCACGTCAAACGTGGCTTCTTCACAGGACGCACACACACACACACACACACACACACACACTAGCTTGAAAACCCTCTAAAACTGTGACTCAAAGTCATCTTTACATTTGTGACCCTGACTTCTCTCCTTGAATTATATGCTGAGGTCTACATAGCTTAACTCAGCCAGACACTGGGTAAACACGGCGGCGTTTCACTGATCTTCATATGAATAAAGCCGTGCCGCTACCCTCTTTAACCCCTCTCAGTAATGTTAGTTAGTTAGCTGTTTTTTTTCTGTGGGTTTGTTGACTCCTTGACTGAGGGTGCAGCCCGCTCTCCCGCCCCACCCGGCCAGATTTACTGTGATTACACGGAGCAGTGTTTACTTTTCCCAGCGTACTTAGCTTGCTGTTTCTTTTATTCATATTAATTCAGTCTCACTCTTTCTCTCTCCCTCTTTTTCTTCTCGGCTCTTTTCATCTGTCCTTTCTCTGATAGCTCATGCAGAGGATCTGCCATCCAGATAGGCGACTGATTCACTGCATGTTGAGATTATGGAGGAATAAATTTGTCTGTTTAAAGCCGGGTTTAGACTGAAGATGAACAAATTTTGTTTTTATCCCAAACAATGTGGCATGTGGTTTAACTTTGAGTTTTATGGAGTGTGTATAACTCAAAAACTGAAAGACAATAAGTTTCCGAGAGTTTCCAAACACTTCAGAGAGAATATGATGAGATGTTTTAATGTAAATAGCTTAGAAATCACTAAAATCGTGCTAGTTTTGCCCGTTAAGTTTGATTCCTGTGCCTGTATGTGGCCGAGCCTTTCTCTGACCTTCGTTAAATTGCAGGCTTATTCCGATTACCTTGACAAACTCACTGTGACTCATAACAGAAAAATTTAAATTTGCGCCGTAGATCAGCTTCTGTTTGAAATGTCCGACCACAGCGGTCATAAGAAAAGAAAGGAAGCGATGCTATTCAAACATGTTGACGTGGGCTTCATGTTTATTCGTTTTTTTTTTTTTATCTATGCTTTCACATGAGTTAGTCTGACTGATTTGCCAATCGCTTGTCGTGTTAACGCTGCATCTGCTCCATTTGTTTTCAGCCTTATATCATCTGAAAAGAGGGAGAGTGATTTTTAAAGGGAGGAAAATGCGTGCGTGCGTCCAAATATTCAGATATCAAAACAAGAAGTTGGAAAACAAAACAAAAGACACATGGACGTCGGACATGCAGACACAAAAAGTACAAAGTGAAATTCAATATATCAAGCTGCGATCATAAAACATAGGTTATTCATAAAACTGAAGGATTACGCAGGATGAAAGCGCTCCCAAATTATTTCCACAGTGAAATCTTAAATCTTTGTTTATATCCGCTGAGGGCAAACTATATTAGTTTTTCCGACTAAACACCATAAACTCCTGCCTGTGTCACTGTCTGCTCCTCCTCCGCCATCCACTGTTTTGTCTTTATCTCTAGAAAGATGCATGCTTTGCATGATCTTCTATCTCCCAGCAACATGCCCCAGGACAAACACACACAAACACACACACACAAGCACACACACCACAACAAAAACTAGCCTTTAACAGCACATACTGCTGGGTTTCTGTTTAAAGGCTAAAGGGTGGGGGTGGAGAGGTGGAGGGGTGGAGGGGTGGGGTCCACAAAAGTCCATTTACAGTACGGGTCAGTACATCTCAAAGCCTTTACCACTCCAGCCAAATTCTTTGTCTCTCTCTTTCACAGCTAGTTATCTAGACCACGGGCTTCACAAAGGCAATTGGTACTATATTGTCCGGGCTGACATTAACCCCTGATATTTTCACTGCTCTCCATTAAACTCCTCTTTTCCTTCTCTATTACCAGGCAATTCCCACAGAGCGAGAGGTCACGCCAAACCGCAGAGAGATACTTAGATACTTTCTGACAAAGACCACAAAACTGCAGCGGCGATTAGTTCCGTTTTTTTGTCGTCTTTACTTCTGTTTTGTTTTCCTCTCCGGGCACAAAGCTCTTTAACGGCCCGGATGAGGGTGCCGCTCTTTAAGCTCTCTCTCTTTTTTTTTTTTTTTTACCTGATCCCCCTCATAACACCGCCCCCCCCCCCCCCCGTCCACGCCGACACAGCTTTGCGTGTTGACAGGTGGAGAAATGGAAGAATGTGAAGCAAATTAACGTTAACAACGGGTTCATATTGTTCAGGGCCTTTACTTGAAATGTTGTTTTATTGTGCGGGCTATGTCCAAGCGGGATATTTCAGAAGGGTTAGACTGAGGTCAGCTGAATAGTTGCACGTCTTGATGATAACAACGGTTGCTCAGAGGGTCAGCGTTTCCAGACTGAAGCGGCTCAGACTTCAGGCTCTATCTAATCTTACGAGGGCTGATGAAATGATTCTACAGTATTGGTGTGTGACAATGAATTATCACCACGGCTCCAACGTTTACATAAGCACAATTTCGTAAATTCCTAGACCAGGTTTAAATTGACAGAAGGAGAAATGGGTGGATAAGTAATTTTGGTACTTTAGAGGGTCAAAAGTTCAGCTGATTCGCTCTTTGTCAGCACTTTTTCAGAAGGCGCTTAAACCATTCTGGGGAGTGTTTGACATGTTTAAAATACACTTTTTAAAAATGTAACTTTCTGTGACATATTTACCAAATGTCCATACACACCCGGGCACATTAACATGACTTTATTTGCACATTTTCATCCGCTGGTGACTCTGTCTGAGCCACCTGTGTCTGAGGACAGCGTGCAAGTCTTCAATCAGCAGGTGAAGCTTCGCATTTCTGAGTGAACAAAGCACACACACAAACACACACACACACTATTCTCTCTAACTACCAGGCTGAGGAATGCCAGTGCTCAAGAGTCCTTGAGGCTGTCGACGGACAGGCCTTTGTGCAGACAGAGCAGCCCCCCGGTCACCTGCACACAAGCAGATCCTCCCTGCCCCCAAACCAAAAAGACCACAGCACACTGAATCTATCCAGGCTGCCTGTTTCTGCTTTTAGACTTGACTACACTCTTTATGTACATGTAAGACTTCATTGTTCGGTCGTCATCGTCTTCCTGACTTCTCTGTCGGAACATTACAGATTTGTGTATTCAGCGTCTGGATCTGGACTCACGT
Organism: Protonibea diacanthus; assembly: GCA_028641955.1. Lineage (NCBI taxonomy): Eukaryota > Metazoa > Chordata > Actinopteri > Sciaenidae > Protonibea > Protonibea diacanthus. The sequence continues at coordinate 4,352,598 of CM053990.1, read as the reverse complement.
TTCTCCTCATGAGCTGAAATAGATGTACCTAATCAAGTCTTCTTTTGTTTGTGTCCAGAAATGAAATGAAACGGACAGCTGTGAAACAGCGTCAGCGTCCAGCATCATTAAATGGCCACTAACGTCTAAACGGCTGGTGAAAATATTCCCCTTCTTTCTGGTTTTTCCAGAGCCGCTTTGGCACTTTCTGCGTGCGTCCACAGGCTAAGGTCAAGGAGTGTTACAGCTCCAGTTAAGTGTGCAGCTTGGTGGTGCTGCGATGTATCATGTGAGCTCACAGCATGGGCCCTACATCCTCCGCCTCTCTTTCTGTCAGTGTAAAATCATGAGAACCACTTTAACCAACACAAGACTGGCCAGAGGGTAATATCCTGGCTCGACACAGCGCCAAGTATGCTCCCTCTGACAGGCCAACAGTCTGGCTATATGTTCAAAAACACATTTCTGTCTTTTTGTTAACTGATGTTTGTCCGATGGAGGTCTAAGTCTCAGACGGATGAGCGTTTGAGTGTCAAAGCTGTGATGGGGGGACAAAAATCCCTTTGTAATGGCCTTTGTGAGGAGGAGGAATGTCCAAACAAACACTTTCCCAGGGTTTGGGTAATTCAGAGAGTGATCCCAATAGGCTGTCAGGTTGAACCTTGCAACTCATTACCGACTGCGCTGAGCTGATTTACAATCACAGCGTGCTATAAGTTGCGGTAAACGGTTATTTTATAACACTTGGATTGCAGTGAATCACAGTAAATGTTGCTCAAACGTTTAAAAAATAATTAGGCGTGGAGGTTATGGATTTGTATTTGCCAAAAGTTCTGTAAAATGAGCCACACAGTATGTCATTAAAGGTGCAGTTCATGTAAATAAAGAAGGGATTTCAGTGTAAAGATGATGGTGAAGATCATTTAATTATTTTATAAATACTTCTTTCTTTATTTCAGTATACAAAATAACAGTATGTACATCCACACAAAAGTGGTTTACAAAATCCATGAGTTCAGCTCATACGCTCATGAAAAATAGAATATATTTTGAACTGCATGTCAGACATAAAGGAGATAATGCACAATTTTACAAAGTCCTTGATGTTCCTCCTCCTCTCTCAATCCACAGGGATGCAGGGCAATATGTGAAGATCCACACAGGACACGTGAGTGAGAGTCCAAAAAAAAACCCGTCAACCACAAAAAAATGTTCCATGATTGAAGAAAAGTACTTGAAATTCCCTTTGTGTTCCCTTTTTTTCCTCTATTGTCCATCGCTGCAGAGGAAAAAAAAAAAAAGTTTTGATAGTACCTTTAAAAAAAAAGTACCATCAGAGGTGGATCCATCGATTTCCATGGAATGAAGCCAAACAAAAGTCTCTGTCCCTCTCCTCCAGCATAAAATTCAATATTATTCTTTTTTTGTTTTTACTAGAGATATAATAAAATAGACTTTCAATATCCCTGTTAGGGGGGATTTGTAATCATTAACAAGAAAAAGGAAATACCCAGGAGGACGGCGGTCTTCACGTAAAAACCGGCGCTGTCGCCACGCTCTCCACATCCAGGTTTGTGAAGCGAAAAAAAAAAAAAAAGCTTAGAAGCCCATTTGGCAGTTTGGAGATACAAAAAATGATACTGACACAAGAATAGACCATTTCTCCTTGAGATACATGCTAAAGCTTAAGACAAAAGTAAGCCTTCTTGATATTGTAGTGCTTTGGTTAATCTGTAGCCTCGGAGGTGGCTGGGTACAAAAAGTAGAGGAGGACTGCTGCTGGTGGGGCCGTCGGCGGTCAGCACAAAAAAAAAAAAAAAATAAAATAAAAACTCATTTGCAGACGTATTTTTCCACAATCCGCTCGCACTTCTTGCAGGTTACGTAGCAGCACCAGTGGTACTTGCAGTGGCAGCGCTCCACCAGCTTCTCCGTGTACGGGTTGTAGCCACGTCCGCAGCACATCAGGTCACAGCTGTCACTGCCGACGGAGGTTTTGTTGCACTGCCTGAAATGAGACAAAAAGAAGATAGTGAGTTAGATGTTTCAGGCTGAACAATGAGCTATGAACGCTAACATATTCTCTGTTTGGTTTCCTGCCCGAGACATTAAAGTTTACAGCTTCAATCTACATATTTTCTGCAATGATGCACCCTGTGCACAGCCCACAATAGTCCTTTAAGAGTGCTTGACCGACCAGTTGTGCCTCAGCCTTTTGTGCAGTCCTTCTTCCAAACATTTTTTCTTTCACTTTCTTTTTGTTTCGTCGTCTCTGGGCAGTGGATGCTCGGCCTCTCGTTTCAGAAGCTTGAGGCGTTTTTGAATGAGCTCCGAGAATAGCCCGTCGTAAATCACGGTGAATACACAGGGCTGCCCTCCCTTTCTTTAGCTTGCCCTCCCCGCATAATTGCATTGTTTTATGATGGCAGAGTGTTAATGACCAGAATGGTGAGGCAGACACTGAGCTGATGGCTGCTGCAGGAGTGAAGGAGGAGGAGGAGGAGGAGGAGGAGGAGGGACAAGACTCATTGAGAGTGTTGGACAGGTTTATTACATCAGTGGGAGCTGGGAAATAGGCAGAAACCCCCACTCAGTTATGTTTTGTCAGGAGTGAGATCTCATTATATAAGTGGAGCAAGAGGACAGCAGTGCTCATTCTGTAGTTCACATCTGCTGCAGGCACAATAATGTAATTTAAGTCTAAAGCACAAACTTCATTTGCCACATTTGCCTCTTTTTTCATCGGTGATCACATTTAATCCATTAGAAATTCACTTTCCTGTCCCAGATTTTCTTGGTAGTCCCAAAAAAACTCTCTAAAAAGGGTATCTACCGCTCTCAGATCTTGTGATTGGGTCAGAGCTAAGACTATAGACAGGAGCAAGGGTCAATTCAAGTGTAAAATCTTACAAACATCTCCTCACGCGACCACGAGCGAGCGAGAAATCAAAGCATATCACACTTATAGTGACCATGTGACCGAGTGCTGTGATGTCGGGTCGAGGTTTGAGAGTTCATTCAGTCTAGACGTGCACGGGAATAATCGATCATGTGCACAAACATCAGCATCGCACATTCACGCGATGACGGCGGCAAAGCGGGTGCCTCATGATCCGGCAAAGCGTTAATGTCGCAGACTGTGTGTGCGGCTCGCGGCGTTATCAGGCCCGCAGATGTGAGTGTCCTTGACATGAAGCATGTCTTCTGGTTATCTGCAGAATGGCCTATAGCACATGATATGACAGTCATATGATGTATGACATGTATAACAGGCAACAACATCACGTGCGTGACGCAAATCATTGCATTTATACTCGTCAAGTGGGGTATGTCTGGTTGAACGAGCTAACAGATGGTCAGTGGGTCATGGTCGGTGAAACTTGAGCAATGCAACCTCATGTGCCATGCAATTTAACACTAAATAAGTGGGATGTAACCTGCAAGAAAGTGCTGCATGTCTGAGTTCCCTGCTGCCCGCTAACATGCCACAGCAGCACCGAACACTCCCAAATAAAACACTGGAGCTGAACGGTGTAAATAAAGCTTTATCTTTGGGGGGGACCAATAAGTATTTGTCCATTTGTGTGTGGCCCTCTCCGATCGATATCAGCTGGAGTGCACTCCAGTCCTAAGAATAACTGCATTAGTCATTGTTTCAGATAGCGAGACAACGACTCCAGTCACAGCGGCCATTTCGGCGACACATGATCAGACAAGCCACAGACGGAGCACTCACGGGGGCCTCTGGTTGTTATCAGCCAGCCTGCAAACTAAATGGTGGCACTGAGGGCAGGACGCCACTTCGCTTGAGTCAACATCGAGTCCTGGATGAGCAGACATTCGTGCATTTCCTATTTGTCAGCTCTGTGGGTCGCTGACATGAGTCATGCTAATAACTACCATCATATATCCCCCCTCTTTCTCACGCACACTCACAGTCATACACAACAATGTGATGAGGCATTCTTACCTGTCCTGTGTGCCAACAGATCCCTGTTTGTCGTTCCTGGTACAGAAGTCTGGGGAGCTCTGCAGATAGACCAGCTCGTTCTCCCTCACCGGCCTGATGTCGATGTCTTTGGGTACCAGCTGCTTGCGTGTCCCCGTGGGCCGGTGAACCACTTTGGTGGCAGACAGGTACTTGGTCTTCAGGTCCATGGCGATCTCCCTCAGGTCTTGCAGGCCTCTCCAGCAGGTCCTTATGGAGCAGGAGCCGGACACACCGTGACATTTACACTTCATCACCAGCGCCTCTCTCAATACCTGGACATGAGGACATGGAGGTTAGATAGTGCTCATTCCTTGTGGGGCTGACATGCAAACAGTAAGATAAGATAAGCACTTGGACTTTAGTGTCCAAAAAAAATAACTGCTTACTTGTCTCCCGACTTCGCTGTTGTGTAAATGCATCAGTTTGTTGGCGTGTGAGCCTGCGCGCTTCATCTTCATAGGTGCATCAGAGAACTTGGAGCCCATGATCAAACCGTAGTGCAGGTTGTCAGCGCAGCCGCCCCAACGATAGCCAGGCTCCAGTATCTGAGCAGGAATAGGACCACACGAGCACAGACGCAGATCTCCAGAAGTGCACGCCCGAGCGATGGTGTGGCTGATGGTCGCTGCCGACAGGGCGTAGACAAATGCAGCTTCCCTTGTTCCTGTTGAAACAGATAAGAGACCCTTAGGATATAGGCAAAAAAGGAAGACATTCAGGTTTTTTTAGGCCCTGGCAAACCGCTAACTAAAGCAGAAAATCAGTGGGCTGCAGGCTTAAGCATGAGTTATATTCAGAGGTCACTAGAAATAGTTATTTTCTCAATTAATCGAGCAATCTTTTGGTCTATATATAGTGACGTTTCTTAGTTTCCTAAGGCGATGTTGTCAGATGATTTATTTGTCTAAACAGTCTAAAAAGTTTGCTGTTGCATAAGACAGAAGACTTGAAATTGACTTCAGCTGTCGCAGTTATTAATAGCAAAACACAAGAAGATTTAGACAAAAGATTTACTCAGCATAGAGCGCTCCTCAATGTGTGAATATTTTGTCTGATTTTATTTAAGTTTAGTCTGTTTTTGATCGTGTTTTGACGTCCTCTGCTTGTCAGAAAACTGCAGGATTTCATACTTTTAAGACGGGCGGCTGGTCTGCTATCATTTGCCATAATGTGTGCCAAAGTGTTAGTGGGAAGCGTGTAGTGGTCAGCTTGAATTGATGTCTTTTAAAATGGATTCCAAGGGATGAAGGAGTTTATAGAAAAATCAGAAAAACAAATGAAAACATCTACAGAAAGTTGTCAAACCCTTTCTGTGGTATAATCAACTTTTCTTCTATCCGTCTATCCCCTTTTCTCCGTTTCCCTCCCGGCGTTATGCTCCCTCGGTGAAAAAAGTCATTGAGCACACAAAATGAACCTATCAAACACAGTCAATCACTGCTCATGTCTTAATGCAGAGTGAGCACTGATGTGATTGGTGGTGATGTGTCTACACGGAAAGCACATATGTTGAAGGCCAGGGAGCAATTGGAAGTAAGGGAAGAAATCATGTATGACCGTGGGCTGGTTAGATCAAAGCCATCCCTGGACAGAGATGAGCCATTTCCTGTTCGGTGCTGACTGTTCATTTGGCAAATGGCAGCCATGTCCTCCTGCACACAGCTCTCCCCCACCCTGACTCGAAGCCCAGCAACTGTCTCAAGGTCCTTTTTGGCAACGCAAACAGCCTTGCGACGCAAAGTGGCGTGCAGTCAGATAATGCAGCGGATTTCGAGAATGACAAGCCAGTTATTTCATACAGAGTGCACACATGTGGCGGTGTTGGTGGTGGTGGTGGTGGAGGTGGTGGTGGGGGATGTTCTCAAATAACTGCTTCAGTACAAGTCCCTGGTGAAACCTCCTCAGGAATGAATAATGGAATAATTTAAGAGGGCAGTAAAAAAAAAAGTGGAAAGATGAGGCAACATGTCATCTGAAAACCAGAAATCACTTCTGAAAAGGACATAATTCTGTATTTAAGTTCTGGAGATGGCCGCCGTATTAATACATACAGATAAATCTATTGTGGCGTCTGAGCGCAGACACCATTACGGGACTGAGGATCATTTCACGAGTTACTGTAAACTGAACTGCAACACATGCAGCACTTAATGACCTTGGTTTTAGATATTCATTGAATGTCAAGTGTGGCCATAAACATCAGACTCTTGCGGGTAAAAAAAAAAACAAAAAACTTGGAGCATCTCTTTGGAAACAGCGTCCACTCTGTCTTTCCAAAAGTTTATAACCATACCTCGGTCGAGGTCTGGCCGATACTTCGGGGCATCGCCGGGGATGTCAATGGAGGAGCAGTTCCAGCGCATATCTGCGAAGGTCTTCTGGCATGTTTTCTTGACTTCACGAGCAGCTTGGATAATAGTTTGCATGAGTTCCAGGTTGCTACGGCATAGCTGAGCTTGGGAGGACACCATGCCAGGCAGCAGCTTACAGTGTTGGGTCTGGTTGATGTGTAAAGATGCAGGAGCATGTGATAGCGCTCTGGAAGGGGGACAAACACAGACAGGACGTATTGATCAGGATGAATTCAACATTTCATTGAAGCGATGTTGACAAAAAAAGGAATCATCGCTTAGTCATGTGTTTTTTTTTTTTTTTGTTTTTTTTTTAGGAGCTGTCAAATTATCACGTTTGGTGGAAATAACAAAACATGTTGAGAGTTTTAGTTACAGTGTGTTAGCGATTTGAGGTTCTTCCGTACACACATTTTTAAGCCTTTGAGACACATCAACTTTGAACAAACAATTCAAAAATCCAAACAGATAATGCTTCAGGCAGGGAAATATTTTGGCATGTGCTGGAGAAAAGAACCATCTTATCACACGAAAATCCCAAAGGGGAGTCAGCTGCGGATTCATAAAATACAAGTGACACGTTCTTGGCACGGGGATTTTCTTTTGTTAAAGCAGAGAAAAAGCTCTCGAGATATGCCAAAGAATATAAAAACCCCACTAAACTATTCTGATCCACAGTCAGATGAAAAACTACACAGATCCCTTACAATTTGCATTTTCCACCACAGGAAGCAACATCCTCTGTGGCCTCAGTTTGACATGAATCGTCTGTTTACAGACTATTTAAAGGTGCACACATTTGATTTAAACAATTTAAACTTATCGAGGATTAACTTAATAGAGGAACCACAGGCGGGGCAGGTTAGCTCTGATCTCTTGCTTTCTGCGGCTTGCACTCTGCTGAGAGTTCGTGAGAACCAGGCAGCACCTTGGCCTGTTTTGCATTAGGGGGGCCGAGGGGCCGCCACTCTGTGCCCAATGATAAGCTGTGACTCCAGTGGGCTCGTGGTAACCCGGCACTCACAGGTGTTTACAGCCGCATCTGTTTTGCATTGAGCCGCTGTGCATTATCAAGACTGTAAAGCTTCTCGCTTAGATTTAGCACATGCCATCCCGGCTCTCATGGGCACATCTGCTTAAGTCTTCCCACTGTGAGCATTACAACCGCTCATACTGATAAGAAGCCGCGGGTTATTTTTGGTAAGCCGACGCAGAAGGCTGTGTTTTCACAGTGATCATCAGACATGAAACCCAGATAAAGAAACGCACAGCACGACATGTAAATTGCGGCGAAAAACCTCCACCAAACAAAAGCGGCCAAAACATTCACTTAAAACATAAATACATTCAAAAAATAGCGACTCGGAAATTTTTATGGACTTTCCAAAATTATTGCGAAAATTGTTGTTTACTTTTACTGTGCCATAAAAACAGTGTGGCACTCGAGAGCAATCAACATTTGTGTCAACATTTATGGCGTCAGCGTCCTTTTACGGCACACTATTTTTACACTGATTGAGGCCTGACTAGACTACACACAGTGAGAGCGGTGGCATCAGTGGCACTGTGTCTGCGCCACCGCGACGCCTCCTCATCTCTATCTTATTTTCTATTCTTATCTACTTATTATTATAGCGCAGCTGGGGACATTTGATCTGAGATCACAGAGCTGCATTAAAGTAAATAAAACAGAGAGGTTTCCATTCATAACCTGAAGAACTGCCAGCTAATCTACTGTCCCCCCCCTCCGCCCCTCATCAGATATAGAACACACAACCTCTCCCCTAATCGAGGAATGTTGGGGCCCGTTTCAAAGCTGCCATACAGGCCCTAAGCTCCATAAAACACAGAAAGAACGCAGCAAAGAAGCCACACAATACAGCGCAGCGTCGTGACGTCATCTGTTTTGACAGCGTTTGAATGTGAAGCAGTGCAAAGGTGGCGACAGGCCTAAAGAATGAGACGGCGGCACCGTTGAGAATACTTACAGCCATCTGATGCCAGAGCAGACCTGAGACAGCAGCAGAGCCGTGAGCACACCAAGAGGCAGGACATGAGAGCTGCTCCTCATGGTTGGACAGTGGCTCCGGTTCAAACAGGACACAAACACAAAAGGGGCTGTTGGGCTTCTTGGCTCAGACTCAGAAGTCAAGCTCTCATGGCACGGCCTCCTTCTCTATAAACCCTGGAATAAATAATATAAATATTATCAATGACGTGGTCGTTGGCCACAGTGCACCATTTGTAACAATTTTTTTTCTCAGATGAACACTGTGAAAGTCTTTGTGCGAGCTCTGGAAATGTAAAAACACATCAAATCTAATGACAGAAAAATCCGATAAAGCAATGAAAGAACATCTGCAGGAATACTATTTTCTTTCTCTATCGGCGATCGCAAAACATAATGCACACAGAAAATAACAGAAAACAGCAGAATGGTTGAGCTTTTGCGAGAAATACTTTGTGGACAATTCACCAACACGATTGTGAGCGTTCGAATCGATGCATGCACCCTCCTTTAAGAGAAACCTTTAAGACAAAGAAACAAATGTTGAATCTGCGATGGCGTCAGCGGGCGACAGACTTTCTCTAGCGACTTTATTCATATTTTAATCACCTTATTTCTATTTTATATAACAATAAAGTCATCAGAGGTCACAGATCTGCTTGTTTCCGTGTTTAAATGCTTCTTTCCAATCACATGAACCAAACGTTCAAACAAGGATGGCCTACTTCTCCTGATTATCAACCTCTTTGGTTTATTTTAGTTTCTGTAATTAAGTTTGTTGTCACCTCTGCCCCACTTAAAAAAACAAAAAAAAAAGTAAAGAACTTTAAACAGAGACAGTAGCGGGATGCCAGCACAGATCAGCTCAGTAAATCTGCAGCCCGGTGGACGCATCAGCAGCATTATCTGATATCGCTGTGAGCTCATGATAAGAGATCTCTTTGAAGGGAGCTTAAAGTGAGCGCCTTTAAACGGCAGGTAGCTGATAATGGAGCCTTATTAAAGCGGCAGTTCCTCCTCGGCGCTGATTGGCGGAGGACTGGCTCGAAACCGAGTGAAATCACTGATATTAATTATTCAAATGAGCTGACTGAAACTGATGCGTCGATACTTTAAAAATGATTCTGAGTCATAAAACAATCAGCCTATCGTATATATTTTGGATGGAAAAATCAGGTATTTCCTGCGTTTACGCACTCTTTGTTTGCAGCCTAATCCGATTTAAGATGTTTAAATTTACATTTGAGGGTTAAACTGCGGCTCCTGTTTCCCCCTCTGAGACAGATAAAGGCTGATAGCCTCGCACACTGTCCCGATGTGCGTCTCATGGAGCCGGGGTAAGCAGGGCAGGGCGCACCGAGCGGACTGATAATCACATTTCCAAACTAATTAGCAGAGATTAAGCAACAAGGTCGGACAAGAATATTTTTATAACGACCTCATGATCATGTTGTGTGCCAAGCTGCTTGTGGAGACACAAATATTCCATGAGCAGAGGCTGAAAACTCATGTTAGAGACGGGGAAAAAGTTGAATTTGTGATGTTATTTTAATTAAAACATTAATCTTTTGGATTAAAAACGGATTAAAGTTACTTTTCTTCTATGTGAAACTTTCTTACATTACTCCCCACTCTTTTTTTCCTCCAGCAGATGACTCCTCTACAGCCAAACTCCGGCGACAAATTACAAACTTTTATGTTTGATCCCTAAACTTTACGCACGAAAGCAGCATGGAAAAGTTTTCCTCCAGCTCCTGCCAAACAACGAGAAGTTTCATCTCACCTTCTTTTTTTTTTGCGGCTTCGCTTTAGCTCTCCAACGTTGAAACAAGCAAGACAAGGAAGAAAAAAAAAAAATCAAATCTCAGCAGGTCGGAATATCCTTTCAGAGCTCTTCTCTGCGTCGGGATCAACCAGATGCATGAGTAAAATCCAGCATGGGGTGGTAGAATAACTCCGGACAGGTACGCATGGTGTGTATCGGTGAGTCTAAGTGTATGTGTGGTGAGTGAGTGTGTGTGTGTGTGTGTGTGTGTGTGAGTGGGACACAGAGAGGTTTGAGTGAGTGAGCCTGAATGAGGGCAGACTCAGCTCTAAAGTACCCCTGCCCTGCTTTGATCTCACTGCTGATGTCAGACCAGCATTAGCATAAGAAAGCACGCTGCGCGGAGACCAGAGCCGTGCTGCTCCTACATACTGTAATGCAGTTGGACTGATATTGTGAAAATAGGCTCATAATATTCCCACAGGGAGGTTGGAGTGAGTACCAGTGTGTCTGTGATGATGGATAGTCGAGATGGTGACCTTCTTTTAATGGCGTTTTTATAGCTGATCTGGTATCATATAGGCTACTCCCATAAAAAGTTCTCAAAGGACACTTTTTAGTGACCTTTACATTATGTTTAATACTAGTCAATATGTCCATACATCATATTACATGGCTATAAAATATTAGCTTGAATGTAAACACACATAAAATATGCTTTTTATTAGAATAATGGTTGTTATTCTGATAAAAACTCAATTATACATAATTTTGCATTCTTCTTTGGAGACTCTCGTGTTGTCTTTTTCCAGCTGAAACTGTAATAATATTATTTGTACTAAAATAATACAGCAATATTCATCATTCGAGGAAAGCCGTTCGCAATGAGACACTCATGTTTTGTTAGTTATGTGAGTATATTTAATTTTTAAGACATAAAAACATACGCAGATACGTACACGGCGCGTTGTCCCCAAACAAATGGCAGAAGTGGCGTTATTGTTTTTCCAAGCACTGCAGTGAAACAAAACTGTTTTTTATCTGTTGATTTCTAACGTTCAGCCCTACGGAAAAATGTGGAACAATTGAATCATTCAACGACAATTACCAAAGAAATCTCCGTGTCTAATGCTTTTTATCCCACTCCATTTAGAAACAGTGTTTTACATTAAGACATTGTTGTTTCTTTTGTGCGTGCTCAGACCAACAAACTGCAGTGACGCGGCTGTGGGAAGACATTGCCACAGCCTCTCTCGTGTGTAAGAAAACTGACCTCATAATAAATGTTTCTAAAAGTTATGTTTAAGGGGAAATGTCATAGCTGTAGACTCTCTGTCTGTCTGCGCTGAAGTATGATGTGTCTCTTAGATAGAAGTGGATTTGACGTTGGAATAATTCCATATTTTAAATACAAACGATGCTCTGAATTCACTGTGACACTTTAAAAAACGTCTATTTTTAATTACCGTGGATACAGTTTAATAGCAGTAACGTGATAGTGTGGCACACACAAATGCTACATCCTTTAAAACCTTAAGAAAACCTTAAAGTTACATAGAGTTCTCCTGCACTGCCTGATTTCCTAAAATATTAACCACACTGTAAGCGATACGCTGCAGAGCCAGCTGTGGGAAAGTAATCTATAGTTTCCCTGAGAATCTGCTGCACCTCCAGCGCTCAGACAAAGGCAATAGTGAGCTGTTGTCCAGACCTTGACCTTGCAACTGGTATAGCTAACATAGCTGGCCTAGTGCTCCGCCGGGAACAGCAGATCAGGTGTTGTCATGCTGTCTCTAGAGCAGACACATTTACACACCACAACAAGCCTTCTTCCTCTGGGAACACGCAGATCTTGTGTCTAAAATATGTTGGCCAAAACAGGGTCCACGGCAACCTTTTTTTTCCGCACGGCATGATAGCAACATATGTATGTATCTTATTTACAGTAAGGCTGTGATTCTGGTTCCAGAGAGAGTCAATGTGTTTTACATGGCAGTCAACTGTGAATGGGCACGCAGGTCGGAGCGTGTGTGTGGGAGTCGTGGAGCTTCCAGCAGGACCGGGCCCGTCTACAGAGAAACTTTTTTTACACTCAGGCTCTCCATTCCTGAGCTAGGATCAACACACAGCCTCCTTGATCTTCACATCTCACCTGCCAAGCAACACAGAGAGGGAAAGACACCTTCTGAAAGGAGACAGAGGGGGGATAGGCGAGCCGCTGGAGTTCATGATAATGAAATAACTCATGTCACATAACAGCAGAATCAGACAGGAGTTATGATAGATATTCTGCGATCAAAAGCAGCTACACGGAGATAATGTTACAGTTACTTTGTATTTTTTAACTGTCACAGCAATCAGCGATTGACACGGAGAGATTACTGAAGAAAATCTACGACGTGTCGTGACATAAAGATGTCCTATAATTACACCCAAAACATTTTTAGTTTCGCATTTATTATTTTAGAGCCGGAGCTGGAAGTTTATTTTCAAACGAACCAATCAGCAAATTAGACGAATTATCTTAACCCCAAAAAAATAATTTCAAGAAGCCAAAATGTAAATGTACATAAATAGAAACTGTAATTTATTTGGTGTAAAAACCAGCATGTCTAAATTGTGTATCATAATTCTTGTGTTGAAAAAATGCTGTCACAGTTTAAAAGAAAAATATGCAATTTTCAAATGAGCTGAATGAAGCAGCCCAGCAGCTCCGGCTGAATACAGCGCTAATGTTTGGGAGGAATGAGTCTGTGGCCTCACAGCATTGAGCCATTGTCTTTCAAATCTCAAGAGGATCGAGCCAATATCACAAATGTGGAGGCTCACCAGGAGGGGAAGTAAGGACACTCAACTTTCACCCAGGAGGATCAGAGCTCTGAATGGGTGCAGAGTTACTATTATGCCTCTGGAAAATACTCCCATGCTCCCATCAGGATACGTACAAAACCGAACTGGGCTCCAGTGAACAGCGTAAATGCATCTGTGTGCCTTAGCTGGCAAAAGAAAATGTTTAATATAATTTGATTTTTTTTTCTTTCCTTGTTTTAAATAAATGTTTCAAGATGATTCAAAAGGCAGGAGGAAAAAAAATCAAGTAGATGTTCTCAACTTAGCTCAGTTTTAATGTCAAACCCAATCAGACTCTAAAAAAAAAGATTAACATCAGGGCATTGCCATGTTTTTATTTTTTAATTTAGCCCCTTTAATTTTGATTTTAACAAAAGCTGAAACGAGCAAGCCACAATGATAAACTAATAAAAGTTCAACTCTGTGATGAGGTACGCTCGTTCCTGTCTGTCCTCCATTACCAGCTAAACCCATCTGACCATAAATAATCTCCCAATCAAAATTAGAAGCAGGAGTTTGATTAACAGCCACAATAAATACAATAAAGCAGGAACTTAAAAGGGAGCTTTCAAATGGAAACAATCAGTGAACCATATCTGTAACGGTTAGTCTTCCATTTGCCTCTTATCTTCCACCAAACACTGAGTGGCGCATGGCTCTGCTGCCAGCTGATTATTGACAAATAATAAGAACATTATGTATTCTCAACGTTATTCCTAGAGGGTAAAAACACAACAAAGTCATATCTGACCCACAGAGGGACAGCGACCGCTTCGGACTAGCCATGTGAAAATCTCATCACCTCCTGGTGTCCCCCCCTGTGATAGCTCACAGTGGGGATCGCCACAGAAACAACAAGCTCCGTCCAATCTGTCTGGACTGGAACCGTATCTCTTGTGTACCATTTGTTTATGACCTCTGCCTCTATTGTGCTTTGAGGGCAGAGCTCTTTCAAGTGACAGATGGGTGGCACCTTTGAACACGTCATGTGGTCCTCTGGAGCTCACCTACGCCGTGAACTGCACGTTTCTGCACGAAGCCTTTGGCACACGTGCGCTACCCCGGGAGTTTACCGACATTTGAGGGTCATTCCCGAAAAAAACCCAACAAAATCACCGTGACTGTTCTGGTATTAGCTGTGGGTATAAAAGTTGCTTAGATTATGGTTTAACCAGCCAAAAGAGGAGTGTATTCCAGTAATACAACTACTCAAGCACATTACAGTCCTGTCATATCATCAGAAGCATCATAAATCCGAGTTAAACGAGGCCATTCACTGCATGAAAAGCTGCAACAAGCAAACACACTTTAGCGGGAAAACCCCTTTTAAATAAAGCAGATGTTTCATTACCTTTTTCTACTTCAGTTTTAAAGTCGTTAATCAAGGCTTTAATTGATGATTTCATCAGGTGACATGATTTGGATTTAATTAATTGACGAAGAATTAATGACTGAATCAATGAAGAAATCCCTTTTTTTTTTCCTATCCTAGTAAGTCGAGCAGCACGTACCGCTGTAAATTAGACGATTCGTCTGTAATCCGCTAAAACGTCTTGGGATTTGTTTTATTATTTACTGTCTATGGAGCAGCTGCAGGATTTGTCTCATGACATCACCACCACAGTGTCTGTCTCTTTGCTGTATATCTCGTCTAATTCATGAATAAAAACTCAGCCATACATCACTTAAAAATTAAACGTGAAATATACGATCCCTTATAAAGAGAGACATTTCTCCCAGCGTCAAGGGCGGCAGCACTGTCTCACACAGATCCTTTATCACGCTGTACAAAGCCGTATCACTGCGTCTGAAGAGGTGTTGGTGAAGAGGAGCAAAAGGTGTTGAGGGCAGAGGGGCCTGAGGTGAACCATGTGGGTGGGGTGATGACTTCAGCAGAGTCTAGGGCGTTCCGTTAATTTACAGACATTTTTCTGCTCGCACTAGTAAACACGAAGCCCTAGAGCGATAGAGGAATCGGACGACAGGCACCAGCCCGGCTGCAGGCCTCTAAACAGCACAATAGATAAATTGTGCAGATACATCTGGTTCTTATGAATTTAGCCCTCTAGATTGTGGTTGGTGGAGGCGTGAGAGCACAAGAGCATCCTTATAAATGATTAAAGCTTACTTCTTTAAGGATTACAAAAGCATTTGAAATTCCAAGAGGCATGCCCCGTTCGCTCTGTGAAAATGTTCCAGGAACAAATAAATGTATATTCTTGGACAGGTCCAAGAAAGGGCGCCGAGCGAGCACTGTTTGGACCGGAGTCAAACAATCAAGTGAAGGTCGTGGGCATAGAATAAACTGTATGATCGGATTATCTCTTATACACCTCTCTATTGGTTACACACACTCTTCAAACACAATCCCTCAGATTTCATTTACAGTTTAAAATCCTTTGGTTTTAACAATGTTAAGTAAAAACGAAGTGTTCCTTAAGCTTACAATCAACAAGTTGACGTCTATACGAATAATTAAAACCAAAAGTTTAGCTGGTAATGCTTGGAGGATCTAAATTCTGGCCTGTGCTGCCAATTTTCCTTGAAAGGGAACCTTGAAATAAAATCCACTTAAGCCCTCTGTCTTCCCCTCCAGAGTGTAGTTAAATCCTGGCTGTGTATGGACATGATTACAGAGTGCCACGGGTCTTACATCAGTGCAGAACCTTGACTTCCAGCAGGAAACCTGGTGCACGGGTCAATTATGGCAATACCTTGTTTTGCTTAGAGATGGAGGATGTGTTCTTCATGCTCACAAACACAGAGGCAGCACCTGAGATTTAAACTGTAACAATGTCCACTTCAACATCAAAGTGTAAATAAATAAAACACAGCTTCCAGGAGGTATGTAGCTCTTGGCAGGAAAGCGTAGCGATGGGGTTATGAGACGACGCCGGTGTGCTCCTGTGCTGCACATGGCTAAAGTCAGGCCTGTGAATCCTGCTGCTGGTGGCCCACAGCGGAGACAGATCCGTTTGCTCAGCAGCTGAGCGGGGACATGGAGATGCTCCTTTCACACTGAGCTGAGCACCGACAATCAGGGCTTTGTCAGGGAGGCATCTGCTGTTACAGCTCACAGGAAGAATACATGTCTCTTTAAAAAGTGCACTCAGTGGGGTTATCAGTGTTAAAGATAAGATGGCTTCATGTCAACAAACACAAAATGTATTTATATGGTCGGGTTTGAACAGTAGCATAACTGTCTTTCTTTACATGAAACCTGCAGGATATCTAATATGTTACAGAGGCAGGTCCAAACTTTAATTTATCCCTGGATAAACTGGGATCATGCCTTTAACTTGACTTAAATTATCCCTCGGGTATCGAATCAGTGTAGTTTCAGTCAGTTAAAAACACTCAGATCAACCTATTTTGCAGTGTTTCTATAGAAAACTGGAATACAGCAGAAGAGAGACTAAAATGTGCAATACAAAGCTGTAGATTTAAAATAAAAATCCAATTTATCACAGTTGTTTTTGTCAGATTTAAATATACCTTCAGAGGGGCATAGCTATTGGCCAACAGTTATAAAAACTAATAATTTAGGGCTTAAATAAAGATACACATGGTAAGAGATACAGCATTTCTAAGTGTCAGTATAGGAGCTGTGTTACTGAAATCTGTCTCAGTAAGGCTTATACATAAGATTGGAATTCATAGCAAATAATTGACAAGAAAGACAGACACTGTCCTACTGCAGACTGACAGACTAGACTTGTTCTTAGAAATTACATATTAACCAAACCACAATGGTAACAATGAAGCCCGAAAGCGATGATTTGCATTACTGCGAAATACTGGTCAACCCAGTCTATCTCACATACCCGGGGATCGCTTGAGACCTTACACTTTCAGGACAAAAAGTAATTGTAAAATAAATATTTACCAGATATCTAGAGATAGTGTAGTGGTTATATGACCTTAATAACCCTCCCTCTAAACCCACATCCTTGTTGGTCAGTCAGTGAATCATGCAAGACATTTTTATACAAATACATCATGACCTAAACTAGAAGGTGAACTGCCTATTTTAAGTCAGCAATCATTAACAGTGGCAGCCTTTATTGCAAATTCAGAAACCTTTAGAGAGCGTGACTGAAAGGCCCCATGATATTATCACATATGGGTCTAAAGTTGGCTTCCTTAACTGTACTTAAAAAATTAGAGACATTCTTTGTGGTTATGCATCTTTGAGAGGAATGAAAAAACTGTATTTGGATGATAGTTCTATAACCTCAATGCTACAAATGAACTGTAGCAAATAACCTCTAGGACTCTCCCTTCTGTGCAGTTAAACATTGCAAAAACATCCCTGCAGGTGTGTGACTCAGCAGCACAAAATATACACCTAGTTCATATACTTACAGGTATATTCATGTATTTAGAGAGCCTCTTCTTGCCATATTCAGATACCTTCTCTTCAGGTAAATCAAAGCCTCATTGCGCCATCTTGTGTTAACTTGCAGACATGACCACGGACAACACATGAAAACCTGCTGCACATCTAACGTGAGCAGGAAAGGCAAACACAAAAGACAAAAAAAATATTTATATATCTTTTTGGAGCATTTTATTACTTTTTTGACAAATATATATGAAGGTTTTCCTATCAAGGAAACATTCTTTCAAAGATACGTTTACAGCAAATTCATTCCTGCAAAGAGACAGGAAACATGGGGAAATCATAAGACACAATGGAACTAACCACTTCTATTTGTGCCCAGGAAAGGTAAGGGTGCAATTTCATAATTATAATAATGAATTCATGACAGCAATACAGAAGTCAGTCAACGCCAATGGGACATTCTTTACCATCTGTATTATCATGATACATGAGTGAATTATTAGTTTTGCATCAAGGCACACAAGCATTGATAACCGTCAGTGGAGCATTGCTTTTTTTTTTGCCAAGACATTGGTCCCATCGGGCAGTACAACTGTACAAACTACTGAATAAAAAACAAAATCAAAACATAACGTAGGGATTGGTTTGCAGGATAACAACAAAAAGGAAATCTCAAAGAATTTAGATCAATAATGTACACAGAAATATTGAGTTCATAACATGGGACCTCAAGGGTTTGGGTTGAAACACATTAGTTCTTAAGTATGGTGGCGGTGACATCTCGGAACGCATTGCTCAAATCTGCTAGCCGTGACAGAAGACCTGCGACTCTTACAGAGGATGTAGCTCGGTGAGGGATCGCTTTTGCTGCTGTAGGAACTCCTGCAAGCTTCTTTTTCCCTGCCTGAAGTTGCTCTCCCTCCTTGAAAACGGCAAGATGACCTGGAGTCTGAGGAGCGTTTCAATGTTACTAAAACTTCTGATCTGTGACGTCTTGAGCGTATCAAGCACAGTCGTCGGGAGATAGCCTGCCAGGGGATCCAACCATTTCTCCTTCCACGACTTCATCTCCGAATGGAGAGAGGCCTGATCTGGCAAGTCTTCCTTGTACAGGCGGAACACAAGACCACTAAGAATGCTGGTTTCTACTTTGGACATTGCGTAAGGCACAATCTCCAGACACCTCAAGGTATCCAATACCTTGTCTGTGAAGAGGTCGTCAATTTCTGTTATTGAGTGCTCTACAACTCTGGTGCTTACGGATTCTTTGTAAAAGTCACTCAATGCCTCTAGAAGCACTGAATGCAGCATTGTTACATGGAGTTTAGAAGCCAGTGCAACAGCTTCCTCAAACCAGGACTTGTGATGGGTGTCAATATCACTCATGAGTTTACTGAGGGAGGCTTTGAGATCGGTCAGATTATTCACAGTAAGTAACATATCTAAGGGTTTACCCTGAAGAGACTGACTTAGCTTTTTTGTTACACTCAAAATGTTCTTCTGCACCACTGTTGACAGGATGAACTCAAAGTTTCTGATTGCATCGAAGAACTGTGATGCTTGCTGCTGGTTTGAAGTACTTCCTTCCCCTTTCAGCTCATTCAAACAGAGCATGACAGCTTCTAAAATCTCTACCATCACCTCATGCATGTCATGACTCTTCTCCCAGTTTTTGATGAGTTGGTCTCTCAGCTCATTGCCCTTTCCTTCATCGTGCTGGAAAACATGAATGATCATGTCTTCCAGTTTGTTCTGGCGCTCTGCATCCTCTGTGAGCCACTGCAATATTTTACCTATGAGAACTGCTCCGTTCGCTGCTTCTTCAGCGGGAGAGGATCTAGCCAGCCACACATTAAGAGACAAAGCAGAGCTGACAGTTCTTACAGCCTGTGGGTATTTCTTAGCAATAGCTACACTCACAGCTCTCATCTGAGCTCCTACTTTACCAACACTCAACAAGGCCTGTCCTCTACAATACTCCATGTTGAGCCCCCACTTCTCAGACAGGGCAGTCTCAATAGCATCTGCAAGGACAGCTGTGTCTTCAGCAAAAGGGATGAAAGCCAATGTTTCCTCACACTGGATGTCCTCTTTGTTTAGGTACCTGATGCACAACGGCACATAGAGCTCTCCGTCAATTTCAACAGCTTGCTCAGTTATGAATGTGAAGAACTGAGAGTCCCAGAGTTCCTTGAGGATTTGTTCACGCAGTTGCGGCTCATAGAAAGACACTGCTTTCCTTGGTCCTTCAGTGACCTCCAGCATCACTTCATCAGCCAATTTCACCTCTCCATCAGCAGGCTTCTCTGCTCGAGTGGGGGAATGTGCTCCTGTTGGTGCTTGCTGGTCTCCTGATTTAAAGAATAAAAACAGATGTTAATGCAACAGATACAAACCTACCCACTGCCAAATTTCTGTCTTCTTATAATTAAAACTTGAGATCACTTACCACTGTCCAACTTTTGTCTCTGTAAAGTTCCCATCACCTAAAAATGTAAATGGGACACTTATAAGAACGGCTGTAAAAATGATTACTTATACAAGATTAACTATTATAAGAATTATTTTAAATTTACCTGGGAAAGACAGTGACTGCTCTCCGGATCAACCGCAATACACTTCTCAATGACCTCTGGTAGTCTCTGGAGTGTTGTGCAGTGAGAGAGGAGCATTACGTGGTCTATTCTGCTCCCTTTGCATACAGTGTTTTTTAACAGGTCCCTCATGGAATTCAGAGTGGTCTTCATCAGGTCACACTCCATGCTGACACTAGGCAGGACAGCTACTAGCCTAAGCAGTAAGGTCACAGTCGGGTGGCTCTTTGACTCAGGATGGACTAGTGTTTCAGCGATGGATGTTGGAGGAGCAACATCCTGGTATTTCTCGCTCCAGACAGAGGCCCAGGTGTTGATTTCTAACTCTGCTGCTTCGGGCTCAGGAAGATCTGTAAGGTAGAGGCTGAATGGCTTTTCTGTGGACTCTGATAGAATGGGACTGCAGGAGGGCAGCAATGATAGAACTGACAGGGCCTTCAAGTGACTGTCTGAGAAGCTGTACTTCATTTCATCAACGAGACTTCTGAGGAGGGGAACGCTCAGATTTTCTCTGTAGTATATCTCTGGAGATTCATAGCTGTTGGCTTCCTCCGAGAAGCACACTTGCTCAGGAGCTACTTTAGTTGCTAGCTGGAACGCCTGCTCAAACCAAGTGGAGTGCACAGTGCTCACATTTTCTAGCATCTTGTTAAGAGTCTCTATGATCGAGGGGATTTTTTCCGCTTCACAGAGAATATCAGCAGGGTTTCCACAGCGGAAGACAGTGCTACAGTTACGGAGAGGAGCGCAAGCGTTCTTCAAAATCACAAGGGTGACGATGAAGTCCATATTTCTCAGAGCAGTAGAGAGAACTTGTGCATGCATTGACTTGGAGCCTATGGCACTAGCGCTAACAGCATCTAGGCAGCTGAGGATGCCCTCTAATGTGTCAGCGAGGATGTCAAAGAAGTCTTCTCTCTTTCTCCACCTTGAGCAACATGTTTCTGGTATTTCTTCCAGGGCCTCTCTTGGCATATTCAAAAGCCCATCAACAGCCTGTGCCAGCTGTCCCTCAAGACAAGGAGATTCATCAAAGAACAGCAGCAGGTCTTCTGCGATATCCAACATTTTTGCTACTGAAGGGCAAGGCACACTTCCTGCCAGCCAATGGGCAAGACCGCAAGACTCACTGGGTGTTACAACAGAGAGTGGGTAGCTTTTGAGGAAATCCAAAGACATTTTCTTCAGGCTTTGATAACCTGAGCCCAAGTGCATGAATGCTTGTCCACGACACTGAGACATTGGTAAGCCCCAGTCTTCAGTGAGAATCTTTGCAAGGTTATTTGCTTGTGAATCAACATGACCGTTTTCATCAAATGGCAAGAAACCCATGAGCTCTACTTTTGGAGCAGATTCTCCAACATACCTGACAAAAACAGGTAGGTGCGTCTTGTCTGCAATTTTCACAGGTTTGTCTGTGATAAGTGAGAAGAATGGCGATTCCTGTATTTCTTTGAGTATGACGTCTCTGATGCCATTTATGAGGAGTTTCACCATTTCATCATCACCTATACAAGGTGTGCATTTGCTCTGACTTCCAAACCAGTGGCACATGCTGAGCTCCTGGATGAAAAGCTCTCTGTCCTCATCTGAGAGGTCAATGAGACTGCTATTCTTCTTCCCCAGTAGTGCAGCCAGTTTGAATACCGTTGCCAAGCTTTGACGATTATCCCCTGCATGCCCATTCTCATCTGCTGGTTTCATGTCTTGGTCCTCAATCTTGTCAGGAGATTGCTGCATGTGAAGATCTTCAGTTTCCTCCTTGACACAATCAACTAAGTATAGCAGGGGGAAAAAGACAACACAACAGAAATGATGAAAAACATTCAAATTATGGCAAAATGCAACAACTTATTTAACTTATTTAACTTATTTAATAAATATAATGCAAAAAACATCTCAACAAACACCTTCCATGTTATTTTCAGTGTTCCTGGTGAAACTTTTGGATTCCTTGTCCTGTGAACACATCCATGCAAATAAAAATTAGTTTGACATTTATACAATTAATAAAATACAAATATACTATAAATGTAACAGCCTTTTTGATTAGATGATACATGTACGTACCAAACAGATTCCCTCCAAGGCTTGAGGAGTAACCTTCAAACACTGGGTCACCATGTGGTCCAGGTCTCTGTTGAAGTCCGTGCCCACCTGCAGCATAGCCAAGCACGGAGACCTGTCTTTGGGATTTGTATTTCGCAGGTAGTCTTGGAACTTCTTGTGGCGCATTACAACACCACAGTCCTCCAGTGCTGTGCTGGGTAGTACGGACATAATCCTCAGCAGCACATTGATGTTCCCAAAGTACTGCATGAGTGGCAGACGCAATGTGTGAAATATTGAGCTCGGGATGGTCACGGAAGCAACTTTTGTTTTCCACGTTACTCTCCAACAGCACAGCTCTGTGAAGAAGTTGTCGGCATCAGGAAGATCACTGCTGTAGAGGGGAGGCTTTGACTTCAGGCTCTCAAACACGTAACTCACTGTGACTGAGCAGGGAACAAGGGAGAGGAAGTTGAGAGCTTCTTTGTGGTCTTCTGAAAAATGATCCTTCACAGCATTGATGAGGTTATCTACCAGGGGCACACTTAAGCCATCTTTGTAAAAACCGACTGGCTTTATCATGCCGTCTCTTGGCATAGAGTTTTCAGGCACTTCAATCTGCACTCTTAGACTCTGTGCCATTGCACAGGCTTCATCAAACCAGTTCTGGTGAAACACCTTCATGTTGGTTTTTACTCTGTTCAGAGTGGCCACAATGCCACTGATTTGGCAAAGTTGGGATGCGGCACTGAATTGATCTTTCTGGAGACCTGCACTCAGCTCTCTGGTAAACGAGGATGCATTCTTCAAGACCACCATTGCAATGATGAAATCAAATTCCATTACCTTGCGGAGGAGTGCCCCAGCTTGCTCAGACACAAAGGATTTCCATCTCTGGGGGTTGTTTTTGACTTTCTCCAAACATTCAACTAGGGGCTCCAGCATCTGCACAAACACCTCATAAGAATCATGTTTCTCTTGCCAAAGGGCGCAGAACTTCCCCTGTAACTCTTGGACCTTTTCGTAGCTCTCTCTCAGACCATAGGCTATTACATGGTCTAGCTGCTTTTGTAGAGTAGCGCTGCTGCCAAAAAACATCAAAACCTCTTCAAATGTATCCAGAGCCCTCTTAACAGCAGGCACTGGGATGGATTTTGACCACCATGTGTTGAAAGAGTACGAAGAGCAGTGTGTGCTTATAGCAAGAGGATACTTCTCCTGAACTTTGCAGGCAAATGCTTTCAGCTTGTAAGAAACATCGCCAGAGCCTAGGTATGCTTGACCTCTGCAGTTACTCAAATCCAGACGCCAGTTGACTGTAACTATGTCCAAGAGACGCTGCACCATAGCATCACAATCAAGATCCGCCTCAAGGAATCCCATCAATTCCAATCGCATGACATCAAAACTGTCCACAAACCGGAGGAAAAGTGGAAGGTAGTCTTTCTCCTCAAATTTCACAACACGGTCAATGAACAAAGAAAAGAATGAACTCCCTACTTCCATGAGAATTCCCTCTCTGACAGCGTTCTCGCACACAGTGAGAACTTCTTTCATTTCAGACTTGGTCACGTACTCGACCTCTCCATCCTGAGCAGAAGTGTCACTATGTTGCCTACTTTGACTGCTGTACGCAGCGGTCACTGCAGCCTGCAGAGCCGATTTAAGAGCTTCTCTATCGGTCTCTGCACACTTCATCTCAACAAGCCTTTCAGCATCCATCTCTAGGTTTATGAGTTGTAATTCTTCTTCAGTGTCCTTTTCAGCATGGTTCCCATGGGATACCACTAAAAGAAGAGATGGGAATAATAGTGTGAGATTGCAGATTTAACACATTAGTAAATAAAAAAAAAAACATATTTGCATATGTGCATATTAAAAGATGGCTGTTGAACACTTGAACCAACAGCTTTCTAGCACCCCCTAAAGGCATTGCAATAAGCTGCCAGACTGTCAAGTATAAAAACACAAGTACTACCCTGTCATAGGAACATTGTACTATCAGAGCGCTAAATATTTTTTGAATTTATGAATGACTCCTCATCAGAATTATTGAATGCATGAATGTCAGTGATCAAAATCAGGAGGGGGACGGACGTAGAAAGAGCGGTTTGCCCTAGCAGAGTGGCTGCATGTTTGTGCTCTGCTTGTTCAACAGGTGTTTGATCATACTGTTTTTTTCCAAATCACACTCATTTATTTCACAAATTTCAGAAAACAGTTAGAAACATTAACAAGAATAGTTCCTTCATTTTCGGTCAACTCTGCAACAAATCAATAAAAACATAATTGATAAATGTAGTTACAGTTCTTGACTTCAAAAAAAATATATCATGAAGTCTGTGCAGTTACACTGCGGTCCACTTTGTGTGTTGATAATATAAGTATGCAGCCACTGCTGTCTCAGTCTCTCTCACACAGTGTTTGAAAGCCCTATAAATAAATATATTTCAATGTCCTCTTACCTTGAGGAGGCTTCTCCTTTGTGTCATCATCCTGTAGCACAAACAAAATAAAATTTTGTTGTAATTTCAGGTGGAATAGTTCCTTTAATGAAATTTCAATAGTACTCTGCTCGAGGACAATCTACTCACGATTTGCAGCAACTGCAGGATGTCTGGATGCTTCTGCACATACGACTCCACCATTTGTTCAACACTGAAGTGCACATCTTGGTTCACGTAGACATATGCCATGCTGCATTTTCTTTGGTCCTCTGGTGTGGCTTTCAGATAGGAGTGGCACCGCTCCAGCACCATATGGTATTGGCCGTAGACATCTGCCTCTGCGTTTACACACGGAACAGTGCCCAACACTCTCAGCAAGCTCTGCACGTTTGGGTAAAACCCAATATCGGGAATCTTCAGTGTAGCGAACACGGTGGTTGGAAGGATCCTGCGCTTGCTCGCGTGCCTCCACTTCACTTCCCAACAGCCGAGCTCTTCGTAGAACGTGTCGGGCCTCGCAAGGTTGTTCAAGTTGGCGTCTGCTACTTTATCCCTGCGAATGCTGAAGTTGTGATCAGCCATGTAAGATGGCACTAATGAGAGCCATCGGAGAATCCTCACCATCTCTGTGCTGAATACTCTCTTCATCTCTGCAACAAGGTACAGCAAGATAGGCCGGCTCAGAGTTTCTCTGTAAAAGTCCTCCAGTGGCGTTTCGCTTGCGTCTCCTTGGTTCACCTCCGGTTTTGTGACCTCCACTCCCAACTTCTTTGCCCTGCCGACTGCGTCTGAAAACCATTTCCTGTGGAATATTGCAAGCTCCTGTTGATATTTGCTTACCAGCTTTAAGGCATTGGAAATTGTGTACTGCAAGGTACTGCTGATGCTAATTATTCCCCTGAGACTCGAGTTGAGTATGCTCACACAACAGAGGGTGTTCTTCAGAACAACAAGTGTGATGATGAAATTGAAATTCTTCAAAACTGGCTTGAGCTTGGCCATCTGCTCAGCAGTGTCTTCATCTACTTTTGAGATCATCTCATTGATGCAGTTCAGGAATGGCTCCAGAATATCTAACATGGTCTGGAAGGCATCAGTGTTGTATTCCCAATTCTCATTGACAGCTGCCTTGATCCTGTCTGCTTCCCCTTTAACATGCCCGTATGTCATCTGGATCTTTCCCTCCAATCTTTTCCACAGCTCTGGGGTTCTCCTGAGTAACGAGGCCACCTCCTCTACAGTGTCTGCAACGCTTTGAATGGAGGGCACCGGCATGCAGCGGATAATCCATATGTTGAAGGCATATGGGTCACTTGGTGACAGGACTACTTGTGGAAACTCCTGCAGAATCCTGCAGGTGAGGTCGCGCATTTTCTGACACACACTGCCCGTGACCAGATAAGTCAGTCCTCTGCAGTGCTCCATCCTCAGTCCCCACTTGTTTCGCAATTCTGAGAGAAGCATGTAAAACAGATTCTCTGCATCCAGGTCGCATGGCAAGAACCCGATGAGGTGCTTTTGTGGGAACCCATCTATTGTGACAGACCTGATGAAAACTGGGATCTGCTCCTTTCCCTCTATATTCGTCACATCTTGAAGCAGAATGGAGAAGAATCGTGCCAGTCTGAGGCTGTTCTGGATCTCCTCCCGCATGAGGTCTTCGCTGAACTGGAGGATTTCTTTCTTGTCGATTTTCTCCACACAGATACTATTGAGAGCCTGTTGACCTCTCGCGCCTCCGATCGGTTCATCTGCGTTTGCGCCATTGATGCTGAATCCAGTCAGTGCCAGGATTTCCTTGAAATAGACTTTCAGGGTCTCTTTTGCTTTGGAGCTGGCTACATCCTCTTGGGTTTCATTATCTTTTTGCAGTTCAGGTGTTGCACTGTTCTCTCCTGATACTTCTCTAGTCCCCTCAGTAACTTCGGCTGTTGTGTTTTCTGTTGGGAAAGAGAAAAAAAATGATTGAAAGGATGAGATTATTTGATTTGCTAATTAAATCACAATATGTACAGCAAGGGCTAATACTTCAACACACACAAAATCTCAAGGGGCTTAAATAAAAGGGACCAGTTACTGTACCTTTTGTTTTCTTCACAGATGTAGGTTCTTCTTCCGACTGCGTGAATGGAGAGGATAATTACACATTTGCATTTTCAGTGTAAATGCTCAGCAGAATAAATTTAAACACTGAATTAAACA
The DNA here is from genome assembly GCA_028641955.1 of Protonibea diacanthus. Classification (NCBI taxonomy): domain Eukaryota; kingdom Metazoa; phylum Chordata; class Actinopteri; family Sciaenidae; genus Protonibea; species Protonibea diacanthus. Next base: position 4,326,017 of record CM053990.1, on the reverse strand, counting down.
CTTACAGGGTCTCTAGCTCGTTTCCTGTTGCAGGCTGATTGATTATTCACAGCCATTGTGAAGTCAAATATTGTTGGAACAGCATCTTCCCTTAAGACACAACTGGAGGTGCTCTGAAAAAAAAAAAAAAAAAAACACTTAGCACTCACACCTAGACTCGATATTCTACGTGAAATAACAAATTTGCTACCAATAAACTGAAGCCACATGATACTGATACTACTAAAGAATCTTCCAGTATACACAGCAGCACAGGGCATCACCAGGTAACACAACAAAATCATTACACACCGAGTTACATCTCTATTTGGTACACCTGTAGCTTCGAATGCTCAGTCACTGTCGACACTGTGTCCGAGTGGAGTTGATACAACGCTGTGATTATTTTCATGGGTGTAGTCACTGTTGAGGTTTTGTTGAATTTGAATAATAACAACAATAGACGACAGATTTGCTTCTCACCTGATGAGAGATCACAGAAGGCTCAAAGTGCTTTGCACAAAGTCTGTACAGCATATGCAACTGCTCCGGAGGTTCTGACGCCAAGTCTGGACGACAACAGTTGTTCAGCCATTGTTTGCAGCTGGAAAATACAGAGGGGGGGAAAGGCAAACATTGTTGGGGTCAAAAAAAAGTTAGTAGTTTTTGTGAGCATGGAGACATTTGTAAAAGGCAAAGAGAACTGCTTGAACTAGACTACTCTTCATCAATAGTTATTGAATAAGAAATAAAAAGATGAGATACTTTTCTTAATTCAGAGAGTTCAGCATGCTTACTGTGCAAAAAACAACTGATGCACAGATACTACATTAACACACTGGTCCAGACCTCTGCATGTTTTTTTTAGTTGGCGACTGAAACAACTTTAAAATTGCCAGTTGCTATGCTGAAAGACTTCATCATCATCATCGCTGGACGAACGCCAGCTCAAACACATTTTTAGACAAACATCCAAACCCATCTCCGTTTGAGAGAGACGCTTTTGATGCTTACTGCAGTGCATCATGCTGTTACGCTACAAGAGGTCATGTCTGAAACAATGACCCTGCCTCAGAGGCGGAAGACTGATTTCATTCATGCATTCACAATATATTATTAGTTGGATACCAGCTTAAAACAGACAGGGCAAGAGGACAGGAGCTAATAATAAAAAAAAACACAAACTCACTGCAGGACTGGACATGAAATATTTGGAGACTCATCTATCAGTCTGGTTTGGAGGTGGCTGCATTTCCTGTCCACAGATTCAGCAGCCAGCTCCAATTATTGCACTACCTGAATATATTATAGTATAGTATATATAATATATATTATTGCTGGTTTTCTGACCACTCAAAGCGCCTTTAGACTACATATCTCATTCACCAGGGGTCTGTGACCCTTACGGGGTCCGCCAATTTTTGTCATAATAATTGGCAGTTTACCAAAATAATTTGTGAGAATTAAAAAAAGTGATGAGTAAACGGCAAGCATTAATATGTAATAAAAAGCTACTTTGACAAAAACTATTAATATTTATAGTATTTATAAATTATTCCATTATGACTGAATGTTTTATCAATCATAAACACGTATAGGCTAATGACCCAGCATATAAATAGATTAATAAAATGTGAAATAAAATATGAATAAAGTAAATATAAAAGTTATTATAAGCCAGGCTTAAAATGTGACACATGTGGGGGGGGTCTCTGCTCTGTTTGTCTCTCATCCAAGGTTGAAAAAGGTTGAAAACACAAAATAAATATACCTTTTAAATATGTATATAGTTATTTCCTATTTCTTATGTCTGTGTTTCATGTTTTTATTTATTTATTTCATGTTCCTTGCCCTTTAAACTGTACTTATGTCTATACCTGTATGTACAACTGAGAGCACAGTGAACCGGAGTCAAATTCCTCGTGCGTGTTCACACACCTGGCCAATAAAGCGATTCAGATTCAGACTTAACACACACATTCATTCACAGTGATGGCATTAATCTGCCATGCAAGGTGGCTAAGTGCTAATCATCAGTTTTAGGAGCTAACCATTCATACACCAAGGACACTTGGGGGAGCCGGGGATCGAACCGCCGATCATCTGGTTATTGGACAAAACTACAGCTATCAGCCACAGCCAGGAGGTCGCAGAGGGGGTAAAACGGTGGCGCTGGACTGCTTGTTTATCCATGAGGAGCTCATCTGTTAAAAGGAGTTAAATATGCCTTCCTATTTATATTATTTCCAATGCAAAAATGCTGATTTACTCACGCACAGTTGAGGCTAAACAGCACTATGAATGGACGCTAAGCTAACGTCAGTCGTACTAACCGTAGCCACACTGTGGAGTCGGTAGGTGTCGTGTAGCGAATAAGCTAAATTACAAACAGAAAAAGTTTCCAACTATGTTTTCCACTAGTTTGAGGAAAGCGTGAACACACGGGATAAACTCACAGAGGAGACGTGACTCTTCGGTGTCCGTCTCCGAGCTTGAATGAGTTGAACCGGAGTTCATTTCTAACACCGACTTTTTCTCTCAGGAGTAACGTTAGTCTGCGCCATTTTCCACAGAGTTGTGTCACTGTTAGCCAACATGATGTTAGGTTAGGCTAACGCCAGCTGCTAACGGCTAACACATTCATTTTGCGTGCGTAAAAAAAACAAACAAAACATCAAATCTCAATGAGATGGGCACCCTTCCTTACCGCTCCGGATCCAGAGGAAAGCTGAAAAGTGGAGTGGAGTTTTCTGGATCCCCTCGCTGGTAATCACAGTTCGCTGCGGCGCAGCAGTCAGTCATTTTGGACCGCAATGTAGCTTAGCTAGCTTAGCTTAGCTTGGGCTGTTGCAAGCAAGAAAACCTGCAGGAGAAGTCTACACAGCCATGCCTCAAAGGGCGAAATCCTGCAGCCGCCAAAGTTTCAACGTTACCGTCGCTTCGTGTCCCGTTGGTGAGCTAAGAACCTACTAAATCCATGCTTTCAAAAAGTTGATGTTGTGCGCGGTGAAGCCAAAGAGTCGGAGCCGAAAGCGTGTTGTCCCATCAACCAGGAACTGGGCTGTGCAGTGCGAGGTGTTAACCAGGAGAGGGCAGGATGGCACCAACAGGTCCGGACAAAGAGTGTCAGGGTCAAGATGACTCCCCGTCATGTTTCATTCAAATGCAGGTACATGCAAATATACTTCTGTTGTGTGTGTATGTGTTTATGCACATATCAACTTATATGCTATTTACTTATGAATGATACAATATGACAAATAGTTTGCTTTTGTGAAGCTTGAATCACCATGTGTGCTACTGACTTTTTGCAAAATTACTACAAAGACAAATCAAATCAAATTTGAATGCATTTTCCAGTTGACTTTAGGAAGTGGAGAAACGATCTCAGTCTCCGCCGAGATGGAGGCCCATCACCTCAAGTGGGAGCTCAGAGTTCCACCTGCCAAGGACAATGATGGTGCACTTCTACACCTCTCCATCACCTCCTCCATCCTCACCTCCTCCATCACCGTTTGGACAAGGGCAGACTGCAAGGTGATTGGCTGCAATCTTCCATCTTCTCAGGGCCTGGACTCTTCCAGGATGCTGAGGTTTGCAGGAAATTTAAAAACACACACATACCATATATTTATGTCCTCTTTTATCTTCAATCTACTTTTACTTGATGTTTGTTATGCACTTTCAAACCACATGTAGCTCTGACGGTTCTGTCACTATCTTAAACTGCAGTAACTCTCTTGTCTTGACTCGATACTCTCTGATTTGGATTTGCAGCTTCCTCTTCTTCATAGTTTGTAAGCAGATTTGGTTCATGTTGTTCTTACTGTTGCCCTCCACAGACCCTGGACACACATCCCACCTCTTCAGATCATAAATCTGGAAATATGATCCGGTCCTGAATCACACCATGCTTCCTTTTGTCATCTGTGACTTCACATTTTCATCCATGAAATTATGCAAGCATGTGTTTTGTCAGAAAGGAACGTTGATGGGAATCTACAGAACAGTGTGTAATTAAAGATGTCTTTTTAAATTAGTTTTCACATATAGAAATACATTCACTGCCAACAGTCTATTTGTTCCTATCAGTGTCCTCATGTGATAAAATGTTTTATATAAACACGTGTTATATAAAAAAGTTTGACTTGTCATCTCACAATGACAAACACAGAGAATAGCCTGAAACAATCTCACTTATCAGCGTTATTGATCACAGCGGCTATGAAGTCGACATGAAAATGATTAAATTCAACAAAACAAATGAAATGTCTGGATCACTTTATGGCTTTATTGTGCCAAATGGATTTCAATCATATCAGATTGAATTAATGCCAAACACAATAGTGGAAGTCTGAGTGGACAGTGGCTCAGCTGTTTAGTCGCAAACATATACTCCAATCACAGGTTTGTTGCCTAAAAGGTACGGTGGATAATCATAGATATAATGAGAGGCAGAGCAGAGAATTATGAGCTTTATTGACTGTACCTGAAGGCAATTTAAACTGGACTCATTAGTCTTTTTCCTAAATCTGACTTGGAAGAGAAAAGCTGTTTCAGTCTAGACAAATTAAATAAATAAATCGATGAATATAAAAATTAAAATGTCATTCCAGCATGTCTAAAAACTACCACATGTTCTGGATTTTGAGTTAGTAATGGAGCTTATTTTAAAAGAGAGATAAGATGAGCGCATAAAAATGTAGAATAACGAGCACAAAGGGTTATGAAACACCTCTGATGAACTCTTTATTAACATATTCAGCAGAAGATTGGGTGACACACTTTAACAAGTCTAATGGGAGCATTAACTTATTTCACATAAACGGATAACTGGAATCAGGACTCACACCCACACTGGAAAGTTTACAGTGGTCAATACTGGCTCCCCAAAACAGAACATGAAAACAGTAAAAACATAATGAATGTCTGGTATTCATCAATTAAATCAAAACTTTACATCTATATTTTATCAAAAAGATTGAAACAACGCAGAGAAGATGCTACTTCAGTCTGAAGCTGTATAGTAACGACTAAACAAAAAGGATGTTTGCATGACTTATTTACAAAGCTGTGGATTATCCATCCTGAAGCTACCACATCACAACAGACTAAGACGTCTCCTCCCTGTCCGGGTATGTCTTCATGTAGACGTCCACGATGGCATCCAGATTGTACCCAACATCATAGTTCACGTTCAAGAGAGCAAGACTCTTTGATTTGAATTTGTCCGGCGTGTTTGCCATGTACATCTGGAAGCGCTTGTATGCCACATCACAGCCGTCCTCCAGAGCCAAGGTAGGCAGGACGCCCATCAGCCTCAGAACTGCAAGCATGTTTGGGAAAAACTTCACGTCGGCCAGCTGAAGTGTTTCGTGGAGACTCGACGGCAAACTCTCACCTTTCCCCTTTTTGCTCCATTTGACCCACCAGCAGTGCAGCTCGGCAGAGAGCGATCCTGCATTAGGGATGTCATCTTTAAACACTTGCACACACTCTTCCTCGGGTTCAGTAGACTTATGCTGCTCTATGACAGCAGGTACCAGTGACAGACATCTCAGAGCCTTCAGGTGGTCCTCGCAGAAGAGTTTGTTCATTTCTTTGATGACATGGTTCACAATGGGAACGGACAGGTGCTCCTTGTAGTAACTCTCCGGCCGAATGTCTCCAGAGTCCTGATTCTTCCTCAAGAATGTGCGAGGGACCTCAACTGGGATTTCCATCGCAGTGGAAAGGTTAGCGGCCTCGTCGCTCCAGAACTCGTGATACACGTCGATGTTGTCAGATACTTCCTGCAGGGAGTGCAACAAAGCTTTTAAACTGTTTGCAGCAAAGTGGGCATCGGCTGCTGTCCCCTGCACGTTCTTCCCAAACGCTCGTGTCAGTGTCATCGTGTTTTTTAGGACGATCAACGCCATGACAAACTCAAAATCAGCCAGCGCTTTTGAAATCTCTAAGGCGTTGTGAGTGACTTGGTCGTTCCACCTCATGTCCTCGTTGTCGTGCACGCTATCCACACAGAGTAGTAACGCCTCTAAGATTTCCACTGCCACGTCAAACACATCGTGTCGACTAGTCCAGCCAGATTTACAGATCTCTTTCAGTTCTTTGGCTTTCTCCTCTTTGTCTGGGAAGAAAATTGAAATGGCGTGCTCCAACTCCAACTGCAGCAAAGTGGACTGACTGAAGAATGACTCAATCTTCTTCAAGGTTGACATGACAAGCTGAACCCCGGACAAAGCTATACCATTCGCCAGTGACACATTGAATGTACGAGTGGATCTTAGTGCAAGCACTGCCTTCGGGTACTTCTCCATCAACTTGGCAGCAAACATTTTTATTTTGCTAAAATGTGTCCCAGAGCAGGAGTGGGCTTGACCTCTACACTGTCCCATATCCAAGCCCCATTTGTCAGTCATTTCAGACAGCAGTTTCTCTGCTAAGGCATCTTCGTCTCCTTCAAAGGACAAGAATCCAACAAACCTCTCCTGCTGGCAGTTAGACTGATTCATAAAACGGAGAAAGACGGGGAGGTACCATTCCCCTGAGATGTTCACCAAATCATCAGTAAGCAACGAGAAGAAGCCATGTTCCTTAACCTCTTCCACCAGCTTACTCTGTACGTATTTCTCAAACACTTCAATCAACTGACTCAGCTGACCTGAGGAAAAGCACTTCTTATTCACATCGTATCTCTTAATGAGGACTTCATCGCCACAATTCATGCGATATTCTAGCAATGCCTGAAAGTTGGATGATCCAAGGCTGTCCTTCTTATCACCAGGCCCAGATGGAGGAATGCTCTGCTCTCCCAACAGTACAAGAACTTCAAATAATGACTTAAGATACTCTTTGTACTCCTCTTCCTCTGAGAGTGGCTGTACATCGTCCTTAGCTGTCTCTGCTTGAGTCTTTTTGATTTCTAAGAGAAACAGAAACAGTTTCAGGATAGAAACCAAATCAATTAGTTTGCTTGTATCATTTATTTTATTTTAAAGAAATAAATGTGTTGATAGTTCTACTTACTTTTTCTCCCCGGACTCTCTGTTTCGTCATCTTTGGTCTACAAAAATAAATAATCAATTTAAATTTAAACCTGTCATTCATGAAATTCAAATTATACAAATCATTTTTCTCAATTTAAAACAATCAAAACTGATTTTACTCACCGTCTCTTTACTGCGCTTCACCTGCCCACTCTGAGGTTGGCTTGGCGCATCAAAGATAGTTGGTATGGCGTCATCCTTCAACACTGCACTCTGAGTTTCCTGAAAAGTTGACCCAGAAAAGTTAATTATACACCACATCACCCACATACTCAGTAAGCACTTATACAGTATACTGTATTTAATGAATAACTAGTGAAATAACATGCAGGGCTGCATTAAGCCCTTTAAACCTTTTACTTAAAGACTGGCAATTACCTCTACAATTTGGTCCAAAAATAATGTACAACCTGAAAACATAACTTACACTTTGAATCAAAGATGTTTCAAAATGTTTCCCACAGAGTCTGTAGTATCTGTACAACTGGTCCGGTGATTTGTCTTTGAGATCTTGCCTCTGGCATTTTTCAACCCACTTCTTGGACCTGAAAGGAGAGCGTAAACAGAAAAAGTTTGAAAGTCAGTATAAATTTTGGCTTTGAGTTTCAGTGCTACATCAATTCGACAACCTTTCCACAACACGACGCACACTTTTCCAATGTGTAATTATTGGTAGGAATTGAATCTAAGGGCTTCTTGTCTCTGTTGGAAATTAATAAGGCAGTGTTGTTTCGTTGGGTGAGGATGGATGGATAGATGAGGATGATGACTCCTGCACAAGCTGTAACTGCACTACAACAGCAGTTCAAACAGGTTAGAAATGAGGTGACTATCTTAAGGCAAAGTACAAATGGATACAGATGTTTTTTTAAATGCACCCAGCAGCCAATAAAAACGTTCACAATGGGAATAACAGATCTTGTACACAGTAGAAGTGTTTGTCTTTGCACAGGTGCAATAAATTTCCTTAACCAATGCTCCATCCCATTAAGTGGCAGCATGCACAATGCCAGGACCCTACAACTGACTCAGCTAAATGGAATGCAGTCGTTTTTAAACACACAGGTCTAACTGCATCTTCCAGTTTCAATGTGCACTGTGTAAAATATTCCCATTTATTCATTTGTCTTTGGAGGAATAATATATCAATATACCATGTGCATGTCTGCATGTGCTGTGGATGTTTAAACTAGTTCTTTTACTGCATGGTGCTCAGGTTGTTGTATTTTATAACACCGGTTTTTGCAAAAGCTCCTTAACTAAATGTAAAATGTCTTATGATGTGCAGTTTGTGGGTGTGTGTGACCCGGTTAAACTTTTGAACTGGTTTTGCATGTTGACAGTTAACTTAAATATCAGTTTAATAAATGAAGCACTACAGGGTGAAATACAAGCTTAACATGTTAGCGAAACTATAAAAATAAAAGTTATACTTGTTTTTAAATGCATGCTTATATAACCTACACATAAATAACAAACTGTTATGGGCAGCTTTAGCATCAGTGTTAGCATTAGTTACCTTTCTGGGTCGTTCGGGAATCTGAAGAGAGGCTGTGGGTCGGATTTAGCACTGGTACAGTTCGGCACGGCACACCGGTTCTGCATGATAAAAGTTTGTATCATGAACTATTATTAATATTTACAGCGAAACCCTTTAGAGGATAGCCAACTGTGCTGCTAACGCTAGTTAGCTATCAAGCTACATCGAACTGCAAGTTCAACTTCCTTTTCCTTTCAAAATAAAAGACATCGGTTTGCGTAACCAAAATAAGACAATGTAAAAAAAATAAATATTTCACATTATATTATTCAAAAGTACGCTAAAATGTCTGAATGTCAACCATACCACCATTGTTTTGTCGCTTTATTCTAAATATATTCCTTAAGACCACAGACAGCTAATGTAGCGTATGCTTTTTGATTTTAATGTGAATTTTATTTTGAAGGTGAAGTCGTCTGCTTGGTGCTGAGCTCGGTGAATTTATAACAACAGCCTGCAGCAATCCGCGGGCTTTGTTTCTGTCCCATAATCCTCAGCGGTCTAAAGATTGAACACATGTGCCATGGCATTATTCAAAAAAAAAAATAAATAAATAAAAATAAATTTAAAAAAAATCACACATTAATGTTTTGTTCATAATAAATAACACACACACACAGATGATGAATATTACATTTCTTCTTCATCATGCATTTGCAGTTTCAGGTTTATTTGTTATGTGCAGGTTAACACAGGGTCAACAGTACAATGAAAAGTGTGGCATATCTTTTAAATATGTATATAGTTATTTCTTCTTATGCCTGTGCCTACCTGCCATGCTCCTTATTAAACTGTATGTCTATACCTGTATGTACAATTTGAGAGCATTTGAACTGGAGTCAAATTCCTTGTGTGTGTACACACCTGGCCAATATAGCAATTCGGATTCATATTCAGATAAGATATACTAAAATAGAGTATGAAAAACATGTATAAGTGTTCCACACACTGTACAAGTGTGACAAGGTTATGCTGCAGACAGCAGTCCTGTTAGATTACACAAACCACCTGCTGTGCACACTGCTGTATGCCATCTACATGTGCTATATTTTACATACACACCGTATGTCCTGTACATCTGGCAGTGTTGACAGTACACAGTTTTCTCTCATAATGATTGCTGCCTACTGTTTATAAGTGTGTCTGTTTGTCATAAAGCCGTTTGTCCTGTGGCTGTCATTGCAGTCATGTGTTGGGCGTGTATGGACCAGTATTTAAGGAATCCTATTTGGGTTCAAACATTCAAACACAGAGGCTGTTGTTGCTGTCAGCTCATGCAGGATCACACAGACTGAGCTCAGCCCGCTTCAAATCTCGCTCTCACTTTGGAGGCACCCTATTGGCCAGTTTTATAATCTACGCGATACTACGCTGACCAATCACAGCGCGGCGGCGCCAAGTCAAATCCGCAAAGAGAGGCGAGGCGCCGTGTTGAGCTCCGGAGCTGCGCCGCTTTAGATGAGCTTTCTCCTTTTATTGTACGACCAGTGCACACCACAACAGGGTGAGTTCATGTTTATTTTGGTTCATTTCATTTAAATGTAGATATAACGCCAGAGGGTATACATAAATAACGGCTAAATGTACAGCTAACGTCTAACGGTTGTTAGCTTTTATCGCTCGTGTCAGCTAAGTTTTGCTACAACTGCTAATATTGATGTTTTCTGCTTTTTGATGAACGTAACGTGCCAAACTACCTTAATATTTTTTAACTTTTAGTTTAACTCCTGCACATTTTTAAATTTCTCTGTACATATTTAAATTTAGATCTAACTCAGGTTAATTTTAACATATGCATACTGTGTTATAGGTTAATTCTAATGTATGTTTGCATGCTGCTACTGGATGCTTGAATTTCCTTCGGGATCAATTGTCTGTCTGTCTCTGTCTCTGTCTGTGTCTCTGTTTGTCTCTCTCTCTGTCTATCTCTGTTTCTGTCTCTCTCTCTCTCTCTCTCTGTCTCTCTCTGTCACTCAGCCAGCTGTGGCAGGAAATTAGATAATGCCAACGAATAACGGTTGATATTATTATTGCACTTGTAACATCATCTGTTATTTTCTTTAAACATAAAAGGAAAGAAAAACATGAATATTTCCAACATACGCAGCTAAGTTCTATCCCAAAGTTTCTACAGCTTGCTGGCTTGCATGTCACACACTCAAAGCCACAGTCGCACACCCACCACCCTTCATGGACTAGTTCAGACATGCCTGGTTTAAGGTATAACCTGAGCTGTGAGGTGTAATAAAAGCTTACTTGCAGATTATACCAAATATAATCCCAGCATGCAGGTTTATTTAAATTAATAACACAAGTTATTTATTGCAATTAAGTTTATAAATGCATTGTTTTGTTCTCCTTCCAGAAAATTCCCACTGATTTGACCTGTTTGAAGCTTCACAATGGACGTCGCAGTGTCAAGGCGGAACCACAAAAGAGTAAGTTAACATTATCATATGAAAGCGCACAATTACAAAGTTCATTAATTCACCCTAATTAACTAATTAATGGTTGTATTTTTCTGTATTAGGAAAACAAGGAAAATGCTCAGCCAAAGTCCTTTATCAAAAGAGAGAAGCCGTCTGCTCCCTCCCACCTGAGAAGCAGCAAAAGAGAGGAAACCTTGGCAAAAAATGTTCTTCAAGCCAAGGCCAAACAGGCGGACACACGGTCAACGTCATCGTCTGATAAGCCTCTGAAAAAGGTACTGACTGTGCAGAGAGATGGTACTGACGTCCAGCGGCAAACGCATAGCCGGGCCTTCCTCGCTGAAAAGGCTGCGAAGGACAAAAAAATAATTGCAGAAGCTCCACAGCAACCAGCAGCTGTGCCCTCCTCAAAATCAGCCCCTGGTATGTACAAAGGCAAGATTATTGAGTCAAAAATTGGATCCATTTGGAAATCAAGTGCTGCAGTAAGCAGTATAGGTCCTAAACCAGAGAGCCAGAGGGTTGGAAAGGTGACTCAAACTGGATCCACGTGGAAGTCAAGTGCTACCTTCAGCAGAACAGGTCCTAAACCAGAGAGCCAAAAGGTTGGAAAGGTGATGCAAACTGGATCCACATGGAAGTCGAGTGCCACAGTGAGCAGAACAGGTCCGAAACCAGAGAGCCAAAAGGTTGGAAAGGTGGCACAAACTGGATCCACGTGGAAGTCGAGTGCTACCCTGAGCAGAACAGGTTTCAAACCAGAAAGCCAAAGAGTTGGAAGGGTGACAAAAATCACCTCTAGATCTGCTGCTGACCTGCCAAAGATTCCAGCGACTGACAAGAAGTTCAACCGACCTGTTGTCTCAAGCACTCTCAGCCAGTACAGACTGACCATGGAGACTGCAGAGGAAAGAAGGTAACATTTTTATATGTATAATCATGATCACGCTCCTTTGTGTTACTGTACATCAGAAATGTTCAAAAATGTGTTGCATTCTCTCTGCAGAGCGAAACTGGCACAGTGGCAAGCGTCCAAGGGCAAAACCTTCAAGAGACCAGCCATGACAGCAGCAGCACCCCCAAAAACCAAAGTCTGTGCAAAACCTAAAGCTAATCTCCAACCTCAGCCTCAGAGAGAGTCTCAGCCAGCTGCACAGCGCAACCCCGAACCTGAACTCAGCGTGGAAGCACACAAGCCAGCCCCTGCTGCCGATGCTCAGGCAGCAGAGTCAACAACACACAGCCGAACTCCAGCGATCATGGACACCACCATAGATCTGCTGTCCAACTCTGATGCCGATCTGCCTGTTGACCCGCAGGACAGAATGGACGATGTAAGGAAGCAGGCTTGTTTTTCTGTTGTTCTAAAAATATTGTCATGCTCGGCGATAAACTAACACGTTCTCCTCTTCTCATTGGACAGATTGTTGTGAACCTGTGTGACGCTTTGGAAGCCATGTCGACACCTTCTACATGCCAAGATGGTAAGTTCACACGTGTCTATTCACCATGATTTCATTAAGTCACTTCTTAGAAATAATAGATCTGCATGGTTCACTGACATTTCTGCTCTACAGATGAGAAATATTTGTTCTCATTGCAGTTGTTTTTTGTGTAGAACTTCTGCAGGTGACAGATGTGTGCAGTGCTGTTGAGGTGAAGGAAAGCGACCCAGAGGATGAATGTAGAAAAGAGGAGCTGAAGAATGAAGCGCCTGAGGAGCCTGAGGATGTCAGCGAGCAGCCAAAGGTTGAGCAAGTGAAAGACGAAGGAGAAGAAAGTGAAAGTGAGACGGAAGATGATGATGATGATGATGATGATGTGGAGGAGGTAGATAGTGATGACTGTGTGATGGAGACCACACCACAGATGGAGGAGGCTTCAGTAGTGAAGTACAGTGTTAAGACTACACCATACCTGCAAAGGTGAGTCCATCATGATCACCATTTATCTTTCCTAATTCTTTGAGTCAGTGATTTTATAATTAAACCGTTAAATAGTGACAAATTCATGTATATTCACTTTTCAAATATAATTTGTTCAGTATCAAGAAGACAATCGAAGACGATGTCAGTGCAAGTGCATCCAGGAGGAAGAGCAACATCAAAGATCTCAAGTTTCTGACTCCAGTGCGACGTTCCAGCCGCATCCAGCGCAAATCGTCCCGCCTCCCGACGATGCTGATGGATCACGATCCCTGCGTGTCGTCTCTGGCTGAGCTGGTGAAGATGGACGACGATCCCAACGCCTACATCTACAGAAAAAACCCTGCACTCCTGGAAGATCTGCCAGACCAGCCCAGGTTGTGAGGAGCTCTGTATATTTGTGCTCTTAAAAAAAAAAAATCAACTTTATAAATGTAAATGTAATGAGGCTAACGGACACTTTATAACTCGTTTTAACACTTTTTAAATGGTTTTACTAACCTGAAGCTGTAAAGAATTGTTTTATCATTTTTAAGGGAGGGAGGGCATGATTCCTGTCTAGCTTTCTTTTCTGTTCTGAATGTATTCTAGACTTTCCGCTAACACTATACTTATTATTTTAACAAAGTTGGCATGTATTGCCAAATGCACAATAAAAGAATATTGCCTTAACTTAAAATATATGCTTTGGAACTTGATTTCTAGAGTTGATTTAAAAAGTCTTGAATGCATCTGTCATACAGCTTACGTACTGTGCATATAACAACACTGATCACACTATTAAGATCCAGTAACAGTAAATCAGTAAAACACTGAAATCTACAAAAACATTTTCCTTTTGCTCCCATTTGAAGTGAAAGATTTAAATGCACAAATGTTTCTTGAATTTGAGGCTCTTCCAAGATAATCCCTCCATCTGACAGGTGTGTTATATTAAGATCCTGATCAAATAGCATGGCTATCATGTTTTTGTAGATGCATTTCAAGCACAAGTATCACATCCTTGATACGTTTGATGTATTCCAGTGAAGGAATCGATTACAAGTTGAATGAGTTGCAGGTCTCATCCAGATCTGCACCGAGCCTGTCTAGATCAACTTCATATTCTCACATCAAATCGCCTTTATTTATTCTGTGCATTTAAAAAGAAAAGACAGACCACTATTTTCTCACATTTATTCCCACTTTAATTGACCACATTGTAAAAATCCAAACGCGCTCTGAAATGAACACTGCTTTCTTTTGAAACCACTTCTTGGCAAATTACATTTCCTGACATCAGACTGGATTGTTTGACACCAGCTCCCTCTGATCCCAGATGAGACATTTCATTATAACAAAATAAAAAAATGAAAATCATCCACAAAAAGAAAAAAAGAAAACCCAAAACAAACAAATCTCTTGGATGCAAATTTCTTCCCCCAAACAAAAGTATAAAAAGTACTCTCTTTTCCAACTCATCTGCAGACCACAGGGGAAGGCGTTCAGTGCTGTGCGCTAAAAGGCTGTTTTCACTGCTGTCTGAAGATTTTATGTCCTTGAAAGACCCCGGTTGTCCAGATCTTTCACCTAAAATAGAATACAAGACTTAGTTAGAAAGGTCCTTAAATTAAGTTACTCCAATTTTGCTCAGTTTGGGTACAAAGAGAAAGAAGTTTTACCTTGTATATCCTAACCAGCCAGTGCTCTGTTGTGTAGGCCTCCTCCAACACATCCAGTTCAAAGTCTTTGTTCCCGATCTCAGCGTTCCTCACTCTGTCATAACCAGGTGGGCGCTCTGCAAAGAACATCACGAGGACCATCAGAATTACAGTAGAGTAGTTTTATGTAAGACCAGCGAACCGGTGATGACAAACAAACGGATCACACCAGGCTGTGGAGTCACTTACTGGCCTCTGTGTAGACCTGGCCGAAGCGGTAGTAGCACATCTTGTACATGAGGCAGTTGAGCAGGACGGGCGAGCCCTCGCGGTCCACTCTGAACTCTCCGGTGGGTGTGTAGTAGTCGTGCTCCTTGATGTGTTTGCCCGTGTCTGTGCTTCCTCCAATACGGACCATCCACAGGAACTTATTGATGTCTGTGATGGAGACAGAGAGAAATGGTGTTAAATATGCAATGCAGTATATCAAATCACATGTAAAAGCAAACAGACCTGAGGAAGAGACGTCACATGAAATAAATGGCATTATAGGTTTGACTCTCTGGTGACATTCAAACATCATACGTACCATCTGAAGAATAGCCCGTCAGTCCTCCAAAGATGACGAGGACATAGCTGACGTCCAGCTCTCTCATGATCTCATAGGCTCTCTCTTCTGTGGACGCCATGGCCTGCAGAACAAACATCAGCCCAGTCAGCACGGCAGCAATAAATAAACACGATTACCTCAAAAGGTTACCCAACTCACCTGTCCGACTCTGGAGATGTGTGTGTTGTTCCACGTGTTGTTGTCCACCAGAATGGTTCGATTCGCCATGGCTGTTATCTGATAGCCATAATCCCACCACGACATGACTTTAGCATCCTGGAAACACAAAAGAATGATTTAATATAACGAGTACATAAATCTGTGCACAAATCAGAAATTCATTCGAAATCTTATATATAATATTTATTTCTTTGGGTGTGGCTGACCTCAGGAGTGTTGTGACGGAGCCAGTAGTAGGCCTCTCTGAAGTCGTCGAAGATGATGCGGCTGCCGTCACCTCCACGGGCGGACAAGACAATAGATGGTGAGGAGTAAGCTTCGCTGGTCACCCAGGTAGAGTGGAAGGTGTACGTAATGAGGAAGAAGGCCATGACCAGAATCATCCCACTGGCAACCTGATAGAATATGTAGACAGCAGAGTAAATGTGGTGAGCACATACAGGTTCTGTGCTTATTCCATCTTGTGATGGGATCATTGCACAGGTAACAGGTTTGTGCTGAATAAAAAGGCCTTTACAGACACTACATAGTGATTCTAAGCAGGTTTTTAGTGTGTAGTGTGTTCACACTGGAATAGTGGCAGCAGACTCAAAGCAGACAGCATACACACTGAATAGTGTGCTGCTGATGCACATGATCCTCCCACAATGCAGTGCACAAAAACAATGGAGGAGTTACAACTGGAAAAACAATCTAAATTAATTATGGATGATGGTGCAACAGCTCCAGAAAATCATGGAAAAAAGTTTTGACGTCTGTTTGTTAAGTCAGATTGATTAGTTAGATAAAGCAGTTACGGAGTATGTTGATAGTTTTTAACTGCTAAAACAGCAGCAGGGATCTGCATGGAGGAGCTGGGACAGCCACAGTGTTGTAAAAAGCTCGTTCAACACTTACAAACTAATTATTAACTTTTAACTCCTGCAGCCTTGGCACATCTCACCATCATATGTACAACTCTAGAAGCTCTAGAAAAAAGGTCAGTGTCATGACCATGAAGATATTACCTAGAACTGGCAGATTTTTTTGTCTAGTAGTGACATCTCATTTAGTTATTGTCATCATGATGTTTCCTGTCAAAATATGTACATGATATACAAAAAAACAGCAGGGAGCACCATCCTGAAGCCGTCTCTCAGACCTCCTACCTCATTTTTGATGGGGTAGGTGGAGTCCTGCTGCTTCTTGCTCTTCTTGTCCGGCCGGCTGACATCCAGATTCTTCATGTAAGTTGTCAGCACCTGGGACACACCGATGCCTGACAGGATGCACATCACTGGAGCAAGGACCAACATCAGACGCACCTGAGGAGGCAACGAACGAGCAGTACGTTAACCGACATCACTTTGTCAGGTTTGGTGCTGTGAATGTGCCACCTTCTGGTGATTCTGTTGAAGTGTAACAAAATCCCAAAGGCAAACAAAATCAACGGCTTCATGGGGATGTAGCTCTGTACAGGACGTACCATGACAGCTGAGAAGTACATGCTGGTGACTCCGTACATGATGATAAAGATCCTGGCGTCTGACAGGTTGTTGAAGCAGTAGTAAAGACCAACTGTGAGGGAAGGGAAGGTAACAGTCAGCCACAAACACATGCTTCATTCACATTAAACATGGAGTCAGTATTAACTCCTTGTCACTGAGTGGACACTTGCCTGGGAACATGAAGACCAGCAGCTGAAGGTCAAAGTAGTATGAGGACCAGGTCGTGGGCTGATGCTCAGAGACTGAAGCGATGATGGGAATGTTGTTCTTGGCATAGGAGGGGTCGAGCAGGGAGTAAAAACGACCAGTCCATGGAGAGATCTTACCTGTGGGAAATAAACCTTCGGTCAGTTGTGGTTCAAAGCAAAAAGAACTTCACAGAATGAAAAGAAGGTGGAAGGAGTGAAGCAAACATTTGAAAAAGGCTTTTCCATCCACTACGCTGACAATGGATCTCCTGGTGCACCATATTAATCCGCTTACCAGTCAGCATGAGAACAGTGCCCACAGACAGCAGGACGAAGCCCACGAGGGAGATGACGCTCTTGAACAGCACCTCAAATTGCTGGGCGTTGAGTTTGCTGCGCAGGTAGTCCACAAAGGCATGAATCTGGCACAAGCCAAACACGCCAAAGGCGGCCATGTGCTCTGACGACTGCACCGGCTGGTAGATGAGAAAAGGGAGGCAGGGAGGTGATGCTTCACGTGACACAGATTTTTGTACCGTCTTTGACCTAGATGATATCTTTGACCTTGACAATAATGTCCCGAGTCTGTGACACACGATAGTACTTCTTCACCTTACCTGGAAACCAACAAAAGAGATCTGCATGGAGAGGATGGTGCCCAGGCAGTACACTGTGCAGTAAGCCACGTAGATGCGGTGAGAGAATCGGCCTGTGAGCATCAGAACCAGGACGTGGAGGGGGATAAGGTTGATTAGGAACACGTAGCCACCCCAGGAGGAAACCTAGATACACACAAACAACTCATCAGGACCTGTTAAACTCTGAATAATCCAGTGAAACATACTTCTTTAAATGCATCTCCTCACCATGTAGAAGTAGGCCAGTGCGCATATTGATGACCAGTACACTGACCCTGTTTTGACGGCCTTAATCCACATGTAATAGGTCAGCAGCATGCAGAAGATGGCAATACCTGAGTGAGATATGACAGAGGGGTTTCATTAATAACCTGTGAGCGATATTTTGTTGTTATCACATGTTATCGCACATGAGGTGCATACCTTCGTTATCATAGGAGCCAGCAACAGATCGAGAGATGTAACCCGGTACCACTGCAATCATGGCGGCGGCGAGGAGCCCAGCACCGGCATCCTACAAAGACAGAAACAATTCAGTGGGAACAGAGTGTAGAGTCATATTTTGTTGATATCATAACTTCAATAAAAGTATGTTAAACTCTTTTTACACAAAGATCTGTTTACTTGTCACAAAGAGTACTAGTCAACCGACAAAGTGTCCCTAATGACGTCAGAGTTATCTCAGATCTCAGATACCGATTGAGAGCCAACAAATATTTACATTAATCATTTAACTGACGCTTTTATCCAAACCAACTACCTTGATCTGATTCTTATTGGTCCATTATTTTAAAGTACAAAACAAAATTTCTGGAGTCCCACTTAAAAGAAAAAGAAGTTTACATTTTATCAAGAGTTTATGAGCTTAATTAACATAGTTTTTTTGTGTATCCCATTATGAGTTTTACCTTCAACTCCTTGGTGAAATGGTAGGTCACTATGGCGGTGAAGGAGGAGAATAAGGGAGCCAAGAAGACGCAGACATTACGGATGTCAATAGTGATGTGGAAAAAATGTAGGACGTGATACAGGACGGCAGAGGTGATCATAAGTCCTGGTGAGAAAGAACAGGGGTGTTCAAGTAAACATTTGAACTGCTCAAACAACCCAGAGTAAAGTTTATAAGCCCACACTCGCCTCCTGTACTGCTCTCAATCATTCTTTCTGATTCCTACCTGGATAAATGGTGCCACCGATGATCCTCCCCAGAGGATACCATGCCCTGTCATCAAACCAGTTGTGAAACTTATAAAATCCTTCTTCTGCCAGGAAGCGGGTCGTACGGTAGTTGAAGTACCTGCAGGGAAGATAAAGGCAAAGGTGAGACATTACCTTGGAGTGGAAAATCTTTTAACACTTGGAAATAACCATGAGAGAAGGAGCAGCACTTACGGATCAAACTCATGGATGACACTTTCAAACCTCAAGACGGAAAAAAGTCTGGTGGAGAATGCTGAAGAGACGGGGGGAAAAAAACACACAGATCAATGCTTCTTGTTGTTTCTAGGATTAGCGAGACAGTGCTGTCGTGTATATAAGAAGACGTAGAGGACTCACAGAGGACAGCGGCCATAGACAGGATGAGCAGCTTCAGCAGTGTGTCCTGTTTCTCATAGGACAAACGCAGGAAGCCTAACTTGGTCATTTTGGCGGGGTTAGGGACAGCTCACCGTACTACCTGACGGGAGGAAGACAAGCACCGTGAGATTACAAGTTCATTCATCTGTAAAGTCTAGTCCACCTGGACATAACACCTCTCAGTCATGGCAGGGAGGACACAAAGGACAATCTCATTCTTTGTTGCACTGACATTCTGTCATTGTGACTTTTGACTCCATTTGCACTCCTCAGCTAAACGCTGTGACCTTGATACACTGTCTACAGTCTAATTTAACTGTATATAGTTTTTTTTAAATGCTGAACCGGCATTCAACCTTTTATATATATTCAACTTTTTCCACGTTCAAATTTTTCATACCTAACCCTAGAAATGAATGACACAACCTTCAAATCTTCCTACAAACCTTTAACACTTTCAACTTTCAGTACTTCTACATTCCTTCAGCTACAGACTTTATTACAATTTCACACTTTATTACACTATATTTCTGCAAGAAATGCAGTTTTCTAGTCTGTATATGTAGTTATTATTTCTTATTTCTTTTTTTTTCCAAATCTATTTTTACTTGTTTACTTGTCAAAGGTTGACTCTAATGTCTGTCTACTGTGTCTCATGCTGCTGCTGGATGCCTGAATTTCCCTCAAGATCAATGAAGTTATGCATGAACAGCTGGATTGTGCACCAAACATGCACCAATATAAGTTTTTTTTTTGTTTGTTTTTTTTTAAAATAAATCCTGCATAATTATGTAAAAGTCAGGTTTTAAACCAGCCACATACTCAGCACAGAAAAGTCTGCTGTTACACTGTACAGAGTCACTTCCATGTCCAGTCCAGCCCAACCAGATAAGGCCACGCACTATGAGAAGTGGCGTCAAGAACCAGGAAGCACAGCCACGGTGGAAAACTTGTGCAGGGGGATTTGAGCCAGTCTCCTTCAGTTTTTAAGACTCAAATACACAAACCATCCATCTAAAAACAGAGCTTTGATTAATGCTAACTTCCATGGCTTTAAGTTACAGCAGCGAGGCTCACAGGTAACTGACAGTTAAGTAGCTTCTCCAGCAGCACACAGCAAGAAAACGACCAGCAGCGGCTTAATATTCATCAACACACAACATGTGTGCGTTTAAAATAAATGCAAACACTGTTAGAGCATCTCGTAGCTGGTCAGCAGCATCAGGCCGGCTAAGTGTCGATGCTCAGTTAAAAGTGTGAGGAGCTAACTAGGCTAACCTGCTAGCTCCTCCCTACCTTCGCGCCTCTTTTTTGACTCATATTAAAAAAGCCTGAGTGACTTCCTCACAACCAGCAGCAGGACAACACGCCAAATTAATAAACGAGCGCCTTTAAATGAGCTAACAGGTCCAATATTTGATGTTCAGTTACACTCACCCGCTCCGCTCCTGCTACTCACACACTATTCACACAGCACAACCTTCCTTCACCGTGACCTGATCCCGCCCCCAACCGGGGCGACGCGGCGCGTTTATTGGTTGAACGTCAGTCAGCAGGAATTCCACACGGTTGTGATTGGTTCTTTGGCTGTCAATCAATTTCGGTTCCCTACCTTAACGCTGTAGTGTAGTGACGTGTCCTTATTGAGAGGAGTCAACGTGTTGGTTGCCCCCTACTGGTGGAAAATGATATGACCGTATAACTTTAAATCTATCTATTTTTCCTTAGGTTATTGAGCCAGCTTCTCAAGTGACAATAATAAAACTCCAGAGAAATGAATTGATATGAAATAATATTTTAACCCTGCTACTCGTTGTAATATTAGATTAACAAAAAAAGAGATGGCACTGGACCTTCAGGAGGACTAGGTTTCCATCCAGGGTGAAGAGGTGGAGGTGGTGGAGATATTTGGGTGTGCACCTGGACTACTGTACATACTAGACTGGAGGTGCGACGCTGAGTCTACTGTCCTTCTTGAGAAGGCTCAGGTGCTTTAATGTGTGCAGCAGGATGCTGCAGATCTTCTATCGGCCGGTTGTTGTGTCAGTGACTGAATAAACTGATGAAGATGGCTGGCTCTGTGCTGGGGTTGCCCCTGGAGCTGGTTGCAGAGAGAAGGATGCTCCTTAAACGTCTTAGCATAATAGACAACAGTTCACATAATACTAATAATGCTATTTATACTGTATCTACCTCATGCTTTTGTATAAATAACACAAGAATTTCCCTACAGGGATCAATACAGTCATCTATCTATCTGATGTGGAACATTTATCCTTGAGTTATTGAGCCAGCCTGCTTATTTTAACCCTGCTCTATTGTAATATTAGACGGCACACATATTTTTTAAAATCAGGGACTGCTTCCTCTGCAGTCAAAACCTGATTTCATGTTTTAGTGAGTTAATAGCATTTAAATGGTCCCCTCTTGGTCCTCGGCATGGCAGCAAAACCCTGAACACAGTGATCAAAATATCGAATACTGACCAATTTTATTGAAATTAGACGTATTACTTTTACAAAACCTCACTCACATGTATTAGTCCACACAAACACTAAGCTCTTCTTACAATAATTGCACACCTTTTCAAAACCATGCCCCCCTCCCTCCCTCCCAGTGGTCATGACCACTGATGTGTGTGAGAGCAGTTGTTGACCGGGTCCCTGCATGGTGGTGGGCCTCTGACTGAACATTCAGGATGTATCAACATCATACACACACACACACACAACACAAAAAAAACAAACAGCCGATGATCTGTTTTTTTTCGCTTCTGCTCTCTTTGGGGAAAACTAGAGCAAGCGGGTCAAGGCTGATCACCCCATTTATTAAGATATAAATGTGACTCCTTCCTTTAATACAGAGCTTAGCATTGCAGTGGTTGTGATGTGAAATTAACAAAACATAGATGCAGCAGTTTGGCAGTGTCATCTCAACTATCACCTACTGAATTCACACAGACTGAAAACACTTGGGCAGCTTTTTCCTTTTTGCCGGCGTCACCTCATGATTTGCAAACATCTCATCAGATTTTAATGTGGGACGAGACACCGAGCAAACCTCTGGTCAACACACAGCAAGAGTGACTTTTGTTTGTTTTCCATTACTGAGGTCACCAATCCGTTTATAGCAGCTCTTGAACTGATTTGTATATTCTACTAAAAACAAAGCTCGTAAGAGGATTTTAAAAAAGCTTCCCACTTTAACTAAAAAAAAAAAACAAAACTGCGAGGACACCGTCATCAGACGGAGAAACCATGTGCAAGAAAGCATTCGATCTGTGAGGAAGGAATGTGACTTGCAACATCAAGAAAACATGTAGTGTAGGTAACAACTGTGCCTTGAATATCTGGATGCAAACAAGTCCCTTCAAAGTAAAAAAAAATAAAATCCTTCCTCACTCAGAAGTTTGCTTAAACATTAAAACTACATGATTTCTTGTGCTGTAATTTATTAAAGGAGAGTCAGTCAAATGGCACATTATACAAAAAAAAAAGACAATAAAAGAAAATTCACAAAAGAAAACAAGAGCAGAGTATATAATGTGTTTTGAGTGTGAGGCACAGGGCAGTCGATTTTTGTGTCACACTGAAAATGTGTCTGGTGGGTGGGTACTGCACTTGAAACGACCAAAGGGCCAGAGATGAGATTAAAAACATGTAAACCCTTTGTCCTAAACCGCGTATCATCTTCATTAATCACACCGAGCGATGTCGCTCGTCGTCTGCTTTCTGTCTGTCTCCTTCAAGTGGATCCATCATTGGTTGGGCAGAGGTCTCTGGCGGGTCGGGGAGGTGTGCGGGGATGACAGCCTCTCTGAGGACGTGGACGACGTCAGCGACGACTGCAGGTGGACCGTCTTGTGGAAAAGCTTGTTGCTGATCAGAACGACCAGGGAGAAGAGACGCAGCTGGAAGTGGCTGAAAGGGCAGGAAACAGAAACGTGATCAGCGACTTCTGCATTCAAGAGTACTTTTAAAAAAAAAGAAAATAGTTATACTCACTACAGCTTTGTTGGTGTCTTGGCCTCATTAGCGCTGATGATGAAGAGAGGGAAGAGGATGGAGAACAAGCAGCCGCTAAGTAGAAAAGAAAGAAAACATGGCATACAGTGAATGCAGTAAAGTAAACTCACACAGGACACGAGGTCTGTTTTTCATTTCACCTCCTGCTTTTTTAAAATGACTGTGTGCTGTGGTATTTTTTAAATATTCCACATTTTATCTGTTTTCTGAGAGTAAAACATATTTTAATCCATTTCATTCCATTGTTTTTAGGCAGAAAAATCATTTTTAGTTGAGACAGGAAACAACACCTGGACCCTCATATTCAATTATTCATTTTATTCTCAGAGTTTTGTTGTTTCTTTTTTAAGAATCTCTGCTCATCCTGTCCATCCTCTGATTCATAAATTGTCATTTCGGTAACTACTATGTCATTGTCTATATGGGTCAATCTTTATGACGCACTTTGGTACAAAAACCTGTTTGCTTTAAAAGTGCGATATAAATGAAATAACTTAAAACTTGTTCCCAATGGTCAAGAATGAACCTCCAAAATATTCATAATAAACACACATCTCTGTGGCATTATGTCATAAATGTATTTTGGAGATGTAAAAGCACAGTAGGTCTGCGATGTGTACATTAGAAGTCTTACCTGATGATGTACGAGGAGGGCAGGGCGGTCAGCAGAGCCATGGGCAAACCGAATCCGAAGTAATAGGGCCAGTTTCTCTCAATATTGGACAGCCGTTGGTGCATCTCGATGCCTTGAACGAACATAAAACAGCCACAGCGTTTTGTTTCAGATCAGATCTAACCCATTTAACCCAGATGATTTATTTTGGGTGATGAATGTAATGTGAGTGTCTCACCATGGTTGAACCAGCGATACTCAAAGCAGTACAGGGAGTAGAGCAGAGACATGTGGAGGAGGCTAACCATCTGTCCAATGGCATCGATGGGGAAAAGGCTAACAATCATACCCTGGAACGACACACGACACACTTATATTTAACACGAAGAGAAATTTGTGCATTTTCATCTCATTTGCTTTAACTTAGAAAACACTACTTTTATATAATTTGTTAGAAATGAATGCAGATTAAGTTGCAAAAATAAGTCTTTAAAAGCTTTTTCTATATTCTGAACATGCTCTGAATTATCAGAGAAATTAAACTGTTTGCCCGACGCTGCTGAAAAGAGCCACTCTGAATGACCAAACTCTGCAAACTGCAGCATCATTGCACGTGCTTTATGGATGGCATGACTTGGTGACTCAGTCAGAGATATCATTTGCACATTGAGAAAACATTTGGTGAATCTGGGCCTACAGCACAGATCACTACATCAGCTCTACTGTAACTGTTCAAACATCCTGTGTGACAAGTGCGCAGACAGTTATATCTCACTGTGGTTTTGTGGTACTGACGGGGAACTTATTTTTAAATGAAGAAAACTAGAAGTTATCATGCAGCAGAAACGTACCTGAATGAGGAAGAGCGCCTGGAGGAGGAGGTTAAAAAGCATGTCTGCGATGATCTTACTGACGCTGGGGAATGGCTGGGCTTTACATCCGGACACTTCAAATGCTAGGTCAGCTATATCCTGCAAGAGAGAATAACATGTGAACTGCAACATAGCAACAGCGAGATCTGGAACATGATTTTCTTTTGTTTAGTGGTGGCGATATGGGATGACAGGTGACAATACTCGACTATAAACAGATTATTTCTATGAGTAACAACAGATCCTCTCAGATAAAAGCGCTGAATAGTTTTCCAACAACTTGCTTCAGGCAACATGATAAGACTTTCACACTCAAACACTTCTGTGTATTCTGTTGTTCTGCCTGCAGATGCTTCACAACAAAAGCCCTCCGGTCTACGCTTCTTTGCTTCACACTTTGTTTTCATCAGACTTTTAGCAGCTCGAGTGTTTTTACTGTGAGGCAGCTGAAATCACAGGAGTCCAGTTGAATGGTCTGACTTCACTTCCACTCACTGCTCAATAAAAGCTAATCTATATCAGGATATTTGCCCTTCTGTTGATAAAGGATCAGTCTGCAACGTCGCACAGGAAGAATGGATTTGATTACAACAGATGGGAGACGCAGAGGTGGCTTTATGAACCTCAGACATCACATCAGCTGTACTTTACTGCAACTCTATTACAAAAACTCATATTCAAACTAACAGCTCTGTCAGTAAAGGGTGTGATTTTGCTAATTTTGTAGATATGCAATGTCAGACTGTGCTTATATTTTAAAAAGGCCACCTCAGCGCAGCCTAGAAAAGCAGGACCTCACCTGGAACCAGATGGCATTGACTATCTTGCTGAGGACGAACAAAGGGAGAACCCAGAGAGCACTGAAGACGGAGGTCAGGAAGAACTCTAACCAGGACCACACACTGCCATGGAGGGAGGGGTCACCTGGAGGAAATAAAGAAAAAAACAGCTTGCTGACTGACTGCTTCCTACCACAAACAAGAGAACCTGACCCAGATTCACGAGCAGCCGTACATACCGATGATTTTTGCAGTGAGAGTCTGCAGCAGTGGGATAAACACCCGGTAGAAGAGAAACAGACTGAGCTGGAGACAGAGAATGAAATGAATGACTTCCCCACAATAATCTGGTTCATGGACATTTAACTTTAAAAATATACGACCAGGAAATTAAAAACTATAAAAGCTTTGAAGGATTTGCATTTTTATAATCACATTCAAGACATTAAGACTTTTTTTTTTTTTAGGAACTGCAAACAGCACCCAAAAGATTAAGGACAGAGGTCACTGAGGCCACACAGCATGGGTGTAAGCAGAGTCTGGAAGATCGTTTCTCAACTGTACACAA
Organism: Protonibea diacanthus; assembly: GCA_028641955.1. NCBI lineage: Eukaryota > Metazoa > Chordata > Actinopteri > Sciaenidae > Protonibea > Protonibea diacanthus. The sequence continues at coordinate 4,299,920 of CM053990.1, read as the reverse complement.
GCTAAAAACACATTTGGGACGACACATGGATAAAAATAGCCATCCAGAAGCATAATTATCATTAAAATGTGCAGATGTAAGGCATCCATCGCAGTTATGAGGCTGTGCTGCAACAGAAAGGTTAAATATCTTACCCAGAACACTCCTCCATTCCAGGCACAGCACTGAAAAATCCTGCTGGCTACTTTGGGTTCACTGAAAGAGAAAAAAAATAATAAAAAAAAGGAATGTTTGGTTTTACTTTTCTTACTTAACCAGAGTCAGACAAACTCATGGATGCTATGAAGACGTCTCTCTCTTTACTAACAAACAGTGTATGTATGGTAACAGGACGTGGGTCCTTTTAAATGAGGAGATAGCCGATCAGATCTGAGACTACATTTCGGGTTCTGCCTCTTTTGCCTCCACACAGACTTCTGCAAACCAAAATCTTATCCCATGTCTCCAGATTCTGCGTTCATATGCAGAAATCTGAGATTGTTGCCAGCTTTTAAAGAATAGCTGCTAATAAACCAGACTTATAAATATTCAGTATCATTCATGAGCATATCTGACTCTGGCTTAAAAAAACAAAATCCGTAGCATGGCAACCAAAATGTGCAGCTTTTTCTCTGGCCTACTTGTCTGGTTTGCGCTCCTCGCTCTGTGCCCGTCTCTGTGCCAGGGCCCCGCTGGCCCTTCTCCTCCGCTGCTCTTCCCTTTTCTGCTGGATGCGGGCATCCAGCTTGGAGATTGTTCCAATCCCCAATATGGAGTCCTTGATCCCCTACAGAACCCAGAGCGAGAGAGAAAACACATTAGGGCTTTGTTTGCACTTGTCAAACATAATAACCTCCCTAATGGAGCTTTGAATCGTCTCAGTAAGCGCTTGTTGAGCACAAGAATTAGGCTGATGTAAGTATTTGAAGGCAGATCACATTAAAATGTTCTAGGACTTGCTGGTTTTGTACAAAAAGCTGTGTATTGCCGGCGCTTCAGGTGTTTGTCTTTCTATGATGATGATTCAGATATATTATCCATAAAAACCATAAAACTCAAGTTATTTTAGAGAGTCAGGCGAATTTCATGACACAATGCCAACCCACAGGGTATTTAGTGAAACACTCCAGTTCACCATCCATCAGAGGTTTATAATGGAGGCTTGATGACGGGATATTATGCTGAAATCCAATTTTTAATCAAGCTGACTGACCTAATATTGATCAGTGGCTATTGTATCCGGCTATAGATGGATGATGTGGAGCCACAAAGTGCTCAATATTAAATGAAAGAAATAATTGTGAAATAAATAATCACATGAAATGTCATTTCATCATTTATATCATTTCATAGGACTGTTTTTAATTCATCATGACATTCCACACGCTAATTTAATTACCTGCCACCTTTTTATTTAGCCACCTAGCTCCGGTTAGAGCTAAAGTCATCCTGGATGAACCAGCCAGAGGCTGCTGCAGTACATAAACATTGTACACATTGTCTCCTCTTGTTTACTTTTAATTATTCCAAAGACAAACATCATCTTTGGACTCGAGCTGATGGTACACAAGGATAAAGTTCAAGGTAATAAATAAGAAAGCAAGAGGGATTAATACAATGCATGTGCTGCGTGTTCATCCCAACTGCATGGCTTTGTTTCACTGTCAATTAACTACACCCTCGTGCCTTGGGTCATGGTTCATGTGTGAGTACAGCATCTGTGTGTTTTTGTGTGTGTGTGTGTGTGTGTGTGTGTGTCTGCTAACCGTCGCAACATTGCGGAGGAAGGCCCTGACGCTGTCTGTCATCTCCGGACCAGCTGCAGATCCATCAACTGCAGAAGGAGGGGGGGGTGGTGGTGACCTGGTGGTCAGCTCTCATGGCAGGGAGGGGCTCACCCAGTAACCTGCCACAAGCAGAAAACCGAGGAAACAAAGTTAGAAGGTGGAACTGCTTCTAGAAACAACCTTTAAATCCAGATGTAGGCGACAGAGAGCTCACTTCGGTACACCGGGAGTCGCTTCAGGCACATTCTGTAGTGAATTTGCATGTAGTGTAATGTAAGATTGTTTACTTCAGAGACTTCACTAGAAACACAGATCTTGGCTCTTCCAGATTTTGCAGTTTTTCATGTGCATATTTTACTTTTATATTTATTTTGTATTTTCCATTCCGACTACTTACCATGTGCAATATTATTAATATCATGGCCACTTTAGCTCTAATACTCGTTTTGCACATCTGTACACATCTGTGTTTTCTGTTTACTGTATGAGCTGAAGGACACTGCTGTCTGTTCGCTGTGCTGGCCCTTTTTTAATTCACTTCTATGGTGTGTATTACACATTTTCTGCTGCTGTTACGAGTGAATTTCCCCGTTGTGGGATAAATAAAGTACAATCTAATCTCATGCATGACAGGAACATTTGGCTTTGAGAGTGACAAACAGCTGTTTAGCTCCTTTTTGTTCCATATTTGGGATATTTGGTAGCCATTTTGTGCTGATTCACATCCGATATAACTCACATTAATCACATTTGATTAAAAAAGTTCTGCCAACCGAGTGAATCTTATTTTTCCCTTTGTCTTTTGACAGGATGCTATGAAAACTATATGAGCTCCTTTAGAGTTAAAGAAAGCGTAACACAGATCACACAAAGAGGGCACAAACTAGTTACCAACACACATTAGTTTCCAGCCAACCTTTGTGAGATCAGGCAAACACACCTCCTGCTGCTGTCTGTGTACTCACTGCTGCTATTGTTCGACTTAATCACAACAAACTCGTGAATTTATCTGCATGGCAACGTCAACACCACACCTCACATGTGCTAATCTTAATATTAAAGTGTCCTCCGTCGTTATTTTAGGCGCTTATTCAAAAGGAAACGTGTATTTTTAGGTTAAGTTAACGTTAGCGCAGCTGACTCAGTGGGTTAGCTGAAACAGGCTGATAGCGTGCAGTCAGCTGTTCTCCCTCTCTCTCCGTGGCCTCCGTGAAAAGTCTTAATTCATATGAGACCCTCACTGTGCAGCTGATCCTGTCAACACGACGCCTGTAGTCTCACAATCTTTGACTTTGGTCGGTTTGTTTGCTGCCCTGCTAGCTCTTCTTCTCTCTTGATGCTAGCTAGCTACAACAGTTAACGCTCACCAACTAATTTAACTGTTGTTGTTGTTTAACACCTCAACAAGCCTTTAACAAGTCAGAGACAGAGCACACGGCTCGACACGGTGTCTTTCTTACCTCATGCGACAGGCTCGGGGTTATATTAACTTCGTTAATTCTTTCTTTTGCCCCCTTTAATGTGACAACAACAACCAAACAGACAGACACTGCCAAGAAAGCCAGGGCCGTGCAAAAACATATTGCGCAAGCGCTCCGGCTCCTGGAGGATCATGGGTAGTGTAGTCCTCATCACTGGAGCGTCTTATTGACCTTATTACAGAGAGAAATTAAAGTATTAAAACATCAAAACATCACTGAAAATGTGTGTGTGAGAGTTTATGATTAAGTTATATTATTAAATATAAATTTAGCTGATAATATATTAAATATATAATACACCTTTTAAGTTTAAAACCTTTAAATGGATGTTTAAATAAATCAATATCACTATAAGTTAAACATTATTAATAATAATGATGATAATAATAATTTTATTTATATAGCATCTTTAAAAAACAGAGTTTTATAAAGTGCTTTACAGAGCAGTAGACCCAACAGAAAGCAATACAATAATAATAAAATAAATGATAAAAGGACAATTAATAAACATAGAAAATTAATAGATGAAAAGATAACAATTAGAAATAAAGTGAAGAGAAAAAAATAAAATAAATAGATAAAAATAAAAATTATTAAAAATAGACATCACAAAAAGGCAAGTCTGTAAAAATGAGTTAGAAGTGCCTTATCTACTATATATGTAGTCATTTCATGTCATCCTCACCTACACGTTTGTTTTTGTTTGTTTGTTTCCTGGTTATTAAGGTGTGTTTCATTTTCATGACTCCGCACAGGGACACTCCCACGAGGCGGTGCGTTGTTTCTCCCCTCCGCATCATCAGCGCTGCTCATCTGTGCTCAGATGCGGCTGTAAACTTCACCAGACTGTTGCCTATGTCACTGGAAGGCATCTCACGTCCTATCGATGGTTGTCTGCAGGGTAAGAAATGCGCACAAAAGGAAATATGCACTCATCTGCCTGTGCATTGTTGGCTTCGTCATGTACAAATATCTCGGGTAAGTTAAGTTAATCAGTATTATTGCTTAATGTTGTTCAGTTAGAGCTACTTTGAGGCTGCTTGTACATAATGAAGTGCCTTGTTACTGAGAATTAATCATCATAGCTGTTGTGCAGGTCTCTGCAGAGACACAGTTAAAGAAAAAGTGTGACACTATATTATAAATTGGCATAGATATATTATGAAATCAATCAAAACATTAAATGAAGAGTGACTGTATCACATTTTAAAATATAAATGCAGAGTTCTATGCTCATCTTGTCTTTGTGGTTGTGTTTGCCAACAAAAGACGTCTGCAAATTCCCATCCTGCATGTCTGTCATGTGGTCTATTCAAGCACAATAGTCTGTGTGCTATATTATGTGAGTGTGGCACAAATAGGCTACTGCTTCTTCCAGCAGGCCAGCAGGGGGACGGAGAATAACCAGGAAGGTGGGACTGAGCGCCAACTCGTCCCAGTTGACCCTGGAGGGACAGCCTTTCCACATCCTCGGGGGATCCATCCACTACTTCCGTGTGCCTAGGGCTTACTGGAGGGACCGCTTGTTGAAAATGAAGGCCTGTGGCATCAACACTCTCACTACGTAAGGAAACTACTATGGTTTTGTTTCTCTTAGACCGGTCACTTGTTGAATGTTTACATCCTGGATCCTTGCAGGTATGTGCCGTGGAGTCTGCACCAGCCAGAACGAGGGGTCTTCAACTTCCACACACAGCTGGATTTAGAGTAAGGAGCGTCACTCTTCCTCTAACTGAATGCAAATCACGCTTATGATTAACCACCTCACGGTTTGCAGCCCATGCTCGCTTTACACCACCACCAACAATCTAACCTGCCTCTAGGCATATAGGGAATACTTTCCTTTTCTTCTCATCACGTAAGCCCCGCTGCTCAGGGGAGAAACGAGAGGCAGAGAGGTCCCACTTGACAACAGCGGCATCTCCCCAACAACAACAACTTAGCAAGCAATTAACGACACAGTGGTGATAAGTGAAGAGGATGTGACGCCTCGGCTTGCCGCTGTTGTTGCCAGGCACATTTGACACTCCTCAAACAATGAGATGCGGGGTCTCACTGGAGGGTCTAAACTCATGTTTGTGCACATAGAAAAATGCCTTTTCCATCTGCGTTTCAGAGCCTATATAAATCTTGCTGATGAATTGGGGTTGTGGGTGATTTTACGTCCAGGGCCGTACATCTCCTCTGAGCTGGACCTCGGAGGACTGCCAAGGTAGTGCTTGTATTATTTGCATAAGGACAAATATACACATGATTGCTTATAAAAGTGCAATTTTTCTGTGCTCATATTAAAAGAGGAGGTAGATTTGAAACCAATATTTTGTTCAACATGCTCAGACTAGTTTATGTCCCTGAATAAATGAATTAAGTTGAGTATAATCGGGGCAGAAAGAGAAGTCTTGTCCGCTGTGTTCGACTTACTGTGCCTCTGTTGTTCTTGCAGGTCTGTGGCTTTAGTCATAAGTGTGCATCTTGTTCTTTGTCTCTTTGCAGCTGGCTCCTTCGTGACAGCAGCATGAGACTGAGGACGACTTACCCGGGCTTTACTGAGGCTGTCAATACTTTTTTTGACAAACTCATACCCAAAGTGGTTCCTCTGCAGGTTGCTGCCTTGTCACTAAAGCTGAAAAGAATATTCTCCAGTTAATTTAAATTGAATTAAAATGTTTGTTTGTATGTTTTTAGTTTAAGAAAGGAGGTCCCATCATCGCAGTGCAGGTCGAAAACGAGTACGGATCCTTTGCAAAGGATGAAAGTTACATGTTCTTCATTAAAGAGGTGATGCCTGCTTAATAAAACACTTTAACCTTAGATTAACCCCCCAAAATGTACAGATAGAGACTGATATTGCTAGAATGGATCAATCTGATGATGTTCATGTTGTCTGTTTTATTTTGAAAGGCTTTACAGTCCAGAGGGATCAGTGAGCTCTTGTTCACATCAGACAACCACAACACGTTAAAATCGGGGGGTGTGCATGGAGGTACAGTACAGTACAGGCACACACACACACACACAGCACACATACACACATATATGCACATACAGCTTACCTTGTGATCTCCTATCTTGTAGCCATCAGATCAGTGAAGCTGCAGAAACTAAATCAGAAAGACCTCCAGGATTTGAATGCTATCCAGGTATGTATGTTACATTTCCACATCATCATTTCACCGTCTGTCACTGAGGATGTGTGTGATCATGTGTGTGGGGGGTTTTTTTTTCTGCTTTGTTTGTCAGCCCAGCAGCCCGACCATGGTGATGGACTACTGGACCGGTGGGTATGATGTGTGGGGTGAACTCCACCATGTGCTTCCTCCAGAAGGTAAGGAAGAGCTGAACTTAGTGTTGGCTGAAGGGAAAAGTTGTTTTTATGCTGCACCAGTGGGCCCAAGATGAAGCTGAATTTTGGGTTAAATGAGCATCCTGTCAAAGTGCATGTAACTGCAGCTGGTTCACTTCCAGCTAGGAGGCTTTGTGTGGCGTTCCCCTTTCTCTTTTCCTTTCCATTTAATCTTTAAAATATACGTATATTACACTTTTTATGTGAATAAATATAAAAGTAGATTTGATGATTTGAAAATTGCCCAAAAACCTGCAATGAAATTTGATTTATTTTGAATATTTTATACTTTCACAATGGTCAGTGCTGACTTTTTCATGCTTTCTTTACACAAAAGGTTGTAATATATCACAATGTGTCTTTTAATTGAACAAGTGGCTGAACATATTTCATATTTATTCTGAACCAATAACAATTTTAATATAATGGAAGTTTCCCTTTGTCTAAATTGACTTTTAACACAGTTTTAAGCCATTTTTGACACAAAATTCTGCAGATTTCCTTTAGAAATACTGTTATAAGCCTTGAAAAACACATTGTTAAAGTCACTCTCAACTGCTGTAAAAAGAACAGCTTGCCTGTTTGTCTGTGGCAGGTCTATTTATTGTCCTGTTTCCTTTTTTTGCATTAGAAACGCCAGCTACATGCAAACAAATGTAAATATAAATGTGAAAACCACATTTAAATGAATGGCCTGCAGAGGGACAAACATGCTTCTGTGACTGTGTTATGCTCTCCCTGTTGCAGGAACCTTCATGGTCATTTATTAACAGTGAACATGTTGAACCTCTTGTCAGATACGGTGTCCACCGTGAGAGAAATCCTGAGGCGAGGCATGTCTGTCAACCTCTACATGTTCCACGGTGGCTCCAGCTTCGGCTTCATGAGCGGAGCACTCGCCGATCCTTCCTACAAAGCGCTGGTCCCCAGTTATGGTCGGTTCCTCCGTGTCGTGTCTTCCATTACAAACAAACTAGCAGTGCATTTGATGCAAATTCACACAAATTTCATGAGGCGCTGCTGGAGATGTTCTGTTTCCACAGAACGGCATTGATCTTAACACCCAGCAGGTGGCAGCACATGATAGTTAATCTGTGTTACATTGCTGTTGTTTCCCAGATTATGACGCCCCCTTGTCTGAAGCTGGGGAGTACACTCCAAAGTATCATCTCCTCAGAGATTTATTCTCTCGATACAACAGTGAGTTACACAATAACTGAGAAAGAAATGAGTGAATATGTGGACCGCTTTGTCTGATCTTGACCTCTCTGTACAGGAGGAGACCGTTTCCCTGACATGCCAGCTCTGCATTACAGGGAGGCTTATGAACCAGCCATCATGTACCAGCACCTGTCCTTATGGGATGCTTTGAGCTTCACTGAGGGAGTATGTTTTATGTAAGATTGTCTGTTGTCTATATGTGGAATGAAAACGATGTTGCTTTTCAATGAAAGATGTCAAACTATTATTTTTATTTTATTTCCTGCAGCCATTTAAGTCACACATGCCGGTAAACATGGAGAATCTACCCGTGAACAATGGGAACGGCCAGTCGTACGGATACACGCTGTACGAGACGACCATCACCAGCGGAGGAATACTGAAGTCTGGAGACAATGTGCGAGATCGTGCCCTGGTGAGTCCTCAATGTGCATGATGACCCTACAGTAGGGATGTGTTTGCCTTTTCTTATCTAGTTTCTTACTCTATGATCATCCATATGTTTGTAGCCGGTGAAAATAAAGTTACAGGAAAGGTCTGACCTTTTGGAGAAATATGCTTTCTTGCTCTGAGTTAATAAAACAACAAGAAACTTGATACAACTGTACATGAAATATGCAGCTGCAGCCAGCAGCTTAGTTTAAAATACAGACTGGAAGCAGGCAGAAAGAGTTAACATGTCTAAAGGTAAAAAAAATGTGCCTACCAGCACCTTGTAAGCTCATTAATTTTGTTTTATGCATTACGTATCGTGTTTGTTTAATCCACACACAAAAAAACAAAGTGACAAGATGTGATTTTATCTGGGTTATGCATAATTTCTTTGAGAGTTGAAGTGATTTGCTGGAGACTTCTTGTCAGTGTGAGACATCAGATATGAAATACAATATATAATGAGATTTTCAGTGAGCGTTAGAGGAGTCAGGCTACCTGTTTCCACCTGTTTCCAGTATTTATGCTAAGCTAACTGTTTCCTGGCTTTATCTTCAAGTTTAATGGACAGAAGTGTCAATCTTCTCATCTGTGTGGCAGCAAGAAAAATAAAATAAGCGTATTTCCCAAAACTGACTTTAATATCAGTCAGACACCGGCACATGAAAGCTGATTAAAGGTGATGGCTGTGGTGATACCGGGCAAATCTAAAGCCATTTTAAAGATATTAAAGTGAAGCAAGGTTTATGTGCTGTGTATTATATTATCATTTATTTGACAGTGATGTTTTCTCCCTAGGTGTTTGTAGACAGAAGCTACATTGGCCTTTTCAAGCGGCAAAACCTGGAGCTGGCGGTTCCTGATGGTAAGGTATGGCATCAAGTCGGACAACAGTTATCGGATGCGGCGTGTGACGGATGTTGGCTGTTTGGCAGTTAAAACTTGCAAAAGAAATAAAACCCATCAATCCCTGCAGGGACGACGCACTTTGAGTTTATTGGTGGAAAACTGTGGACGAGTTCACCAGGGAAGGGACCTTGACAAACAACATAAAGGTGATCGACAGACAATATGCAGTTCATTGCTGTGCTGAGCCATTAAATCACTCAAGCACTGAGTGGGTAGTGTACGAGTCAATTTTCATTTGTATTCTTGCAGGTCTGGTGGGAGACATTTTATTAAACAATATCCCCTTGCGGGATTTTACAATATACAGCCTGGATATGAAACCCAGCTTTATTGATAGGTTTGTACGCTTTATTGAATCTAAAGCGATGCATATCATTTTCATTTTGCCGTAAAAATAAAAATGTGTGATTGAAGTGGATGCCTTATTGCCTTACAGTCTTTATCAGGCACCTTGGAAAACTATCACCGAATCTCGCAGCTTCCCTGGATTTTACATGGGAAGGCTGTTTGCATACGGCTACCCGAGTGACACATTTATGAAGCTGCCAGTAAGTCAGACAAAACATGCTCATTCTTTTGCATGTATGTTTGGATGAGAAATAATCCATTAACTCCTCTTTGGGTCCACAGGGCTGGGAAAAAGGTGTTGTGTTCATCAATGGGATGAATCTGGGCCGCTACTGGTCAATCGGCCCTCAGCAGACTCTCTACATCCCTGGTCCCTTTCTCAACAGTGGAATCAACCAGGTACAAGTGACTACAAACCTATAACATACAGCCTTTTTATGTGGCTACAATGCTTTTCTGCTCACCCTGTCCACATCGGCGCGTGGCTTTACTTCTGTGCCAGAATGTGTCTGCTTCTCCAAACTGAGGACACGCTGACCGCTGACCTTTAAAATACTTGAACTAACTCTTTAACAACGCTCGTACGGCCAAGAAATAGTCTGGCACATAACTCCCCCGCCACTGAAACCCACAGCGTGGCTGACCAAGAGCTTTAGAGACGCTGTTAAGTGGATTTTTTAAAACTTTTAGACTAGCTGTTTCCCTCTTTCTCCAGTCATAATTTTTCGTGTGCATACACGACTGTGGTATTGATATATTTCATTTACTTGAAATGTTTTCTTTCTTCTCTGCAAATCAGAGTCAAGTCTCAATTCTCCGCCTCTCTCTTCTTTGTCTCTTCACACGAATAAGATCATTTTGTTTGAGGAGCAGGAGGGAGACTTCAAGGTCCACTTCGAGGATACACCTGATCTCGGCATGGCAGCAGACATCCAGTGACTCATCACCGCTGGCACTGATGTTGTTTTTTTGTAAAAAAAATTTGTTCCTTTGATAAAGATTTTTAAAGCGCTTGTTACATCAGATCAAACCTTCAGATTCAGGCATAGCACTGTTGTTAATATCATGGTCATAAAATCTAAATAAACACACAGACAGACAATCAAAAACAGAGAGGTGTGTTTGTATGGGAGCGTTTTATAGCTATGTACATACAGTACCTTTAGTTACAGTGACTCTTCACACATAGAGCAGAATTACCAAGTGTATCCTCTTACCCAGTTAAAGTGTAATCATTTCTGCGTGTGGATGGCAGTTATAGTCGATACCGTTGTTAGATTTGTATTGCTCTTGTGAATATTCTGCAGAATGCAGCACACAGTCTGAGGAAACACAAGCAGCATCGTAACAACATCAGACTCTTATCTTAAAGGTTTCACGTGTGCGCGTGTCACATTGATAACTGACCAACCTTTAACAGAGAACATTACCTTTTTTTTCAAGCGTTGCCACTGCAGGTCAACTGGGTATGAAATCATCACTTGCAAGCCAGCCGACCGTGGTGGGAATAATTAGATGTGTGTGTCATACAGCCATTTGAAGGGATGCACATCCAATTTTTAGAGTAATGCCCTCACGTCCCATTAGCGTAGCTCACGACTAACAAGTGAATGTTCAGAAACAATAAATAATACTTCAGTTCACTGAAAAGCGTCTACAGAGGCTTGTGAAGTCTTAAATATGAGTATACCTCAGTATTGTTACAGCATATCTGGGATAAACAAGAGCTTTGAGTAAATGACTGTGAGAGGACGTCACTGTTACACTGTAATAAATCATTGCTCTGTGTCTTTGAGGACCCGTGTGTGTGTGTGTGTGTGTGTGTGTGTGTGACAGCTGAGCATGTGTGAATGTGTGTTGAGGAGTAACAGGACTCTTAATTAGTGCTGGGTTCTGGGTGCTATCTAAATAGCTCAGTGTTGTACAGTACAAGTGGGGAGGGGGGCTCAGATCCCCTCAGTTCAGTCTGTCAGTCAGTGCTGACTCACTTAAGACAAGGACCCCTTTTATTCCTCTGTGCAGCCCTGTGCCCGACAGCCTGCTCGCGTCAGAACAAAAGGGTCCAATTTAATGCTAACTGGATGGTTGGCTGGTGTTGTCTGCGCTTAGAGGGCTCTTTATTGCTTGCCGTGCCATCTCTTCCTGCAGTCATCCTTTGTCTCAACTCTCCGAGGAGACCTCAGTGGGGCAAGCTCCCTTTTGGCAGCTCCTACCAGTGTCTCGCATCAACCAGCGCCCCGTGCAGAACAGGCCGGCTTATTTTTCTTTTTTTTTTTGTGCAGTTGTGCTTTGATACCCTGCGGTCGGTTCACGCACATGGCTTGTGCTGTCTCCTGGGTATCACAGCGACTGTGCTGTGATAAGATTTTTGACCCTGGCTATTACTATAAGGAGCTGAGAGGTTGGTTTGAATCCACGTAGAACCCCACGGAGAGATGCCTCCCCTGGAACGACAACAATTTTAGGACAAGATGCGTGCAGTCCAAAGAGTCTTCCAAATAATCACTGCATGGAAATTTGCATTTCTAAATCTCTGCTATTACCTGTGTCAGACGAAGTATGTCATATCTCCACGTTAGAGTCTGTAAATCCTTTCTTGCCCTCATTTACTAGCACAGGCTTCTCCGTCCGTGTGTGCCATACTAATACCTGCAGGGTAAGAAGAAAGAGATGGAGATGAGCAGAAACACAGTCAATCTGAAGACATTTTGTCTCGCAGTACTGTGCAGTAGTAATGCACTACGCCATGCCTGCTACACGATGTCTAGAGGCGGTGTGTATGTGTAAATGAGCTGTGAGCATGAAGAATTGGCTGCAAGTTTACTGACTTTAAGAGCAAATTGTTATGACAGCCAAGGATCTCCAGCCATGCTCTCACACTAGCAGCAGAAGCTGCTTGTTTTATTGCTGATTCGCAGGTTGCACAACATTTTAAATCACGCAGGGAACCTTACCTTAGTGCAGTTAGCAGCTTTAGGCTCCAAGTCGCCGAGAGTGACCAGCTCCTTTAATAAACTGCTCTCCTGATAACCTCCCTTCACTCCGCGTAACTTGAAATAAGCCTGAGGTTTAGACAGAATGAGGCGCAGGTTCACTGCAAACCCGGCCATGTCGATGGCAAAGGGCCGGTGCGGGTCGAACACAGTCTTCCAGCCGTACACCTTGCCCAGAGTGTTCACTTTAGGGGACTCGTACCGTAAGCCGCCCACAAAGGCCACAGGCCACACTGACACCTTTTTGGTGGAACGCATCTGGAAAGCAGAGACAGAGACACAAGTAGAAGCAAGAAGTGTGTGAAAGGATGAGGGGACTGCACTCTTAAAGAGTCCTTACCTCCTCAAACAGCTCCAGACTGTATGTGTTGTCATCATCTGCAAAGTAGACAATCCCAGGCTGGCTGCTGTTTACGTTGAACGTCTCCCGGAGCCACCGCAGGGCCAGGTTCCTCTGTATCGTACCCCGAGGTATTCGGGGGTCCCTTGTGTCCCCCCGTATCTTATAGTTCCTAGGCGTCTCCACATTCAGGTGGGTGTAGTTGAGTCCCATCTCCCGGAGGAGACGGGTGACAAGAGCGGTCCTCCTCTGGGAGTCCTCCACCAGGATCCAGTGCAGGTTGGGGACATGCAGCAAAGTGTTGGCCAGACGCGTCAGCTCTGCCTTCTGCACCGGCCGGCTGTAGGTGGGAGTGATGACGTGGATGGTGGACAGGATGTCAGACCAGGGCGGAGGCCGGCTGTACACATACTCGGTGCGCACCACCTCCACAATGTCCCGGTTCTGAAGCGAGCAGGACTCCTTGAAAGCAAAAGTATTTCTGGAGTTGGAGCGACCGTCACGTCTGTCATCTAGCCAGGAGGGAAGATGATTACAGTGAGCCTCTGCGTGCCGTTAAACTGTTACCATGAAACAAATGGACCCAATCCTGTGTGCAGTGCACGCTAGCTTCACAACATGTGGCATTTCACCCTGTGGTGTAGCAGACTCTTGAGTAATTTTACCCTTTTGAGTGGCGAGCAGAGGAGTGATGGTGCTCTGGTGCCAAACAGTGATGAGCAGTGTCCAAGGCAACACGATCAACACAATGGCGACGATGTCTCGTCTCTTCGGCATCTCCAGGGTCAGACCGGAGTCATGTCACTACCTGCAGGTAACACACGATACAGTTAAAAACCAGGTAACTGTGAAGTGAGGTGTCGCAGCTTTTCCAGATGTCACTGAGGACAACAAGCGAACAAAACAGCGTCTTATATTATTATTTTAAACACTGGAGTCATTTTATTGCACATCCAAACACTGTTAGAGACATTTTAGGCAACATTAAATGATTAAAGGTATTTTATTTATTATTTATATATCAAGAAAGCTAATTTTGTACTTCTTCTAGAGTGCTGTATAATTACATTTATGTTTTTTTGTTTTGTTTTTGCTGTCACAAAGATAGATATGTACGGGTGGAGACTCCATTTAGAGTTATTATCTAAGAGGAAACATTTACTGCTTTTAGGTTTTCAGTATATTTAGCATACTGTCTTTGGCCCGTGAATGGATGACTGAGTTTCCTAATTCGATGGCCCATCGCTAGATGCGAATTGCACTTTGAAGTCCATAGACGGTGGCGCTCTGTTGAACAAACATCAATATACTGTAGCTGCAAGGCACAAACTGAAGGAAGGAGGCATTGTGTTAAGAAGCAGACTGGTTCAAAGTGCTGCACAACAGAAAATAGGTCGGAAAGTGCTTCGAGCTTTCTTTTTTGTCTCCTCTGAAAGCATACCGCTACACTGCAGAGATCACTTGAGATAATGATTTGAAGAGGGACACTGTGTGGCTGAAAGGGTCAAGCCCTTTTGCTGCCTGTAAACAGCTGACACAGACAAAAGACTGTGTATGGATTCACTGGTTTGTGGTTTCTAGTACCTTAACACAGCCCGGAGGCCCAGATGTTCTTTATAGTTATATACCGCAGATTTATTTAACTCAGTGACAGACGCAGACGTGTTTCCCAGCCGATGCAAACTCAAAACCTCCATGTTTGCCACTAAATCCTTCACACCGGTCATCCAAGCTGCCATAAATTAAATTCAGCACCTCCTCTAGAAGCTTTACATTTAAAAGTTTTGCATCCTTGCCTTTATAGGAACATTTTACTGTAGAAAAACACCCTGAAATGTTGATTCAACATCATCCAGGAGTACTACAAAGAAGAAACGACCAAATTAAATGAGAGTATAAGAAGCTCTGCTGTTGGAAATATATTATTCTAGGTTTACTATGTGAGCCGTTGTAGTGAGCTACATTTATTTCCCCCCTCCTCGTTTTTATACCCACGTTGCGCGCCCTGGGCCATTATTATTTTAAAAAATTAACTGTATGTTACATATGAGCACCTAAGGCTCCTGAGGCAGACCTCTTCACCCATTAATTACAAGGTTTGGCGGTTCACATCTACCTTCTCCTGTTCACATGTTAAGTGTTCTTGAGCACGACAGTGAACCTCATATTCCCCTCCCATGATTTGGCCACTACTTTGCTAGTTAGAGAGGCCAATTGTAAAGCACGATATAAATGCAGATCGCGTTATCTTACCTATGTTTATAGGCAACACACATGGTCGCTTCAAGGACTGGTAGTCTCTGTGTAAAGAGGGAAATCCCTGCAGAGAGAAAACACATATAGGATTACAGTCTGCAGCAATGTATGTAACATTATCTGTTATAAAATATGATGAACCTCTGAAGTGACCTACATGGTGCTCAACATGCTCCGTCTTTGACTGAGGTCACTTTGAATCCTCCAAACACTAATGGCTACATCCCTGTAGACATGCAGAACATGTGGGCCAAATGTTTTACATGCTGTGTGCATAACTGGAAGCATAAACAACTGTTCCATGCATTATCTGTGTGGTTTTGGCATGACTCATTACCAAAGGTCATTCGTGTTTCATGCGAATTTTCAGCGGGGCAGGTTTAACCTGGTGCAGCTGAGTTTTGTTGCATGAAGAAGGATGCTGATAGTAGATATATCCTTTATCTGAAGCCCTGCAGCCTTCGATGTATGATCACAATAATGCAGGCGTCAACCATTCTTCATGAGACAAATCATCTGCTGGTTAATCACAAGTAATTAATCCTTGATTAGGAGGATCAACCCCAGTCTGAGATCAAAGGTTGTGCTAACTAATTAACACATCAGGATAGGTTTAATAGGATTATGTATGAACAGCATATCACTGATGAAGACAAGCTAATTATCGATGCAAAAACAATGACTTGCTTTGCACCCTCTCGCCAGTTCTCATCCTCGTTTTAAGGTGGACTGTGTCAG
Source organism: Protonibea diacanthus (assembly GCA_028641955.1). NCBI lineage: Eukaryota > Metazoa > Chordata > Actinopteri > Sciaenidae > Protonibea > Protonibea diacanthus. The sequence continues at coordinate 4,284,093 of CM053990.1, read as the reverse complement.
AAAGGAACCAGATCAGAATTGGATGTGTTTTTGGCTATCATCTGATGATGATTTAGTCTCTGGGCTTCCAGTGCAGACATCTAATATCTGGAAAAACAAGTATGACTTCCTCCTCGAGTGGCAACTTGATTTGCACGAATGCTGAGAAAGACACATCCCTGTAAACAGATATCTGTATACGAGCGCAGATAACAGCTAATAACCAACTAAATGGTCATCAGACAGAAGCTGATTGGTTCTGAGATTGCATTGCAGCCAATGCATTCCACCTCATTTGCTTTCCACACGGCATTCCACTCAAATGTGACACTATGTCGTCGATATCACTCAGACTACAAATGGAAACCACCCATTCTGCATTCATACACATATATATGTTTATAGAGATTACACAGAGCAGAGACGGTCATGAAACAACAATCTAAATGCGTTGTTTTGAGCATATCGCTACAAAATAACGCATCGCAATGCACACAGTGATACAGCACCAGGCTGAGGCGAAATACCATACAGTTTAGCAGCGTTGCTTAGAGTTTATGTGCGCTCACCATCTAAATTTGCTTCCGCTTGCACAATGTGTTCAAAGAGTTACAGCAATTTAGGACAAATAGACTACGCCAACCAGGGAGTGAAACAAATGAAACTACTTTTGTTGGCCAATTTGGTGAATACTGGATGCAATCTATGTTTTATATTTAATTTGTAAGACTGTTGAGCAAAATTAAAATGGGGGAAAAACCTATGCATGTGAAAACGTGCATGGCCTACGTGGGCATAGCATATGAAGGACTCCAGGGATCAACACCACACGGATCGAAAGCAAATTTCAGCTTTTAGTCGTAGCATCAATCTGCTAGTAGACAAACACACAAACAGACGAAACTTTCCATGCGGAGGTTATTAATGATGAAACTCACACCACAAACTGGGCTGTCTTACTGACAGATGTGCTGCGATGAAACACAATTATACCTGTCAATCACATTCGGTGAGCTTTCCGTCCTGAAGGTTCATGATCTGCTGATTGGATTACAGATTTTCACTGTAGGACACATCCTGCACTTCGACGAACAGCGGCTGCCTGAATATCTGGTGGCTGATGATGAATTCTAAAAGGTAAGATCTGGTGTTGATGAAAATGCAACAACCTATAATGCAACGTACATCAGACACCTATGTCCATGCACCTCACTGCACGCAGGGAGACAGTCCACTTGTTAATGACCTCTGCAGGGGGTGCGCACTCAGGCACTGAACCATGAAGCCAATTTAAGTGTTGTCTGTCAAAAACCCCCAATCACCGGCCTCTCCTCTCCTCCACAATCTGACCTCAACACGTTCGCGTGGCATTAAATATTCAGCTGTCACTGTCCTGTATCTGTTTGTGTACAATGCTGTGACTGAGCTCTGTGTCCCCCAGTGTCCCCAGTTTAAGAGTGCAACACCGCTGTAGGAGTCATGGACAGCTGTAGACGTTTTTTCTTATGATTCACAACAATCGAGTCGACAACACAGCCAAGTCAAGACATACTGTAGCAGCCCAGCTCGGCGTCCGTCTTTCAGCCTTTTATTTTATAAACCTCTCCTCAACAACATCTAAACTTGTCTTAGCTTTGTCTCAGTTGCCCAGCTCCTGTTCTGGCACAACACCAGCTGCACTCCCCAGGCTTGGAAAACCTCCTCTTCTTCTTCTTCTTCTTCCCGGTGGTCCAAACCGCCTGTAGTACAAACACTAACACTCTCCCAGCGCTCTGAGCTCACAGTCTGGGCAGCTCAGCTAACACACTGAGTTACAGCTATAGTTTGCAGGGGTTTACTTTACTGTCCATCAGGAAACTCGGTAAAACGCCAAGAATTAAAGCGAGGCATAGGAATGACAATGATTTAAATTCTGTTATTTTATGACAGAAAACTTGCAAATCCTAATCATAGGAAATGACCATCAATATCCAATCAGCACAGTTACAAATATGAACATGGCAGTGAGGCTTTAATACTGAAAACAGATTCAGATCTACTTCACAAACCTAATGATCCCAACCCAGAGCTCACTAATGAGAGACCTTAACCGGATCAAAGAGCCGGGAGTGAAAGGAGGACGAGTGGAAGATGGTGTCGGCCTCACTCAGCACTTAAAAAGATCGAAAGCTTCTCACTGTGTGTTTAAAATGTATGGCACAGCCCGTGAAAACTATAAATAGGACTCTCTTGATATCAAACATCTCAGAGACGTGTCTTTTAAATCCTGTCTCAGCTGGGAAATCCATACTAATGTTGTCTGTGCTAATAACAGCCAAATGGCAGGGGCTGCTGGGGGCTATGAGGCGGAGAGAAATTGAACGCAGGCTGATGAGAGATCTTCAATTTAAAAGGGTAACAAGCTTGGAGATCACTGTGCAGAAAAAAAGGACAGACGTGGGGATCAGGATAGACGGTTTAAATGATGTCGACCCACCTTTGCACTTTTTATTTCTGCATCGTCAACCTCCGGCCTCTTAGCCCGGACAATCCTCGAGTCCTCCAGGCGTAGGTATCAGAAAAAATAAAAATAACGCGGCTGAAATGTAATATTTGGTTGCAAATATATTAACAGCAGAGGAAGATTATCACGAATTAAATCCTCATTACTGCCATCTGAGTCCAACCAACTGTTATCAATCCACTAAATCCTAATGGTGACCTGTGCTTGTGTCTGTGTACGGATAGACAGCTGCAGGTAATCTGATGTATTACAGTTTCTGCTGTTTCATGTTTGCACTGTTCCCTTTCAGCCGGTTTGAGATGTAGAAGTTAAGCCTCGGCGTATACGGCTGGTTTGGAATTCAAATATCGAGGCGCCGTGGGATTTCAGGGATGAGCTCCTGAAATAGTTTTTTACTTCAGCACCTTTCATCTCAGCTTCGTTCCTTCAGGTCGTGCTCAAGTTTTTCCCCCTAAATATTGGCAATGTTTCTTTAACCCAGTAGGCTGTTGTTTAATGATGCTACAACTGAGCACTGACTCCGTATTAAATGACCTACAATGTGTGAATTCAATAATAAAATGAAAACAATACGAGACGTATACTCACAGATATGAGTGATGATCCACTTTCGTCACGCCGTCTAATCCTGTTGTGCTGTGTCAATGATGAAGGTGCTGATAATGTTGCTGGGCCCTTGATGTGTCAGCTGTGATGAACAGAAGTATCCATCAAGTTCTCTCTCCCGGGGTCGGAGAGCGTGTTTGGCCCACATATGAGCAGCAGAGTCGGGGGGTGACAACTAGCGGATTTTGTTCACAGCCTTTCGCAGCTATCCAATCCTCGGGTAGGGTCGCGTCCTCAGTGCCAGCCCCTGTAGAGACAGAGGAGGTCATCCCTCTGGAAGAATGCTGCTTCTCATTGCAAAAACAAAGGCTGGGATTGTCAAAGCTGATGGCAAGGGGACGGGGCGGAGGGGCAGCCATGGCCGGAGGACTCGGGACAATAGAATAAATCACATGAAAAATGTCACAGCCCCACAAATGGAATTCTTACTCAGGGATGAAGCGGGATTTGAAAAATTGAGAGAGCCATGCATAACGTGTGGGCTGTTTATCTGAGGCATAAACAGCCATCGTCACATGGTCCACTAGTCAGACAGTGAGAGCATTTCTATTCATTTTGCTTTTATTTCCTGACAGGCATATGAAAGGAGTACATTCTGAATGGACGCCTATGCTTTAAAAGTCTTATAATGGGGCAGGGTAAAAATATGCTGCAAGCCTAAAGAACTTCACAGATGGAGAGGAAGAGCACACACAGAGTGAATGGCAGTGCGGCTCACATCGCTAATTAAGGAGGATGGTTACATTCTGGCATGTGACAAAGTGCAGTGGCTATAAATGATGCTGCAGGTGGTTCAGACGAGCGACAATGACCTTTTGGAAATCGCTATTTAATATTTAGTTTTAGCATCCCCCCCTAATTCATTAATTCACTCTCTGTCCGTGAGGATGATCCAGGATTTTGTCTCAACATGACATCATCAGACTCACGTCTCTCCCGTCTGTCTCTCTGATGATCAGTCTAAAGCCGAGCTTTAAAATCATAACTTCGCAGACGTTCTTCTGTCTAATCTCAAACATGCATGCACTCCAAAAATGATAGCGCACACACACACACACACACACACACACACTGCGGGATATTATTTAGATCATCGTGGCAGATATCGTGCACCACCTTACATGATCTCATGGGGAAGCAGTGAGGTTGTGATATGTCTTATATACCTTTCCTCCATCTCAGCTTACAGTCCAATGAGCCCGTACAGTAGATTGTTATTGACTCGTGGTCTATTTCCCTGTATCTCTGTTTTTGTCGATAGAAAGCGCTGACATAATCATCCAGATTTTAACTCCTAGATATGAAATATACTTGAAATTCTCAGGCTTTAAGACTGGATTTATTTACCTCTCACATTACCAGATAATCTGGGCCAAACATCAGTACTGACTAAGTTCCTAAACCAGGATTCTCCTCCGATTGCTTCTGATAAATCCACTCAACAACACTGAGGATGGTTTGGTCCTAAGTACAGACAAAGTTATTGACTAGCTTTAGCTGGTGAGGAAAGTTGAAGAGGTGATGTAAAGTCCAAAAGAGCTGAAAGGAGAGTAAATACGGGACTTCCATTTGGTAGGTGGCCAGCAACATAAATTTAATCTAGGTGAATTAGAAATCACCCAGATTAAACTGGTTGTAGGAGCACTGTTCAGTGCAACTTCTGTCACCATCGGCCCAAAACAAAACAATCAATGTAATGCAAAACACTTAACCGCGACCTCAGACGTCAGAGCCAGCAGGGCTCCTGATGCTACCGTGAACAACAAGTCTCCTCAAGCCAGATTCGAACAGGCGTTCAGACGCGGAAAAATATTTATATATGCTATTAGATGAATTAAGCACAAAGCATTTAATTAATTAGATTAATGTTTAATCACTTGGCAGCCCTAGTGATAATATATTAAAGCTGTATGTGTTGTTTTGCTCCTCTGCCTATACGTGATCAAGAAATCAGTCGATTCAAATGTTACTTTCAACTTACAAATGAAGCTTTTCGTAGATCTTGTTGCTTCCATACTTGTTAGCCCACAGTATGCAGTATGCAGTCTTCAGCAGTATGCTCAATGATCACATATTCTGGGAGATACTCGGCTCGTATCTTAAATAGAGTGAAATTCTGTTTCTTTCTAAAGAGGTCAGGCAGACTGCCAGACTTGTATTCATCTTCGTACTGTTTACTTCTCTATTCCCGCTTCCTTCAACAAGCGCCACGATGTGCTATATCATTATCCAAGAGTCAAACAATTCAAATCAGACATCATTAATACGTCTCACATATTAAAAATACCATCTGAATGTGCCCCTGATTGCTTGTTTGGCTTTTCATTGTTTGAATCAGCTCAAGAAATGTGTTTATCTGTGCGCAGATTCTCAGGGAGCTGCTTGTAAACAGCCTTTTATGACCAACAGCATTAACTGCATTACGATCTGCACTGCTATCTGAAATAACGTGTGCACGTAAACAAATTCATTGTGAAAGAATAGCTGCTCTCAGCTCGACACCTCTTCTCCGACTGGTGTCTTTATATCCAGCGGAAACCCAACACCTGCTACCGAGCCGACAGGAATCATTTCTAAACAACTTGTCGCTGCGCTGCCTCGTCCTCACATGACACCGCAGAGAAGAAAGTAAAGCTGAGGACAATCCAGATGTTTGGACTCAATCTCATTTTTATTACACCTGAAAGATTATAATATTATTCACAGATATCTATCTGCATGCTCTCTCTCTCTTTCTCTTCTCTGTTACTTCATCACTTCCATCATTCCATCAATATTCTGTCTTCATCTGTTGCAGAGAAATGCCAGTCAGTGTTCGACAGATGGGTGATTAATGAGACGCTGATGCAGTTTCCAAAGGTGTCACACGTTGAGAAAGGAGTGTAGGTGTGCTATTAAAATGCAAATCATTAAAATTCACATTTAATTAATAGTTTCTCAAACGGGCAGCGGCAATATTGATGCATATGTGATGAAAACACTGTGAAGCAAAACTGCATCAGCTCGGTTTGAAAATCATCTGGACGGTAATGAGTGGCTTTTCAGTGCATCTATGTCTTTGTATTTCGTAGCCCTACACATCTTATTTTCTGGAGGATTTGAGCATTTATTTGCTAGTAGCAGCTGAAGAGTGTCATGAAAGTGCAGAGAGAGAGAGGTGACATGCAGCAAAGGGCCAAAAGTTGGAATCAAGCCAGGGCCGCTGCTGTAAGGACCGAGGCTTTGGCTCGCCACACGCCACACCGCGTGTCTTGTTTTGCACCGAATGTGACACAACATGATATCATATTACTTCATGGCAGCTCTTGTGGCCCTCTCCGCACTCTTTCCCCAGGAAAAATAAATACATTTTTAAAAATCCCAAAACGAATCAGTAACAGCTCGTCAACCCTGTGACCTACAGGGTCTCCTTTGATAGATAAGAAGCTAATAAAAGTGAATACACTTCCACAGTAAGTACCTCTTGCCTCCAAGATATCACGACCAACATCAAGATACATTCAAATACAACATTTATGATACAATCTGTGAGGAAAGGAACAACAAGGAAGCACAAGTGCTGCAGAGCGTGGACACCAGGGAGACTAGCGACCACTTCTGTGGAAGCTAACGGAGATCCAATGAAGAATGAAGAATGAAGAGTTGATAGAAACAAGGCTACCACAGTAACACTGATGAAAGGTTTAACCCTGATGTCCAACATTAGAAATCTTACACAAGCACGCCACAATTAGACAATCATCTTGGCTTATGGAGTAAAGCTTAGTTAAACTGGATGTTAAAGAACGTTTTGTTGAAACTGAGTTAGTGAATGAGAGATAGTTGATTTGATATGTGGGCGTCTGCAATTACAGCTTTCCACTGTGAAGATGTTTACAAGTACAGACGGTGTGAAGTCTAACATTTCAGTGGAAGTGTTAATGAGTACCAGATAGCAACGTGCCAACAATGCATTTCACAGCTCCGACGGGGGGAAACGTTCCCACTTACAGCTCAGTTTGCAGTTGCAACAAAACTGGAACTTTATTTTCATGATCAAAGTGAGAAAAAAAACAACTCCAAGTTTAACGGAGAAGCTCCTCGTTTTGCCTTAGGAGCATGAAAATCTGTCTTCTTCATGAATGCATCACGTGCGAGCATGGTAACCCGGAGATACGGGGAGGGATTGGACCCGGATGCACACATCTGAGGTAGAGCTGTGCAGCAGTGCAATGATTTAATTAACAAACGTCAAAGTACAAGGCTCACGGCACGGTGAGTCCAACACAGGCAGCAAAAGAAAGACACAGGAAGAGGAGAGGGGGCTCCAGAGGTCCAGAAGGGGGCCCCGGTTTTGTTTCATGGGGGTCTTTGTGACACATTTCGTCTCATCCCTACCCCGGGGATGACATGGGAGAACCTACCGAGGGGCTACTGAGATGCAAAGCGTGTAGCGATTCTTTGGGCATGTACGTGAAACACCTCGGGATCACCCAGGATGAGCTGGAAATCGTTGCTACTGCCACCACGACCCAACAAAGTGGAAGAAAACTGTGCAACTGTGTCCTCAAGTTGTTGCACATCAACGATATTCATGCACGTACAACCTTAAATTTGAATATATTAGCTTTCAGTCGCATTACACTGATTGAGCGTTTTGTACGCCACCACTCAAGCCATGCTATGTTCACAACACACACACCTACAGCCACGTATACAATCAGGAGCCACAATCAGGAATGAAGCGAATGCATGGCCTTGACTCAATTACGACGCACACACACACACACAGGGAGAGCGGCACTGTTTATATATACACAACCACACTGTACTGCACAGCACCGGTCCTGATTACAAAAACACACATAACATGTTTACTTGTTTCTCGGTTGCTAAGACTGTTTATCCCCGCGGGGAGAAACTTTAAAATGAGTGCAGTAAGTTTTAAGTAGTCCACTCGTCATCAGAATGCCTCATTTAGTTGAAGAAACACACACTGCTGCGCTTTCTCTTTCTGGCCTCTGTGGAAAGGGCGGGTGTGCTGGGAGGAGAGTTTTGCATTTAGATGTGGTCTGGTTTTAAAACTTCTACTTAGATAACAGACAAAAAAACAAAACTGATTGGTAGGAAGATGACAATGTAACACTTTTTCAAATTATACCGTCTCATCTTTGCATACTGCAGCGACATTAAAATGCAGTCTGAACCAGACAAAATATCCTCCAGTGGATTCGACAATCATTTGAATGAAATGTGCATTTAGATTGAGGTCTGATCTGGAAACTTCTCCTCGGCTATCAGACAGAAACTGAGCAGCCTTGTTGTGCCAGCTATTAACGTCACGGATCAAATTCAGCAGCTGAGGAATAAACTTTAACTCGCTTCCTTTAAACTATGGCTGAATGTACACATTTCTGTTGTTTTTATCCTGCGTTTGCAGGGTAATCTAAAAATCTGCAAAGACGTGGATCGTCGGTGAACCCGAGGTCAGCTGAATAAAGCCCGGGTGCTCGAACAAGCCACCTGTAACAGCACCCACCTGTCAATCACGCGTTACCAGCTCCTACCAGAGCTGCTGCGTTCAAAAACCTCCTGAAGACCCCGCTCCTCAGGGAGTATCTCCTCTCCAAGCACTACCAATAACCGGATGTGCTAAATCTATCCCCCCTTCTAGAGCTGTCACTTGATTCTAGGTGACTGAACCTTGGTTGTTTTCCCTTTTTGGAAGTCGCTTTGGATAAAAGTATCTTGCTGTTAAGCGACCACGCTCTTAATCCTGCATAACTTTAAGCCTTAATATAATGTGAACAGGTGAGTTGTATATAAATTCACCCTCAGTACAGTTGTCATGACGGGGGAAATTAGCTATAGAGACCTGCTGTTTTCTGCTGTTTTAACATGGGGACTTATGGAGACTGGCTCACTTTTGAAACCAGCCTCAAGTGGCTGTTTAAGGAACTGCAGTTTGTGGCACTTGCTCACTGACTGAAAGTTTTGAACTCATGTCAAACTTACATCTTTTATTTATTTATATATATACGCCCCAAAATCACCACGGGTACCGTCTGCACCAATTATCATCATCTGGCTTTGCTTATGTGCACACTATAATCTTATTACTGCGTGCATCTGGAGTTTGAGAATTATTTAATCAGGCTGTTCCCTCAGTTAATATTCCCATTTACTTGCTATTTTGCATACTGAATTTGTTGACGGAGTAAATAATGATGCGCTTGTTTCCCTCGAGGTTATCAACATTCATCAAAATTCATGTCTTATCGCTGTATCAGTTCACTAAATATGACCATATAATCAATGTAATAATTATGTGAAGATGTGCTGCCTGCACGGCCATGTCGTGAGTGATGCATTGTTGTGGTAGAATAAGAAATCAGCAGCCAGAGGCCAACGACAATCGGTTCCATCAAAAATCACGGCGTGCACGTTAACACTGATCACACGTGGAATATTCTGCTCGGCGTGTAATTAGCTTAATCCAATTATTGACGCGAACAGAGCGAGAAACAAGTGTAAGTTTTACCGTTAATGAAGCAGCTTCTTATTCTGCCCTGAAGACATCAGAGTATTCTTGTTTCTACATTTCTGAACAAGACTTAGAGCGGTGTGATGAACATAAAGAAACCATAGGTGGAATGTATATATTTATGTGTGTACACTTCTGAATAAATTAGCTCTCAATCAGTGATTGAAACTACTGTACACCCCCCACAGTGGCAATCTTATCTCCCAGCACAATTAAAAACACACCTACAGCCACATATATATACACAATCAGCAACCACAATCACAGAATGAGGTGATTGCATGGCCTTGACTCAATTACACATAGGCAGGCACGCAGGCAGAGCCAAGCAGCTTCTATTATATATATACACGACCATATTCTCCTCACACTGATTACGTAAACACACACACGCAGAGAAAACACAGACTGTTTACTCGTTTCTATTTTTGTCCCAGAAACTTTAAAAGTAGTGCAGTAAGTTTTTAAATACCAGCCGTCATCACGATAGGCTCATTTAGGTGAAGGAGCACACACACACACACACACACATTGCTGCTCTTTCTCTTCCTGTCTGGTCTCCACAGTCTGAAGCTCGCTGATGGAGGGAGGAGAGGGACGACTGTTATCCCCGTGGGAGGCTTTATTTCGGGAAACTACCTGCTAACATGCTGATGTTTAGGGAGTTTAACGTGTTCACCGTTTGCTAATTAGAGTCAAACACAAAGTTTAGATGCAGCCGTATGTCAGAACGAGGCAACGGGGATTAACTTTTCACAGGTAGGAAGTTATTTTACAATTTGACTGTTGCAAATTCGTTGCATTTTCTAGTAGTTCTTCTTTTAAGCTAACGTAAATGACGGTGCTGAAACTGAGGAGAAGCTCAGGTAAATTATCAAACTAATTTATAAGTAAGATGCTGAAACTGATATTTATCAATCATCAGAGAGATTAGAGCTACATTTTGTCATCTACATGGTAAATCACACTGATGGCTCAAACTTCAGGAGAGGTTCTGATCGGTGGACGTCAGCTGCAGCCTGAAGTCCTTTCTTTGATACTTTTAGTTGTACGTAACGTGAATATTTCACATAATTCAGCTGAGTAAAAACAGAATTATGAAGCCTGCCAGAAATGTACTTACTCTTTGAACTTTAACGTTTGTTGTAATCATGTTTTTTTTTTTTTTTATTAATTAAGTCTTCATTCACTTCCCAAATTATACAAACTCTAAAGCGACTCTATCATGGCATGTTATGTGTTGACTTACTTGTACTTAATATTTACGTTGGGTAGGTTAAACATAAATATAATACATAGAAATATTACTGCATAAAATGCAATATTTTAGTATGAAAACCTGCTGTGTGTCCTGTATAATAAATGCACGTGTGACATTTTTAACAAACCAAACCACTTAAAAACTGATCAAAAATTCAATGAGTTATTACTGAAGTTAAATGATGACTGACCTCCAGCCTTGACAGACGTAGAGGGGTGACATTGGCGTACCGCGTACCGGGATGGTGACTGTGTCGATGGATCGCTCCAATGAAAAGCAGCAGCAGGCGGTGTGTGTGTATATATATATACATCCCTGAATGTGATGTGATGTTTTCCTCATTCCTGCAGTGTGAGCGTCAAGGTCTCTGATGTAACTGTTGACTTTCTTTTTTGTGCCCCAAACTGCAAATCAATTTCCTTTTCCGGGGTAATAAAGTTAATCAGTCATCTGTCAACGTGAGTCCTGCAGCAGAGACAAAGAGTTGTTGTGGAAGGTTGCGTGGGAGTGCGATACCTCTGTTCTTAGGTTTGATTATGCTGTGTGAAAGTACGCATGGTGTGAAATATGTCGCTGATTTTAATAATTGGCAAACTACGTGTGACCGCAAGCCATCGCGAGCCAATCAACAGATCTCAACAGAAAACGTGCCAGATATTGTGTTTTATGACACAACACCATCTGGACGTGGATGAGATGTATGTATTAAACATGATTCATCACTTCCGAGACGTGCGAGCAGACACTACAGCCTCATTTGTCCAAATTCGGCTTGATGTACTGCATATCATTCATCATGACGCTGATAGAGAAAGGTGTGTTTTTACATCAAGCTCTCACAGCTTCAGTGCCTGGCTGCTAATGGTGTTTCTCTCAGGAGTCTTGCTTCGTTGTCTGCACCTGCTGTGTGCTCTCGGGGCGTTGGAGTGATAAGTGCGAGCTCCTGCTTTAAAGCGTTCAAACAACACTCACTCCTCACTCACGTTGTTTGCTGTAGAGACAGAAGTCCAGCGTCTGTCTCACTTTAAGAAGAGCGTGAAGCACGACACGCTACATCTGTATCTGTATATAATGCAGCGGTCTTTAGATGGGAGCACATTATGTAACAACATAGCCAACATAAAGTGAGTTCAATTTTCTGGGAACTACGCAGCACAACTATGCAACTTTCCAAACAGCAGTACACAGTAGACTGGTTACACTCAATAATACAGTCACAGTTCAGCGGTCTCGACCGAAGAACAACGCAGACTTTCAATCTGCAAAATAGTTTGTAGTGCAAAGTACACCGCCGTGCACAGTAGGCCGACACGAGGCTGTGTGAAAAATGCAGCCCACTCATCCATTTTGAACAAGACCGGTCTGGTGACACAGCCAATGCGAGAGGGCGTCTGGCAGGACTGTCTGGCGAGCAACGTCATCCAGGAAACACACGCCAGAGGAGTTTCCTGCCAGATGAGTTTGTCTGAGAAGTCAAATTCATGGATCTGTTACTCAAACTTAAGACAGAGTTAAGAGAGTCAAACCAAGGAAAGATTTTGACTTGATCGTGTCAGATTTTGTGTCAGGTGCAGCTTCACCCTGTCGAAAAGATTGAGTACTTTTCCTGTAACATGTCATTACAGTACATCTATAGCCAAATTCCTGCTTCTCTGGTGCCTGAACACATCAGTCATCACTCGGAGCGTTAACCTCCTGTCCGTAGCATCCCTCACCGTACAGCCGACATGAAAGATTACAGTTCAGTGAGAATATCAGAGCGTCCTGTCAGTCAGCCATCCTGATAGTGTCGTTGTTCCCGTGTATTGATCTGCTCATGCACCATTCCCTCCCGCTTTGCCTCTGATCTGAATCGTCTTTCAAGTGGGCAAAAACAACCTCAAACAATCTGACTCAAAGGCGCTTTTTGTTTTTTTTGTAATGTACATCAAGAGCATGCAGATAAAAGAAAAGAAAGCCAGTTCAAAGTGTGGAAGGATTTTGTCTTGAATATCCTTCAGAGCTACAATTCTGCTGAGATGCATTCGATATAGATGACACAGGAGCTGATGCAGTATCCGAGTTGTTGGGATGGATTTCAAATCCTCTGATGGATTTCCAAGCAGATCTTGATTCAGGATCAAACTCTCTCAACAAGAAGCATTAACTAGCAGCTCGTTAATGAACGGTAAGTGAGACTTCTTCTGATATTCGTGACGTCTTGAATAAAAATAATACAGCTGGAGGCGACTGCAGCTTCATGTTTTATTCTGGGAGCAGACAAGAGTTTGTTCCCTCTTTGACATGTAGCACTGCGCGAATAAAAAAGATTCTCTGCAAAGTTTGAATCCGCCTGCATCGTGTGCAAACCTGCAATTAACACAACTTCTAGTGGCTCGTTTGTTTGTGGCAATAATTTAGTCGATTCTTTACACGGGATTCAACTTTGCAAACCGAGAAATCAGTGTTTGCTTGATTTGCAACCCATTTGTAAGGAGTAATCCCCTGGCTTACATTTGCCCAGGGCTGAAGCCACATCACTGTAGTGTCCCTATGTTGGGAGATCTCATGTCAACAGTTAGATTAGTTTGATTTACTGTTGCTGTTTAATGCTGAGACAAAGACAAATGTCCCGCTGACGGGACAATAAACTTCCCTCCTTGTTAAATTTCTGTAAGTAATGCAAGGAAGTGAATATATTTTATGTGTCCCACTGCATCTTCATTAGTGTCAGTGTTTTGACAAAGAAGTGTTAGATAATCGGCTGTTCGCTCCAGACAGTTTGGCAGCAACGTGGCAAAAAAGACCTCTTGAAGATCATCCAAAGTCTAATTAAAAGATTTACATTTCAGTGCCGCTGAGTAGCGCCAAGAACGACGGGCTTCATCTCAGCAAACTGAAGTCTGACAGTGACTTTATGAAGATGAACACAGATCAAATTAAAAGGTATCAATCTTTTTTTTTTTTTTTTTTTTTTTTAACCAGATGTTCGATGTTGAAGTGCGATGACAGCGTTTCATCAATTAGACGAGAGTAGGTGCGAAGCAGCAGAGGAACCGAGGAATGATTAAAGATCCTCTGCGCTCAAAACAGTTTTTTGTAAATGACTTTTATCAACGTGAAACTTCTCTGTAACGCAGCCAGATAGATGACATCTCCCTCGTAGCTCATCTTAATCAACATGCACAATGATAGTAAACCCATAACGTGTCCATGCTGCACGCGTTCAAAGGCTGACAGATCAAAAGGAGAGAAAAGGTTCAGACCTTAACTGAAGACTGGAGCAGCTCAGCATCCACTTCTCTGCATGTCGCCGTCTCCTCCGCTGCCTCCGAGCTTAAATGATCTCATCAAGACAGATTTAAAACACTCTCTGCTGCCGTTACCGTCTCAAAGGTGTCCCCGTCATTCATACGTGAACGCTGCAGCCCAGAATGAATGAACGGGGCTCACAGGTGTACATGTCGGGAATGCACTCCAGATCTCACGCTGTGCTCCGGTGCTCACAGACTGAGATGTGGTGGAAGAAGAGAGGGCAGCTTACTTGTATCTAAACCCTCCCTCCCTCCCTCCCTTTATTCTACTCTCCTCCCGTCGCTCTCCCTTTCTCTGTCACTCCGTCTCATTCCACTTTACCTTCTTGATGCCCCTGTTTAGCTCCTACCCTTTCCCCCTTGCACCAAATGAATACGTCGGGCTTCTTCTTTCTCGTCAGTGATTGTCTGATTCCAGCAGGAGTGCAAGAGAGAGAGAGAGAGAAAGAAAGAGAGGCAGACACGGCTTGAAGCAAGACATCTGTGAGTGTATTTATATGGGACTGAGGGAGTCTTTGCTTCGAGGGCAGGACCAACCCCCCCATCCTCTCTGAAACAAGCAGCTATTGGCATGTACCAGATAGGAATCAACAGCCTACACGAGTACAAGAGGATGAGAGGGAAAGATACGGGGATGCAGCTGTCGGTGTGTGTGTCCAAGAAAGATGAGCAGAGAGATTGTATAGTGTGTTTGTTACATGCACAATGAACAAGCTCAGAATCTCTCTCAAAATCTGGGACGCAATTATATTTTTTTGACAATGACGGATCACCTCCGAGGAGCCATTAAGTGCTACTTTTCCTTCTTTTTGAAACATGTGACATTTAGAAAGAAATGCTAAGCTACAGAGGGTGATCCACCAAACTTGAGCCTAACCTTTACTAAATAATTGTTTTGTGGCTACGCATCATGCGACGCTTTATCGGAAAATATTTAAATCATAGCACCTCTGTGAAAAGCCGACGTACTGAACGAAGAAGAGATGAAGTGAAACAACCACCCAGGAAGCCATCAGTCACATGTTGTGTGTTTTTGAGCATCTCTTAAGTCTTAAGCTAAATTACAACAGCACACTAAGGTCCTGAGATGCTGTCATTTAGCAGTCTGCAGGTACATTAAGTCACTTGATGTATGTGCAAAGTTTTTACTCAAATAACTCTGTGTTTCTTTATAATGCAGCCACTCTGTAACAAGATCTATTATCCCCTTTAGCGTCATCAAAAGGAGACCCAAGGGTAGAGCAGCTGCGGCCTTTCAGAGTTTGTGATTTGACCTTTACGTTTTTGTCCCCAATCACAGCGATTTGTAAGTAAAGCTTCTCCTGTGTTGCAAACTTTAGTGGAGACAAAATATGAATGTATCTCAAACTCTAATCAGCATTTATTTATTTCATGCTGATGTCACAAAATCATCAATATAAAAAAAATGTTAATTTGTTTTTGTTTATTTTGCTGTTTGATTTAAAGCGTACACTAAAGGTGCAGCAGAGCGTCCTCTGCTTTCATTTTGCAGATCCTATTTTTCTTGGTGCGATTTTGACTCCAAATTAAACATGTAACCGAAACACTATCCTTTAACTCTCCAAAAACAAAGAGCAGGACGGGAGCGGTGGTTATAAAAGTTGGTTTACAGCACGTTTTATATGAATCTGGTGCGCGGCGTCTTGACTCGATTTTCAGTTTGGGACTTTGTCACATCCTATTTTTGCTGTGGATGCTGGCGGTGATGATTGTATGTTTTATAATAGTGAACTATTTTCTGTTTCTGTATGTCTCCACAGTTTGCCTTTGCAAGAGGAACAAGTAGGTCAAAGCGCCTGGGGACGCTGTAAGCATTCTGACAGACTTCCAGATCTCCTGGAAGTTGGTCTCCAGAGGGGTGAAGGCATTATTTAGGGCAAAGCCCTGCACAGTATAGTGTTCTCCTACCTGCAGCTTGTGCATCAGAGAGCTGGGAATATGAAAAAAATAAAACAAAACAAGCAAATGCTGCATGTAAATATGATAAAGCCAGGAGAGCTTGATGAAGACGGGATGCACAGATGGATGCGTGATTCACGCAGCCAGCTGCGAGGTGTATGTTTGTGTTTGAGCGAGCTTTCAGTGTGCAGTGTTTGCCTTTTTGGTTATTTTAAGTACAGTAGAGTTATTGCATTAAGTCCCTTATGGGAAAGCATCATCTACCTTTGTCGCTGCCGCTGTTACCAGACAACAGCCTCCACAAACTGTAGCAATGGTGTTAAAAAGGGGGCTGAGAAAGAGAGAGGGAGAGAGCGAGGGGGAGCAAGAACAAGGCAAAGGAAGTTGCAAAAAAAAAAGAGGCTCAGCCAAGCTGAATGGCCGGGTATTTTGTCTCTCAGTGTCTCAATGGGAAGCCTACAATGTGTGTTAATTCATCCTTCACAAAGAGCCTTGAAGCGAGGCTTTCCCAAACCAGCAAACAAATCACTTCCTCGAGCCCAATTGGTATTCTGCGGCTGATTCTCCAGTCTTTGTGTTGTGAAATGAACAGCGGAATAACAAACAGATTCAAGTCATAGGTGTGGTTCGCTCACAGAGGTGACTGACTGAAACTCTTCACGCACACGTGGATCCTTCCTCGTTTCTGGCCTGTTTTTAAGCTACATCGTGACTCTAAAACATGGATAATGAAGTCCTGTCAACAGATTCCAACACGTAGTTACACCAATTATTACACTGCTTTGTTAAATACTTGATTCTGATTGGTGAATTAAGGTCATCGTCGCTCTGTTGTTTCTGTATCGTGTGTGTTTTTTCTTTGCTGGAGCCAAACCTGGCCTCAGGTTGTAACTGTGTAATCTGATTAAACAAATTAATTTAGGAATATGCAATGACGTCTGACAAAATCTAATTTTAATTAACTGGAACATATCTACTATTTAACCGCCACCATTCAGCTTACTGTGTTTTATACCAGACGCTTGAAAAGTCGACTCCTGTCTTAAACCTGCGGCTTGTTTTGTTCGCTCAGTAACTTTGCAAATGAGGCTGAGCTAATCGCATCTGAATATCCAAAGAGGCTTTTATTTGGATCAGCAGGGGACACAGAAACACTGCCTACAATTACGTGCACACACACACAGGTCATTCAGCATATGACGTCTACATCGAACATAATTATTCATATCCCTCTTACGCATCATCATAACAGTATCCAGGTTTCCCATTGTCTAACTCGAGGGAGCAAAGGTCTTATTCGCATCTCCTCATCCTGAAACCAGAACATGACATTTACATGTGCAACAGTTTACTGGAATACTCCCAACAAAAACTGTACAGCACAATCTATTTTGTAATTACGATGGTTTGACGTTAAGTGCTCGGAAATTACACCTTTGCAAGAGCTCTGAATGTTCAAGCAAACAGGATGTCAAGTGGCTATATTGTCTAAAGCTATTTCGGCACTCTTTAATGCTTCCCTGAAGGGAAAATCATGCTTTAAAGCAGAGATATGAGGAAAAATGAGAAAAATGGTACAAACTTAAGAAGTACTGATGTAAAGAAATGGAAAGTCTGGGCAATTTAAACAAACTATAGTGACAACTGTTATTTCCATGTGGATGTTGTTGGTTTTAAGGTCTAAAAGGTAAAGAGCCTCAGTGAGGACAGTGAATATTTAACTGGATCAGCAAAACATTATAATTTATAAAAATTTGCCATTGCTCTATAATAAAAAGAGTAAAGAACTATCATGTGGATGAATTTAATCATGTATGCAGATGATGTGATAATCGCATAGCGCTGCAGTGCAACAGTTTATGAAGATTGATTGATTTTGGCGTCAAATATAATGCAAAGAAGAGTAATATTATGATTAGTATTTGATCTGGATTCTTCTCATCTGGCACTGCTCTTAAAGTGTCTAATGACATTTAATATCTCGGCCATTATATTGTTTGTGATTTATCAGATATTCATCATATTCCCATTTTTCCCGGCAGGTTGCAGAGGCAGGACTCCGAGCTTCGTAACAGCTCTCTAGAAATCTGTGGGTGACGTCACGCATACGACAGCCAGTCTTTACACTGACTGTAGAGCCCACCTGCTCTGCTATAATACAGATACATGTGAGGTTTGCATACAGACTGTGGAGCCACTGGTGCACTGGTGAGTTTGTACGTGGATGCAGATTTCTGTTTTTAATATAAAGTTGCAGATGTGTTTATTTATATTGTATTTTTTACAGATATGCATACATCACGTCATAAGTACCTGATATTTCGAAGCCTCTTTCACGGTTTCTTCACTCCCTTTCCCCTCTTAACACCCCCGCTGTTGGTCACACTCCTGGAGATACTTTAATAAAACTGTTGTATCAACCCGACTATGATTGTTTGCCGTTTCAGCAAAATACAGAGGTGCTGTGAAAATCAATAGAACCTGCAATTCTGCACTGCCACTGACCTGGAAAATGATGATGGATGATGGATGTTTGGTTAATAAAGCTGCTGCTGTTATTACAGTGTAACTCGAAAATTGGATTACACTGTCCTGAAAGTAGTGACCGAGCAAACCGCACCCACTGGCTCCGCTTTTTAATAATTCATTTGGATAAAACATAACACTGCTGTTCTCACACACTGACACCACTTACTGTCAGCTAGTGTGTGATCTCGGATGAAGTCTGCTGTAAACACTAATTTGATTTCTTTTCACAGCAGAACTTTAACTTTTACACACTCATGAATAAAACATATCTTCATGGTTGTTGCTTGGTGTCGGATTCAGGAAATATAATCTCATACATGAGCAAACGACGCCTCTGAGCAAACAAAACTTGGTAATTCCGTGTTCATGGCTGGATTATAGCGGATGACATTTCAGTCAAGGAAATATGGTACAAGGAAGGAGATATATTAAACCGAGATCAGTCTCATTTACCAAAATTACACAGAATTTCACAACTTCATAAAAATGCGCACAGGTCCCGCTCACATCCTTTTCATCAGAATTATTCATCTCCTATATGACACAAATCATGGTATTTAGGCTCACCTTAACGAAGAGCTGCAACCGATGTAACTGATCTCCAAAGTTCTGAGCTCTGAGGTGAGCTGGACTGTCGTTATGCACAAACAACTACCAATATATGTGGATAAAATAAAGATAATTTAAAAAAAAAAAAAGACACAAACAAATATTTGTGAACTTTTGTGAATTATTATTAGAGACAGGTTTACAGGAATGATAAACAAATACAGCTAATTGATGATTATCATCCATCAATCTGGCATTTTTTTGATGATATGATCTATAAAATACCAGGAAAATAGTGAAAAATCAATTTTCTGAAGTCAAAGTAACTCTAAGATATTCAGTTTACTGTCGTTGAGGAAATATTTTAATTTTTGGCCTTTTGGCTCAAAAACAAACAAAAAAAATTAAGATTAATCAGTTAACAAAAGATTTCTGTCAATTTTCCTGCTCAGATAGAAACCTGATTAACTTTCAGTGTCAGTCTTCATCTGATAATTTGAGAAACATTGTATATATTGTCTTTATCTAGAGGGCGATGAACCTTTTCTATGAATTTCCCATTTAAAAAACATAATTGGTCTACTGTATCCACAAGGAGCAGCTCAACATATAAAAGCACTTACAAACAGGCTGAAAAATGTGTTGTGCACGCAGGTCATAAATGCTTCAGCTGTGTAGAAAGAACCATTTGAAGTTCACGCAGACTAATTTGATCTGCAGGTATGACTTTTATCAAAAAGCTGATTTGATCCTTTGTGTTGTTCTGCAAAGCAAAGCCTAGGAAGCAGCAGGCGAGATGATGGTGGCAGGGACAGTGTGAGGAAATGAGTCTTCATCATAGTCTCATTTGTTTACAGTACTTACTGCAAAGAAGTCCAATTAATTTGACAGCAGTACACCGGGGTTTAAAACTGCTGCCACTGCATCTTTAAAAGCCCGTGCAGCAGCCTCGTACCACCCTTTATTACCAGACAGGAAAAACATACAAACCCTGGGAGCGTCCCTCTCTCTCTCCCCCTCTCTGTGAAGTCATCTTAACTGTTGATAGTTATGCACATGCCCAAAATGAAGAAGCACCACATTAAAATGAGACCCTCAGCCTTTATTTCCACGTCCTCCCACAACATAAGGAGACAAACAACCTTGTGTTTAATAATGAGAGCTCGAGCAAGAAGACCTTTATCTCAGGAGGCGACTGGGGAAATAATGGCAGTAATTAACTGAGCTTTACTCCTCAGCAAGACCTCCTGAGAACCCCCACAGTCACTTCAGCCCTCGCTGTGCCACCTCCTCCTCTGCCTAAATTGACACTGCTGTCTAGTTTGACATGCTCACTCACAATAGTGTTCAAAGCCATGAGCAGGAAGCTGTGTTTTACTGCCAAGAGCTGGAACTGTACTGCTCTTAATGCAATCCTGGATCAGCGCTGGAGTTGAATTTCATCCCATTTTAATTTACTTCACTATCTTTCTCCTTGCAGAGCTCTTCCAGGAAGTCCACCACAATGGAAATCAGCATTTATTTTCACGTTACGATCGCCGTGATGAGAGGAAACAAAACGCGGCATCGCTGCGAAATAATCACCATGCACATAACTGTTCATTTTAGTGCTGTAACTGTGTGAGATGTTAATCTGGGCGAGGAGCATTTGTTCTAGGGGGAGCTGCAGCACCGCCGAGGCAGCCCGCAATAAATCACCACGCCTCGATAATTTATGAATACGAGCAAAAAGGGAGGCGAGATCATTATACTTTGACAGCTCACACAGCCACTATCCACAGCACATATATTTGATCAGCCAGGTTAACACCTTCATCTAGACCCTTTGCAATGACAAATTGCAGTGCACGGCTGCAGGGGTTTTCAATAAGGAGGAGAGGATTGTAGTTTTCCACATTTGGCCTTCGTGCTCTTATAAACAGCGTATATCTGTGGCACGATGATGCAATAGTCACTGTGCGCTTGAATCTTCTTGATTTTGAAGTTACACAACCTAATGTCAAAAAAAAAAAAAACCTCAGGAAGTTACAGGAGATAAATCTTACTTTCTGGTGACAATAATGCACAAAAGAGCATCTTCAAACCTCAGAGGCTCCTTGCAGTTTTGCATGAAGGTTGGTTTGAAATCAGCTTTTGCGAAGGAGGTTATTTTGACAGGACAAACAGCCCCTGCTGTTTTTGTAAATGGCTCTACTATCACTGGTGAAAGCGCGTTCAGAAATCAACTTGACATTTCCCTCCTACTGCATGTGGCTTTCTGCTGGAGTACCATGTTTATCATCTAGTATTTTACATCATCATCGCACTGGCTGTCTTTTTTTTTTACATGGAAAATGTATCTCCAACGCCGTCTGTATATCGCTTCCTTACTAAAGCCTGACTGTTTCACACTGTGACTTCAAACTGAAGTGTAATCACTCAAATCAGAAAGAAGATCTCAGCCAGACAAGCTCTCCTGACAGCCCTCACATCACTGGCTTGACACCAAACAGATACAGCAGGTGTCAGGTATGATTTTTTTTTCTTTGCCTCGGGAAATCAAACAATTATTTCTTTGCACTATAAAAGTGGTGAAAAAATAAAAATAAGATTAAATTTGTTATAGGCATCGTTGTGATATTTTCTGAGGTCAAACAAAGTCAATCCCCGTCCCCACTGAACTGCTGTCATTCACGCAAAACATAGCTCATATCTCCACGTATCTGGGGGGTAATAGATTATTTGCAAGCTTCACATATGTGATCCATTCTTCTCCATCTGACTGTCAGCTGTGCCTGCTTGACAAATAACATTGTCATTTGGGGCAAACTGGCAAAGCGCTGGGCTCTGAGGAAACATGAAAACACATCTTTCAAGACAAATTATTTTGGCAAGAGGTGTGTGGGACTCATTCCTACATGACAGTGATACTGCCTCACTGTCAGAATGATTCATCCCAGTCCTGACTGCAGGAATCACGCCTGGGCTTTCAAATGTTACACAGAAAGACTCTAAGACTGTTCGACAAAGAAGTCTGGAAAAGCAGTTCTGTCTGCACCTGTGTGCAAACTGCTACATCATCCTTTTCATGCATTCATTGGCCTTTACTTGTTGGAAACAAAAGGTGGGGATCATATTTTATTTTCATGCACAGGCTGATCATAAAACAAATAAGTTTAATTGTTGTTTAGTAATGGCACCATTCATTTATTTGCATGGTTGCATGTGCACTATTCAGAAGAACTGGTCTTGCTAAACGAGAGGCATTTACGCTGCAGCGTTATTGAGCTCCTCTGGTAAAGAAACATACATAACACATCAATACATTATTCAGAGAACACTGTGCCATAGTTGTGTCTGAATGCTTTTCATAAGGGAGCACAGTATGGTTGGTACATCGCCCAGCAATGGGAGATGAATGGATTTTCTGTTTATGGTCTATCTAAAGCCTTGTGTATATGTCATTATATATACTATACTGTATATATGAACTTTTACATCCCAAGTGCTACCTCTGCTTTTTCTTCATTATAAAATAAAACAGAAAGAGATTAATGGGAATTTCACTATGGATATATAACGGTATTCAATCTCTGATCACAACAGCCCTGAATGAAGAGATTCCACTTGTCTGTATCTCTGGATTCATCAAGCTAAAATCCTTGCAGAGAAAAAGAGGAGAAATATCGAGTCTTGTGTTGAAGGTTGTAGGCAACAAAGAATGAGGAGAATGGGAACAATTTTCAGGGCCCGCTGCAGAATTTTAGTGGCAATAAACAACATTTTGTTTGTGGTCCCAAAACACACAGCACAAAGCACCCAGTCATGTTAGATGGTCATGTTGAGTTATTTCAGTAACACCCCCACTAGAGTAGAGGACATTACGTAGGTATATTATGCAGACTTTCAGAGGATGACAACAAGATGCCAGTAGTCAGGGTGGATGGGGAGGTGATGTCTGCCTTGGACAACCAGTCTCCCTGACACACAATATGAGAGCCCTAAATTTCCCTAAAACTAATTTTCACTCAATTCATTTGTGTATCAAAAGAAGCTGTGAATGGAGATTCATTATCGCACTAATCAGCAGACTCACACGGACCCAACGTTACACGCGATGCCACTTAGAATAGCTGCACAAGGACTCAAAGCGTGAGGAGCAAGCAGCTTTTATTTGCAAATATATTGGTTTGATTTAAGTATGTATGTGCTGTTATTGTGTCTATTTGAATGTTTGTAAGTGATTAGCACAGAAAATCACAAAGAAATCCACATTCAGTCTGCCCCTTTTTTAAAATGTTATTCGTTGTTAAGCAGCTGGCAGGCTGAGCACCGGCAGGGGAATGAAAGGCAGAGTAACAAACTGATACTGACGTTCTACGATCCTGTTTCCCAAAAAAAGTTGTCACATTTTATAAAATGTAAATAGAAATAGTTCTATTTTCGATTAATTATGGTGTTTCAGTGTTTTGCACATCATCACGTTTCTTTTTATGAGCATGGCTGATACTAAATCTAACAAATATGTGAAATCTAAAAGTATTTTATTTTATTTTTTGAGAATTTGGATATCAGTGCTTTAACAACAAACCATAATAATGAATTCTTCAATCAACTGCTGTGAGCACCTGCACATAGCTAAAGAGACATACACAGACAATGCACCAGCACACATATACTGAACAAGCACTCACATTTTCTCCTTCAAGAAAATCTGCATAATCCATAATTGTCTAATATCACTGCACTTTTGCTTTGACTTTCCACTGGAGGTGCTTGAAACAGAAGACTGATTATTTTTTCTCATTAACTCCCCATGTTTTAACTCCGCTGAGCTCGCTGAGGTCTTGGAAAAATATTCATCCAATTAACGTTTAATTTTACAGAATGCAGATTCATAATAGTTTTTATTGCTTTAAATACTTGAAATATTTAGCAGAATCTGTAGCTGCACCAAAGAAATTACAGCAGAAATACACACAAATATTGCACCTTTAGCTAAATATGCTACAGTTCATGTTCAGCAGAAACGATCAATGCATACTGGACACTCTATGCATATAAATCAGTTTAGAACAAGGTGATAACTTTTAATGTCTTTGTTCTTTGGCACACAAAGCTGAGGGCGTGCTTCTTCTTACTCTCTTAAGGAGGCTCTTTTTATTTTCTGTTCATCTAGCTGCACAGGTACACAGTGTCCTTCTTCATCCAAAGTAGTGCAATCTCGAATAGTCCATTATGAGCCATTATCATTCTGGTATGGGGGGAAAGACACTCTGGCTTCTTTGTGTTTCTTTAAACAAATCACAAGCTGAGGATGCACCGACAGTGCCCTTGCAGAAATAGCGTGTGTGTGGAGATGAGCCTTAGCTAATACTGAGCAGTAAGGAATTTCCAAATAAAAAATAAAACAAAGCGTTAAACATTGTTTTTTCCAGGAGCTGATGATAGAAGTTGTGAGCCATGTTTTCTTAAATCATATCATGTGCCTCATCAGAACGTAAACAGCTGCTAGTTGGAGAGTCACAGCGAGCCAGGTTAGGGTGACTTCTCATTTTCAGACTATAGGTTGCTGTTGTCGTCTCCCACAGTGAAGGTGGTAACAGATAGTGGAAGAGGAGAATGCTGCATGAAAAATGCAGCTGATGGCAGAGTTGCACCCACAGTCTACACCCGGTGACTCAGGCCAAGTAATAAACAGTGATATTGCATAGCTTAACAAACTGCCTGCATGAGAGAAATTTGAGCTGACTTATTTGTTAACTTAGTTAACCCAGCAGTTGGTTTTTGAAACTGAAAATAGCTGAACATCTGGAATTCAAATAAAACAATATGCAGATGATCCTGTTTTGTACGTGTCTGATAAATTGATTGTTGACTGCCTCCTCGTTGCGCCATTGCACCATTAAAACTGCATGTTTTTTTCCTAAAAACACTGACTGCTTTGAACCTGATGGGTCAGAATTATTTTAAATATCTTGTTATAGATTTAGATTTGAATTTTAAGAAATAAGCTTAAAATGGTTGCAGCACATTACATTTTCCTTGTCGTATTCAGTGCAGAAAGTTCAAACAGTACATACAGTGTGCTGCACTAGACAGACTCATAATTTGAATGGCCTCATTGAACCTGTCCTGAAGGCTCACCCTGACTCAAAAGCTTTTCTGAGCAGATGGTTGAACTATGCAAATAGATATCTTGTTAAAACGCAGTGAAAAGCACGTGACTCAAATATGAAAATGTGTGAATTGTGGAAAGTAAGTAGCTGCAATTATATGCAACTTTTGATTAAATTGCTTTCCAGTTTGCCTGTCCTTCATCAATTCATTCACACACTCACACCGATGGCACCATACAAGGCGAAGGACAGACGATCTAGAGCTAGGGTTCAGTGTCTCGGCCTAGGACACTTCAGCATGTGGAGCTTGGGATTGAACCTTTACATCTGGAGCCAGGGCTGCCCTTGAATAGTGAGCATGTGTGTAAATAAATAACCAAGAGTGAATTTATAATTTTGCTTTTAGTGTGAATGCAATAATTCTTTGTACTGCCATGAAATACACACTCACTACAACCACCTTTAACTCACCCAGAGCATTTGTATCTCATGCATATTCAACAAGCAGCATCTGAGTCAGTGTCAAACTCTTATGAGTTCTCAACTTCTCACATCCATGACAAGTAAGAACTGCTTCAACTGAAGTGATAGCTCAGTTATACAGTATGAGGATGCCTTTCCTCATTTCTACTTCATTTGAGTTACCTGTCACAGCAGAGTCCAAATCAGAAGTGATACTCAGTTTATTAAATATATGTGGGGATTTGATGATTACTCAGAGATGGATAATGGTTGTCATTCTCTGTTTAAATTATATTTACCTCAGCCAATCTTTATGTTTCATGGTACGCCACCTAAGTCTTCCTCGGTCCTTTTCCTAGACAGCACAAAGGACAGCTGTTCTTCCTCGACACAAGACTAACAAATGAGGATCGGGAAAATTAATGATTGACTTAATTTTGTTTGTCTTTCAAAATAGTAAATATCACAAATAAATTAAATATTTCTTATTTTCTGTGTCTTAGATGCACACAAAGCTTGACACTGTGTGCTTTGAGCTTTTACTAATGGCCCGGGATGCAATGTGATCTTGATTAAATGGGTCATCTTCATTAAGTCCATGATATGGATCAGGGTAATAACCAAAGCACAATGCATAAGAGCACCCTTAATAATCATTACAATTACATTACACTCTACTTTGTGATATTAGCTTGGATTGACTTAACCTGCATCATTTAATTATTTTGATAGAATTAAATAATTGAGAACAAAATTTACTTGAACTGTGTTCACTTGTCTGATAATAAGAAAATGGAATAATGGCAGCAAAAATGTCCCCATCAGGGAAGAAGCTATTTCACTGTGTTGCAAAGACTCTGTAGGAGCTTTGAAAGGAGGCATGTGCTATATAGGACACACAAAAGATTTAACTTCAGACGAGGATGATCTCATGTGAGTAAAAAATGCTTAAAGCTTAAAAGAATAATTTTCTATCTGAGAGTTAGATGAAAAGATCGACAGGGGACAACTAGCCTAGCTTGGCATAAAGACTGGAAGCAAGGGGAAACATCTAGACTGGCTTAGTCCAAAGGTTGAACGCATCTGCCGATCAGGCCCTTTAAAAAGGCAATCAATTAATTATTTACATTGATTACTGCCTTCCTGGAGTCTTTGCTGGTTACTTGGCAACTTCAGTAACAACAACTGGTCCCTCAAATGTACGTAAGCCCTTGCAAAACTGTAACGTGTTGAGTTTTCAAAAACAACAAGATAAAACGTGTTAATTACTGAACTTTGGAAGTGTTAGTTGATTTTTTTTTTAAATCCTTGAGTCACGTTAGCCGTTTCCCGTTTCGAGTCTGCATGTTATGTTAAGTAACCTAATATCTAACCGACATTAACACGGTGTCGATCTCCTTAACTCTGTGCAAATAAGCACTGAGCATTTCCAAAATGTTGATGTTAAGCTGAACGATTATGGACTCAGTATGCAAACACAAGCCAAGAGACTGAATCAGTTTAAGACAGTTTGTTGTGAACAGCAGGGAAAATGTGCAGGTGAGCAGGTGATCCAGAGGAGGGGGGGCCTCCAGGGGTGGTGCAGGATTGGTGGTGGTGGCAGGAGTCCAAGAGTGCAGTGAGGAATAAGCAGCGCTGACATGGTTGGAGGACAGCAGCTATAGTTTTCCTTACCACTACAGCGACAGCACAAGCTGCCAGTGTCTGTCTGTCTTTTATACTGCAGTGTTTGATTGTGAATGGGGAACAGGTGGTGAGGCAATCAGGTAGGTGAGAGGGTAATTGGAGGCCACGCCCAGTGACACACACACACACACACACACACACAGACAAGGTAGACAGAAACACAAGACGACACTAGGAAAGGAGGAGGCAAACAGCTATTACCCGACAGTTGTACTATTACTCCAATCTTTTCAGCCACATTAGTGGTGTGTGTCCAGGAAGGCAACCAACCAGGTGCCAGTTAGTCAGACTGAAATATTTAAACAACTATTGGAGGTCAGTAACTGTGGTGATCCTGTGATTTTTCATCTAGCTCCACATACAGAGCCCGTTCTTTATTCCACGATAGCACCTGGGAGCAGCTGTCATCTTACAATCTTATGGGAGCTGCAAGATTGTTTTATGAAGGAGATCCTGACCCACCATGCAAAGATATTGTGAGTTCAAGCACTGACATCATGTCACATATTCACCATCAGTAAACCGTGGGACTTGTCTGACTTTCATTGCCCAGATGGAGGCTGTTTTCTAGGGGAAAGTTTGCCGAAGAGTCGTCAGGGAGGACGGGTGACTTTTCCACATATTTATTGGGGCATTGTAGCTTTAATGTTGTTTTAGTATTACATAATGGTATCAAATTAAAGAGGAAGTTGTGTTTTCTAAAATGAAAACAACTTATGGCTGCCTACTAACATGGCTGTGGACTCCTACACAGAGAGACACCACGTTAGGTTTGAATACAAATTTTAAATCTAACCTACTTTTCAGATACATTTTTCAAAGTGTGACACTGTAGGAGGGAAAAAATCTTTTCCTCTGGTGTAACAGCTTCTATAAATGTCAGCTTGCTGCTGCCGGATGGAGAGCGACAGGTTTAATTTGTCAGTTTAACAAGAAAGGAGTTCATGTGACATTCACCCTCAGTACCGCTAACACTATATGTATAACAGTATGTAACACCGCGCGGCATGTTAGTCCTCGCTCTCAAATGACATTTAAACTAACCTCCCTGTTTGATCGGTGTAATGGGGGCACATTCTGACTTTACATGGTAATTATATGATAATATAATTTCTTTCTCCACCTGGTGATTCAGTACTTTATGTTTTCTAGACTGGTAGCGAGCTCCTCTCGTTCCTCTCGTATACATTTCACAGCGATTGATTGCTTCATAAATGGTGAACTACAAAGTACATTTTTGGCAGCCTGAAATTATATGAGAGATGATTATGAATTATGCTGTGTGAGTGTGTGGGAAAAGTGGGTCTCTACGTGTCTTGAGATGAATAGAAATTGAGGGAAAGCTATTGCACTCTACCGCTCTCTCAAGCATTACTATTCTATGATATCATTCACTCCCACTCCGGTCCACTCTGATTAATTTTCTCATTAATTTATTCTCTTAAAATTTACATAATGCTTGTGCCAGGCTGTGATGTTTCTGCATAATTCATCAATGGTTGACTCGTTTATTATGGTGTAACTATCCAGTGATTGCAGTCTAATCATACTTGTGTTTCCTGTTTGTCACAGGTTACACTTTACACAGAGAGAAATAACTTACCGACCGTCCGGCACGTGTCTAATCTAAGCACGCTTTGATTATGACTGACTGGCACTGAGTGCTTACAGTCTTACAGTCAAACAAGTCAGTGCTGCACTGATATGACTATCCGTCCCCATGCTATCAGTGTTTCTGTTGGTATGCAATTACATCTTCACACGAAACACACTACAGTTTAATAGCTCAGGCATCTAACACCAAGACCTACCGCCTGCATTCAATAAACAATCAACACAGCCCATCAGCGTGCTTATACCATCCAATCATCCAAACGTTCCTCTGCAGATACTCAAATTGCTTCTTATAACTCTTGAGAGAGAAATTGAAGACAAATTTACATTTTTATTAAATTTCCATTTTCACTTCTTGTGTATTTTTTTTTCCTCCTCTCTGCACCTGTGATCTGCTTTCTCACCTCCCGTTGGTCTCCACAGCTTTAGGTGGTAAAGTGCGGTTAGCTGCCTTTGAGAGATAAACCTTCTGCAGAGGGTCGGTCTTTGATGCAGAAGGAAAATATTGCATAAATAAATATCTTTCTTTTTTTTTGTATTTTTTAACAATAAAGGTTCTCTCAACATCTCATTTGCATATACAGACCCCTGGACACATACCTCATCCCTTTCCAATTTGCATATTGTAGACCATTGTGTATTTTCTCCTTTTTAATTTTAACTTGTGACAACAGCATCAGCTCCCAATCTCCCAAAAACACGATTAAGTTGAATGGATTGATTAGAAGAGAAAAGAGGTGAGGACGAGTGGCATTTCTTTGACAGTGTGACTGACACAGCGTGGCACTCAGGTGAAATTGGATCTGCAGGAAATACATGTAACCCCAGGGGGGGGGGGAGTCCCTCATCCAAAACAAGGAGATAGGAGAAAGGGAAGGACGGGGGAGTTGTAATGGTCCTGCCAAGTCTCTGGCGGTGGGGGAAGAGTTTGATGCATTAATTAGGTTGTGAAGCTAATTCCTGCGCTGTGGTCTGTCGCTCCTGCTGTGAAATCCTGATTGCTGTTGGGTAAGAGTCGACTGTCGATTGAACTAGCCGGGTAACTTTTTCTTTTCCCCCTTGTGGCTCATCTGGACAGGTGTAATGATCCCAGACTCATTATTTCTCTTCGTTTTTGCTGACGTGTTATTTGAGCTGTTGAGGGAGTTTAGATAGACACAGAATATAGACACCCATATGCTTAGTTAGTTAATTAGTTAGTTAGTTAAGCTTTATTCAACCAGGAAGCTTCATTTTACACTCTATACTGTACTTTTGTGTCATGGTTGTTCTCTTTGAATTCAACTGAGGTGTCTAGCTGAGTTAATTATCTCAGCAATGATATGTTGTTGACTTCTGGATGTCACTGATGACCTCTGACCTTTTTTACAGAGTAGTGAGTGTGACACAACTCATTGATTAGCACTGTGATAAATAGTGTACAGTGGTTAATGGCATTGGCAGCAGCAAGAGCAGTATCTCCATAATCCAGAGTAGATAACAGAGTGGATTGTAAAATGTGTTGTAGAAACAAGCTCTGTTTAATGTGCTTTTTTTTTTTATTTAACCAAATTCCCACGTATTTATACTGAACTGCGTCCATCACATTTCCATTAAAGGACCAGTGTGTAGGATTTAGTGGCCTCCCTTTTCAGGCTTGTAGGAGAAACTAGTGGCTGCAAAACTTTCAAAAAATGTCAAAGGCAATATCTAGAGCCAGTGTTTGCTTTGTCCGTTCTGGACTACTGTGGATGTGGATGTAACATCGTGGACTCTGGGGAAAGAGGACTGGAAAGAGACATTTATAGATGTCAGATATTCCTAGACTGAGACTGTTATTTTTCAGGTTTCTTCTGCGCTTATCTTATCTTCTTCCAGAGATACTGCCGTAGAAATATATCAAAATAAATGCTGCTCTGCACTAATCCCGAGACCCAGGTGCTGCACCAGCATGTTCCCGTGACTGTAGGCTAAAATAAATCAACTTTTTATCCTTGTGTCTGTATTTATTTAAAGTAACAGTGAGACAGCAGTGTGGCCAAACAACATAACAATGTCTCCAGGGACACACATGATGAAGCAAAGGATTAGAGTTGTCCATTTAAAGGTTAAATCAAACAAAAAGGTGGTCATCATCAGCATAGAAGTTGATACTGCAATGTTCAGTTTGAAAATAAAAATAATATGTATACAGCAAACACCAAGGGGCCTAATTATGATCCTTGTGGGACACCTTTACCAACCATCTGGAGATTTGATTTGAAACCATTGGCTGCAGCAGTCTGAACTCCATCAGAGATATGATTCGAAGCAGAACGGATGGATGGATGGATACAATTGTATCAATAATTCTAGAGAAAATAGTGCTGCAATGCTGCAAGAAAACAGTGTACTTTGGCTAAATTGATGCCCACAGCTCCAATTGTACCCCACAAACCTACATCACACACATAATAAGAGCAGTTCCCTTTAAAATACAAGCACTTTCTCCGTCATTTGGGACTAAAAAAATCTTTAATTCATTCCACAATACAGTCATGAGAGTCATTGTCTTGAATAATTTAAAAACCAGGTTGACGTACTGTATGTGGGCTGTGCCGTTGCAGTAGTGTTCAGGAAGCACTGCCTCCCTATTGACAAGCATATAAATTGTGTATGTACTGTGTACTATAAAGAACAACCTTTGTGTTGCAGTGCAGTTGCAGTGCAGTAAATTCCCTCTCCCTCTGGATACTGCAGGCTGTCACTCTCACCAATAATCAATGCTTTCACTCTGCAGGTTACAGAGTAGAAAGACAAGTGAGGAGGGATTGCCCGGTGTCTTGAGGAAAAGTCGAAGTGCTTCTGTCTTTATATCAGTGTGAATATTGACGTAGGACAGTGTGGCTCAAAACGTCTGTCAATATGCCCGAATACAACATTTAAGGTGTTGTATGTATATTTTATAATAATCAGCATGTGTCCTGGTTGAGTTTCCTGTTTTCTAAGTCTCCCCTCTTCTTGTGTTTCTAACTTTATTTCCTGTTGTTGTTTTTCCCGCCAGTTCTGATTATCTGTTCCAGCCTGATTAGTTTTCACCTGAGTCTTGTTGTCCTCCCTTCTCTTGTCTGTTCAGTCCCTGTGTTCCTTGGTTTTCAGTCTTCGTCCACTGCGTTCAGCCTTGTGTCTTGTTTCCCAGTGTTGTTTGGTCTGCTGTTTGGTTTCTTGAAACTTGCCTGCTCCTTTGCAGATTTGTCTGCTTGTTTGGACCGCCTCACCTGGTTTTGTACTGAACCTGTCTGACTATCTGAATGCTTTTGTACGTTCACATTTGCAATTATACACCAGTTATGCGCCAGTTCTGCCTCTAAACCTCAAAGAACTTGGGTCCTTCTCTTGTGTTCCCCGTTTTTTTTCTTGCTGGAACTGTGACAGCACGTCATTTTCACAGTTATAAACTGTGATATGGAATAAAGATTGAAAAGACTGCTCATGTTTACAAAGTAATTTTGCAAATCTTTAAATCCGCTCTTTCATTTTTGCATGTTGTGATGTTTGGCACCACTTTAACGGCTGGAGAAAATAGAAACGACATTGCGTTGTGCAAGACTGTGTGGGGGAATAATGTAAGGTCAACCGTGTGCTCAGTCATGCGGTCAACAACATGATGTCTGTATACACAGCTCAGTGTTGTAGTAGAGTACACAGATGTCATGTGAATGTCTATTTTTTCTTTAGGAATTTTCTGTTGTAAATCATGAGAGTTAAAGTGTGTAAGGGCTTTTGTGCATTAAAAACATTTACACACATTTATCAGTGAATGTTTTGGGTGGATCATGAGGATCAAGTCTACTAAAGTCTCTCAATCTAAGCTCATTGCAAGGTTTGTGATTTGATTCATGCCTCCTCCTGTCCATATGTCCAAGCGTCTTTGAGCAAGCTGCTATTGGTGGGCTGACCAGTACCTATTAGTGTGTGAATGAGATGAATGAGAAACCTGATGTCATGTAGTATTGATTAAACTACAAATATCATCTGTGAATAAACTGAAAGGACCTATGGAGACACTTTTTTTTTTACAATAACCTTGAAAATCCAATCCTTTGGGGCTTGATGCTTCTCATTTAAAGTCAACGCAGCATCAGTAGATGTGGTTGTTGTTATTGGTTATTACAGGAATAACCGTTTTTTTCAGTTGCAGTGGAAACCACCAGCTGTACCGTTGTCCTCTGGTTCACTTGCAGAGCTGGATTTTTAAAGGTCACTTGAATATTCAATTTTTTTCTGCAACAGTTTGACAGAGTACTTGATCAACATCAGCGAGTCTGGCGTTTGTTTCGGCAGGTGCCGAGATTTCAGACTCTGAATATGCACAAGAGAAATCACAAGACGTCTCCGCTGTGAAGGACACGGAGCCTCGCTCTCAATCCTGAAGAAAGAAACAGGATTCTGCAGTGACATTTTCTGAAAGCCGTCTATGCTCTAATTACCAGCTGTGGTTGGTAAATATTAAATAAAGCTATCAGGTTCAAGGTTCTTGTTGTTTTAACATGGGTTACCAAACTCTGTGAGGTATCACACTGGGAAAAACACTCCATAACTCTGCATGACAACAAAAAAGACAATTTGATCAATTTATTTGAACTGATTTCTCTTCAGGTAAATGTCTGTATGGCATCCTGGAATATGCATCTACTTTGTTACAGATTATTTAGATGCGTATATACAAACACCTGATTTGTTTTAATTTACAGATTAAATAAATGAGACGTATAATTCTTTCACTCTAAACGCAGCCTTGTGAATAACACACTACTTTAGCTCCATCTGTTGGCAGAAACTATGTGCACTATAAATCACTGTTGTTAAAATGATACAAAGCAGAAACAAAACATTCGTTAACAAGATTGTAACCAAGGATAAGTTTATACAAATCTCTATATTAATATAGAGAGTAAACATGAAAAAGGTCCTGCACGCCCACACGGTTATGTGCTTTCAGTTGTTGTTAGAGCTCAGCTCAGGTTAAAGTTAAGTGGAGTTTCGCTGTGAATTAGAGGCCGCTACATTCTGCGTGTCTCTATTTGAATTTCCTCTCTGATGTTTCTCTTTGCCTCTTTCTTTCCCCCTTTTTCCTCTTTCTTTTCTCTCTTACAAGAGGCAGAGATGGAGTCAGCTACATTAATTGAAAACATGTGGGTGGACAGTAGATGTGTAGGGCCCTTCAGATTGCCATAAACAAACTAGTTATTAACTCTATATTGTACAGTATGTCAGTAATGGGAGCTGTGTTACATGAATAAGGATGAAAGGCCTTTGGCACACGATGCACATGGAGGCATTCATTTAACAGATTTGATCAGATTACCAAATTAACGGCATTTTATTTGACATTTCACTTAAACAGAGTTTACACAGTGACAGTTTCACTAAGACATAAAAACAACATAAGAGCACAAATTACATCATTAAAACAGAGGAAAATAAATAAAAAATATATACGATAAGAACTTTATAACAGAATATAGGTCTTTTTTACATACAACATTTTGACAAGTCACTGAAAAGCCGAGGCGTAAATAATAAAATTAGTGATAATTAGATTCCAATTAGTCGCTTTGGTTTCAGGGTCCTGACCTGTCTTGGTAATAAATTAAGTTTACTATATGGTGCATTTATTTTCCAGTCTTTGTACACAGTATATACTGCAGTAAACTAATGATTTTTGCAAGTTGTATGCAAGAAATCAACGCGCTGTCTGTTTTGTGCGAAGACGAAATAAAGCAATGTGTCTGTGACTTCAAACTGAACAAAACTTCAACAGTTATTTTCTAATTTTCCTGTTTCATTAACAGCCATAATTAAAATTTTTCCAGCTGTGAGAAGCTCCTCCATTTTGTGTGGTTTAACTGTCAGTGTACCTACTCGTGGCAGTTTTCCTGTGTGAGCACACCACATAAATCAAGCCTGCTTATAATTAGTGTCTACTATGGCTGCAGGGCACAGCTTGAGATTGAAATGTTTGCACATGTTGGGGGTTAGGGGGGATAAGTTAACTGTCTTAACCATCCTAACGTATGTTTAATATTCAACAGACAGCTATAAATCGCCTCATCTAACTCCAGGAATGACAGTAACTATTCCTTAAAGTGTGGAGCCGTACATATTGTTGCTCTCCCAAAGGTTTTACTTCTCAGGGACTGCTGATTTTCTGACACTTCCTCTGTATTTTCTTTTGATGACACCGCTGCTTGACAGCCGGTCAAGTCTCCTGAGGCGTAGCTGGAATATACTGCACTGGACAGTTTTGGGGTTTTTCCAGTTCATGGTGAGGTTGTTCTTTTTTTTTTAGTTCCAGACCTGGTTGAATTTTATGTTTTGTCCTCAGCACTGTTACTCATCCAACTTCATTAATCCTGCTTTGTGAGACAGGCTGCAGATGTTGTGATCGAGGATATATCTCTTCTGAGGCCTCACACACACACACACACACACACGGAGGAGACAGAGTAAGTCCTGTTCTTGCAGTGACATAGCTTTGAATTGTAAGCTTTGAAGGTGACCTGATATGGCATTGTTCCAGCTGGCACTGAAAGGTAAAGTGAATGCAACAACTTCGACTGCACTCTCCACAAGCTATCGGCTGTTTGCTGATTAGGCCTTAAAATAAACTTCTGCTTGCTATAAATAGTATTCAAATACCACAAAATGAGATATTTCCCCATTTATACATTCTTGCTGACAGCCAAGCATCGAGCAAGTGCAACAGCACAAGACATAGTCTGTCTTTCAGCCCTTTATTTCACAAAACTCTCACCAGCGACTAAAAGTCAGTCCCAGATTCCAGGCACAGCCGACTTACCCATGTCTGCTGTGCCTGCTTAACATTGCACACATGCCTGGCTCCTGTTCTAGCACAACACCGGCTCCTGTCAGCATTCCCAAATGCCTCGCCCTCACCCTGGGCCTAAAAACCTCCTCCCAGCAGCTCAAAGCTCCTTTGCTAGGGGTATAAAACACTCCCCTGGTGCTTTTATCTTTCACTTTTTACTGATGCTCTTGCGGAAGATCATACCTGGAGCCCAAAGTCAGTACAGACTTACGGGGGTGCAGAGTTGCAACGACGCTGGCGTCTTTTACCTGAATACAAGTCTGTGTAGCATCAAAATGATTGTGCAGCTGTGATTTTAAGGTGGAAATGTTACATAAAAGCAAGATCCTCCTCAAACCTTTGTTCAAGGACAGAATAGTTCTGATGTTTCAAGGTTGTTTGACTTGTTAAATTCATTTTAATCACCTAAACAGGGCTCCTATATCTCCAACTTCCAACATTCATGTCAGTGCTTATGTCCTGCCAGCTGAGTGTGCACGGACATGAAGCAGGGCTACAGTAAAGCACATGTGGAGGTGTTAAACTGACAGAGGAGGGCAGCAGTGAGCAGCATGAGGTAAATAAATAGAAAATAAATATTAATCTGCATAGTCCGAATAATACAAATAACAGCTCGTGTATAACTATGCCGTATTAATCTGCAGGTCCACCTGATTCCTGATCTATGTTAGATCACATGTGATGTCATGCTGTGATCAGGAATTATTCATTTTAAATCATATACTGCAAACGGAAAATGGAGTTTGGCGGCTTGAGAACTGACCGACTGCCCACCAGCCATGTGACCCAACAGTTGCCCCAGATGTAATTAAACTGTGCAACATTTGTAACCGTAGCCTGCAGCAGCGTCTGCCGCGCCGTGCACAGCCAACGTGTCACGGTGACGCGCCTTAAAGAGCTGCAGATTTCACGTGAACGCGCGCCGTCCTTGTGCGTGGATGGGATCAGCGAGGGGAACGCCGATGAAAGGTAACCAGCTTTTTACAGGCATTTCCTCCTCATTCAGTGTCAACAGCGAGATGATACCGAGGCCACAGCGCGGCATCGGTGTGCTTCGTGTCTGCATTTGGTCAAATGGAGGCCTGAGACGCACTCAGACACACGGGGCCGGCCCATAAATCAGCTCGCCACGAGTAAACAGAGGATATCTTGTATCAAAGTTAGCAGAGAATGGCCCAGTTTCGTGAATGTATCAGTGCATTGTCATGTGTTATGCTGTTGTGGACGCTGTCTTGTCAGGTTTCATGTGGTGCAGCGTGGATATGGTTTAAGAGGAAACAGAAATGTCTCAGGCTGCAGGCTGCATGGAAAAGATACTGAACCGGTCATTTGAAGCAGGGCTGGAGCTGCTATTTTAAAAGTGAGGGGGCTCCAGAGGGCCCCCTCCTTCCAGTGCACACACCTTTTTAAAATGAATGCCATGCATCTCTACATTTTCTCACTGAGTTCAAAATGTGCATTGTAGCACCACCCCCTGCATACCAGGATGCTATATTCAGCCACAGTCTCAAGACTTTGGAGTTTTTCTGACACCCTCTCACATCTTAAGCCTCCACCGCCTCCTGGCTACTCTAAAAAATGGGCAAAGATGTGGATTGTTCACCTGAGGTGGGCTAAATGAAGTCTAGTTGCTCCATCAAAGCTGCAAAACTGTTAATTTTGCATAACCTTACAATTACAAGTGACACATAAGCCTTAATAAAGTAACTGGTGAGCTCTATAAAAAAATCAGCCTTAATAAAGATGTCATGGATGTCAAAATTAGCTATAGAGACCAAAACCTACCAGGCTGTAAACATGTTTATTTCTGCGGTGAGGTTGGACATTTTAACATGGGTGCTTAAGTAGATTTACTTAGTTTTGGAGCCAGCCTCAAGTGGCCGTTTGAAGAACTGCAGGTCTGAGACTGAGAATCTTGCAGGCTCAATACTTACAAACCTACGGCTGACTTATTTTGAGAGTACTTTCCACTTAAAGGTCTTATAAAATATACAATAACTAAGGCAACAGTTTAAAGACAGATGACCTCCTCAGTACCCAGATGAAGACAGATCCTCGCTCACATATCCTCATATAACCCTATAATCCAAGTGTCAGAGTTACGTTATCCAACTCTGCTATTAACCTTTACTCACACTGTAGATTTACACAAGGCAGAGTTACAAAAAACGACTCTGTATGACAAACTACTTAAATAGCCTCTGATTTAAAGAGCTGTCATTACATCCAGTGAGTGACAAAAGTCTCAGACTGACTCTGCTTTTTGTTTCAACGGTGACTGCCTCAAAAAAAAAAAAAGTCTGTGAGGTCCTCTTAAATGTATATTTATTTTAAAAAAACAAAGTCAGTCTTTGAAGTTAAAGTTCGCAGTGTGTATGACATCTGATACTTCCATGGGTTGCTGACTGGAGACCAGATGCTCAAGCCAGTTAAAGGAACAACTTTGACATTTATATGACCGTCTGCTAGACAAGTGTAACGTAGAACGAGCTGAGCTGCAGGTCCTGGTTGTCATATTATCTAGGACTTGCAGCTGAGCCTGGTGACGTTTGAGGGGCTGCAAATAACCAGTTGGCTGGGTCAACTGACCATCACAAAGCATCACAACCATCGATATGGGGAACAATCTTCAATTGAAGAAAGGCAACGTCAGGTATTACTAAGAGAAGAAAGGTTGTACTGTTTCTTCATAAAGAGCTGTAGAGTTACGCTCTTTGATTGGAAGTCTCTCCGTAAAGGAGGACCTGATGGGAGGTGTGTCCCAGCAGAATATCATTAAATTGCCTTTAAATGTGTTCATATCAAGATTGCTTTTGCATTTCTAGACTGATCAGTTGCAGTTTCTTCTGTCTTAGGTCATATTTGTTGTGTTAATTTCTTTTCCAGGCAGCTGTAAGGTTTCCCTCCTCTGTCCTGGCTTCTACAAGCTTCAGCCTCACAGATAGACAGAGCAACCAGCCTGCAAGAAGAGTGCTGTCGAGACTGCTTCTCCTCGTGGAACTTGTTTAGTCAGCCAACGCTGCATCTTGTTTCATATCTCCATTCTCAGAGTGCAAACAAGTAGTTGATGGTGTTGACTTTTGACTAACAGTCGAACAACGGCCGCTGATAACAGCTCGATCGGCTGCCAGAGGACCCAAGTACAAGACTCCACTGAAGAAAAGACTCTTCTCGTTTTCCCACGCCATCCTTGAAGTCGAGTGCAATCATGGGGGCCACAGGCTACGGCTACTACCGCGTAGCTATCTTCCTCTGCATGTTCATCGGCTACTCGCTGTACTTCTTCAACAGGAAGACCTTCTCCTTCGTCATGCCGTCTGTGATGGAGGAGATTGAACTGGACAAAGATGACCTGGGTGAGATGGTAGCATCAATGAAATATTTTGTCCACTTCAGACAAAACTGCTCAGATTGCTTCGAGCAAATGTTAACCTCAACTCACACTGACAGTGCTAATATACAGATGTTTAGCATAGCACAATATTGATTGTTGGCAATCTTAATCCGGTGCCAACCTTTGCGAATTAGCAAAACTATCGCTGAGGCTGATGGGAA
Organism: Protonibea diacanthus; assembly: GCA_028641955.1. NCBI lineage: Eukaryota > Metazoa > Chordata > Actinopteri > Sciaenidae > Protonibea > Protonibea diacanthus. The sequence goes on along the minus strand of CM053990.1, from coordinate 4,244,665 downwards.
TGTCATTCGTTTTGTAGGTATTTAGTCATACGCCAAAATCCCTGAAAATTTGACAAATTGACGTGATGATGGTGCTAGAATAAGTCAGAGGATTTCTGCAGTTCAGCCCCTGGAGGACATGAATGTCTGAACCAAATCTGATGGCAGGCTGTCTGATAATTGTTGAGATATGTCACTTTTATTAGCGAATATAAACGTCATGGTGGTGCTAGAGGAAAAGTCAGAGGATCACTCAAGTCAGTGGGGTTCATCCTCTGGGAACCATGAGATTTCAGTTTATATTTAAACTTTCTTTACCTTCATGACAGCAAATCTACAGCCCAAATGCAACATGGTCTCTCTCTGTACATTGCTTTAATGGTAACCTTCATGGTGTCTCTGCAGGAATGATCACCAGCAGCCAGACCATGGCCTATGCAATCAGCAAGTTCATCAGCGGCGTGCTGTCTGATCAGATCAGCGCCCGCTGGCTCTTCTCCATCGGCCTCTTCTTGGTGGGAGGCATCAACATCGCCTTCTCCTGGTCCTCCACTGTATCCATGTTCTCACTGCTCTGGTTTATCAACGGCCTGGGACAAGGCTGCGGCTGGCCCCCGTGTGGGAAGGTGCTACGCAAGGTAAAGGCATCCTGTCTGCCAAGTCGTGTAAAGGTTTGGAGCCAAGGGAAATCCTTCTCTCAACATGCAGGGCGCTCGTGATATTTGCGATTATTCTGGGCAGCCGGTGAAAGGGTGTAACCCCAGAGTTGGAGCCACCTGCTGCCAGACATATTGTCTGTGTTATCAGTGTGCACTGTGGGGGAGTAAGTGCACCTGTCTGCTGGTTGCTGGAAGTGTTTTGGAGGAATCTGGGTACTTCGCTGTCAGACAGTACTGACCTGTGGGCCCGAGGCAGCACTGCCTGGTCTGAGATGTCAGCCTGTGCTGGCAGTTTGAGAAACGACAGTTTGAGCTGACTGTCTGTCTTAAGGATGATTAATAGTTTGCATTATGGGCAAGACTTTGAGAGCAAATAGTGTTTGATCACACCCCAATGTGTTCTGCTCACAAACAGCTCAAGGCTTGTGAGAAGCTGCCTTAAAAGTAGCAGTGTTTTAAAGGTGGGGAATAAATAGACTTTGGCATGTGTTCAGTGTGCCGAAATGGGATCATATTACAGGAGAATATATTTATAGAAGATCCTCAGTAGATCTTTCCAAAACTAGAACAACTTCTCTTGTGAGAGGGAAGAACATCAGTTTGCTCCTCAGGTCCTGTTGGCTCCACAGCTGAGTCAACAGCCACACACCGTGGATCAACATAGTGTTAAATCAGCCTGTGGGCTGACTTAAAGTGTTTGCCCAGTGGATTCTCGAGTTACTGGTTATTCTGTGCTGTGTGGAGGAATGCTTCTGGCCACCTTCAGCTGTATTACATCATGAGGGCATGAGGCTCAGACGTCATTTCTCCAGAAGCAGTAAAATTATAGGAGAATCTGAACAGTGGTGCACTTTGGAGAAAGAAAATGTCCGTGCTTTAATCTCTTCTTGGTTTAGTTTATTTCACAAAGTTCAAATACAGTAATAAAACAGCAGTATCAGGACTTATTTCCATTTTGTTCCCTGATGTTCCATCACACTGTCCTCACCACAACGAGATAAAATCAGCTGTTCAACGTTGCAGCTTCGGTTTGACCTTTTTCTCAAAGGCTTGTGGGTGCTGCGCCTCCTTGAACGTCACAGGCAGTTTATTTTGTTCCGTAGCCGCAGCATAGCTGAACAAGAATTAGACACATTAATAATATCCATCCACGCTCATCAGGGTCATGGTGGGGCTGGAGCCTATCCCAGCTGACTTTGGGAGAGAGGAGAGGAGGAGTACAGCTTAGACAAGTCGGCAGTTCATCACAGGGCACATTGAAACAGACAACCATTCACACTCACATTCACACCTTCGGGCAATTTTAGAATCACCAATTAGCCCTTTAAGTGCATGTCTTTGGACTGTGGGAGGAATTTTTTGTGCATTGTATGATTTTTGAAATTTGTGTCTTTTCTCCATCAGTGGTTCGAGCCCTCCCAGTTCGGAACATGGTGGTCCGTGCTGTCCTGCAGTATGAACCTGGCCGGGAGTCTGGGTCCAATCCTGGTCACGGTGCTCCTGCAGTACTACGACTGGAGGGCTATCATGACCATGTCGGGCATTTTCTGTGCCTCCTTCGCGTTTGTATGTCTGGTGTTTGTGAAGAATGAGCCAAAGGATGTGGGCCTGCCCAGCATCGAGGTGGCAGCCAAGAAGGGAGCTAAGGGGGGTAAGTAAAGAAGATGGTTACCTCTAACCATGAAGCTAGCTTCCTTTTGGTTAGAACATCCCAACACCTACACTTTTGATATTTCCAAGTAGACAAGTGCGTACTTGCGTGATGAAGTTTTAACTGCACCCAGCGTGTGGAGGTTTATCAGAGCTCACTGGGACGTAATTTATTCATGAGAATATCTCATGGCTCGTGTAAGTATGGATGCATGACTGAGTTGAGCTGAAGTGCTCCATTTGTTTCATTTAATTACATAATCAATAAGTAAGGTCGACTGTTACAGCGTTACAGCTACAAACACCAACACAGGAGCTGCGAGGAGGAGTCGACTCGTACAATCAGCAAAGCAAATCTAGCAGGTCGGCCTACTGTACTTAAAAGACAAACAACAGTTGTCTTGAGTAGCTTTTGCCTGATATTTTCAAGCGTCAAATTCAAGTGTTAGAGTCACAGCTAGATGTATTACAAACACATAGCAGGCATAAGATGTATACAAAAAGGCTCCTCGCCCTACAAAGAGAGGAGTCTTCACAGATAGTAATGGCAGAGGGCAGCAATGACTCCCTGTAGCGGTTGTTTTTACAGTGGAGCTGAAGCAGGAGGTCGTGCAGGTGATGTGAACTGATGTCCATAATGTTGAGAAGTTTGTGGAGAATCCTTCTCTCAACAACAATCTGCTGCTTTTCTTTGTCTTATATGATTGTAGACTGAATATGTTTGAGTTTTCAGAGTGCTGGTCAGACATAAGTTACCTTCAGGCTTTGGAAAATTATGATTTTTGCATATTTCTTTTTCTTATTTTGAAAATAATCTCCAGATGAATCACTAATGAAAATAATTATTTGCAGTGCTGTTTAATATTTATCTTACTGCATGGTGTTTGAACATAAATAACGTGGTGGAATCCAGCATGTCATCAGCTTCTTCGTCCAAATGTTGGACTGGATGTTGTGCAGCAGACCGTGCATGTGCACGTCGAGTGTGGATTAAGTTTATTGTGTGTTGGAATTTTTCAGACGTCTTGCTCACTAGCTGATGGCGTGTGAACGTGCACTTAACGTCTCGAGACAGCAGGTGTTGGTGCTGGGACAGAGGCAGCAGCATGCGGGGTTACGTTTTTAAACTAGCGTGGAACATAATTAGTTTCATTACCGAGCTTGTTAGTGCAAGCCACGCTTGGTTAAATGTTAGTGCTTGGAAGAAATTACTTTTACGCACGGCAGACATTAATCTTCTGATCTCACTGCTGAGTGCGATGGATCATAACTAACAACACAGTCATAACTGTAACCTCAGAGCCGTGCAGATCAGCTGTGCATGGTGGGATAATTATCCAGATCAGGGAGAGGAGGTCATTGATAATGATTCTGATCCCAACATCAATAACGTCAGCCCACATCCCACATGCAGGCAGAGCGGTTAGGACATCACCACAAACAACTGCTCATTCATTCAGTGCCGGAGTATATAACACATGTCAATCTAACTACGAGCTGAGAGCCAATCAGTTATTACATTTCAGGGACGTCTAAAACTCACAAAGTCTGACATAATTTGGGCTACATTTTTAAAATTTGCAGATTTTTTAATATTATTTTTTGTATTCTGGCACAAATTCGGACAAAAATATAATTTTTTGGGATCACTGATCCCATCACTCATGTCACCTCACACATATTTTAGCTGCTAGTAGATGGAGTTCTCGGTATCTCTAACCAACGATGACACAACAGGTCCTCGTTTCAGTAGTCCTTTGCAGAGGTAGTTGTCGTCTCAAGCTACTGCAGCAGATTACTAACGAACGCCTGGATCAGCGTCTCTGCCTGTGTTTTGTGTACATAGTTATATTGTATTTGGAACTTAAATATCGGGTGTTCAATCCATACATCTGTGACACTGTTAGAATAAACTTTAAGACTTGTATTTGAGTTCCCGTGCTCTAGAGTTCGCTTGCATTTTAATGCACATGTTGTAAATATGTGACAAAGCTTACAGTCTTCAATCTGTTGTCACCAGAAGATGGCAGTGTTCCCATCGGTCTGTTTGTGAGTTGGGGGGAAAAAAATCAAGGCCTTGAAAGTTAAAATAGACATACATAGACATGGATCAATGAAAGTTTTGATGGTTTGTGCATGAACTGAAATTGAAGCTCTTTTGAACCAGTAATTAACCATGATCCCTATTTCAAACAAAGTATTTGCAACTCGGGTCCTTCAATTGGAGGGAATTGGGCCTGGAATTTCCCCTTGAAGTCCTTGAACCCTGGTTTGTCTAAGATTGTATATTTTTTATAAGCATCAGATAACTACAGGACTCACTCAATAGATGCTTACTGATGTAGACATTGCCAGTGTTTTTAATCTGAGTGTGTGAACGTCTCCTCCTGTGTGTCACCAGGTAACAGTGAGAGCACCCTGAGTGAATTCCTCCTGTCTCCTTTCCTGTGGGTGCTGTCTGCGGGCTACTTGGTGGTGTTTGGAGTGAAGACTGCTGCCACCGACTGGGGACAGCTGTTCCTCATGCAGGAGAAAGGCCAGACTGCTCTCATGGGTATGCATTTTAATCGGCTTCTCACTGATTTTCACTTGACTGGTCAGGAGTGCTGACGTTAGCTGTGTTGCTCGCAGGTAGCACCTACATGAGCGCCTTGGAGGTCGGAGGCTTTGTGGGCAGCCTCGCATCGGGCTTCATCACTGACAGAGCTGTGGCTCGGGTGAGTAACAGACAGGAAAAAATACAAGAATGGATTACTGAGTAGATGTTAGTGGTTAAAACATTCTCTCTTTGACTTCTTCCAGCAAGGCTTGGGCACCCACGGCAACCCTCGCCACGGCCTGCTCATTTTCATGATGGCTGGCATGTACGTGTCCATGTACCTCTTCAGAGTCACCATCACACCTGAAATCCCAGAGGTAACTGCAGCTTAGTTTCTTTAATCGATTACTGTGTAAAATGCTCGAGACGTGTACATGTTGACAATAAACAAAATATCACAAGAGCTTATTCTCTTTGCTCAGGAGGCTCCTCTTTGGGTCCAGATCATTCATCCCATCTCTGTCCTCATTGGTGTGTCAGAGAAAGAGGTAATCGTACGTTAAGATACAGATTCAATGTACTGACTGTTAGGAAAGCTTTCAGAAACACTGTGTTGTCACACACAGATCTGGATCCTCTTCCTCGGTGCTATGTTTGGATTTTCTTCTTACGGACCAATCGCCTTGTTCGGGGTGATCGCCAGCGAAAGCGCTCCTTCCAATTTTTGCGGAACCTCTCACGCTGTCGTGGCTCTGATGGCTAACGGTAAGCTGCAGACTCACCCGACCATCAAAAACATCTGTATCACTAACTGTAGCTTTCCAGCATTAACTCCTTCCTTCACTTTTTGTTCCAGTGGGGGCTTTTATGGCAGGACTTCCCTTCAGCACTATTGCCAAACAGCACAGCTGGGACATGGCTTTCTGGATAGCTGAGGTCATAATGGCCGGCACCACCGTTTGCTTCTTCCTCATACGCAACATGCGCACCAAAATGGGACGGATCGCAGAGAAAGTGGACTAATGTAGCCTCCTGACGAGGCAGCAGCCAATGTGATGGGACGGACTCTTAACTGCACATGAATACAACTCCAGTTTGACCAAACAAACTGCTGTCAAACAGGCCTGAATAACTGGGCTGATGTAGATGCTCAACGTCGGTGTGAGCCGATAGATCACTTTATATTCACGCTTGTACTATACCGAGTCTTTCCTCACATTCACCAGCGCAAAGATACATAAGTGATTATCACAAGCTAAGACTTAATGCTTCCACTTAGTCCTTTATTCTTGTCCAGATATTTAACAGTTGCTTCACGACAGCTGTTTGCAAAAAGAAACCAGAACTTAAGGTGTGAGTAGTTTTTGTAGAGATAAAGTGGATATGTGTTAGTGATGCACAATATGGACTTTTTTTTCCCAACCAATACCAATAAGATGACTGATAATTTCTCATTTTTAGGCTTTAAAATTATGTTCATAACCTATAGGTTATACATGCCTGACTGGGTGGATTTAATTTTCATAGCTCAAGAACTGTTCCAGTTAAGGATGTCAAAAAAACTTCACAACATACTTTCTACTTTCATAGAGAAGCAACAATAACAACTATAACAAACAGAATGAAATCGTCCCATATGTATCGTGCATCCCTAATATGTGCTGCTCATTGCATACCTTGCCTTCAGTGGAGGTCGGTTATTCAGTTATTAGGCCTGTATATTCTAGACTAGTATTTGTCTAGGCATTTGCACAGATGTGGTAGCGTGTATCATTTTACTAATACCTCAAGTATTTGTAAAAATGTAATGCATCATGTCACAGAAATGTACAGTAGTAATCTGAGATCGTGTTATTTTTATACACAGTTTTATGCTCCGTGATACAGAATATAACACTGATTTGGTGACCGGGCCACGTCAGCTTTTGTGATCTGAATTGTTTTTAAAGGATTGATTTGCTACAGGTGCTTCGTCACTGCCACTGTACAGCACTAACACCGGGTTATATACTGTAAAACTTCCTCATCTCGGAAATCTGTGAGCCACGTTGGTATATCTGTATCTTACTGGAATTGTACAATGGACATGAAAGGGTTAAGAACATCTAATAAATGTGAAGATGACTTTGTTTGGTTTATGTTTATCTGTGAACTGCGAGTAGTTAATCTAAGCATCCACACCCTTACAGTGACACATCTTTTTACACCCAAAGTTTGGTCTCTGCGGTACTTTCCCTCCACTACCTCTTCAGTATTCATTCGTTGGCAAATATTGGCTGGACCTTTATTCAAAATTATACATTTTGGTTCATGTATAACAGAAAATGAAGAACAAAGCATAGTCTGCTCAGTTAAACAACAATGTAATAGTCAAAGCATGACTTTATGCAACCATCACTCCTTAAGCTGGAAAAATATGGAACATTAAAACGCACCAGTGAAATGCATCTCTAATCTTGGTGGGAATATAGTTTGTGGCCTAATTAGTCAACTGTATATTTACTGAGTTTAAAAACACTCTGCCTGTCTGTCTCTAAAATCTTTGAATTTCCAGAAATTTCCAGGACATGAACTCCTGGAGGTACCATGGTAGCTACAAGCGTGCTGTAAACATGAAACAGCAGGTGGAAATCAACGTTTGGTACAGTGGCCCTGAGAACTCAGTGCACTGCATCTCAAGAAAACATGCACAGACCGTGTGGTGTGTTCTTAGACTAAATTTAAATTGGACTGCTCGGTCCACAACTAATTAAACACGAGAGTTTAGTATTTCTGCACCAGGCGTACTGGGGAGAGTTCACTGTTACTGGAAGATTAGATGTGCATTTCACTGAGAATTTTAATATTCCGTGTTAACGTTATTGCATCAAAGATTAAGTCAGTTTGTTTACTTATAGACGTCTATTATAATTTTGTGAAAACGTGTGTAAATCTAATCATAATGTGACAAAAAGCAAAAGGTGACAAAGAAAAAGAAAAACAGCTGCCCAGTGAGAAGCTGTCCATGGTGCTGAAACTATTTCATCTTCTTTTATTGGAACAGAGCTTATGAAACTGTTAACGAGACTGGATTTACAGATAATTAAATTAGATTTTAAATGTCTATAGGAGTTAAAGACTCACGTCACCTCCTTTAAAATCATGCTTCAACTATTATGCTTCAATATTTTTTAGCCACTCTTCAAGCTCCATCTGCACTGTCTTCGAGTGAGACAAATTCTATCATACGTGGACCAAAATGCATAATTTAACATAAAGGTTCAGCCCATATTTGCCGACAAATTAGAACATATGTGTATAATATATATACTAACACCCTCCAGTAAGTCTGAGATAACGTCTCTTTACCCAAATGACCTTCAGTTTTCTTTACTGCCCTCTAAAACTGTGATCAATCACTTATAACTATCAATGCTGAACCTACAGTATGTCTGACTTATTACTCACAGTAGTGTTTCAGAGCATTATTAGCATATTTTCCCTTCAAAATGATTGAAGCTTTGTTCATGCTCTTAAATATAATTAACCAACTTTTCAGAATGAAACAGCTTAACAACTACCAACCAAGTTTTATTGGTTTGTTGATAACAATCATTACACAGGTACATCTATAAACAAATCAAAAGAAACTGCACACTTGTACTTGATACAGATACCTAAAACTCACATGAATATTGCTACTGCTGGTATGCATTTGACATCTCAAATAAATGTACAGTTTGTCTGTCGGCTTTTAAGAAGCCAATTTCAACAGTTAATTTCTTCTTTTTTTTTAATGGTTACACACCTCATTAGCTTGGCTAAGAAAACAAATTCCATTTTTACCATCCTTACAATGTACCATTACACACTGCATATAGAAAGATTGAAAACCTTTTTCACAGCAGCTATACAAATTTATTGCGATGCTATCACAGAACAGAGACACAACCAACACACGCGATGCACAGTTCTGATAGGGAGAGCTCCAGTACTAGGGATTTTAGCTTTATTGATCAGATTCATTAAGAAAACTGTATGAGTACAAGAGTTAACATATAGGAACAAAGCTTACAAACATTCTAAAACACTGTTCTTCATTATAAACAATAAAACAATGAGTTGCCCTGTGACTTTGTCCATTCCCACCCCAGCACAGATTACATACACTGTCCCTTATAAAGCATATGGAATGTAATCCACGCAGGCAAGCTCTTCCGGTTGTTGCCCCAGCTCCTGTGAACGTCGTGCTTGCGTGTTGACACGGTAACCTGTCCCACACCCTCCCCTCCTTCACATTTAAAACTGAAATGAAATCCACCGACAGTAACAACAATGGCCGCAATTTCTTTTTTTTTTTCATGGCGATGCAAAATCGTGGGATGTGATGAAATTCCCGTCTTCCAAATTGACTTTTTTTCTTTCGTTAAAAAAAAGTGTTCTCTACAATCAAACTACTAAAAAACCTGTATTTAGAAAATAGTTGATAAAAATATTCCCCTGAATTGTACAAGAAAAGAGGTACAGGGAGCACTGGTAAAAGACGTGAGATGTTATTCTGCCGCCTCGTCTTTTTGTTCAGCTGCGTCTGTAGCTGGTGCCTGGAAGAAAAGTTTTACAGAGTCAACGTTTGCGATGAGAAGACCTTTGTTTTGCATATATAATCACGACTCTTACCTCATCCTCAGCTTTGGCTTCGCCATTCTCAGCGGGGGCCTCTGGTGCTTTCTCCTCGGGCTTGGCCTTCTCCACCTCCTTGGCTTTCTTGGGCTTAGCAGGTCCCTTCTGCAAACACCAACATTAACCGCGTGAGTCACTCTTTCAACGGTCTAATAAATGAGTCTAAACAGAGGAAATTAAAACAAAGTCCCACCTTTGGCTTGGGTTTGGCCTCTGGCTTTGCAGCTACAGGTTTCTGTGGGGGGCAGATGGAAAGCATTAACATTAGCGATAACAATGCAGTTAACAGCGTGCATGTTGTCTGTGACAGTGTTGGGCTCGTCTGTACTTACATCTTTCAACCTGAGAGATCTCCTCTTGGGCTGCAGAGAGAGAGAGAGAGAACAGACAGGATAATTACTCTCATATCAAACATGACGGGGTGTTGCTGACACCTGGTGGGGGTCTGGACTAACTGTTTCATTATTTTTAATGTAAGCACAGATTTTCTAAATAAACAGGTAAGTTTGATTCTTCCTTACCGCTGAATCACCTCCTGCTGCTGCCTGTGGAGCAAGAACAAGAAGACAGAAAACAGGGTTAGACAAAATGTCTGCATCTCAGCGATGGTGGGGCTCAAAGGTGTTTGTTATGTAACTCAAAAGTGGGCGTTTCCATGTAGAATATTAGGCATGGCTGCACATCCAACTTCATAACCGTGACTGGTCTGCAAACTGTGTGCATATAAAACACCAGTCCTCATTAAAGCTATGAGTGAGGCACTCATTAACCAGCATGTCTGCAGTGATTAATTAAGGATATTACATGTTACTTAGCACATGCACAAGAATAAAGCGTCCTTTATGTTATGCATACATTAAGTATTAGTTTCACATTGTAATATAATAGCATAACGTATCTCCATGTGTCATGTGACCGTGCTCTCCCACCTCCTGCAAGTGATTTGCCTACTGTAAAACTCCGGTGGAGGAGGGAGGGAGGGAGGGAAGGAGAGAGGAGGACTCCGCCTCCTCCCGACCGACAACATCCATTCATTGGTAATAAATGGGATTGCCAGTGTGTACGGAGAAAACCGAGCGAGTGTGGTGGTGAGTGTTCCCGCCATGAATTTGAAAAGAGTCACTCCGAGATGCTCAGCGACTCTTGTCGATCTGGTAGCAGAATCTACTAGAACCCCCAGCAACAAGAGCAGCGCTTTGCTGACGGAGGCTCGCCATTGCATAACCCTACGACTGGCCTGAGCCGACAATACACCGAAAGACACGACGAAACGCCTCCCAAATAAATGCATTTAAACCGGGCTGCAATGTATTTAATAATAATAAAAAAACACACATGCACGCTTGGTTTGTGCAAGAGAGTCCGCATATAAAATCACATTAAAAGTGCTTTTGGCGCCTCAACGTGAAAGCCACAAAAACAACCATAACATGCACAGCTTAACTCCCGCCGAACATATTTTTCGTGTCCCACATTTTCGCCTCGGAGAAACTTTAGCTATCCAGCGTGACGACCCCCGGTAAGCAAACAATCAATATGCCGCCAACTTTCTCTGCAGAAAAACAGCAAACCCCGATCGACAGAAGAGAAAACGACCTCGCTTCGCTTTTGTCCCTTCGGTGCAAGTAAATGTATTTATACACACACACAAACATGCAACTATTCGTGTCTCCATTTTTGTTGTAAGAATAAGGAGAAGAGAGAGAGAGGGGGAAGAAATAAACACAAGCCCGGCACACGGAAAATCATAGCACAAAGATAAGATACGAGCAAGAAAATCAAAACAGACCCCCTTAAACAAACTCTTTTTAGGCTTGACATTGTTGTCGTTTCTATTCCGTTTAAAAAACTCCCAACCGTTAACGGTTACATTTCTTTTCCTTTTTTTAAAAAAACAAACTGCAGTTGAAGGGGGTTGCTGTATATTAACTGAATGCATTTAAAAAGATGTCGGTCTACTCACTGTGCTCCTTTTAGGCATGGTTGGTTTTTTGTGTGTGGTGGTGGTGGTGGTGGTGGTGGTGTGTTGTTGTATGTTTTTTTTTTTAAAGTAGAAAAAAGATTTTTAAAAAAGAAAACCAGAGCTCAATACAGGATGAAAATACAGTTGGTATATTCAGATAAAGCTGTGCCAGTACAGTCTAACACAGCGGCGGAGAGACGTTAGTGTTCCATTGGAAGAAGAACTAGCTCAAACCGGATTGGATTCTCCCCCTCCCTCCCCTATTAAAACCGTTATAGTCCCTGCGTGATTGACTGGGCTACGTCCCGCCCCCTTGCCCGCCCGCTGATTGGTCGACGCGACCCGATTTCAAATCTGGGCTCTTCACCTGTGTGGACACGTCACACGTCAGTCAACAAATGAGGCGAGCCTATTTGTCTGTCTGCGTCTGTGCCGCTGTCATCTGGTATATAACGAGGCGAGAAGAAGATGTCTTTAAATCGCTTCGTTCAGACTTCCTCAAAAAAAAGCCAAATCCGACAAATCCGAGCAGTGCTTCGAGTGTTAAAAGGGAACTCACTCTGCGAGTGTTAAAAATGAAATATGGCGTGTGTGTTGCTTGAAGATTGAGATACAGAAGCAGAGAGAGGGGTGTGTGCTCCCCCCATTCAAGTCTTTTGTATTTTAGCTTGGGGGAAAATGGCGACAGGATAGTTGTTTGGTACAGTTCCTAGTATGTGTGCGTGCAGTTGTGCACACACACACTCCTCTCCTTTTTTTTCTTAACGTTGTTGTCGCCGTCCGCTTTGCTCCATTGTGAGTGCGTGTGTGAGTGTGTGTGCACAGTCTAAACATGACTCCTTCCTCCAGTGCGGTGCCACACCAGCTTTGTGTGCATCAAGTCATTTCCAGACATTTCAGCACGGAGACGTTCATTCATTCAAACATACAGACACTACCCTGACTGCCTTATTTCTCCACTGCTCCAACACTGCATTGTGTGACTTATTTATGTGCACCGACTTAAAAAAAAAAAGCTAATTTAAAATGTAAAAATAAGAATTGTTATTCTAATTTATTTTAAATCCCTCTATTTTGACTGTATCCCACAAACGTACCTATTATGTGCAGGAGATATTCACTTATTCAGCTTATTTCTACTTCATTTGTCAATACATAATCTATAAACTAGTTTATTCTGCTGTAAATAAGGACAAATAATTTATGCAATGAGAAATCTGCATTCCCATGGCTCTATCTAGATGGGAAAAGTGCAATCAACCAAAAAAATAGTTAGGATATGACCATGATATTGATGATTTGTAGTATATTAGGCTTAAATAAAAATTACAACCCCCCCCCAGAATGATCACAGGATAACATAAAGCCTTTCTTATCTCCATGTCTGAGAGGACTTTTAAATGATCCCTCCCTGCATTTTGGACAGCCCTACATCCTGTTTAAACAGGAAATACATCACATTAAGGAGGCAACATGCTCCTAACAACAGTAAAGTACAACATTTATCACATTTATCTAATTGTAATACAACATAACTGTTTCGTAATTTAAACATGGCTATATGCCAACTGCAGGAGTTGTTATTACAAACAATAAAATGTATTTTTGTGTACTGTATCATGTTTATTCTGATTTATTTTCATAAGGAAATATTTATTTTGTAAGATACTGACATCACTAAAATACATTATTCTCAATTTGACAAAAAATATGTTATAGGGCTAGTTTGTTTCATTTAAAGTGGTGTTGTATGAGCTAGACTATATTTCATTCAGTAACATATCACCCTTATTTTTAGGTCTGTTTCTTGTTTTACAGTTTCTGTAAGCTGTTGGGACTGTCCTGTCTTCTGTGGGGAACACCATTAAACAAACAGACCGGACTCACAGAGAACTGGCATTTCCTGCAGGGCCACATTCGACAGCAGGTTGAGAACACACCAAATTTGATTTTGTTTGGAAGTACCCTTTCCAGCCCACGTCACACCTGTTTGTCACGTTTTACTGCTAACAAATGTTTAAATGCATACAGGTCAGCTTTCACACTGTGAGCACTGGGCTTGTGTTGCTGTTCATGAAGGAACAATCCAAACACAAAATGTCACAAGATATTGGGAAGATATTTGAAAGTTTTGGTGCATGCTCTCCTGTATGTTTGTGCATTGTTTGCTGTATTTTTGGGAAAAGCCAAAGACAAATTAAAACTGAGGTGAACAATAAAGTCAGTCTAATCTAATATTAAGTTTAATAACATCCCCATGATTCCTTTACTGCCAGAGCCACATAGTCATCACTTGAGGTCTGCTTTCCATTTAATGAGATATGAAAATAATGATTTTGGGAATATGTTTATGGAACCCATAAGCAAAGTATATTTAAAGGCTCATATAAACAGGCATGCAATATATTTATGCACAGGCAAGTGAGTAATGATCTTTTTAAAGCATAAAGCTGATGTGTGGTAACAACAGCATTCTTATACGTTCCACTTTGTGCTACACTGCTGTCCCCATATATGTAAATATTTCATAAATAAACCCCCAAAATTCTCATAAATGAAGAGGGAAAATGAAGCAGACAGGTGAAACAGTGACACAGACCTCCTGTCTTCTAACAGGGTGTTGCAAATTTGCAGAGTCAAGCAGCCCACCCCCCTGTTTGACACCATGTAGATTGACCCACTTTGTCCAAATAAAAAGGTTTCTGTTTGCTCCCCGTGGCCACACAAGTGTAGTCACATGCTGATGTTTGCCCATATTATTATGTTAATGACTTCAGAAGATAACTTTCACCCCACCACACTGGTCCACTTGACAAAACAAGGAAAGAGTTTGTAATGCATGAATCTGTTGCCACTAAAAACATTCAGTTTTATTTAACAGTACGCAACAGAATCATCAAAGCATAAACACCGACAACAACAAACATTTGTGTTCACTCCTTAGCTCAGAGGAGTACAGGCATACAGAGAGTTTCTGTTTCATGTTATGAAGAGCCTGAGAGCTTCAGGGCAAATACAGAGCTGGTGTCCTGTCCTTCATATTTGTATGTAATCTCGGCTGAAATATAGCCCAAACCGGCTGAAAAATGTTACGACCTTTCCTTCATGGCACAGATGTGGTTGGCTGTGGAGAAATAACCGTCAGGCCCATGAATACTGTATATTGTATGATAAACACGAAGGGCCTTTAAGGGCTGGTTTATGACACAGCCTTGTTCTAAACAGTGTTTTACAGCACATGTATTGAAAACACAGGTCTTCATAAAACCTTGTGCAAGTACAACAGAGCCTGTAAAAGTTGTGTTGTGGTCCATTTCACTAGACAGCATACTTATCCTTGAAATGTACTATCTTTCCAAGATTTGGAGAAAGTCATTCATGATTTTGTTTTGTGTCCCGGCTCCAACTGATCCAAAATGCAGCCACTAGATAGGTCACTAGGTTACACATTACACCCGTGCTGGACAGTTGAATGAAGAATTGATTTTAAAGCCTACTGAAAAAGGCCTGAAATCTAGGCTTGAAACCAAGGTTGACCGAGCGTTTGCAGTCGTGGCTGCTAAAAACTCACCTGTTTTGTTAGCACTTTGTCCTGTAATGTCTTTTTATTGCTTGCTGTTTTACTGTTTTTTATATCGTTATTTCCTGTTTTATCCTTTTAATGCTTGCATTATTCAGCATCTTGCAACTTTGGTTTCGGTTTGTAAATAAAGTTTACTTTCTTACTTACTGACCTTGCATTATAGTTATAGATCCTGCTTTGGAAGCGGCAGTCTCACTGTGCAAGAAATGTTAGGTCACTATCTCTTCTTTTTTTTATTTGTGGTGCTGTTACTGTGTTATCCATTCAACTCATGAGCAGAGAATGAAAATCTAATAATTGAATTCAACTGAGAGCATTAACTCAGCTACATTTCCATTTTATTCTTCTTTATATTCATATTCCACTGCATTTTAGAGAGGAAAATATTGTACTTTTATTATTATATGATATATATTTGACAGCTATAATTACTAGTTACTTTACAGAGAAAGAATATCAGCTAAAATGTGATGCATTGTCACAGATTAAATGGATCAAAGTATATAAAGTAGTTAAAATGAAATCCGCTTTGATTAACTACAATATACACAGTGCTGTATACACATTTAGGAATCTGTGATGATAATGCAATGTTATGATTCAGTATATTTACATTGTGCTGTTTCTGCTTTACTTCTTCCACTGCATAGAATCAGAATCGGATTTATTGCCAAGTAAGTTTTCATATATACAGAATTTGTCTTGGTGTTTTGGTGCATAACAAACATTAAGTCAAATATATAAAGAAGATAAGGAAGATATAAATATATATGCAATATGTTTATAAAATGAAAAGAGCTGTATAGTTTGTGCAGGAAAGGAGGCAAAGCATTCACAGCATGCAGAATATTTAAAAGTGCAAGCTATTTTCTTTAAGACATAATAATCCAAAAGATGTTTTAATTAAAAGGTGTGTGTTAATGTAACGCATTGAGTCAGTTGACTTTATGTTAATGTGATGTGTAGTCAGTGTCCTCAGGCCTTGTTCATGAGACCAGCAGCAGCAGCAACAACACTGTATTGTTCTATACTGTAGTACTGTATAATGACCCACCACCTGTTGCTCTTTTAAATGGTAAAATGAGAATACAATAGTAGAGGAGAGTGAGGCACAAGGAGCTCAAGTACAACCACAACCTATTGATCAACTGTATGTTTACAACAAAATGGACTCTGTTTTACAGCGTCATCTGTTTCTCTTTATGGCAGGCAACATTCAGAATAAAGGACTGCACCCTGATCCTGACTGGGTTGTTTAGATAAGCGTGTAATGTACTGATTTAAAGCTAAAACAACAACAATCTGCACATATATTTTCATTATGGATGGTCTCTCCAAGAGTGAACTGAAGAGCAACCTGCAAAGCCAGTTTGACGGATTTCTCTGCTACTTCTCGCGCAAACGGTCTTTGCAGGACATAAAAATCTGCATGCTGTAAAAACAAGTCTCTGTGGGAGTCTCTAAAGATACTGTACATATATGACAGAGGGAGGGGGGGAAAAAAACGAGGGAAGGGCAAAGAGAGAGAGAGGGGGGGCGTTAGGTAGGTCTCAGATAACAATGCTGTTGTTGTGTTGAGCATGGAGGAGCCCTTCCATCACAGCTGCTGCCTGTTGCTGTCTTTTCCCTCCTTTTCGCTCACTCTCGTCTTTCCCTCTTGAGTTGTATGAAGACCGGGAGGAGAAAACAAGAGGACTGTCAGTCGAACAACTGCCCGTTCTTTGACAAAAAACGGTTGTTTTAAAGCACAGAAAGAGGAAAGAAAAGGCAGAGTAGCCGTGTTATTTTTGTGCCTTTGTGGCACAAGTAATTAATTAATACAGACTTAATGAAAGAATAAATGCAGCACTGAGTTGTCTCAGAGGTAACTGGGACAAACACACTGGTATAATCCTCCGGGATGGGAGACAGGATGAAGGTAAAGGTGACCTCATGCAAAGCCTCTTTGACGAAGGGCAACTTTGTTCATTTATCTTCTTCACTCTCTCTTACACACACACACACACACGAACACACACACACACTGTGTACTGCATGCCCCTTGTCAGTAGCTGTTGGTAGAGCAGGAACAGGTGAGACTTGGACAGCTGTGTTGTGCACAAACACACGTCTTTACAGGCGGTAAAACTGGTGTCGTATGTATAGTTTGTCCTGCAGGCAGCTGGTTCATGGGTTGACTTTGAATAGATCAGCTGGATGTAAGGAAAATCTGAGTCCCTCTCCCTCTGTCTCTTACTAAGTGGATTTCTCCCATGCAGCGACTGCTGCCTTCCCATATGGAGCGGCGGGTAAAGCCAGATTACACCAGTTTGTGGAAGAGGGGCTCCAACGGCACCAGTTTACAGCATGAACTCACGCCAACAATAAGGACGCACAGTATAGTTCAAAACTATACGGCAACTATTACCCTCTTGTGCAATCAGTGTAGTTCAGTCAGTCAGTAGTAACCTCTATTAGCAGTAACACACCTTTGTGTTTGTGTGATTAATTAAACTCCCAGGATGTACCTCTGCATTTATGTCTATATATACATATATTAGCATCATCTTAAAACCAATTAACGAAATATGCAAAATAACAAGTGGGACAAAGTGTCACCCGCCGTTTCTAAAAATAGGATATCGTGTTTATTTGTCCACTCAGCATTCAGAGGAATGTGTTGCAGCTTAAGGAGGGGAGTGCCCATGACCTGCCTTTAACACAGCCATTTACATGTGAGAGAGGGCGGAGGCTCGCCCCGGTGCAACACAGCCTAATAAGCTCAGTAACAATAAACCTTAGTCGGCTTGAACCATTGATTAGCCAACAGCTGACACAACAAAAACAAATCCCACAATGGCAATTAATGCACGCTCTGAAGGCGTGCCCCCCTTTTTGTTACCAAAGTGTTGCATTGTGGGGTCATATCTTACTCTCTCAGATAAGAGGGGTAATTGAACGGATCTAATCTGTTGTTGCAACAATGAGATGAAAGAATAAGGTTAAATGCCCGAGAAGTCAAGCAGCTGAAGCAGGGATGAGCGCGCATAATGAGTTATGACTGATGATCTCTGACACGGTGACTCCAGTGGCAGAAGAGGCCTCCGAATTACCTCCATTGTGGGCCATATGCAGGGGATCAGAGGGACGGCTGCTGCTGACCCTCCCCCACTATCTACTTCCTGTTTTCATGGTTGTCTGCTCGCTTCTGCCTATACAATACCAGCTGTGTCTGGAGACATTCCAGCTTGTTCTATACTGCCCTACCCTCATAAAACCATGACTGTTGGCCAAAGGAGCCAATAGACGGAACTGAAGGCAGATCACATTGCATCATATGAGATCTGCTAATCAGGAGGCTGCTCCACTGAAGGCCCTTTGAAAGCTTTGGCAGCCAATTAGCTCTCCAGCTTGGATTTTATATTGCTGTTTTGTTAGACTGTAAAAAAAATGCACGCTAGTCATGTAAAAAAAATAAATAAATAAATAATACATAGGATATAAAATTTGTGACCATTTTGGAAACATTTGGTAAAGAAAAATATAATATTAAATAATATTTTAAATAATAATTTTGACTGAGAGGGAAATCAAATCAAACATACGGCGAGTACTTCACATGAAAGCAATTTGGGATTCGTGTTATTGATCAGTTTTTATTGCTTCTTAAGAATTTTACACATCATTTTTCAGAAATATGTTTTTCTGATGCATTGTTGTAGATTAAATATCCCCAAAGTATATACAGTAATTAAAATTAGCAAGTATCAAAATATTAAAATAACACTTACTTTATAACTCTGTTACTTTTGGATGAAATATACAGATAAAGACAAAGATAAAATGGACAGGATGATTTTTTATATACAGTATAAGACAACAGAACAATGCAAAGTGAGAAAAGAAAACCGACATTTCTGGTATATTTGTCCTTTGCTCAGTGTATATTTAAAGAAAATTCAGACAGTAGCCTGTAGACTATTTTCACAGCTGGAAGGTGAAATTTCTACTCGGTGAAAGTCTTTTTCAACCACAGGCCATGATAATAACTGTAAGATCAGCTATAGAGTGCTGCTGTGAGACACGTGAAGTCTTGTAATGTGTTTGCATTACACATGTGCATCGTCCTGCTAATAATCCCCATTTTAACTAAATGCATCTGTAATCTAGTTAGCATTTTTTTGTATTGTGTTTATGTACCTCTGTTATGTGTAATCCATTACTTCCTAAGCAGGAGCGTAGTGGGAGAATTAACCCAAATAAACTGAGTTTATTCACCTTATTGACATGAGGCTGAGCGTTCACTCATCTATTTCCAGATCAACTGTATCAGTCAATGAGGAGAAACAAGGTTACCCCTATACACCAATGACAGCAAGTCTGATTAAAGTACTGCTTACATGTTAATACATTAATAATATTAACGATGAGCCAATAATGTAACTGGAGCACTGTCAGTGGGCCTTTTTGCACACTATTTTCACTTTTGATTCTAAGTTTTGTTGCCAATACTTCTGTACTTTTATGCAAATAAAATGTTAAATTCAGAAATAATTTTTATAGTGTGGAATAACTACTTTAACTATTTAAGTAAATGATCTGAATACTTATTAACCTCTGCATGTATTATGTGTATACTGTATGTAATTAATTAACTAGTCATGCACACAGCAGACTTCCACTTCAGCTTTCATAAGCATAAGTAATCCTATTTTTTAATTGGACAGAGACATTAATATTGTTTGCAGGTAATTTCTAATTATTCTCATGTTGAAAACAGTTGTAGTAGATTCAAATTTACATCTGTTAATTTTTCACACACAAAACTTTGGCACCAAATGGCAGCGTTGTTGACAAGGTTCAGAAACTGATGTGATAAAATGAAAATGCATAAGTACGTATGTAAAATCTGCATTTCTGCGTGAGATTTGTGTACTTGGAATATAATCCTACAGAGACCTCTAGTGGTTAGGGAGGACACATCACTCAGTCAGTACCAGCTTTTTATGAAAAGGCTTTTTTTTTTGCAGCTCACTTCGTAAAGTGGGTCACACCTACAGCTTTATTGTTCAAACAGAGAGCTGAAGCCTGCGTTACACCACAACAGTCCAGATGACCTTGGTCGTGATGAGCTTGTTGCAGCCATCCCACTGACAGTCATCAAAATTTATCACAGGTCCGCAGGCCACTCCCCAGTAGGAGTGTGAACCCTTGTTCACACACAAACCACCATCACCTTCATTCATCAACATGCTGCAGGGCCGGAGGACAGCCTGGAGACGTGTATTCCCAGTCCAGAGTGAAGTGATCAACAACGATGCAGGAGGAAATGAGAATTAAGCAGCCTATAAAGAAACATTTAATTTACCCATAATCTGAAATTGTATACCCAAAATTAACAATCTGGTCATTATATATCTGGTCATAGTATATTAAGAAGATGGGTAAACAGGATACACGGTGGAATTGATAGTTTTAATACTAGAGATTACTCTGTTATCTATTTTGTCCCCACAGGGAGGTCAAAGGTCAGGTCACTGTCAGGTCTCACCTCAGCACTCATTCACTGCGTGCTCATTATGGTGATTATGCCTCTGAAAGGTAAACTTCATCATCCTGTTTGCACTGACGCTATAAATAAGCCTGACTTTAGTCTGGGTTGCTCACAGGCCGGGGGCTTAACTACTTTTTCTGTAGTGTGGAGAAGCTTAAGTCGATGTCGGTACGCCTCCATAAACATGACGTGAAAGGTTCAGCAGCTGTAGAACGACACAGTGGACAAATCCTCCCTAACAGATATTCATTCAGTCAGTTTGAAACTAGCTATTGAGAGTCCTGTTGAAAGCTGCAAAATGTTGATTGATAACTTAGTTTTAATAGCAACAGATTTGATGGAAATACTCAGGTCAAGTGCAGCACTTAAGCAGTAAATATATTTATTAGTAAACTACAGCTGTCGGACGTCTTTCACTGTGCAATAAGAGATGATGTATGTGACAGATAAACAAGATGTAACTGCACTTACAGCAGGACCACCTGTCTAATTATGTGTCTCTGCTTAATTGCACAGTAATGAATGACGCTGTGATCACTCAGTTTTAAATAACTAGAGAGAGTGACCGTGAAATTCCTGATGTACCACAGGTCTTTAAAGGACATGAAAATGTGCCTCAGAATCCTAAAGATGCTCTGCAGTTTTTATGTTTACATCAGACACTGCATTCACTCTGAATCTCTCATCTCATCTGTCAAAGCGGCCACTACAGGTGATGAACTGTTCTAACTTTGACAGAAAATATCAAAAACAAGAAGGAGATTGAGAAAATTAGTCTCCAGGACAGTTAAGATTACTTCAGATACTTCAGAAAAATGAATAATAAAGTAAAGATGTGGAAACTCTGTATCAGGCAATAAAAATATAAGCTGTCTGACTCACATACAGTAACGTGGAGTAAATCTGGTGATAACAAACCTCACCTTGGTATTCTGGCAGCAAGAAAATGTCAGCCTCACACTCACACACACATTAGTACATACTGACTGTACACAGAGGTGATAAGGGCTGGGTTTCAATGACCAGACCTGAACCTTGCTCCCTGTGAGAGTTTCACAGTCTCAGGTGGAGTCCTGCTGCTCACTTGCTGTTTCAGGAAATGAAGCTTTGATCCATTTCACACACCTCGCAGCGGGAGCTCACACACAGTAAGTTTGTTTAACTGAAGATGCTCTAACTTCTGAGGAATATTTGAAGGCAGAGGTTTGATCTACGGAGGCAGTTCATTTTCTTTTTAGTTGGATGTTTAGATTTTATGACTAGCCAGGTGTGGGAAAGCTATAAAAGCGCGAAGACGGCATGGACCACGTTAAAGCGGTCCAGTTTTGAGGAAGTAACAAAGGTAGAAGTCATAAAATTGGGTAATATAGGCTTTCCTAATTTGTGATATATTATTATATATATTATATTTTTGTGTGAACCTCTGAACAGCTACACATCTTGTGTTAAAGACCAGAAATATGAAACATATTTATAATTTCTCCTTATTCTTCTCGTACACCTGCAACATAATCTCTTCTACTCTCACTCACCTGCTTACTGTTTCAGGATAACAACACTAGCATGACTGTTTCCTGGAAATCATGGCCTAACCTCGTCTGCATCTGTTTATCACTGTGTGCAACTGGAGGTCAGCATTCATTGTTCAAATGATTATAGAAAAGTCTGTATGACCCTGCTGAACTGGACATAATCTGTTGTCTGTAGTAATATTGCTTTGTTTACAACAATTAAATACATTTTTCAAAGATCTGTGGTGTGATAGGAGGACTAGATTCAACTTAATGAGCCCTAAGAGGACATTATTAATACTTTGTTACGGGAAGGGCCCATAGAAGTTCCTCTGAAAGGTGAAAATTTGCTGTTTTTGTTACCTTTGAATGATCCTTTATATCTACTAGTCTAAGTCTAGTCCCGCTGTTAAACTCTGTTTCTACAGTAGCCCAGAATAGAAAAACTAAATATGGTCTTTCACTTCTTTTGGTGCACTTTGCTACACCTTTATTCGTAGAAGGAGAGGGTGAGGCGATGCAGTCATCGATTTATGTATCACACCGTATTTAGTCATTAGTCACATCGAGTTACTCATCATTTGAACTGGAATACTTTAGTATGTGTCTAAGGTGTGCACAATTTTATCGTAAATGGCACTGATTATCGTTTTTCTTTTTGATTATACAGGCAGGTGATAAAATAAAGGAAAAAAACATTAAGTGTGTTAGTAAAGTGTTGAAAATTCATGAAATTCCTTGAATGAATCAACCGAAGTGTGATATTTTCAATGTTAGCTACATTCTTTTCTCCTCTGAACGTTTCTTTCACACTTTTTCTTTTGTCAGATATTAATGTGAGTGACTTTAAAATGACCCTAGATGAATACTTTGAGCACCACAGCAGGTCAGACAGGTTGCTTTTGAAAATGATTAATAATTATTCTTTGAAGGGAAGAAAGGCTTGACTAAATCAAACTTTCACAAATCTAATCAGTCATTGTCAAAATGTTAAAAGCTTGGCTCGTTTCAGACGTCCGACTCTTTGAGAAACAGAAGAACATTTCTTCTGTCTGTTTACTCTCAAAAAAGATGCAACAATAGCGAGAAAACATCCAAAGAAACATTCATGAACTCTACCTCAACTTTAATGCTTGACATGTGAAGGATCGGTCCAGATGATTGTTGTGTTTGAGTTTCAGTCTTCAGTCCAAAACCAACAAAACAAAAGCAGTGTGCTTTGCGGTATTTTCGTGCCTTGAGCAAACTCAAACATGTCTCAAGCACTGATTTGAACAAAGAGCTTTATGTGCCTCCATAATATGCAGACCCGTTTTACTTTATTCTCTCGTTGCATTCCAACGCATGATTTACTAAAGTTGTTGCTTCACTTTCGCAGTCATGTGAACACCAGAAAAAAAAAGCAGTTTTCATGAGTAGCCTGCTGAACTTTAACTTGAGCTTCATAAAAAAACCCTTCACTATCAATTACTGTCTTAAATTATAAATTTCCAAGCAATTTATTCCAGTATTTGTATGTAAATGTACTACAGGGAGGCCAGAATATTAAAATTGCTAATATTTTGTGCAACAACAACACAGCAACAAGCAGTTATTCCAACAATTAGATGGTCCATTTTCATGATTCCTCCTCCTAATCAATACCATTTTAAAAAGCACTTATAATTAAGAGTTTAAAATAAAATAACTGTATTCATCTTTAAGTTAAATATTCACTGTCAACCCTTTTTATCCCTGTGGATTTACATTTTTTGTACCCCTCAAACTGGACATGAATAGGCGCTGTGCATCGCATGAAGGTAAAAAGATGACAACTAGTCTAAACATTTAAAACCAAAGTACATACTTCTTTGTACAAGAACATGGCAAGGCGCAAAACAAAGACTGTTTTTCTTCTCTCATGAACTCTGTAGCCTGTCTCTGATCTCTGCTGTTGTTGTCTCTGTCATACTCAGTGGTCACTGAAGAGTTCAGACTACAGCCTCTGAATTCAACAGTGCTACAAGGCTCTGATGTGCGATACAACGCCACCGTGGTGGGAACCTGGCAGTCCATGACTTGGAAAGTTGGAGAGTTTCTGATCGCCACTGTCCGTGTCACCGGTGACATAAGCGTATTCTCAGACCAGTATGCTGCCAGATTCTGTGTTAAAGATGACATCAGCTGTGTGGAGTTCATCATGTATAACGTCACCCGTGGACAGTCCGGGAAGGTCACCTGCGCTGTGATGGGGCTGTATGGATCAAAGACAGCAGACCTTTACGTACAAGGTAAGGTCATTTACATAAATTAAATATGTTTAATGGCTTTGGGCAGTTTGTTGTTTGGTATTTTAAGAGACACATGCTGCTGGACATTCCCTTTGACCTCTGACCCCAGATGAGGATGCTCCATGCAGGGGTCAGTGATGCAGAGGTGTATACACACTGCTCTCTCTCTCACACACACCATCCTACTTACAGTACTTTAAATATCAGCTCAGTATTTCTGCATTTGCTCTGTGTAGTCATGAGGGAGGTGTAGTGGCTGGGATGTACTCTGGAGAGCAGCAGTGAGCTCCATTCATCTGTCTCTGGTATCTAATGACAATGACTATCTGCTGAAAATAAGGAGCTGAAAGCTTTAAACAGTAAAATGAGGAGACAGTACTGAAACTTTCACGCCAAACTAAGTGGATGGCAGTAGTTCTTATTTTACTTGCCTGTCATCCTCTGCTTTTGGGATGATACGAGATGGCCAGTTGAGGGCTCATTATCTCCCCATCACCTTCATATAAGAGCTGTGTTACACTGAGAAACTTTGTTCACTTCAGTCAACTTGTGCAGTGATTTTCATCCACACTGCAACAAGATGTGGAAATATACAGTGAACACTACTTTGCCTTTTGTCCAGGGAGAAAGAATAACTCCTGTCACCTCTATAACGACTAATAAAACCACCTGTATCACAGAATTTGAATCAAACAAATATACAGGAGAACAAAAGAACAAATGGAACACAGGAAAAAGCATTTTTATTAGAAAAGGCAGCCACAGACATAATTCAGAGTATGTGTCATCTGTTAATGGTCTAACAATCATCACTAATGTGTTTGTAAAGCAATGTGAGGTCATTAAAAAATAAATTGCTGCATATACATCATTAAAATTCTGATTGAAAAAAACACAAGATGAGTCATCTCCTGGCTTCAAACTCACCTACAATGTCTAAACCAAAGTTTATGAGTAAATCTTGAAGGAAATGTCAACGTCTGAACCGAATCCAAGACAATTCATCCGACATTTCAATGAAACTATTAGATGTCACTAAAGCCATCAGGATGAATCATCTGGAAATGTGTCTGCACACAATTTTGTGGCAATCCTTTGGGTAGATGATGAACTATTTTACTTGATATATAAGAAGTTTAATCAGCTGGTAGCACTACGTGAAACAATGCAAAAAAAGGGTGAGAAGGGTTGAATTTGGGGCAAAAGGCTTGGTCTTGATCTGTGAAGATGTTTCACCGCTTGGAAAAAGTTCTGTGGGAACTGAAGAAGCCTTTTGGATGAGAGGTGAAACGTCTTAACGGTCTTAACGGATCTATAACCAAGTCCAGTTACCCCAGATTCAACCCTTCTCAAAGAACGAAGACCTCGACGACTGAGAATCTTCAGATTTTATAAAACAGTTGTTGAGATATTAACCACTGCCGTCCATAGAGCCATGACACTACCATGTCTGAATGGCATCAACACAATAGAAGGTTTAATGCAGTGAAGCATCATAGATATGACCACACATGTAGGAATCTGTAGTTAACATTTTGTAGTGTCATGAATATGCAAATGACTTCAGGGATGGTTATTACTATGCAAACACTGGCTTATAAATGCAGCAGAAGTGGGACATGTTTTGACATCAGATGCTCAGAAATGTAGATGTGAGGCCGGAGAGAGAAAACGCTTAGAGAGTTACTCCCCATAAAATAAAACTGAGGAACATTTTGTTGTTAACGCCACGAGGAACACTTCCCCATGTCAGCTCAACTCCGACCTCTATTCATTAGTAGCTTTGGCCTCGACGCCTGGATTAAACCGGAGCACACACCCAATAAATTCTTGTCTCTGTGACACAGTTTTCCAATTAACCGGCCTCAAACCAAAGCCCTGCACACTAGTGTGAAGTAGATCTAACAATCTACAATCTAACTTCCCCTCCGTGTTCAAACAGTTAAACGTGATTACAACCTGGAGATCTCACTGAGAAACATCTGGGCTCCTGTCTCTGGCTGTGAATGGATATTGATTATTAAAGTGTTGGAGCTCTATCTCGCGATGGTAATTAGGACTTTCATGATTACAGACATATTCGACTTGCATGTAGCGAAACCTCCAGCCAAAGCTAATAAATCCACTTAATAGACCTGCCAGTGGTGCATGCATTGATCGCTTCTCTGTAAAGGGATGCTAATAAGAGACACTGACATTGAACAGCAAAGCAAAGAAAGTTTCATATTGAAAGAATAGACTTTCCTTGAGATTGTCTCATTGGTTTGTCAGGAGTGCTGACAAAAAACGATCCATGTGCCCCTTATGCATCCATGCTAATTCAAAGAAAGACAATATAATAGTAATTAAAGATCGCTATAAGTCTTATTATATGTTCTAACTGAAGAATTGTTGCTTTGACTCTTGTGTTAGTTGGAGCTTTCATCAGTTGATTGGCATCAGCTGCCGGGTGATTTATAACATGCACTTATATGCATGCAGGTGCAACAATAAGAAAAATATAGAATATCTACACGGAGGGGAAGAGGCATATATAGAGCAGCTCCAACACTTTAATAATCAATATCTATTCACAGCCAGAGACCGGAGCCCATGAGATTATCTTCAGGTTGCAGTCACGTTGAGCTATTTGAACATGGAGGTGAAGAGGCATATATTGTTAGAGTTACCTTACACTGGTGTGCAGGGCCTTGGTTTGAGGCCGGTTAATTGGAAAACTGTGTCACAGAGACAAGAATTTATTGGGTGTGTGCTCCGGTTTAATCCAGACGTCAAGGCCAAAGCTACTAATGAATAGAGGTCAGAGTTGAGCTGACATGGGGAAGTGTTCCTCGTGGTGGTAACGGCAAAATGTTCCTCAGTTTTTAACTCTAACCAAAACATCCATGTCAGAGATTTTCTCTCTCCGGACCCACATCTACATTTCTGAGCATCTGATGTCAAA
This sequence comes from Protonibea diacanthus, assembly GCA_028641955.1. Taxonomy (NCBI): domain Eukaryota; kingdom Metazoa; phylum Chordata; class Actinopteri; family Sciaenidae; genus Protonibea; species Protonibea diacanthus. The sequence goes on along the minus strand of CM053990.1, from coordinate 4,217,375 downwards.
ACATGTCCCACTTCTGCTGCATTTATAAATCAGCATAGCAACAAGCATCCCTAAAGTCATATACATATTCATGACGAGTCCCACAACACATGTACACATCCATGGTCATGTCTATGATGCTTCACTACATTAAGCCTTCTATACAATTCAAGTGTTATTAGAAAACCTCTCCTCTGTCTTTATTTCTCAGAGAGTGGTGTGGTTAGCATCACAGGAGGGAACGTGACGGCGATTCAGGGCGAGCAGGTTGAGTTCCAGTGTGTGGCATCTCTGTGGTTCCCTAATCCTACCGTCACCTGGACCCGCAATGGTGAAGCTGTGAACAGCAGCCTGTACAACACCACCAGCCTTAATGATGTGAACTACTTCAACTCCACCAGCGTCCTGAAATTCCAGGCAGTCAGCGACACCACAGTGAAGTGTTTGGCGACTGTGCCGACACTAATGAACCCACAATCCAGCTCGGTCCAGTTGGTGGTCGGTAAGAAGATCTACAAGTCTCTCTGCTTCTGCGCTCTGCAATCTTTTGTTACTTAGCTTCTCATTAAGTGCATAAAATGTATGAAAATGTTCTTTGGTTGCCCTCCGTGGCTGTGAAATGAAGCCAGCACAGAAATGCCAAAAACTGCAGTTCCTCAAGCGGCCACTTGAGGCTGGCTACAAAAGTCTCCATAAGTCCCCATGTTAAAAACTTCACAGCAGAAATAAACATGTTTACAGCCTGGTACAAAAAAACAGTTTTGCTCTCTATGGTTAATTTCCCCATTCATGACAACTGAGGGTGAATTTATATACAACTCACGTGTTCAGATTATATTAAGGCTTAAAGTTATGTATAATTAAGAGCGTGGATGCTTTAATTGACACGTGGGTGCCATTACAGGTGGCTTATTTGAGCACCCATGTTGTATACAGTCTAAATTCTAATGTCAACATGCTAATATGGAGCTAGATCAACAGATCAAGATATTACAATTCGTCCTGAGGGGAAATATCATGGCAGCCCATCCAAAAGAGACATTTTCGTAGCTAGACAGAGCCACGCAGCTAATGTTGACAGAAGGGTAAAAGTTGGACACATTACTGCTCTGCCGATCTACAGATGGATGATGTTTCATACATCTTTGCTGCTTTAATGTCTTTGCTACATTACAAGTCCGTGTCTTAGAGAATCTATAAATAGACCCTCTCTACACATTAACATATGACCTGCATGCGTAATTGAAGAATGATCTGATAAAAATCAGATTTTAATTTAATAAAAAACCCATCTAACACGTACTGTATAGAAATCACTCTAAAAAGCAGAAACCACGAGTGTACGCTTTCAGCCGGGACATGCACACAGATAACAGGGATAGTGTGAAAGAGTCCTGCAGCAAATCTACATTTTATTTGAGGAAAGAGAAATTTGAAAAATATGGTTTTAATTGGACACAATCTGGATGGGAGGCATGCAGTATGTTAATGAAAAGGCGTCATGATGGATGAGAGAAAGCGTCGGATAAGAGTGAGACTGTTTTTCCTCTCTCATTAGCATCGTCTATTCAGGCTGTGATGATAGTGTGATGATGCTTCTCTACAAATTTCACATTTAAGCAAAATGTATGTTCAACACAGGCTTTTCAGAACACCGTGTTCCTTTTCTCCTTCTGGCTGTGTTCAGTATTTTTAATTTGACAATTTAATTTTACAACAACAAGCTCATAGGTCTTTGAAACTCCCACTCTTAATTCTGGTCTCTCCTCCCCCTCTGCAATAGTTCCCAAGCCTCCTGACTGGACTGTGCTGATAGCTGTGGTCTTGTCCTTTAGTTGTGCCGCTCTGCTGGCTCTGCTCATCATTGGAATCGTCTTCTGCTACAAACGCAGGAAAGAAAAACGTAAGGCCTCTTATTATATCAGTCAAACGCAACTTATACCATCCAAAATCACAAATGTAAGCGTGCTAACCTGGATGGGAGAATGAAGACAGCTGCTTACTGGTTCTTTAACATGATACAGCATTTAAAGAGCTGTGGACTTCAAGAGAAACTTGAGTACTTGAAGTACTGCACTCAAACCACTGACACAGTCGTCAGCAAATTCAAATTTCATTCACTAATTTGTCATCTTACAATACTTTCCAGAACTCACCTACCAAGATGAAATGAGGTAAGAACTCATGAATATTTTATTTCTACCTAACAGCGTGTACTTCATACTTCTACACACTGTAAAAATCTGTTGTCGTTCATGTCTGTGAGTAACAGGAGAGTGAGGACACAGAGCCAGCTGAGCGGTGTCCACGCACCTGGACAGAGAAAAATGGGTCAGATGAACGCAGGATACATGCCGGACGGTCAAACAAGTAAGACTGATGAGAGCATGTGCACAAACACACACACAGACATGAATATTATATGCTACAATACACAATAAAGTGTCCTCTCTCTGTTTACAGGTGTCGCTTCCAGTCAAAACACTGACAGTGGCTTTTCTCAGGCAAATGACTCCCCATTTTACGAGGTACGGTCCAGTATTGCACAATGATATATAGTTAGCACCGCAGCCTTGTGCATGGATCTTTTTTACATCATGAGTGGTGAGAATAAAGAAACTCCTCTGTGGGCAGATATTGTGTTTGGCTGAGGAGAAAAGAAACAAAAAGCAAAAGGTCTGTCATAACTGTCTATTTCTGTGCCTATTTGGCTTGAATTACCAAAATCCATTTCCATATTGATATCAAAAGTTGGCCCATAATATAATTAAAGTTCAGCCTTATGTTTGCCATAAATCTTGAGATTACTTATTCCACTTATTATTTGCACATTTATGGCTATGGTGGAAATGATAATTCCATATTTTATTGAAGTTTGAGGTAAATTACATCGCTTCATAATCTTTACACTCTGTCTTTTTAGTTATTTATAGTGGAACAAGTCGTGCACTGCCACATTAGCAGCTCTCTATGGCTGTATTTTGGCACAGCAATTCTTTGAGCTAAATGAGCAAGTAATTAGCACGGACCACAAGGTATAAACAAATAAGACTGTTCACAATGGTGGTGCTAGGCGTAGTCAGGGGATATCCAAGGAGTAGGTGCACAGGGAGGACAGAGATCGAACAATACAGGCCCCGGGAACTTAAATAGACGACAGAGGGACTAAATACACAAGTGAAGATGAGATGACGAGACACAGGTGGGAACTAATCACGGACAGGTGAAACTAATCAGGCTGCAACAGATTAATGTTTAATCTCAAACAGTTTGGGTGACTGAGTGACCATCCATAGATCCATGTGGTGATGTCTCATTTGATTTGTCCCTTTAAAATAAAAACAAAAAGAGCTGCAGAGCTCTCCTCTACATGTCACTGTATGTCAGATATTTAGCATTCACAATAAAGGAGAATTTACTGTCCGCACTGTCCCACACTACATCCACACTCCTTGACGCACAGTGCATACAGTGTTTGTTCATGCAAAGTCAAACAAGCATGTATAAATCAGAAAGTTATTATTCCACATGCTTTTAGAGACCATGAGGCTGTGATTTATGTAGATCACTTTGCACGGCTCTTAAAATAAAGAATTACCAGCCATGTGAGTTTTTTTTTTTTTAAATCTTTAATCATAAAGATACTAATCATTTTACATGTCATATCAGGCATGGTACATGTGGATAATTCATTGCTTGATCATTCTAATTAAGTTAATGAATGAGGTGCCTCTTAAACAAATATATTATTAAAGTCCACAATTACAGCCTAGTAATTCTAAGATGATTGCGTTTTCAGCTGAGCAATATAGCTACACAGTTTATATGTTATATAAACTTTGATTTGCAGCAGCAAGAAAAAGAAAAGGCTGGTGCAATATGAGTCTATATTGTTTTAACTGCAAGTCTCGGATACATTATTAATGACGTTTTTTTAATGCTTTTAAATTTTAGATCACTGATATTGCGAACCACGCGGGAAGTGCCTGCAACACTGTGGACGGCGCCATGAAACACAGACATGTCACCATCGTGTAAAGGGAGGACGGAGGACAAAAAACTTTGCACAGCACCTTGAAACCTTACTTTGGTTTCTGAATCTGCTGAATCTGAATCTGAGTGACGTTCTGCAGTAACGTCCCAGGCAGAAGAGACTTATGGTGTATACTGGGCATGTGTTGTGCTCGCTGCCTGTATACAGCTGCATCAGCACTATGTAAACTTAAAGGGAATATACTGTAAAGACATTCTGATTGCAAAACAACGGTGTGTTATTTCTGAATGTGCAGTAACAACGTAATGATATACAACTGGAGCAGCAGTTGAAGCTGCACCAACACAACCTCTTTGGGTTTTCCTCAGGTGGTAGGCTAACAAGGATATATTTTTGTTGAATGGCTATGTTTATCTAATTTATAATATTCTGTTGAATATTCAAACCTCCTTTGTTATCCTACATAAATGTCAGAATCCTCCTTAAATGTAATAAATGACTGTTCTCTGAACAGTGGCCTCTTTTTGAGACTTAAACTCTTGTTACTCATTTATTTCATCCATAAGATGTTGAAATATCCTGTCCGGTGTTTCCTAGTCATCATGCTGCACTGGACGCAGAATATTCTCTAGTTTGTCTTAGTTTGAACTTGATGGATGGATGATTTACAGTGAGAAGAACATCAAACTGAAATCTAATTTTTGGATTTCTATTCTGGTCAATTCTCTGCTCCCCTTACATTTCAAGACCGTTTTGTTAATCAAATCAAGTGAGACAGAAGTGAGTTTTAACTTTCCGAGACCAAGAGCAGAAACTAAACAAGTTAAGAAGCAGTCTGCTGTTTCCCCAAACCAAAGTATGAACTTGGATCAAGTAAAAATATCATATGTTTTTCTGGAATATTTCAAAAACGTATGAGAATGAAGGTCTTTTCAGACACAATACACTCTGAGGCCCATTTTTTTAATGGCATGGGCCGCACTACAACGCTTTTTTGATGTGTTGAGCGAAGTGTGGTGCGCAGTACATCGCGCCGCAGTTGAACCAGGTTGAAATGCGTGTGCCGAACCCAACGGTGAGTGCACCGCAGATTGCATTGTGTCTGAAAGGCCCATTAAATCCACAGTGTTTCAACTGAGGTTTGACTTAAATGAACCCTCCTGACAAAAGAAAAACTCCAAAAGAACATGTGAATTAAATAAGTAGATTTTCAACAGATTACTGACTTGGTTTTTTTTGATAAAGACATTTGCTTCTCAGAGAGTTATGAAAGTAAAATGAGATTTTTTTTTTTGAAGTTCTGACTTTAGATTTTCCTTTAATCTTTGATGTGCTTCAAATAACAAGAAGAAATTTGTCAGAACTGGAAGATTTATGCAGCTGGTAATGCACGGCCACATAAAGACAATTTAAGGAGTTACAAGCCAAAAAGGTTGAGAATCACTGATGTAGCACACTGCAAGCATATCTACTATGGAAATGCATCCTATTCTCTACTTTCTAATGTAGCTTAGTAGTCCAGATTCAGTCTGACCACTCAGCACGGTTTCCGTGCTGCTGAGTCAGCTGAACTCAGATGACCTTAACTTGGCCAGGAGACAAACGAAGCTGGACTTATTGGCCAAGATGTAATAAAAGAAAGCAAACTCACCCAAGTTGAGCTTCAGGATCAGATACAAGCCAGTGACGGTATTTCTTACTGTGGATTAATTAGGCGATAACATGACGGCCGCTGTGTGCTGTGGCAGAGTTCCACGGTATCAGGCCCAGCTAATTAGGGGGTTTAATTTAATTCGTGATTGGATTTAATGTGATTTTTTCTTTTTTTTTTTGAGGGTCTGCCTCTTTGTGCTTCTTTCTTTTCTTTGGTTATGAGTTTGTGAATGAATGCTCCAGCCTACACAAGTTTTAGAAGCCTTGAGGCTTATGACCAGTCAGAAGATTCATGAGTTCTGCAGTCCTGTTCCTGCAGTACTTCCATCACTCTGTCCACTTTCCCAAGGGGCATAAACAGCTTTTCTCAGAGTAAAATGGTGTCCAACTTTGGTCCATGAATGGATCCAAAGAGTTTTTCATTAAATATTATATACTACTACTTCTACTTCATTATATAGTTTAGATTTTTCATATTATTGCCAAGGAGGTTATGTTTTCCATGCCGTTTTATTTGTTTGTCTTTCAGCAGGATTACTAAAAAACTAATGCAGATGTAGAGCCGATGCCTGGTTGTTCAAACAAGTTACTTGTCATCCATTAGTCACATTCCTTTCTGTATTTTCACCTCTAGCATTACATCCACAGTGGCAGCTGAGGCTGGTTACATTGCCCACTTGCCCAGCTCCTGTTCTAGCACGACAGTAGCTCCGCTCCCTCCCTTCTGCATCCCCCTCGCCCTTGGCCTCTTCTTCCTGGTGGACCAAAATGCACGTGGTACAAAAGTTATTTTCTGTCAGACAAGTTACACCTGTTTGTTGCTTAAGAATAATACAGCATGCTCTATCTTTACTACTTTACCTGCTCAGGCTTAAATAAGCAGCAGAAACTGATCATCACACAGTGTGCAGTCCTGCAGACATGTCCACTGTATTGGCACACTGTCATTTGGTTTTGTGTCTTTCTTTGTGTCTGGACAAATGATGCATGGGAGCGATGTGCAGTGGAGTGCTGGTGTCTCAGGCAGACAGAGTGTCTTGATGGGGAGTGAGGCTCTACTCTTACAGCCTGCAGTAACGTAACTCTCCACGTCTGGGAAACCCAACACTAAATACGATTACCTGCTCTGTTTATGTTTCCATATTGTAAATTACATTAGTCCGGTAATGTTCACCTCCATTTAGCTTGTTTTACAGTACATGTGATAAATGGCACGAATACTAAAGAATATCCTCCTTTTTTTACCATTACTTCCGTTGGCTGTTCAAGTTCTCTGTCAAGTGAAAGCAGTAGTAGCTTATTTTGGCTCGTTTATTTTATTATTTCAGTTTACGGCATCATAATTTGATTATGTTTTGAGAAAAAAAAAAGCTCTGTTGGCTCTGCTAAATACAGTAGACAGATACTTACTTAAGCAGCAGGTTGGCAGTGGCTGAAAGAGTTAATGAATAGAACTAATAAAATTAATGAATAGAGCTGTGGTAATGACTATTGATAAGCCATATATAGCGTGGCTTGTCAAGTCATGCTGGCTTTCAAGGCCCTTCCCTAAGCAGTTTTACCGTTGCATAAGGAACGTCTAGCAAATTAATCTCCCAAAGCGGACTTCACTCATCAAATTGGCTCTGTGCGGGGGGCTGGGATGGCACACATGCCTCCTGCTGGCATAAGCCACAGGCTGGCAGAGCACAACAGAAAGTAAAGTGTTATACGTCGACCAGACGGGCTTAAATTCGGCAGCTACCGGCGATTTTCTGTAACAGCACCTTTAAAATCAGCGTTCCCAACTTTAAACATGTTTTTTTTTTTAGATTAATGATCTTTATTTTGAATTTTTAACAACGTTTAAAATGTTTTATCCTTATATTCTTACATTTAGAGGATTTGTTTTGTAGTTTTTTCTGTCATAAATCACACTCTGCTACAATGAGGAATCATGCGATGCAGCACATGAAAGATGCTTCTTCAGAGAAACAATCCCAAAAATAGCTTCCTCCTTTCCTCTTAAGGTAACAGCTATAAATGCCTCAGCAACATTATAAGAGCCAGAATGAAGCTGGGTGAGTGTCAGACTGTGAGAGAGAGAGAGAGGCTTGCCGTGAATCTAGTAATGGATAACCCTGCAACTTAGCTTGCAGAGGGAGAACACAGCTGAGTGCTCACTTTGTCAGATTGTCAATACGTCTTCAGGAGATGGAGGCAGAGTAGGTTTAAAGTTTAGAGAGAGTTTGCAGATTTGATCCCTGTAAAAGCCAATATGTTCATCAACCGCTCGGCCCTGGCTACGTTCCAGCTCACCATTTTCTGGCACTCACAAAATAAGGAAAACATTTCCCAGAAAAAAAAAACCTGCTGCCTCCTGCTGCAGATTAGAAGAGTGTGTACTGAAAATGCATCTACGTTCAAGAAGGATAGGAGGCCCATTAATATTGTCACGATGTCTGCCTCAGTTGTGTACATTCGATCCCTCTTAAGCCACATTTCCACTTTCCTAGGCCTCTTCAGGATTATCCTTTACCTGTCCACCATCTGACTTTTCTCCTTTCGCTCCAGATCTTCCCACTCCCATCTGCCCGGCAATCACCTCCTTCCCCTCCGCCCATCTCCCCACCTACACCTCACATCTTGCACCACAGATCTATTGTTCCTCTGCTAGTTTTTCAGTGCTGCACATGTTGTTTATATCCTGTTGCCTGTTTCCTGGAACGCAGTCACCTGTATGTGCTTGCCTGCATCATGGTCCTGTAAGCCACATCATTATTTCTGTCGTCCTGCTCGTACAGCTCTTGACACGTATGCAGTAACTGTGACGATGATTTGAATGCACATGCAGAACAGCGCCCTCTTCCTGATATCTCCCTCTGTGCTGTAATTTGTGTAATTTCCTGCCAAAAGAAGCAGAAACAGTCTGAACAGCTAATGACCCTGTTTGTTGTTTGACACTGTAATTGCACTAATGACTCAAAATGAATGTGATAATGAATTCTGGTGTGGAAGTATGGCACTTTAATGAGACCTCACTTATTAAAAAAACAGTGAGTAATGTTCTTTAGTTGCCTATCTACAGGCCGGTGCCCTCATTCCAGCAGATCGCTGTCAGGCCTTGCAGTGCCCCCTTGTTTACATCATTATTTTCTATTCTTATCTAGTGCAGCTCTTTTAATGACCGAGTTAATCAATGAGCTGCAAATGAAAACGTGTCCGAGCAGTTTAGAGGAGTTCTGTGATTGCCTTTGATTCTCGCCAGAAGCAGTAATGACTCAGACCTGTATGTGTGTTTACTATGACTGCGTTCACGATGCAGCAAACAGGAATACCCACCTGATCCCAGACACATCTCAGTCTCATTGCCGGGCGGCCTACACACTGTAGAGTGACTTACAACAGGGATGTGCTCCCCGGAAACAACAAGCTGAATCAGTTTTACAATGCACTTCAAAAGACAAACCCCATAATTTACTGCGATTGAGACAGATAGCTCCAGCAGGCTCTCCATGCACCCATAACCAGCCTCCAGCATGTTCCAGCGGGCCCAGGCTGGGATTTTGGCCCTCTAAGCTGGATCCAAAGCCCCTATCTATGACTCTCCAGCCCTGAGCAGCCTCCAGCAAACTCAAGTTGGAGCTCTCATGTTGTTTTGGAAAACCAGAGAAAGGAAGCCTGGTGTGGCCACATCCAAGTGCCTATTCTCAGCTGTACACCACTGGGTGTGGGGATGCTGGAAGTCACAGCTGGTGGTCTGACGTGACACCTGTTCATCATAGTTTATACAAGCGTATATAACACAGATCTATCTTTCTATCGTGTTTGATAAACCGCAGAACTGCAGAGGAGGTTTACATATTTTACGGCTAACTGTCTGCCTGCTGTTTGGTGCTTCGTGGATGGTGTGCAGCAGGTGACTGCAGGGGCTAACAGTGAGACTGTGAGTGAGTGAACCAAAGCAGTGAAGTTCAGTTCAATAAGAAAAACAAAAACAACGATAGCAACAAGGAATAAATCGTCCTACGCAGTGTCCTCATTTAGGAGCCTGAGGGGAGAAGCTCTTCCTCAGTATCTCAGAGCTGGTCTGGTGTATCCAAAACCTTTTTCATAGCAGTGAGACTTAATTTTGCCTCTGTCTTTCAGGTAAAGTAAAGTACTACCTATTGTACATTCAGCTGAATGAACCACTCTTTGCAGGGACTTGCAGTCGTGTTCGTTGCTGTTTCTGTACAAGACAGGGATGTTCCCTGTCAGGATGCTTTCCGTGGTGCAGGAGTTGAAATTCTCTATAGTATTTGAGGGGAAACTTGATGTCTGAAGACAAACAATCTCTGCAGAGAGAGAGGAAAGATGCTGCAACTCCCTGCAGAGCTGAAGACAACTGTCTGATAACCATTTCATCCACTGTCATTCAAAACGTATGGATCATAGCGGCTTTAAATATCCAAGTAACACACTTCTTAGTGATAAAACAAGAAATATACACTCCCTTTATCCCTCTGCAAACAGTGCAATGATTAATAAAAACAGTATATTCTTGTATGGCGTGCAGACACATTATATATGAATGTCTGCAGCAACAAAATCTGTAAAGCATTACACAAAAAGACTGTGAGCAGCTTTAAATAAAACAATGCACATGCAGTAGGAGGCAAAAGTCTTTTTAAATGCTTTTGATAAATAATGAATTGAAAGACTTAAAGCCAAAATAATATAACATTCATTTATTTTTCCTCTGTGGGAACAATGAATTCCCTGCATTTCCTCGCAGTGCTGCAGCCCCACAGCCTCCTAATGGATTACTAATTAGAGGATAATATGGAGTTTGTCTGTACAACATGGATCGTGGAAAAACTGATAAATGGGAGTAACTTATTTATTAAATTCTATAATAATGATGTGAGCTTCTAACCACACTTAGCTGCTGCTCAGGACTTGAGCTTTAACTCAAGTAGCTGATGAGATTCTGCGTCTACAGACAGTCCAAGTAAATCAATGATCAGAGTGACGGGTGATCAATTAGTCCCCAAATGTGGATCCTGAGGGACGCCGGCTCTGTTGGATCTCTAAGCAGCTGAACACTCTGATTAAAACGTGACAGATTTAGAGGATGCCAAACTCAGCCTGATTAATGAGTGTTCACAAACACACACAGGTACATGTGTGGAAAGATATGGGTGTCCTCCGATAAATCAATAAAAGCATTTAAAGAGAGCTGCATTGGTTTTGGTGAGGACACGGTAGATATGCTCTGGTTCTCTCTGCTGTTGCTCTGGGAGGCTGCACCTTTGGCCACAAAGGGTGTTTTTTGATGGTTTGTGTGTTCAGTTAGGTCTGTCATGCCTTTAAATTATTAATTTCCGAATTATTTAACTCTTTCCTGCAAGTGGCAGATGGTCCAGTCAGTTAAGGAGAAGCAGGATCTGTGTTTTTTTTTTTTTTTTTTTTTTTAGAGATTTTAGGCACAAATGAGTGTAAATTAATGTCACTATTGCATCTGTTTGTTCTTCAACACTTTCTTTCTCACACAGGTTTGATGGGTGTTGTATCAGCACTCCTTGCATACTGTACATGATGTGCTTGCCAGCTTTGGTTGGGCTGTTGCAGCAAATGTTGTCAGCTCCTGGACAATCTAAAAAAAGGCGACTTGATAATAGTTTCATTTTGATTGTGTTTAGATGTTCGTCAAGTTTTAGATAAAAAAAAACAACATGTGTTTGTTTGTCAAGAATTGGTTTTGAAGTAGTTGGATTGTCTTTATAAGATATTTGACTGACCAACTGTTCAGCCTATCAACCGTAACATCACGACTACCTGCCTAATATCATGTAGGTCCCACCTTTTGCTGCCAAAACACATCAAGGTGTGGACTCCACTAGACTCTGAAGGTGTGCTGTGGTATCTGGCACCAAGATGTTATCAACAGATTCTGTAAGTGGCGAGGTGGGGCCTCCATGGATTGGACTTGCCCAATTGGTTTAAGAGGACCTTGGAGGCCAAATCAGCACCTTGGTTGTGTTCCCCAAAGCATCCCTGAACTCTTTTTGTTGCATTATTCTGCTGAAAGAGGACCGTGCCATCAGGGAATACCATGAAAGGGTGGACATGGTCAGCGGCAATGCTTCGGTAGGTGGTACATGTCAAAGTAACATTTACATGAATGGCAGGACCCAACGTTTCCATGCAGAACATCACACTGCATCCATGGTGGCATATAATTCACAGGTAAGTGACAAGCTATCCTCATGATGTAAAAGTAAATGAAGGCCACCTTCTTCCATTGCTTCATGGTCCAGTTCTGATGCTCGTTGGCACTTTCGGTAGTGGACATGAGTCAACATGGACACCCTGACTGGTCTGCAGCAAACTGTGATGCACTGTGTGTTCTGACACCTTCCTACCAGAACCGGCATGAACTTTTTCAGCAATTTGAGCTTCAGTAGCTCATCTGTTGGATCGGACCACACGGACGAGCCTTTGCTCCCCATGTGCATCAGTGAGTCGTGGTCACCCATGATCTTGTTGCCGGTTTACTGCTGGTACCTTTTGGATAGGTACTGACCTGCAAATCAAGAACACAGTTGTTGACCCAGTTGTCTTGCCATCACAATTTGTTGCTCAAATCCTTGTGGCTGATTGACGTATATACAGATCATCTACATTCATGTTTGAGATGATTTGGGTACCATGTTTTAATTTAGACTAATATAAATGAATTTCCTGTTTATCAGTGTCCCAGTGATCAACGCTAAATATATCTAGTGTGATTCACAGCTCTAAAACATCCAGAGAAGTCCACGTGAGGGTGAATTCTTAATATAGTGCGGGGGACGCCTGCATGTACAAGTCCAGAAACAGCAAAAGACCTTATGACTCATTTTGTTCTGTGTATCACAAACAAAAAGATGAAACCACAGGCTGTGGCAATGCTCCAAGAGTATTTAATGTGTTGGTCATGTAACATGTGCACACATTATTAAGAGAATATTCAATCTGTTTAGATTATTTTCAGCATTTTGCTTGATTTTTCATCAACCTGGCGGCAGAAACAGAGCCAAACACGTGTCAGATTATTGAAAAATATGAAGGCTGGTCCACACAGCGTAGAGCTGGAGACGAGGAGGACCCGTGCCTATTGGTTTCGTGGAAATGTGCTGAGGAGAGCGGGGCTGCCCGAGCTATAAAAGCAGCGCATGTGTGAGCGGAGCGTTTCGGAGAGGACTTGTACCAGCCGGCCGGTGCGCATCACAGATATCTGGATCCACACACACACACACACACACACGTATACACACGCACAGCGAGACAACGCACAGCGCAGCCATGAGTGAGGTAGGTGCTTCTTTGCAGGCTGCAAACGTCTTTTCCTGCTTCATGTGAACCTTCAGCAACTCTTATTTCAGCAAACCTGTGCGTTTGAAAAAATGGACACGTTTGCGTAAAAGAACAATTCGTTCTAAACGTCGCGCTTCGTCCAACAACCCGAACTTTTAATAGCTCAGTCTTTGACTTTTCTCGCTTGTGTATAATCGTGAAATGTGATGTTGCATGCTGTTTAACTAAAGAATGAATCGTGGTTGTGATTAAGTCGGATATTTGCTTTTAAATCGCCTTCAGTAATAATCATAATCACAGTTCCTCTAATGCAATATTTCCTGCACATGCACACCGCTGTTCATCCTCATGTTTTATGGCTGTGATGTGACTGATGTGCAGTTGCAGTGCGCACTGCCCAGCATAAATTAACCCTCATCCAACCTACAGATCTGACATACAGGACTCCAGTAGGGAGGATTAACGTTAAGGACTGTGAGGTTTTTTGGGGGGTGGATGAGGGTAAAAAATGTGCAGTAGATCTGAAACCTCAAACTTTAAAATGACAAAGGATGTGTGACAGCCCACCAGCCTATTAAATGCACCCTTGTTGGTAAATATGGTTTAACTTTGACATCCCCAAACCAAAAACTCAGCAGACCTGCTCTGTTAGTCCATGCATCTTTGCATGAGGCTGAGGCATTACAACTTGTAGGTGGATGGTGATGAGTCTCTGATAATGTCACAGTGGAGATTAAAAAGGGACCCCGGCAAGAATCTTCTCTGGAAGACGATTCACTGGCAGCTAAAGCATCCCCTAGTCACTGAATTATTCAGGGCTTGCTGCTAACCCAGAGAAATAAAACATTCTCACAGTGCGCACGAGGGAGCACTGGCTCCAATAAGACCTTATCACGAGTTTCTTCACCCCAAGGAACTGGACTGACTGGAGGCAGATGATACATAAAGATCTGCTTTTAATCTGTATGCTGCTGTAGTGGATGGTGTTGTCCGGTCCTTGTAGCTGCAGCTGGAGCTTCATTATGTAGTTGCAGGAAAATCGTACTGAATAAAAGAAATTGCTGTTTTAGGATGAAATATTGCCTTTTGATGATGTGTGAACACCAGCTGCCACTTCAGTCCTGGTGAATCTTTTATTGCAGACTTGTGTGATGTCTCTCTGTACACACACACACACACACACACACGATACGCTCGTGTTGTTGGCTTCTCTTCTACCCTCTTGTGTAAGGCAGGGAGAGAGAGTGAAGTTAGCATCTTATAAATAAGACATTACACACAGGAAAACTCAGGAAATTCAGTCGCATCTCATGTCAGTGATGGATTTATATGCCTATAAAGAGCCGAGGCCAAGACAGGAGTACGTTTGTCTGAATGAATAATTAAAAAAAAAAAATCAATGGCAGCTCCCATCTACCTCCACACTCCACTGATCTCACCTCTATTCTGGTCAGACTCGCACCAAAGTTTTAATGGTACCCCGGTGCTCATCAGGATAATTGGCACTCTTCCCAGAAGGAGAGGAGATTTAAATTTGTGTTGGATCATTGTGATGTGACCTGTCCAGCATGGTGACAAAACTTGCTTAATTACCGCTCACCGTCTGCCTTCAAAGCCTGAGGAATTATTTAGCCTCTTTGTCATATAAATATATAGCAGCTCGTTTCTCCAGGGGCACTTGAACATCGATATTATCATCGCAGCCAACTATGGCCAGTATATTATTTATAATCACGTCTATAAAAATCCCTAAAGCCATGTTTCTCTGTAACTGATGGCCTGATTGATAAAATATTTACGATAACACATTAGTAAACATTATAGCTGATTGGTATCGTTCTTAAAAATCACTATTGTTGTCAAATTACTTCATCAGTGTGACAAAATGAAAGTATAACCAAAGTCTTCTGCGGTGTTGCTGCAGCTGATTCATCTTTAGCTGTGTTCATAAACATCAGGCAGTTTGAGGTTCCTGTGGTGAAAGTAGCTTACGGTATGTGTGTGGTCTGTCACCATAGTGATGAACAATTCTGCACTTGCAGGCTGCACTATCTAGCCAATCGTGGCAGCACGGAGGCTGAAATCAACAACATTTTGGAGATGTGCACTCACAGACTCATACAGGATGCATTTCAGCGCAAAATCGAATCATTTTTTTATTAAATGCAGTATTAAGATATGATGTTTTGACTTCTTTCTAGCAAAAAAGCATCTTTTTTTAACCCAGCTTATGTGAATACTAACATGCAACACACTGTCATTAGCTGTGCTGGTTGGCTTACATGATCATCTGGAGACTTACTCCTCTGTTTAAGCCTCAGGTTGTTCAACTAAACTTTAATTAGATGGCACTCAGTGGAGAGGCTCCAGCCAACTGTGTGTGTGTGTGTGTGTGTGTGTGTGTGTGTGCAGTTGCCAGGATATGTCAGTTCTGCTTCAGATTTTCAGCAGAAGATAACGATTCATCCTGTAACACAGCACCTGTTAGTTTCGCACCTGGAAACGCACCGACACAGCACCGACACTCTGGCGGCTCACGGGGAGAAGGTGCTAACCATACAAACATGTTGTTGTGACTGTGTCTGTCATGCAGCTCTTACCTGTCCGCCTGCCTTATGTGTAAATACGTCTCTACAGCAATTTGTTATTTCTGAATTCGGCTGGATTTTGAATCATCTACTTTGTTCTGACCGTGCTGTGAGGATGTGTCAGTCAGTCATTGTCAAATCACTTTGGTCACAGAGTGTGAGCAGCAGTACAGCCTGTAGGGGACACTCTCAGGGCTTTTGGACTCCTATTTAGACTGAATGACTGTGAGTTTATTTTTTTTGACTTTACATTGACTGTTTGTTCCAACATCCAGAAATTAATCAAGCAACCTCAGGTCAATGGATAATATTAGTTTGATTATGGTAGCTTTGTAATCGGTTAGATCTGTGTGACGATGCAGCGTCATCGCCACACTAAAACCTGAAAAAACACGGGCAGTCCGATGATTAGAAAGGTTGCAAACAAGTCAACAGTTTAATCAGATTATCTAAATTAATCTGTTTGGAAGGGAGGGAGTTGTAAATGTCACTGCAAAGGTTTGTCTTAACCAGGGTTAAAGTCAGGAGATTATTTTGTCCTTGAGTCACCCTGAATTATATCGCCACAATTTCATCTTTTTGTAGCAATACATAATAATATACATCATAATCAATCAGATAATGGACAGAAACTGCAAAATAAGACTCATGTCATGACAAACTGGATTCATTCCTTCATTTTCAGATGTCTGT
Source organism: Protonibea diacanthus (assembly GCA_028641955.1). Taxonomy (NCBI): domain Eukaryota; kingdom Metazoa; phylum Chordata; class Actinopteri; family Sciaenidae; genus Protonibea; species Protonibea diacanthus. The sequence goes on along the minus strand of CM053990.1, from coordinate 4,201,148 downwards.
GTTCGTATATCTGACATTTTGGACACTATTTGATCTTAAATTTTGCAACACGCGAAAGCTTTTAGTGGAAAGTGCTAAAAGCCGATGCAAATAACACTCTGGACAGAAGTGGAAATATGGTTTTCTTGTAATGTCTCTATAATTCTGTCACAGGTTAATTGCAGCGCACTGCGCTTAAGTGCTGCTTGACATTCGATTTTGCAGGCCTCCCGGATGTAAAGTCTTTTTTTTTAACGACGTGAAATACTTTGTTGTATGTCTGTATATGTTGCTGAGGGCTGTGCAGCACATTAATAATTAAATGGCAATCACTTAGTCATCTGTATAATTATTGACCTGTCCTTCAATCACTGCATCAACATTTAAGTGGTCTCTTGCTGTGTGTTCACCTACCCAATACTTTAATTACAGTGAGAGCGGTGGCTACGGTGGCTACTTGGCAAAGCCATTTGTTTCATCATCCAAAGTGGGCTCGAGCCCTTTTTATTAAATTAATGAGATACGAGTGTGAAAAGTTGCTGATCGATGTAAAAAGGACAACAAGCTGAGTTGGGGAAAAGTGGTCGGGGATGGATTTTCCTTAAAACTCCCTTTTGCTGACTTAAGACTGATGAAGTGATTGAGATCTGGACCAAAGTGGTGATTAGAAAGAAAAATCTTCTGCAGCTCAGCAGGAAATGTTCAAATATCACTCGACGCGTGTCGGTTTATGGGATTTTTTTTTCTTTCCTCACTTACTGACCTGAAATATAAACACACGTTTTAATCTGAGATTCTCTGTGATTTGTTGCGAGGCATGTAGACTGACCCTAATCCCGCTTTAAACAATGAAGAGAGATTACATTGAAATAATCTGTAATCCACCTAAACTGTCAGCAGGCTTTGGTGGTGGCTGTAACCCGGCCTCTGTCGGGGGGTAATCCGGACTTCTGAGGGGCTTTGCAGGGAGGAAAATGACAAACATCAGCGAGTGAGGGGTGACTGGTCAACACGAGAGAGAATAACAGCAGATTATATTTAAACTGTGAAGACGGGATGCTGTAATGGCATTATCATATTTTGTGTAGACGCTCACAGATTTACCTCGACGCTCTGAGCATCACTCATCATTTCTCAGGAGAACAGATCTCTCCACTGGCTCGGGACTCACCTCACCTCACCACCCCGCCTGTCTCCTCACACTGCGACACAAACGACAAAGCCACACTCAAAACGAGCCAGCTAATTAGAGCGGTGATCCAGCAGAGTAAATCTGAATAAAAATACCTACTCGTCATCAACTGTTTGGCTCGACGTCACCAGCATGGTTCGCCACTCCTCTCAGTCACTTGTAGCGCTGCCCCTCCATCTGTGAGCAGGTACAAACAGAGCAGCACTGGAGCTACATCTGATCCCTTATAGATCCCTGCAGTTAAATTCATTTTATATCCCCTCTTTTTAATTGTGCCTTCAGAGTATTTACAGTTGCTTTTTTAAAAAGAAAGAATATCCTATACGGCTCCATGCATGCTGCTGGGTGGCCCAACTGTGTCTAATGCATGCTAATGTTCTTTAGGGAACCATGCTGCTATGCCATTAGTTTTACTTGAATAACTCCAACTGGAAGGCAAACTGCACCTTCCTCATGCTGTTGTATGTTTGTGAAAGAAGTTTTCACTTGGCAGAGCAGAGCTGGTGAGATTTAAAATGACACGCTACCCAAATTGGAACAAATCTCACTCACCCCTAGCAATGCAGTTAGTTTTGGTTTTAAATATCTCTTAAAGACAAATGAAATAAAGTTTAATCTTTTCAGAAACAGTCTCCTTTTATACTTCACCTCACCGTCGACAGTTTCCATCATAACTATTTGTTTTGGTATAAAGTAGCTCCAAAGCTCAAATTATCGAGTAATAGAGACACTAAAAAGACAAATGTTGTAGATTTCTTAATAATTAAAACAAAACACCATTCACCTCCATTGCACTGAGATCTTAGGCAGCTAAAACCAACGCTATCTGCATGGCTAAGATACCCGTAAAAGATCAATAAGAAGATGTGTGTTTTGTAATTTGGGTGATATTATAAAATATATATATATATATATATATATATATATATATATATATATATATATATATATTGATTTCCGCAATGATCCTTTGTCTTTGCTTCATGGTGTATGATAATCTCATTAAATTAATACACATTGAATTGAACTATAGCGGTGAGTAAATACGTTTCAGTGGCTGTTTAATGACCTAGAGAAACTATTAGAGTCACATGACCAACGCCTAACCATCCCCATTACACCCTTGTGCCAAAACCCAAATGTAATCATCTCTACGCTTTAACATGACTGCTTTAAAGATTATAAAGTATACACATAACCTTTATAACAATGTCTAAACATAGCATTTGTTTCGAGGCTTTATCAGTCGTTATGTTCGTCCCCAAAGCTGTCGCTCCTTTTCTACCACTAGAAAACTGTCTTCATGATTTACACCACCAATTAAATTGAAGTATGGAGATTTAACTTACTCACTTTAATTAGTGAACACGTCAGCATCGGATAAAGATGAATAAGGAGTTCAGCCAGCTTTCATATTCTAACTATATGATAAAGCTTCTTAAGGCATGAGGGGGACAAAAATTGCCATTATTTTTACATAACAGTTTTTAGGTGACATTTTACAATCTTACACCAACGTACAGTTCAGATATTTTTCTGGCGTGTTGCTAATGGACTGCTGTTATTGTTATTGGCACAGAAAGGTGAGTGGTAGATGAGAGACTCGCCTGCTTCCTTGTGGTAATGGATTCATACGAGAGAACAATGAACAAATTCATCACACCGGAGTCCAGTGTTCATTTTTGGCTGTTTTGACAGCTGGAGAAGGCAGAGGTACAGCGACAGCTTTCTGAACTACACACACACAAAGAGCTATTGTTACAACGTGTTAACAAATTCATTGCACATGGGCTGTAATATTTTTGTATTACAGAAGTTTAGCTGAAAAAAACTCCATGATGTAGCTCTATGGATGACAAATATCCCGACAAATATTAGATGGATTGCTGTTAAATTCATGACACAGAAGGATGAACTGCAACAATGTGAGAGTTACCTGCTCATCTCTTCTGACATCATTAGGTCAAACTTGGTTCATGTCCACTATTTAAACTCAGATTATTTGATGTATGTTGTGTTTACTGCTAAATTATGTCCATGTGTTAACCCACATGTGATCACCTGTAACCCCGAAGACGAATGCCCATTTTTCTGAACACCATGGTGCTGCAATGATGAAGGAAACATCGCAAGCTTTATTTTGAAAGTCTAACCTGGACGTTGCATATTTATTATTCCAAACTTTACTGCATTAGAGGATGTCAGTGTCACGTTTTGCCCCACCTTGGCGTGAAGAGTACACGGTGGACCAACGTTGTGTATTCCACGCTTTGTTTCACATACCGGGTTGGTATTTTCAGAGCAGCGTGCCTTCAGTGTAATGAACGTCACACTCTCAGACAAATGGGCTTTTGGTCCGGTGAGACATTTCTCTCACTGTTGGGGTTTCGCCATGCTGGTAATTTGCTACTAGCTGCTGGCAGTGTCACTGTGAGTACGTTAGCATGCTGACGTTAGCATTTAGCTCAAAGCACTGCTGTGCAGGTATACATGCGGGAGTGTATGAGTGCATGAGAACAGCCTTGTGCTAAAGCAGTGCAAGAAGCTGTATTGATTGGAGTGTATTATTCAAGGTAGCAGTGAGTGAAATGTGATCCAACAGGGCCAGTGTGACTAATAGATTAATATGTTTAAAAATTTAGGACGCTCACAGACAGCTTCTACAACAAGTTATTTCCTAAAGTAAACAGAAACACAGCATTCGTGTTACAGAGTAATCTTCCGTGAAGGTTTGCTTGCATGTAGTTCCTGCGGAGTGACGTCTTGTTGTGTTGTGGTAAAAGCTAAGCCTTGTTTTGTGGGACCCCCCCACTGTGCCGCTCGACAGGCTCCATTCAAATGTACAAGAGAGCCGTAATCAAGCCTGAACGTGCCCTTTAGTTTTGAAACAAAGAAACTCTATTTTAAACCTGTGCTGTGAATATCTAGCGCTGATGTCATGTATCTACTGTATGTTACATCATCAAAGAAAGGCTAAAGTTGATCTCCAGAGCTGCTGTTGGACTGTTTTTAAATCACCTGGGGGTGATTTTCACAGAAAAGTCATTTTAAACACAGAGTACAGTCCATCAATGTGGCTTCATGTTGCTTGTTCAGTCAATCATTCCTCAGCGGTGCCACTCTTACACGCTGTCATCCCTGTTTCCAGTCTGGTGGTGGGGAAGCTGCTAAGGAGTTGTAATGGTGCTGGGATGAGCTGTCTGTGACCTAGTTTTGCTGTCTCCTTGTTAAATTGTTAATAGATCCTGAGTGCAGCATGAAGTCTCTCTGGGGAGTCCGAGCTGCCATAAGAACCAAAAATAGCCCCCCCTCACGCTGGGAAGGTGATTTATTTATTTTACCAATTCCCTCCATGTCCGCGGCGAGCCTTCGTGCCAGTGTTTCCTAAACTCATTCCAGGAGAAAAACATAACACAAGGAAGAAATGGTGGAAACTGCACCGATACAATTTGTCATGATTTTGTGGATGTATGTAAACACATATCTGCAGATGAATGCAGCATCTGTAGGCAAAAGACAAAGACTTTGGTGTCTGAAGCGTTCTGCTTCCTGTTTGTAGTCTTTACCCATCACGCTTGAGCGTTTGGCTTTGGTTGCATGCAGGTAAACAGCAAAGGAGGCAGAACACACTGGAGGAAATGTAATTTCAGAGTCCATCGACTATCATCTGATAGATGACGATTTAGCTCTTTATTGGCTCATTTAAAAATGCATTGTGTTTATATGGAAATATCTGTTTATAGAGATGAGCTGAAATGAATCTGAGCCTTTGCTGATACTGAAAAACAATCTGCTGCAGACTGACAGCTGTATATAATTCATTTGTATGGATGCACTCAGACATGAGTAGCAGAGGTCAAAATATGAAAGCAGAGTGAAAATTGTTGGTATTACATCTTGCTTTTTTAATATAAGAGGGGAGTCAGATTGTGACAGATGTAAATTGTGACCCGGAAAAATCTGACTCCCCTCCTTTTTTCCTCTCTGTTAACACTAGAGACAAATAACTTAGACATAAGTAGCAGAGGTCACAATATGCCAGCAGAGTGAAAATTGTTGGTGTTACATCTTGCATTTTTACAGGGGAATGATTGATATAGGCATCACTAGGACCCTAAAAATCAGACTCACGCCTTCAGAACACTAGTTACAAATGACTTTATAGATGTTGCAGAGGTCACAATATGCCAGCAGAGTGAAAATTGTTGCTGTTACATCTTGCTTTTTTAATATAAGAGGGGAGTCAGGATTGCACAGATGTAAATTAGACCCAAAAATCTGACTCCTCCTTTTTTCCTCTCTCTGTTAACACTAGTTACAAATAACTTTATACAAGTAGCAGAGGTCAAAATATGCCAGCAGAGTGAAAATTGTTGACGCATCTTGCATTTTTAATATAAGAGGAGTCAGATTTTTCAGATGTAAATTAGACCCGAAATCTGACTCCCCTCCTTTTTTCCTCTCTGTTAACACTAGTTACAAATAACTTTATACATAAGTAGCAGAGGTCAAAACATGCCAGCAGAGTGAAATGGTCGTTACATCTTGCATTTTTAGAGTCAGATTTTTCAGATGTAAATTAGACCAAAATCTGACTCCTCCTCTTTTTTCCTCTCTGTTAACACTAGTTACAAATAACTTTATACATAAATAGCAGAGGCCAAAGTATGCTGTAGCAGAGTGAAATGGTTGGTGTTACATATTGTGATGATGATAGAGGGGAGTCAGATTTTTTCAGATGCAAATTAGACCCAAAAATCTGACTCCTTTTTTCCTTTCTGTTAACACTAGATACAAATAACTTGTGACATAAGTAGCAGAGGTCAAAGTATGCCAGCAGAGTGAAAATTGTTGGTGTTACATCTTGCATTTTAATATAAGAGGAGCCAGATTTTTCAGGTAAATTCAGCTCTCAAAAATCTGACTTCTCCTTTTTTCCTCTCTGTTAACACTAGTTACAAATAACTTTATACATAAGTAGCAGAGGTCAAAACATGCCAGCAGAGTGAAAATGGTTCGTGTTACATTCATGCTTAATATAGGGGAGCCAGATTTTTCAGATGTACCAGACCCAAAATCTGACTCCCTCCTTTTTTCTCTCTGTTAACACTAGTTACAAATAACTTTATACATAAAATAGCAGAGGCCAAAGTATGCCAGCAGAGTGAAAATAGTTCAAAGCTGCTATCTTGCATTTTTAATACATAAGAGGAGTCAGATTTTGTCAGATGTACCAGACCAAAAATCTGACTTCCTCCTTTTTCCTCTCTGTTAACACTAGTTACAAATAACTTTATACATAAGTAGCAGAGGTCAAAACATGCCAGCAGAGTGAAAATGGTTCGTGTTACATCTTGCATTTTTAATATAAGAGGGGAGTCAGATTTTGTCAGATGTAAATTATGACCCGAAAAAATCTGACTCCCCTCCTTTTTTCCTCTCTGTTAAAACTAGTTACAAATAACTTTATACATAAGTAGCAGAGGTCAAAGTATGCCAGCAGAGTGAAATGGTTTCAAAGCATCTTGCATTTTTTATAAGAGGGGAATGATTTTGTCAGATGCAATTGTGACCTAAAAATCTGACTCCTCCTTTTTTTCCTCTCTGTTCACACTAGTTACAAAATACCTATACATAAGTAGCAGAGGTCAGAATATGCCAGCAGAGTGAAAATTGTTGGTGTTACATCTTGCATTTTAAGATAAGAGGGGAGCCAGATTGTCACAGATGTAAATTAGATCCTGAAAATCTGACTCTCCTTTTTTCCTTTCTGTTAACACTAGAGACAAATAACTTCAGAAATAAGTAGCAGAGGTCAAAGTATGCCAGCAGAGTGAAATTGTTGGTGTTAGCACCTTGCTTTTTAATATAAGAGGGAGTCAGATTGTGACATGCAAATCGTGACCCTAAAAAAACTGACTCCTTCCTTTTTTCTCCTTTCTTTGAACACTAGTTACAAATGACTTTATAGATAAGTAGTAGAGGTCACAATATGCCAGCAGAGTGAAAAATTGTTGGTGTTACATCTTGCTTTTTAATATAAGAGGGGAGTCAGTTTGTGACAGAAGTAAATTGTGACCCGAAAAAAACTGACTCCCCTCCTTTTTTCCTTTCTGTTAACACTAGAGACAAATAACTTCAGACATAAGTAGCAGAGGTCACAATATGCCAGCAGAGTGAAAATTGTTGCTGCTACATCTTGCTTTTAATATAAGAGGGGAGTCGATTGTGACAGAAGTCAATTGTGACCCGGAAAAACTGACTCCCCTCCTTTTTTCCTTTCTGTTAACACTAGTGACAAATCACTTCAGACATGAGTAGCAGAGGTCACAATATGCCAGCAGAGTGAAAATTGCTGCTGTTACATCTTGCTTTTTAATATAAGAGGGAATACAGACAGAAGTCAATAGACCAAAAACACTCTCCTTTTTCCTTTCTGTGAACACTAAGCTACAAATGACTTTTGTGATAATTTGCAGAGGTCAGAATATTAGCAGAGTGAAAATTGTTGCTGTTACATCTTGCATTTTTAATATAAGAGGGGAGTCAGATTGTGACAGATGTAAATTGTGACCCGGAAAAATCTGACTCCCCTCCTTTTTTCCTTTCTGTTAACACTAGAGACAAATAACTCCATATAGCAGAGGTCAGTGTATGCTAACAGAGTGAAAATTGTTGGTGCTACATCTTGCATTTTTAATATAAGAGTGGAGTCAGATTGTGACAGAAGTCAATTATAACCAAAAAAACTGACTCTCCTTTTTTCCTTTCGTTAACACTAGAGACAAATAACTTCAGACATAAGTAGCAGAGGTCAAAGTATGCCAGCAGAGTGAAAATTGTTGGTGTTACACCTTGCTTTTTTAATATAAGAGGGGAGTCAGATTGTGACAGATGTAAATTGTGACCTGAAAAAACTGACTTCCTCCTTTTTTCCTCTCTGTTAACACTAGTGACAAATAACTTCAGACATGAGTAGCAGAGGTCAGAATATGCCAGCAGAGTGAAAATTGTTGCTGTTACATCTTGCTTTTTTAATATAAGAGGGGAGTCAGATTGTGACAGATGTAAATTGTGACCCGGAAAAATCTGACTCCCCTCCTTTTTCCCTTTCTGTTAACACTAGTGACAAATAACTTCAGACATAAGTAGCAGAGGTCAAAGTATGCCATCAGGAGTGAAAATTGTTGGCATTACGCCTGCATTTTAATATAAGAGGGAGTCAGATTGTGACAGAAGTCACTGTAACCCAAAAAAACTGACTCCCCTCCTTTTTTCCTCTTCTGTGAACACTGCTACAAATGACTTCATAGATAAGTTGCAGAGGTCACACATGCCAGCAGAATGAAAATTGCTGCTGTTACATCTGCTTACCATAAGAGGGGAGTCAGATTGTGACAGATGTAATTAGACTGAAAAATCTGACTCCCCTCCTTTTTTCCTTTCTGTTAACACTAGAGACAAATAACTTCAGACATAAGTAGCAGAGGTCAAAGTATGCCAGCAGAGTGAAAATTGTTGGTGTTACATCTTGCATTTTTAATATAAGAGGGGAGTCAGATTGTGACAGAAGTCAATTGTGACTGAAAAACTGACTCCTCCTTTTTCCTTTCTGTGAACACTAGTTACAAATGACTTTATAGATAAGTTGCAGAGGTCACACATGCCAGCAGAGTGAAATTGTTGCTGTTACATCTGCTTTTTTAATATAAGAGGGGAGTCAGATTGCAGATGCATGTAAATTGTGACCCTAAAAATCTGACTCCCCTCCTTTTTCCTTTCTGTTAACACTAGATAAATAACTTCAGACATAAGTAGCAGAGGTCAAGTATGCCAGCAGAGTGAAAAATTGCTGGTGTTAAGCATTCACATTTTTAATATAAGAGGCGAAATAGAGGACAGATGTAAATCGTGACCTGAAAAAAACTGACTCCCCTCCTTTTTTCCTTTCTGTTAACACTAGTCACAAATAACTTCAGACATAAGTAGCAGAGGTCAAAGTATGCCAGCAGAGTGAAAATTGTTGGTGTTACATCTGCATTTCTAATATAAGAGGGGAGTCAGTTTGTTACAGATAAAATTAGACTAAAAAAACTGACTCCCCTCCTTTTTTCCTTTCTGTGAACACTAGTGACAAATAACTTTATAGATAAGTAGCAGAGGTCAGAATATGCCAGCAGAGTGAAAATTGTTGCTGTTACATCTTGCATTTTTAATATAAGAGGGGAGTCAGATTGTGACAGAAGTAAATTAGACCCAAAAATCTGACTCCCCTCCTTTTTCCTTTTCTGTTAACACTAGAGACAACAACTCAGACATAAGTAGCAGAGGTCAAAGTATACACAGAGTGAAAATTGTTGGTGTTACATCTTGCATTTTAATATAAGAGGAGTCAGATTGTGACAGAAGTCAATTGTGACCAAAAACTGGACTCTCCTTTTTCCTTTCTGTTAACACTAGATACAAAATGACTTTATAGATAAGTTGCAGAGGTCACACATGCCAGCAGAGTGAAAATTGTTGCTGTTACATCTTGCTTTTTCATATAAGAGGGGAGCCAGTTTGTGACAGAAGTAAATTAGACTAAAAAAATCTGACTCTCCTTTTTCCTTTCTCTGTTAAACACTAGTGACAAATAACTTCAGACATAAAGTAGCAGAGTCAAAGTATGCCAGCAGAGTGAAAAATTGCTGGTGTTACACCTTTGCTTTTTTAATATAAGAGGGGAGTCAGATTGTGACAGATGTAAATCGGGACTCGAAAAAACTGACTCTTTTCCTTTCTGTTAACACTAGTGACAAATAACTTCAGACATAAGTAGCAGAGGGGTCAAAGTATGCCAGCAGAGTGAAAACTGTTGGTGTTACACCTGCTTTTTAATATAAGAGGAGTCAGATTGTGACAGATGTAAATTGTATCTGAAAAATCTGACTCCCCTCCTTTTTCCTTCTGTTAACACTAGAGACAAATAACTTCAGACATAAGTAGCAGAGGTCAAAGTATGCCAGCAGAGTGAAAATTGTTGGTGTTACATCTTGCATTTTAATATAAGAGGAGTCAGATTTTGTGACAGAAGTCAATTGTGACCCTAAAAACTGACTCCCTCCTTTTTCCTTTCTGTTAACACTAGATACAAATGACTTTATAGATAAGTTGCAGAGGTCACAATATGCCAGCAGAGTGAAAATTGTTGCTGTTACATCTTGCTTTTTTAATATAAGAGGGGAGTCAGTTTGTGACAGAAGTAAATTAGACCAAAAATCTGACTCCCCTCCTTTTTCCTTTCTGTTAACACTAGTGACAACAACTTCAAATAGCAAGTAGCAGAGGTCAAAGTACAGCAGAGTGAAAACTGCTGTGTTACACCTGCTTTTTAATATAAGAGGGGAGTCAGATTGCACAGATGTACCTGACTAAAAAATCTGACTCCCCTCCTTTTTCTCCTCTGTTAACACTCAGAGACAAATAACTTCAGACATAAGTAGCAGAGGTCAGCATGCCAGCAGAGTGAAAATTGTTGGTGTTACATCTTGCATTTTAATATAAGAGGGGAGTCAGATTGTGACAGAAGTCAATTGCACCCAAAACTAATTCTCCTTTTTTTCCTTTCTGTTAACACTGATACAAAATGACTTTATAGATAAGTTGCAGAGGTCACAATATGCCAGCAGAGTAAAAAATTGTTGCTGTTACATCTGCTTTTTTAATATAAGAGGGGAGTCAGTTTTGATAGAAGTAAATTGTGACTAAAAATCTGACTCCTCCTTTTCCTTTTCTAACACTAGTGACAAATAACTTCTAGACACATAAGTAGCAGAGGTCAAAGTATGCCAGCAGAGTGAAATTGTTGGTGTTACACCTGCTTTTTAATATAAGAGGGAGTCAGATTATGACATGTAAATCGTGACCAAAAAAACTGACTCCTCCTTTTTCCTTTTCTGTTAACACTAGTGACAACAACTTCAGACATAAGTAGCAGAGGTCAAAGTATGCCAGCAGAGTGAAACTGTTGGTGTTACACCTTGCTTTTTTAATATAAGAGGGGAGTCAGATTGTGATAGATGTAAATTACACTCCAAAAACTGGACTCTCCTTTTTCTCTTCTGTTAACACTATGAGACAAATAACTTCAGACATGATAGCAGAGGTCACAATATGCCAGCAGAGGAAAATTGTTGCTGTTATGATCTTTTGTTTTTAATATAAGAGGGGAGTCAGTTTGTGACAGGAATAATTATGACCCGAAAAACTGGGACTCTCCTTTTTCTCTTTTCTGTTAACACTAGTGACAAATCACTTCAGACATGAGTAGCAGAGGTCAGAATATGCCAGCAGAGTGAAAATTGTTGCTGTTACATCTTGCTTTTTTAATATAAGAGGGGGAGTCAGTCAGACAGAAGTCAATTGTGACCAAAAATGACTCCTCCTTTTTCCTTTCTGTGAACACTAGTTACAAATGACTTTATAGATAAGTAGCAGAGGTCAGAATATGCCAGCAGAGTGAAAATTGTTGGTGTTACATCTTGCATTTTTTAATATAAGAGGGGAGTCAGATTGTGACAGAAGTCAATTATAACCCTAAAAAACAGACTCCCCTCCTTTTTTCCTTTCTGGGAACACTAGTTACAAATGACTTTATAGATAAGTAGCAGAGGTCAGAATATGCCAGCAGAGTGAAAATTGTTGCTGTTACATCTTGCATTTTTAATATAAGAGGGGAGTCAGATTGTGACAGATGTAAATTGTGACCGAAAATCTGACTCTCCTTTTTCCTTTCTGTTAACACTAGAGACAAATAACTTCAGACATAAGTAGCAGAGGTCAAAGTATGCCAGCAGAGTGAAAATTGTTGGTGTTAATCTTGCTTTTTAATATAAGAGGGGAGTCAGATTGTGACAGATGTAAATTAGACCTGAAAAAACTGACTCCCCTCCTTTTTCCTCTCTGTTAACACTAGTGACAAATAATCTCAGACATGAGTAGCAGAGGTGGTCAGAATATGCCAGCAGAGTGAAATTGTTGCTGTTACATCTTGCATTTTTAATATAAGAGGGGAGTCAGATTGTGACAGATGTAATCAGGACCCGGAAAAATCTGACTCCCCTCCTTTTTTTCCTTTCTGTTAACACTAGATGACAAATAACTTCAGACATAAGTAGCAGAGGTCAAAGTATACCAAAGAGAGTGAAAATTGTTGGTGTTACATTCCTGATTTTAATATAAGAGGGGAGTCAGATTGTGACAGAAGTCAATTGTGACCTGGAAAAACTGGACTCCCCTCCTTTTTTTCCTTTCAGAACACTGGTGACAAATGACTTTATATGTTGCAGAGGTCAGAATATGCCAGCAGAGTGAAAATTGTTGCTGTTACATCTTTGTATTTAATATAAGAGGGGAGTCAGTTTGTGACAGATGTAAATTAGACCTGAAAAATCTGACTTCCTCCTTTTCTTTCTGTTAACACTAGAGACAAATAACTTCAGACATAAGTAGCAGAGGTCAAAGTATGCCAGCAGAGTGAAATTGTTGGTGTTACACCTTGCTTTTTTAATATAAGAGGAGTCAGATTGTGATACAGATGTAAATTCAGATCTGAAAAAACTGACTCTCCTTTTTCCTCTCTGTTAACACTAGTGACAAATAATCTCAGACATGAGTAGCAGAGGTCAGAATATGCCAGCAGAGGAAAATTGTTGCTGTTACATCTTGCATTTTTAATATAAGAGGAGTCAGATTGTGACAGATGTAAATTGTGACCCGAAAATCTGACTCTCCTTTTTCCTTTCTGTTAATGCAGTGACAAATAACTTCAGACATAAGTAGCAGGCCGTGCTATGCCATCAGAGTGAAAATTGTTGGCATTACGTCTTGCATTTTTAATATAAGAGGGGAGTCAGATTGTGACAGAAGTCAATTGTAACCCAAAAACTGACTCCTCCTTTCCTCTTTCTGTGAACACTAGTTACAAATGACTTTATAGATAAGTTTAGAGGTCACAATATGCCAGCAGAGTGAAAATTGTTGCTGTTACATCTTGCTTTTAATATAGCAGGAGTCAGATTGTGACAGATGTACCAGATATTCGGAAAATTCTGACTCTCCTCTTTTTTCCTTTCTGTTAACACTAGAGACAAATAACTTCAGACATATAGCAGAGGTCAAAGTATGCCAGCAGAGGAAAATTACAAAGTTACACCTGCATTTTTAATATAAGAGGGGAGTCAGATTGTGACAGAAGTCAATTGTGACCCTAAAAACTGGACTCTCCTTTTTCCTTTTCTCAGAACACTAGTTACAAATGACTTTATAGATAAGTTGCAGAGGTCACAATATGCCAGCAGAGTGAAAAATTGTTGTTACATCTGCTTTTTTAGTATAAGAGGGGAGTCAGATTGTGACAGATGTAAATTGTGACCCGAAAATCTGACTCCCTCCTTTTTTCCCTTCTACAACACTAGTGACAAATAACTTCAGACATAAGTAGCAGAGGTCAAAGTATGCCAGCAGAGTGAAAATTGTTGGTGTTACATCTTGCATTTTTAATATAAGAGGCTTAGCCGATTGTGACAGATGTAAATCGTGACCCGAAAAAAACTGACTCCCCTCCTTTTTTCCTTTCTGTTAACACTAGTGACAAATATCTTCAGACATAAGTAGCAGAGGTCAAAGTATGCCAGCAGAGTGAAAATTGTTGGTGTTACATCTTGCATTTTAATACATAAGAGGGGAGTCAGTTTGTTACAGATGTAATCAGACTCTAAAAACTGACTCTCCTTTTTCCTTTCTGTGAACACTAGTTACAAATGACTTTATAGATAGCAGAGGTCAGAATGGTGCCAGCAGAGGAAAATTGTTGCTGTTACATCTTTGCATTTTTAATATAAGAGGGGAGTCAGATTGTGACAGATGTAAATTGTGACCTGAAACTTGGACTCCTCCTTTTTTCCTTTCTGTTAACACTAGAGACAAATAACTTCAGACATAAGTAGCAGAGGTCAAAGTATGCCAGCAGAGTGAAAATTGTTGGTGTTACATCTTGCATTTTTAATATAAGAGGGGAGTCAGTTTGTGACAGAAGTAAATTGTGACCAAAAATCTGACTCTCCTTTTTCCTTTCTGTTAACACTAGTGACAAATAACTTCAGACATAAGTAGCAGAGGTCAAAGTATGCCAGCAGAGTGAAAATTGTTGGTGTTACACTTTGCTTTTTTAATATAAGAGGGGAGTCAGAATTTGACAGATGTAAATCAGACCAAAAAAACTGACTCCTCCTTTTTTCCTTTCTGTTAACACTAGTGACAACAATCCCCAGACACAAGTAGCAGAGGTCAGCATGCCAAAGTTAAGAGTGAAAACCGTTGGTGTTACACCTTGCTTTTTTAATATAAGAGGGGAGTCAGATTGTGACAGATGTAAATTGTGATTCTCAAAAATCTGACTCCCCTCCTTTTTCCTTTCTGTTAACACTAGAGACAAATAACTTGCATACAAGTAGCAGAGGTCAAAGTATGCCAGCAGAGTGAAAATTGTTGGTGCTTACATCTTGCATTTTAATATAAGAGGGGGAGTCAGATTGTGACAGAAGTCAATTGTGACCCAAAAAACTGACTCCTCCTTTTTTCCCCTTTCTGTTAACACTAGATACAAATGACTTTATAGATAAGTTGCAGAGGTCACAATATGCCAGCAGAGGAAAATTGTTGTTACATCTGCTTTTTTAATATAAGAGGAGCCGTTTGTGACAGAAGCAAATTCAGACTGAAAAAAATCTGACTCCTCCTTTTTCCTTTCTGTTAACACTAGTGACAAATAACTTCAGACATAAGTAG
Organism: Protonibea diacanthus; assembly: GCA_028641955.1. NCBI lineage: Eukaryota > Metazoa > Chordata > Actinopteri > Sciaenidae > Protonibea > Protonibea diacanthus. The sequence goes on along the minus strand of CM053990.1, from coordinate 4,186,147 downwards.
CAGAGGTCAAGTATGCCAGCAGAGTGAAAATTGTTGGTGTTACACCTGCTTTTTAATATAAGAGGAGTCAGATTGTGACAGAAGTCAATTGTGACCTGAAAAAACTGACTCCTCCTTTTTTCCTTTCTGTGAACACTGGTGACAAATGACTTTATAGATAAGTTGCAGAGGTCAGAATATGCCAGCAGAGTGAAAATTGTTGGTGTTACATCTTGCATTTTTAATATAAGAGGGGAGTCAGTTTGTGACAGATGTAAATTGTGACCCGGAAAATCTGACTTCTCCTTTTTCTTTTTCTGTTAACACTAGAGACAAATAACTTCAGACATAAGTAGCAGAGGTCAAAGTATGCCAGCAGAGGAAAATTGTTGGTGTTACACCTGCTTTTTAATATAAGAGGGGAGTCAGATTGTGACAGAAGTCAATTAGACCAAAAACTGACTCTCCTCTTTTTCCTTTCTGTTAACACTAGTGACAAATAACTTCATTACAAGTAGCAGAGGTCAAAGTATGCCAGCAGAGTGAAAATTGTTGCTGTTACATCTGTATTTTTAATATAAGAGCGGAGTCAGTTTGTGACAAGTAAATTAGACCAAAAAAACTGACTCTTTTTCCTTTCTGTTAACACTAGTGACAAATAACTTCAGACATGAGTAGCAGAGGTCAAAGTATGCCAGCAGAGTGAAAATTGTTGCTGTTACATCTTGCATTTTTAATATAAGAGGGGAGTCAGATTGTGACAGAAGTCAATTGTGACCCGAAAAAAACTGACTCCCCTCCTTTTTTCCTTTCTGTTAACACTAGTGACAAATAACTGCACTGTGCACCAACAGTAGTCCGGGAATCCGTTTCTGTTTTAAATCATCCAACAGAAACAATAAAAGTGCATTGAAATGAATTTAAATATTAAATGCAATATTTAAAGGGTGGTTACTCAAGATACTGCACTGCCTTGGACATGTTTTAGTACCAAATATATTTGCTAACATCTGGTTTTGTGAAGCAAAACAGTGAAAGAGCATTCATATTTAGCTATGAACTGCTAAATGCGTCCATGTAACCAGTGAGGTTTCTTGTGTTTCTATCTATTGTCAAACCAATCAGGGCTTTACTGGCTGATATTGATGTTTCAGACTCTCTTTTTGTGACAGATGCATATATCTGAGCATGGTGCATGCCGCCACGAGGGAGAAATTAATGTAAAACTATTCCTGGATTCGGTTCCAGCAGCTCAAGGGAGAACAAAATAATGATTTCTAATGTTTGTTTTTTTTCTAGCTTTTGTACATCAACCGTGGCAGACCAGAGCAATATGTGGCACATACACTGTAAAGAAGGACATCATCATTAGCGCTGTAATTATCATCATCGCCATCCATTTGTCAAACTCTCTCCGTCTCCAGCATATGGGACTGGAAGCAGGCAAACACTGCAGCTCCTCCTCGGGGACTGTGACAGCACGGCATCTCTGCACAAGCTCAAACACCAGCAGGCAAAACTGCATTGGGTTTAGTTTAGTTTGCCACGTTAGTCGCACTGAAGGCATGCGAGATTTAAAGTCTCCTTTTGTCCAGCTTTATAATGAGGAGCTGAACTGTTTGGAAGGCCTGGAAATAAGAAAAAAAGACTATTACAGGAAATTCAGATAGTAAAGTGAAGACTGGATATGTTCAGTAAATCAACGGGAATCAACTCTGCAGTTCCTCTCAGCTTAATCTCTATGAACCGATATCCGCATATTAATGCAGAGTTCGCAGGAAAGGGAGAAGACAGGAGCATTCTGGGTCTCCATTTGTAGTCTGTTTGTAGTTCATTTGTAGTCCAAGTATTACTGAGCAGTCACGTTTGAGCTGGGCTTTTGGCTGCATACAGGTGAACTGTGCATGGCAGTTACACAGCACAGGAACAGAACTTAAATGCAACACTCAGGACGCAGGTACAAGGGGTTAACAGTCTTTAACGGCAGGCAGAGGTTAAAAACAGGCGAGATACAAAGCCGTTAACCATAAATACACCGTGAAAAGCGACGGACACCAACAATCTGGCACAGGGGGGCGAGAACAAAGGGGTAATGAGGAAATCAGGCACAGGTGTGGGTGATTAAGGGCAGGACAGACACAAGGTGGGCTGGAGTGGGCGGAGAGGGGACGGACTTCACGTCAAACTTCAAATCATGAGTCAGTATTGTAAGATTATTTTTAATGGTAGACGAAGGAATGGTGATGGGGATCTGGTGATCTTGTTGGAGTGTTGACATGCCTCTGGATGCAGCACTCTGGATGAGGAATTGACTGAAGATGTGGGCCAAAATCTGACCAATCTTACCAATATGAGCTTTACTGTATATCAGCCAAATGCAGCTGAAAACTGGAATCCAAAATGACTTCCCTCCAGGAGACAGTTTTGTAATTCATCACATCTGCAGTGCTGAGAAGATTTACTGCCAGTCACCATACCCTGAAAATAATTTAAGGGAAACTCCAGGGTGACAGTAATGCAATGCTGATCTCTGCCGTGGTCACACTGGGTGATTTAGGCTGATACAATGCTGGTGTTTTTGCATAAAATGCTCCTTACTACAGCTTCAGCACATTGATAGTTGTGTCATTACATCACACGTCGTTCCAAAGCCTAGATTAAAAATATTTAGGTCTCAATTGGCTGCCCCCAAATGTAGATTAATCTGCCATGAGAGGTTTAGCCGGGCCAAATCTCATCTTTCAAATCACCCTTCAAAACTCTTTAAAAAGGACTTACTTCTCGACTTTATCTGCTTTTTAAAATCTTTTAAACGGTGGTATTTCTAAAAGTTTTCTTCCCCTCCTTTTCTTCAATCTTTCTAATTATATGCACCACAAAAGCCCCCGTGGCACCTTCTCTTTGCTTGTGTTAATCATCGTGATAGCAGGCATCGCAGCTTGGTGTCCCCTGCCGGCTCCTCGTGTTTATCGTGTGATCCTTTAAATGAGACAGAGATGAGCTGAAGTCAAGGTCACAGCTGACAGGTGTGAGGGTTAATGGAAAGTGGACGGCCGCAGACAGAGAGGCGATCAGATGTGTTACAATGACAGCTGATGCATGTTTCTGAGTCCTTTGAGTGACGTTTTCATCTGGACTGGATCTTTGCAGGTGGCTGAGCAGGTGAAGGTTTTCTGTGATAATCAGAATACATTCAGTTTGTGTCCAGACGCATTTCAATTTTGATTTTTTTGTGTTGTGCTTTCTGGGAATTAGGTTTTAGGTTTTTGCTGTGTATTGCAGTGCACAGAAAGTTTTGCTGACTGAACAGATGTTCTCCTTAGCTTTATGAAGCCTGAAACATCCATCCTGCCAGAGATGAAACACCTCAAACATGATGAAGTTTTTGCTTCTGACAGTTTGTCGTTCATGGTGCATGTTCAGAGGCTGAGGAAACATGATACAGCTGCGATATCCTCCAGTGTACATGATTTTAAGCCAGAGTAAAAAAAAAAAGGCAAACATCAGCAGTGCTGCACCTGCTCAACTACCGTTTTCTCTTTTACCGTTCAATATTCTTTGTTTAAAATGCTGCGTGCAAACAGACTGTGCTGCAAGAAGAAGTGAGCAAGTGATGGGAATCAAGCAGTGCCAAGCTTGAGCAAAGACCGAGATGGGCCATGACAAACATCTCATTTGAAATTCACTCATTGCTTCCTAAAATCCTCTTATGAATTTTTATGCAAATACTCGTTTCTTCTTGCTGTTGCCTTGCCGTGTTTATCAGGCACACCAAAGCAAAGGATGTGGTGAAATTAGGGATATAGAGCCTCCACTGGAGAGGAAAAAACTGAGGCAGGAGCGGGGAATACTGTGGGGAAGATAGGAGTGCTAATGCGTTGGAGAGTTATCCCCATGCACATTAGGACTGGACTTGTTATGCAAGCTCCGACTGTATCCAGGCAGAAAGAGAGCGAGGGAGAGTGGGAGGGGGTTGAGGGGGGTGATGATGATCTAAGTACTATAGAGGGAAGAAAAGATGAGCGCAAGATGAGGATTCACTTCCTCTGTCTTCATAAAAGAGTCTCTGCCAGCTGCTGTCCAGTCGGTGACCTCTGACCTCTCTGTAATCTGAAAACCAAAGATTAGAACAGATTTGTCTTGCAAGCGTTGAACTATTTCACAGAATCACATGGTTAGATTCAGTTTACTATATTTTTCAATCGCACTCCGCAGCCTTTAATGTCTCGTGATGATGAAAAATACGGATGAATCTGACTAATGTTTGAGGCTTTAAAAATAAATACGAACCAAATGTTGCACCTCAAGACTCAATATGACTTTACATCACAGTTAAGAGACAAAAATAATCTGACTCGGGATACTTTTATCACAACGCAGTCGCCCACCACAGACATAAATAGCACCCGCACCTCCTGTTAGTGTGATCAGGAAGATTTTTTAGCTTCCTCATGAAAGTCTATGAATATGAAAAGCTGAAATATTTCATTTTTTAAATTTGGATTCGTTCCTCTCATATATGTTGGTGGCTCTACAGCCATGGTCCATCTGTTTTTTTGGTTTAGGAGGGCTGTTGAAGCTAAAGGCTAAAGCAAGAGAGAGAAAAATGAAAATAACAAATAATAGATGTGAAAAGAGAAAAAGGAAAATGGAGTAATATGGCATAAACAAGCGTCAGAAAGTTCAACCTACAGCTAGTTATTGATCTCAGTTTGTAGCGCATTTGTCTTGATTTGTCTTGATCGATATTGCACCGCATCTACCAGCGATCGCTCAAACATTATTGTTGCTCTGCTTCCGGACGTCCGCCCCGACTGCCACTGAATGCTCGCTTCTGTCCTGGTGGGTGGAGGTGTGATGTATGGCGCCACCATCGCTGTGTGGCACCGCTCCTGCCCCACTGAATACCAGAGCGCGATCAAGCAGACGAGAGTCAGTGGGGTGCTGGGAATCCCAGCGGCATTGACTCACTCTGAGTTCTGCGTGTAAACAGAAAAACAGATGGCCGCACTGCCAAACAAGTTTCTCTTCAGCTGGCTCTTGTGATGGCACACTGGGACATGGGAAGATGTAGAATTTCTTATTTTGCTTGGTTCCCGGCTGCCTCATATAAAACTACTCTGTCATTTTAAAACTCAATGGAAGCACAGGATAAATAATTCAGGTTGAGTTGTGCAAGATGGAGTGATGCCAGGCAGATGAATCTGTGAAATACAATATGCTCTAAATCAAATCACACCCACCCTCAGTTTTATGAATTATGCCCTTGTATTGATAACACATTGATCTTGGAAAACACAGGATGCAAACTGACACCGAGTGTGATGCAAAGATTCTCACTGCAAACAAAAATTTAAAATCGAAATGATGCAACTGCAGCAAACCTTCTCACACACGCTAAGCTTGTATTTTCAGAGCAGAGTGCATCTTGTAATATTGCAGAGCAGCACCAGTCAGGAACTGTTAGAGCAGGCGGAGCAAGCATGCCTCCACTGCACAAACATGGATTATAGATCAACATTTCTCATCACAGCGCCTCTCACACGGAGCAGAGACTCTCCCATAACATGTTCAGTGTGACTGGGCTTAGTGTTGATGACTTCCTGTGATACTGTCAGGCACAGACGTTGCTGATTGTTACCAACGAAAACCTTGAAACGGAGGAAGATTGTTCAGTACTCCCATATTTATGTTTTTTATTCATCTTAATAAAAATTATGTTTTTCTCTCTTTGCTTTGCAGAGACAAGCATCTGCAGCAACAACTGGAAGCACCAAACCATCTGCTGGACAAGGTAAAGAGAGAGAACCATGGAGAATATTACTGATAAGTTGTTTTTATCAGAGCATCTGCCGTGCATACATCATTTAGAATACACAGAGTAACTGAATATAGCTATAGCTATCTTCGCACTTTGGTTACAATGAAAGGTGTTAGGTTGAACTCAAGTTGCAAATACAAACTAAGACTGTTCTGCATATATAACAAAAAATTCAGATTTCACAGCTCATCAAGACCCAAAGAGTCAATCCTCAGATCGCTTTTGTTTTCTGTACTCGTCTCTTTGCGGACGACACCATTATGTGTACGTCCAAAATGTCATATTCCTTTATGCAGTATTTACTTAAGTCTGGTTTTCATACTGCACAGAGCTGATTTCATGCCTGCAAGCTGCTTCTTTATGGAAAGAAATCTTCTCTCCAAACAGAAATAAAAAAACATCCTCAAATACACTTTGAATTAAAGCAGCGATGGTCTTTATTATCACAGGTTTATTCTAGTATTACTGATGCTGAGCTTTGAGACCTGAGAGAATCTGACAGAGCAGCTAGTGTACATCTCTTTTCTGCTTTTGCGTAAGAAACAGGATATCACAGCGGTTATGAAAATAATAAGGTTTCCTCTACCGTGGTAACAATTCACAGGAAGACCTACTTTGCAAAACTGGGCCATGGCATAATAATGTTATTCAAATCCCCTGAGTTATAAACGGTAAAATTGGGCTCACAGTACTTGGCAGGATCCTTTGAAATTCATAAATGGTGTTAAGTGCAGAACTGTCATCCTGGCAAATTTAGAGTATGCAAGAACAAAGGCCTGTTTCTAATGAACCTTAGACCAGTGAATGGCTTTCTTCATGACCTCAGCGGAGGTGGGACGTATGCGAATCAGTTGCTAACTGAGCTTTGAAAAAAGCTTATATGTCATCATGAATGAACATTCAGTAGGTTGTGTCGTGTTACTGGCTTTCCTCGTTTCAACCGTGCAAGCAGATACTGCGTATCTTGTAAGTGCTTTTTGCAGTCTGCGCATTTACAAAATTAGGTTTCATGGCATCATATGATACAATACACAGAGGAATCACTGGCTGTAATCTCCTCCACTCCTTGAAGTCAACCTCCTCCTAACACAATGGATCTAGCAGGTTAATAGCAGCCCATTCACCGCTAAATGGCTCCATAGTCCCATTCAGCACAGAAAACAGGCCTATGTACCTGGAGACCATGTGTCACCTCTCCTCTCTCTCTGGGGCTGCTGATAACAGTGTTAAGACCCCGTGTTGAAATGGATTTCTGTCCCAACTTGTGGGATGATGAAGTGTAATGCAGCTCAGTCCGGAGGGAAACATCCCATCGGTGATTGGGGGGGATTTTAGGCAGCATAATTGAATTTGATAAAGGCGTGAATTGCATTCATTTGACATTTAGCCATTTTCACACCTTTTTCTTCTTTCCGTTGTTTTTGTTTTCGGAGAGTGACTGAAGTCTAATTCTCTCCAGTTAGTTATAGTTCAGGAAATTAATCTCTTGTACAGCAAAGATGATGAAAAGGACACATTTTAACCACATTTACACACTGTCCCTCAATTACTTTTGTGTACAGGCAAATCCAATTATGAGATGCATTAATTATACCTTATTTTGGCACTGAGAATTTCTAATTACTCCGTATCATCGTGTAACTGTTCTGTTTTCCTGCCAAGAAAGGAAGGAGGTTGTCCAGCTCCACAGATTCAAGGTTTCCTCAGTAAAAGCCGGTAAAACAGGCCTTGTTTTTGTAACGCCTTGGGTGAACCCTCTGGGGTTCAACAATGTCCCTATCAACTCCTTTTGCTGTGCTCACAATTGTATTTTGAAAATTTTCAAGGCCTACAAATTTGTGAGGGACCCAGAAATCCTTTACAAAGTCATTTTATAAAGTAAAAATACAATAAATTACACCATAACTACACATTTCATTGCAGTATCAACATTTTTTCCTGCTTTGTTGCCTAGTAACAATCTACCCTTTTTTTTTTAAATACAGAGCACCACTTAAACACAAAGCTGTTCCATCCTTGCACAGCAAATAACACAGTGCAAGATTTTTTTAATGCACCTGCCAACGAGCTCACAAGCTAACAATGACTTGTGTCATGACCTGTTGGGATTGACTGAAAGGGCATCATGTCTGTATGAAAATCAATAACTTACCCTTTTTCTATTGACACAGTACCTCACACACACACATACACACACTTTGTGGGAAAGTGGAAGTGTGTGTGTGTTTCTTTTTCCATTGCTTGTTAATACACTGGATCTGTTTTTCTTTTTCCTCTTTTCTATCACAGTAAACTCAAACGACCCCTGGCTAAGTGACATATTGTATAGATATTTCATATTAAATTCAATGCAACACTAACACACTACAGTACAACTGATGAACTGTCCAATTAAACCAAACAGTGAAGGCAGTAACTGCAGAACGTTTGTGTCAAATAAGTGATTTGGGACACTTTTGAGCAGATAATTTCTTAAATTTTGACAGTCAGTGTTTTCTTCTCACTGTTGAGCTCTTTGCATACTTTTCTAAAGCAAGTTAAAGCTTAGCAGAGAGTGAAGACTCAGTAAATATAGCGTCTGTTCAGGTCTTCATTGTGCCCTTATGTTCTAAAGTTTCTATCTCAAACAATAATCTAAACTAAAAAAGAATAAAAAAAAGAATAAAATGCTGAGATAAACAAGAACTTTGTATGTTTTTTAAAACGTTTTCTTACACTTCTTAAAATCAAGAAGGCCGTGTGCATTTTGGCATCTGGTACCGGGGGTCGGGACCCCCAGGTTGGAAGTCTTAACAGGTCACCTCTTTGTGTTTTGATTGCTCAGTATTCTTTAGACTCGGCCTTCATCAATCATAGTCCGTACATTCTTAGGTAGCTTTAAATCACACAGGAACCAATTTGAACGTGACCTTTCACAAACCCTTTATGGAAATACTCCCATCATCCATTGTGGCAATTTGATTCATTCATGTAGCAGCACAATACAGAACTGAACCTGGAAGTGGCTGGCTTATAAGAGCTGGAGGTGTATATCGACCCTGTGGAGCAGGCAGGAAGGTGTGTGTGTGTGTGTGTGTGTGAGGGAGAGAGAGAGAGGTTTGTGTGGCTTCTGCAATCATAAATTTGTTTTCATTGTCACATGTGTCATCCAAGGGCTTCAAGGTCAAAAAAAGGTTGCAGCTAAACGTAAGTAGGCCATTTGAAAAAAGCGCACACCTCGCACAGCAGGTCAGCACAGTCATGCACGGAGCACCGCCCTGCATGGCAACGATGTTACTGTTCACGTCCCATAAAACTGAAGCCGGTTTTAATCACTTCATGTGTCGTCACTGTATTTGTATTTGAACACTTAATGTCTTCTTTTCCTTTCATCGAAGCATGTCTCATTAAAGAAGGCGGTGTACAGTCTGAATATTAAAAAAGAAGTTTGACTATAATCTGTGTTAAAGATGACACCTTATTTATAGATGGATCATTAGAGGAGGATGTCTTCTGTCATGAAAGACCACCGTCTTTTCTATCAGACTCTGGAAAGCAGTTGCCTCATTAGCCTCGTTTGTCGATATGTGGGCGTCTGTACTGTCTCTTTATTGAATGTCAGACATCTGTAATGACATTTACGCCTGACATGAATAAGGTCACTGCTTTAACACGGCAACAAAGAAAAAAAAACTGCCTATAAAACCTGCAATGAAATCGTATTTTCTTTGCACGTTTTATGACTCCTTTTATTTGTTCGGTTATGTTTATGTAAGATAATTATTCTTTTATGGACTTCCCTTCACAGAGTTTCTTCCCTCTGTATCAAATAATGGTCTAAAATATTTATCAGCAGCCCCTTCTTAGTTTAGTGTGTTTGCACTGGATGAAAATATTAGACCATCACACCGAGGAAGCTAGAAGCTGCTAGGCAACTTCTGCAAACTGCAATAAAAAGTATGAATTTCATGAATTTCACTCCTGGAGATTCATACAGCTACTGAGACACATCAGTCCTATCATCTTCTCATCATTCCCCCTTTTTTTCTCCTCTCTCCTCACCGCAGATGAAAAGAAGAACAACCTCCCCGAGGACTTCGACATCGACATGGAGAACCCGGAGACCGAGAAGGCAGCCGTGGCCATCCAGTCTCAGTTCAGGAAATTCCAGAAAAAGAAGCAGGATGTGAAGTCTTAGAGCGGGCGAGCGTCAGCTGCGTTGCCACTTGATGTTGGGCCTGGTCTTGCATGTCAATCAAACTGCACCGTCATGAACTGAAAAAAAAGAAAGGTTGGGGGTGGGATTCCTGAAGGTGGAGAGCTGGAGTAGGGTCGTCCGGGGGGGGCTAAATAGTATCTTTGTGAAAGTGTGCGTGTAATTATGAAACTATTATATAGAAAAATGATACATTATCAACTTCTGGGTGTATGTATTTAAATCTTTCCTATGATTTTCACTGACACTTCACAGTGTAGCTGCAGTAGAGCTTAAAGTTTAATATTTTTTCGTATGACACATTCAGTGTAATATAGCCATGTTAACAACAAACTAAAATAAGTCTCCTCATACAGTAAGCTGTTAAATCTTTACTTCAGGGGGAATATAAAGCCACATGCATCGCTGTGATTTAACCCGGGTCACGATTTCATCGACAGTCTCAGCGAGGCGTCATAATCGAAAGATTTTTTCAGCTCAATTAGACGTCTGTTAATGGCATTTCCCTCCTGGCTGGGTAAAATGATCCCAGTGCTTTCACGCGCTGTACGACTGTTGCTTTTAAAATCAAATCAATGTCTAATTTGTAATCCGACGTCGGAGGTCTCCCCTCCTCTTCCATCGCTGTCTGCTCATCTGATGATGCCAACGTTCTCCGAACTGTGTGTCTTTGTAGAGGCTGTAGATGCCGTGCTTGTGATTTGACTACAGTTGTGTTTTATTATTATTTTTCTTCTTTCTTTTAAATGTGATTTAAATACTGTCATTGTTCAGTTGGCTCACACGTGTATACTGTACAAGCACACACAAATATGCATGCAAGCTTACACACACACACACACATATGCGGAAAAATAAATAAAGACAGTGGAAAGAAGTGCAAGTTGATATACTTTCTATAATTTCAAACTGTTCCGGTCAGCAGATGTGGCCTCATTGAGTCCCCCTATATTGTCCTCTACACCTTATCAGCATGTGCAGTAGATCATATCGAAATAGATTCATCACAAACTATTACAACCTTTTTTAAAAAAAGGTCAAACAAAAGGCTGAATAAGCCTTTTACATGATTGAACTGACCTTTCAATGAACTCAATCACCGCTGCAGTAGACCTCCACACATACTGTAGTCCATACAGTTAAGAGAGATCTAGATCTGCTGTACTGATGGTTTTGCATGGCCTTTTTACTAGAAAACTGCATATATATTGCACATTAACTGAATTGATGGATTGATTTTTAGAAATGCCTCCAGGAAGTGCAATAACAAGTACATCCATGCACCTCCAGGAGTGTGTTCTGATGTGCCGCTCCTACATGTGTGGATCAGTTTAGGCCACTACAACACCGACCGCCCAAAACATTCAACATCAGAGGGCTTCATCCTTCACTGCTGATCATTTAAAGAACAAACTTCTGTTGTCAGTGTTAGGGAGAGAGTGCACAATGAAGACTGGCCTCGCACTAAATATCTCTCTGAAACTGGCTCCAGAAGATACTTTGAGAAGAAGTGGTGGAATGACGCCACGACAGTTGCCAATTAAAGAGCAAAGCTGCTTAGATATTTCACAAAATATGCTCCTGTAATCTGGCAGCTTCACAGTAAGAGGTGGTCGATTTATCTCCTGAGTGAGAGAGTTTCTATTATTACTCCATCTATCTGCGTCTCAGAGGAGGACAGGAGGTCGTGCGAGAGTGAAACTGGATGTGAGGTTTAAAATACGAGCAGCCGAGTGTAAAGAAGAGAAAAAAAAAGGTGATGTTAAATGCTTAAATTGATTCTGCATGTACACGCATGCGTGAAAGAAGACTTTTTGAATGGATCGTCTCACCAGGAAGATATGATGACGTATCCTCTTTCATAACCATCTGTTCATAAAGAGAGGTGTGTTAGATTATAACAGGAGGAAATACAGAAGAATAAACTTCTATCAGTCTTAAAGACGTTAATGATTCCTATAAACAGATCATACTGTACCTCATCTGAGAGATTTCTCTCCACTAAATCACATCAAATCGAGAAGAAATCACTGAAGTCCTCCTGCCCGTAACCCAATAAAAGAAATATCTTTGAATCCAAAGAATGAAACATAAACAACGCCAACTGTCAGCTGCAAACTGTTCAGGAAGGTGGACTGCTCATCGCTCCGGTTCTGCACCGAGACGTGTTTATTACTTTACATTTTCAGAATCATTCCCGCAGAGCTGCCAGCTAACAGCTTCATATTTCTCGGGGCTGATCAGAGGGAAGAATTCACTTCGTCTGAACCTTATTTATGACAGCAGTTATTAACCACCAAGTGTGGCAGCGAGTAAATCTCTGTCACCACGCTTAATTTGTTGTGGACTTCAGAGGTGGATGGCAGATGTAGTTGTCATGCTGAGTGATACGCCCTCCTGCTAACCTGCCCCCCCTCCCTCCTCCTGTCTTATGATATAAGACCATGGAAGTAATTTGGCAGGCAGGACGTGAAGCTCACCTGAGTGGCACGTTGGAAAGTCTTCAATTACTAACCCGGTTTAGGAGGGAATGGTTGCCTCCATTTCCCAGAATGCCCTTTGACAGCTATGCCATAAATGGCGGTGACCAGCTGCTGCCACTCGTGGGGGTCATGTTTGACACACAGTTTTCAGTTTATAGCTACACAACATGTTTCTATTGGCATTGTTTTCTGAATTTGTTGCATCTCCCGCTGACACAAAACTTTTTACTTACCTCTCACGCATGTTTTGCTATTATCTGGGTAGTTTTCACTCTTTGCCACTGCAGCAGTGCAGCAAAAATACTTACTAGAGGTGAAATTTTGTCTAAAATGGCTCAGTTCTCACGTCTTCTGGGGTAAAATGGCTGGAGTTTATCCCAACATGCACTGGGAAGAAATTAAAGGTGACCCAAATGAAGGCCGTAAAGGAAGAAGGTGAAGTTGTGCTGGACATCCTGCGTTAGAAATTACTGGTGGGAAGAAAATAAAACACCAAATCACCAAAGAAACAGAAATGCAAACTGCAAAAAAAGTAAAGTGTTCCTACAGATGAAACTCAACAGAAGAGGATGGATGAGTGAGCAACGTAAACCTTTACAACACTGCCACCTGCAGGCCCAGACGCCACAGAATCACCTCTAATCGCTGAGACGACGCTGACTACCTTTAGGATTCGGGGGGGATCTCCTGATGAAATTCACGATCCAAACATCCAGAGAGGACGGAGCCCTCCACCCTGCTCCCTGTGCGTCTCCCTGCTTCATCTCCACAACCACCACCAGTCACTCATGTCAAACCCGTGGAGGACACTTTGGGGAACAGCCATTTTATTAATCAAATTTGAACTTTGTGTTAGTTTCTCTTTATTCCAGTGTCACCATGGTGAACACCCATGTTAAAAATAAAAAGTGACATTTTTTTTTTTCTTGTTAAAATGTATAATCATAATGAAGACAGTTAATCATAGAAACTAATCATAGAAACTGACAGAATGACCTCACAGCATTTTGGATCAAACTCTTCTCCCTTCAGGCTAACTCAAAGAAACAGAAAGAACAGAAATGGGCCAGGGCAGACAGGAACAAAAAACAGCTTCTTACGTATATCCACATTTTTTTTTCTTTTTTTAGATATTTCCCATAGACATTATAGGTTTGGTTTGAAGGGGGATTCTGCTGGATTGTCTCACGTTTTTTTTTTTTTTTTTTTTTTCCCTGTAGAGGAGCATCACTGCAATGCAGCAACAGTAAATCTACTGAGGAGAGTGAGAGCCCTGAAGACTCTACCTAGTGCACTGAGAGTAGGGGGGATCTATCTGGACACACTTGAGTTGGGGTGTTGTGAAGTGCAAACCATTAGTTCTCTAAACCCTCCCTATTCTAGCTAACATCATTTACCACCCTGGCAAACAAGCAGTGGCAAACTACACCTGAATACATAGCTGGAGAGTGTCCGGCCCTGTAAGTATACTCACAACATAGTTATTTTCATCATTACAGTACAGTATAGAGCAATAGTTTTCATATACTTTTCATATCTTTTTTCATATTGCACCATCAGAGAATGGGACACAGAGAAAGATCAACAGAGACTCCATTTCCTAATTAAAACGAGATATGTGCAAACATGACTAAGGACTTTATTAACCAAATCAATTCTTCCCTGTAATATCCACAAATAAAAGTGATTTCTCTTTTTATATATATATTTATAGTAATAAGAATAATAAATCTTCACATTGGATCATTTCATAGTGTGACAAAATGCTCGACTGGGCTGGTCCAGTCACGATCGTAATCCTCATTGTCTTTTAAATTGGTCAGTCCCCATGCATCCATAGGAAATAGATTTTTTTTTTTTCTTCAAAAAAAGTAACAATTTGAGAGCAGCTGAAAAGTTTGGACTGGTGTCAATTGCTTTCATTCCAAGATTTCTCCCAAGTTTCATTCATTGTTTCAGAAGGATATTCCATAGGAAAAAAATGACTCCAAATCGTCATCTTCCACTCCAGAAAAACAAAAACAAAAAAAGAAACAGATGTCCGGGTTCTTATGAAAACATTGTAGTAATGGTGATAATAGATCATTTGGTAATCAATAATTAATGATCATTAATAGCTGACAACTAACAATTAATAATCACTGATTAATTATAAAGAATTAACAATAATCAAGAATAAATAATGCTCTCTCGTTACTCAATTAGTTTGGCAAAGCTCCGGCTGGAGTCGTTTCCGATGAGTGAATTTTTTCTCAAGTGAAACAAACAAAAAAAAATAATAAAAGAAGAAGAAGAAGAAAAAAAAAGAGAAATTACAAACAAGAGATAAAAGAAAGCTCTGAAATAAATTAAAGGAGATTAGTAAAAGTGACCCCGCCCTTGGAGGGGTAGGGGCGTATATACAGAACTGCGTGGTGAAAGTCAGTTTACTGCACTTGAGTGTTAAGTCCAGTGTTAGAGTGAGTTCTAGTCCCGCCCTAGGTGCCCCTGCTGTTATACCAGCGTGTAGGACTTTGCGTAGGGGTTGCTGCTCTGTTTGAGATGTCCTCGCGAGTCCAGCAGGGACTCCTGGGAGGTGCTGAGCTTGGCGGCCTGTGCCAGCTCCGAGCCCTCTCTGTGTGGGAGCGTGGCCGCAGAGCCAGGTTGCCACTGGGCCACTGGGTCCCTGCTGGCCTGAGGGGCCTCTGTGGGCGTTGGGGGAGCCATGCGAGATGGCCGCTTCAGCGAGCGACTCTTCTGGGGCTCCAGACAGGCCTGACCCATGGCCGCTCTCTCCCCACTAGCTGTCCCCCTGGATGACCCCGAGCAGGACATGCCTCGGTTTAACAGGAAGTCCATGCGCAGGTACGGAGGAAGGTGAACCAACTCGCCCCCTGCAGGACAAAACGCATGCATGAGAGTTAGCAATCAGAAAAAACACGACTCTAACATTATGAAACATCAAGTAGTGAACAGTATTCCCCCTGGATCTGACTCCACGTGCATCCATCTTTTCACTCACCTTCATATGTGATGAAAATAGAGCTTTATCAAGCTTATCAAAGCAATAAATGAAGAGTTTATTCAGTATGATCACTCAGACATGCAGCCTGTTTTCATGTGTCTATGCTCTGACTCTGACTCGTCTAATTTACCAGTAAGATCCACCTCAACCTTCACTTCCAATCTGATAACCAGACTAGACTATTTTATGCTAATTAATAAGTAATATAACTGCACAACAAGAATTTTGTATACAATATGTTAATCCTATCAAACCTGAAGACATCTTATATCAAAACAACACTTCAGATTTAGCTTCTCTGTCACCCTTTTAACCCAATTAACGTGAATCCTTTCAACAATCATCACTGCATGGATGAATCTCTAATCTCCTAATCTTAAAATAATTATCGCTTCACAACTTTTCTGAATGTCTGTGTTAGTTTCATGTTGCTTTGTTGGTCCCAAAGGACACGAAAAGATAAATCAATTCAATCCTCAAAAGCTTCACTGACAGTCGGTGCTGTTGGATGCTGTAGTTAAAATGATTTTCTGGTTGCAGTGTTTCATTTAGAGCAGTTAGCATCTCTATAAAATATAAATAAGAGTGGTAAAAGAAATTATATTCACTCTCATTCCAACACAGCAGCCAGTTTTAAGATCTGGGAACGTCCTATTTTATGTAACTCAGACTGAATTTTTGATTGCAACACTCCAGGATTCTGTCGGCTTTAGTTAATGGTTGGATGTCAGTATTAGACAAGAAGTTAAAGTTTAGGTTTTAGTGTTGTTGACATCAAAATGAGGCCAGTTATAGTAAAAAGGTTAGCGTGTTGTCAGGGTTCAAGCCGAGACAGATCTGTGGCTGATCTTCGACAGCATGGCCTCACCCGGTCTGTGGGCCTTGGGCACGGCCATGTTCATGACCCGGCTGACGTCCTGAGGCTTGGGCGGGGAAGCAGTGAAGCGGCAGATGCCCGATTCGGACGGTGTGCTGGAGGTCAGGCTGTCGGTGTAGTCGTTAGTGCCTGCCGTCATCTGCTCTGAGGAAGTGTCAGAGATGAAGCATTCGGTGATGGTGAATTTGGCGTGGCGCAGCTGCTCCTCCATCTTGGCGTGCTCGTAGGCTCTGGCGAGCTCCTCGTAGGTGGAGGATGCGCTCTCTGTTGACACCATACTGCTCCGTGCTCGGTCTGGACGTGGGCCGGGGGTTAGTGGAGGAATTAGTGTCAAGAGTTAGTGGCATTAGAAATGTTAACTTTGTTAAAGCTGTCAGAAAACTGGTTGGTTGTTAGAGATGAGACGAGGAGTGTGATAACGGAGGTTATAAAACATGTTGCTTACCTGTATCCTGAGATGGGCTGACGCTGTAGCTGTCACTTTCCTTATCAACAGAGCCTGCGACTCTGGGCGTGGGCAGCCTCCAGTCAGTGCTGAGAGTGTGGGAGGAGACAGGGGGGTGTGGGCGGTTTAGGGTCCACTGGCTGGCGTAGCGGTTGCGAGCAGCTGGGCCGGCTTTGGCTGTGCGGCGGGCTGTAGGGTCTGAAAATGAGAACGCAGGTCATAAGGAGGACATGAGTGAACTGAAAGAAACGATCATGATAGCAGTGACAGGAGTAACAAATTCCCTGCAACTCCACCTTTAAGGCCTTCCTGGATATATGTGTACAGTGTGAAGAGCATGGCATGCGAGTGTGGTTGTGACTGAACTGAACTGAGCTAGCCTGCAGGCTTTGTTTCATTTCATACCAACGCATTCAGCGCACAACACAGGAAAACAAAAAAAAAAGACACATCGATGGAGGGAAAATGCAAATGAATAAAATGAAAAACAGCTGGGAAAAAGAAACAGGAACAAACAAAACCAAATGTTCATTTTATGTGTTATGAAGTTAAAAAAAAAAAAGCGTCCGTACTGGACTTACTGGTTCCTGGTCTGGCGTCGGACACATCCACCAGAGGTCCGGTGGCCTGGGACAGGGACTGGTAGTGGACTGTGTGTGTGACTGTGGATGACTTCTGCTTCTGCGTCTCCCCGAAGTCGTTGTCCGTTAGTAACACAGTGGATCTGTCGTCTGCGGCGCAGCAACAAAAACAAGCTCAGCACTTGAATAACCAGGTTCAGTTACCGTGTGCATTACGTTACACACTGGCAGTGAGCTTACCAACAGTCTCCATGGTGTCTCTCTCCTCGATGAGGAGCTGGGCTCTGGGGATGTCGATGTGCATGCGGAGCGTCTGTTGCTGTTTGTTAATCGGCTCTGCTGGACGTGTGTTTTTACTGCGGAGCACAAAACCGGAAGAGAAATATCAGAAATCATTGTTGCAGTGAGTTCTCCTCAGACAACCGTGCTGCGTGCTGTCGTTCTTACCTCATGAGCATCTCAGCCAAACTTTTTGCATCTGGAAAACAAACAAAAACATTTTAACTTGTTGAAGACGTGAGAATCGGAGCTAAAATCTGACCTCTCTCTCGTCTCACCTCGGAGCCTCTTGAGCCTTTGCTCCCTCCTCCTCCTCCTCAGCACCAGAAGCCCAATGAAGATCACAACGATGCCCACCAACACGCAGGAAATCGTCACCATCATCTTCAAACCTTCGCCGCCGCCAGGGTTGTCCTCACTCACATTGGGCGCCTTCACCAAAGGTGCGATGGTACCTGAGCAGAAGTCACATGACGTGTGTTCTTACATATTTCTCAACCAAGACGGCCGTCAAGACGTGTGTTGTTTTAATTTTTAATTTAATTTGCGTCCTTGCTGCTGCAAAAGTTGAGCAGCTCAAAGAGTTTAACATTTTCTTCCAAACATTCACGTACAGCTCCACCACACGCTACTGCACTCTTAATATCCGCACTTGACCTTTTTGCAGATCTGCCGGTGATACCCGGTTCCCATTCTGCAAACCTGTACTTAAATGCCAACGCACTAAAATCCTTCATAGTTAAACGCTCAGCCTGATATCTCTTCAGCAGCTGCAGGATGCTGGTGAAGTGTCTTCAGAGCAGGTTAAGGCAGAATGCCACCGAGCTCCCGGGGTGCAATATGAGCTGAGAGCTGAAATGATTTGACTCGCGTGGTGGCATTCAGTAGGTGCCATAAGCGGCAACACACAAACCAGTTACAGCCACCGGAGCCAGCACGAAATGTGCTTTTTATTGTGCAATTCATCAAGGGAGCCGCAATCAGCTCCAGCCTCGAGCTCTGCCATTAACAGAAAAAGTGTTTCATTCCTCTTTGCTTCAAACTGCTACTGTTAGACAGACTCAGTATGGTACAGGTGCTGGAAGTGTACTGGTGTTTTATCACTGATTCTCTACTTATTCAACAGTCAGAGTGTCAGTGTTCACATTATACTGCGTGTGGAGCAGCCGGTGAATCATACAGGTAGAGTTCTCCTCCAGTTCCAGCAGGCTGTGACAGATATTTCAGAGACTCCGTTCGCTGCAAAGAAAAGAGTCGGTAACAGTATCATTCCCTGCTTTTGTGTTAACTCACTGCCGTCATAGCTGAGCGTTGCGAACTTGACTCTCTTCTCAGCGTAGCCGGCGCTGTTGTAGACTTTCATCTGCAGCTCGTACCAGGTGGCCTCCTGCAGATCGTACAGGATGTAGCTCTTGGTGAGGGAGGTGCGCTGCGCCGTGGTCCACGTGGGCGAGTCTACGGCCCGGTACTCCAAGGTGAAGGAGGTGATGGGGCAGCCGCCGTTATTCCAGCCGTTTAGGTTGAGCTTGACGCGGGTGGCGTTGATGCTAGTGAAGAGCTCTTGTTCTTTAGAGTACTGAGGCTCTGCAGAGGGAGGAAAAGGAAACCTCAGAGTGTTAAGATAGTGGAGGAAGTGAAAATACTTTGATGGTGCAGCGACCTCAGATAAACCTATTAAAAGATGTTTGTTTATACCTTTCCCATGAGTCTTTGCTTCAATGATCTCACTAATGCGTCCTGGACCCACTGCGTTCTGGGCCGTAAGCGTGAACTTGTACCAGGTGCCACACTTGAGGTTCTCCAGCCGATAGGAGCGCTCGCTGGGACTGATGGCAAAGTTACCCCACTGCTCGCTGTTATCCTCCGAGTACTGCAGAATGTAGCCTGGAAAAGAAGACGACGGTGAACGAAGAGCTCTACTGAGGAGGCAAACGGGGAAACAAACAGGACGGCGTCGGTCTAACCTCTTATGGAGCTGCCTCCGTTGTCTCCGGGGATCCAAGAGAGGGTTATCGAGGTGGTGGTTGTCTTGGTCACTGTGAGGCGAGGCTGATCGGGTGGAACTGAAGGAAAGAAAGAGGAGTGTTTGCCACTGAAACGAGGTGTGTAAATGAATTAACACCCGTCCACAGGTGCAGCACGCTCAAAAACACCACCTGTGTGTAGGCGTTGGTGCAGAAATGCTGTTTGTTCCACTGGCTGTATTTCATACCTTGAACCTGCAGGTTGAGGACGATCTTGTCCGACCCAAAGCTGTTACTGGCCACACACGTGTAGTTCCCAGAATCCTCCGCTTTCACCGTGCGAATAACAAGGCTGCCGTTACCGTGGACGCTGCGTCGGCTGTCGATCACGACAGGTGCTGGGGTCCCATTGCTGAAGCGATAAGAGTTTTCAGTGTCACAGAGTGTAACTTCAAGCTACTGCTGGAGACCGACTCTGTTTGTATTTGAACTGTACTCACATCTCCTTCAGCCACTTGATGGTCGGGGATGGATCACCCACCGCTTTACAAGGCAGCACAATGTCCCTCATCCAGGGGGTCGTAACTGTCCTGTTGAAGGTCAGGATCCGAGCCGGAGCTGTAAAAATACACACATGCTTCATCAGCCTGCACGTCAACCCACAGTAGCAAACACGTAAATTACTTCAGCTAGTGTTTCTTTCACATTTGTTGTCCCTTCATTTACTGTCTAACCCTTCAGCTTATGGTGTTTCTCTCTCCATCTGAGCAGTGGAGCAGGGCAGGGAGAACATCCATCACCTGGACATCAGACAGCATGTGAATGTCCTAATGGGCGCTCTGGGTCCTGACTCCGGACACCATGGGGTCTATCACCATATGCAATCAGCTTATCAGCTCTCACCAAGCATGTAGAGTGTTGACAGGGCCGGACACGGGCTTATCTACATTCAAATGATACTCGCCTACCTGTCTTTTTATAAAAGATACAAGGAACGAGACACTCGCTCCCATCAGGCACGTGGGCGAGGACACAATTTACTTTTATTTACCAGTCTGGTAATTTACTCAGCACTGACTATCAAACTGTACCAAAGATCAGCTCCACCTACCCTCCGCCATGGGTTTGACAGTGATGATTTCACTGGCGTTTCCGCGGCCTGCAGCTGTGACAGCCACCACCCAGATACTGTACTGACGGTTCCTGCTCAGGTTGGGGATGCGGTAGAAGAAAACATCTGGGGCTGCTTCGAACTCACTGCTCACCTGGGTGAAGGGAAGGAAGACAATCAGGACACTCGCTTGAAGTTAAAAGTCCTGTGATGATTTTTGTATCTTCACACTGCTGTAAATGTGTTACCGTGGGGTGTGGGTTGGAGCAGAAAACGGTGTATTTCCTGATGATGCCGTTCACTTTGAGAGGAGGAAGCCAGGACACAAACACCACAGAGTTTGATGCAGCTGCTGCCTTCACACCTGCTGGAGGACCGGGAACTAAAAAGGAAAAAAAAGATGATCCGGTTGATATATTTCCCACATTAAGCTAATATTATGACGCAGACCATTTTTATGGTGCTTTTTACGCTGATTATAAAGCAAGATAACAGATGGCCAAACGTCATATTCCACAGGACTTCCTGCTACATACGAGAGTTATAGCTTTCCACTTAATAAGCATATTTAATCCCCCGATGCCTCCTTGGCTCATTTTTACCACAGGGGTTTATTCACTGCTGCGAAATCTTCTCAATTTAGCAAAACCGACATTTCCCCATTTAATGTAAAGATGGTATTGTAATTTCTCGGTGCCCTACAGCGGCGAGTCAAACTCACACCGCAGCACAAGTATGAGCAAATCTGTAAAACAGCTTTGACAAGCGCAGTATGACGGCTGCCTTTTATCTTCCTACCGTCTTCCTTGGTGCGGGTGTAAATCTGCTCGCTGCGAACGCCGTCTCCAGCTCTGGTGAAGGCCAACACCTGGATGCTGTAGTTGGTGTACTTCTCCAGTCCATCCAGCTCCAGAGAGGGCTTAGAGGTCGTCACATTCCTGATCTCACCGAGCTCTGATGTAGAAAGAAAGGAGAGGACGACTTCAGGTTAAAGGCCTTATCCAGTAAATAATCCAATATATTATACAGCAGATCACACATAAAAGTAGATGTCAGGCCCAAGGGTGTCACAGCATAACCTTGGATATTATGTCATGTTCAATCACAAAGTTTAAAACAATCCTGCGTCCAAGGTCTGCTGTGGTGGCTGCTCTTGATTGGCACTCTCAGCTGTTAAGGTTTGAATTATTGATGTCTCTCTCTGTCACCGCTCTCTGTTCACATCCCTTCTTAATGTTTTTTTTTCTCCCTCCTGTCTCTCTCTTCTCGCTTCCCTCCAGAGATCTCAGAGACCAGCTGCATCTCTTCTTCTCAAGCTTTTAACGAGCAATTAAGACACCTGAAATTCTCATCTCGCACTTGCAGGACTGCAGACATTTTACCGTGCAGTAAATGCATTTTATGCATGATCGTTGGTGTGTTTGATATCCAGTTGTACTGTCCAGATATGAAAAGGAAATCAGGAAAAAACAGGAAGGTTTTGTGTTCTTTCATTAACCTAAATTTTCTTATCTTTACTTCCTGTGTAAACGCGGAGTTCATACCCCGTTTGGCTCTGTTTGGTCACAGAGGAAAGAAAACTGGTCCAAATGGAGAACAGGTCTCCACCTGGGCATCTCTGTTGATGTGTGACCAGCCTAATTAGACTTCACAGGAGGCGACTTCTCCACAGGATGAGGTGTTAGAAGAGCGGCACTATTTTTCACCCTTAAACGTCTACAGAGCTTATTACACGTGAATCTTGTGACCGGAACTGGATATGAAACAAACTGAGCTGTGAGCGGTTCAGTCCAGGAGGAGATACCGCAGCTCGATATATATATATCTGTTACTTTTCATTTGGCTTCTTGTCAGGTTGAAGCTGCGCTGTAGTGTTTTCAGTTCTGGTTGTTGGCTCTAAACTACAGTTTGCAGATGACTGAAACACCCACGCTGTCCTTACATCTGGAAATGGAACCATCACCACTGATATTTGATGATTAGCTCATGTATTCATGTAGACGTGGAAGAAAAACAGTTCTAAATCAGGTTTCTTGTAACTTTAACTGATCAAAACAAAACTTTTTTGCTTCTTTGTTTGAGTAATCATCCAAGCAAAGGTGCCAAACACTTGCTGGAAATGCAGTATCATATGGTCCCTTTATAACTCACCTTACAGCCTTATATAACTCACATAAATGCATTTATCATAGCAGCATGTGCAGCAGTACGTTGTGTACAGTGTAACCTGTACTGATCCCAGTCACAGAGGGCTTGTATCTCCCTCTGCTGGTCAGTGTTGACACATTTTCTCATAATGATGAACTGTTCTCGAGTATTATGGAATAATGAGTCTATTGCAAATGAATTTAAATGCAACTTTGAGGAGCGTTCGCCCATGGAGCTCTTACTACAGACTGTTACCATGCAAACTAATCCTGGCTGTCAAGTCCTGAGTGTTCATGTTCTATAGGCAGGGCAACATGATGTGACAGTGCAGGGGTCAAAGGTAATCGTGCTGTCACAACCAATCCCTCTGACACAAACCCGGCATGTGACGATGGTTTGGCATGCAGTCTGACTTCCACGGGACCGTGCAGATTTTGGCCAGCAGTGGATGTTACTCAGATACCCAGAATACACCAGGGTAACTATAAACTATATCGTACTCGTTAGCATCCATAACAATCCTTACTACTTTTCATGTATTCATTATAAAAACACAGCATCACACTGTGTACATTCAGCAGAGATAAACACTGGACCTCAGCCAGTATGCAAACAGAACATAATCTGATGCAAAGTATTTATGCTGCAAGTCTGACACAGCAGGTACCTCAACATATGTCGCTTCTTTGTGAGAATCTAGGTCTGCTCTGATTGGTCCAGTCTGAGGGTAGACTCTTCATGTGGTGTTTTCAGGCAACACAAATTCATAGTTTTCTCACCAAAAAACAAACGTGTTTATATTCCTTCCTCATAAAACATTTGCAAAACTGATTTTGTAGCTGAGTGTTTACTTCCTTCCAGTTTTCTTCGTCTCCGTCTTTGCGGGCGCATTGCAGCATATCGTGGCAGTTCACGACGCTGTGAGTCAAACAGATGGCAGGACTGTGATTTGTGTCATCCGTGTGTGTGCGTGTGTGTGCTTGTGTACGTTCACAAGATAAACAAAATGAGGACCCACACATTGAAAAACAGCTCCACAGCACTGCAAACCTGTAATCATATCTTAGTGATGAATGTATGAACGAATGATTTGTTAAATTTAATATACTGAGAGCTCTTAGCAGGATTTGTTCTCTGAACTTTGTGGTGAAAAAACCTGCAAAGAACTTCAAGAACACAGTTCAGATCCCTGGAACTACACCTGAACTCTCCTGTATATACACTGTATTTTCCATGCTGCAAACACTACGTCCATAGCACTCATTGTTTTTAAGTAGTGTACAGATATAAATATACCTCCATCGGGCAAGTTGGCCCAGTAGATGACCCGGAAGCCGAGCAGATTGCCATTAAGAGCGTCTTTGGGAGGGGTCAGCCAGGACAGAGAGATGACCTCTGGAGACGTGGCGGTGGCCTGGACGTTCTCTGGAGGACGACTGGGCACTGAGGGGGAGAAGAGTAAAGAGACAAGAGTATGAATAAAGTGTCCTCTCAGTGGAAACTTGAAGACTGACAACATGCAGCAGCGCCCTCTGATCTCCACTAGGTTGTGATATATCCTCACAAATGTCTCACACCGTGCTGAGAACAGCTGTTAGTACACAGGAGTAAATAAATCCTGATATATTAAACATATGGCATCCATTATCTTTGTAGATTTTATTCAGAATATTCTCACATCAGTTTCACATCACATCCCAGCTCCATCTCCGTCTTGTCTTACCGTCCTCCAGCGTGGTAGCAGCCACCTCTGTGGAAGAAGGCCCCGTCCCAGCGCTGTTGCTGGCTTGCACCACGACTCCGTACTGGGTGAACTTCTTCAGGTTGTCCAGCACCAGGCTTTCTGCATTATCCCCTGTTGTCTCCACGCTGATCACGCTGAACTGGTAGTTTCCACCAGAGCTGTATTCCCTGTAGCCCACCTGATAGCCCCTGATGGCTCCGTTCTGGAGGTGCTTCTTGGGCGCCTGGCGAAGGAATAGCAGGAGTTATTGAAGACAGCGGTGATGTACGTCCCCAGCTAGTTTCTGCATTTATGCAGAAGACAAATTAAAACATTTTGAAAAGCTGTAAATGACACCAATAAAGAAACGTCTTGTCTACCCAAGACCGCTCACGTTAGGTACCCACTTTTATTCTTCATCCACGTCCCTGACAATAAAATCTGGCAATAAAATAAAACTTCTCCCCAAAAAATCTGAACGCATTCAGGATGTATCCAGTTTTATCAAGACAAAGAAGTGTGGACGTGTGCGGTGTGCCACGTATGCAAATGCACACCAGACTGTGCTGAAGGACGACCTTGTTAACTTTTCTATTACAGCTTATGAATAGCATTATAATCCTCACACTGTATAATAATTCAATGAAAGCACCACGGTTGGCACCCAAAATGAGACGCCACATACTGCAGCCAAAACAATCTTTAGCTGCAAGCCTGAGAGACACTTTTTTTTCCCCTGTTGAGCAGCATCCACAGTTTCCCACGTTAAGACAGAGCGAGAGCGATGCCGTCATGTGAGGCGTCATATGTTCAGATGACTAGTATGTCTCTCTGCACACAATCTGAATAACTCTGGAAGATCTACGGTGTCAAATCTCACCTAAACTACCAGACTGTAGCGACACTCACACTCACAGTTCTTTTAACACCTATTTATCCAGGAACAGCCAACTGTGCGCACATGCTGTTTTCCTGCAATATCCTGCTTTACATTCATAAAGTTAAACAAAGTCACACCTGGGAGCTGACCAGTACAGCCTCAGCTCCTTCTGCTTTCCGCTGAGCGGCTCAACCTGAGCGGCAGCAGGTTAAATGTATAACTCAAAGACTCATTAGTGCAGCATTCTTTCTGCTCCGTCATCCTCCACCGTGCTGCACGACGCTGCGCGCTTCACGAGAAAAAACACACACATACCTTTAAACCAACAGGGTTGGACTAACTTACCCGCCAGGTGACTCGAATGCTTTGAGAGGAGAGGGCTTCCAGCTGCACGTCCTGAGGTGGTCCATCAGGAGCTGAGATATCACAGACATGCGCATATTATAAAACTGCACACTGCCACAAAACAAATGCCAAGAGTCTGGATCTGGCTACTTCAACAAAAATGATGGTTGCTCTTAGAGGTGGCTGCTGAGGGTGAGGTGAAGAGCTCTGTTGGGGGGTGGCAGAGACAGGAGATGAAGGGACAGGGGGGGGCTAATTTGCAGAAGCGGTCCAGCCTCGGTCTATTGACCGTCGTGTGACATTTACTACTGAGGCTGCTAATTGAAAAGTTCTGCTTTTAGTGCGGGGTCAGTGTGTGTTCAATAATGCAACGGAGCCAACGGTGGTGATGTCACCGGGCAGCTAATGAATTGACTGAGTCGGCCTTTTGCCTCGTTTCAACTCGTCTGTCACTCTGCTCTACTCTGATTTGTTGGTTCACAGTAACAGGTTAGATTTACTCTCACTGTTACATGTGTGAAGAAAGAAAAACTCTGTCCGGTCTCACCTGCTTCATCGGTGGTGATGGTGAGCTCGTTGCTGGCCTCGCTCTTGCCGATCAGGTTCTTGGCGAACATGCGGATGTTGTAGGTGGAGGAGGGGTGCAGGTCGATGATGGTGGCCTGGTTGAGCTGTGGTGAGACATCTTTGGTCTTCTGAGCGGTATCCCAGGAGGCTGTAGAGGGGAGAGGGCGAGGTTTATTGGGGTTACTGAAGTCAAGGCGAGAGGTCAGATCCAGCTAAGTGCATTAGGACAGGCTGTATTACATGACAACGTTGAGACAAAGTGAATGCAGGCGTAATTCATCAACCGACAAGCATGAATCTCTACAGGCTTTTTAACATTTTAACCAACCTTTTGCTCAGAATATACCATCTTATGTTAGATATGAATCTTTTCTTGTACCTGATTTGTTCTTGCTCTCAATATCGAAGCCTGTGATCGGGCTGTTGCCATCAAAACCCATAGTCCAACGCAGCGCGATGGTCCTGTCCTTCACTTCTCTGATCTCAACCTCTGGGGGGTCTGGAGGCTCTACAAGGCACAACGTCGACAAATTCATTATCTGCAATCGGTGTGAAGGTTGCAAAGTTTAGTTTCTTTGAGCAGTTGAAGTCAGCGCAGCGTTACCTTGCACTGTGAGCTGTATGATTCCTCTGTCTTCACCAAAGGAGTTGATGGCATGGCAGGAGAAGAAGCCGGAGTCCTCCCTCACTGTGGGCATAATCTGGTGGATGCATGAGAATGAGACGAGTTTAGAAAGGAACTTTCAAACTGTGTCAAATAATTTAAGTTTCACAGTATTTAATATGCAAAAAAAGCAGCGAAAATCAAAATACATAAAGACAGAACCTTTGAGCAAGCTGCAGCTTCATATATAAAATATCTAATACTTGAATTTTATACTTCAAAGTAGCACGGCCTCCTACCTGCAGGGTGGAGATGACTTCGTCGCCCACCTCCTTGACGGAAACCACGTAGCGGCTGGTCTCGGGGTTGATGATGCGTTCTTCCTTCTCCCAGCGCACCATGATGGGTTTCTCACCGTGGGCCGTGCAGCTCATCTTCTTCTCTTCGCCCTGCGTGGCCAGCGTGGTGTTGGGGTAGGACGTGATCATGGCAGGAACTGGAAGAAATAAAGTGCAGAAAAAGAGAAGAAGAAGACACGTTTTTAGATTTATTTATTTTGATCTTGAGTTACAACTGATAGTTCAAATAACCTTTTATTAAGCAGCTACGGAGCCCTAAAGTGGTCAATATTAATAACTAAATAAAAACAAGATGAAAGAATCTAATATAGAAACAAACCTCTCTCTTAGTAAGTCAACCTAACCTGCCAGTTTACTATCTACTGCAGCTTTTAAGTCCACATGTTCCTCAGAGAAAGAACATACCATAGCCAGCAGGAGCTAACATGTTAGCTGCCTTTCTAAAGTTATTGAGGAAGCCAGAGAGCAGGTGATTGGTCGAAAAGCGAGAGGACTTTCAACAATAATTTCTACGATGAAACAAACACCAATAAATCTCCATCGATTCAGAATCATGAAATAAACCTCAAGGATCAAGCTACAGTATGTCTGAACATGCCAAACAATCAAAAAACAAGGCTGGTTTATGATATTTTAATCACATTCTTGTTATGTAACTGCTGGTTTTGTATTAAGTTCTGCTATTTATCTATATGCAATGCAAAAAAAAACACTTAGTAACTGCATTTTTAGAGTAACTGAGTGGGAAGAAACCTGCTTACATTAGACACTCATCATATTCAGAGAACGTACAGCTTCCCTTTAACGTGTATCTTATACCTGAGGGTCCTAAGTGGTACAGTGATGCTCTAACAACACTCTAAAGACACAACACTAAACGCACACTAACGACATGCATGCCTCATTACACCCACAGCGGAGTGTATAACAACCCTCTGCTCCCAGATGCTCACACACACTGACACTCACACCCACGTACACACACTCACACACACACACACACAAGCTTGTGCATGCAGACAAATGTGTGTGCTAGCTGAGGCACACACATAAACACAGTAAGTGTGACCTCAGTGATGTGATGTTAAGTGTCAGGCAGGAGGTTGCAAACATTTAAGCCTCATCTCTTATTCACTCCGCAGCCATTTGGGGCTCGGCTATGGAAAAGAACGCTGATTTATTTTGCATGACAAGTATGAATTTTTTGTGAGAGACATTTGGAAAAGTGAGGGGGAGAAAAAAACTGCTCTGGCTTTATTTAAACGTTTATCGTTTTAGTGCACAGCCACTTTCATTTCGCCGTGTGAGAGGCTCAGAGGTGGCGTAGGGCGATGTTGTTGACACTCCTGGCAGAGTGGGATACTGTGTGAGGTGACTAAAAGCAAGGACGGCGGGAAGATCGAGACGGCTCTGCCTGATAGGTGTGTGGAGGATGTCTGCAAACATTAAAGCTGCAGCATATCTGTGTTTAATAGCACATTTTTACATTTTTTTATACCCTGTAGCCCAACAGACTCTGTTATTGGTATGATTATTGATAAAAACGACACTTCAAAGGGGCAAATTTGAGCCTGATCAGCTGGAGTTGACTAATCACCAATCACAGGGGACTGAAGAGGTTGCTTTTGATCTGACGGCCAATCAAAGCAGCGGCTTTTCCTCGACACGCCTGAACCTAGCTTGGTACACAATACTTAAGAAAGTTACATGAAATCATAGAAAAAGAGGAAGAACGGACTAGAAATACTGACAAACCAAAGAGCTGTCCATCCTCTACTCAGCCGATTAATTTGATATAAATTTAATGTTCCATCATGAATAATCATCCGTTACTGACATTGGCACATTTTGCAGGTTCTCTAGTCACTTTTATTTTAACGTGTGAGCAAGGCAGCAGCTCTGCAGCTCATGATTTGAGATTAATATCAACACACACACACAAAACAAAATG
This sequence comes from Protonibea diacanthus, assembly GCA_028641955.1. Lineage (NCBI taxonomy): Eukaryota > Metazoa > Chordata > Actinopteri > Sciaenidae > Protonibea > Protonibea diacanthus. The sequence goes on along the minus strand of CM053990.1, from coordinate 4,156,831 downwards.
AGTCTTTGCAACATGAGGAGGAACATGCAATTTGTACGCCTGTGTCTAAGTGTGTTTGCACATGCATCACGTCTATGTGTGTATGCATACATGTACAAACGTGAGCACGTGTGTCTGTGTGTGTGTGTGTATTTGTGTATGCGAGCAGCCAGCTGAGCCAGCCCTGAGGCACACTTTGTAGCCCTGTAATTGTTGTGTTGATGTATTTCTTTAATATCCAGTGGAATTATGGGAACAGGACTATGGGGAGGAGAGAGGAGAGAAAAAAGGAGAATAGAAAGAGAAAGAGAGGAGGTGAAGGAGGAAAAAGGGAGTCCCCTGTCTCATTAGGCAACAAACCCCCCCACCACTGATATCTAATTCAGGCACCGCAAACACACGGGGCTAAACCTTATCGTACAGTCAGTCACTTTGAATCATCTCTAGTTGGTCTTACATTGAAATATTTGCTGGATTTATTAATAACTTGCTGCATGGCTGGAAAAAAATCTAGGTTTATAATGTTTAAATGAAGCATAAGTAGATGACTAAATAGTGCTCAGTCTCCGACACACACAGTCAGGAATGCTGCTCCTCTTTAGAAAGCAATAAGATGTGATGTGTTTATTAGGAAGAGGTGGAGGATGGTGATGGAGAACAGTGTGTATGTGTCTATTTTTCATCCTGTGATTGTTCCTACAAACCTGGTGCTGCATCTGAATAGATAATAATAAAATAAAAACGTGAATAAAGAAAAGAAAACATCAGCGCTGCAGTTTTTTTAATTTTATTTTGGAAAACGATGAGGAATAACAGGCGGAGCGCGTAGTGTATGTTTACTGCACGGTACAATGTGTCTTTTATGTGGAGGTGAGGAGAGCCCTGTTCCTCCACAGCAACCCAGAGGGCAGTGATGATACGCTTAAGCCTGCAGGGGATTGTGGGGGATAGGCTAGCTGCTGATAGGCTACTCCCGTGAGACAAAAGCCTCCTCTCCCTCCCTTCTCCCAGGCTCCCTTTCACCTGGCCAGGTTACCATGCCAACCAGCATCGGACAGTCTCTCCTCTCTCTCTCCGCTCCTCTCTCCCCACATCGCCTACCCCCTTCCTCCTCCTTCCTCTCTCCCTCTCTCTCTCTCTCTCTCTCCAGTCTCTACTCTTAGAAAAAGGGCCATTTCTAGTAGCCAGGAATAGAACATGGACCTGCCATTGATTTTCACAGGAGTATGATGATGATTACACAATCACGCCCTGAATGTCGCAATGCAGGGCCCAAAAAAAAAAGAAAAAAAAAATGCTTCTAGTGTCTCTAACTGGTGTTGTCTAGTGATGTGGAAAACAGAATTAGCCAAAGTGAGGAGTCAGGAGAATTACAATAACACACGTTTGGAGCAGAACGGCTGCTTCAAGTGTGAGACTATTCATCTATGATCAAAGAAAGAAAGCAGGGAGGCCATCTGAGAAGTTCAATGAGATGTCAGGTGACGAAAAGGGATCAGATATTTTGTTTCCAGAGGCGTCATTTGAGCCAGATTAAGAAAAATGAGTGAAACGTCGAGCTCACAATCATTTTGCAAAGAGAGAACGATTGATGATCTTCATCATTTAGCCTAAAAATGAGGTGATGTGCGCTGCTATCTGTAAAACACTTGTCAGGTATCAGTTTTTATCCAAACTGGATGAGTTACTGTAATTTTTCTGTTGATGAAGTATACATTTCTATAGGTGGCACTATTTTTTTCTTGACATTAGCTGTAGGTACTACCGAAACTTTTTAATTAAAAAAAAAAAAGCCTCTGGTGTGCAATCTTCTCCGCAGACGAGCCGGCTTCATCACCCATTTTGAGAGCACTGGGATGCTAGTCTACATCTCACACACTGTGTCGCACTGGCTGGCCAGTGTAAGCCACGGGGGCGCCGCGGCTCAACGGGACCATGAGGGCCAGGCGAAGAGAAGATGAGCTGGGGATGCGTATAGCTCCCTGCCCTGGAGGCACACTGTAAGTGGGCACAGGGGAAGAGACAGCGTGGATGGAGGAGGAGGGGGGGTGCGAGCGTGTGGGGTGGGAGGGAAGAGCTCTTTGGCGATAGCACAAAGATGACTGGTTCACTGGCCGCCTGCAATGTACTGAAATAATTCCCTTAGCTGCACAATTGGCTTGGACATGGAGCATGATACCAAATGTATGCCTGCAGACTGGGCGGGCTTCTGTGCAGAGGTGGGAGGGAGCGAGGGAGGTTGTTGGCTTGGATGCAGATGAGTAAATAAGATGAAAGAAATCGAGATCAAAGGAAGAGGGGACTTCCTTATGGTTGTCTGAAGGATGCCGTGCTTGGGAGACTGCTCAGTGACCACAAGACCGCTTACCACTTCTCTTCAGTGAAGCCTCATTAAGTGCTCTGCCCTCATCACTGTGTCTGCCGACATTATGATGTCTAATAGGCTTGATTGGTCTTAATTGGCCCTGATAAACATTGAGTGGCTGTTGACTGACTCTGATAGCATCCGCTGTGGATTGGTAATGAATTGACTGAATTGCATCTGTTTTGGAGGTAGGGATGCTTGACTGGAAATTGCAGAAAAATCATTTGTTTGAGCCTCCACCTGCAACCGGTGTCGCGGCAGAACAGAAAACTGATTACCGCTTCATGCGGAGGAGCTCGTGAAAAAAAGAAAAATAAACATCAACACATAAGAGCATACGTGCACGACTTAATCCCGGCACAGTGAGTGCGAGCAATTTCCACTGGCTGTTATAGTGCAGTGGCAGCGCTCATACAGGATGATGCATGGTGTATTATGACGAGACATTAGCCTATGCACAGACACTCATAACAATGAAAGTGCCAAGCTAGGACATCACAATAGCTGCAATTCATTTCCCGGGAAGTCCACCACAATAGCCTGGCAGAGCGGGATCTATCTAAACCACTGCATTAGCCGCTTGGCCCATTATTCTTTTGTAATGGCTGCACTGTGCCGCACTGTATCTGTGCCTTTGCATTAACGTGCGTGCTGCTTTGTGTGTAAACGTCCGTCTTTGTGTGCGCTCGTGAGCTTGTTTGCTCACCTGTGTCACATATGTGACCTGATAGCATCTCGCTGCGCATATGTCCACGCTACACGTCTCAGACTTTCTGATTGAATCTATTGATCTGCCACTGATCTCCACTGTTTACTGATACATCAAGCCACACTCGGACAGCCAATAATACACAGCGAAGATCATACTATCCATCACGTGAGTATTTCAGCATGCGTCAGCTTGTGTGCCTCCCTAATTGGCTCCTAAGCCTCTTAAGTAGCTGCCACTGCTCAAGTGGTGTAGGCTGGCCTGGATAAACAACATAAAAACAGCACAGAGTGTACAGAACATCACAGTGTCCAACATTACTGAGCATTACAGACGTTATAGTGGACTGCACAGGCGCAACACTGTCCCTTCTTAAGCACATGGAGAGGCTTTAAGGGTTAATGAGCTAGTTGTGTGCACACACACACACATACACACACACACACACACACTGGAGATGGGATGAGGTGTGGCTCACCCGGCCCTTGGGGAGATTCAGGTTACTACAGAGAGCAAAGAGACACAAATCAGGACAGAAGAACGATCACAACAACAACCTGACACTTCAGGAGCAGAGCACGCACCTGAGGGACTGCTGACACACACAAACACACACTCACAAAGCCCGTAAGACATTACAGGACAGAGATCAATGTCTATCTATAATATAAACAAATCTCTGTTTGTTTTTCCATGATCATGTATTGTAATTTTCTGAAAATTACAATGCAGACGCAGCACTGAGCGAGTTATGTGTGTCACCGCAAGAAAATCTGGTGCAGTCACCAAGTTTTGATGGCTGCAGCCTGCTCTGTAGGCTAATTTATGCTAACTATGCTGAGCACGGTGCAAAGACCTTTTTGCCATAAAGAGCCTCTCCACTTGTTGCAGCCGTCAGCGGGGTTTGTATTTTCTTTGTCAAATCAACTGTGAAATACTTCCTCTATGTGCTCAATCGTCCGGAGTACCACGTGGAGCTCCGACAGAGACCAGCACGCTCCTTCAATATGGTGATTTTACGAGAAATTTAATATTCTGATAGCTTTTTAGAATTTTGTGGAACAAGGAGTACATATAAGAAGATTCTGCAATATATTGTGTTTTTACTGTGAATAAATGGAAGAAATGCAATTACTAAGCTTGTTTTTCAGCTGATCACCAGTAGCATCCTAAAGGTGGAGGTGCCACATACAGGGAACTGCCCTGGGAGTTGGTGCCTTTGTGTCTCTGTGCACGTATGTTTGTCTGTGAGGCTGCATGATAGGCTGGAGTCAGGAGGCAGGAGGGGTTATGAAGGAGTAGTAGCCCATTTGGCTGCGACTGGCAGACAGCGAGACACTCAGCGGGGAGTACTCTGCTCTGCCTTGATAAGAGCCACAGGGGCAAAAGCCTCATCTAGAAGTGACTGATCAAAATAAGCACCCCAGTCACAGCAGACTGGCTGGACAACACACACACACACGCAAATCCACAATCACGAGCACAAGCTCTCAAATTCACTGAACTGTGTATTTTTGTGGAATTCGGCTATACATTATTTGCAGACTGTTGAATCTCTGCTTTTAGCATCTCTCTCTTTGGGAAGCTTTGGTGAATTAAATCATTAAATCATGACTCTCATGGTTTATTAAGTGATTTTTCAACCTGCAGAGGGCAGTATTCCTACTAAAAAAAGAGTAATATTACTATAAAAACACTTAAATAAGCATGAATTTATACAAACTCTGCAAATATTACTTCATTTTTTCAGGTTGCGTCTCAATAATATAACCTTAAAAATCATGTGGAAGCTCCTGGTCTCTTTGGTTTGCTGTGTTGCGTTTAGGTGTGAGCATGATGGCTGTTAGCTCAACAGAGAAGAGAAGGACATAGATGCAAGCATGAAGTGTGCAGGCGTGAAAAAAAGTCTGTATCTCTTGCAGACACGTAACAGGGCTAGCATAGCGCCGAAGAGAGAAGATGACAGACATAACCTATTCCAATTCCAACCCCCCTTTTTCTCCTCCGTCCGCTCAGCCCTCTTTTCCACATGGCAGCTTCTGCCCGCATGCAGAATTCAGGGCTTAATGGAGGGAAGTTAAGTCCTTGGCCACACAGCGGATAAATGTTGTACTTTCTCCAAGAGATGCCGTGGCTGTGTGTGTGTGAGTGTGTGTGTGTGTGTGTGTGTGTTGCTTTCGTGGGATTCATTCAGGCAGAAAGCACAGAGCAAGCACCATGACGGCATCTTGCTGGTGGCCTGACTGTCACAGACAAAGCCGACTCCAGTTCAACTCACTTAACCTTTGTGCTTTAGTGTTAACTTTTTACTTTAATGTTACCAGCTGCACCGAGCATGTCGAAGGAGAATCAAATCCGACTTAAAATTGTTTGCGGACAGCAGACAGAGAATACAGAGATAATCTAACGGATACATCTCTGTCTGCTCCACGTCAGAATTCTGTATTCTTGTTTTTTTTTTTTTGGTGGTGTATTCCCACGAGACTTACTTTTGACATTGAGATACATGGACTTGCTGACATCAGCTCCAACATCGTTGCTGACTCTACACAGGTAGAAGCCACTGTCTTCTTCCAGCACGTGCTTGATGAACAGTGAGCCGTTGACCAGCACCTCGATCCGAAAGCCTGAGTTGAGGGCGATGGGTTTGAACTGAGGGACCCCGGCGCCTGTCAGGGAACAAAGAGTGAGTGTTAATCGGGGTTTGACCCAAATACAAGAAAACATACCACTGGCTGGTTCATATTTTACAACATTAACACATGAAATGTGTGAAAGTCTAGAGCCAGACCAAACGCAATCACTGAAACTCAAACCCTACGACAATATTTCTTCATTGAATCTTCCCTGGTCTCAAAGTTCGGTTCCGATTCACCAATCAATGATTCTCGATGCATCAAATTTTTTTTATATAACTGTATATAGTTATTTTTTCAACATTTATATAAGCAGTCAGATGAAATAAACATGATTCTCTTCCCTCTCAGACTTGGATGGCAAAGTTGACAGCGACTCCTCAATTCTTGGCTGTTTATATAATCATTGTCTTCTTTATTGTTGCAGATATTAGCTCAGGCTAACGTAGTTCCTCAAATTTGTTGTATTACCAAAGTATTTAATTTTTGTGAGCTGAATGAATCTTGTCCCGTTCGTGCTTCCCAGTAAGTTCACGACATCTGAAATGTCTACTTCCAAAATACTGGGTATGTTTTCTATAACTCACTTCAGATCTCGGCGTTCACCAACAATTCAAGGCCAGACAACATTGTTGCAACATGACAATCTGACTTTACAACTATACTGTCAAACCGAGGCTAAATCAGCACTCAAAGATACAGTAGTAGGCTATAATGTTGTGGAGGCTGCAGAATGAGAATATTTGCAGCTACCTGAACCAAATTTTACGTCAGTCCATCTAATAATTGAGATATTTCACTCAAAACCAAGATGTGAAACTCCTGGTGGTGCTGGAAGATGGGTCAGTCATTAGGATTCATCATCGGAAATCTTGTTCCGTGAAGACGTTAAAATATTTCACAGGATAAGTTGAAACAAACATTTTGACATGAACCTGCAATAATCAAAGCTGGAGAGTAACAGCGCATGAGCCTCGGGCGTGTATCGTAATAAGTAAACAAGAAACGACGAGAATGAAAGCGATGGACGGTCATGTCACTACAGAGCCTTCTGCTTTCAAGAAACTGTGTCCAGCCACAATGGGATAATGTGAGGTTAACGGTTACATAATCTTCCTTGTGTTTCCTTCTCCCAGAGAAATAAAAAGACTCTTCCTTGAACTGCTGCTGTTTCTAATCTCACCGCTCTTGTTTGGACTCGAGGTGGGTGTTATGCATTCAACCTCAAGGCTGTGGACATTATGTTTGTTGTGTTGGCATTCTTGAAAATATCATCTACCGCAGACAATAAGGTTGCCGGAGGACAAACACAATAACAACGTACAATTCAGCATGGCTGTCCAAAGAAAAGACAGAGAAGTTATCCGGTTAAAATGTCTTTGAAAACTTGTAAAAACACTTTCACCAAAACCGGAAGGGACATTTGTGTGTTACTATAGTATGTAATATGTGTGTGTTTACCTTTAGAGTACTCCCACTGGATGGTAGGAACAGGATAGCCTTCCGCTGAGCAGTTTAGGATCACTGCCTTTCCGTAGATGCCATCCTGGTCCTTTGGTTGCACCACAAATTTGGGAGGAACTGCAAGTGAAGCAGCCATTAGAGACATTTCAGAATCAAGTACACGTCTGTGCTTCTTTTCTATTCCCTGCATAACCGCCGCCGACGCCCCGCTCCTCTCCCTCCTCACCTCGGACGATGAGCTGGCTCTGGTGCTCCACTGCGGCAGCCTGGTTGCGCGCGATGCAGGTGTAGTTGCCGTTGTGCATCAGCGTGAGGTTGGAGATACGCAAGGAGCTGGTGAAGTCGATGTTGTCTATGGTGACGCCTAGGCTGGCCGGGATCGGCCGGCCGTCTTTCTGCCAGGTGATGAAGACGGGTTGGTCGCCGGACATCACCACGCAGGGGATGAAGACTCGCTGGCCGATGGAAAACCGAGGGAACTCAAATGGGTGGATGGTAGGTGGGACTGCGGGAAGAGACGTGCAAAATAAATGTTCACGTTCTACCTTAGATGAAATTTAGCTTTGACAGCAAAGATTTAAACCTGCCACCTTCACGTGCATATGAAAACACCTGTAATACCTGAGCAACCTTATAAAGCATGATTAGTCATGATTAGCATAATTCTCTCTTTATCATCTTGTTCCCAAAGCTAGGGCTGTAAGCAAGGTGAGTAGATTAAAGTAGTTCATGAGTAAACACTAAAATAAGGTGGAGAATTAAAACTGTGACCCTGCGATACGTGTCGAGTAACTTTGTCTGTGTCGATTTTTGTTCATTTTAAGAAATAATAAACAAACCCAAAGACTTTTCTTTTTGCCGCTGTATCGAAGTTTAAAAATCTGATATTGTGACAACCTTAATTAAAACATTATGGCTATGATTTTGCAGAAATGGGAGGAATATTTCATTACCTTTCCCCACATAGAGCAGCTGATTTCTCTCCCTCAAACAACACGCATGTAACGTTTTCTCTCACTCTCTTTTGCTCTCTGGGGACACTGTAGCCATCGTGAGAACCAGATGCTTTGGAAAATTAATGATTTAAAATAACATTGGAATAAGCGGCACTTCAGCGCTTATTTAATTCACAACAAAATAGGCATAATAGGCTCCTGGGGATTCCCTCTCGGCAGCGGCGGAATGCTAAGCAGCCGAGAGGCAAATTAGCCGAGGCAGAATGGCGGCATAGCTTTGTCTCCGCTGTGTGATTTCCCCCTTGCACACTCCTTAGCACGTCAAGACCCGCCAGAGAGGAGGAGGAGGAGGAGGAGGAGGAGGTGTAGGAGGAGGAGGGGGGTTAGCCCATCAGACATTTCAAATTATGCAGCGTCATTGAAGAAAGAGAGCCATCTGAGGTTATCATCATCTGGCTCAGCTCAGCTCCGCTGCATATTTAGATGAGCCTTAGATAAGCTGGCCGGGATGATGGAGATGGTGCTTTGCTATCAGTGATGCGAGTGTGTTTTTTTTTTATAGGTTATGATATACAAATATACCTCTGCATATCTGTGTTTTCTGCGACAAGGAAAGGTAGATAATAAGGTGATGCTTTAATGTGATGTACAGCATGAAAGAGACAGATCGAGACAGACCGATAAAGCGATTCTGTCTTCCACAAACTGAGAGATTAATGATACAACACCCAACAAATACTGAGCTACGATACGGTGTGTATGTAACATCTCAAATAAATAACCTAAACTGCTCATGTGACGCTTCAGATTGGTAATAATCCTGATGGAGCGCCCATGATCACGCAGTCCAAGCTTCATACCTTTCACAGTAACATAGACGCTCTGGTGTGTGGAGAGCTGAGGCTGCACGAGCACGTTACACGTGTATTCTCCTTCGTCCACGTCCTTCTGCACGTCGAACAGCTTCAGGGTGCCGTTGTTCTCGAAGGCCCGTTGGCGGTGGTTGTACGGCAGCAAGTTGGAGTCCTTGTACCACTTGATGGAGTAGTACGGGTAGCCGATGACACGGCAGTGGATGTACATGTCCCGGCCAGCGATGGCAGTGAGGTTTTTCATTGGTCTGATGCTGGCAGGCCCTTGAAGGACACATTGGAGAGACAACTCTCTTAAAATGATTTTGAGGCAGGGGGAGTGGTATAAAAGATAGCTGTGCTGTGTTGTGTGTGTTTTTCAAGACACCACAAAGTTTACATGCCTTGATTCATTCTGACGGGAAGAAGTCGAAACATTACCGAGATTTATTTAGAAGTTTTTAGACTGCCTGGCTAAGAAGAAAAAAAAAAAAAAGGGGAAATCAGGCTCAGGATCATTATCAGTGGACCCATTCTGCTCTATTTTGTTCATATCAAATGTGCTTTTTGCCTTGTCAGAACCAGGGAGTCGTGTACCCTCCTATTTGAGCGCGTAGTGAATATTACCTTTCGCTTCCCACCTCTTTGGTGCCGACTGTGATTGCCTCTGACAAGCATTAGAGTGGAATGTTCCCTTTCTCCACTCATGAAGCTATTATCAAAACCATTACTCATGTTGCTGGCTTTCGCACACACTTGTGAAAAACCAACAGAATAACCAATAGGCTTCCATAGCTCAGTGTCTATCAGGGAAATGGACTATTAGGCTTCTCTTTAAAGCACTGTAGAAGACAGTTTAACTAGGCTCTGTAGTGTACTTCGAGCACGAGCATATCCTGGGTTGCTACTCTCTTTAGCACGATTAAGGAGCCAACGATGTGAGAAACAGTCATTACACTTTCTCCGCAATGGCACCTGTGGAGATTTATCTTCATTGCTTGGCTGCATTCGGCATCCATGAACCCCTCGCTTAAGGGCTGGAGGATCGCCCTATTTAGCCCTACAACATGCAAGAATGAACACAATCAAATTAAACCAATCAGTGTACGGATAGTACCCTTCCCCGTCTGCAATAGAGAAATACTAATAGCCTCGCACCAAGCACAGAAAGCTCGAGCGCCCCAATATTACCGCTACATGACAACAGCGATCCAGCCGACCATGTCCCTGTAGAGAGCAGATAGCACTACAGTCATACACCGGAGCTAACACTAAATCACCCTAATGGCGTCCCAATATAAAGCTATCAGCAGGTGTTGGGTAGGAAGCAGGGCAATAGAAAAGTTAACGCTGACAGCGGTGACTGATGATAGGAGGTGCTACTTCAGGAGGCTGTTCTGAAGCCACAAAATCAGAAGCTAGCGACGCATCTGATGACTAAAACGATGAACAAACTTAGTCAGGCATTCTTTCAACGTCTGCACATCCGGGGCGCTTTAATCGTAGCCAATTATGAAAAACAGAATAAATCAAGACATGCTGATGTGTATATGTGATGGTGTGTTGGAAGAGTTGATCTGACAAGCACCTCTTACGTTTATTCGCGCCTGGTAGGAAACTGTCCCGGCCGAGTTGTTGCAGATGCAGCGATACACCCCTCCGTCGGGCACCTGGGTCTGGCTGATGTTGAGGTGGCTGACCACGTGGCCCTCGGTGTTGGTGTAGTGGGAGATGCGGTGGCGGCTGTCCCGTACCACAGGCTCGTCGTCCAGAGTCCACGTTACCCGGGGCTCCGGCGTGCCCTTCACCGTGCACGACAACGACACGAACTCATTGATGTTGTAGACCTTCTCGCTGAATGAAGCCAGAATCTTGGGGGTGCCATCTGGACATTGGGAGGAGATACACATAAGCAAGGTGCATTTTATTATTCTAGAGTAAGTCACGACACAGTAGGCGATTAAAAAAAACATATCTACCTCTATCTTTTAATGATAATCTCTACTTTCATGTCTGCGGTATAAAAAAACACACAGACTGTAAAAGCAGATTAATACAGCTCCTTTCTCTGGCTCCACAACATCATTGATTATCAATATTCTCCTTATATTGGTGTGGTCATGGGGAGCAGACACTGCGGCAACCCAGCTTGTGTAACAGTAAGCAAGGCTCTTTCAGAAAATCTAATAAAGCTAAGCTGTGCTGCAGCGCTCAATACCACACACGCCGGCTGGATTTGAGGTGCACACAGTTATGTGCGCATATGAGAGTATACATATAGTTACTTATCTATATAAAGTACTCTATGATAACTACCCAATCCACATGTCTCTAGTAAGATCACCGTGAGTTCTGACCTTCCAGTATGACTTGAACAAAGTCCTGGGCGGACATCTTGCCGTGTCTGGCGAAGCACTGATAGGCTCCTCCGTCGCTCTTGGCCATACCAGCCATGACCAGATTCTCCCGGTTTTGGCCTGTCATGCGGACGCTGTTACTGGGGTAGATGAGCTCTCCGTTGCGGTACCAGGACAACTGGTACTCCTCGGAGCCGGTTACGCTGCAGGACAGTGAAACCTGGCTGCCCACGCTGCCCTTCACCTTGCGCGGGCTCACCACAACCTTCAGGGGCTCTGTCGGTTTGGGAGGGAAGATTTCTTATTGCCAGTGAAAGATACACACATGTAGCACACTAAAAGATCTATAGATTCCTAGCTTGTCTCTATTTGGAGGCATAATACAGCAGATAAACCCCTCTGCCCACCAGCCTATGGATACTGACCTTTCACCAGCAGCCTGCCAACCACCTCAGCATTGCCATATCCATTCCACACCTCACACACATACGTCCCCGTGTCGCTGGGCTGCGCTCTCTCTATCAGCAGGCCTGTCACACTCTGTCTGAAGCGCGTGTCGGGCTCCAGCGGCCGGTTGTCCTTTAGCCAGCGGTATTTTGGTGCGGGGTGACCGGAGGCCTTGCAGGGCAGCTCCACTCGATGAGATGCCATCACCTCACGACGCTCGAAGCTGTCCAGGATGTGGGGCGCTGAGTTGGTGGGGTCTGCAGGGTATAGTAGGATTTTTGAGTTTGAGTGTTGGTGGAAAAGTTTACTTACCCCAATAATACTAGTATCTATTGTGTGTGTCTAATGTTTTATGGCTATCATGATGGATGGACGGGTTAATGGGTGCACACTCTTGTCATATCCACTCTTGTGGTATCCCCAGAACCTATGGAGCGTTAAAAGTCCCTTTAAAACGGTTAAAAAGTTTGTTATTTTGATCATTTTAACTGAAGATCTTCCACATAAACACTCTTTTACATAAATCTTTTACCTTAAGAGGCACAGATAATATTTGGGGAGAAAATAATGGTTAAAATCAAAGTAGTAGAGGCAAAATATCTTGACTTTTGTATGGTTAAACCTTCAAAAACAGTGAATCCCGTAATTCCCATATTGCAAATCAACAGTGTCTTCTTTAAAGCCCCTTCCTGGTTGTCTTTGTCACGTCTTTTCAACCCCATGTCCCAGGTTTCTAGGTTCCCTATTAAAAACTAGCTCTGTGCCAGAGTATGTAGCTCGATCCAAGATGATCAAGGTTGCTTTAAAAAGCTCCTGTCAGCACCACAGAGAACACTATACCACTGTTTTCACGGGTTGAGTAGTACTCCTCTTGTACTCGAGTAAAATGATCTTCATGTGTAATCGGTGGAGCGTCCCTTTATGGTTTTTAAGGAAAGGGAAGGGGATTTCCAGTCCTGAAGCTTGCTCTCCAAACCGTGTTGGCACATGACTTTTATCACACGTCAGCTCTTCTTTAATTCATGTTTTTCTTTCCCTGTCACTCTCCATTCCAATCCAAATTATCTACATCTTATTTTACACGAGCTAATTTATTTCCATATGGTCCTCTGTCATTCTGCACACACCATTTCAGCAGAATGAACAGTTACAGAGTTGAGAATAAATATCATCTGCTTCATAAATGATACATGTGATGAGATACCTCACAGTGGTTTTCAGATTTGGTGACAAGCCGCTCGCTGACACTGTTGCTGATGCATCGTTTTCACACACTGGATATATTTTAGTGCTCCTCTTACCTGAGACAATGAGGCGGGCGCTATTGCTCTGTCGGGTCTCTCCTGTGTACCGATGGCGTGTCATACACCTGTAGTTGTACAGCCCGTCTTCCATTTGCACATCCAGGATATACAGGGCTCCCGTGGATGTGATGAGAAACCGTGACACTGGAGAGAAACAAATAAATAAAACCTATTAAGTGACTGCACATTAGTGATGCTGGTCTTAATGACACAATGAAGCCAAAGGAACATTTTAAAATGACAGGTTCTATGATCATTAACCGCCCGTGGGCCAATCAGCACCAAATATGTCACCTTTATGTGACCTGTAAGTACTTTATATTACCTCTGGTCAATCAGTATAATGTTAGACGTTCTGGAAAACACGTCTTTGAGAGGCATGAAGACTGAACAGAGTGCAGGATCCATCATTTCTCCCCATTTCATTAGTCCTCTAACTCCCCACTCAGCTTGATTGTCTGGTAAATAATAAAGTGTAGCGCGAATATTCACTTTTATTCCATAAAACGACCACTATACACGCGCAGAATGATAAAATAGATTAAAATATCGCCTCCAGATGATGAAAACAGACCACTCGGGACCAAACAGCAACACATATATCACCTTATTCTGACCCAAACCCATCAGAGTGATCCTGAAAAGCCCCAGTAGGATGAAGTAAAACGTCTCCATGTTTGTAGTGTCTGAAACACTGTGTGTGTGAGTGTGTGTGTGACACATGAAAGGAACAAACAAAAAGGATCAATTGCCTCTGGATTTCATCACAGGAGACGACTAGCATTTTATAACAAATAATATTCTCCAGTCATACAGCGTGAGAAGAGAGAGCACGCTGTGTGCGTGTGTGTGTGCGTGCGTGTGTGTGTGCGTGCGCGTGTGTGTGTGTGTGTGTGTGTGTGTGTGTGCCGCACGTATTCTTAAAGAAGAAAATACAGAAAATCCAATTTTGAAGTCTCTTAGCAAATATTTGCAAGTCAAGTGAGGTACGCAGCTCTGTGTGATTCTAGTCACCAAACATCTGCTGCAGCCCATTTAGCTCAGCACAGCTCTGAGGCGCTGTGACAAGGCTGTGTGTTGTGTAGCGGTGTAACACAGCTCGTTATCATGTAGCTCATCGCTCTCTCTCTCTCTCTCTCTCTCTCTCTCTCTCTCTCTCTCTCTCTGGGGGGAAACTCTCTCTCTCTCTCTCTCTCTCTCTCTCTCTCTCACCCTCTCTCTCTCTCTCAGTTTCTCTTTTCTTTCTCTGCTCCAGACTAAAGCGCAGGGAGCCGGGGATCACAGAGCGCTTTGATAAGGCATGGCTGTGCAGGTCGGATGTGCTAATATCATGCTGATGTTATGCTAATTTGTGTGAACACATGGAAATAGTAGAGAGAGAGAGGTAGTCAGTGTTTATGAGGAGTGATGTGTGCCGTAGCCGGTGGCTGCCGGGGTATTTCATGTCACCGATGATGGAGAAGCCTATCTGGGACGGGGAATCGAATGGGGCCGCCGTATGGCGGCGGGGATTCTGGCAATATTGGTAGAGATATCATAAAGCAGACTTTATGGGGTGTTGAATTACTCTCATTTAGTCCCGTCGTGACAGTTTAACACAGATTAATACCACTGGTACAGGCACTGCTAAAATAATGGGCAAGCTATGATCATTGTGTTAAAGGTGTTATCTACAACAACCCAACAATAAATCATTAATTACTGCAAACAGGAATAAAATTATGTTTGGTTACTGCTGGTCTCTAAGTAAGAATAAAATCAGAGTTTCTTCCAGTCACAGACAGTGGATGGAGTGAATCACAGACTTCCAACATGCTTACAGATTATAGTAATGCTCCAATAAGAAAGGGATGAATGAGAGGACAGAGAGGAACTGGGGGAGAAAACAGAGAAGGAGAGGGGGGAATACACAGAGGAGGCTGGTGAGGATGCTATTGTGAGCTAGTGATGACCTAGTTAGAAATGAGGGACCACGGATTCGATATCCTGAAGGCGTTTTTTTTTTTTTTTTTTTTTCTTCTCCAGCTCGTGGTCGAGATGCTCTACTGTGTGAGAGACAACCAGAGGTAAAATGAGGGGGACAGGAGGGTTAGTATACACCCGTACGTGCATGTCTGTGGTCCTTAATCATACGTGTAACCACAGAGGCGAGCCACGAATTACCAAATCTGAATTTTGCAGTTCGTTTTCAAGGGAAAAGCAGAAAAAAAAAGGGGGAATCAAAGGAAAACGAGGGAGCAGGCTGCCTCTCCTGTCTTTCCTTTCTCCTTCTTTCTCCCCCTTTTTTCCCTCTGAAAGTTGTCTGGCATCAAAAGTTGACAAGGCAGGCTTATGAATGAGAGGAGCTTTCATTAGAACAGACTGCCTGTCACTGTGACAAAAGGCCAGGGCTGGGAGAGGGGAGTGTTTTGAATGCATGTTAAAACACACACATACACACACTCACATGTGTGTTTACACGCATATGTGTGTGTGTGTGCGTGTGCTTGTCTACCAGGGAATCAAACTGGAGTAGAATGGGGTTAGCTTATCTTAGCATTAATACTGGAGGCGCTGGGAAAAAAACAAGACTGGACCAGCCTCTGATTTTCTGATCTGTCTGTCTCCTGCTTCATATTTAGCGTACATACATGGGAGTGGAAGCAATCTTATCTTAGCAGGGAAGCAAATGTACAAAATTCCCAAAATGTCAAACTATTGCAGGACTAAAATCTCCCATCGACAATATATACTGACAACAGCTCCTTAGAAAAGAGTTTGAGACCTTACTCTCATGCCTGACCCTCAGAAGTAGCCAAAAGTGAAGTAGCATCTTCCTTCCATCTTCCATTGTTTCAACAAAATCTGAAATTTCAACAGCTTTTCCAGAGATTTAGCTCCTAATATTAGCAGATTCTGCGTCTTACAGTTTGCAAACACAGCTGAGCGTCAGGAGGTAAATTAACAAGCGAGTAAAACATTTTTAGGCCGTTGCAGTGAGAGCAGGAGGTGGTGGTGGGCTGTATTCATTCAAAATCTAAGAAAAAAATAAATATCCATGGCCATTGCATTTGATTACATTCTTTATTCTTGCTTGCATTCCATTTCTTTCTCCTCAGAAGCAGCTCGCGCTCGCTCCCAACAAACAGAATTGATTGTCTCACGCAGAGCTGCAGGCCTACAGTACTGTATTGTGCGTGCATGTCCTTGTAAGCTGAGGGCATTTCTGTGTATTCTCGTACCACTGCAGTTATCTCAAATCCCACTGGCTTGTGTGTCTGCATATTAAAGTGCGTAAGTGTGTGCGTGCGTGTGTGTGTGTGGACGTATGTGTTTCTATGCGCCTGTGCGTGCGAGTGAGTGTGAATGTGTCTATGCAGCATACAGCTGCACGGAGGAATGGTCAATAATAACGATCGAAGGCTCTCCACTACGCTTTCCCCAGCTCCTCTCTGCTCCACCTACTGCATACTAACACCGCCTGAGAGACAGCCTCCACTGTTCTTGCAGTGTGTGTGTGTGTTAACATGCTCGACATATGAGCATGCGTTTGTGTCCACACCTGGGCGTATTAGTGTATATTTCAGAAACTATGGCTTCACTTCACCCCAGGTGGCTCGCTGGACTATCAGTCGTCTCCTCTTCCCTTCCTCGACCCGCCCAGCTGCTTTGGCATCAATGGTGCCACAAACACAGGTCCCTTTCTCTGGATCCACACTCAATAGCTTCAATTAATCCCCATATAAGCTACACTGAGCCTGCAAGTAGACTCTTTGTTCATTCAAAATTGGGAGGCCTTGCAGTTTTTTTTTTTTTACTGAAAACTAAATAAAATAGTGACAATGAAAAAAAAAGGCTGAATCATGTCCGGATAACAATACCATTGTTGCACTTTTCACAAAGGACAGTTTGCACTGGACGTATCATCGCTAGGCGCGCAGGTTAGCGTGTGACAAGGACTGAGAGAGAGAAGGCTGAACAACAATGACACACAATGACATAGCTGAGCACTTTGACCTACGCTCGCTGGGCGACCATCTGCCTCAAAACAGCTGAAAGAGTTACCTTGGTTGCCTGAGTCATTTCAATATTCTATAATTGAGACATGAGTGGAGAAGAGATGAGATGGGAGGAGGGAGAAAGGAGATAGAGAGAAAATAAAGGATCAAGAGGGAAAGAGAACCTCTGGGACACAACCGCTCTCTGTCATCTAAAATGACTTACAAATTAGCTTACAGCTATGCGCTCCCAGAGAAGGGGAAAAAAAAGACACAACTTTCATATGCTAATTCAGATCATGGCTAGGCAGAGCAATTATCAAAAAAAAAAAAAAAAATGTCAGCCCTGTGTGTCTGACAGATCTCAACAGGAAGCTCTGTGTGTCTGCTCCTTACACCGTCAGTCAGTCTTCGTCCAATCAAATATGCCGCTGCAAAGCGACGTAACACAACGTACAGATACACCTGCATATGTCTTTGCAGCAATAGTGGAAAATAGCGTTAACTAACATAATATCCACCCACTTTTTTTGTTAACTGGGAAAAAAACTAAGCGACTGATCATTTTCTTTCATGACCTTGAACAACCTGCAATCCTCTGAAGAACTTCTGACCTATCTAACACCAACAGTCTGGACGCCACTTGCGGGAAACCCGTGGAGTCAGCTAAACAATGCAGATAAAAATTGCTTCCTCATCACTCTGCTGGCAGTGTCCCCACTGTGCAACTGTCTTGGAGTGTATTAGCAAGTGGAGTGAGGTCCCTGGAGACAAGCCTGGGCCTACAGTGTCACCGTAACCTTGGCCACTCAAAGTCACACAGCTTGACATTAAAAAAAAAAAGAGGGAGAGAGAGGGAGATAATCCATGCTGCTTGTGCAGTTGCACACTAACAATCCGACACCTATCTGCATCAAGGACTGATTTAAATAAAAGTCTTCTTGAGGTGTTAAATAAATAGAAAAACAGCATATGTTGGGTGACAGGGTGCGTCAGCTTGTGCAAACTCCTTTTTGCAAATGTGTCTTAACAAGGTCTTTTAAATTGAACCCAACAGTTGAACATATGAGCCAACTCTGTGTGTGTGTGTGTGTTTGCTATAATTAACAGTGCATGTGTTTTTGGAGAATATCTTCAGGTGATTGTAGATTTTGGCGAAGGTGTTGCTTTTTCTGCAACAAAAGTCCTACGTTTTCCTAAATACTACATGCATACGGCTTCTTCAGTAGAAGAAATGTGACAGCCAGATAATAACGGTTAAAATGTTTTATTTTATTAACAGTGACGGTTGATTTTCTTTATGTAAGAGTGAGAGATTTCTTGCGTCTCTCGATGAAAAGCACTGCCAAATTGAATTCCCGTTCAGTAAAATTAAAATCCAACTATAACAATCTGAAGCTGCAGCTTTAATAGCGCCATACGCGACGCCACATTGTTTCCGCCGCTATGAAAATGTCACACAGTGACTGGCGCCAGAATTGCCGGTGTAGTCTGTGAGTAATAATGAGTGTATGATGAGCCCAGGAGGGCCTGTGTTGTAATTAGGGCCCGGTCAGAGTTATTGGCAGAGTGACTCCGGCTTGATCAGGCTGGGATAAGCATCTCTATGGAGAGGGGGGATCCCACCAATTTAGAGCCCCTCTAATAAAAATCATTTGTCATTCTTACAGGAGCCACCACTGACAGCTGCTGCCGTTGCCATGGCAACACACTGGCTACCATTCGCTTAGCAAGCAATATTCCCAGTACTGTAAATGGTGGAGAGGTGGAAGCGCACACACACACACACATGCGCACACACGTATACTGTCCAGTCAAATGTTTTAATGCTTAGACACGCAGAATAAAAAAATATAGAGAGAGATTTTTCTTTTAATCCTTATCACTGCACGTCTCACCTGAAAAATATTTTAGTTATTAACACACGTGCACAAATATCACAGGACTGACTGTCCTACTTATCCTTCATATATGTTTGAATTTAACCAACATAAATGGCAGATTTTTAATGTTTAAAGTTATTTCTGTCCGCTCTGTACACACTGTATCTACATGGACACACAGACACGTTCTTCCTGGACGTTGTCTTGTTCCTCCTGAGGTTTTTCCCGGTTTTTCCTTGTCCAGATCAAATGTCTAAGAACAGAGGATGTCACTTGCTGTACAGACTCAAAGAAAATGTGTGATTTTGGGCTATATACATAAAAAAGGTTTCCTATTTGTCTATGCTGAGGCAGGTTCGTGTGTGAGATCTTTGTTCAGAATTTGTAGCTCCAATCGAAGGAAATACTGCAGATTTTTAAAAAATACATACCAAACATCATGATAATAAAGATATTTAGAAACATTGGCCATGGCTTTGCACATAAACAGGAAGCAGCAGTCTTTTTAATGACAGGAATTTAATCTGCAACATTTTAATAACATGTTAATCATTTAAATAATTAAGAAAAATGCCAAATCTGTTTAATTTCAAACATTTTATCTTTTCTTTGTTTGATATGACATTAAATTGAATATCTGTATTTGGACTGAACAAGATAATAACTGGCAGATGAATCAATGATGAGAATCACTGTTACACTCGTGAAGTTTGATATATTTAAAAGAACTGTGTAAAAATTACAACATTTAGAACGTGCAGAGGATTTTTGAGACAAACACCTACTGATCCCATGACATACATTAAACACGCTGCACACAGAAACATCCACAAGGCATGCACGGATTCATTTCACTGTGGTTAGGAAGAAGAGTAAACCTCTCTCTCCTTCCCATAAAGAGTCTGGAGTACCATACTGAGGCCCCATAGGTACACAAATACAGGAATGCAGAAACACACACACACACACACACACACACACACACACACACACACACACACACACACACACAAACCAAGCACCTGCCCTAATTTCTCATCACACCTGGACTACAAACTTGCAGCAGCCTATCTGGGTCTGGACCCTATCTGCTCGCTACAGAGTTGAGTCAGAGTAGAAGGCTGAGCTTTTTCATTGCCGCTCCTAATCAGCGGCAGCATCCCTCTGCTCATTAACTAGACACACGCTAGCCCGAGGCTAACGGCCTCATATGTCAACCACAGATAAAGATGTCATCTTCTGCTTGACTGAATAAACCGCCATTAAGACTAGATGCAAATGGACGTTGAACGATATTCAAATCAGGAGGCAACAGGGAAGCTTAAACCCTGAGGCGCTTGGCCTCAACGTTGCCCCAAATTCCTCTGTCGTGTTAAAAGGAAGAGAGATTTTAGATACTGTCTGTCTTCAGTGTGATGTTCTGCAAGACATTCAAGATTGAGATATATATAACGACACAAGAAAGAGTAAATCAGTAATGATGCATGATAGATAGTTCGGATGGCAGCTGTTCACTCGTATGAGGTTTAACAAGGTACGATCTTAAACAGTGTTAGTATTTTAATTAAAACTACATTTTGGACACGTCAATCCAAAATAAGAGCCTCAGTGGTCGCTGTGATTTTCTGCTATTAAAAGATTATTCCACTGATTTAGCATTGCACTGCTGGTGTCTTATATAGCCTTGGGGTGCTAGCCTCAAGCAGAGGTGACGAGGGGGGCGACAGACCTCTGGTGAACTCGCCTCTTTCTAATTCTTACCTGCAACTAACGCTGACTTCAGCCGTCAGATTTCACACGGTGCAGTACTACTGCCCAAGACCCCTTAAAGGGATATTTTTTGGGTATTTTGAAGTGAGATTACTTGAGGTACTTGTCCATACTATAGTGTACTACAGTAGATGGTTGTTAGCGCACTGCTATGGTCAGACAAAAATGGATTTCCACCATAGAAAACTGGTAAACTTCTATATTCTTGCACAACTGCGCCATCCATTGGATTACGCTGCTGATCGATCTCCCAACCTTTCCTTTAAAGGACTAGTGTGACAAAATTAATGACATCTAGTGGTGTAGTTGCAGATTGCAACCCTCTCATTTCATCCCCCTCTCTTTCCGATGCACATAACGTCGACATAACAAACCAAAGTTATGTATATTATATTCCATCTCTGCCATATTCTGTAAACAGAGGCCTCCTAAATCTGACACCGGACCTTCAAAGTAATCGTCATCGCTCTGTCCATTATGAAGCGCTGCTCCTATGTTCAGCAAACTGTGCGCACAACCGATGTAGACAGACCAATGAAACTCTATCTCATCAAATATCAACAGAATCAAACAATGGGCAGTGTAAGAATAGAGTTTATTTGTACAGGACTTATTTGGCAGACAGTGACATACTATGACAGGATGTCTCTATTCTCTAGCAGACTGTGTCGCGGCAGCTGTGTGAGCATTTTTTTTTCTTCTACCAGACAAATGTTTGTCTGCCGAAGTCAAAACTGAGGAGGGAAATCTCCACCGCCACAACAGCCTTCAAATCTGCGCCTGTGTGTGTTTCTATGTGCGTGTATGGCTGCATGTGTGGCGTAATTAGCCGGTACTGGAGTAGAGCTATTAAACCCCTGATGGTTGTGTGTTTACAATGCTATCATTGGCCTCTCTCTGGCCAACACTAAATGAGCCAGTGTTGAGCCTCAGCTGTATAATCATGAATATTCATCTCTCTGTCTGTGAGAACCTCTGTGTGCGTGTGATGCACTGGCAGGCATAAAGGAAGCTATTACTATCTACTCAATCACAATCCGTCACTTTGTCTGGATAATAAGTCAAGCTGACAACAATTCTACTTATCGCCAAACCCAAACAAAACAGGCTTTTGTTTTAGGGGCAAAAAAAGGGCAGAGACTGTTTCCAGGCCTGCGGCTTTTCACTTCAAACAGCACTGTGGCAGGTCGGGGGTTATCTTAGCGGATCTTTGTTTACACATCTACTTCACGCCTGATGAAAGCTCAGGATGGCAGAAAAAAAGGAAAAGCTCGAATCCCCTTTGTGCCACCTCGGGAAGAGAAGTCTGAACCGCAACCAACGTGGTCTCGAAAACCTCTGACACGCACTCATAAATTATGTTTGCACACACACACACACACACACACGTGCCATTTTCAGTGCAAACTAATGTGTTTTTCATGCAAATGCGCACATCTCAACGTGGTTGTTAATTACATTTCCTAAGTGAGAACAAGACAACCCTTCAAGCTCTTGCTAAACTGTGATAACCTGAGTGTAAAAGAGTTACTCCCATAGTGCCATTCCCTTGAGACTTCATTGCACCACATTCCCCCGTTTATGGAAAAGGACTTAAATACAGTGCTCATTGGTGTTTCATGGTAATTTGTGGTGGCAAGTGGAGCAGGCGATGCCGCTCTGTGAGTAAAGCAGAGGGGGCAAGAGGAGGATTAGATAATCAAACAGTGTGCCACTTTAAATAATCTCTGGCTCCTCTGGGGGAGGTGAGACTTAAAGCCGGAGCCCTTCTGATTTAATTGTCTGATTTCCCCGTCATTACGGTTGAGGGTCTCAGTAATTCAGGTTTATTAAATATTCAGGAGCCACACTGAGGAGGGGAGGAAAGGAGGGAGTGGCGGGAGAAAGATGAAGGTGAGAGAAAGAGAGTGGGAGGAAGTCGTGGAAAGACAACGCATGTGCGCACAGCTTTGCACAGACTTAGACACAGATGTACTTTGATCCCCGCCGAGAAGAAAAAATCTTTTTTGTGTATTCAGAGAGTCTGTGCTGGGAACTGATTTGGTTATAATTGGATGTGCTAACATCATAAGTGTAGATACTACAGACTGTAGGGAGATGTCCCTACCACTGCCAAACGATGGGGTCATTTAAACCCTCTTCAGGTAAACCAGTTGCATTCGCTACCTTCACATCCCCTTGTTCAAACATGGATCAGGATTTATTATTGCTATTCTATGGAAAATCAGTCACAGAATTTAATCTGTTGTGAATCTCTGGCATCATTTATCACAGTTATCAGGTGCAGCCCTGATATTGAAACATAAACACAGATGGAAGTTTTTCATAAAGCCCAACCGATACTGGATTTGGGAGGCGATATTATGTGAGAAGATTGTCATGATGCACTATTAGCTTCAGGAAACTCTCCGGTTCTGCAGCCATGTCAACAGAATGAACAAGTGGATGGCAGGCAGAGAGTAGAGTGAAACTCTGTTCTTCAGTACATTTTAAATGCTAAGGCAGGTCTCAGATTGATATAATATGTCCTGTTTAACGAGTTATATAAGCAAATACAAATCACATAAAGCAAACTTATGTAATCATGTAGGGGAATACAGTTTTGCTGACAACAAAATTAATAATAATAAAAAAAACGCAAACAAATGCCAACTTTGCAGATGTTTAATCTGTTTCTGTACAATCTTTTGTTTTATTGTCACTTCATCTCTAAAAAATAAACATTTACTAAACTGATTTAAAAATGAGAACTACTTCAGTCAAATAGAAATGTATAAAAAGAAGAAACTAATGGATCTAAACAAACATTTTCATCTCAAATCTCCAGATTGAAACTGACTCTATGGAGGAGGAGGAGGAACTCTCCATGGTGCTGGACAACACTGCTGCAGAGAACTACCCAACATACCCGACTGCTTCATTAAAAACAAACGCTCAAATCACTGAGAGCTAAGGGCGTATAAAGATAATGGTACAGGACTGAAATCATGTAAAGCCGCTTTCATTCACAAATTAAGACTTTTTTTTTTTCACCCACTCTGCGCTGCACCAGACTGACAGTACTCATCTATTAACAGATCAAACTGTTATTTCACTAAAAGAACGAGTTTGAATTAAAAAAAGAAATCCTGATGGGTTAAAACCACTCTGACGTGCTGTGAATGTGACAGTCTGCAAATGAAAAGACTGCAAACCACATTATAGTGATTATGTAGAAGGACGTGAAGAGACAGAGTGCTGCTCTCTAATGAGTCACCCTGTCTGATCATGGCCCGGAGCTACAGCGCCCGTCCGCAACATTACACAAACTACGTCCTGACATGATATTTACTCCAGAATTAAGTCCATAAAACCAGAATTTTCATAAAATGAGAGTCGGAATCTGTGAATGAAGCGAGACCTCTCATGCAAATCAGCTTGTCTTAAGAGTTTTCTTGAATCAAATGACATGATACTGACCCTAATATCCAAGTGCGTCCTAATGCACTATTATCTCATTTATTAAAACACATAAAATTATATAAAAACATACTGGAAACATTAAAAAAAATCTCTATACACTTAAACAAAGCTGAATTTAACTATTTTCTATACTATTATTAAGTGTTGGGTAGTTCAAACACCCTGCACAACCATGATCCACCCCCACAGGATTTGTCTGATTAGACCTTTTTTTTCCAAGGCTGTGTGGGCGTGCACAGACTGGGCTTGACTGACATCTCTCTCCTGTTGCTGTGGGATAAGTTACAACTTTATCCTTCTTATTAGTACATGATGTTTCGTATCATCGCTTTATGCTTTGCATAATTCTAACCTGCAGGTCCCATAACAACTGTAAACATCTGTGTGTGCATGCAGGACATAATCTGTGGTAATGCAACATATTTAATAAGGTGATCAAATATTGTGCACGTAAAAACAAAGTACCTCAAACTTCACTTAAGCACAGTACATGAGTAAAGGTACTTAGTTCTACCTCTGCGTTATACTGTAGATGATTAGGAAATGTTATCTAACATTCTTGCTTGTAAGATTTTAATAAACTGAACTGAGAAAAGAGATTTGAGTTTATCAACACTAGCCTGAAAAAAAGTATTTTAATGATACTCCATTATAAGTAAATGTCCTGCACTCAAGTCTTTACACAGGTAAAAGTACTCACTCAGGATTCTAGCTATTTTATTGACTGTTGGGTGGTTTCATTTACTGTGTAACGATGCACCGCATTTTATATTCTCATTATAGATTTATTATATAATCTGCAGTTACTATAGTTGGAAGATAAATGTAGTGGAATAACAAAACAAAAGAGAACTTTGAGTTGTGGTGGAGTAGTAGAAATAAGCAGAAAATGAACTGATTGACACCAGCACCATCAAATCTAATTTATGTTTTTAGGAACCCCTTTAAATAAAAATAATTATCATATTTTAAATATATAAAAATCTAAAGTTTCCCTGGCAAAACAATTAATCAGTAAATTATCGCTTCAGTGTAAATGTGCACTCTGTGTACTGACAGACTGTAAATTGTCTGCGTATTAACAATTTTCCGTCACTCAGAAAAAAAATATGCAAAGTGAAAGAGCAAGACAGAGACTACAAACTCCATCCCACCTCATAACAGCTGATTATAAAGATTATTATATTGTTTATGCAGAGTGCTGCTTGGTTTACGTACTCGACACGATTCTGATTAGTGAACCTGCAGAGACAGACGATGTTCACGAGGATCTGCTGGAACGTTCTAATTCTGCATACCTGTTGGAGTAATTACGGCTGCAGATGTAAACTGATAAACAGTTCCTGACAGACGCTGCGTTATGAATCTTCTCTAAACTAAAAACATGAGCGCAAAAGAAAAGACTGCTTTTTCCCAGCAGGCCTGTGGGCAGATAGCAGGACTGGCTTTTGACCAACTTCCTTGTAAAGGTTTCAGAATGTGCCGTGGCAACAATTAGATTACAAGGTCGTTTCACTCAGACCTACATTCATTTATCAGTCCAGCTGGATATTTATGGCCGGGCTACACAGATTTAGAGGAAGCTGCACACTCACTCTCGTACATTTGCACGAGAGCACTGAGATCTGCACATAAATGTTTGTAGAGAGAAGAATTTTAAAGGTAGTCAGACACCAAGAATTGTGTTATTTCTCAATTTGGCCGTTTTTATGTCAAAGAAAATGACAAAATATTGTAAATGTACTGAAATATTGTGCGGGATCTACTTAAAGAAACATCACATTAGGCCAATAGCTTCAGGCAACTAGAGAGATATTGTACGAGAACAAATATTTAATAAGACACCAAACATTAAAACATATCAGCTGGCTTACATGAGCGACATGAAAAGACTTTAACAACCTGACTCCACACACGTTTATCCCCCCTTTATGTCTCCAGAGGAAAGAATGGAGACACACCCCTCGTTTACAGGACGACTCGACTGCCATGTAATCAAATTCTCACAGAAGCCTCCACCTTTCCTACAATGGCTCAAAATCATCATAAGAAATATCTCCCCTTCCCTTTATATTATCGCTTTTCAATTTCATCTCCCAATCCTCCCCGTCTCCTTCTTTGTCGCTGTCCCCTCTGTCTCCTTGCTTTTCATCTCTTGCCTTTTCCTCAGTGTCTCTCCCCCCTGCCTCCTGCCTCCCACCTCTCTCTCCCCTCTCTCCCCGCAGAGCATTAGCTTGCAGTGGTCAGGCCGCTTGACAGCTGCTCCACCTGAAGAATATCAATCAATGTTGCTGTGGAGACAGAATCAGGCTCCCCTCCATTATTTTCCACCCTTCTTTTTCCTCCTTCCATCGGTCTTGCATGTGCTCGTTCATGAACTGAGCATGATCCAGTGTTTGTTTGATTCTCTGTAAGTGTAAATGGCTCATTAGGCTCACACAAGGTGTGAGTATTTGGATATTATTTAAGTTCTAGCAGGAGCTCACTTTGGCACCCTTTGCCGCTAATTTATTTGAGGTGTGACTAATTGAGTTGCGGATGCAAACCCCACGACGTCTCAGACTATCACTCCAGATGAGCCAGGCAGACAGGCGTGGGATGAAAGTGTCTATCACTGCTAACACATGAAAGAAGAGTGAGCACTGTACAAATCATTCTGTTTGATACAGGACCACAGTCAGAGCGCTACTAATCACCATTAAGGACTCCTCTGTTCATTCATGCAGAAAAAATAGGTGAAATACTTCTTTAATTCTTACGTGTGTATTTATTTTGCCAAAAAATGACATGCTGTTTTTGAAATGACGAGTCCAGGATGGCTTAAAAAAAGAAATCCTACTATTTTGAAAATAGGTTGTGATTACATCACCTAGCAACAATTCCTCCTGGGTAGCAAACTGTCAGGAGACCAATCACATTTTTCCCTCTAATTGCTCCAATCTACCTTTCCAAACGGCGCACAGTCCCACTTTGAGCCTGTCCCCAAACATGCCCCCAACCCCGCTGCTATACATAACACTAGGCAGTGAAATGACTCCCCACAGACCCATCGTCAGTGGCACTAGTGCCAGGCCCGCCAGCGGAGGGTTAAGTAAATATTGGGCGAAGCAGCTGCTCTCGGAGTACCATCGTCTGCCTGTGTTCCTGCCTGGTCCCAGCCTGGTATAAATCACACACAGCAATTAGTGCCATGCTGTCCCTCTGCCCTCGTTAAACAACCCCGCCTGCTGAGGAAGCCCATAAACGCCAGATACCAGCCTGCATGGGTGGAGGAAGGAGGGACGGATGGATGGATGGATGGATGGATGGATGGACACTCGAGGAGCATCGCTGGTTTGAAGACAATCTACAATGCTTAGCTTAGCCTCAAATCTAATGTAACAGGTCCGACATACTACGACTGTAAATGAGCAGTGTTAGAAGAAACCCCAATGTCACTGTTTCAGCTACAGTACTTCTTGGACTTTGGTTGGATCCTTCTGAATATGAGGAACAAATGAAAAATGTGAAGGTTTTCCATGTTTAGGAGCTGATTCTGTAGCAGTAACAGTTAAAAGACATTGTGTCCAGTTATTACTTTGATAAGATGAGGATATCATTGGGGACCATGAAAACCAACAGGTGACCATATTACTGGTTGTTTAACACGAGAGAAACATTCATATGACCAGATAGTTGCTGGATTCTGTAAGGAGTTCAAAGCATTAGAAAAGTGCTTCTTTTCCATAAAGGTTGGAGACAACAGGAGAAGATTAAAGACTACATCCAGCAGCAGGTGAACCGTCCGTGTATTTTTCAATGTTTGCTTTTTTCAGACTCTGAAAGGTGCGCAGCCTTCGTCGAGGAGGAGAGTAGCGTCTGGCAAAGCATCAACTGTGCAATTAGAGCACTGATGTGTGGGCATGAGTGGCTGCACTTTGTTTAGTAAAAAACATCTTTCAAATCAGCTACTCACACAAAAAACTTGACCAGATCAGGAAGGACTTCTGAGACAACAGGAGCGTGCACTGACGTAGCCAAAGACTGGCTGAGTCTGCGGAAGATTTTGGCATCAGAAGAGTTCTGCTTTCCGTTTGTAGTCCATGTACTGCAGTATTGACCAGTCACGTTTGGGCGGACTTTGGTTGCATGCATGAACAGTCAACAAAATGTTGGACTTTTTATTTCCTCTTTCCTGACAATTAAAATTGTTTCAGTTTCTTTTATAATGACCAAGGCCGCAAGGAAGGCAAGACTACCGTGACAATAAAATGTACGAAAAACATGAAAAGCACGATCTCGATAGTTTGCTTTACTGTAGAAACATGGAAGTTTGACACGGTGGAGTCCACAGAAGACGACCCGTGGTGTCTGTAGATTTAAAGACTCACCATTATACACCAATTAAATCATACATATGCATATTATATTCCATTTCTGCCATGTCTATTTCATGCATGTGTACCACTGCAGATGTAAACAAAATCAAAATATATGTTAGCTTGGCAGTGACAGCACACATCACAGGCTGCACCCTGCTATTCTTATTAAGGCTTATATGAATGAATCAGCATGAGCCAACGATGATCTAATTTATGATGCATGCTCTGAAAAGTGATAATCAATGATCACTGAGCTGATTTTTATCATTCATCAACCGCGATGCCCGTGATCTAAAATACCCAATTAAACCTTCAATGTAATTTAGCCCACAACAGCTCATGAATGGACAAAAAAAAAAAAAAAAAAAAAAAAAACAGCGTCTGGTGAGGGGAAAAAAATAGCCATCAGCACCTCAATTACCATATTGCTCTAAATTACCACAATCACCGGGGGAACATTTAACATGCCACCACCCAGTGGAAAAAAAAAAAAAGAAGTCCCACAAATAATGTCAGAACGAATGTAACTGATTTACATTCTGGTCTCTTTGTGATTGTGCTACCAGTTGCTGCTGTGCCATTGGGCACATTTAGAGACAAGAGAGATGGTAACAGACAGACACAGACAGACAGACAGACAGACAGAGCTCAGGTGCTGAATGACTCGTCTAAGAGGCACGACGCTATAGACCCTCCACCACCACCACCACCACCACCACGACCGACACCTAACTGCCCCTCACAGACGACAAGGCAGAGGAGAGGGGGGATTGAAGGAGGTGGGAGGACTGATATGGAGGAGGGGGATGGGGAAATATGGCTGGAGCAGGTGGAGAACGCTTGTTAGCAGTGGTGCTACCGGTGCTGTAAATCTAACAAAAAAAAAAAAGCTTGTCATTGTGGGAGCGCTTGGTTTGTACACATGTGGTCTCTCAGTTATTCTGAGCTCTCTTTTATATCATGTCTTTATTCCCTCATGTTTGTTTTTTCCCCCCTCTCTCCCTCTCTCTCTCTCTCGTTCTTTTTTCTCTCTTGCCTTGCCTTGTCTGCTATGTGGTGCGTGCGGAGATAAGAATGGTAGAAAGGAAGACAATTGTGCAACAGCAATCTTTCTGAAATATGCCTCCCCCCCCCAATTTCCCTTCTCTCTGTCTCTGTCAGACTGAGACAGATTCTCCTGTTTAGGTGCATTGTGAGAGGGAGAAAGACGAAGAGAGAGAGAGAG
Organism: Protonibea diacanthus; assembly: GCA_028641955.1. NCBI lineage: Eukaryota > Metazoa > Chordata > Actinopteri > Sciaenidae > Protonibea > Protonibea diacanthus. Next base: position 4,127,085 of record CM053990.1, on the reverse strand, counting down.
GGAGGGAGAGGGAGAGAGAGGTGAGCTGGTTACTGTGGCAACCAGGAGAGTGACTCTTAGGCAATGGCATATGCATAGGGAGGGAGAGAGAGCGAGCGATGGAGCGGTGGAGGGAGAGGAGAGTGCTGGTGAAGGGATGTAGTCGAGGGAAGGGAGGGGTGATGGTGGTGGTGGTGGTGGTGGTGGTGGTGGTGGTGTGGAGGAGGTAGAGTGCAGGAGGCAGATCAGAGGGAGGTGTCAGTGGGTTACTGCGCACAGAGAGATTCACCCTCTTTTTCTACCCTGGCAGAAGAAAGGGAGGCAGAAACAAAAGGAGCTGTCTTTTGAATGGTCGCTGTGCTGGATTGGACTGTCAGCGCTTCCTCCTAACAACCTCACTTAGCTTGCTTCTCCCACTCCCAGACACTTCCTTACTCTGTGTCTCTCTGTCTCTCTGTGTTCCTCTTTCAGGACACTACAAGCTTTTTGCAGGTGATTCTCAGATTGAAATTTACCACTGGTAAAGTGTTAATTACTGCCCTTCAACTGCTGGATTTTTGTGCTGTAAAACTGATGAAATATAGTTTGCACTTTGACTCGATTGGAATTAACTGGTTAAATGTTTTTTTTTTCTATAAAACATCAGAAAAGCATGACTATCTTTCACATTTTCCTGAAAGCCAAATTGGTGTCATGCAACGTCAGACCAATAGTCCAAACTCCAAAGAGATTCAGTTTACTACATGTGAAGAGAAAGAAAAGCAGCAAATTCTCACTCCTAATGCTGCATTTTTTGGTTGATGGATGTCTTAAAGCGAGCCTTGAAAGACGAACTAACACATTCCTACTCTCACAAATGAGAAAAGTTGAACAAGCAATGAAACTCAACAATGCTTAATTCAGTACATTCAAGGATTTTGCTGCCCGACTAATGTTAGCTAACTTTAGAGATATTGTTGAGTTGGTTTACTCATGACTTTTGTGACTAGTGGCCAGTCGTGCTACTGTTAAACCATGCGGTTACTATTATTCCAGAAATGTGGCCACAATGGCTGTTACCAGACCGTCCTCTCCAAAAAGAGGGCCACATACCGTAGCTTGTCCAAGCAGTTTATTACAACCCATATTTATGTGTATTAGGTGTTGACCTCCGATGGCTGGAGTAAAGGAGGAAAATAGATGTAGTATAAAGAGTGACAAAGTTACAGGAGAGGGTTACGTTGGATCGGTGGGTCAACCAAAGAATTTTCACCCAGCAGACTGCGGTTCACATCCCGCCTGAAACAAAAACTCAGCATTGACTTATCCTAACTTAATTGTAATCTAAGTTACGTAACGTGCTTATCTGAGATCACGTACATAATGTAACTGAACCTGTGTCGTAACTCAACTTACGTAACTAACAGACTTATCTTAACCCAAACGACGATCTTTTCCTAAACCTAACCAAACTGCGACCATTAACCACGCCCTTAGAGCTGGTACGCGTGTTGCTGGTCCTCTCCAATGGTCATACGTCGTTTTAGGAGTCACTGGCAAACAACCAAGACTTATGTAAGTGACCTACGCTGTCACTTACCCAGAAATATCGATCTAACAGGCAATATTGACCACAACAGGTTACTGGGCCAACCATGTGTGTTTTATGGCTTGCGATTTCAACTTCCATCCTTCAAATGATTAATCAACCGTCAAAATAGTTGCACAGTCATTTTCTGGAAATGATTGTGACTCGTCGCAGCTGTAATTTCACTGAAATGAATCTTGCTACACCTCCGAGCAGGACAACTCGATGGTTACAGATGTAAACTTGCCATTTTTGTTTAGATGAGGCCAATTACCCTTTTAACTCTTTCCAGAGGCGTTATGACTTTCCTGGCCTGTTGTGAAGACAAGAGGAGGATGATATTAAGTACCCTCTGACCTTATGACAGGAGCCCACAGAGAAACAGACTGCCAGAGACAAACAGAGCCATGGGGTGGGTGTAATGAATATGCTGCCCCCTATGGTGGGGATGACCTTATAAACAACAACAAACTGTCACTATAGCCAGGCCTGCTGGGAGCTGCCCTCTGTGCAAGGGCAAATGGCCCGGAATTCACTGGACAGGACTGCCAAAGCTCACAGAAGAGACTGTTATTAGATGTTATAACACAGGACGAGCTCTCGGGCTGCCAGGCTTTATTGTACGCTCGCTTTAACAATCAGTCAAAAGTCAGCGAGACTTTAAAACATTTAAATTCATCATCTGTCAAGCAGATGATGAGACGAGATGATGAGACGAGATTTCCCTTTTCACGACACAGCGCATTACAAGCCGAGGATGTGACATCATAAGTTATATATTTACGCAGGTAGATCATCAAACGTCCCATCGATGCTAAACGCGCTCCCGCCGCGCCGTGTAGTGCTAAGTGACTGCTTTTATTACACAAGACAAGCTACGCCTACAATCGCTGTGATCTCAGCCAGGCGTTCCGAATCAAACGGCGGAGGAAAGACATCCTCGCGTTTCAAGGGGGGACTTTCATGTCACCATGAAGGAGACAGCGAAGAGCGGCGGCGGCGGCGGAGGGTTAGAAGTCAGAGCGCGGCATATGGCATCTTGAATTTTGGGCAATGAGAACTGACAGGTTAACTGAACATTTGGTGGGGGGGTGCGGTGGGTGGTAGGGGTGCACAAGGGAGAAAAAGGGTAGAAGAGAGGTGGGGATGAAGAGTTGGAGGAGGTGTGTGTGTTCTGGTACATGTGTGTGTGTTTTGGGTGGGAGGGGTAAGTGGGTAAGGTTGCTAAACACTCCCATCTGTTCGTATCCCGAGGCGCTACTCGGGCAGTTAGCTACTGTCTTATGCAGATGAGGTGTTGCTGTGCCGGTTCCTTCCACTTACAGCGGATAAATAATGATATAAATATATAAATATATTTGAATAATAGGAATGGCAGGATGGGGAAACAAGGAGCAGCGGGGTCAAGCTGTTTCCTAGGGAGCGTTTTGCTTTTTTACCATCCGATGATCACAGCTCTCTCAGGATGCGTGAGTGCCGTAACTATGTCCTCATTAGGGTTTGCCTTCCTCTGGGCCCCCGACACCGTCCCAAGAGAGAGATCTGCTTAACAGGGGTCCTCTATGCACACTGACACGCATTATGTGAGTTATGAAGAAATGGTGCTAAGTAATACTAATAATGTCATCATGCACTTTTGTACTGGTGGGTTTTTTTTTTAGCTGATATCGATGTACAGATACGGTACCAGAAGACAGGCAATGTTTATAAAATCTGCTTTGTATCTTACCAGTGACACACTGGAACCCACGGCTGTCGTGATATATTAAATAAACCTGAAAAAACTCAATGAAACATTTACATTTATTAGTCTAAACACCCGTTTTTTGTCTCGGAGGGACCATCAGAGACTTCCAGCTTCTTTGAAATGGACTGAACTCGATTAGCCAACATGAAAAGTGTCAATCAACGTGTTGAAAAGACTAACTCTGAATTCCGCCATGGAAGATTTGCAGGATATAATGTCACAAATAAAAAAGTTAGGGATGCTGTTGGTACCAGTTTCCTTCATAAACCCTTTCACAGACAAGTAAAAGATAGCTACTGTAGTTTGTATGAACGGGCACTTGTTTACTTTGGTTTATTTTATTGGCTCCCCGTCAGCATCATGTCCAAAGTCCCATAGAAACTGTTCACAGCCCACACTATGTATGGACTTTTCAGATTGTAAGGGGTAACTGAGTAAGAGTCTTGGATCACCCACGCCCCTGTTCTTAAACACAGTCATGTCATGTGTGTGCACCCACTAAATGATATTCAGATGAGGATAAGGAGCTTTTGATGGAATGAGGGAGAGTGGGAGGGGAGGAGAAAAAGAAAAAAAAAATGGAGGAAGGAAAGCAAAGCCCGGACTGATTTGAATCTGGTAAACTGTCAGAGAGAGGGATTACCCCGCCAAATCCCTGGCGAAAATAGAGGCCTGAGTTATTTACTAGCCTTACAACCAGCTGCAAACCATCTGTACTTAATTGTAAGACACAAACTTTATGAAGATCAACTGGGGATTTGGCCACAAAGCCTCTTACGCTGCTGAATTGGTGTCCCTGCTTCGAGGGAGAGTACGGGCGGGTGCTCGAGACATGTCACATGTGCTTTGCAGGACATGGACTCCGCTGCTATCTCTAGTCTCTGCCATGGCCCGGCCCTGATAAACGTATAGACAAAAACTTGTGTATTAGATTTAGGAGGGGAGGCAGGCGGGGGGCGCACGGGCATGGAATTAAAGCGTGCTTTACAAAGCACACATTCATACGCCTCTGCTTGCTTAGATAAGAAGCGACACATGTCCACACACATACATTTACACACACAGACGCACACATGACCGGCCACAGCTAAAATCAAAACATTTAATTGGCTCGAGCCTGAATTGCCTTTTAGCATGACGCCAATCATTAGACCCCAATTAAGCATGTAAGTGGCCTAGTGACCTATGCTTTGTCATGGAAATCAGCATCAGGAAGACAATGCCTACACCTTCTGCGTGTTACCATTGTTTAATGTAGGTCGCTGTGCATTATGTTGTTCTTGGCAGCCATCTGAAGACAGGAGATAAGAGGTCCCGTCCAAGCCACTGAATGGCAGGTAGCCAGCTTAATCCTATTTAACAAGATCTGAGCTGAATCTGGCGTGAGGCGTGTTGGTGGGGTCACACGAGGAGCCCGTCGGGGTCAGGCTGTGGCTTTGAGGGGAGGTGTGGTCCCGGACATTGTGCATCTTAGAAACAACGCGTGCACACCACATATCTCCACCTGTGCTCATCTGTAGTCACAGAAATTAAAGCATCTTAATCGACTGTGAGCAATTTAATTGAAAAATAGTGTGTTATATGCTACATATGTGTTTTTTTTGTTGTCACTTTGTTTCTGAATGGCAGGAACAAAATAAAGGATAAAAGTCTGCCCCCCGCTACGCGTGCATCACTTCCAAGAAACTCACAGCCGGGTCACCCAAGAACAAATACTGTGTGATCTAAGCCGCTGGCTGCTTTAACTCATTTATTTTCTTCCAGTGCGCTAATTCCTTCCATCTCCATATGTTAAAGGGGTGAAGAGGGAGGGGTGGGTGCATGTGTGTGAGTGTGTGTGTGTGTGCATGTGGCGTGTTTTCAGGGATTAGGCTATCCTGTCTGGACATACGCCTTGTGTAATCACGCTGGACGGGCTGGTCATTGTGCATCTCTGTCCAGTTTAAGTCTGTGGGCGCGGGGATCACCCATCATACCTTCAATGACCACCCCAACAAAACACACTGAATCTGACTACAGCAGCCTGGATGAATTATATTCAGAGAGCCGTTCAAGTCTGGGTACATTAAAATTCAAATTAGACCAATAAAATGTAAATAAAATATGTTACGTCTCTTGTATCATAAATTCAGAATTAACTTTCTGTGTCCCAACATTTGCTTCCATGTTGCGGGAAAGATCTGTTGAGATTTGCAAGTTAATGAGCCTGTAAATCACAAAAAAAGATATAAACTAACATTCATGAAGTGTCCGTTCTCGTGAGTTCCACGTAGGAGCAGTCCTCCTCCGCTCTGTCTCATCATAACTGGTAATAAACCTTCATCCCCCGACCCCCGTCTCCACCCACCACCCTCTCCCACCTCTCTTCATTAGCAGGTATAATCCCTGATGGCCCATCTGCCAGACGCCAAAGCCACAAAACACAGAGCAAACAAGGCTACAAGAAACCGGCCATTACGGAGGCCTCTTTGAATGGGCCCGACTGATCACTTACATAGACGGCGTGTTTGCTCAGGCCCTACACAGGGCACACTACAGCGCCGCTATTTTCACACAGATAAGGAACTATTTGAGCGCCGGGAGAATGATTGTGGCTGATGAGCAGTGCACCTGCCTCTGGAGAAGAAAGGTGTGTGTGTGTGAAAGAGAGAGAGAGAGGGAGAGAGGGAGAGTAGGGGAGGGCTTACTGACCCTCTCACCTCAAGCTGAATACAGGCTTGATGCTGCAACATGAAATAAATTGCAGCTAAGGCTTAAAAGGATACACTGGATGCTATTTTCTGTTGTTGCAGCTTTGGTATACTGAACTGCTCCCCGAAACAAACAGCCACTGAAACTAGAATCAAATGATTCAGCATCACATTGTCCTTTTTTACTATACAGTATCTAAAAGGGCCTCCTGCACATTAATAATGCATTCTTTTACTCTCTTTCCAAGCTACAAAAATGCCTTGGTTAGGAATCAAAAAAACAACTGTGCAATGTTTTTATGACCAGCTCTGCTTTTCAACGTGAACTGAGAACCAGCACTGTTCTTAGCAACACACACTGGCTGACACAAAATGGCTGCCTTGGAGTGAAAGAGGCAGTAAGCCAGTGCAGCAGCAGCAGCAGCAGAAGCAGCAGCAGCAGCAGCAGCAGCAGCAGCAGAAGCAGCCCTGCCAGAGCAAACCTTTTTTAGAGGTCTCCCTCTTTGCTCGCTTGTATTGATAGAAGATTAACAAATCGCGAGTCAGCCACCACTTGATTGCTTTTTTTTTTTTTTTTTTTTTTACCCCCCCCCCTACCCTCCAGGAGTCCGGCAATATCACTGTCACACCAAGACATTTGGGAGGGTTGCAGTGTGACCCTTAGGCCACCCCAGCTGGGATTATATTGAGGAACTGTAATCCTGGGTTGGGGGGCTAAAGGGATCAAGGCACTAGAAGACACAATGTAATCAGGAAGGACATTGTCTACACCCCAAGAATCAGACCGCAAGATAAATCCAAGCAGAGGTTTATCCACAGTGTCAATTAGAACATATGTTGGGACACATTAATTGACGCACGACATGCTTGACCGAATGTTGGCCGCTCACATACGCAGTGGACGACACAAACATTTTTATAGATGTTTTCACAGCCTCATCATTGTTAATTTGTAGAAGGAAGTCAGAATTTATTTTTTACAGCTGCATGAATATAGATCTGTCAAAGGTTTTAATTTAATCTCACTCTGTGTGTGTGTTTGAAAGTGAGACACTCTTATACGTTTACAATAAATTTGTGTGAGAGTTTCAGTGCCAAAATTAGTGAACGAAGCTTCAGAAACTGAGGAAAACGTGTGTGTTCGTGTGTGTCTTTCCCCATGCGTCTGAATTGCTGCACAAGGTCACGTGATCTGGTCTCCATTTTGGAGTGCTGCACATGTGTGTGTGCAGGTACGGCAGCTTGTCAGAAACACCTGAGACACACACACAGACAAACACACACATAACTTTAAAACCTGCATCTCGCTGACACAGAGTGCACCGGGGTGACAGCTTAAAAAATCAAGCACGAGTGAGAGAAAAAAAAAAAAGAGAAGAAGAAACTGGCTAACATACAGTGAGCTTAATAGCTGCTGAGAGAGAGGAGCTTATCTTCCCACCACAGCTAATATGAGCTTCTCAATTAGATGAAAGGCTCTCTCCCTTTCTCTAATTTTTTGTTCAATTTCTCCAGGCAATTTATTTAGGGTGGGGGGGAAAGGAAAAAAAAAAAAAAAAGAGGAGCAGAACCCAAGCAAAAGCTATTGGCTAAACGCACGACGAGTCATAGCAAGCTCGAGCCAATCAGACGGAGCTGACAGCGTCAACTCAGGCCCTCAGCAACAACATGACTATTTACTGTATGCAAGAGAAAAAATCTATTTGCGGTTCATCACTGCTTGTGCACAAACCTTACACACACAAAAAAAACATTAAATTCAATTGTCTGTGTAAATAAACATAATAGATTTATTTGATTTCAGCTGCATTTAATATTTTTTCTGCACTCTCATTACCGGTAATTGTGGAACAATGCAATGTGAAAAACAAAAACCTGCAACAGAAATATTATTTTCAACGGCTGCAGAAAAAGAGTAGCACTGAAAATGCTAATTAAACATGTTTCTTTAGCTTTCTGAAGGCACAGAGATTTTTTTTTAGACAGTTCACTCTGGATTCTGCATTATGGATTAACTCGGATTATGCAAAGGACCCTTCACGCACACTTATCAGTTTAATTTCTTTGTCCTCTGAATTATTTTTACACAGACTCTCTCCGTATTGTATCTCTCTCTATAGTTTGCCGAGTGGAACTAAAGGATTATGCAAGCATTTCCGAAAAATTAGGTTTCCTCACCTTAGACAAAATAATGCAAAGCGTTGTTTGGCAAGACCGATGGGAGATTTTCTTTTAATGTTTTCAACACGAGGAGTTTGCACTTTGAATGAAAGTCTTTCAAGTCATTCACTTCAAACATGTAAATATATCTCGAACGAAATACTGCATAATTATTTTAAATCTTGTATTTAAATAACAGGAACATAAACACTCCTGCAATACATATAAATCTGTTTTAGATTTCATTATATTAAATTAAAAGCTAATAGATTCATAAAATATTAGCAGTATTTTTGTGGTTTAGTGTAAATGTAAATAAATCCTAAATTTTAGAAAAACTGAAAAGATGCAGCTTTAATTCAGTTTCACCTTAAATATGCAACAAATTAGCTTTGCATATATTTTGTATTCATACAGTACAATCATATATTATTATCCAGTATTATATGTATTAAAATAAATATTATTTAGATACTAAATTTAAAAAAATGTTTATTTCTTAATTAATATAATTGGAATTTATCCTTCAGTTCAACATAACTAAATGAATATAATGAGCATACATCATTTTTTGTTTGTTTCAAACTGTTCTCCAGTTGATAAATAAATATTACGATGCTGGGAAAATGTTAGATAACAAAAAATAAATTCAAAATAAAAACTCTCTCTCTGAATCACCTTTAATAAACACAGAAACTGCCTCCAGGCTTCACCAGATCTTCTGGTCCAAACTGATTCTTAATCATCCTTTCTCACCATCTGCTCCTTTCAGAGTCAAGGTTACATATCACAGCTTGAAAAAATACTGCTGCAGGAGTGTAGCGATACATGACAGGGCACCTGGGCAAAGATGGGTGAGGTGTGTGTGTGTGTGTGTGTGTGAGGAGTGAAGTGGAGTGGAGGGGGTGGTTACAAATCCCAGAATGCACTCTGGATGCAACATGCATTGCTTGGGGATATCACTTCCCCAGCTGCCTGAGACGTCCATCTATCAAGGTGATTTCCCATGGCGGCTCGTCTTGGAAATACCTTTCCACAGGTCACCTTTATTCTGGCACCGGCTCCCTACTGAATGAATTCACTTCATTATTCGTAGTTTTGATTAGCATCATAGAGCAGGGGGAGGAAGCTTCGTTCCCATTATCTTCTGACTTACGTGTGGGACAGCTAAGGTTGGTACCTTATTTACATCTGTGCAGATTTTTAGTTTTTGTTACATCTTAATTTGTATGCACCCTCCTTGCCACTGTGGTGATATGTGGATTAAAAAAAAACAGGATAGAAACTAAATCTCTGAATAATACGATAATATCACGAGTCACATTCGAGGCCTGTTGAGCTTTTGCATGTAAACAACCGTGATTTACTGCAACGTGAGTGCACACACCGGTGCACGCCGGTGTCCCCCTCCGCATTGTTGACACAAACAATCACACGTTAGTCGGGGTGATGTGGTGATGTCCAATGACATTTCATTTCTTGCCTGTCCCTTGTTATAAGACTCATCACGAGGATGTGAATCTAAGGGGCCTGCACGTCATGAGTCTGCATTAAAGCTCAAGTCATGATTCCCCGCCCGCCCTCTTTTCTTTCGCTCACTTCCTTGCCGTAAACTGCAACACAGACATGGATAGAAAGAGAGAGAGAGGGAGAGAGGGAGGGTGGCTGTGAATAGACAGAGTGAGTGGCATGCATGGACAGCCCCTCTGTCTCTCAAAGACACTGCAGCAGCTGCCTGCACGCGATAAGAGCAACCATTCACAGCCAACTCCCCCTTTTCCTCCTACACACCAACACACACCAATACACTTTTCTCCTCTCGCTCTCCGTCTCCCTGCCACACACACACACAAACGTTTACATGCACATCAGCCTCTCTGCAGGTTCCTACACAGATGCTGCGATTTCAAGCCGCCTTTTGTTGCCAATCAAAGTTCTTTCCTGCAAAGCATTATTATTATTATTTTTTTTTTTATTTCAAAATTTTCCTCTGACGTCAAAGTGCAGCGGGGTTGAACGTGGACGAGGTGGAGAAGTGTGGAGGGGAATCACCTTTCTGTTTCTTTTCTTTTTTTGACAGGGGGAAATCACGTGACGCTCAGCAGGCAGCAACACAACACAGGTGTTTCTGCAGAGCTGTGACTGATCCGCTGTCCACCACTGGTGTTTTTTTTTTTTAGCTGGCACTTTCTGATAATCTTAAACACAAAAAAAAAAAAGAATTGACGGCAGGATGCTTAAATTACTATCCCTGTGCCGTGTGCGTCATAATTTGTAGTTCATCTGTCTCTGCACCAAAACTACAACTTGCATGTCACACCGCATTCCGAAGATATTTAAGCCCGAATACATCATTCATGTCATGTTGCCTCCTCCCACCCAGACAGACAGGCAGTGATCTCTGTGGACTTTCACTCCATGCAAACTAAAATACACACAATCTGCCCCAGACCAGCAGCAATTTACATATAGCTGGAACCTCAGCACCTTATCATACACACGCCCACGCAACTAATCTTTTATTTATTTATTTTTTTTAACCCCCCTCCCGATATCCTACATGTGAATATATCTAACTACCAGTGACATCCATGCCAATCACTTTGATCCACTGATAACATCCAGCCCCAAATCCATACAGTCCACAGAACGTCTAAGTGCCAATTAATTGGTGGCTCCTTCCATGATTAGCTCATGTTGCGCTTATAGCTAATCTGTATCTTGGCAGCTAGCCACGCATGACCTGGCTTCCATCCAGGTCTGAGAGCCGTGGAGGCAGCAGCAGCCATGAGCTAGCCCGGTACAGCGCTGAACAGCCTGGAGAAGATGTGCCAAACTGCAGCGGCACAAAGGAGACCTCACTGTTTATCAAAGATTAAGCAGTGTTTAGTATCTCCCCCGACCCTCCTCCTCCTCCTCCTCCTCCTCCACCTCCTCCTCTTGCTCGCTCTCAAATATAGGCATGCGTGCGCACACACACACACGCACACCACCTCCAGCTCACACCCTAATTGTTCCCAGCCCCGAGAGTTTAATAAAGAACAAATTGCGGTTATTGGTGAGCAAACAGCACAGTACGGAGGTGGGAGTGTGATCATTGCAGCGCCAGTGCAGTAAAGAGAGAGAGAAAGGGCATCAGCCAATTTAATTAATATCTCTGTCAGTCTCGGGCTAAAACTGGAGCAGCAGGCTGTGTGGAGAAGGATGTAGTGAGCACACAGAGGATAATCTAATGGTGATGTTTTACAGTGCTGCTGGACACTTGTGACACATTTGTAACATATCAATAAGCGTGCCATTATAACTGCAAACTCATACATATATTATAACGGCGCTTTCATAACAACGCCTCACTGCCATGTCAGGCCTGACACATCATGATACCATGTTAGCATACAAAACATGACTTACTAGACGTTTCTCAAGTGACTACAGCTCCAGTACAGAGAGGCACTGAAGCAAAATAAACATTACTTATGCTTTGCCACTCATATTTTTGTTACAGAGAGGAGGACAGTTACAATTATTACATCATTTACTCGCTCAAATTCAACCTAACTGTTGGAATAATAGTCAAATAATAGAGAAAAATATTTATAGATATTCTTTTTGCTCTGATCTTTTGCTCCGTTTCTTGATTATATGTCATTTTGTAAATAACTTTGTAGCTTATTTTTTAAAAATATACAATATCTAGATCAAATTATTGCAATATTTTTTATAGATCAAGCCTTTTAAAGACTAAAAATTTAAATCCATAATCCATAACTGCAGCTCCTGAGAATATCCTCAAAAGCAGCATTTATATTATATTTTAATGGGGCTCAGTTGGTTTGTGAGTTTCTCTTTTCTTTTTTTTACCCTTATAGCCAATCATGCTGCCTGCATGCTGCCCAGCCCAACTGTATCTACCCATCATGTTCCCATAATGCTTTGTGGCAGCTGCAGCCAGATTCATGCACACAGGTATTGATTTTCTTCCCAGTTTTTTTTTTCCTTCCTTCAGTGTAACCCTTTATTTATCTCGCTAAGCCCCTGCCACTGGGTGTGAGGAGAGAACCGGCTCGCAGCTTGTGAGAGAACACAGCGAATTCAACATGAGAGACATTTACCACATAACCTGGATTTATTTTCATTTATCTGTTATTTATCTGCCACCACTGCACTGCTGCAGAGTATAATCCTGCTCTGTGTGGGATGCATGTGTAGGTATGTGTGTGTGTGTGTGTGTGTGTGTGTTTGTGCTGTCGTCCATCCGTCCATACAAACACTCCATTCTCCACAGGCCACCTGACCCATTTTTCTGTGTGAATAACAAGACTCCAGCCAATCATGGGCAGACAGAATGGCGAATGCTGGAAAAAGACTCTACATCCAGCCTGTCACACGTCAGAGTCCCAACCCTGCCTGTCGACAGAGTGAGGCAGGGATGGAGAGAGAGGAGAGGAGAGCGAGAGAGAGAGAGTTAGTTATCCTCTCTCTTGTCTTCCTCTCTATACCTTCCCCTCCCTCTCTCCCTCTCTCTCTCTCTTCACATCTCCACCACACAGGGACCAGTAAAACCATTACCCACCCTCCCTAGCCCCCAGCTCAAGGTTGTGCTGCGCCAATGGCTGCGCTTCCTACATAGCATTCTAAGAAAAGGGCAAAACCGACAGCGAGCGAGCTGCAAGGCTGCTCCCAACAAAAGACATTCATTATACCTGTAGGCTACAACACACAGTATACGGCCTCTGGACAAATGTTTATGGCACGGCAACAGTGATCCACGACACGAAGCCTCTGCACAGCTAAGCTCTGATGCAGGAAGATTTCAAATGCACATACATAACCTCCCTTTTATTCATATATTCTCAAATGTTAATTAAACATTTATGCAAACGGCTAACATCTTTAACTGTTAACAGTGTGGCCTCAGGACGTCTCGGGGTTGAGTGTGTATCCATAGTGGCATGGATGAGTTGAAAACACACAGGTCAGCCCGGTTTTGCTGAGACCCACAGACATTTGTATGGCTCCATAGCAGTCTGGCTTTGTAGCTGCCTTGAAATGGAGGAGGAGGGATGGAGGAGAAACAGTGGGCACTGTGGAGACACATGATAACGTCCAGCAGCCTTTTGATAGGAACTCTTGATATTTACTTCAAAAGGCCCATTATACACAGCCAATTAAACCGACATAGTGCGGCTGGCTCTTCTCCCTCTCGGCAATGGCTGCGGGGATCGAGGCTGGCTGCAGAAAAAAACTCCAACACACATTCAAATGTCAACAAACATGAAAGAAACTGTGAAATGCACAAGATGGCTTAGCGAAGGGCCAGACTGAAAGTGTTAGAGCAATCTGCGACATCCTTAAACAAACGTTTCTAATACCAAACCCAGCAGCATTAACCGGGTGACCTATAATCACTGGGGTTCATTCACATACATAAGTACATCCTAAAGGCGCGTTCGCCCGTGCACGAGTTCATGTATGTTCCTGATAGAGACAGTGCAAAGAGCGAAAAACCAAAAGAAACAGAGGAGAGATGAGGCTGAGCAGAGCAAAGAGAATCTGTGTGATGGCCGACGGCCCTTGTGCTCAGCTCGTGTGCTGAATGAAAAGAAGTCCCCGTGTGGGTGTGTGTGTGTGTGTTTTAGTGTGTGTGAGTGAGTCTCTGCAGTAGTGCTGGGGGGTCGGCCCCCTCTCGGGCCCTACTGGTGCTGAATGCAGAGCAGGCAGCGTCAGGCCAAGGCAAATGACTACAAGGCCTCCTCAGTGACTGCAGCACAGGCTGCACCTGGGGAATGGCCTTGCACAGCAGCACAGCCGCAGCCTGCAACAGTCCATCACGTGCACGCAATCTACAGGACGTGCACGCATCTCCACCAGGGACGATGATCAATAACAAGAAGCACAATGATGATCAGATTATTTTTAAATCTCTTCCTGGTGCCAATCTCTTGAAATCTGGGCCTTCTCGTCGTCTTTTTTTAGGACAACACTGCTACAGGCTGCAGTATTTTAAAGGCAAGCCAGCCTTTAGTGATTTCGGACTGTGGGTCATCCACCAGAGAACAGGACCCTTCACCCACATGCTTCATTCCAGCATTACCAACACCAGCCATCTCCAAACAGCTCCGGTGTATCACTATTTCTGAGCACAAAGTCTGTCCAGTTCTTACATTTTCTAACAAGATGCACAAAATCCAGTAAAATAAATGACAAAAATAAAACACAAATACATCAGCTGTCATTCCAGGCTGTTGTTTTTACTGCAAAAGACGAGAACCTGCAGCAAGAAGCTTCCAAATGTGCACGATGTGTTTCCTGACCTACACGTTTACTCACGGTTTGCCTGATTTGATTTTCCTACAACAAATCTCCTGCTCATCAGCCTGCTGTGACATCCTGGATGTCAGCTTGCCACAACTACAGGAGCACACTATAAATCAATCAGAGCCTTTTAACTGCATCACCACAGATGATGAAACGAAAATAAACCAACCACTGATATGAGCTACAGATATCTACTGTACCTAACACGGCTCAAAACTCTCAAGCTGTTGTGGAATAAATGGTAAACAAGCCATGTCTGCTGTTTAGTTTTCCTCACTGACCCTCTTGAGTTCTCTTCTTCTGGGCTCTTTTTTGACTTCTGCTTACTCTTTGGCATCTCAACAGCTGGTTGAGCATCAGGCAGCAGTTGTTGAGTTAATAGCATGAAATGATTGTGTTAATGGACTTTTGATTGGCTGCATGGCTGCAGCAATGGTAGAAATAGTAACATCAGGAAGAAAAATGTGTTATGAGTACAAAGTTGGGGTCAGAAACGTATTATACTGTCACAAATTCCCCTTTATTGTGTCCATAAACCACTAAAACCAGCACAATCACACTTTGTCCTGATTGGCTCGCGTCTCTAAACAATAACTGAAATCCTCTTAGCTGGAACAGTTTGCAGCTTTTGGACCGATGCATCCCCCCGACTTGCCTTGATACTCACACAAATAAATGAATGTTATATCGTTGAATGAAGATCCACAAAGCTGATGACGCAAAACTGCTTTTGTAGATACCTGTAATTTGGTCCGTAAATATAATATTAAAGTAATTTCACTGGACAAAGCGACGGTGAGTCATTTGAGCTGTACGGTCATGGCTAACGAGAGTAATCCTTGCTTCTACACACACGGTTAAGTTGTTGCACAGAATAAATATCCATCTCTATTAACAAGCGGTTTAGTTTAGTACTGTATTTTTCCAAGTGGGTGTAAAATGTCATGTTCGGTGAAATAATTAAACTTGTTCCCGAGCAAATCGACGTGTCATAACGGGAAGATACATTAGAAAAATAAAACTGTCCTGCCTCATTAGCAGATAGTATTTTAAAGCATGAACTGTATATTTTCTACAGCACTTCTATTAAACCCCCAATCCACTATACAGCCACTAACGGCTATACAGCACTGTTACTTTTATTGGCTGTCCTGACTGGATGCATTTTTCATCATAATTTTCCATTCTTTTCTAATGGACAGCGGGGTTCTTTAAGTGGTTGCTTTGTTAGTCTACCCCGCAACAACTCAAAAAAAGGGTCTTGAAGTCCAGCGAGACTTACAGACGGCTCGTCTGATGGGCCCTGCGCATCATGCTACACCTTCCAAACTGAAAAAGCCAATTCAATTATTCATGCCAGAGAGACAGAAAAGCTATATTTCACAAACTTTTTTGTTTGAAGCCAAAGTGTTGATATTATATTTACTCATTAAAAATTAAAACGTCCAAGCTCGGTCATCGAGATGAGGGGAGGAGGGTGGGGGGTTAAGGCATCTTGCGTCGAGCTGTCAGTTAGGGCGCATATAGACTCACAGACATGGATACATATACACAAAGTGCACTTAAAAATGTGTGTAGAAGAGGATGAGGGGAATGGACGGTGCGTCGGTGGGATGCGTGCGCTGAGACGTGAATAAAGACCATTTGCTCATGAATTCGTAGGCTTCTTCTGTCATCCATTATTTAGCACGGAGAAGAGCGGTGGATTGGTGGCTGGATGATTTTTCTGACAGCGTTTACATGGCTGACGGCTACAGATGTGATGATTTTTGCCGCTCAGGATAAACACTTTGTTTCGACAGAGCTGAAACTTTTCCAGCAATCCAAAAAAAAAAAAAAAAAAAAAAAGCTAGAACTTGCAGCCATACTGTAAAACAATTCAACAACAAACCTATTCAAAATGAGAAAACCTACACAGTAAATATAGCAACATGGCAATATAAGCCGTGGATTTACCCAGATCTGAAAACATGCTTGCGGCAAATCCATTTATGGACAATTAAGAGATTGCTATAGATTTCAACATGGCCGATTTCGCCTCAACGGACAAATGTGAAACGTCAACAAAAAAACAGTTGCTAGCCAGCATTTGCCCTCCATCCAAAAGCAAAATGACATTAGCTCTTGTCTATTGAGTTTGCTAAATGCCCCACATAAAGTGAATTTGCCCCCCAGGGCTGGGAAACAATCACGCAGGCCAGCGTTCCATTTAAGTGATTTGAATGATCGGAGTGCTGCAGTGCTTCCTATCAGCCAGAGAAATGGGTCAATACACTGAGACTAAGTGACATGGCTGGCAGCCCGCGCTCTCGTGGAAGACCAGGCAGAGGAAGAAGAGCGGGACCTCGCTGTCATTGGGTCAGACAGACCTGGATACACACACACACACACACACACACACACACACACAATGGGCCTGGCTAGCTGGGTCTTTGTGTTAGGTTCATGTCAGGAGATTCGTACAGTTAGACCACACACACACCTCTGCTGTCACAAAGGTCACCGCGTGACGAACGCCGCTTGTAACTGTCATTTTGCCAGGATGAACTTTGTTCAGCGGTTACCATTTTTGGAGAAGACTGTAACATTAACATCAACAAAACTAACTCCAGCCACACTGCTGATACTAACAATCACATTTCTCAAAAATAAGACCACGTCTTCCAGAAGATGCAGCTGTCTCTCGTCTCTCTTTTCACTACTGCCTGATGTATTTTCATTTTTTCCACACCGACTATTCACTTATTCCGATGTAATCATGGCAAAGAAGTTTAATCTAGCAGCCCACTTAGTGCCATGAAAAAAAAAATCTCCTTTTGTGCTATAAACCATTCAGCAGATTTCCAAACAGATCTGACCTGATGGCTTACAATAATTTTGTGTTAAATTAATGTGGTAAGATGTATGAAATGTATCACAAAAATCAGATCAGTCACCCAGGCTGTATTTATTTGTATAATCTCTCGATGAAACATCAATAAGAGACTTACGAGAACATCTTGGCTAAGAGTCAAACAAGATCCTCATCGGTTATCAAACACTGACACCAAATTTCACATTACTGTGCGTGTTCACGTGGACGTTACAGTAAAGAAAGATGCCATGACTTACTTTCAGCGTTGATTGACATTGTGTCTTTCTCCCAGGACACAACAGTGATGTAGGCCTCCACTGAGGCAGGGATAATGCACTTGAAGACCGCCACATTGCCTCTCATGGCTTTCTGGTCCTCCACCCGGACAGTATAGGGCTCTCGTAGGACTGGTAGGAGGGGACAGACAAGCGTGTTGTGTATAAGACAAGCCTCATAATGCGCGATGATTTGTTTGGGTTGCAACAAAAGCACAAAGTGTTAGACATTCATAAGAAACTGACCAGCCTTAATGTGAACATCTTGGCTCCTGATTCTCCCTGAGGGGTTCTCCGCTGTGCAATAGTAGGTGTTGTCGTGGATGAGTTTGCTGAAGCTGGAAGGGGGGATGTGGAAGATCTGAAGGGTGCCATTGGGGTGCACATGGCGGATCCCTGGCACATCATAGATCTCCTCGCTGGTGGCCAGGTACCAGCGCAGTGAGACAGGGGGCACGCCTGCGGCGGGACAGGGCACCGATGTCCCTGTGGTGCTGGCAAACACTACCTCTTGCACAGATGCATTGACAAAATATAAGCTGGAACGTAGATCTTCACAGAAAACTGCAGGGAGACAAATGAGATCACAAACAGGAACGTTAGACATTAAAGCTTCCAATCAAAACCTGAACATTGTGAAATGACAAGCTGCACCCCCAATTATTAAACCCCACCGCATAACAGCAACACTATTATATCTGACAGAACTGTGCTATCCTGAATCTCAGTTTTTCCACTGAATTTAGGCCGAGTGTGTTTTTCCCTGGTTGACCATTGTGTTTGTGCTCACTGCAGTGGAGGGAGGTTGCAGGAGTGTGTCTCTTGTTTTCTATGAAGAGACATTGCAGCAAAACTCGGGGAGAGGAGCGGTGGATGTGAAATAATAGAGCGAACAGAGCGCCAGACCTGCCTACACAACACGCATGTTTGTAGCCACGCCCTTCCTCTTAAACATGACACAGAACGCTAAAAGCTAATCGATTAAAAGCTAATCTTCCAAGCAGAAATTGTGAAAAATGCCAAACGTTCGCCAGGATTTTTAACAGTTCATAGGCTAAATGATTAATTGAAACAACATCCAGGAGATTCATTAACCCTACAGAGCACAAAACAATCCACAAACCTTTCCTGCACCAACCAAAAAGCTCAAGAGGGCAAACAAAAGTCGCTTCCAGGCTAATTTACCAACAATAGGGGGATTTTGAAGTAAATGTATGAACTTGTAGAACATGTTTAGCAGAAAAGAGACAGCTCATATTGGTGTTTAAGATTTTCTTTTTACCGTACAACCACACGTTCTCTCTTAAACTAATCTGCATTCCTGCTTTCATCAGAATTACAAAACCGATAAAAGGTTTAATCTTGAATGTAAATAAGCAATCTATCATTGTAACAGTTAAATTGTTGCAGTGGTGTCAAACACTCACTGATTACATTTCGGATATCGGCGGAAAATATCCCTAAAAGCTGGTCTGCAGTCAATTTGTCATGTTCATCTACACGCCGTGCAGCAGAGGATGTTTCCAAGTCATCTTAACTAATGAAGCAAGTCAATGTAATGTGATTCACTTCCCCTGTAGTAAGTTACTGTGTTGGATAAAAACTGACAATGCAACTCTTTGCTGTAATGGACAACCCACACTGCTGGCACGGAGCCAGGATATGTACTGGCTGGATCCCAAGGAAGGGTGGAGGACTTGTTTAATACATCCACCGCCTTTTTAATATTTTCTTTTTCCTGCTATTTGACTTGTGGAGGAAATAAACAGTCATAACTGCAGAACCCAGACTGCAGCACATTTCTATAAATCTGCAATATTATTGTCACTTATTGTGGTTAGTATCTCCATCTGACTTCTGCACAGTCTTGATGGAGATAGTAAGTAATGAAGAGCACGAGTGATGGTCCTTTTCTACTGGACAGCTAATTAACCAAATCAATATTTTTTCATTAGTTAACTAAATAGTTTTATTAATCAGTATTATAGGTGCCAGTACACCCAAGAACAATATTTTACATGTTGTTTTTAAGGGTGAGGACAAACTCCAAGGCTCCAAATATAAACAATACACTAGGTATATGTTCGTCCATTCCAGTTGCAGTTACACTGAAAACTTTGCGCTGTGGTTGGCTACAATGACTAAAAGTTTAATTTCTCTGCAGACGTTTTTCACTTGCTTCCACAGTTTAGAGTTCCAGTTTAAAGTGAGAGGTTACAGTAACCAACAGAAACATGCAAATACAAAACAGAATCCAAAAACAGAAAACACAATCCAACAAAGGATCTTCACCAAGAGACAACCTCAGCGTGACAAAATGATCTGCAAACAGAGAGAACAGGAAAGATACTTGTTGTGAAATACCGGCACACCGTGACATTTCACCCACAACAAAACAAAACGACCTCTCTAAATACAGATGAATCAACATCTCTCTAAAACAGAATAAAAACTGAACATTACAACCTTCACAAAGGACATCATGCTCAGTTTTTATAGCTGCAATATTATTCAAATCATGCAAATGTTCATTAAGCTTAAATTGCTGTTTTTCAACACCAATGCTGATGACTGAATTATGTCATATATGTCCATAAGAAGTGAGTGGCAGAAGAATACAATGAAAATATGAGGAATCACAGTTTAGAAATTGTTTTTTGTTTCACTTTAATTTATATTTATAGCTCCAAATCATAACACAAGTTATCTTTATATAGATATTTTCCATACAGAGCAGGTCTAGACTCAACGGTTCCCACCATGAGCAAGCACTTTGAGGCGATGGCAAGGAAAAGCTTCCTTTAAACAGGCAGATGCCTCGAGCAGAACCGAGTTCATTGGTGGGTGAGCGTCTGCTGCAGCCGGATGGATTAATAAAACATAAAATAGATTTAGACATTTGTTTTATTTTAATCAGTTTCACATGCCGAGCAAACCAAAAAATAAAAAAATGATCATTTGCAAATGATGATTTCACTGTGAATAAACTGAGACGTACAGTGCGGACCTTTAAAGCTAATGTTAACAGCGGTATTCTGTGAACAGCCACTGTCAGTCACTACTGTAAATATTTCAGACATCTCCTCCGGTCTTTGCTCTCTCTATCGTGGGCTCTCCCCTCCTGTCGCCAGCCTGCCTGCCTGCCTGCGCGACAGCTGCCAATCCCCCTTCCCCGGAGACCAAACATTTTAGCGCTTCATAAATTCCTAATGAGCGCGCTCAAATCACCGGCCACTTCCACCCACTGGTCGTTCAACCTGTTACGACAAACAAACATGGTGGCGTACACATGTTTCCGCACATTTCTTGCTGCACTCACTTCACACATGCAGCACTCTGAGGGCCAGGCCTGGAGGTGTTGAAAGGCAAACTGTTGTACTTGTCGACAGCTACAAGACAGTAGATTCTTATCCAAGTGGTGGTAAGAGAAAAGGCAGAGGAGCCATGACACAGATTCTGGGGGATTGTTTTTTATTGACTGCCATGAAACCTGAACATTAATAACCTCAAAACACAGATCGTTTGGGAGCTTAGATGGAGAGTCAAATATTGAAGTGTCATTTTACCAATAAATGAGTAACCTGACGACAGGGAAGACCTCAAAAACAAGTGTGCTGATACGACTTGGCAGCGCACACACACACGCTTGTGTTTGCATGTTCGAGGTTGTGTGTACTATGTGACAATCTATCTTGTTTTGTAGTTGACGCGCAGATAAATAACCTTCAGCTTTTATTGTTCTGTCATCACATGACTCTACTCAAATTTCTCTGGAGCTGTACGATTACTCACTTGGCTGCTCTTACACCGATCAATCATCAGTTTGGAAGGTTCATTAAAACACTAAGCGTGAGTCCATACTGAGCATTAACCTTCATGAAGACAGATTGCTTAGTACTTTTATCACTATTTCTTATTTCCCTAAAATGATCAATTTGATAAACAACTGAATTTGTCACGGAAAACGCCGCATTACTGCAGAGCACGTGCAAAGAAAAGCAGCGCGAAAATAAACATCTTAAATGGCTCACTACCCGTAATGATGCAGGCAGGACTTATCAAGGGTTAATTTATGGCCATGTAATCACACAGAGTAACAGCTTGTCAGTGGTTTTCTCAAGTAGGAAAATCTGCCATCAAGATGATCATAAAATCGCAGCATCTGTTATGAATAGCAGGGAAGCTACTGCGACTGTACGTGTGTGTCTGACTGATCAGCAGATGACTGTTTTATTACAATTTATTTAACCAGGCTCCAAAACAGGCTTTGTGTCATCTGCTAAATATCTGATGATGATCTCCCAAATACCAAAGTACACACACACACACACACACACACATACACACACAAGGCTGTTATTGTGACACTGTTACTCCTTTCAGTTAATTCACAATCGTGCATCATCCATATGCAATAGCTAATTTTTATTTACTTTGGTGCAAAATTTGAAGCTCTACTGTGAAAACTGTCGAATCTAAAGACTCTTCTTAGCCGATATAATGCAAATATATCAAATATGTAGAACTAAAAACTACAGACGTTTTCATTTTACATGTTTTAGACACGGACTGTACATTTTTCTGAATGAAGTACAATAACATGCATTCATCAGTTGTGTTTTGTTCCACAGAAACAGTATAGCATTAAAACACAAAGCTACTACCTGTACCTGTACCTTTGAACTCCGACCTCTGAAATGAGTCTGAATAAAAGCTGTAAATCCCTCGAGAAAGGAGTAAAAATAAGCAGTAACATTAGAAACAGAACAGCAGGCTTTAATAGTGGGAAAGTCAGAAATGCATTGGGTCATACTGCATGATTTTTCCTGCTGCAGGTTGTATATTTAGTAAGACAAAGTCCAGGTTAATGTAAAGTTAGCCGGAAGTTTCTATGATAAATCATGAGAGGCTGCTGATCGGCTATTTTAGCTCATTTGGCCATACTGCAGGACTGTTACAGAACAAAAAGACGGTTATGGAGGGAATGGGAAAAGGTCCAAATTAAAATAAAGGAAAAACCTTTTTGCCCACTGTGAAGTCACCAAGGCCTTCAACAGGAGATCATGAGGTAAAAATGGCAAGACTAATGCATGGCTGACAACAAATCTGAAAACTGGTGAAAGGTCAGTGTGGCAAAGAAAACAAACATTACTGCTTTCTGTTTGTTTGAATTCATGTTCGTTTACATCTCTGGTACACTATTTTCTATAAGTAAAAGTCACATTTTATTATAATCATCTATCAGGGACATGCATGTAGGCGGCGTGACGGGTGCTGCAGTGGCTGACACTCTTTAAATGAGGACAAACAGCCATCATGCAGCCTCTGGTCTGAGTGTGTTTGAAAGGTGACTGAGCGGAGAAGAGAGTCGGCCTCATAACTGCTTTTGTCTCAATCCGCTTTGCAGCAGCTCATAAAAAATTGAGACCCCTCCCCTCCACCTCCACCTCCACCTCCACCACCACCACCCATTTCTGGGTGGCTGATTCCTTAAGATGAGAAAGCCTGATGGACGCAAAACCTTGCCAGATCCCAATAGTTCAGATAGATACAGTGGGAGTGCATTTATTTTTCAGTGCAGTGCCAAGAAAAACAGTACGGGTGGGGGTTGAGTGGGGAGGCGGGTAAGCTGGAAAGCACTCCGACAGTGACACGCAGTGCTATTAACAGAGAGAGGATGTAAAGAAAAAGGACAGGAGATGCCATGACAGAGGTCAAAGGTACGCTCCAACTGAGTCGTAACCACCTTCAAACGAAGACTATTCCTCTCTTATTTTCGTCATCATCCTTTTCCACCACACCTCTATTTCCAAGCACTGCCTCGTCTGTTTGTATTCCTTCCTAACCTTCATTTCTCCTTCACGCTCCTCTGACCCCGTCTCTCACATTCTGACGTACTCCACCTTTTACACGAGGATGCAGGTGCAAAAAAATAAAAATAAAAAATACCAACACAAAAACAATGCACGTGAAGGGAGAGGAAAGTCTGCGTGTCACGCTGCACCCAGCTGCCCACTGACCGACTCTGCTGATCTGTATTTATCATCCGTTGGACCTTCACAAGTCCCCGAGACTGAGCAGCAGCAGCAGCGCAGCCTACAATTAGGAATCTGTAGGAAAGGTCTGGAACAGAACCAAAAGACTGCTGTGTCCTGGTTAAAGAGTAAACAAGACTGCTGGGTCAAAAGGAAAATCCTCCTGTATCACACATTACCCTACTTGGACCGCTTGTCCAATAACGCATTCAAATCAGCTCGTTGCAGAATATTTCCTTTGACTCTTTGACTGAGAATGATCTAATAAAACAGACATAATTTGCATTTTGGGTGATATTATTATTTGAATGTTCAGTTGTAAAGACAAACCAGCCCAATTTATTTATCATAACGCTTGCTTGCAAGCGAAAGGAGACGTTATGTGGGTGGCTGTTGGCTGTCATCAAGCGTGTTTGTGTACGGCACCGTTAAATAGTAACCTCGTTAACGGCTGTCATAAAACAGTAAGACGTAACACATACAAATGCGCATCTATGAGATATGTAATGCATTGTTTCTTTTTGTGTGTTTTGTTTTTGTGCAGAGGGAAGTGTACACACACTTTTGAGGATCTATTGATAATAACTGGGAACAGAGGAGCAAGATCAAAACAAGAGCGGGCTGAATCTTGAAACGGGAGATGAAAGATTTATGTGGACCGTATCGATAGTCAGCCGTCGGCCTGGTTCGCAGATTAAGGTCTGCAGTCTGCAACGCTTTGGTCCACATCTCAAAGCATTTCTGTCTCTGTTGATAGTGCTGGTTTTCTGAATCTCACTTTAAAATGAATTATCTTCTTTAGAAACTCTGAAAGCTCATTGGACGGACCTAAAAAGTACGATTGGGCTGTTTGTAGAAGTCACACTGGACACTAGACTAGATCTCCAATCGTGTTGTTGCATTCTTATTTTTGGACAAACTGTACAAATCCTTGAAGTCGTTCCATCTCAGCCTTCTCGACGTGGCTCTGGCATCGCACACATACCATTTACAACATTATGCCGAACACCAACGCACTCCCATGCCTATCATGCCCACACACACATATGCTCTCGCAACAGTCACCACCACATGCCCGTCTTAATCGACATCAGTCTTCCGTGAGCCAAAACCACAAAAAGGAAAAAGTGATATTGTTCAATTATGAATCGCACACATGTATAATAGATGGACTCTTTTTTTTTCTGTGTCTTCTGCAAAGCTCAGAGGAGGGGCAGAGAGAGGGGTCCTGTTGGGTTAGTGTGTTTGGTCCCTTCTTCCTGCTGTGTGAAATAATGCTTGGCGCAGTCCCACATGTCATCACCCATTGGCGGTAGGTCCTGCTGAAGCCTCTAATAGTGGATTGCAGGTGACTCCTAATGCAATCCTCCCATATAGCAGAGCCCCTGCTACTGCGTTTGGAGCTCAAGGGCACCAGACACGCTTCGGTCAAGGAGAGTGCACGCGGGCGTGTCAGAGGGATGTGGGGGGATGAGCGTTAATGTCTGGAAGCCCACGCGAACATGGAGGCTGACACAGGGCTTGTTTGACAGGTGAGACAGTGAGCGGTCAATGTAATGTTGCTGCTTTAGCCCGCCACCATTACAGAGGATGTTTCTTACATGCAGATATATTTCAAATACGAAAACACCGGTTTGAAAAGACACAAACAAACAAAGCCTTTTTATTTTCCCCCCTGTTATGTCCACTCATGATCCTCCAGTCTGACAATGCCCATCAGCGGTTGCTTCCAAATCACCCAAGCAATTTATTTAAGTAAATGTCTGATCAATACAGGTCCCACTAACACACAACATAAATAGGCCTATGCATTAGCCTGTGCATTAGCCCGCTGATGTGTCAGGGGCTTTTTGCTCGGCCTGTGTTTACCTCAACCAAACACCATTAATCAACCTTCATTGAATGTGGTCTGGAGTCTTGTTTTCTTGTGAAATGACAAAAAAAAAAACTCATTGATGCTTCACATAATTTCATGTCCTGCTTGACTGCTTGGGCTTTTTTCTTCTCTTTTTTTTGCAACAACAGGCTGATTTTCACCCTTTTCTCCTACGATTTTATCACATTGAATTAGCCATTAGCCGCAACATGTCTTCCATGCCCAAGGCTGCTAATGTATTTAAACATTACAGTCCAATTGGCTCTCAGCCACAGTGTGGCCCTCACCAGGTCAGGGATCTCTGTGGTGCTACAGTGGGCACCCGGGCATCAAGACATTAGGGCGACTCCACTGGGGCAAACAAGCACTGAGCCACACTGACAGCTCATGGCAGGCAATGCAGGTAATTAAGGCAGAGCTCTGCAGAGACCGCCTAGGGAGGGAGGGGGGGAAAGAGCGGGAGGTGGTGGGGTGGGGGAGTGCAAAAAAAGGGGGAGGGACAGGGAGGGGTGGAGATGGGGTGGAGGACAGGACGGCCTCATGATGACAGTGAGTAAGCATCCAAGCGCCCTCCCTCCTCCGCCCCCGCAACCTCAACCCACCCCCACCTCCCCCCCACCCCTCCTCTCCTGCCCTAGGGGTTTACACAATAAGCGGTAAAGAGAAGTGCCGCGCTGATCCGAGATGCAGATCAGAGAACATGGTCCCCTCACTCTCTCAAATCACCGGCTCCCATTTTGCCCTCATGAATAATGTTGAGGGGTGCGCTCAGTGCCATGGAGCCGCTATGTAAAACAATGATACCCTCCTCTGATGTCAACTCTTTGGAGGGCGAGACGAGAGTCACTGTGGAGAGGGTTAGTTGATGCATATGAACGCTCATTTACATAAGCGCCAACAGTGGAGGGAGAGGGAGTTCCCCATGTACCGGGTACTTTGAAGACCTTAATCAGTTACATCACCGTGGTGGAAAAATGCACAAATAGTACAAATTGCCTGAGAGAGAAATAAAAGAGCGGCGCGAAGGGGAGGAATTCC
Source organism: Protonibea diacanthus (assembly GCA_028641955.1). Taxonomy (NCBI): domain Eukaryota; kingdom Metazoa; phylum Chordata; class Actinopteri; family Sciaenidae; genus Protonibea; species Protonibea diacanthus. The sequence goes on along the minus strand of CM053990.1, from coordinate 4,100,546 downwards.
TGCAAGTAAGCAACAAACAAACAAACTTGCAGCTGCCGCTGACGCTAATACGCAAAGACACACGAAGAAAAAGAAGAAAAAACAACCATATGATACGCTTATAATCCTCCATTACCCTTCATGTGGCACAGTGACACAGCACTCAAACGACAAAATATATCCAGTGTAGCAACTTCCAGTATTATTCCACATGAATGTCAAAGTGTGAATCAGATGCAGACGCTCAAGTATTAGAGATATTAGATATATTAAAGAACCAGTTTCAGTCTATAACCCACACAGTGTATAACTGTTGTCTTCCCCCAAGAAGTTTGAGCTACTGTGGGTGGCAATGTGAGTTGCTCCACCCCATTTGTCCAGAAATATCTCAGCAACTATTGAATGCATTGCCATGAAATTCTGGACAGACATTCATGGTCCCCAGAGGATAAAGTCTCCTGAGTTTGGTGATCGCCTGACTTTTTATCTTGTGGCACCATCCAGTTTGGTTTTTACTTATCCAGTAAAATACCTCAGCATCTACTATGCAGATCGCTAATATTTGGTGGACATCCATGTCCTCTTCACGATGAATTTAAATCTAGCATCAACATCCAATTCAATTTCAGTTAGCTTATCTTAGCCTGAAGACTTGTCGTCTCTGTTGAACCAGCGGAGATGTCGCTGCACTCGGCCAAGAAATAGTTCGGCACACAAACCCCTGCAATATGCTACATTTTGGTTTTAAACAAGCGAGACATAACGCGTGACTGAGTGAATTTAAGAGGTGCAGATGAGCAGATTATCTTTGGACAGAACCAGGCTAGCAGTTTTGCCCCGTTTTCCAGTGTTTGTGCTAAGCTAAGCTAACCCGTCGATAAGAGCAGCTTCACATTTACTGTACAGAAACGATGACGTATTAATCCTCTAAATAAACTTATGAAAGGACAACGGCATCAATCACTCGGTCATTGACAGATTAACTGTCTTGCACGTGGCAAGAATGTTAGCACGAGCAAAATGTACACTTCCCAGGTGGTGTTTGAACGCGGTGATGTAAAATTTTGTCCCGTCATCCAACAAAGCGCTGGAGTATATTTTTAGTGAGAGGATTTTTAGTTAGAGCTGTTTAGTTATTGACTTTCTTGTCTGAACAGTTCTACAGTGCTTGACTCAAATTTGTATGCAATATATCCCGGCACAATATACACTGTGCATGCTTTTAGAGAGCGGAAGAGAGACATTATTTCTATTTCAGTAAAATTCCTCCCACCTCTGCTTGCTATACTGTCAAGTGCAACTCTGACTGAGCTGATAGAGACACAGAGAGAGAGGGAGAGAGAGAGAGGGGAGGTGGATTCTCAGGTGAGCTGAGAGGGAGGACATTAAACCCAGCAGGGAGGGATGAACGGAGAGATTAGCAGGAGGAGGAAGGCTGACAGCTTGAAGATCATCTACATATTGTACTACAGCGCAGCACAGGAGCCTATAGCCGACATAAAAATATCATATGCACATGGATAGAATAATTACAATATTAAATAGAAATCTGAGCAGAGCTCCAACAGTGCAGCTGAGCGTTAAATATAATGAATTCTTAGCCATTAAAACACTTGTACTGTTTTTGTACTTGTACTTTTTTTTTTAAATACATGAATTAGACTGGATTCGACATATGACTGAAGGCGAGCGGTGACTAAACACGCTGACATGAATGACAGAGAGCTGAAGTGCATCATGAGCAAACCACAGGCCAAAAATGTGACTGGGAAATGTTCACATGAGTTCAGGTTATGTTCGGCCTGTCTGCTGTTGTTTGATTTGACTTAGATGAAAAGTATCCATCTAACACAGAGGCGATGCGCCAGTTTCTTCCAGATGTGTGTCCAATTAGACTGATAAAACTGTTTGGAGAGGATGATCTGGGAAATCTCACTCATATTTCTGTCCAATCAGTGCAGGTGCATCATTAAAAGGCCGGCCAAATACTCCATGCGAGGCAAGCAAGACATGAAAACTCACATACATCAGCTTCCTTGGGTCTTGTTTGAGGTTATGAATCAGAAATCCACACCGGGGAACCAATGAGATCCTGAATTAGCGTGTAAATGACCAAACTGGATGCAACGTGCAAACGAGAAAGAAGGTAGCAGACGACTAAACCCTTTCAGTGGTGCAAAAATGCAAGAACCAGTGTCTCATTTTGTTGTTTTGTGCATCTACATGCACGTGCATGTGATATCCATCCACACAGGAGCACTGAGTTTCTGTATGCATGAGGGCGAGTGCTGCCCTTAATTGTCACTTGCATTACTTACATTGATTTACAGGCTTTGTAGAGATGAACGCAGAATAGATTTGCTTACAACTTAATAATGCCGGTGCTTAATATGCAATGTATAAGCAAGTAATTACAGAAAAATCTCATATGCTTTAATTGCCTCACAATGGATAAACAGAATAGTATTGCCCGAATCACTTATCACAATAAAAGCTGCAATATTTTTAATGTGTTTCTTTCATTACCTCCGTAATAAGCTACAACAGGAGGAGATTTTGCTTTACTGCCGCGCTGGTTTTGCATCGTCTCTGTGTGGTGAAAACAAAAGCCGCTTGCAGGACGGAAACAAAGAGGCGAAATAAGCTGGCAGTTGACGGTGGAGGGCAAATCAAAGTCCTGGGGTTAAATGGGATTGTGGGTCAGATGACTAGACATCGTTGCCTTTCCGCTCACAGCCATCCTCCCATGCCTCGGAAAAATATCAACCCACCCACCCACCCACCCTCCAACCAACCAACACTCTCTCCCCTCCATCCATCCCTGCCCCCCCGCCTCTCCCCTTAACAGCCCTCCATTTGCCTCAAAGGCGAGAGTATTTCATCGTCGGTAACCCCACTGCAGGAGAGTCCTCCCTTATTGCTACTATGCAAACACTTAGTGAGCAGATCTATTACGTGGATCTGTGTGAGATTTTCGAAATCTTGACTCAACCTTTTTCTTTTTTTGCGTCAGACATCACTTCAACTCTCAAAAGACTGAAATCACGGCACAGTCACACCAAAAACACCTTGTGAATCCTATAGTGGGCATATAATACAGGATTATTATTTAGTCCTACAGGAGCTTGTCTATACAGCACTATTATAAATCACCCTGATGGATACACAGTCAATTGAGAGTAACAGAGACAGGCAATGGCTGAGAAAATGGCAGCGATCTGCATTAGAGCTGCACTCAATCTGCACACAGACGGGAGCGATCCTTTATTAATCATCATGTTTTCAGTGATTACTCGACCACAGTACATCAAAAACAGGGTTTCATTCATGTTCATAACCACCTCCCAATGCATCCTTACATACATCTCCTCCCCGTCCTACACCTGGACTGTGTGAATCAGGCAGCCTCGCCTGGTGACAAGGCGCTCTGCAAATACTGCCAGGCAGCAAAATACATATGAACGTATTCAGAGCGTTTAGTGCCTGGGATTAATCAAATTATAATTTAATCATCTGATCAAACAGCAATTAGCATAATCACTTCTGGGTAAGGCCTGATAGAGTGGAGACTGGAGCGGAATGAAGCTGGGGGCTAGCAACACTTTAATGAAACATTTGCCAGAATGTTTGAAAATGTTACACATTTCAGGCTACAGGAACAGAGCCGGATTTTGAATGCTAATCAGCACCGTTTGGTTAGGCCTAATGAATATGTCCAGCCACGGGGGAAGAAATTGCCAGTGAGGTCCTGATTTTAGAATTTCTTGTAGGTAATGTCTTTAATGGCTTGAACAGTCACTTTTTCTTCACACACAAAAAAGAAAGTAACATGTATTGTTACGATGATAATGTTATTGTATTTTTATTCTAGTAGTCCCGCGTCACCTCCACCTGTTTTGTTACAAAAACTGCAGCACTGGGATCCGACCGCTCGAGAGTCTTAGCTTCAAAATCTACTTCCAGTAATTACACTGTGCATATCTTGATTGAAGCCTTTTGTCCTTGTTTGTTATGTGTCCTTTGTAGGATAAGTTTAAATGTAAAAGCAATCAACGTACATAAAAGGTTCAATATTAACATTTGCTAAAGCACCATCTCTTCGTGATTTTTGATGCTCGAGGCAGAAAATGGTTAAAGCAACTAACATTTGTAAGATTAACAGAAAAAATTACACTGTGGTTAAATATTTAAATGACATTGCTGACTTCCCAAGTGAACACAAACCCTGATCTCTGGTGTTAGGTTAAAAACTGTTCTGACTGAAATTATTATTGCAAACTGATTGTACGAATGCTGCAAATTCAGCTGATTCCTCTTCCTATAATGTTTTTTGCCTCTCCCTTTAATGTCTTCATACCTGACAACATCAGATCTCTGATCGAACTCCACAAACCTCCAAGCTCTTTCCATGTCTGTCTCAGTGGAGTCCATGACCACAGCATGGAAATGCATTAAAAACGTCTATAATGGTGTAAAACATGTATTGCCTGCTGAGGTCAGTCTAAATGACCACTACATCTCACAGAGGTTCCTCTGCCATGAATAGTTACAATGGGTCATTTTAAGCTGAGCTTAGCTGAGCCAAAAAAGTCACTGAACAGAGAATGTCACCATCTGTTTCATAATTTCTCCAGTTGAAAAATATAATTAGCCTGCTGGTACAAATTTAGGTAATGAGCAAAAGGGCAGCGATCGGGGCCTTTTCTTACAGAGTGGCTACGAACTTGGCTTACGTCTTGCTGTGCCTGAGCGGCCTCAGCATTAACCTACTGCCCCATTTTATAATGAAAGCCTACAGACACAAACAACAACAACTAATTGTCATCTTGTTACGTCACCAGCCCGGTTAGGAGATGTTAAAAACATTGTCTTTATATAGTTTTGTTACCCATACTGTCTCACTGTCTGATACTGTTTCATAAGAACTCCTGAAAACACACGTTATGCAAAACATAAAAGGAATTCTAGCAACAAGTTTTGCTATCTGACTAAATTGTAGTGACGTATCAGCCAATTACCGCCTCAATCAAATAGAAAATGTCAAACTTTCTGGCTTTAAATACAAATCCAGTCACAGATGGCAAGTAATTAACGAATTAAAGACCTGTAATCTTTGATCGTGACATCCATGTGGAGTGGCAGATGTATATGAATGCCAGATTTCGGCAAACAACGTTTATTTCAGTCTATAAAACATTCACAAGCTTGGAAGTCTTTAACAGCCGTCGTAGTTTCTGGATTTCTAATGACCGCAGAGCATTTTTCTACCCCATTTGCCTTGACCTTATTAAATCCAACTTCATATTTTTGCGACGTTTATCATCACACTGTTCGCATGTCAGTTGCATCGCAGATCGTCGTCAGGAAAAAGCATCGTTCTAACATCAAGTACCACAGGCTAAATCAGCTGCTATCAATTAAGAGCACAAAGCCATGCACTGTAACGAGAAAAATTATAAAGTACAAGTCGTGTCTTTCTCTGATTTAACATACAATAAAGACCGTTAATCAGTGCTGATAAATTGAAAGTGCCTAAAATAGCTGCATGCAAACCAGGCTGATTCGATATGATTCTCTGAGCTTTAGATACCACATAACACAAGCTGACTCTGTGTCCCTCTTCCCCCCTCTCTCTCTTCCTCCTCTCTTTCTGCCTCACTACACACCATCATCTCCTTAAGCATTCTGGTCTGGGTTAAATGAAACCTTTAACAGTTCAATGTGCATCCATTAACATATGCTTGAGTCTACTCATGTCTGAGCAGCAAAGCTAAGGCGAAAGGCACACACAGCGGAAGGACACAAAAATCTTGACCCGACGGCGCTGACGAATCCTGATGTGATTGGCGAGTGCATGAAAACAGCACGGCACTGAGGCCTTCCGATAAAGCTTCATGCAAAGCGAAAAGAAAACATTAAAAATCTCCTTAAATGTGCACTAAACCTTTTAAAATGCTTGAAAATATAAAGTCATTAAAGAATCAAAGCTCCGACCTAAATTCAAACAATCAGAATAAATGGCACTGAATCAGCCTGTTATTTTTTTTGTCAAATTAGTTTAAAATTATTAAATTTTAACTTTAAAAATCTTCATGACTGTTAAATTTGTTGTTTTCTAAGTGAAAAGGTCTTCCATCGTCCCATATAATCTAAAATATCATTATTATATCAATATAATAACTTTTTATAAGCCTCTTTCTGTTGCCGGGTTATCTCTTGATTATAAATCATCACAACATGTAAAATGTGAGTTAAATACATGCATTAGTACGCTACTACTTTCAAAAACACTGAAGACACTGTGAGGTCTGTAAATACAGAAGCTCTGGTCAGAACTAAAACACAGACAGACATAAATATTACTTAAAGTTGTGCTTAGAAGAATAATCACAGCATTTCCAGTGGCCTACATTCTTTTGGTGGTTTGTATAGATATTAATGTGCGACTGAGGAGCTGAGCTCAGTTGTTGTTGTTGCTGCTGCTGATGTCTGTTGCTCTGACTCTGTCAACCCGTCCTGGCTCTATGTGAAGTGACAGATGTATACCAAAAGACACCAGTCTGCACAGACCTAGTTTCCCACTGGCCTTAATGTGACCTCTAAGCAACGTTGTTTTGACTGTGGATAATTGATGAAAAAAAAAAAATAGTACAAGCAGTAACTTGATATGCATCAAAATCGCTCACCCTCCTTTTAAGGACTGGACAAGCATTTTACTCTAACGTAAAAGAAGATCAAAAAGATTCTGCAGATAGAAATGCAACGTCGTATCTGATGAAATCATACTGTATACCACTACTCATAGAGAGGTGGTCATGGTGGTTGAACAAAGTGGAGAACTGAATGCTCAGGTTTAGGCAACAGGAACATTTTACTTACGTTTAGGGAACCTTGTGAGTTTGGTTTCATTTTCATAAAGTAAATTTGGGTCAATTTTGACTTTAACATTTAACCAAATCCACCATATTTCAACAAACATAACCACAAAAATGGAACGATGTCCTTGTGTGTTACATCTTCTTTGCAAACCTGCATCTTCTCTCCGTGCTTGATTTATTATAATCTCTATCCTTAGCAGGGTTAATATGCTGGCCTGATCAAAATGAACACTAACCGCCGATGACAGCTGTTCAGACAGTTCCCTATATTCAGTCTGTTGCTATGATGCTCTGAATCAGAGCACAGTGTAGAAAGAAAGTATATTCTGCTCCTGCATTAATCATGTTCAATCAAGTCTGGATTAAGTCATAAGAAAATGCTTATGTTTTAATAAGCGAGTGTGCCTTTTTTCCCCAGCAGTCCCTCGCCGTCCTAAACTGGAAGCTAAAAATACACATGCACGGAGTAATACTAAGAGCCAATTGAGGAGCTGTATATTTACACAGCTTATTAGTGTCCAATTGAGCATGTGTCAGATTTCCCCCCCTGGCGTAGCTGAGCAAAAACAACATTATGCCATTTACCCAATTTTATCTCTTCATAACTGGAATATGTTGTTCCCATTCCATTTAGATTTTAATAGACACTTCTGCAAGAGCACTTTAAAAGCTCAAGTACCACCGAAGTGAACTCTACAGCAGATTTTACTCTCTACAGCGGTGAATTGTTTATATCTACTGTAGATGAGCTTGCAAATGTATCCTCAAATTGGCAAACGGCAATTCAGAGCAAAATGGAGTTTGTACAGATGATACTATTCATAAATGACCACTGCACTGCTAGAGCTGCTGTTGTGGTCTTTTAAATATATATTCCGTGAGCAGGCAATGCAAATATCAATATCTACATAAACGGGCATAAAAGGATAACCTGGACAGACAAAAATCAATTTAAGCATTCGAGCAATTAAGATCAAATATTCAAATGAAATGTGACTCCCATAACTGCTATCAGTCAAGACTGACAGGCTGAAATCCATCAGGAAGCATTGCCAGGGTCACCTGAACAGAGTGCAGTGCTGCTCGAGCCCGAAGCCCACACTGCAGCAACACTCATTACCCAGGTCTCCATAGAGACAACCTCAGCAGCCTGTACTGGACCAGAGCCCTAAAAGCCTTTATTTCAGGAAGCTACATCTCTCTGTCCAGAAGAGGTGCAAAATGTACGATTCTGATGGAAGCTGCTCATTAAGGCTAATCTTCGCAGGTCTGTTCGGAGGGGGGGGCAAATGTGCACCAGAAAGAATACCGTCTAAGATCAACAATCACGGCCCTTTTATTCTGCCTGCAGCCAATTTAGCACGGTGCAGCCAGAAGCAAAATACAAAGAGAGGACTGTCATAATGCACGCTGAGTAATTCTAATTTCTGCCACAAAAAAACAACAACATTTGAATCTTTGAATCAATAGAAAAGGTCAGAGTCAAATGAACCGAGTCTGTCGATATGAATGGCACCGCATCAGCAGCGACCACAAACGTAGCATTCATCACAATTACAAGTGCTGTTGCTGCCATTCAAAGTTTCCATGTAGATGTCTCTAGCAGCAGCCATTTTGCAACGCTGTTGCCTGGACCAAAGAGACTGAGGGGGGGAAAAAAAAAAAAAAAAAAAAGCCATTCAAAAGCAAAGCAATAGATTTGTCCTCAGTAAACAGAGATTTCAGCACAGCACTGAGTGAGATTTGAAATGGACATCAGTGTCCTCTGTTTCTCCAAATCGTCTTGCTTCACTTACAGAAAGGAGGCTTTGCTACACCACCGTCACTGCTTTTACTCCATTCTCTCCTATAAATAACCACTGCCTTCATTGAACCCTTCAGTATGGCCACAAAATGGTTTTCCTGTCATCTTTGCTTGACGCATCGCCCTCTACTCTCAGTTTACATTGTGTCCACTTTGGATTTTTTTTTTAACCCCTTTCCCTCCGTCTGCCTTTCAGAACATCTTCTAAAATACCCCATTTTTTTTTTCCCGAGCTGATTTCTGCCCCCCAACAAACGCACATCCCACCCCTTTACCCCACAGCCCCTTGTCCTCCTCGTTGCCCCCCCTTCCTCACACACCCTTCTTGTATTCGCTGTAAAAAAAAAATCAGTCACCTTTAGTGCAAAAAAACAAACGCAATTGCTACTTATCAAACCCAATTTTTAGGAATTCACCGTGAACAAAATAGGATCTGGATGCATTTTGCAAGACGTGCACTTGGGCAAGGGTGATAAGGGCTTGTCTCTTTTTTTTTTCCAATCCAAAATGACTCCATGTCTGTGCTTCTAATATGGCGGGTGCAATGCCAGAAAAAAAAGCACAGCCAACCTATTTAATCCTTTTTCTTGAAGATACTCGATAGATCTAACAGGAAGCGCACAAACATGCATTGATTTGTTGATTGAGTTATTTAATTCAATACTTATAAAATAATAAAACATATTTATTTAGACTGAAGCATGCAAGTAAATTGATTTTTCATCAACATATACGTGCTGGTTTATGGAGTGGATTCCTGAATTAAATTTCGTGTCTATGAAGAAATTATTTCAGCTTCATTATCTAAATAAGTGTTCTGTTTGAATGCAATTCACAGGCGGGTTTAGGATTTAAACAAACACATGGTGAATACACCAGGAAACATGCAAATGTGTTGCGAGAAAATTATTTGCTAAAAGATAATTTTTCAGGAGCCATGCGTGTGAAAAAACGATTAAAAACTGCTAAATTTGCACATTAAGTATGTAAAAATGATGCACCCAGACTGAGGCCCAATGCAGTTTGATGAGAGACAATACATAGTCCTGTATGATGGAGACTGAGAATTAAACTAATTAATTATAAGATTTAATTGAAGGCCTAGAATTTCCTACAAATTTACTGAATGAAAAACTAAAATAAAAAACAGATTTAGATGGCTTGCTCCTGCATGCAGTACAGGCTGCACCTATCACTCAACCTACATTTCTCCTCTCTCTCTCTCTCTCACACACACACACACACACACACAGTGTCTCTCTCCCTCTCTCTATTTGATAAAAGCCTGATCTTAAATGTTGACAATGCATCAGTGCTTAAACTTAAACTCTATAAAAGGTTAATGTTGATGTAACTATCAACCCACCACCACCACCACCACCCCCCCTCCTCCTCAGAACCCCCCACTGCCTGTGTCAGGACATAGCAACAGCCTGTTCTTCCGTTCAATTTCCCAGGACACACACACACAAAAAATCAATATCTTCACTGTGGAAATGCTTGCATATGATTTAAGATATTATTTGTATACTCAACACGGCCTGATAAACAACATAAACTTGGAAGTTTAACGTGCACGAATGCATCACCTACCATTCAAGATGCACTGGGAAAAGATGAGAGCCAATATCCACATGCCCCGCTCCGTTCAATATCCAAGCTTATGCTTTTTCTTCTTCTCTCCCCGCACTCTTTCTTCTTGTTATTTCTTCCTTTTATTTCTTCAACAAGTCAATTGCAATGAAAGAAAAAGGGAGCTTGCAAATCTCTCTCTCTCCCTCTCTCTCTCTTCCTGTCTCTCTCTCTCCCTCTCTCTCTCTCTCTCTCTCTCCCTCTCTTTCTCTCAATCCTTCACGTTGGGGAAGAAGATGAAGAAGAGGAGGAGGTTTGAGCTTCTCCCTGCTGCTGCTGATTGTCTCCTGGTACGGCGGGAGATATAGTATATGATCCACAACTGTGCGTCTCCCCCCTTCTTTTTTTCTTGGACTGACCGCACCGCACCGCGCGGGGCCTCAGTGCAGCCGTCCCCCCGTGTCGGAGCGCTGCTCTGCGTGGAACATGAGGGAGCTCGGCTCGGCGCGCTCCGGTCCAGGTGAGCTGTGCCGCTGCTGCTGCTGCTGCTGCTGCTGAGTCAGAGGCTGGAGACGCATAGGACAAACTGCCTATGCGCACACCCAACTCCACGGTTAAACAATTAAAACAACAAAACAAAAATAAAAAAAACCCCAAAAGGCTCCAAAATCGGACAGAAGAAAAAAGAATCAATAAATAATAAATAAATAAATTAGAAGTCTGCACTGGAAACAGCCCAACGTGTCATCTCAGGTGCGCGGAAAAAAATGCGTAAAAGTTGGATTTTTTTCGAGGATTAAAGAGCGCATGGAGTTGATTGTTAGCTGCGCTGAAAACTCATTCTCTCTTCGCCGCCTCTCTCCGTCCGGCGAGCAACAAGCACACGCATCTTCCCCCCGCAGCCGCACACACAAACTGCGCACACTAGGTCCCTGCGCTTAAAACCTGCCCTGCCTCAGAGCACTGTGGAATAAACCCTCGCCTCCTTCTCCGCAGCCGCTTTTCTCCCTCTCCATTGCCTTAAAGGTGCAGGGGTGGGGTGGGTTGGAGGGGGGGGGGGGGGTGGTGGTGGTAGAGATAGAGAGAGAGAGAGAGAGAGAGGGGGGGCACACAGCTGGAGCTCTGAAGGAGCGTTTAAAAAAAAAAAAAACTCTTTTTGTTTTATCACAGAGAAGACGGATCACGGTGTCCCAACTCAAGAGAAGCAAAACTGCACATTAACATAAGCAGCAGGGAATTAGCCCGTGCAGGACATCCTTCTATGGTTTGCCGGCACTGCTGTGGTGTAGCAAGGCTGGAGGATGGATGCTGAGGAAGGGAAGGAGAGAGGGAGAGGGAGTGATGTAGGCTACACCTGACTGGATACTATGTAGGCATTTGGTGAGGGTAAAAAAAAAAAAGCTAAATTATCTTAATTGGAGGAGAACAGATCCTGTCTTTTAATGTGTTTTCTGGATAATTTATGAGCCCCAGGGGCATTTTGGGGGTTCCTGCCAGCCTTACTCCTGCATTCATTAATTGACCTTGACAAATATAAGCAGCGACCCCCCCAATGCACCAGGGGGCATCAAACGGCGGCCATGTCAGGCATCCAGAGCCCCCTGCACGACTTTACCTCCGTTCAAGCCACACAGGAGGAGGACGAGGAGGAGGAGGAGGAGGAGGCGGCTGAGGATTAATATGTGAAAACAAAAGCAAACATGCACCGTGCTGAATTTTATTTTATTTGAAATGATAAGGTCCGACCTCCATATTAATATATAACAATGAACCTGCAAATGTCAGCTGTGGACCCGGTTGTATTTCTATTATTTTGTCTATCTAAAGAGACACGAGGGAAGCAGGCTGAAGATAAATGTTTCATTTTGAATCTTTCGGTGAACAAACATCCATGTTATGTGTTTCAGACACGCTGTTGTGATAAGAAAGTCACATTTGCATTATGTGCCGAACGTGAAATGATTCTGAAGGCGGTGACACAATGGTAACTGCGCTGACATCCGCTGCCATGCGACTGTTTGAATTTAGTGTGGCCCATTTATGTTCAAATGCTGTAGCAGACGAGCCAGGCTTTAGCCCTCCGCCCAGATACAGTGCCTGTCTCTTAGACTTAGCGTCCACATCAGACCTGCAACATGAACATGCTATGCACCAGGAATACAGGACCTGTCACCGCCTGTCTGGCCTCTGCATGTGCTTCCAGCCAGGCATCCCCAAAATAAAACAGATCATTATCACTGACTCCAACCATCCGAACCAGTATGGCAGGGAGGAAAACATGCGCTATTCCTCACACATCGAATACAAAGTATTTTTTTTGTTTGTGTTGAATTTGCCTAATCCCCCTCCCTGTCAGTCTCATTGGCTCCAAGCAGTGAGGGGGTTTGTTGTTCTCCCAGTTCTGGTGTTGTGTTCATTCTAACGTGCACGCCTCCTCTTCCTCTATTTGCCACTGTACAGCGCTGGTCTGCAGCCTGGCACTCTCAACACCCCACTACCCTTTTCAAATGGATTATTATTAGAAACCATAGCGTACAACATATTTTGCTCCAGTTGCAGGCAGCTACAGTACCCACTGAGACTGCCTGCAAAGACGTATGAGGGAACTCATTAGATAAACTGGCTTACACATCAACACCTACTGATATTTAACTGTGCAGTGCAGTGTGTCGTTCCTGTCATATTTGTGCTATACTTTCAAATCGTCACTTTTTTTCTTTAGCTCATATTTTTTGCAACAAAATGCAAGTCACAAGACTGATTTCATACAAAAAAAACCCAGCAAATTCCAGATAGATATAGTTAAAGGAATGAGCAATATACAACCAACTAATGTCACCTACTTACAACAGAAACAGTTGGTGTTTTGTGCTGGTGACAAAGCAACACTACCAATTAACTTGGCACTGACCCCCTTTTCTCACCAGTCTCAGTGATTTGTTGCCTTTTTGTTGCCGTTTGTTTTTGCTCTGTCCAATCATTTAGCCATACGGTAAACGATTCTCTTCAGAGATTGGATTAAAATCACCGGCTTGCATGGACATAAAGAGCTCAATCCCTATTTCTCTAATCCTCACTTCAACTCCATGATATGTTGTGAGGTTATGATCAAATCAAAAGGGTATTATCCTCTTTAAACCCCTCCTGTTATTTAAATGTTAAACCCTCGCAGACATTTCAGGCACTAATAAACGAGTGTGCCGTGCAATAAATCTGAGACAAAAAGTTTTAAACAACAGTGAGATTTAGGGGGATTTATTGGCAGAATATTGATGGATTTCATTAGTGTTAAATCACCTGAAAACAAGAATCGTTGTGTTTTCGTTCCCTTAGAATGATCCTTTATATCTACAGAGAGAGCGGGTCCTCTTCAACAGAGTCCGCCATGTTGAACTGCCATGTTTTAAACACTAGCTCTGGCTGGTATGAGGTGAGGAGTATTCAGTTGGTTGCGATCTGTAACCTCACCACTAGATGTCGGTACATACATCATTCTCCTACATATTCAACCTTTAAAGCGAGATAACATATCATGTGTCCATTTGTTAGGATTATATTTTTATGATATAACTAGCAAGTCAACTGCTTGCTAACAGCCAAACATCATCAACAACAACTTCTTGCTTGCTTACTCTCTCTATTTCTTTTCTTAGCTTCCTCGATCTACGTCTTCAGTCTTTTTGCCTCTGCCATTGTGTCCATAGAGGCTGCTGAGCCCAGTTACATTGCCCGCTTGCCCAGCTCCTGTTCTGGCACAACACCGGTGCACCCTGTCTGCATTCCCCTGCGCCCCGCGCCTGAAAATGACCTGTTCTTGGTGGTCCAAAACACCTGTAAAACTAACTCTCTCCTGGTGCTCTGAGCTCACAGTCCGGGCAGCCTGGCTAACAAAGTGAGCTAACGTTAGCCAACAGCAGCTGTCCATCACAAAAAGACATTTTCATTCTAAAATGTGCAGCATTTAAACTGTAAAGTGTCATGTACTTCTCGTGGGTTATCGTACCCGAAGCACAAAGCTCCATACTGCAAGAAGAATTGCAAGTGCTTCCAACTATGCGGTCACGTAAATTTCACACCAATCTGTCCAATAACTGTTGAGTTATTTCAGTCTGAACCAAAGTGTTAGACCCAACGTCCTACTCCAAAGAGCCACGCTGCTAGCACGGCTAAAAGATGTTGTATCTGTGGATAGTACAGATCCTGTCCTACACTGCTCATTTGCCCATAGTGATTTATCTAATGAAACATCTTAAACAGATCGAGAAATGTAGAATAGTGGTCATGATAAAAGGGGGAAGTTTAATGTAAGTGAAATGCGAGTACAACTGCTAGTGTACTCATGTAATGTGTAATGTACTCATTATTAATCACAGAGAGCAGAGCAAGGCCTATAAATACCTGACACAGTGCATATTGTGACAAACACAAGCACAGATAAAGAAGAGTTATGAAAGTAGCAGTCATGGATGGGTTAATATTAATATTTATATGTTTAAAACTATGTGCAATTAAGATATTTGTATATTAATATCCTCTTTACTTCTGTTCCTCTGTGTGGTTCAGCTCATTTGCAGTATAATGTATGTGTATGTGTTTAACATGAAGCCAATATACAGTGAGGAATAATAATATCCATTAATCTTTACTACAAAGAGCCAGATTCCCCCAGGGAAACTTTTATGGCTCTTATTAACAAAATACTCTCAAGTACTTTGATTATATTCAAACAATAAAATATGTCTGACAATGTCTTAAAGACGACCGGTGATGGCAGGTTCATCTCAATCAGCAACTCATAAGGAATAAAGGAGCTTTGCTGCCTGGGTCAGACTGCTGAATAATTCACACCATGTTATGAGGTAGAAATGGAGGAACAAGGAGTCTAACGTACATCCCGAGACCCTCATTTTATTAGATCATCTTTGAATCCTTCTCTCTGCACATAAATTCTGAACAGAACGTGAGACAAAGTCACAATTCAAGTTTAATGAGTCGACATGTCTCCGGAATAAAGAAATGGAGAAGTCGTGTTCCCTCTGAGAGTAATTCCTCGCCATTAGAGGGTGGAAAGTGCTGTGTCGGCCACTGCGGGTTTTGTGTAACGTAAACTGATAGAAAGCAACAAAGAATTTAAAGGACTAATTCAGCATTGGATTTTCTTAAACTGTTGATGTTGAGTCACATCTACTATTTTTTCCTCCATCTTTGTGTAAAGGAGAACTGCCTGTTTCATGATATCTGATGTATTTCTTACAGCAAAACTCATCTCATCCCATAGATGGGCTTTCTGACCAGTGTTTCTCAAACAAAGGTGCAACTTCTGCAGCTGTCAGATGATTTGACTCTCGGAGAAAATAATAAACACAGAAACAAAAGGACTGAAAGACTGGTTTCATCATCTGGGGACCACGAATGTACAAAATTAGCTGGCAATCCATCCAGTAGTTATTGACATATTCGATGATTACTGTGCATGTTGATTGTATACTGGTCGCACCAGTTGCTGCGATCACAAATTGCTTGAACCAAAGTCATGCAAAGTCTTCTCCTTTCCAGCTGCATGATAGTTATTTTCAGCAACAGACGACTAACTCAACGCCTGATAGAGCACTAGCTAACAAGGCTGAAAAACACTAATTTTCCCTCATTGGTTTCCATCATCGCCCTGCCTTATAAGGTAGTGAACAACTAAGTGGACAGAGCAGAGCTCCTTGATGGCCCACCTTAGTGGATCCATATATTGATTCCCCTCATTGACTACTTTGCATCTCACAGCTCAATGCACCCCTGTCCAGCCCTGATTGAGTGGACAGCAGGGTCATCCAGAGGTAATTCTAGGATTTTAGGGCTTTTGATTTCACAACTCATGATTCCGGGTCGCTAATTTAGACATAAATCGTCATCCAGATTCGTACACACGGGATATTTTGATCCAGTTTCTTCCAGTTTCTCAGGAACATGAAATTTTAACTGTATTATTTACACCATATATCAATGACTTCATCACTTTTTTAAAAGGGAATTTTAAATGTCCAATGCCACTCAAAGCAAAATATTATTACAATAAAAAGATGATTACATTTGAGCTTTGATATTTCTGATCTATATCATTTCAGCTCAGACAAGCTAGACTTCATGCTTCAGGCTAACACAATGATAAAGCTGCGAAAATATTTTATTCCTAATAAAATCAGCGTTTGTTTTGTTGCTCAATGCATTTTCCAGGTTAGAAACCTCAAAACAGAATTCCAGATTTTCCTTTGCTAAAACCTTTTAACATGCTTAAAGTGATATCCTTCCTTCCTTTCCTGAAGTTTCCTATCTTGTATATTGTCTTGGGTAAATTTAATAAGTTATATAAGGTATCTTTCCTGGAAAATGTCACTGATTTCTTGCTGTTTCTTTTTTTTAGTGTTTTCACCAACATTTTTAGAACAGCCAGAAGTTGGAGGTCACGTGACATTTACAGCCACGATGGCTGATCATCAAAAAGTATTTTGTATTTTCTCAGAAGAGCTGAACAACAATGTGCACCGTCACCAGGTTATTGAATCATTCACATCATAGATGGCACAAGATATTTTTTTATACTATTACGTGGCACTTTTTGCCACCAAAATGGCAGCGTCAAGTTATACTATATTCGACTCAAGGAAGCCACATTAGACCATGACTTACAGTGAGTTTACAACAGCTCTGAGGCCTTGTTAGAAAAAAAAAAAATCTATGCTGAGACATGCTGGCTTTTCCTCTATGAATTCACTGAATTGTCTGGAGACATTTAGCTGCAAGGGTTTTCCATAATTTGGTGCAATACAGCACTGGGATGAGTTATGTATGTCCGTGCTGTTTGTGTACATTTTATTGTGACCGTGACACTGCACTGAGCAGAGATATCTGAGAGGCAGGAGGACCGCTGGTGGACTGTCATTCACAGAGCGATAGTAAACATATTTGAGTTTGACTCTTCTGGTCCGTAACTGTCCAACATGGGGTGGCAGTGTTGCTTAGTAACCACAGCACATGACTGACCTTATCGGTGCGGTCATAAAAATGTATGAAGTCCTTTTATTCATTTTCCCTTCTCTCCTGTGCTCTCTCTCTCTCTCTCTCTCTCTCTCTCTCCACTTCCCCTCTCTCTCTCTCTCTTCACACACACACAGACAATTTAGATGAACACATCCGCATCCTATGCATTGTTCGTGTGTGTGTGTGTTTGTGTGTGTGTGAGAGAGAGAGAGAGAGGGAGAGGGAGAGGGTGGTAATGAAGGGCTATACCTGACACATGCCACAGACTGCATCAAGCAGCATGAAGGGGGTGAGGTGGTGGAGGTGGTGGTGGTGGGGGAGTGCATCCAGTGACAGGAAAATCAGCAGTCACAAGTCACACAGGAAAACAGCAGAGCAGCGTCTCACTGAAACAGTTTCATCATGCCACCAAAGCCAAAACACATGCAAGGAAATGCAGATTGAAGACACATAATGATATCTGGATTACGTGTTGTGTAACCTATGATCCGGGATGTTTTCAGTATCGCATCGCTGTGATCTACTTAGTTGACGTAAATCTGTCTAGTTTACAGTGTCTTAATCTGGGTTTAATCCGCAGAACATATTTATGGAACTGACAAAGTATTATGCAGTGGTGGCACTGGGATTGAGCGGGGTGGTGGGGGGGCGCTGATGATTCCACACAGGACGTTAAGCGCCGTGTCTGTCGGCTCATTGACACAGTATCACAGCGACTGGCTTCCTTGCAAAGTGCTGCTCTGTTGTTCCCACAGGGAGCACAGATGTTAGCCTTGCTGTCGCCCGCCGTCGCCATCTTTTTGCCCTGACAACATCTGCACAGCTGTGTTGTCGGCTGCCACGCACACGGGCGGGAGACGCCGCAACCCGCTCTTGAACTGTTGACAGCTAGGGGCAGGTCGGCACAGATGGCAGGAGGGGGGGTGTCAGGGGACTGGCACTGGGTGGAGAGGAAGGGTGGCAGGTAGAGACTGGGGCTCCCATCTGGCCTCGGCGCTGGCACTCTGCCCCGGGGCATCTTCAACGTTTACTCGACAGAAAGCCTGTCAGGAGTTGGAAGTCACCTTGCGCAAAACGTTGTACTCTCTGGGCGGTTTCACTGGAGTTGAAGGGAAGGCGGCGGCGGTGGCGGCGGCGGTGTCGAGGGGGGCAACAGTCTGAGCTAATTTCACCAGACAGTGGAAAGAAAAATAATGGGAACTAACTAAATGATCCCAAGGCAACAGTTCTAGTCTCATTCTGGTTATGTTATGTTATGCAGTCACAACAATAATGAGAGTTTCAACTCATTAGCTGTGTTTTGTTGTTTTATACTCAGGCAGAAGCCTGAGAAGTTGGAAATGTGGTGCGTCATGAACTGAGAGCCAATTCAGGGACAAATGTGGACAGACAAATATCACCACGTGCAGAAAACTGCCAGAATAATGAAAATACTCAATGCTCAGTCCACGATTAACCTGGTTTGATTGGCTAATGGAAAAAAGTAATTGTCCTCGACTGGCCTCATAATGAGTTACAGTACTTCCACAAGTTTAACCTTTGGCAGATATATTTATGGTTTTTATAGTCATGCTCATTGAGTGTCCAAACAGAATGAATGCGTCTTTATTCTGTCCATTTTCTGTAGCAGACAACTCAAACATGTCACCAGTTCATCATCATGTTTATGAGCTGTTCTCATAAGAGCTAAAGTCATGATGGATCAAGTGATCACTGTGTTGTATGTCCAGATGCAACAAGTTAGACTGACATATGGTCAAAGAGGAAGATAAATTTTTGTACCTGAACATACAACCTCAATATCAAGCCAATGTTATGTGTAAGCACCAAATCAGAACAAAAGTTATCTCATGACAGTTTCCATACAGACCATTTTTACAGAGACCCAACAGTTCCACCATGAACAGGCACTTGGTGACGTTGGCGAGGAAAAACTTCCTTTTAACAGGCAGAAACCTCGAGCAGAACCAAGCCCCTTGGTGGACGGTCATTCCATGCTGAATCCTGAATTTGCTGCATGTTGGTGTTAATTTGAAAAAGTTTAAAGTTGATTATTATTATTAGTGTTATTAGTACTAGTAGTGGTGGAACGTATGGTTCTTCTGCCCTCGTGCTTTCCAATCTAAGATGATTTCACGATGTTGTCGTGCCGGCTGCTCTGTAAAGAATTAAACTGCAGACCTCCGCGGACCCTCCACAAACCGCACCATCAGCCAGGAGAGGCTGACCTGCAGATCACAGTGGCTGTCGACTGCAGCGTGGGGCATCGCCCGGTGGGGGGCTCTGGGTTTGACCTGGACTGGCTGTCCAAGGCATGAGGCCAGCACTGAAGAAAAGCGCTTTACGGATGGAGCATGTGGTCAGGTCATCTCTTCTCCTTCTCTTCACCCCCTTCACAGCTCCCCTCTTAATCCCGGCCTGAAGCTCCCTTCCTCCCTCCCTCCCTCCTCCTCCTTCTCACCTCACCCCCCCACCTCCTCCTCCTCCCCTGTATCCAGCATATCACAGGGAAATGCCAACAGATGCCCAATGTCTAAGACAGGCATTATGTTCTTAGAGGATGTCCTTGTAATTCTGTTTTTTGCCAGGCTACTGATTATTACCATGCTGTCTAGGAGTGGTGAGGATGAGAGGCAGCACAGAGGACAACAGGTAGCCATCTCTGCTGGCCGGGTCACGTGCTGCTGCAGTCTATGCAAAACAGGATCTTCAAGACCCGGAGGGGACATATGTCTGTTTGTAGTATATGACTGAATGATGGGATTAAAATTCATGGAATAAATAGACAGATAGACAAGCAGATAATTACATTACGGCCATTATTATAAGCAATGAGATCTCAGCATCGAGGGGATAACTAAATGGTATTGAGGGATATAAATGAGAATGCACCAACAGGAGCATTTAGTCTTGTATTTTATAACATGTTACTCATCAAGAATTTAAAACCGGAGGAGCGGGACTTCGTTTGCTATAAGAAAATGTGTCAATCATGGCGACTCGGGGAGAAAGTGGTTTGTCAGACCCTGAGGGGGCCACACTGACCTAAATACAAAATTGTCAACAGCAATCCTACACTGACCAACCGAAAGAGAACACTGGGGACACAAACGTTTAACGCTGCAAAGACGGCACCGGTTAACATACCTCAACGGGGGAATCCACGTATCCAAAGGCTATCTTAATTTTTCATAGGACAAATTCGCTACCGTGCCAGGGGAACTACAACAGTACACAAGACAGGGTTGATGTTTTCTGAATGCAAAAAGCATGTTTTCATCTTCAGTGAATAAGATGGACGTGTTGTTAACATAGAAGGGGATCAGGTTATCAGTAACTAGCTGGCTTCTTTGTAAATCCCTCTGTTGTTCCTCGTGTCTACTCGTCTTACCGGTTCAGACAGATGTTACCGTCATTGACGTATGTTTTTTTTTTTTTTTACATCAATGGTGAAAAGAGATTGTTAAGATTAAAGTTGAAGCCTTCCAGTAAAGAGGATTTCTCTCCATTCAGCTCATCAGTGGTGCTCAAGTCACAGACGAGTCAGTGAGGACTGATGCCACCATGTGGTGACGGGTGGAGCTGCTGGTGGATTATAAATCCTGCTACGTCAGGACTGGGAGAAGATGGTATGTTTGCTGGTGTTAGTGTGTAGTTTGAAGTATTAATACTTTACTGCAGTATTGTCACAAGTTTCCATTAAATGTCAACATCTACGGGAACAGACAAAACTAAGCATGTGTAATAATTTTGGGGTGTTCACTGCATAAAATACTGTTTGTTTTTAAAAAGTACATCTACTTAAGTACTACACCGATTGAGGTATATTATTGAAGTATTTCTATCTTATGCAATTTTATACTTTGACATTTCAGAGGGAAACTCAACTACACTTTGTTGGATTGTTGGAGTTAGATTATGTTAATATCTTACATATAAAATATTTGTGTTATCGACTGATCACTTGATTATTTGTCAACAAAAACAAATGTCTGAAAATAATGAAAAATGACCATTGCATGCTCCGCAGTAACATTAGAGACACTCGTAATGTCGTCAGTAATATTTTTGGGAGTTTAGATGTCTTAAAATGACACAAGGAGGTTAGATTCTACAACACACGTTAGGTTTTAATATTTTTTTAGACTAGATCTGACTCACTATCCTCCGTCAGGATGACAGACATGGCACCAGATGGCACCATAATCAAAAATATATAAATAAATAAATAAAATATGAAATGTTGTGATTTCTATTTAATTGATCAAGAGTCCAAAATACAAAAGAGTTTTCTCTTTTATTTAAGAATCCAGGAAGTGTTTGGCATTTTTGTGTATGATAACTGATATTTCTAATTAATCTATTACCAAAATATTTGGCAAAAATGTTGTGTTAATCAACTAATTGATTAATCAGCTTATTGTTTCAGCTCAATAAAATGCATGTATGAAATATGATGCACTGATTGAACCACTGCAGTGCATAAAGTAGTTTGAATAAGCTTTTGTATAAGGAGCTACATTAAAAATTCTGATTGCTTATGCATTAATGCATCACTAATGTGTGTGCATGTGTGTGCCAGTACTTACTTTTACATGAAATAATAATAAAAGACTTCAATACCTCTTCCACCACTGGAAACATGCACTGAAACCAATATGTCAGGGCTGTCACGACTTAATTAAGATAATCAGTTCATCGTTTGACAGCTGTCATTTACATTTTCACATTCCTCTTTTAAAAGACGAGCTCTGTGGTATCAAGTGTGATGTAACAATTATAACAGTTTACAATGAAACTAGAGAAATTAGACTTGCAGATTACTGTAGAAAAAATAAATAAATCAATCAATGGAGATTTTCCTTCTCCAACTCCAGCCAATATCCTCCTGGACTTTTGTGAACAGAGTTTCCTATATGACCTTTGCTCTGTGTATAAAAGCTGCGCACACGAGTACATGTGTTGTGAGCTGGGCTGCACCCATAGCTCGATACTGGTTGACCTACAAAACCAGTGAGAGTGCTGATGTTCATCACAACCGCAGGACCCTGGTGTGTCGTAAAGACTCATGCTGATCTGAGAGTCTATGAGGCTTGACGCGTGACATCGACCTCACGGAAGAACAGGGGGGGAAAAATAAACACATAACTGCCCAGTAACAAGGGCTCGCTCCTCATTGGCTGCTCAAGAATGTTGCATTGATCATACTCTTTGTGCAAAAATGACACATGTGCTTTTGATCCATGTACACACAGGCGGGATTACAGTAAAATGCTCACACACAGCAGCAGCTTGTGAGCGTGCACGCACGGTCTGAGGCTTAGACGTGCACAAACACACACACACACACACACACACACACACACACATATCTTTATCATCCTCACACACACGCACGCAATTACATGTACACACATCTCACATTCACACACTGACAAAGTATGGGTGAGAACTAGGGCAGAACCACACCAGTAAGCTTCTTTTTTACTTAAATATCCTCTGAGAATTCAGGTTTTTTTTTTTTCCTTACCCAAGATTAGCACTTAGCCCCTAGTAACAGTGCTGTCATTTTGTTGTTACACGTCACACACCGTGGTTCACACTTTAAGTAAACACCTCTTTCCTCTTCTCTAATTTGCTGATTTTGGCAACAAAATGTCATTTTTGGGGCTGAAATTTTCAAGTCAATCCCACATTTTAACTAAAAATTTTGAAATTTTATATTATATACGACAGCAGCCTGAGAAGTGGGAGAATGTTTGGCCGTTTTGTCACTATTTTTGCTTGAAAAATTATTCATCAACTATCCGAATAGTTTCTAAATATTCCTGTTGGACTGATCGATCAATCCACTCGTCATTCCGGCTCTAAAACGACCTGCTTCATTAATTAAATTAAGAGCTGTAATGCCCCATAATCATCTTTGTTCTAACTTCTACATTACCCACAGCGTATTACACAGTTTATCTGTGGGATATTTTTATAACGGGACACTAAATAGGTGCTGCAATAATGGTTGTGTCATCACTGGACCACCCTGACCAGTTTTGTCATGCAACCAATCAACCCGTCTATAGTTGTAAAAAATAAATCTTTGTACGTCTTGAACTATCAAAGTCAGAAAAATGACAGAAACAAGCAATGCTTAAGTAGACGGAGGCAATTATCTTAGTTTTTAGTAAACGTAAGATGAGGTTATGCTGCAAGAGAAGACTTCTAGAAAGAGACGGATGTTGTTGGATGGAGCATATAGCATAACACACATCATGAGGCTCCTCTGGCACCTTAAACACACCACAGGTAAGTAACTGATGCTGCACACACACATCCAGGCTGTCACACACCGGTCAACATGAACCTTCAGGCCATCGCCGTCTGAACGCTCCCTGAACTCCTGAGCTGGGCTAAAATTGCGTACCCAGATGAATACACTGCTCTCACCAACAGAGACGCAGCACTCCGGAAGTGGGCCAAATGTGATCACATGCGAGGCCGCTGAGCACCTCCCCTTTCATGCATGCAACTCTGCCGCTACCCCTCAGCTGCAACAGTGAGTCTGGAGAGCTAATTTGGGGATCTGGTGAAAAGACTGTTTGCTCAACACACCAGGGTTCCCTGGCCTTCCCACGCCTCATTTGAGAGGCAACAAGAAAAAAGGCAAATAGATGAAAGGCGGTCCCCACAGTTGGAGATGATGCACCAAGGGTCCTCTTGCTAAGCAGGCAGCTATTCAAATGAGTGGCTAATTGTGGCATCTGTTAACCCACTGAAGAGGTGTCAGTGCAGTATCATGGGTCTGTTAATTGGTACAAACAGGTAGCAGATGTAGGCTCCGAGATTGAGCATCTGCCATTTAGTGAGCCAACCTCCATGAGCAGTGATTAGACAGCCAGGCTGATGGAGGGAGATCAAAGAGGAGAGGAGAGGAGAGGAGAGGAGAGGAGAGGAGAGGAGGCATCATCTTTGTCCCGTCTTAACACATTTTTGCATCCTCTTTTTTAAACCAGAATTAAATAAAGAATAATATCACTCCAAACTATCCGATAAACATTCAGCTGTATAATAAAATTAACTATTTTGATTTACTGACAGCTGAGACTTTTGTTCAGGGCCTCACAAACGTTAGAGCATCTCCTCGAGGCTAAAACGCTTCTGAGAATCAGATCATTTATCAATAAATACCAATTAAGGGTGAAAATAAATGCATTGGATCAAGTGAAGCCTTTATGAGACAACATTTAGTGTGAAAAAGTCAATGACTCGAATGGCATCTGAAGGTTTATGACTGAACCTGTCATGGTGACTTCTTACCAGCAGGTGGTACTAGCTGACTACTGGTAAAGGAACGTCAAGTGAAAAGATGCTTACTAAAGATACAGACAAAGTACGGTCTGTGTGTCGAGAATTGACTTTCTTCTTAAAGAATTTCAAAGAATCTTTGTTCTATCATCCAACTTTGTTAGATCACCGCTGTATTACACTGCAGAGCAGCTGTTTAGATCAGAAAGTTGAAATCAAATGATTTCAAGCGTGGTCCATACTTGTGTTTATCTCAAAACATAATCCAGTGTGCTGACAACTGATTTTTCTTTATGTGGATAAAATGTTCTTCTGCTGACCCTGTGCACAGCAGTTCATGACCGGACAGACAGAAAAGGCAAACTTCAAGATCAGCCCGAGTGTCGCTGGTTGCAGCATAAAGGTAGATCCCTCTGTGGCCATTTGGTATACAGAGGTTGTCACTGCCTGTCTCTCTATATATATGTGCATGCTGTTCACACACAGCAACACTGACACCTGCTGGCAAGGGAGAGATTTCCTGCTTGTCGCAGTTTTATATCATATTATAATTCATATCTTCGGTTTGTAAGAAATCACCTTGGTCTCACTCTTTTTTCATCCTGTAGCTGCTCGAAGGTTTGTTTCTGTCAGTGATGCTGATCTCGCCTCTTCACGATGAACCACTGGACAGAATGAAAGAAAGTCACACAGGTTTCATTTTGTTAAGTCCAGTTCCAGTTTGTTAACTGCTAATGCATTTTCTCTGTGTATCTCATACATACTTGCTTGATGAAATGTATTTTTGGGACAATGGAGGCATGTACAAATCATGCAAATCTCTCACCTAGTTGAACCTGATGAGGATAGATAACTTTTTAACACTTTCATCAGTCATACAGACTTTTTACGCTGCAGGCATTTTGATGTGTCATAGCAGGAAATACATGCACGCTTAATGTGGAGTGATGCTATCATTAACACACCTGGCAGTTTCCTGCTATGCCAAAACGTCTGCTGCCCATTCCCGGCTCAGCATGTCTCCACCCAGAGCAGGTGTAATCAGGCAGGTTAAATTAAAACACCTGTGTAAATATGCTACACATCATCACCCCAGACTAGGTGAGGTCACTCAGTATATCAGTATAACTTCACTTTGATGCATGAAGTGCTTACAACAGCAAAACAAGGGGCCTGCACCATGGCTGAGGTGTTACACACACCTGTGGAGACACACACATGGTGGTTTGCTAGCTCGCTAACATTCATACTTTGCAAAGTTTGCCAAAACACACACACTCACACACACACACACACAGTGATGACAGAAAGCAACAAGCATTTCTAACACCACCAGCTCACCTGTAAAATCGTCGTTTTAGTTGACAGTGTCAGTTCTGCCTTTCATTTCCAAGCTCACATCCTCTAGTTTGATTACAGACACCACCTGTCTCTCTCCGCGCACTCATGAGGTCACACTGCAACAGTGACACCTGCTGGTGATTTGTTGGTACTACCCTCTGACACAGGCTTTTGTGATTAACGCCATCCTCTAAAATGGAACAATTAATGAACTCTTTTCTTTTTCAGTGTGTAAAACTCTGCGCATCTGACATTTACATAAAGGAAATGGTTTTGTTTGATATTCAGCACGTGGGAGGCACACAGGAAATGTGAAAACAAACTGACTGAATATAGAAAGTCATGGACTGCTGGCAGATCTGCAATAAATGTGAAACACATGGAAAACAAAAGTTACAGCTACATGTTTGTCCCTATTTGGCCAGTGAAAAGGAGGAAATGCAGACACAGAGGGAGGAAGGTGTGTTTTGTTCACTTTGGAGCAGGAGTTAGAAAGAAATTGGTTGTTTTTTGCCCCAGTTTCAAAGTGCAACAAGATCACTCACTAGTCCAGCTCAACAAGGGTTGAACAGAGTTTGCTATGAGTTCTGCAGTAAGAGACTAAAAAAGAGAACTGCCTGAAACATTTAGTCCTGCAAGTAAGTGAACAGTTCCTTTACCCTATTGTTGTCTGCATTTCCATATGTGATATGCTTCCTTTTGACATGTTGACATGTCAGAGCACAATGAGCAGCAAACAAACTGGTATATGGCTGCAGATTGTACTCGACCAGTTAGAAATGTTCAGCGCAGTGAGATGTCAAAGCTCCAGTGTTTTTGGAAACTTCTTCCCTCTAAGCAGGAATTTCTGGTTGGTTAAAATAACGTCCCAGGAACTTGATTTATGCTGCAGTGCTGTGGTGGATTTTCTTCAAATGGTTCTAGTCACTGGGAAAGTGACTGTAGAAACACACTCGATGAGCCATTGACTACAGAATATGGCGGAGGGAGACGTGTCTCTACAGAACGTCTGTCACAAAATGTCAAACTGAAACTCTTTGTGCAAAAAATTTGTTTTATTACAACAAATAAATATTGATTCTGTTGAAATACAATGATTGAGTCTGTACTAATAACTAGCATATAAAAAAACAATGGAGTAATACATCAGTTTTATTTGTACCATCTTTTTGTTGTTGTTGTTTTTTTTTTTAAGAAAATCTACTTGAACTCTCTCGGAGCTTCAGATTTAAAGTGCAAAGTGTGTGTTTAAGTAAGTACTGCTGATTGTTAAAAACATGGCCGGTCTTCAGATTCACCACGACGTCTGTCATTCATTCTGTGGAGACGGACAAAAATTAAATTATGCATTTGAATGTAAAGGCTAGAATAGAGAATCACGTCTCTGTTGCATTGACATACCTGCATTTGCTTGTATACCCAGTCGATGAAGTAGGAGACGTTGCCGTAGACTCCTGGCTTGTTCTGCCAAGCACATCCAACCCCCCAGCTCGTGTCCCCCGCCAGCCACCATACGTTTCCCTCTTTGACCACCAGGGGCCCTCCACTGTCACCCTGCAGCACCCAAGAGGAGTACATATATCTCAGGTTGGTGTGTATGTGTGTGTGAAAGTGTGTGTGACAGGAGGATTGACTCCTTTCTAACCTGACATGTGTCGACTCCTCCCTGCAGCTTGCCAGCACAGGTCATCGACTTAGTGACCTCCCCGTTTAAAATTTCAGGTCTGTTGCAGGTCTCTCTGCTGTAAATAGTCACTTGGGCCTGATTTAGTGTGTCAGGGGACGGTCCTGAAAAGAAAAAAATAATGGTGACTCACACAGTGAGCCCAGTCAAGTGTTCCCTTACTTGTACTTTAAACTTTGAAGAGCAGGTGACCCCTGAAGCAAACACAAATAATCTACAGGGAGGAATGCTAAGTGCGTGTCCGGAAAGTGTTTCGTTGGTATATGTTCTTTAACGTTTGGCTCACCACTTGACCTCAAGGCTCCCCATCCTGTAATCCAGGCTTGACGTTCAGCAGAGAGATCCACGCCAACGTTGGGGAGACACACGGGCTTCACCGTCGCTGAGACACAAACGTGTATGTTGACATCATCAATGTAGAAATCACAAGAACTCATAATTCATGTAATGATTCAGCTAATAAAGAATCAGTTTTCCTGGCTTGTACTTACCTGAAAATGTCAGAGGTGTGTAGAGCTTTAGAAGAGCAACGTCATTGTCATTAGTGTTTCTGTCATAGTCCTCGTGATTAATGATTTTTTCAACCGCTGTGCCAGCAGCAAACATAAAGTGTGACAAGCTCACGTCGCCAGAGTATACCAGCCACATGCCAGGATTGTTGTACCTGCCATGAGGTAAAATAGTCAAACACGGCGAACACGAATCCTGACAGTAAAAAACAAGAGAAATATCGTGAAGGACCTCAATGATGTAAAGAAAAGGTACTCACGCTTGGAAGCAGTGTGCAGCAGACAGGATCCAGTAAGGGCTGATAATGGAGCCTCCACAAATATGCTGACCATGAATCTGGAGACTGACCTGCCACGGCCAGGCTCCATTTACCGCGTCTGTACCACCCACAATACGAGTTCTCGGGGGTGCTGAACTCTCTCCACATTCTGAGGATGGAGGCACACAGGAAGTCAGCTGTCTGTCTGTTTGCACACATCTCCTAAATTCATCCATATTTCAGTGGTGTAGTAGCTTACCAATACAGTGAAGTTTGACAGCTTCGGCTGAGCAAGTTTGGCTGCAAAACATAGACAGTTCATTTATAGTGTTTAATAAGATTAAATGAGTTCCCAGTGGGAATCAAACAACTTCTGCGCTGTGTATAACATTATTATCCAGTGATGCAGAGGACTGTGTTACCTGTAAGTGAGCTGTGACTGTAAATGTGATCCGTGGTCACTTCCAGCCTTCAGCTTCATGTATCCCTTCAAGGCCATGGGACCTGCATGGGCTTCAGCGTAGTACGCATAGTCCTGCCTGTGGAACGGACACAAGGAGAAAGAAAGACAGAAAACATGTGATCAGAGAGGTTAAGACCGATATACTACACTCAGAATGTTTTGATATCAGCCAGTCAAGTCATATGAAAGTCTAAGTAATGTTTCCTTTGGGGAAAATACTGAATACCTGTGAGATACAAGCAGCAGTATGAGCTCTGGCTTTAAAAAAACATGTGTTGACTTTAATACAGCAGAGAGACAACACTCTGCAAATGGGGGGACATGAATAATAGTGAAGAAGACAATCAGCACCTCCGGTACCCTATCTGCTCACACACAGCTCTCCCATAGTTGTCGTCCCAGTTTTCAGCACACACCGGCATCCACCTCTCGCTGTCAGATGAGTAACTTTGCAGGATGAAGTTGGTCCCATGGAGGCGGACTGTGAAGCAGAGAGAACGATACCATTTAGCCACTGCGCTGTTCGCTTCAGGCAGAGACAGTCTGTGTGTGTGTGTGTGTGTGTGATGTTGGCGTTGATTTAAATGTCTTACAGCACTGAGATTCATCCTCTCCATTAGAACAGTCCTTAACACCATCACACCACTGGGAGCGACTAAGACACTTCCCACCACTTCTGCACGACTTTCCAAGTAAACACTGGAAATATACTGCAAACACAGAGAGAGCACACATGTAGGAGCACAAAGGAATCTGCTGAGCTGATCATCAAAGATCTTCCTGTGTACTTACAGAAGTACCAGAGCAGGAGGCCGACCACTGCCAGGATAAGAAACACACACATGCACGCACTCAGGATGTGTTTCCAGGGACATTTCTTTACGTCTGCAAGGCAAAAAAGGAATAATTGACATGAAAACTCAGTGTCGTGTTCAGGAAACCAGTGTGAGGTGATCTGAGCTTTGTGACACAGTGTGTTATCCTGCTGGAAGTAGCCATTAGAAGATTGGTAATAAAGGAGTGGACACACTACCTAGGAAAGCTGTGGCATTTAAATGATGCTCAGTTGGCACTAAACAGACCAAAGCATGCCAAGAAAATATCCTCCACACTACTGCAACGCCACCACCATGTGAGGCAGGAGAGATCCGTGCCTTTGTGTTGTTTACTGCAGGTTCTGACTCTCCAGAGATTCATCAGACCTGGCAGTGTTTTTCCAATCTTCTGTTGTCTATCTTTGGTGAGCCTCTGTCTTATCGTAGCTTCAGTTTCCTGTTCTTAGCTGACTTAGAAGTGGGTGTGGTGTTAATCTGCTTTAACGTTGGACATGTTGGGTATTCAGAGATGCTCTTCTGCATCCCTTTGTTATAACAAGTGTTTTTTTGAGTTACTGTTGCCTTTCTATCATTATCTTTCATTCATCAATGTTCCCTGCCCAGAGCACTTCAGACAGACTGCACATTTCCTTTCTCTTCTTCTTCTTTTTTTACTTTTAGGACTATTCTCTGTAAACCCAGGAGACAGACAGTGCATGAAAACAGAAGATGAGCAGCTTTGAAAACACTGACAACAGATTTGCAGTGAAGCTAGTTATGTAAAAATAAAATGCAAATGCAAGCCACATGGTCTTCTAGATTTACATCATATCACACATGCAAATATCAGACTTACTGTAGCAGATATAAAAAAAACTAAGCACACACATAAAATACAGTATAAAGTCTTATAACATGTAACTACTATAACAGAGTTAATATTATATTTATAGTTTTCACACTCCATGATAAGCTCAGAAGGGCTGCATCTTGTGAATGGATCTGAGGGACTGCACCTCTGTAAAGACGTATCTCTTTAGCCTGGCCTTTACTTTTAATTAAAGTGCCTCGCCAGTCACTGCTCAGTTTTGTGGTCCCGATCATTCCCTGTTACTTCAATCTCTACTCTTTAATCTACTTTTACTGCAACTGTTCTTAAATTGTGCTTTGTAGGTTTTAAGTTACTTCTTAATTGTTTCGTTGTTGTAGTTTTTAGTTTTTTTACTTTTGTTCTAATTTCTAGTTTTTATGCAACTGCTCTGTTGCCTCAAGAACTGTCAGTTGTTGTCTATTTCTGTTTTTACTCTGCTCTGTGAAGCGCTTTGGGCTACAGTTCTGTATGAAAGGTGCTACATAAATAAATAAAGTTGAAGTTGAAGTGAAGCATAATATTCAGCTGCCCTCGCCAGCCTGATTTTCATAAAGCTTCAGACAAGGTGCTTTGTCAACAAAGTCAACAATCCGATCATAACGCACTTGAAACATGTTCAGGATGTTTTAAAGTTTTAAAAGTATTTATTTCTTTATTTTTTCTGACATTAGCTTTTTAGCTGCCATAAGTTACTGGTCATACTAAGCCATGTAAGACTGCAGCAGCAAAACCTCTGAGTGTATTAAATCGAGCACTTTGTGTTTTATTTCTCATGAATTCATATTATTATTTCTTATTTAAAAAGTTGGAGAGCCTCACTTTACGTAAGACACATAAAATAGGTTAATTATTATGTGGACTTACAGTAGATGTTTTCATTCATATGACTCGATATTTCTTTTATGACTAACTCAAAGTAATTGTTCACGCCGTCTTTTATTTTGCACAATATCACCACACAAAAGGCTCATGACATCGATTATTACTGTACCTTTCTTTTGTCCTGTGTTATGTGGCATTCCAGGTGTTCCAGTCTGGTGGGTGTTGATGGTTGTGGGACTGACGGCAACATAACTGGGGATCTGTTGTGGAAAGGGAGGGTAGAGACCCTGTTGTGGGGCGTATGGAGGGGGTCTTCCTTGCTCATGCTGGAATGCTATGTTGTCATAGACTGGAGGCGTCTGGAATAAAGAGATAAAAACAGTTTCTGTACTCAGAAAAATGATCAAATTAGAGTTAAAAAAAAGAGAAAATATATGAAGTTGTTGTCTTTTATTCTGAAACTGAACATACCTGATTATTATACATCCTTAGACCAGTTCCACTGCCTATAGAGAGAGACCATCAGACCAGAAAAGGGTCACACAGTTGTTGTTTTTATGAATAAAAACTGATGATATGTATAACGGATGGACACCCTGCATGACTAAATCATAACATTCACAGAAGCTATATTCAAAATTTAATTTAGCAACCTGTTAATTAAGTTTATTAACATAAAAACTAGCTAAACACGTGTCAGTCTTCCCCCAAACACAACAAAACAAATCAACATTTCCACATTTCCACAAACTTTGAGTTTATAAAAATATTTAAAATAAAAGCCATACCTTACAATCCCACAAATATCTTCAGCGCTCTGGCTCTGTCTGCCTCTTTACTAACACTCTCTCTGTGTGTCATGTTCTTCCCATTCCTCCATGTAAATCAGCAGCCAGGACCACACCTTTTGCACTGTGTGCACAGCCCAGCCTGGTGTGCGCCACTTGACTCAAACGCCACTTGACATGGACAAACAACAGCTATCGATGAAGGTTGGCAATTGATACTCATTATCTTCTGCACAGGCCGGGCTTTGAGATAAGACGAATGAAGTGAAAACATTGAACGCGGGGCTGTGTTCTTCCAGAAGTGGCCATCCATTGATTTGTGACGGGGGAAGTGTAATTTAGGAATTAAATTCAGCAGTGTGATATACTGTGTGTGTTTCATATGCATCCTGGTATCTTAGTGTATCAGTTTTTCTTCACCTATAATTAATAAAACCAGCCTCACTTTGATTGTGTGTCTGTACAAGTGTGTTGTTGTAACGTCTAATTTTGCTGCATGAAACCTTGCAAACTAAATACATCAGTTAACAAAGCATCAGCTCATCTGTACACAAACACAGATATAAAAATGGGCCATAATTGTGGTTTAATGATCTACCTTTGATCCACCCCCAATAAAATACCAATTCTTGGAAATTACTAAAGGAAAAGCTGCAGCCAAAGCTGCCACTCCTGTTCTGAAAACAGTGTGACTGAGAAAAGGAACGAGAGTCAACAGGCGACAAGTGGTCACAGATTGTTTGACATACCAAAAGCTGGCATCCAGACATGGCCTTATAGGATAAAAATATCTAAGTCATGTGAAAAAGGCACAATAGGCTCGATTCTTACTTTATTCGTACTATTGTTTGTCCCCCCGAAAGAGAAGCCTCTGCTGCGATTAATCAGTAACGTCCAAACAAATGGGGAGGTGGACGTAAATATACTGTGACTTTCAGACCCTGTTAATATTTAACTCAATGTTTGACTGCGGTAAATGACAGGAAAAGTAAGGAATGGAAGACAAGTCATCCAGTTATAGACGTGCAGAAAATAATGACCGTAACAGCTCAACCTTTGATCGAAAAATTAGTTATTGGAAACACACAAGACATTTTGCAGACAGGAGTCAGGCTCAGCAGCCAGCTCGACTGAAGATGCTGATGCAAAAAAGGTCAAATGAAGGAGTCACAAATCAAGGAGATGTAAACAAATAAACAGATTTAGAGCTCCAGTCACTTCATTATGACCTTCGTTATGTAAGCTGGCTGTGCTGATTATGAAGCTATTAACTTGAAGGTTGCTGGTATGCAGGTTCATTACATTTATGTGGATCAATATTTTGATATTAAATTCTGAAACGGCATCATCTCTGGCAAAACATGCCGAGTTTGATGTTTTTTTTTGTTGCTTTGGACACCAAACAGTTTTTTTTCACTTTCATTGTATTGAAATAACTCAAGAAATTTCAAGCAAACATCTCAAACCCAGAGCTGGTGTATGTCAAATCCCTTAACCACCAATTACCAAGTACAAATACACAAAGAACCTGTTGCATAAAGGTGACATGAGCGCTGCAAAATTCCACTGTGACACGTTCGAGTGCGCTCAGCATTACAAGGGAAATTGCAGCATCTAGTGGCCAACTTCATATTACAGAGCAGATGGTATGATTACAATAATATGGACCTGTTTGTTGTGAAACTTGATTTATTGCAGGTCAAATCTTTAGAGAGATTCAGAAATATTCGACAATCAGCAGCGGTTTCATAAAAACTATTTATTTAACCATCTCACTTCAGAGTTAAATATTGATCACCTTTTTTGCACAATATGGTTCTTCAAACAAAAAGGAGTGTTATAAACACTGGAGTCATGACATCATGTCAGTTGAGTCCTACTTTGCTGTTTGAGTAAGGCCGCTGGCAACAAAATTGTAACAGATGCATTCTTCAGTAAAAAGCTAGTTCACAGAGGTCTTAACCGTTTGGAGCAAACGGGCAGTCAACACACAGATCGGATCAGAGGATCAGGGAAAGACAGAGAGACGTCTCCTCGTCGGGTTTTCTACAGTTTCTGGATCACAATAGATGAAGCTCCACCACCTCCGTTGCAGATGCCTGCCAGCCCGTACTGGCCTGGCTTCAGGTTGTGCACCATGTGCCCCACGATTCTCGCCCCAGACATCCTGAAAAGAAAAAGTATAATCCAGAATTCAGAACATTTTTGTACAGAAATGTTATTAAATGCTGCTGTTTGCTAGATATTTTTTGGGAAAGTGCACAGGAAGTGATGCATTTAGATTTCTGCAGTGTGTGTGAAGCACTCCTCCTGTCCTCTGTGACCCAGACGCTGATTTTCATGCCAAACAGCTGCTAATCCAGTACGTGATAGTGGAGGAGACGAGAGAGAAGCTGCTCTTAAGAGGGCCACTTCCTGTGTCTTTTAAGCTCAGCAGTATAAATAAATAAATGCTCGGAGGCAAGAGAAAGTGTTGGCAAGTAAAAAGTTTGCTGCTGTGGTGACGCATAAGCAAATAAACTGGCTTAATGACAACATACAGCCGGTACAGTTCATGCAAACTAGACTGCTCACCCAATGGGGTGTCCCAGTGACACAGCTCCCCCGTTAATGTTGACTTTTGCTGGGTCGATGTCCAACATCTTAATGTTGGCCAGCGCGACCACGCTGAAGGCCTCGTTGATCTCCCACATGGCGATGTCGTCCTTCTTCAGCCCCGCTGCATCCAGAACCTGACAGACACACACACACACGGGGTGGAAGGGGAGATGTGTGAACACAACTGCATCCATAAAGAGTGCGAGTCAGGATACAGCACTTTCTTCTCCTTCTACTTCAACTCCCTCCTTCCTGGGAGGAGTGAATGAAATGGCAGATTAGCTACCAAACATTAATTCTGTGTGTAACTTGATGATAAGCCAACATTAAACTTGGCTGTTGTCAGCTTTGTGGACTCTCTGCAGCTGGCATCTGTACTCGGCCAGACCTTCCAACATCTCCAGAGTTTAAGGTTGCATCACATCAGCACTCTACCAACTTTCACCAAAAAGAAATTAATAATTTACATTTCTAAACGGTGGTTTTGGATCAAAGTTTTCAATATTTGGATCAAGAAAATCAATATTTTAGTTAAATATAAGTTTCAGATATCCGATATTTCCAGTGTCACGCCCTTACTCCAAAGAACATACATATACTCATATTCACCTTTGGTACAGCAAATGCAGGAGCGATGGGGAAATCAATGGGTGCAACGGCAGCATCAGCAAAAGCTACAGAAAGAGATAAGAAGAACAGAACGGAACATCAGCTGTGCAAACAATTTCACAAAAAAAATGTAATCAAAACAAAAAATAAAAATGATACTGTTCATGACTTTATACAAGAGTGCAGGAATATGTTTTTATGTTTTAAATACCTAAATATATGTGTGTGTGTGTGTCTGTGTGGAAAACTTACAGACAATCCGGGCCAGTGGAGTGACGTTGAGTCTCTTTGCAGCATCGGCTGTCATTAAAACGAGAGCAGCTGCTCCGTCGTTCAGCGTGCTGGCATTGGCTGCTGTCACTGTGCCTGAAAAGGCAAATGACCAATCACAAAACAACACACGTTAAAACACAAATGGTTCTTTGAGCATTTGACTCTGCTCTGCACAAATCTGTCTAGTCAGACAAAAAGTGGCTTAATGTTATCCATGAATGGACGTAAAGGCAGCTGCATCATTACCGTTCTCTTTCTGGAACACTGCCTTCAGTTTGGGAACTTTGCTGAAGTCGACGCGCCTCCACTCCTCGTCCTCAGACACGACCACGTCAGGTTTGCCTACAAAAGCGCGCCAACGTCAGATATGTTGTGCTAATAACATGATGAAGGTTACTGGTCCTAGAGCAGCTCGCTGTACCTCTCTGGGGAATGCTCACTGGTACAATCTCCTTGGCCAGAATGCCAGACTCGTATGCCGCTTTGCTGCGGGTGTACGAGCCGATGGCGTAGGCGTCCTGCTCCTCTCTGGTGATCTTGCTGTTCTTGGCTGTGTTCTCTGCACAGTTGCCCTGTTAAAGACAGTAAGGCAAAAGCCACAGAAAAGAAACGGTAACTCACTTCAAATATTATTTCATCTACTACTACAATGCTGTAAAAACATAATGTCTTATTTAAAAAGCTCATATTTAACAGGTGGTTGATAGTTACCATGTGGAACTTGTTGTACACGTCAGTGAGTCCGTCCTTGACAATGAGGTCTTCCATCTTCACTCCTCCGTAGGATGGCGTCTCTCTGGTCATCACATAAGGTACGTTGGACATGCTCTCCATGCCCCCTGCCACCATCACATCCTAAAAATCACACACAGGCTGCTGTAGATTTATCTGCAGTGACAACGACAGTCTATTTGTCTTGGCAGTATGTGAACCGAGTGACGCACGCATGTGTATGAAAGGTCACTTTTTCTGCAGCTTATTGTATTTTGCAGATTTTGGGGATTACAGTCAGTCGGTAAAAGAACTAGATGGGTCATGTCTGAGGATCGTCTTTAATAATTTTACGGTAAACAAAACTTGCTTTTGGTCACAACAATGTTTCTCATTCTTTTTCCATGGATCAGATTTGTGTTTTCATGCACAGTCACTGTGCAGCAGAGTACTTAATGTTAAAACTACCTGGTGTCCACACATGAGACTCTGCGCTGCCATCATGATGGACTTCATCCCGGATGCACAGACTTTGTTTATGGTTGTTGCCGGAGTGCCGAGGGTCAAGCCTGAAGATACAATCAGAGACACATTTGCATTAGCAACAATAAATAAAGTAAAATTCTGTTACCTCAGTGATGTTTGTGTGTGATACAAATCAGAACGGTCAATCACAGCTGCATGTTTTTAACATATTTACACATTAGTTTCTGTAACTTTGTACATCAATAATAACAGGCCTCTAAAAGCTGATGTAGCAAAACACTGTGTGAACTTGCAGCTGCATACTTTTGGGCTTCATGTTTTGCAGCCTGTCATGCATGTATAATGTGTGGCTGCTCTCAACCAGCGGACGTCGTTTCTGATTTGTCAAGTCAGCTCGTGTTTGGCTGGTTTTGGCTGCAATGCCAGTATTTGAAATATTTGGAGTGGTGGTGAAAATACACCGACGTGGTTATACCTGCTCCAAGCAAAGCTTGTCTTGTGGGGGCCTGTCCTTCTCCTGCCTGAAGCACATTGCCCATGTAGACTTCCTTAACCTCTTCAGGGGCGATCCCTAAACACAAAAATCATCAAATCAGCTCACAACATACAGCGGGAACGGGAAAACTCCGGCCATTACATCCCGTGGATCTTGATCTGAACATACCTGCTTTGTCTATGGCTCCTTTAATGGCAATGGAGCCGAGTTTGGTGGCCGGTACTGCCGCCAGGCTGCCTTTGAAGGAGCCCATTGGAGTGCGGACTGCACTGACGATGACGACTTCCTGAAACAGTGCATTAATTAAAAACTATGAGTGGGCAGTCCAAACTGTTTTGACAATTGTCGGCTCCTGTAGTTTACTTACATTGAGCGAGGGGCGAGATGAGTAGGTTCTTGAGAGGTACTTGTGAGCCTACAATGACAGGATAAAGATAGACAGACAGACAGACAGAGATGTTATTAATTCATCTTTCATACATGACAGAGTTTCTATTTCTGATCCCGACTTTCCAATCAAGTCTGTGGCTCCACCTGCAGCAGCTCCCTTTATCCAACAGCTCAGTCCATGGGGACTTGGCTTGTGAACCAGAGGAGGGTGGCTGGTTCAAGTCCAGCATGGACCAAAGTACAGAAGGTGGACCGGTAGCTGGAGGGGTGCCGGTTCACGGTGGCCCATGAGCAAGGCACCAAACCCCTTCAGCTGCTCAGTCCACCATCTCTCCCCACATTTGCATGTCTAGGAGGCCTTTGAAAGTGTGTGACTGTATTTAGGGTGTTAAAATTATTATTATTATTATTATTATTATTATTATTATTATTATTAACAGCTATGAATTAGTTTTAAGAGAGAAGGTAGAGAAACATGGGAAATGTTGTTAGCCATGCTAACAATAAGGGCAGACGCAGGCAGGTAACATTAACCTTCAATTTAAGTGATTAAACACGAGCTACATATGCTATCTGAGCTAAGTTTGGTGTCGTGCCAGTCAAACTGCCACCTGTCACGGGTTAACAGAGTAAACTCGGGTTAACATGACCCGTTTTTGGCTTCA
This sequence comes from Protonibea diacanthus, assembly GCA_028641955.1. Classification (NCBI taxonomy): domain Eukaryota; kingdom Metazoa; phylum Chordata; class Actinopteri; family Sciaenidae; genus Protonibea; species Protonibea diacanthus. The sequence continues at coordinate 4,062,204 of CM053990.1, read as the reverse complement.
GTCAAACTAGCTCTAACGCTGCAGCTCTGTTGTTTTGTTTTAGCAGCTTTAACAGCTGTTAGCTTTCAGATAAACGTAGCCAGAGACTCGGTGAGCCAGCTGAGCCACCTGTGAGCAGCTCTGGTGCCTTCAGGCTGTAACTTCATTTTGGTTTCATGCGCTCTGCAGGCTAGCAGAGTTACTCACGGCCTCTGTGTGTTTACGGCCACGCAGACTGTTTTTAGCATTAGCATCTCATATCTAACGGTATAACGTTACCCGACGCAGCCTCACTTACCAGGCGCTGCAGAGTGTGGCCGTGCATGGTTAAAAGTCCACTGGTTACATTTTGGGACAGGCAGACAGGACTGTGACTCACGTACTTCACTCTTCTGTCGCTGCGCAGCTGCGCAGAGAGATAAATACGTCAGCCAATCCGCAGTGGAGAGGTGTGTTCTGACGCCGCCGCCGCGCCGGGCATTATGGTAGCTGTAGCTTTTTTTTGCAGTGAATCACAAAATGTATTAAAAAATCGGTAAAATGAGCTGCAGCGACGTTTATCTCCAAAACAGGTTCCTGTGAATATGCTGCAACTTTCAGCATCAACTCAACATGAAAATTATTTTTAAATTAATAAGTATTTATGCATTAATGTCAGCAGCAGTTGCTCAGTCTGTAGGAACTCGCAGCCTGCAAGTCCGGCGTGTAGGTGGCAAGGTACTGTAGTGATGGGAATTTCGGCCTTTGAGAGCCGGTTCTTTTTGGCGGTCTTAAACGGCCTCAAGCATTTTATTAATTGTTTTTTATTCATTATTATTATTATTATTATTAGTAGTAGTAGTATCGTTGTTGTATATACACATGTTATTATTGTTATTATTATTATTTATATTTTTAAACAAGTATTATATTTTATTTTATTTTGACATTGCAAAGCACTTTGTCAGTGCATGTTGTGTAAAAATGCACATATAATAGAATCTACTAACTATTTAATTAATTTATCACCCAAAATAATCCAAAACTGCCTGAAAAAATGAATCACATGTAAAATACATACATGACATCAAATGTTTATCCTTTATGGCTCTATTTTACAAATACACTCAACTCAAAAAATGCTACAAAATAAATTATAAAGCATAAAAATAAAGACCTAATTAGGCAAACTTTTAACTATTACTATTAACACTAAGGTTTTGCAAAAGTGACAGAGTGCAATCAATTTTTTGGCAGTCACTTTTCCTGCCAAAATTGATTGAACCCTGTAAATCTAAATTGGTAGGGGCTACATTCTTTCAGCATGAAATAGTGGTGGAAATCTAGGTGCATGTACAGTGACCTAATAATATCACTTTGTACCTAGAAGTGAGGCACTGGAATTTTGAAATACTTTCCTGCCAAAATTGATTGGAGCCCTGCAACTCTAAATTGGTAGAGGTTACATTCTCTGTCTTTTTCAGCATTTTCCTTTGTAATAACTCATGCAACAATAAAATAGAGACATAAATGCTCACACCAGAGCTGCCACATGTTTCCCTAGTGCATCCTAATTCACAAACTCAGTTTAAATTCATTCTTGATTTTATTTTCACAGGCTTTATTAAATCATGCTTGAAGGAAACATTGACAGTAGTTGTTGCCTGCAAGATTATTCTTCTATTTCATTGTGCATTTTTATTTCCATACAGATTTCTGCAGAAAAGCGTCTACAAGCTGCTCAGGATTAGTAAGTGAAGTAGACCATTACCAGCTATTATTGCGTACATATGTGTGTATATATGTGTATTTGGATCATTGTTTCTTTAGTCACAATCCATCCATCCATTGTTCAACAGAGTGCGGATGACTCTTCTTCGTTGGTAGTGGTACTCGATCTGTCTGGATCCGTAGGTGAAGTACAGGTACGCTGAAAAAGGGGAGGGTATTACCTCAAAGAAGCACTTATGATGCTACAGCAGAGGGACTAACCTTTGAATAACACCTACCTCTGTTCCTGAAAACAGCATCCACTCTGAAGCCAACGCCGGGGAGTTCCTTGTAAATGAATTTGGGGTACCCACCATCCATTCTGCCCCTCCTTTCATTGTAGCTGTATGAGTAATACGGGGAGGTGTTCATCAGTGTATAGTATCTGTCTGCGTTTGGATCAAGGCTAAATGTTCATGGCTAGTGATAAATCTCACCTCCAGTATTTGTTCCCCACAAAGAAGAGTGTTCTGCCTATGAATGGCACATAGACAGCAGCATCCACCTTGGTGACAGATGAAGGGAAGCCGAAGTCGCTGAGAGGTCGGGGATAACCAGACATGACGGTGGTTCTTCTGACTTCCCAGTACTGATTCCCTGTGATGTGAAAATATATTTGACAGGTCCCCAAAACGTAACTGAAGCTTTTGTTTTGACAAAAAATGTCTTTTTTATGGATCATGAGCTAAATGTACCTTCAAAGAAAAAAGCAGAATTTTTATATTCATAAGCAGCATCAACTCTGTTGATTCCAGGCCAGATGGATTCAATTCTCCTCATGCTGACGCCGTCCCAGGACCTGCTCTTCTTCCAGAAATATCTGACAAATTCACACAAAATTCCATCATTAGCCGACAGTGTCAGCAAAACAACCAAAATAATCCAAAATAACAGCTCTGTCTCTCACTTGTCTTTGAAGAAGTAAAGATTGCCTTTAATGGAGGTTGCAGCATCAAAAATCAGGTGCCTGCTGCACCTGTCTGGAAAAGGTTCTGCTGTGGGTTCAGGTGTTGGTTCAGGTGTTGGTTCAGGGGTTGGTTCAGGGGTTGGTTCAGGGGTTGGTTGTGGTTTTGGTGCAGGCCTGATGGTCGGCTGCGGATCTGGGTCAGGTTTAGTCGTCGGCTCAGGTTTAGTCGTCGGGTCGGGTTTAGTCGTCGGCTCAGGTTTAGTCGTTGGCTCAGGTTTAGTCGTTGGCTCAGGTTTAGTCGTCAGCTCGGGTTTAGTCGTCGGCTCAGCTGATGCATCTCTGACTCCTTTGAGAAGCAAAAGACAAAGACCGGTAAGGATCTTTCAGTCTAAGTCAGAGAGTTTCATGCTAAATTCAGTTGAGCTCTCACCATAAATAGCCTGTACTCCCCGTCTGTCATCATCTGGTAGCGTGTACCCATCTGTGTTCACATATGTGTAGGAGGGATACATGAGGGCTGTCTCTACTTTAGAGTGGCCTAATCCCAGAGCATGGCCAAACTCATGTGCTGCCACCAAGAACAGGTTGATACCTGAAACCACAATGATGAAGTAACTGTGGGTACGTAGTTAGCTGTAATATTTTATCACCTCAATAATAGTGTTTCCTGAGTGTCAGCACCTTCCGAGGTCAGTGTCCACCTTTCATCTTCATCAAAATGGGTGTCGCCTCCTTTGCCTTCCCCGGGGGAGAACGCATGTGCCAAGATCCCGCCCTCCCCATCGAATGGAGCAAAATCTCCATGATCTGGTTTTCAGAGGAGAAGAGTCAAGTTAGCACCAGTTCAAACATTTTCTTAAAGGGACCGAAGCCCGCTGCGTTACCTCGAGGCTTGAACATGATCATAATGTCAGCGATGCCGCTGTAGATCTGCTTGAAATCCAGAGGAATGACGTCACTGTAGAGTTTCAGAGCTTTGGCTAGGGCGGCATCCACCTCCCTTCGAAACAAGTCGGGTGTGTAGTTCGTTATCCTATAAAGGGTGAGAGTGAGTACGGTCAACAGGAACTTTATTATGCTTTACGTTTGAGTGAACTGCTTGCAGAGACTTGTTGCTATTTGTTCTGATATGAAGATCTTGGGTAATACCTGTATGTGACCACGGGCTTCTCCCACATCGGTTCACCGTCAAAATGGCTATATCTGGTCACGTCTGTGAATCCACAGCGAGGTCGGGCCATCACCTCCATGGTGTTGGAGTCCAGCTGCCCTGTTACCTCCAGGCCAAAATACTCCTGCATTTTTCTGAGAGTGTCGTCAAACGAATCAAGAGAGCTTCGCCAGACGGTGTTGGGAGCACTGACGCCCACATCAGAGAAAAACTGAGACAGATAGGCCTGCACGAAGAAGAAGAACAGGAAAGAACATTTATCAGATACAAATTTGTTTAATTTAACTGATTTGACATTTTATCTATTCACATTTAAACGTGCAGAATTTTGAGAAAAGATGAATGAAAAGGGAACCTTTTAATTTAATTCAATATTTCCCATTTCTACTATATTTTTTCTGTTTTTCTTTGGTGATTGTAGTTGTGTCATTGTTGGCGGACTCTGCATGTCTCTGCATGTATGTACTCTTGTATTAAGATAGTGATAATGCTGAACCAACATTTCCTACAAATCAAAAGTGTTCAATTATGAAACACGGCATGGTTATTATTATCATATCACCAGGGTTTACTCTGATGATGACCATTCATTATAAATTCTTCTACAAAACAAGACAACAGTTAAATTTGGGTGGGTCAGTTTTAAAGATTGCAGGAGATAACAGAGCAGTCAGGAGCAAAGACGCCTCAGCAAGATAACCAGGTCGGTTTGGAAAACTATTTGTGCTGAGCTCAGCATTAAAATCAAATAGCGGCTGCTCAAATCAAATCAAATCAAATCAAACTGCAACTTTAGTCAAGTTAACTTTCCCTTTTATAACATTATTCTAACTGTTTGCATTGTTGCAAAAACCCATATTTAATGAGAATGCCCTGTGCTGAAATCTGTCATCTCTAATTTTGTTTGCTGGTTAAAATTGTTCAACAGGGAAAACATTTCTGTTTCTAACTTTTTACAAACAAAGTCACATTAATTTAATCACAGAGCTGAGCCAAAAGTTTGTTGTAAAGCTTTGACATTAATATTTCTGTCAACAGAAGATACACATTTCCTTTTCATGCTACAAAATCTAAAAGTGTGGATCTCTATTCTTTATTATTTGAACGAGTACATCTCGCACAATCCCAGAGAAAATCTGATAGCTCAGACAATATTTGCACACAGAGAAAACCTTGTGTTTACCTGGGCTTTAGCGAGATCTTCTTGGCTTGGTGAAATTGTGGGCACAGCTCCACAGTGTGCCACAATTACAACCATCATCACAGCCAGTGCAGCTTCCATGATTCCCCTTTCCTACTGCAGAGAAGCAGGGATAGCTCCAGGTATTTGATTCTTCCTCCCCGGTTCTGCTCGGGTGAAGAGTTGTGATGCACTGGTTGTGTTATTTCCTGAAAAAGTCGATTTTAATGTTGATGTGAGGTAAGAAAGATACATGATGGGGCAATAAAACATTCCTGCAAGTGTCTGAACAGGCCCATTTAGAAAAGCAAGAGGCATAATGTGTGCAGTAATGAGAGAGGGAATCGAGGCCAACAACTGGAATAATAATAACATGGGCCTGCATGAACATGGTGCAGATCACAAACAGTGAACAAATAACAAAAGTGCAGTTTGAAAATATTGTTTTGATTAAGACAAGAGTTAACAGGCCCTTTCGGTGTTATCTGAGACCTCGGTGACCTTTCCTGTAAAACAAGGAGGATGCAGTAAGCAAAGGAAACGAGAGAGGGAGCTACAAGAGCAAGTGAAGCTTACACTGGTTGTAAATCACGATTGCCTGTGTGTCAACACAGTGTTGTTGCTTCACCCCAGTGTGTGTATGCGTGTGTGTTCCATTTTATCTTCCTCTTCGGTAACTATGGCATCAAAATTTGCAGGGTTCACTCAAAACCTCCCACAGATCATAGTCAAGGAATAGCATAATAGTTTCCACCAAAATATTTGAATCTACAAGCTGTTATCCTCTGCATGTCTCCATGTTACAATTATTAACTCACCACTTCGAAGATCTCCAAGCGAGGTGGAAACAGACATGGGCGATAGGTGCATTTAAACATATAACTATATATTGAAAGTATTTTAACAGTTTATATGTAACCATTTGCAGGATTCCTATGTAATTAGTCCACAGGAGGCACATATATATGATGTGACTGTATTCATTCACTAATGTACTCTTCACTGATAAAGGACAAGTCTTTGAATGACTGGTATTAACACTTTAACTTTATTATAAGCAAAAATCAAACAACAATCATAAAAACAGTACACTCTTCAAAATGGAAAACATTCAAATATATTACTAAAAAAAATATATGTTGCAAATTTGGCACCTTTTACAGTTTACAGGAGGACCCTGTACTGATTTGTTAATTCTTCATTTATTGTCACTAAATACTCAGGATTAAATACTCTTAAATACTGTATATTTGCAGCAGTGTTGAAAAAATACTAGAAATGTTTGAAAGGTACATTCGTTCTCATTGTTCAGCTACATAAACAGCTAAGAAGTAAGAAGACAACTAGAAGTTAGTGCAGCGCAAGAAGTAGCTGTTCCTCAGCTTGCGGTGCAGCTTCTTGCTCCTCAGGTTGTACTCAAACATACGCTGTCCACTGTAGATGTACGTGTAACCTGCAGAAACAGAAGCTCACTGTTAGTTTCTGTGAGTGGAGACTCCAGGAATCCCGGCCAAGAAATAGTCCAGCGCTCAACCCCCCATGTAACAACATTTTTAAGATGAGATGTTACTTATAATAACTGTAGCTTCATGTTGGTGTGGTAATGATCTTCTTGTATAAATCTCACCAAGTACATTTCCCAAGATGTCACAGGCTCAAAAGATTAAAGGAGCATTGCAATAGTTATAGTTTTTCAGTCTTGACTTCGGTCTCAGATCAGCTTTAAATGTTACTCACCTTTGTACTGGAACGCTGCAGTCACCTGGCCGTCCAGGTCAGGGAAGGATTCATCCACTCGCTTGGGGAATCCCCTGTCCATCATCCTTCTGGCCTCATCGTAACTGAAGAAATGGAGACAGTAATTAGATACATTCAATAAGGGTAGAAAAAAATCCAGCTAACAAAATAAGAAATTAATACACACTCTGGACATACCTGTAGTATTTGTTGCCGACAAAGAACAGAGTTTTGCGAGATTCCGCGTCATAAAGGGCTGCATCGATTTTCCTTACGTTTCTTGGGAGACCAAAGCTGGTGAGTCTTTTAGGATAGCCATGTACAGGAGTGTATCCACTGAAGGCCCACACTTTGCGATCTGCAGGAAGGAAAAGTTAACAGTAGAACCTTGAAACGGTGTCAAATTGCTGCTCCAAGAAGAACACTTACTTTTAAAGAGAAATATCCTGTCTGACTGTTGGCTTTCATAAGCAGCGTCGATGTTGGTGGGAGCGTTGGGCCAGAAGTTTTTGATGAGACTTTGCTGGGGTGTGTTGCTCTGAGGGTAGCTACGCCAGAAGAAGCTGAGAACACACAAGAAGAAAAGTTAGTTCAGAAGTCCACTCTTGTGTGACAAGAGATCCCTTTTAATGGACTCAAACGTTCAAGTATTAGTTACAATACCTGTCCTTGAAGAAGAGCTTTTCTCCTCGCAGCGTGGTGACAGCATCCAAGACCATGGTTGAGTCACAGGCATCGGGAGTGGTGGGGGGCTCAGGTCTAGGCTGAAATGGATCCTTGTCGGGGTTTGAACCTGGAGATCAAATAAAATCAGCATCATGTTGCAACAAACATGTACAAGAATATAAAATATTGTGCAAAAATGTTGGCATGTTTTGCCAAAAAGGCACTGATAATCCAGCCAGTCAGTACAAACCATAGAGAGACTGGATGCCGTTGACATCATCCCGGGGCAGAACAAAGGTGTCAGGGTTTCTGTATGAGTACAGAGGGTACATGAGAGCACCAGGATCATCAGAGTGAGACAAGCCCAGGGAGTGACCAAACTCATGGGCAGCCACCAAGAAGAGGATGTAGCCTACAGCAGAAAACACAGATTACAGCTCAGTTTCAGCTACTCTTGAGTATTTACTCAATAAGAGACACTTTGCAGAGCATAATTTACCGTTATTTGAGCGGAAAGTGAAGGTCTCATCCTCATCAAAATGAGCATCTCCTCCAATGCCAGGGGATGGAGCGAAGGCATGGGCAAGAGTGTTACCAGGGCCGTCGAAGGGGTAATAATCACCGTGTGCTGTTGGCAAGAACATGTTCATGTCAGCATGTGAAATCAAAACAAAAAACAGAACTGGGTTACCGGAACACATCGTAATGCACAAACACAAACATTTGGTGGATGTGTAGATTCTTCGTGGTCTATGCTTTGGCTGCGAGCTCTGGCATGTCGCCACTGGAATGATTGTTGTGTCTACGTTATGTTGAGTGATATACATTATGTAACTGGACTGCAACTTTATGAATGGTCCATTATTCTCTTACAAAGTGCAACTACAAACATCCACATTTGTTAAAATTAACAAGATTAAAAATAAATATATGTGTGTACCAAGTAAGGTACTTGAACTCCTGAACTCTCTTTACAATGAGTACTTTTAATACTTTAAGTACATTTTGCTGATGATACTTGAGGTAAAGGATCTGAGTACTTCTTCCGCCACTTGTATTTAGTAGATAGTTCTTCTGTACTCACCTCGGCTCCCAAAGGAGATCATGATATCAGCAATGCCGCTGTAGATTCTGGTGAATCTCAGAGGAGTGACTTTGGCCCAAACCTGCAGAGCTCTCTCTATGGAGTCATCTACCTCTGACACAGACATGTCGGGGGTGTAGTTCTCTATCCTGTAGCACAGAAACAGGATTGTTAGATGGAGTTACGACAGTTATTCTTTCAATTTGTCTCTTTAGAGTATTTACCTGTAGGTGAGGCTGTTTTTTTGCCACTTGAGGTTATTTCCAAACGTGGAATAGCTGCCAATGTCATTGTCTGGAACACCACAACGGGGTTTCTTCATCATCTTCAAGGTCTCACCATTCAGGCTTCCGGTGATAGGGAGTCCATAGAAACGCTGCATCTCACTCAGCCTCCTGGTGATCGAGTTGACCCCATGTCTGGTATTTGGACCATTAACCTTCAGGCTGTAGTAATTCTCCAGGTACCCCTGCAAAAGAAGATGGGACTTCAATACCTAGTAGCGCACATCTTGAGCACATTATGAATGCAAAATAGTGAGAGCACATGCATGGTAAGGCAAAGAAAACATACATACCTCTGCAAAATTCTCATCTAGCTTAGTGACTTTTGATGGCAGGCAGTACACTGAGGCAGCTAAGCTCAGGATGATGCACAGATGACCAGACTTCATGGTTCCTCCTTGAATGTGACTTCTGTCTCTGCACCGGAGTCAGCTGTTTTATAGTAGTGGATGCACTGAGGAGTAGGCGTGTTGAGCAACTACCTGCTTGAGTCAGTGACTCAAGAAGTATTCCATATATGGATGACAGGGGATGAATGGCATTGATCAGTAAGTCAACAGCTACAACCACAAAAATCCCCCAACAGGAACTAGTTATGATGACCTAACACATGACACTTAGGCGCTAACTGGACAAATAAAATAAAAAATATTGAAGTGTATACTTAGAGGTTAATAATTGTTCATGATATGAAGCTGGACAGTTTCTTCATCGATGCTTTACACACTAATATTGCGTTTAAGCAATCTAACAGGAGAAGTTGGCCACAGTACCTCGACTGAATTTTTAAAATTATTTGCTGATTTCTTTATTTCTTTCTTGCTTGAGAGATTTTCTGATGTTCTTCTTTGATTTCACAGCAGCCTGGAATCTTCTTGACCCAGAAACTGTCGACTCCAACCCTCAGGCTATTGTTGCTGCTGCTGATAAGACAGTGGTTCCCCTCCTGTGAGTAAGCTGAAACAAGCCGTGTCTTGTCGTGAACAAAAGGCCTTCCGGTTATGGGGTTTTTGTAGATGCCATAATTGATGCTGTTCAGCTTTACTCATCAACCACTTTACAACAATGTAATAGTTGTAATGACTTTCTGTTTGTGAGTTCATCAAATGGTGTTATACTGTTGATTACTGTTTTATCTTCTTTTCTTCTTCTTCTTTTTTAAATTTGCACATTTTATCTTGTTTATTTTTTATACTTAGTTAACTAGTTCTGCTCTTATATATATATATGTATATGTATTTACATTCCATTGCTGTTTCCTAACATCGGACACTGGGAGGAACAACAACATCGTTATTGTGAAACTTATGAGTCAGGTAGACAGTAAGAATGAAAGTGTTGCAATACAAAAACACAATCTAAGTCGTTTAAAAGTAAACACTTTATGGCCAAAAGTCAGCGGACGCATGATCATCACACCTGTGTGTGAGCTTGTTGAACATCCCATTCCAAAAAATTGGATACTAACGTGGAGTTTGACGCCTCTTTCGTGGCCTATAACAGCAAAAGCATTTGTGAAGGCAGGTACTGCTTGGCTCACAATCAAGATGTATGTAGCATTAAAAAAAAAACAAAAAACGCTTCACTGGAACTACTTCTTGTTTTTACGGTAAAAAAAAACAAAAAACTGGCAGCTGTGGTTGACAGAATTTTACCATAATAAATAGAGTATAACTTGTATATCCGTATAAATGTGACTGATTTACTGTATACAATAAAACACAGTCATGTTTTACGGTCTTTTACTGTCATGGTTTGGTAGTTTTTTTTACTGGAAAATTTACAGATACTTTAGCGGACATTTAGATGACATTTTTATCATATCACCCCCCTCTGCATTAATCATCACCGCAATGTATGATTAGACCAGTGTGGTTAATGCCAGACGTGACACACACTCACACAGACACACAAACACAAATAGATTCTCAGCTCACTTGGTTAGATCAAATATATCTGAAAGAAATTATAATATTTTTTTCCACGTGTAACAAACTTATACTAAAGTTGTATTTCAGTCCAAAATTATATTTTATTGTAATTATTATCGTATGTATTGAACCAATAGGAATATGAATATCAACAGATTCATGACGCTGTATTGTGTCAGACAGCTTTTATGCACAAATGAGCACTTCTGTTTCTGTTTCCTGACGTAAATTTACAGTTGGTGGGAGGAACTTTGTAAAAAACCTCAAGAGACGCTTCCTCCATATTTAAGTCATCAAGTTCAGTTCAGTTCAGTTTTTTTTATATGCAGTGTCAAATCATGAAAAAGTTATCTCACGACACTTTTCATATAAAACAGGTATAGGCCGTACTTTCATTATTAGTTTTAGAGACTCAACGACGATTCCCATCATGAGCAAGCGCTTGTGGAGAGGCAGCTTCCTCATTGGTGACTGAAATGTTGGGTTGCTGTTGTGTAACAGCTCATTTATACATTATGAATGCAGCTTCATGTGACATGTCGACACTGACGAGTCAATGCATTCAAAAATTTGATTTATTAAAAACAATTGTCCGGCTTCCAGTTGAACCTCCGATGATTCTAATTACAACCGTACCCAGTCTTCACACTCTTTACTGTCGTCATTCTGACTCAGGCACTTCAATTTTATTATTTTAAGCAATACAACTCTTTGATGTCTAAATAAGGGAAGAAATCTCTCAATAATGTTTGAAGGCAGGATATTATTACATCCATTATATCTGATAAAGCTCTGATTACTTGTATCCTGAGGTTTTAACTCCCAGACATGTAGGTACAATATTAATTGTATATAATAATATATTATATATATAAATATATAATCTAATAATAATATTAATATAATATTAAATCAAATCAATTTTATTTGTATAGCTCAAAGTCACAAAGTACATTTGCCTCAGAGGGCTTTACAATCTGTGCAGGGAGTGACACCCTCTGTCCTTAGAGACTCGGTTCGAGTGAGGAAAAACGTACCCACAAAAAAACTCTTTTAACAGAAAGGTGGAAGAAACCTCAGGAAGAGCCACAGAGGAGGGATCCCTCTCCCAGGACGGACAGACGTGCAATAGGTGTCACGTGTACAGAACAAATCAACACAAACATAGTGTACAATTACAATGAATGATAAAATGATTACAGTAGCAGTGTGATAGAGATAGAGAGACACAGATGCACAGCAGCAGCAGCAAATCATAAACTAACTATAAACTGTAATAGAGATATGGTAGCAATAATGATAGTGATAATAATATACATATACAACAGATAAGTCCTGTGATTTTCAGGCTGATATCAACCCACATATACTATATTTATACTGCATATTTAAAAAAAACACACACATGCACATTTTGTTGAAATTTTATCTTTTGACAGCTGAACTTTGTAAAAAACGTTCCTCCATATTTAAGTCAGTTCAGTTCAGTTTTATTTATATGTAGTGTCAAATCATGAAAAAGTTATCTCACGACACTTTTCATATAAAACAGGTATAGGCCGTACTCATTTTTATTTTCAGAGACTCAACAATGATTCCCACCATGAGCAAGCACTTGTGGCGAGGCAGCTTCCTCATCGGAAGCTGGTGCTGCTGCGTAGTCTTCACACTCTGTACTGTCGTCATTCTGACTCAGTCACTTCAATCTTGTTATTTTAAGCAATACAACTCTTTGATGTCTAAATAAAGGAAGAAATCATCATCATGTCACTCAATAATGTTTGAAGGCAGGATACGATTACGTCCATAGAAATACATATTCAAAAAGGAGTGAGAAGAAGAATGACTTAAACTCCATACTCCAAACTCCACTAACATAAACTCCCACCTCTTCTCTTTAAATAATGAATCCTTGCAACTTGTTTAGATATATCTGATACTTATAGGTAAATAAAATATACAAAAGAAAAACAAAACAACATGTAAGTACAGTATTACAGTCAGATACTGTTCCCCCTCTGTTCCACAGGAAAGGACGCTCACACTTCTTTCCCCCCTTCAGATAAGTCCTGTAATTTTCAGGCTGATATCATTAAATTTGACCATTTAAAACAGATTTCATCATATAATTAAGTAACTTCATAATTTAGCAGCTGATGTTAATAATTCCATGAAATGAGCGGAATATTGTAATAAATTCAGACTCAAATTCTGGGATGAGGGATAAACCTCCTGATGTGTTATCATGCTGCAGTCTTGAAGGTTTCATTTTTAGTTTTTCATCTTTACTTATAAACTTCAAGGAAAGGAAGGCTCTCCTTTTGATATCCTTATACCTGCTTCCTCCCTAAATTCACTATCATCTCCTTAGACAAATATCCCAACATCTACAGGACAGATTAACACAGAATTATGTAGATGGTGCAACCTAATGATCTAATGATCGCCAAGATTTTTCCTCTAGCGCCACCGTGAGGTTCACATTTGTGATTCAGGGTGAAATATCTCAGCAGCTGTTGGATGAATTACAATTACATCACGTTCAGATGTTCCTTTTTCCCCGTCTTCTACCGCCATCATCAGGTCAAGATTAAAAATGTTTACAGTATACTTTGATTTATGACCAGATATTATATTAAATCTTTTTCAGACCTCAAATGATAAAAGAAACTTACTCTACTGAACTACACTACTATATTTTCGATCGATATATTTGACGAATTACTTACTTTACTTCATATATACTCTGTAAATAACAACAAAACGTAATTATTATTATTTTTTTAAAACAAGCTTTATTGACAAATTCCTGGTGCCAGTTTAATTTCACAGTTTCTTTTCTCAATTACATACATACATTAATGTTGCCTGTGTAGACGGGTGCAGTTGTAACAATGTGATAAAGAACTAATGAAAATATGATCCACACTTAAACTTCATTCAACACAAAATGGTAATAATAATAATAATAATAATAATAAAATAGCAATTAAACAATAAATGTGACATTAATAAAATAAGATAAAATGGCAACGGCTGGCATCATCATAATAAAAATATTTAAAAAAAATACTTCTAAGGTGCTGTTCTCAGGAAGGTCATATATCCAGTATATGCTCCCAAGTGTATAACAATATAATTATACATTATTAAATATATTAATACAACACTTTAAACTCTGGTGCCTTCATTCATTTAGTTTAGTTTAGTATTTAGTGCAGCGCAGGAAGTAGCTGTTCCTCAGCATACGGAACAGCCTCTTGCTCCTCAGGCTGTACTCGAACATGTACGGTCCACTGTAGATGTATGTGAATCCTCTGTACTGGAAGGCTGCCGTCACCTTGCCGGTCAGGCCGGTGAAGGTCTCGTCCAGTCGTTTGGGGAATCCCCGGTCGATCGTCTTTGTGGCCTCGTCATAACTGAAGAAACACAGATGAGTCATTAGATACATCCAGTGAGGGTAAAGAACATACAGCTCGTACCGTATACACTCAACATACCTGTAGTATTTGTCGCCCACAAAGAACAGAGTTTTACGAGATTCCACGTCGTAAAGAGCTGCATCGATTTTCTTCACGGTTCTTGGAAGACCAAAGCTGGTGAGTGTTTTCGGGTAGCCGCGTTCAAGAGTGTACGCGTTGAAGGCCCACACTTTGTGATCTGCAGGAAGAAAAAGTAGTTAGTGATCTGAAGCTTTAACTTTAACTTTGAAATGGTGTTAAATTGGTGCTCTGAGAACAAGAACTTACTTTTAAAGAGAAATATCCTGTCTGACTGCTGGCTTTCATAAGCAGCGTCGATGTTGGTGGGAGCGTCGGGCCAGAAGTTTCTGATGAGACTTTGCTGGGGTGTGTTGCTCTGAGGGTAGCTACGCCAGAAGAAGCTGAGAACACACAAACAACAACAAAAGTTAGTCTATAAGTCATGTAAGAGAGATCGCTCTTAATGGACTTCAGCTTTCAGATAATTTACAGTTACAATACCTGTCCTTGAAGAAGAGCATTTCTCCGCGCAGGTTGGCGACGGCGTCCAAGACCAGTGTTGAATCACAGGCATCGGGGGTGGTGGGGGGTGTAGGCTCGGGTCGAACTGGATCCTTGTCGGGGTTTGAACCTGGAGGTTAAATAAAATCAGCATCTCATTGCAGCAAATTTGTGTCGCATTGTGCATACGTTTTTCAGGATTTTGCTCAAGTTTTGTTTGTGCAAAAAAGGCACTGATAATCCAGCTAGTTTGTACGAACCATAGAGAGACTGGATGCCGTTGACATCATCCCGGGGCAGAATAAAGGTGTCAGGGTTGCTGTATGAGTACACAGGGTACATGAGAGCACCAGGATCAGTAGAGTGAGACAAGCCCAGGGAGTGACCGAACTCATGGGCAGCCACCAAGAAGAGGACGTAGCCTACAGCAGAAAACACAGATTACAGTTCAGTTTCAGCTCCACTTCATTATGAACATATGTCATATTGAAACATAGCTTGACGGGAGTCTATAAGAAACACTTTGCAGAGCATAAACTTACCGGAATTTGAGCGGAAAGTGAAGGTCTCATCCTCATCAAAATGAGCATCTCCTCCAATACCAGAGGATGGGGCGAAGGCATGGGCAAGAGTACCATCAGGGCCATCGAAAGGGTAATAATCGCCATGTGCTGTTGGCAAGAACATGTTCATGTCAGCATTTGCACACCAAATAGAGCTACAAGCCATTAACTGAACCAAAAAAAAACATGAAACACACACGTAGAGTAGTTACATCTAAAGATGCTTTATAGCATGTCACAACCAATAAACTGAGCACAAGGAGAGACAAAGGAAAAGTTCTTCTGTACTCACATCGGCTTCCAAAGGAGATCATGATATCAGCAGTGCCGCTGTAGATTCTGGTGAATCTCAGAGGAGTGACTTTGGCCCAAACCTGCAGAGCTTTCTCAATGGAGTCATCTACCTCTACCACAGACATGTCAGGTGTGTAGTTCTCTATTCTGTAGGACAGAAACAGACTTCAATATCTCCATGCAGAGCCTAGAGTAAGATTCTTTCAACACTTTCTCTCTTTAGATCACTTACCTGTAGGTGAGGCTGTTTTTGTCCCACTTGAGGTTATTTCCAAATGTGGAGTAACTTGCAACCTTAATGTCTGGAACACCACAACGAGGCTTCTTCATCACGGCTATGGTGTCATTGTCCAGCGTCCCGGTGATATTCAGGCCGAAGAATCTCTGCATCTCAATCAGTTTCTCTATGACCGGGCTAAATCCCCGTCTGACAGTTGGGCCAGTCTCCTCTGTTAGGTTGTAGAATTTCTTCAGGTATTCCTGCAAGACAGAAGACGAGTTGAATAATTAAATACAAGTTATCTGTAAGTGTGGAAAAGGTGTTTGTTGATATGGAGAGAGTTCTTTACAGCAGATGTTCAGGTACTTTTTCCAAATCCCTAGAATGCATGCATTTCCATGTTTTCACATGCACCTTTAATACAAAATTGTGTGAATACATGCATAAAAAGAAAAGTAAGCATACATACCTCTGCAAGTTGTTCATCCTGAGAAGGCTGCGGTATCGGCACGCAGTGCACTGCGACTGCCAGGCTTAGTAGAACACACAGATTAAAAGTCTTCATGTTTCGTTTGAATACAAGTTTGCTTCCTTCTGTTTCTTCTGTTTCATGCTCTCTGTGCTGCAGGCTTCTGCTTTATAGGCTGAGGACAAGGCGTGTTTAGCAGCTACGTTGCTGACTCAGTGACTCATTTTTCCTTTTATGAATAAAAGAGGAAGTTTGGCTTTGATTGCTCATCCAGTTAAAAAGTTTCCCAAAACTAAACACTGTAATTGTGGTGGCATGACGTACTTAGGATTGTTACATGTAACAGACGATGTTTGGGAAATATTTTTAAGAAAAAAAGATTAAAACAATCTGTTGAACCTGCTAAATAATTACTACTAAATTATTTCTACTAATACGTGTTTTTTAAATTCACTTGCAGATTTTGTGTCTTTCCTTTTTTAATCAATTTTTCAGTTGCATTTCTCTCTTGGGGAAAATATACTCTATTCCTAGTTGGGGTAGCCTATAAATTAATTTTCCAGTAATAGACATGCTCATATTAGATGTGGTAGATTTGGTGAATTGCAATAATGTCTGAATCTGAAAATTGATCAAGATGTGCAAAAAAAAAAAAAAAAAAAAACCCAAAACAGAAAAAAAAATGTAATCTCCATGTGAATTTAATTATTTCAGTAAAATAATTCAATCAGAAACAAACACACAAAATATTCTCTACGATGTCACAACCTCTGTGGACTAATTTGTTGCAGCATGTGGTTATTTTCCATAGAAATATTTATTCATCCATTTTCTTTAATTGTGCCCAGTTACCGTTTGTCTTCATCAGGGTCATGGGGGCTGGAGCCAATCCCAGCTGACATTGGGCAAGAAGTGTGGTACACCCTTGCCAAGTCACCGATTCATCACCGGGCTGACACATACAAACCATTCACACCTAAAGGCAATTGATAGTCACCAGTTGGCCTATTTACCTGCAGGTCTTTGGAACCAACACAGACGTGGATCCAGACTATACACAGAAAGTTCCCAGGTGGTGTTCGAACCAGAAATCTGCTGTAAGGTGACAGTTCTAACCACTGCACCATCATATCCCTCCATCCAAATATGTCTGCAATTATATACAAGCACTTTGTGCATCAATGTTGGTGAGAAACTACATTTTGATCGCTGTTACCTAATAATGGACACATATCTGGTGCAATGTGCTGTGAATTGAGCCATAAATTGATCAACACCAGCGAAAGCAGAAATAATGTGTAATGCAATAAAAAAGAAACAATGAGCTCAATGAGCAATAAATCCATAAATCACAGTGTGACATTGATGCAAACCATAAAAAAACATTTCACATTTTGTGGAGTATATTTGTAAGAAATGTAGATATCATGCATTACATGTGAAGATATTTTAAATCTTAAAACATACACACACACACATCTGGCAGCAACATTTAAACAGAACACAAATGCCATTATTTCAACATTGTGTTAAACACTGATTAATCACTTTTGGCCACTTCCCTGGGTTATTCAGCACTTCTTGATTTAGTACTATGTACATTGTGGTTATTGCTGAACATACAGTACAGTTTTGTAACACTTCAATTATCTCCTCTCGTTTCAGATTTCATTGTTGCCCTGGTTGCATTCCAACAGTTCGTTAGCAGTGCCGGTGGAGACGACACGTTTGGAGTTGGAGTCAAACTTGTAGTAGATGTTTCCCTTGAAGAAGTGCGCGGATCCTGTTGGGAGTGAAGATTCATTATCGTGATGCGTAGTATGAACATTATCAGAGTGATACTAAAGGTAATCAAGGAGCTCTGTTTATGGTTCTGTAGTTGTCCCATCTCATTCATAGAGCCTCATCAACATCAATTTATCATTTGCTCTTCATGTATGGCTTATTGCATGGGGCTAACTGTAAGCTGCAATCATTTTCTTTTTTTCCAAACAAAGAGGTTCCTACTGGCTGGTTCTACGTTTTTTCCGACTTTATGCATTAAAGTCTCATTCATTTGTGTTAAAGATGAAGAAAACCAACTTGTGTCAATGTGAAATGTGTTGGATTGGTTTTTATTTAAATAATCTAATGATGAAAGGTGATGTAACTACCATCATAGAAGACAGCTGCATCTACTGGAGTTGGAATTCCCGGCCACTGCTGCTCTATAAGTGTTGGTGGTCCCTCCATCTTCTCCTCCCACTCATTATACCTGGATATCATACACAAAGAAAACAAGGTTGAGCTTTGTGGTTTAATATGTAATCTATGAGCAGGAAAACATCGAGACAGTGTATGATAACATCACGCAAAATCACCCTGATTAACAAGCCGGAAACCAACACTGGATGGGAAATAGCGCGCAGGAAATTTGCAAGTAGTCATTGCAACAACACACCTGAGGAAGTGGTCAAGACAAGTCAGGTTGGTTTTATTCACATAGATCAAAATCACAGATTTGCTGCAGGACTTTAAATACCTCCAACACTCGTGGCCAGTGAAGAACACGGTGGAGCGCTCATTTCTGAAGTGAAGAGCAGCATCTACGGATCGTATTCTGGAGGGAAAGCCCAAGCTGGAGATGTTTTTTGGAAAACCCTCCTGGATTTGTAACTGCCTCAGCAGCCAGTACTGTTGATCTGAAACAAAAAAAGACGATTGTCTTGTGTTTCCAGCACATTCTAAATCATTACATATTCAGGTATAAGGTCAGTTAGAGTGTTTAGTGCACAATTAATGGGTATCACCTTTGAAAAACACAATCAAATTCTTCTCCACATTCTCATAGGCAGCATCCAAGTATGAAGGCACACTCTCTGGCCACAGACTGCTTATCAGAGTGATTCCCATTTCTTCAAACTGAGGATGTTTGCGCCACAGAAATCTGAAAAGCCAGAAAACTGTTTTTAAACCTGTAAACCAGGTTGGGAAATGAGTCTGTCTGCCATGCTTTGTGATGAAGACATTCAGGTAACGGGACAGGTGACATACCTATCTTTGAAAAACAGGGTTTCCTGTTGTAATTCTGTTACAGCGTCAAAGGACAAGTCTGGATCACATTTGCCAGGCGTTCTTGGAGGAGGATTTTTTGAGAATAGTGAATCAAAATTGGGGCTGATACCTGCAGGCGACAGAAGTAAACAGTTTTAGTGCCTCACTCACATAAAACTCTTTTCTATTTGGATGCTTTCTGCCACCACATTTCGTCCAAATGAGCTACATATGTCAGCTAAAACACTATATGGACTATATGTACGTGACATTGAAATCCCTGCAGAATGCAATGATACAAATCCTAACAATCTAAAAGAACTAAAGAAGAAAAGAACATTTCTGGCAGACATCTACTGGAAAAACCCCCCTGAAATATGACATATTCCCACATGGAGACATTGGAAATTTAGATTTGAAATTAAAGCTCTGACGCTGGTCATTGTGCATCTTTGCTGTAAAAAGAGGACGTTGTGGTTTTTAGCTTTGGCGCTGGTTACTCACACTTACTGCTGTGGGTAACAAAAACAAGAAATTACTGTTTGATTGCAAAACTATCACCATGTGTCTGCGTTTTAACTCTGAGTCGTGGTTTCTGTGAAGCAAAAACGTTACACAGTCTTCTTTAGAAAGGAATCCAGCTTACTCACCGTACAAGTGTTGGACATCTTTAACATCGCGGAAGGAGAGCTGCAGCTCAAAATTGGGGGCAAAGTTGTACGCTGGGTACATGATAGCTCCGGGGTCAGATGAGTGCGGCAGGCCAAGCGCATGGCCAAATTCATGGACTGTTACAGCAAAAAGGTTGAAACCTAGAGCGGAAACACGAGCCGAATGAGGGCTTCATGGCACGGAAAGGGTGCATAGATGCACAAAATAGTTTGCATAATGTGTATTGAACAAAATGTTTTCTTTTTTTGTAACTTAGTACCAGTAGAATTGAAGGTCCAGTCTTCTTCAGCATCAAAGTGAACGTCTCCACCGATACCATACCCAGGCAGAAAGGCGTGAGCCAGGACTCCTCCTTTACCATCAAAAGGGGCGCCGTCCTTATGATCTGCAACAAACGAGTGTTATTTTTTTTAAAAGTTATATTTAGTAAATGCTTTATTCTATGTGTCAGTGTCAGGACTGAGGAGATCTGGTCTCTTTAGAGCTCACCGCCATTCTTGAAGGAGATGACGATGTCAGCCTCTTTCCTGTCCCGCTTTCGAAATTTAATCGGTGAAACGTTGGACCAGAGCTTCCATGCCGCTCTGAAGATTTTTCGAACCTTTGAGGCTGGGATGGAGGTGTTGTAGCCAGCGATCCTGAGGAACAAGCACCAAATTTTACTGCTTAAGTTGATTAATCTTTACTTATTCATTATATTTCATGTTTTTTAGCTTTCACCGAAGGAGAAGGGTGGAATAATCTTTTAATTTTCTGAATCTATGGATGGCATTGTCTGTCCTCTAATGTGGTCCAGACTGAAATATCTCATCACCTTATTAATGGATTGCTGTGAAAGTTTGTACAAACATTCATGGTCCTCAGGATCCTGCTGTCTTTGGTGATTCCTCTTGCACCACCATCAAGTCTAAATTTGTGGTTTTGAGTAACACGTCAACAACTATAGTACGCACTGCCATCCCAAATACCTGCAAAACTCGACATACTGACATACTCAAGTACGGCCCCAAAGTGGTGACAGCAGGCCCCTGATTGTTGCAGTCTGTGACTAAGCCTGATGGCCTTCTAACTTCTAACCTGTAGCTGAGGGTTTTCTTCTTCCAGCGAATCGTGTCCCCGAATCTTTCCACGTCAGACAGACCACAGCGCGGCCTCTTCATAACCGCCAGAGTCTCTTTGGTCAGCTCTCCACTTGGAGGCAAACCAAAGAAGCGCTGCATCTTCTGGACCTTTTCGCAGAGTTCAGTATTCCAGTCACCATCCACATCTGCGTCTGCAGACCTCCTCCGTCGCTCTGACTTGGACCCGTAGCCATAGAAGTGCTTAAGATATTCCTGAGGAGGATAACTCAGTCAGTGCAGTCGACTAAAAGTTAATGAATACATTCTGAGACGGCCCAAACGCTAGACATGTTTCTTATTTGATGTTGTCTTCTTTCTTTGCCTGGAGGGGTCGAAAATAAAAAACACATGCTGACACAAGCAAACAACGTGTGGGAGGTGAACTCGCACAACGTCACGTGAGCTGTAGAACAAAACAAACGTTGAACCACACATGTTAAAGACCACCTCAAACCAAGCCAGAGACTTGGACTCAGACTCAGACATATATTTTAACATCATGTCCTTACAGGTCCCTCTGAAGCTGCTCAAACATGGAGAAGAAGAAGTTTTATGTTCCACATACATGAAACAATCAGAGCTCTTTTCAGTCGGGGTTTGCTGCTTCATTTAAACGTTGGACTGTTTGTTCCTGCATTGTAATTTTATACTACTCCTTGTCCTGCCGACGCTGGCACTGCCTCGTCTTGTCTTAATGCGTTTCATGTCTGAAGAGAAGCACTTTGAAATGCCTTGGTGTTGATAGGCGCTTAAAAATAAACCTGCGTTGCCTTGCCTTACAGTCTTTACAGTAAACATTCCACACATTTTCTCAAACCTTTAATAATAGCAGGGTGCAGAAACGTTGCCGTACTCATGTAATTGTGGGTGTCAGCAACAACCACACAAAGTCTGAAGACACTGTCGCCTCTGACTCACAGGATTACTGAAGCTCTATGAAAATTTGTACTCTAATCTCTATGCACCATTAACTCTAACACCCTTCTAATGTGAGAGCTAATTGTTTTTAAGAGATGGGTTTTTAAGCATGAAAAAAGGTCACAAATAATGTTATGTAATTAGATTCTTGAAACCATGTTCTACTTTTCTACCATAAAATAACAGATGTTACTGGTGGACGGACGGTGCCCCCGTCATTCCTGCTCCATACGCCTGTTCTTGCGCTTGAAGTCTGAAAAAGCGTTTAATGCTGACTATTTCACTGATTTTGGTGGAAATGGATCATATTTTATGGAGAAAATACTTTATTGTTTTCCCTCTGATGTACTCCTGTAGCTGCTATTAGCTATTTAGTACTGTAGCAATAGTAGCTTCGGCGGCTGGGAGGAACTTTTGAGGCCCAGGAGGAAATGACAGAGAGCAGCACCGGTGCTGCATCCAGAATCGGGGGACCGGGCGAGTGGGCAACGTAACCTGGACACGGCTAATGAGGCCGAGAGGCGAAGAGACTGAAGAGAACAACGGAGGAAGCTAAAAGGAGAAAAGTTTGACTGCACGCTCGGACTGGATTTTAGTTGTCAGTGAGAACTTTGCGAAATAAAAGATTTGTCTTTGTCTTTGTCTTTAGTTGTTGATCATATTCACAGTATTCTATTATATATGTTGTGTATATTCACAAGTATTAATCCATTTAAGGACATTAGCATCTGTCCACTTATACTAATTTGACTGAATTTAAATTATTATTCACATTGATACCCTTGGGAAATATGAGTATATTTGACTTTTTTTTTAATTTAATAAATATAAAACATAAAATATCATTATTTATTACTTGACAGTCTTTGATAGTTGATGCTACTGTGTTGAATTTCAAAAGATCCAGCAGCATAATTAAATTCCTGCCGGTGTGGAGGAGCCTTTGAAATATCATTTAGAAATACAGTGTGTGTTTACAGGCCACGCTCTGTGTGTGGCTGTGGTGGCTCACATATTTTTATTGTCATGATCTCCTGATTTCACAATCTGCTTGAAGTGCGTTATCACGCCAGCTTTGTACATATTGGCACTCTCACTTCTTGAGAAGAAGTACGTCTAGTCAGACCGAATGTTGAGCCAAGTGGCACGCGTTCAAGAAGAGCTCGTAAAGAATCTTTATCAGCGCATCGTATTTTGACTTCAGTTTCGCAGGCAGAAATGACATGCAATGAATTACTAATCTAATTAAGTCATTATATCAAGACGTTTTCTGTTATCTCATCATTATAAGAAATCAAAGGTGTGCTTTAAAAACAACAAAATGATTAAACTCTTTAACTGTTATATAATTAGAGTGAAACGAAAAACCACAGCAGCTCTCACAGAGAAAACATTAAGAACGCTCAGTACAGAGAGATTTATTCATTAAGTCACATTTGAATTAATAAGTAATGTGCTGTTCTTATTTTAGATGCTGAATTAAATCTAATTTTTGCACAATTTAAAACACAGGCTGAGATGACCTCAAGACATTTGTTTTCTAGGCAAAAATTTGTCTATGTGTCAAGCCACAGATAAAGCAGTCTTTTAATATGTCAAAATATATCCCAACATAAACAATTCAATTTTATGTTGCAATAAATGTGTGGACCTGTGGCTTCTGGAAACAGAAGCACAGGTCCTATCAGTGCAATAATAATGAAACTTAACAAATAACAACCATACATGAGCAAAGCTCCACACAGGTCATGACACTGGGACTATAAAGCTGTCCAGACAAGACAATCCCAGCACAGAGACCTCTAAATCTAGCTGTTTTTTTTCCATCTTTCCTCCTTACAGGGGTCATATCAAATGTATAAATGTGTAAATACCTCTGCAAACTGCTGGTCAGCTTCTGGTTCTTCAAGATTGGATTGTGTAGGTAGATCTGAGGTCCGGAGAGGCAAGGCCGCAGTGGGAGTCCTGCAAGGCATCATAAGAATCATCAGACTCAGCCAGAACATCTTCATGTTTGACAGGCAGGAGTCACTCTGTCTTTGAGATGTGCAGCTGCTGTATGTAGAAGCTGCAGTGTGGGGACCACCTGATAATTAAATGTGAGTGCTCCTGTCCCAACAAGAACAGCAAGGTGGCTCTACAACATAACAGGGTCTTCTTTAATGTCTCTTCAAGGAAAGCCCAGGCCCCCTGTTCCCCCTTCCTTTTATAAAGCTCCTCAGAGTAGGAAGTCTCAACTGGTCCAAAATTCTTGGTAACATTTATGGTTATCTTTGGACTCAGGAGTAAAAGCTATGATAAGGTAGTGATTTTTCCCCATAACAGAGAGACCATGCCGTAAACAACTGCATTTCAGGAGAAAACTTACTCTGATTGGCAGATAGAGTAACTTGGAGTTCTCCAGAACTCTGAGATGATGGTGATTCAAGAAGAATCCAAGATAGAGATTAGATTTAATTGAGTATATGCTCGTTCAACCATCAGAGCAGACAAACATGAGTGACAAAGAGAGCATCACAAAAATATTTATTGAAACCAGCTGATCTGTAAGATATTTAATAAATTAATAATTTAATATTTTTGTGTCTTTTTTTTAAAGTAAAATATAGCTAAGGATCCATATTGCAATGGATTTGCATATTAGTGTGCCAAACATTACGGTGTCATTTTATGATGGAGGATAAATGAGGGGTTACAACACAGACAAACATTAATTATAGTGTTTATCTTCACTGAACCGCCTGCAAGGTGGAAAAAAAATATATGGCTGATCTATTGTGCTGCATCTTTTCTTTCTCGCTCTCAAGTCACGATCCTGCCAAATGAGAAAGTTCTCAAATAATTATAATAATTATTGTATACTGGAGATTAAAAAAAAAAGAATAAATCAACCAAAGTCGAGCACTGATGTGGTTTAAAGTGTGGAAACATTTCAAGCATGATTGATGCCTTGGATCTGAAGTAACATATAGATTTTATCGTGCGGTGATAACATTGCTTTGTAAAGGGAACATACCAGAAGCTGTTATTTCTCAAGATGAGATGTGCGTTCACTGTTCTGTCGTCCATTTTGCTCGGTCTAGTGGCAAACATCAAGCAGGAGGTGTGGGCACGCTTCACCCCTGAATGTTACAAACTTAATCAGAACTGTCTGATTGGCACACAGATTAACCATGTGCGGTACATGCAGATCTATGATTGTTTGGCTGATTACTGTAGGAATCAGGACTGTTTAATCTACCCAAATACCGGTAAATCGTTTGATAAGCAACCTTGCACTCTAGACAGATAAAACGATTTTATCCTGTTCAGTTCAGGTCAGTTTAAGTTAAAGTGGTAAATTAAAACCATTTTTTTAAAATGATTTTTACACTTCTTTAACCCTTTTCAGCCCAAAGACCCCTTGGACGAGAGACAAACAGAACAAAGACCCCCACATGTGTCACAAATGTGTCACATTGTAAGCCTGGCCTATAATAACGTTTATTTTTACTTTATTCACCTTTTATTTCACCGTATTAACCTATTTATACATTTGGTTATTAGCCTATATGTGTTTATGCTTGATAAAAAAGTTCATACATAATGGAATCATTTATTTTGTAAGTAGTATTTGTCAAAAGTAGCTTATTATTGCTCATTATTAATGTTTGCAGTTTACTCAATATCATTTTGTCATATTTTTTAAATCTCACAAACGACTTTAGTGAAAATTGTCAATTAATAATTGGTGGACCCCTCTGCAGTCCCTCTGTGGACCCCCTAGGGGTCACGGACCCCTGGTTGAAGACCCCTGCTATACAAAAATAAAGGTCGAGTTAATTCCTAAAGTGATTCTTCTTCTTCTTCTCGATGCCATAGGAGAACCTTTTACCTACTACTTACCTACCTATTAATTTGATTAATTGTAAATGCAACATTTGGTAAACTACTCATCAGTTTGTTTGTTTGTTTTTAACTTATTATCACATTACTAGTTGCTCTCTCTAAAAAGTTGTTGTAGAATATTACCCTTTACAATTAGAAATGGCACCATAACAATCATTTCTGCACACAGCCACAAATCAGTCAATAGGTTAGCAGCCGTTAGTTAAAGCCACATTTACAGATACATACAGAAAAAGTTGAACTTTAATGGTGTTCAAACTGTCACTTTGTTGTTGTTTTTTTTACTAAAATCAGTTCACATTGCTGCAATGCTGTGGAAGCAGTAGTCAGTATTCCAAAGAACCCTTAAAAGGATAATTAAACATATAAAGTGTTGCAATAGTGACTTAGAGAATTCTTTTCTTCCCCAGAGAACTTTAAACAGATAATAAAAAAAGGTTCCGTTTTAAAAAGGTTATTGTCTCAATCTTATACGAAGGTTCCTAAGAGCGCCTATCAAAAACCAGAGGAAAGGGAGCGTGACATAAACGTACTTCTGTAGTTTATCTGTACCCAAAAAAAAAAAAAAAAAACAAATGTGCAAAATAAGCTGGGATAGGCTGCCATCATGACCCTGATGATGATGAGATGTTACAGATAATGTATGAAAGGATGGATAGAAAAATGCCATCTGAGAAACAGTCGGTGTCAGTGGTGATGAACCAGCAACCTCTCTGTGTTTATATTCAGCTGCTCAGCCTCTCCTGCAACTCTGGCATTGCCAACATGAGTCAGCTCGGGAATGACAAATTAACACCAGGATTAAGTCTCCTTTTACAGCTGCGACATTTACCTGAACCAGAACCAAACCTTGATTTAGTACTGAGTCAAAGGAAGTGGGAACACTGGAAAAAACCTACTAATGACACTCATTATCATTCTATTACACACTTCTGACACTGATTCATAAAGCTCGCCTGCAGGCTACAACTGCATTTTATGTTTACAACTGGACTTCTAACAGAAGCGCTGTTTCGCAATACCTGGGTGATGATTTGAAGTTACACTCACAGATGTAATCTTCTTCTCAGCATGGCACACACTGCCAGCCTTTGAAAAGAACGCTTGACCAATGTTTAATAAACATTTCGGCATCACATTTACAAAAAAAGTCCAAACTGTTCCATCGTCTCATCACTGTGAGTTATTCATTTGCCAGACAGCTGGTGTTGGTCAGCACACTGAAGAGGTGTTTTCCTCCTTTTCTCAATAAGTCAACCCAGTAAGTAAAAAAATCTGTGCCAGGTGTGGAATGTGTTCTCTGCATCGTGAGCCAGAGCTCTGTGTTTTCAGTAATGACAGCTCAGGATTTCTGGATCCACAGTGTGTGTGTGTGTGTGTGTGTGTGTGTTACACTTTTTATGCAAAGCCTGATTGACGTGTGTACATTAAAATGACGTAATCTGGCTCAGTGAATGGCAGTTTTGTTTCTATAGCGTACGAAATACGAACATCCTGTTGAAACAGAGCGTGGGATGTGTTTGTACACATCATTGCACTTATGGATCATCAGCATCGGTTGCCTTTACGTGCGATACACAGAGAGGAATGTTGCCTTTGGATACAGTTCCACAGTTCCCTGAAAGACGTCAAGAGACCCTGACCGTCATGGAAAAAATACAGTACATACTTACTGTACTGTGTGTACAGTATGTACCGTCGCACAACACATACGTGTCACAGAGCCCATTATTTGTGAAAATATGTATGGATATTTACAGTTTAGGTGTGAAATTGATTATTATGACAAACTAATAATTGTCTGGTCAGCAGATGTCATAATAATGTCTCATAATTGACATTTAAAATCTGCTCAAAGACATTTATTAGAGATGTATAAGGTCAGCTTTTAAAGGTCTCATGCAATGCAATGTCTGTGTGCAGCTGTGAAAGAAGTCAAGAGTGCAGAATGAACGGTGATTTTGTCTACAGAAAGGGTCACGCTACACAAACGTGCAGTCGCGAAGAGTTGTAACATGTTGGTCAACTGTCCTAACATGCTCTACTGTGCATTCAGCAAACATCTTCTCAGAAATCTCTGGGTATTTCCTTCTGACGAACCGCTGTGACTAATGAAGAACTCAGTGACAAAAGAAGCAAAGCAGTATCTGAAAAGCAGAGGTGACTCATACAGTATGCTGAGCAGCGTCCAAAACACTCATTACAAACAGCATTAGTGCTGTATTAGTGCTGTGTGCAGTCCTAACTGTAAAAGTTTCCTCAGCTGCTGCATGGTGTGTTACAAAGTCATGGCAGCAGATGGAGCCTTGTCATTATAAGCTCATATATTATATTATCAAATGATTATTACTGTATCATAACATTAATGTTGTAGCTCATTGTTTTTTCTTAAAAATATAGAATTTTAGAAGGTCTCCTGAGTAACTGGTCACTAAAAGTGCAATATTTCCTTAAGAAAATTACTAATATTGCTTACTATAAATTAAAATATGAATTACTTTCCATCACTGCATTTACAGATATGTTTCCGGCATCTTTTCTTTAAAGTTCAGCGGTGATAACATTTCTGAATCCACACACCAGCTTCCCTTCGACGGACGTGCAGACATCCATGTCCGTTCAGTGTTTGTGTGTAACTAACGTGACTACCACACCTTCGAGTTGACTCACGACAATATAATATTATCTGTGATGTGATTATATGACACTGCAGATAGAGAATGAGTCATATATTTTTCTTTTATTTGACAATACAAGACATCATTAAAGACTGGCACATGACCAAAGTTCAACATGTTGGCAGAGTTTTCTCTTCTGGCCTTAACACACAAGTATTATCACTTACAGCTACAGTTAACATCATTAGAACAACCTGTAAGTAGAGTGTTGGACACATGAAATGAATGGAAGGCCAAAGACATTATAAGCTGTTATTGTGAACTGCTTATAATCAGGGGAAGGGCGCACCGCACAACACGACGAGGGACAATATGAATGGTTTATCATGAACATCAAGGCAACTCGGATTACACTGCAGGAGTAACAATAAGGCACCCTCTTTGACGGCTGCTCACCTCCACTGATGAGCAGTGATTTCAGGATAATAACACACAGACATCTGAACAATGTTAATACTTATCTTTCATACATTGTGCTCATGAATGTTTGTAACACTGGGATCACACGATTTCTATACCCAAACATGTGAGTTAGCGACACGGCACGTAGGCAAGATAGAATATGAATGTAGTGTGTGATATCCAGCACAAAGCAGTTTAGGAGGCCACACGGATACAAATATCTCCGTACAATAATGTTGTGCATCTTCTAATTAACCACAATTACACCCCCGAGCTCCAGGTTGTATTGTTACCGTTACATATCCACGATTTCACAGCAGCGAAACAAACAGTGTAAATGAAAAAGCCCTTCATTTCACAACACAGGTTCCAGTACAAGAAAACAAAAAAACTGAGGCAAAGTTCCTTCATTAGGTAGGTAGTAGTTCTTCAATGCACACTGGCATGCTTGGCAATGTCTGAAACAAGCTGGAAAGTTATGCCACCTAGTGGTTGTATCATAAACTGTTTCACAATACTGCCCTACGAGGTGTGTATGTGCCGTTTGAGTCTTCACTCTTCTTCACTCATTCTTGACTCTTCTACAAAGGACTAATAAATAATGTAGCATTGTGGGATACATCTGCAGAACCTGTAGATAAAGGGACATCTACACTGAGCTTAAATTCTTCCCATTAGAAGGGAACTCAACCACCGTGAGCACTGTCAAGATTTAATGTAACAAAACTAGAGACAAAAACCTACTTTGAACTGAGTGTACCTTGTACACAATCCCCTGCAGCTTATGAAGATGATTCAGACATGTTCCATTCATTCATTTGGTGGCTGAATGTTTAATTACAAATATCAAATGTTCCTCTTCCACAGGTTGTCTTTCTTAGCTGGCTTCACTATCCGCCCTCATGGCTAACTGTGCTGTACCTGACGATCTTCACGCTGACAGTGGCTCGAGAAAAGTTACGGGCGAGTTGAGCTGATGCATTTTCCAGTGATCTTTCTGCGTGTTTGCGGTATTTGTGTCCGCTCACACCTGTCTGATGGTGATCACATCCCAACAAAGGGGTTTCTTAGCGTAACACACCCACCCTGTGGGCTTGGGCCGTGGCTGTAAAACTCTAGTTCCTCACAGAGCTAGCGCGTTAAAGACTGTGAGAAAGAGTTTCTCTGTCCACAGAAACGTGAGACGTGGAAAGCGGTCCAACTCGCTTTGCGTTCCTGGGAAAATATTTAATCCTGTCTTAGCAAAATTCAAATTCAGTGTGATGAGGTGAGGCGTCACAGTTCTTGCTTGATTATAACGAGGTAAAACATTAAAATATTTCACACATTACACCAATCCTAGAGCAACATTGGCAACGAAAACTTAAAATAAGAATAATTCCAGTGTTGGCATGTTTGACAGGAAAGTTTCTGGTAAAAATTAAAGCCCGGGGACAAACAAGCTAGAAGGATCTGCTAGTCAAGACAGCTGGGCCACACCAACACAGTATCACTTTCACCTTCTAGCTGGCAGTTACCATCTCATATGTAGTGAATACACCCAGAAACAATACACTACTCCTTGAAAAGGGGAAATAACAATACTGTGCTGTAAGCAGAGCTCCCTCAGCTGCTTCTTAAACTACACACAAGCAGTGTAACTAAGACAAAAGTCCTAGTTACGCTTCTGTTTTAGTGATCTACTTATATGTATTTAGACTCAGGATTAGATTCAAATATCTAAACATACAACAATAAATATGATAATGTAAATTCTCAATCAATGACACTGTTTTCCCAAACCCTAATAACAACCATAACCCCTTCAATATTCACCACTGCAGTGGACGACACATCATATTTGCATTAAAAATGAGGCAAATAAAAGTATTACACTTCAATAAAATTACAGAAAAGCTAGTCTAATAAATTATGATTAATGAAAAATCCTTCCATTTCTTAAAACTGGACTCAGTACTATACTGTACTTAGTAAATCCCCTCAGTGCAGAACCAAAGGGTCCCTAGAGAGGTGCTTTGGGGGGTCCACCAGTCCCCTAGCTGTGGGCTGAGCTCCCAGCAGTGGGCGTTAGCAGGTCCCTGTGCCGATGGTGTCTGGATATGGCAGTCACCATCTGTAAGTTGGTCCACATCACTTCATCTCAGCTTGTCTTCTGCGGTTCGATGTGCAGCGTGGGCCAAACTCCACAAAGAAACTGAACAAAGTCGGCACAAATAAATAAATGAATGAAAGTCACAAAATAACGAGTGATAACTAAAACAAAGGCACAGCGTTGGGCATACCTTTACTTTTGGTCTGTACTTGAGGTAGGTTGCTCTGATCTGCAGGCTACAAGAAAATGGACATTAGATTTTAATGCAAATGAACATGTGTCACCACGGAAGAACAAACTGCAGCTGGCTCCTGTTACTTGCAGGGAGCTTACCTGAGAAGTATGTGCAGGTAGGACCCAAGGCCTGTGAAGATGTGCCACCAGGCATGGAACTGTGTTACTACTCCAACACCAGGGGGAAGTGTTTGCCTACTGGTTCTGTGAGAACAAAAAAGCTGTCAATAACAAAATGAAAACTATATCGCCTGCAGTATGAGACTCTCCAGGAGAGGATGGCAGAAAGAAAAGGGAGTAAATGGTCTAAAAGATTATCACTTTATAAATGTTTTTATGCTGTGTTTTTTGTAAATATACACTCAATGTGAATCTAATATCTGTGTAGATTTCACAGCCTACAATCATTAAAAGAATCAGAGAATCTAAAGAAAATCAACATTGAGTCTTTGACCTTCGACCTCTCAAACGGCCCTGCATTAACTGTATAACTGACATTGTTGAATAAAGGATATTAATACATGGGCTAACGAACACTACAGAAAGCACAGTGTGTTTAATCTACAAATTCAAGTTAAGACTGTACCATCCAAAAACAAAGGCAGATATCAACGACATCCAGAAACAAGTGTGCTGTGGTCTGATAAGTCCACATTTCAAACTGTTCTTGGAATTCATGGACGTTGTTTCCTTCACAAAGTGTCACAAGTGTTATTTGGAGATGGCCTGACTTGTCTTTATATATTTATACAATTACATTAATGCTGTGATGTCACAGAAACGTTAATTTCATAGACTGTTGGCGTCCAAATTACTGCTGTTAAAAAGGACTTACACTAATACGCTTTTACTCTCAGAAATAAAAAAAACAACTTAATACATGATGTTAATAAATAATAACAAGACACTATCTGTGACAAAAACTCACCTTATTGTGTCACAGAAGATATTGTCGATGTTCCACAGTAGGAACCCGAACAGAAAGACTCCTAAGGAGGTGTAACACAGCGGTCTGAGCCACGGGTACACCCTAAACAAAAACAATTCAACGAAAGGCGTTAATCATTGCATATTAATGAGTAACCGTTCCTTTGATATGTTATGTATATATTGGTCATCCTGGCAAACTTACCATGTAACAATGAAGATAGATCGCATCACTAGGCAAGCTACTAGAGCACCATACATGACCTAGAAGAAGACACAATTATTTATTCAGCTTTGAAACACAGCAAGAGTTTGTGGGGCAGGCAGATAAAAAAAATGATCCAGTGTTTCACATGCTGAAATCCAGGCAACCTATGCTGTTGTATATTGATATTAATGCTAACATAAATAATTATAACACTGTCTGCTAGCATAGTCTTCTAAATAGACACAAAGTTGTGTCTTCTGTGAGAAGTATGTAAGGCTTTAGAGCACTCAGTCAGACACCATCACCTATTTTGAGAATGATGTAAAACACAAAGGGACGGAAGCATTCAGTTTATTCTCGATTTAAAAGTGTTTTTTCCAAACAAACTCAATATACTCGTTCACTTTGCTCCGAGGGGACAACATTATCCGCCTCATTATGAACCACCATAGAGCAGTGTGATGAGTAAACAAAGTCAGCTCTAAAGAGTAAACAGGCAGCTTTGTCACATTGTCCTTACTGTCCCTACTGTTGTAAAGCAACACAAACAAGATGTGAGACTCTGCGCAGGTACAGACAAACACTGGGTATAACAGAGGTATCTGTGCTTATCATTATGATTGGGCTTATGATATATTCCTTTTTGCAACTGCAAAAGTTCTACAGTCAACGATTCGGCTCTGACTTTATGACAAAACAAACAAAACAAATAGTAAAATACTCTTAAATGTTGTTTTGATAATAAAAGCCACATTATCTTTAACCACGAGCATGTAAACTGTAAAGTGCAGCATGCTTTGGTGGCCAGCATAATGTTTACACAAGATAAAAATGACTTAAGGCACACCGAGCCCTAACGGCAAACAATGAGCAATCTGAGGCAGGTGAGCGTTCTGCAGAGCACGCCCTTACCTGGTGAAAAACTGGCTCCTTCCATTGTAAGTATACCTGCAAGAATAAACAGAGACACTATTTAAGACAATACGCTCTTATGTTATGCCTCATTTACAGAACGGTTCAAAGTAAATGATTACTGTTACAGTGAAAGTGGATACTCACCACAGTGACTGAGACACTGAAGATTAATAATAATGCAATAGGAATTAAGCTGATGTTGTTCTCTTGTTTGAAGCATTCATATCTGAAAAAACAAACAAATCAATGTGAGTGTCTTACATGTACAGTTTGAACAACATAAAGAACAGAGAGCAAGACCTCTCCACCTACATATTCCATGTATTATGGACTGACCCCCGCAGTGGTATCTGACGTGGATACTGTTCACATTCTTGTGGTGACCACTGATTGACAACACCCAGTTATGTAAGAACCACGTGTTAATGGCTTCTCTAGTCAACCTTCATTGGAACATGTTTTGGAGCAACCTGGACCTGCAGAGATAGTCTCTCCACGCAGAGTGCGAGTTAAACATGTAACCATTCATTCTTTATCATGTGCACATATTCCATGCATGAGCACTGTCACACAGGGAGGGAGTGCGGCAGGAGTGCTCACATCCTCGGGTATAGGAACAATTTACAAATACACACTATGTGCACATCCATGGCTTAGATACAAGGCTTAGCTAGCCCTACCAGAAGTCTGGTAGAAATGAGTGGTAGGCCACTCAGTTAGTCTGCAAGGTTGCAAGGCTCTGGACGAAAATGACAAAACACAGAGCTAAGGTCAATTCTTGTGGGAGCTGGGGTCGAACAAGCATTATATGTCGAGCCATGTGCAGCATACGTTCACCAAATTTAATGCTGGCTGTTTGCAGTGTTACCTGATAAAAGTGGACATGGTTGACCAGGAGGCCATTGCACAAATCTCAGATAGAGAAGCACCTTACAGTAAAGCCATGAGGCTCCAAGTACAATGTGCATGCACCCCTCCTGAGACTGACCTGCCTGCCCACTTATATCACTCTTGGATTACATCCACAACCCAAATAGATAGCACTGTCTGGCTAGGCAACAGACAAACAGTTGGTGTGATGCTCTATGCTCTATGTCCAAAGAAGGTACTCTGTTAAGACCTTGACAGGGACAACAGTGACTGTAAGGTTCATCAACCCACAGGAAGCAGCAGCACTCTTCATTCACAGAAAGGCATGTAGCTCAAATTCCTTTAGCTGACAGTGTTACTGACAAGAATGTCGATTTGAGAGGAAGTCATTTTCGCTTCACTGTTTGTTCCATTACAATGGATCAAGTTGCAAGGGTGACATCTCCAAAATCCCACTGAAGGACAGCTGGGCTTCAGAGGTAGGGAGTGTGTTTGAGACCAACAATCCTCTGGTAGATCCAGGTAGGCTGAACATGGGCTGCCTCCATGGCCAACACCTTTCCCTTTCAGGGATACTTGTCCACCTCTAACATTTCATTTCTGGATGAACTAGAGGATGTCATGGCCTAACCAGCCACCTCTCCTCTCAACGTGTTTGAAACACTTTCCAACGATTGGAATATGCTGCCCCAGATGGTGGAGATCCATTTCACAAGGTGCTGCTGGTACAAAGCTAGAATAGCTTGTGTTAGTTAACCAGCTGTCCCTGGATTGCCGCAGCTCCATGCCTGGAGCTCGAACAATAAGTTGGCAATAGAGGGGATATGGTTGCTCGTGCTTCAAACAGGCATTTTCTGAGTTTCCTTGAGTTTTACTTGTGAAACCTAAGAGGAAAATATGTGCTGGCACTATTTACCCCACATACTTTCAACATGTGGAAGCTCAAAGTGAAGAATGTGGCAGCGTGCCACTTACAAACACACAAACAATGAAATAGCTGCAGCTGAAGTACATCTGTCTATGTCCTCTGCGATCAGATTCCACCAAGGACAATGGCTGTGTGCGTTAAACAGCAACACTGCTGACAACACATTAAGCCACACTTTGGGTAGCGACCAACTGGGAACCGCTTTCACCACAAGCTATGGAATATGGAGGGTGGAAAGAGATACTCGAGTCCAGTTTGAAATCAATAGTTCCATTGCATACAGTACACTCTACAGCAACAAGATGACACACTGTCCTTTCTCAGAATGGATCAAATTATCAGTAAAGGGATTCACTGGTTCATTTTCCAACCACAATTACACTGAATATGTTCTCAGTGACCGTCAGTCTGAAGTGCTTCAATGGCATTAAATCCAAAAGATTGAGCCACTTACAGACAGTAGACAAAGACGCATGTGCTGTAAATCATTGGTAACTCGTCCAGTAGCTGCAAATGAAAACACAGAGAAAACACATAATGCATCACTATCTGATTACATCGTTTCAACGTAATATATCATATCAAGCAGCATGGAGTTGACCTCATATTTCAATTACACCTATTTTCCAAGGCAAGAATGAGTCTGATCCATGCAGTTTCAGCAAGAATTTACCCTGCACACACTTTTTGCTGACATATTAAGATTTAAATGTAGCACTGTAGCCCACCTGCATCTCATATAGCAACGTCATGTGGAAGCACCAGGAACCAACACCAACAGCTGGGAGACACACACAAAACAACAGCACAGAACGGTAAATAGTAAGTCAGGACATTCTTGCAAAATATGACTGATAGCATCAGCAATAAGTATAGTACAGTACACTAACTACAGTATGTAAACAAGAGATAAGTGTTGTTTCAGTATTGTCCAAACCTGCCAGTCCGAGGAAGGAGCAGATATAGCGAAACTCGAGTCCATCACGAAACGTCAGTATGGCCCCACAAATGGGAGGAAGAATCATAATCAGGTTGCTGACAGTGTTCCCTGTGCAAAAAGACAAACAGACAGGTTAGAGCCAGATAACATTACCTGTGCAATATTTGAACACCTCTGAGATTGGGTGACAGGACAGCAGTGAGAGTTCAGCCTGGTTTACATCTTGTGATCATCATAACAGCATGAACACTATCTTATTACAGAAACCTGATCACTGCATTAGGACTTCATGCACACACTTTTGGGGCTATGTTTGCTGCCACCGTACATGCACAAATGTATTTATATTTTAAATAAAACTAAATGTTGTTTTTAGGGCAGCAGTAGTAATGTTATATACTATTATACTACTATTATAAGCTTAATAATATTTCGGTGGAAACAACTCTAAAATGTCAGTAACATAAATAATATTCCTGACATCAGCGAGTGAGTGAAGTTTAGAAAGAATGAAGAACGCCAACGTCAGTCGGTATCTGTCAATCATCTTGTCCTGTCAGCCGGCAGCTACGTTTTTGGCAAATAGTGAGATATCAGAGGAGATTAAAACATCACCTCCTGCATGTTTATGTTGTTGAACAGGTAAGTAAGTAAGTAAGTTGCAGTTGGAGGTTTATTGCACTTGTACAATAACAAGCATACATGTTGTCGACTTGAGTAATCTCTGACTTATCTTCACTTCATCTCGTTCACCTCGCTGTCGCCTCTATGGTCTGCTAGCTTTGCTGTGTGTGGGTTTGTGTGTGTACAGAGAGCAAGAGAGAGAGAGAGACTACAGTGTTATAAACAACACCAAAGACTAAGACTAACTGACAGAAGAAATAATTCACTTTTAATGGATCTGTAGATGGAGCTCTTGCACCTGATATATAGACCAAAGCATTAACCAGGAAAACAATAAGCAGATTAACTGATAATAAAATAACTGTTAATTATTATTATTATGTTATTTTGTTTGCACTGTTGTCATGCTCACTCATTTGTAATAAAATAATCTGAATGTTGAAACTATCAACAAACTATGTTGCAAACTATGTTGCAAAACAGTAACGTCTTATCTATAAGAGTGGCCAGTGGTTTAACTGGTGTCAATGTTTTCCCAATGTTTTGTGTTTTCCCCTCAGCTATTTACTATAAGTGTTTCCTTAACATCCTCAGGCTTCTACAGAACCTGATAAAACAGTACCAGTTTGTAATGTTCCTCTTTCTGGGTGTGGTGATAAACAGTGATAATCAGTCTAACCAGGATGTTGAGCAACTAATAATGCTTACTAGTATTTTCACTATCAACATGACACTTTCTGTTTTATCTATCTGTCTGATACAAGCCAAGGCGTTTGAGGAGTGACCATTTTAAAATGTGCATGGACTTTGGTTACTGATAATAAATGCACACATGCCAAGAACACAACAGCGTTTGACTTTGTTTTCACGTTTCAATGCCAGCTGGAAACATCAGACTGTTATGAGATGGCTGTCCTCTCTGTGATAGATTCTCTGTGACCTCCCTTCTACTATCACCATGTGCTGATGTTGTTTTAAAAGACAACTCGTGCACAAAAGCACACATCAAATGAGGATTAAAATCATGCCGGTGTCTCTTTTCCACATGAACAATGCACACATTCCAGCCATTGTAACCTGAATCACCGTTTAAATGCCAGACAATTCTTCTGCAGCTGAAAACAACTTTGTCGCTGGGGCAGCGTGTGTCATTTGTGCAAACAAAAAGCTTTATCTGTCAGTGTCCTTGATATGTTGCGTTCACACCAATGTCAATGTTTAGAGACATTTAAGAGACGAATGGAGACAGCAGGCCTGGAAAATGTACTGGAATAGCTTGCAGCGGGACATTTTTAGCACAATAAAATGAAGTGTTGAGTGAAAAAAAGATGAAAAAGCCTCTAACTTCTCTAACTACACTCTGATCTGACTCTTGCCTCATACATGCATACATTTATTTATTCATTTAGCTGACGCTTTTATCCAAAGCGACTTTCAGGGAGCAATTTGGGGTTCAGTATCTTGTCCAAGGACACTTCGACATGCAGACTGGAGGAGCTGGGGATCGAACCACCGATCAATATAATACTTTACTGTGAACAAGTCAGTAGTGAACAAGACTATGTGGACATACAATACTTGTAGCCTCTTTTTAAGCTGACTCATCCCATACTTTGATCGTAGGACTACATTTTTCACTGTATGTTAGGAACTGCCGTTGACAATGGTGTCTCGTGAATGTATGCCTTGGACTAACTGTTGCATCACTAAGTACACTGAGCACCATTGTCAACGGCTGCACCTAACATACAGTGAAAAATGTAAACCTACGATCAAAGCATAGGATGAATCAGCTTAAAGAGGGACTACAAATATTGTATGTACACATAACCTTGTACACTTTCAAGAGCTTGAACTGCCAGCACAGTAACGAGCAACTTTAAAGTATTATATTCACGTAGGAATGTCTGATCTAGTTTGTCTTTCTGTGTAAAAGGTTTTATCTGCCTGCCTGCCTGTTGACATAGCTGAACACTAACAACGTTTAAAATCTAAGATAATAGTTCCCGGTAAACCAGTTTTTTATCGTCAAAGCAACCAGGTGCCCTTTACAGTATGAAGGAAATGTTTTTTTATCAAGTTTCAAATGGTGGCTGTGTGGAGAGACTAACAGATTCTTAAGACGAGGCTCTAGAGTCGAGTTAACGACCGTTAATTTGAAATTTCAAATTAACGGTTTGAAAATTCAAATTAACGGTCGTTTCAGTAACCGTGACGTGTTTTTTTTTTTTTTTTTTTAGCAACGTTAGCTCGCTAACGCTCACTGTATGGTATCAGATATTGACTCCACATTAAAAAAAAAAAAAAAAAAAAAGATAAATGCAAAACAGCTCGGCGACAGTCAGACAGAAGAGGCTGACAAGCTTTATCTTTAGCTGTGGATCTTTTTTCCTCATACACGGCTGGTAGCTTTAAAGCCGTGTGAGCTAACAATTAGCATACGCGAAGTCACTGGTGATTCCTATCAAACGAGCTAACATGCTAACGTAAATACACTAAATTACTATAAGAGCCGCCGCTTCGTGTTTACGTTATTCAGGTAACGTTACGTGATTCACGGTATGACTGTCCTCCTCCTCTTCCTCCCCACTCCAAAAAAGTCAACAAAAACGAACCACAAATTCGCATATTTTTTAAAATATATACAAACGCTGTAATTATATCACACTTACAAAATTCCGCGATGTAAAAAGAGACGACATAATTTTCTTCACACCAGTCCAGCGTTGAGGTCGGCCGCCCCCAGTATCCTTGCCTGTCTAACGAGGGAGCCATGATGGAAGAGAAGAAGGAGGAGGCTGGTGGTGAGTACTAACGGATTTGTAGTCCCATCACAGAGAGAGACCGAGCACTCCTCCAGCTAGAGCCAGCCCTCCTCCACCTCCTCCAGTCCTGACGACCGACCGGTACGGAGCGAAGTCCAGGCGGGCAGGCGGGCAGGCAGGCAACACAACTGCTGTTACAGTTAATGAAAGTGTAGACTATACCTGAGAGCACCAGAAGGTGCTATTTAGCTACATATTAGACATTTATCAGCCTGTATGCAAAGTTTGGGTGCAATTTAGAAAAAAATGTAACTTTCCG
The DNA here is from genome assembly GCA_028641955.1 of Protonibea diacanthus. Taxonomy (NCBI): domain Eukaryota; kingdom Metazoa; phylum Chordata; class Actinopteri; family Sciaenidae; genus Protonibea; species Protonibea diacanthus. The sequence goes on along the minus strand of CM053990.1, from coordinate 4,022,453 downwards.
AATAAAATGCATGAATGTGTAATCCCTTAGGGCTTCTACATCTACAAACGGTGAACCACCATGTTTCTATAGTGGCCCAGAACGGACATACTAAATATTTGCAATCATTTTGCACGTTTCACATCCACCATAACTATACTGCTAGATACCACTAAATCCTACACATTTGTCCTATAAATTTAAGTATTTTTAACCTCAAATTGACCATATGTACTACTGAATGGTTTAAGGAACATTGAATGCCACTAAAACGTAGGCCCTATGTCATTTCAAATACACTTTTATGTTAAAGGGAAGTTGCAAGAGTATTCAGTTGGTTGCAATTTGCCGCCTCACCACCATTAAGTCCAACACACTGGACCTGTAACATTTACATATTTGCCCTAGTGACATTCAATATGCTTATTATTAGTGCATTAGCTACTCAAACCAATTATAAACTGCTCTATAAAACTTTAAATATGATAAAAGCTGATGTATTACCAGTATACCTGAATATAAAAAAAGAACACAGTGTTATATAAAGAGATTCACCATAACACTAGGTCATATCACCAGTGCCCCATAAAGCAACCCCATAAAAAATACAGAACACAAAGACAAAGAAGAACTACTTCAGTTGTTCTCTGTATAGTATATTGCAACCAATAAGTGAAATACTTTCACTTCTGTTTATTGCCTTTATGCTTCTCATGCAGCTCGGGCAAAAGAGGAACACAAGACGAAAACACCACGTAAAGTCAGGATTATGACTCAAGAAAAGCAGGATTTGCATCAGTAATATCACAATATGGGACAGATCAAAACATATAGTCGGCTAGTTGAATTATGAAATAAAGGATGGCTTTTGGGTAAGTGCTGTCTCAGCATTACAACGTTACGTTACACTCACATAATGGCAGATGACTGACGAGCTGCAAACAGGAAGGGGTTTTTAAGGAGGTTAGTTACTGTTTCACACCACAGCTCCTTTATTTCTCTACAGTAGACTGTTATACTTAGAGAGCATTCAACATCTACAGCTCATACTGTATGAGCTTTTCTTCAAATATCTTCAATTCTTTGATTAATTATGGATCAATGTTTTCAATCTCAGAAGTGTATTTCTAAAGCACAATAAAGGCCCAAACATTATGTCAATAATTGTTTCCCCTATTTAGATTTTATAATCATATATAACTATTTAGATTGCACATTCTTTATGCAGTTCTCAAAAAAATGGTAACGATTGCATGCATTAGTCTCACACAGTATATGACATTAGTATTATAAATGTGTTATTTCAGATTACTGTATAATTCATGCAGTTTGTTTACTACATGAAAAACAATAACTCTGTAATACATCCAGATGCTCTCTAGGTGGCGTGGTACGCTCAGTAAAGAGTTCCAGAAAACACTGAAACAGTCACAGTATAGATTACTCTCATAGTCATCTGCTATTTAATATTGTCATTTGCTAAGTGAATTATGTTGTTCTATTCTATTATTGGACATATTTCTATCGTATAATTCATCGTTTTCTCATTAGTGACTATTTTGGTACACGTTTTCATTGTGAACTTGCAACCATACATGTGAGACGCTGATGATGTTGCATTTAGTGACTGCTTTGCTCGATGGAGCAGCTGCAGAACTTATCTGGATGTACCCAAATATTTTGCTGAGGTCCAAATAAGAGACGTATGTTTACCAAATATTGTATAGCACTGTCTCTATCACATTCCCGACTGAAGTAGAGCTGTCCAGGAGGTCACACAGTCACCCTCACTGGAATTTTCTCATGTTGTTCAGCTCTAAAATCCCACTGGAAGCAAGACTTGAACAGACCTGCCCAAGGCTAAACTGCTATTGCAAACAGATGAGAAGAGGCAAACAGGTTGAATGAGCCACAGTCTTGTGGTACAGAAAGGAAAATGCCAGCACCAGATATCTAAAAAAAGGTGGCACATTGTGATTTTCTCTCACACTTTTATTGCAAATTTGTAACAGTCTAAAACAATTTGGATTTCAGATAACTGTCAAACCATGTGCACACACATTGTTATAGGGATAGATGTTATCAAATCGGACATAATTTGGTTTGTTTGCCAGTGTAGACCAGTGCATTCAGGGTAGAAAAACAGCAATGTGCTTGTGATGGAAAGCAGTGCAAAAGGATGGAAAGAAAAGCATGAAGATCCCTGGATTTAACAAATTAAAGGTAGCCATGTTTGACAAACTAAAACATATTTTGTTAAACTAAAAAACAAGCACCATAAAATCTCTTCGAAAGCAAAATCATTGAGCACCTTTCACAAAAATTGTTAAGACTTGACAACAGAAAAAACACAGGTATTCTCCACCTCGATTAAATTGTGCATTTACATTTTAGGCATTAACCAGGGAAATCATACTTAATGTAAGTCTTCAGTCCGTAATTTGATCTGCCAATACATTAAAAAAAGCCACATAGTGATGTCAAGTAGTCTTCAAGATAAAATTGAAGGGTGTGCACAATGCTTTGCTCACTAAAACACAGGACAAAATGTTTAAATACATCTCTTCAGTTGTGAATCGTGGAATGCTGTTGGCATATGGCGTTAAAGGAATGCACTTGTGCGACATAAAATGTACATTTCATTTCCTACTTTTCTCAGCATATTGCAGGAGAAAATATACACTCACACACACAGTCAGGCATTTAACTTAAGGTCAACACATGGTTACAATTCATCTCTCATCTTTTCACCCTTTGGCCTGACCATCCTTCCGATAAACAGGATGGACTTTGTCTTCTGGTCCTTCACTAGGAAGATGAAAGGATGGTCAGCGTAGAACAGTTTAGGGTTTTTCAGCTTGTCTGTGCCAAAGATGCTGGTGTCAATTTCATTTCCAGCAGTGTCCCATTCAATGGCAGAGGCGTGGAACACACTGGACAGGTAGAGGTCCTTCTTTCCAGAGATGTTGGACAAGTCAGCTTTGGATTTGTCCACAGCCTCGGTCAGGCCCAACTCTCCAAGGTGTTTCTAAACAGGAGCAGGAAATGGTTCAGTTTTAATTTACATAAAACAAGTTGTGGAGGAATTTAAGGTCATTTTTAGCTTCTTGCATCTTTTACCTGCAGGTCATGACTGACTTCCATGCTGACTTTGGGCAGAGACACAGCTACGGCAGTCTGCTGCAGCTTGCCCATCCATGTATCCAGCTGCTTCTTGGTCAGCAACTTCTCCAGCCTCTCCAGACTTTCCACATGGTGGGGCATGATGAACACCACAGTGGACTTCTTATGAGCCAGAGGCATGCTCAGGATGGTCAGCTTATTGGTTTGGTCATCAAAGAAACCACAGATACCTGAGAAAACACATGAAATCTTTTCACATTAACAATCTTTGAAGAAAAAAACCTTCTCCTAGGTAAGTAGGTAGGTAGGTTTATTCTATAGTTTATTACATGAAACTGACACAGCAATTACAAAACAGCTCTTGTATGGCTCTATTTTTCCTGATGTTTAACCCACAATGATCTAGGGCTTGTGGAAAAGGGTGTTTGTGAAAGGCCAGTTTCAATTTATATAGTCGATACATTTTATACAAATCCACCACTCATTAATGGAAGGAGTTAACCCATAACCTTAACCCTAACCCTAATAATATATAAGTTTCTATCCATATTAACAGGACTGTCTCCACCTACCTGTGCGGTGCATCATCTCTACTGACACAGTGTAGCTACGGGATACCATGAATCCACGGTTGTCCACCATCTTATGATGGAACTGCTCATCCCAGTGAGCTGTGTGGGGAAAAAAACATTTACTTTTGACAGAATTTAAAGGATTCATACTGTATGTATATATATATGTGTGTGTGTGTGTGTGTGTGTGTGTGTGTGTGTGTGTGTGTGTTCAAGTTCTATACAGACTCACGTTTGAAGAACATAGCATTGATGATCATTGCTCCATCGGTCTTTTCTACATCCTTGGTGACCTCAGGCAGCTTGCCATCAGTAGACTTGGACGCCCACTCGTTGATGGACTTCACAGCACTCTTCTTGTCTCTGAAGTTTATCTTGGAGTGGTCACAGTTGTAGTGCTTTTTGCTGCTCTTGACGAAATCATCCACAAAGGTGACGGTGCTGGGTCCATACAGTCGATTGTTAATCTTCCAGGTGACATTGCGGGTCTTTGGGTCGCTCACCTCCGTCAGAAGCTCAGCCAAACCAGAGTGCAGCTGCTCGTCTTTAACTTTATCTGCATTCAGGAGGGTTTTTACCTGAGAGGCAGTGGAGGCTTTGCCCCCGAGGGCCACCAGACCCAGAGAGGAGGCAACTACTACAGGGGAAATGAGGATGTTCTCTACATTTTTCTCCTTAGCCATGTTTTGATAGAGACTGAAAGCCAATTGTGCGCTGTTATCAGCCAAGATTGTGGCGTGGTTACTCAAGACTTTGTCTGCTGAAGCTGAGGTGGCAGCTGAGGCTGATGTGGCCAGGAGGACCAGGGCTACCCAGTTTGTTACCCACATGGTGTAATTCTAATCCGTGAAAACCTGTAAGAAGACATGAAGACAAAGATCAGCTATTGATGGAATCTAGTGACATAGGAAGAGAGAGAGAATCTTGTTTGTTACATGCTTGTTCAGTTTGAAATATCTAGTTCACCGTACTTTTCCAAACCCTTTTTGTGGTATATTTAGGGTTTACTCTGCAGTTGTTTTTTTAAATATAATAGCTGGAGGAGACCATGACATTCCAATTAGACCTCCTCGAGTCACTCAAGGCAAGACTTATGTAATAGCCACGTAGGCAGCTGCAGGATGTATCTAAGCCAAATATTGTCCAGCTCTTTCTGAGTTCTTCATATCTTGGCAACACATAAGATTTCAAATTCCCAAACTTCCCCACGGAGGATTGAATCTGGTTGATGCTGATTGGTTCTTCATGGTATATGGAAGACGTGACCACGTGCACACACACACACACAGGCACGCACACACACACACACACACACACACAGAAGCAACGTCAGCCTTTTACTCCAGTCCACGTATATAGAGAGGAGACGTGTGCTTTAAGAAGAGGAGGTTTTGTGGGCAGTTGCATTTATAGTTAAGACCTTTTGAACTTTAAAAATCAGTTTCTGTACTGACCGATGAATTGGATGAATATATAAGGTTATATATAAGGTATACATGCATTAAGGAAAGCATGATCTACTTATGAGGAGGGTTATCTACATCAAGAATCTCTCTTCTTGAGCTTCCTAGATATGTCTACAAGCTCAGACAGGCCCACAGAGAAAGGCAGAGTGATATCTAACCTCAGGGTATATGAAAGAGATCACCAAAGTTTAGATTGTTTTGTCTACATCATTCTTAAAACTGTCTGTATTGGCATTTATATGTTTAAGGACGGATACATGTCTTAAAAGCTCATGATGTGGTCGAAAAGTAACACTGCATTTGACATTATGAAACCATACACTGTTTCTTTAAATGACCCAGTGACTAACTTTGGTAAATTTGGTTTGAATTTATTTTTATTCATGTTTGTCAGAACCTTCTGGAGATCACTATAATTAGCCCTTTGTGAGATATTGCCTTTGAGCCTGGCATAGATAATTTGATCAGATATGAGACAGTTTGAATGAATTAGGAAAGAATGACTTGAGGAGAGACACTGCTTGTGTATACACTATCACTAAGATTAGTGTGTTTTGGAAAAAAAAACAGTCTAATTGTCAGACAAAGGAGAGAGAGACGTCCCATGTCATGGATGGTCAAAAGTTGCAGCCAACTCCCTAAATGTCCAAACTCTCGTGCATCTCATTTTGAGCAACAAACTTTTACTTTGACCCTTTTCTTACTTTTTAAAACTCATCAAACAACTTGAATAAACCACCCTGCTTCAATCTACAATGGAATCTTTAACCATACATCACAGACTGACTTTGTGGCCTCTTTTCACATGCCTGGGCATTTCCCACCAGTTGAATACTGCACTGGACTCTCTCCCTTCCCCCCATTACTCCCAGTACTTTCATCTTACCTTATTAGGCTCTTTACAAAATCAACAGGATGTCTTCAAGCTGCTTGCAAATAGATCCTCCAGTGCTGATGTGCTCTGTGTGAGGTTATCGCATTTAAAAAGTCGCAAACAGAACTGTATGAGTTGCAGGAGTTGTCATGCCCGAATGTAAGAGCTTGAAAATCTATGCACTGGAATCTTCTTTCCAGGCCAGTCCCGCCCATGGTATTCAGTGGTAGACGAAGAATCCCCCTCAAGGTCCTAAAGCCTGAAATTGTAGCCCAGTTCTCGGATACCTACCACCCAGTGACCCTTAATAAAGTTAGCCCTCATTCCTTACTGATTGTATAGATGCACTGAAACACATGACAGTTTTTAGTTTCATCAGTCTTCTGTCAGCTCCCCAAATTAAATAAACTTTGTCGCATTTGTGTTTTTTGTGCCTGTACAAAAAACACATTTGTTAGTATTGTTTCTTAAATTATGGATTTGTTTGTATTTACATGAAAAAACAGTACACATGCTTCTTAATCTAAACTATCCGGGTCATGAAAAATGCATGTCTCTTTATTGTATTTTAGGTGTATAATGGCACCAACACGTAATGTTAATTCATGATCTTTATTGTTGTCTCAGTGTTTTTCCTCCATCCCCCCACCCTGTAATTGCACCTCTGCCAAGCCAAGATCTAAGACACCACGGGGGGGTCGCCGGAGGTCCTGTTTAAATTGAATTAAACCAAAGGCTTTTAGTCCCTTTTGGCAACAACTTGTAGTGAGTTAATGCCATAGCTTCACGTTCGACTGGTTGTAAAAGTGTCAAGACATGAATTTCCTGTGGGTAGTAAACTGTTTCCAAGGAGAGACCTACAACACTGTTCACAGCAGACAGAAAAACAACATTTATTTATTTTCTAGTAATTACCCAAATCAAATCATTCTGAAATAATGTATTACAAAATTACACAAACTCTACCTCAATATACAGCAGAAAGTTTCCAACACTCACCACACCTGTATTACACTTTTAACATGTTGAACATGTTGTTCATGGCCACAGTTTATATTACAGGTTTTCATAACTATACGAAGTCTCAGATTCCTGAGCCACAGAGGCCTGGCTGAAAAATACTCTCCCTAAAGAGTAATTTAACCTTTATGTGTGAAATCGATGGTTCGTCCCTTTAAACAAGAGACCTCTGTAGGGAAATCAGGTTACATTGTGTTAAGTGCTCAGCCCTGCCACCAGTGAAATGGCCAAAACTGCAAGAGGCAACAAGATGTTCTTTGAAACTATTGATCTACCACTCAACTCAAGCTACATCTGATACCTCGGTGTACCACAGTGAGGTGGTGCTGATTTTTGTTGCCAGTCCCATGAACACAATAGAGAGATTTGAGAGACAAACAAGATCTGGGGCGGTTTCTGTCTGATCCTCCCTGTATTAGTGTCCTTATTGTCTCAAGCCTGTGAGAGTTTGACTCAAACTCTCCACAATAACAGGAAGCACCAAAGACAGACTCATTACTTAACTTACATAACTTTTGCAGATAGATTCAGTGTTATAGAACAAAATAATCAATTAAAACTCATTACCGTAACTTCAGTATGTATGTATGTATGGGGTGTGTAAAGGGAGCATGGGAACTGAATGTTCTGGTTGTATTTTTTCCCATGAATGCTTCCTTCTCTTCTTCCTCATGTTATATATCCTCCCCCTGCTTGGGAGACACTTTGTTTGGAGGTGGATCAAGCAGCAGGAAGTTACAGAAGGAGCGGATGCATGTCCGGTATAACACTGCCCCCGTTCTTCTCAGCTTGTTATTATATCTGTTCAGCTGCTGTTTTAGATTTTGGGCCTGATGGGAACATGTTCACACTTATGCAGGAGATTTTATCACACACACACACAGTTATGAATCTGTCTTTCTGTCATACATTACTGAGTAAAAAGTGCAGCAAATCCTCAGAGATGGGAGACGGAAAAACAGATTTCATAATAAAAAAAGGTATTACTTTTGTTAGCTTCGGGTCAGTTCTAAGTCTGCTGCACAAAACAACTAGTATGTATCAACCAAACCATCTTTCTCTCAGTCTCAGTCTTTGTGTTGATTTAATATGTTTGTTTAAATATTCTTAAAGGTCCAGTGTGTAGGATTCAGTGCCATCTAGCTGTGAACTTGCTGATTACAACCAACTGAATACCCCTTACCCCACACCACCCTTCCAAGTGTGCAGGAGAAATCATGGTAGCCATGAAATGAGTAGAAAATGCTAAGGCCCCGTCTAGAGCCAATGTTTGGTTCAACATAGTAAAGCAGACTAGATATAAAGACATACAAAGTTATGAATTACAGTAGATCCCCTTACATTTCACACACTGGTCCTTTTAGCATATTATTGTAAAAGAATCAAAATAATGGTGTGTATGTGATTTCTGATTGGTATAAAACAGTGTTTGATGTAACTTGGACCCGATGTGATGAGTGTATTATCTCTGCAACTACTTCTTTCTGGCCCATCTTGCCCCACAATCTATATTTGTTGATTCATTAATTTAATTTCTGCACTTGAGTTCACCATTAGGCCTTTTGTGCATTTAATTTAAAGTGTAAATGCAGCAGGGCTGCAGTTTCTGCATCTGAGCATTGCTTCTTACAGATCTGTCTAGATTCATGTCAAATGATCTGATCACATGTTTTGATTTTCTCACTGTTATTCAATGAAAGAGACAATTGACCAACAGTACAGCGAGTACAGGTGACCTCTGCTGGTTGAAATTTAAAGTTTCAGCCTCTCAGTGGGAGCATTTTCCATGACCACTAGAGGTTGACAAAGAGCTAACTATAAATCAGGAGGTGAATAAGCGTTTAGTCCTTTTTACTCCTCCTGACTAAATACTAGTGCTACTCCTAAGTTACAGTTACTGTGACCACCATTTCTACCTTTCTTATTATAATCATTTCAAGAGGGAATGACATTATTTTAGTTACACTGTGATGACTTGAACTACAAGTACAAATTTTAACATGTAAAGCACATTTTTAATTCCCTGTTATTAGTTTCTAACTAACTTTAACTTGTTTTTCCACCCCTGACATTTGTCTTTTCCACAAAGACACCATCACAGGACCAGCACCTCTAGCTGAGGGGCCATCACGGCCGCTGCTAAATTGTTTGGGATTAAAGGGATCTGACGTAATTATCCCAAACCAAGGGTTAATCTCTGAGCGCCTGGAATAGATCTCAAGACAAGACGTTTATCATCTGCTCTTCTTCTTTGCCAGGTGTTGTTAATGCACAGCCTAATGGCTCTTGTACAGTGATCTACAACTACATAATTATTACAACAATCAATGCAAATACTAAATAGTCTAGTTGCACTAATGTGAAGTAACAAGACTCGTTTGTTTTATAGCCTTCTGGAGATTTTCACCAGCTTTTTCATAGAAATTCAACTAGAAAGTTAACTTTTCAAATCAAAGTCATGGAAACGTAGTTTGTAATTACTTCCTAATTTCTGCATCATCGTTTTTTTCTGAGCATCAAGCTCATATCTGCTCCTTGAAAACTCCCCGTCACCGCATGTTACTCCATTATCCCTATCCAACCCCCCTCACCTCCTCCATTGAAGTCCTGCAAGGTAAATTCCAGGAAACACTAACATTTCCTAGAGATGGGGCCTATGTCAAGCCTCCTTGGCAACTTCAGACCCCCCAACAGAGAAGTTTAATGAAATTATTTCTCTCTTATGCCCCTTTGATCCCTCCCTCCTGACATCTCCACCCACACTTAAAGCCAGCATCATTGCTTGATTTAACCCTCTCAAAACACCTTTTCAACTCTAACACATGAATCCTCACTGGCTGGAGACAGATAGCAGGGTACAAATCTTCAGATAAATTGTGTCATCTCTGCTCTCGTCCTCCTCATCATCATCTCTGTCTCATCTATTTCAGCTGTCTCATGCTTCTGCAATTTTAATAACTGCAATGGCAGATTTATAGGGTAAGATCTACGCCTGCAGAAAGGAGTGAAACTGACTTTTCCATGTGTTTCCAGAGATGTTTCTTCACACTGCAAACAGTAACTACATTATTTCAAATGAATCATCAAATCTTCTGATAAAAACTGAAAAAAAAAATGGTGGGAATGATGAGATTAATTCACATACGAGCACAGTCTTGTTTCTAGAACGCAAATGAAGCTGTGATAAAAAGAAATGTGCAACTGTATTTAAGTGAATTCTTCACTTTATTTCAGGATTATTATAATATTAAACATATTACTGACTGAAAGTGAGACACCGAACTGCAAAAATAGACTTTTGGGATCTTTTTTGCAGCATAAACTAAATAAAATAAACTTGAATTCAGTCTCTTTCTCAAGAAAATCAGATGATAAAAGATACAAATATCAATAATTTCAAATCAGTTGCTGACTAATTCTTCATAGATCAGTTATCAGTTATCAATAAGAACATTTTTTGGCTTGTCAGGTTGTAAAAAATCCCTTTGGTTGCTGCATATCCTTTCTATTTGGTAACAATGTGGTTGGTAACATTGACTATCTGTTAATAAATACTTAATCAGGTGAAATAGACATTAGTCCAGATCCAAAATCTGTAAGTCAATTTGTTTTTTCATTCATATAAAGCCATAAATTAAAACTTATGAACCTTTCATACAGGATATTAAAATGTTTTTGCTGGAATAAAAAGACACGATGAAGATTCACTGAGCTGCAGAATAACTACAAAAATCTGCTCTTCCATGCTCAGTGCTGCATTAACGCTGCTCAGGTCCATTTACCTCTCACAGTTATCCTGCACACTGTAAAAAGTGCACACTTAAACACACCAGTCAGTTCTGCAAAGCGCTGACATGGACTACTTTTTTTGCAGTGTGCTCCACAGCTCCACCCACACGGTGTCGGACGGATTACAGTTTTTAACTCTTCTATGAACACTGAAGGTAGGCTGCGACTCTTCCAGGAGAAACTGTCGAGGGATTTATTAAAAAAAAAAACAAAAAAAAAAACATTTTTTATTATTATTTTGAAATCGTTCAATCTGTCGCGTCACAGCTGATCATGGACATTCGGGCGTGAAGTTGGCTGATGCGCGTCACTGCTCTGTCTCATACAGCCGCTCAAAGTAACTTTAAAGACTTGTATGAATCCGTAAAGTGTGAAGAGACATTATGACAACATCCGTGGAAATAACTGATTAACAAGGAGAGCTGTTTCAACACTGCCCGGGATACAAAGGCTGTCGTGGAGGTGAAGTAAGTGTCTGTGCGCACTTCATCGGATTATCTTCATATAATCTGTGGAACTGTCACTTGACACTGTGGTTTGTTTTGTGAGGAAACTGGTGTAATTGAGTTGAGTGATCTGTCCTCACTGGCTGATTTTTCCATTCTTTCAATCAAATCCTCTTATGGTCATCTTTAAATGTCATTATAGTCAATGTGAGCACGGTGTTATGACTGTCTCCATGTGGGTGCACACGTTATGAATGGATAAAGACAGATGATTGATTATCATTCGTTCTCCTGCTTGATGGTTGATTGACAGGTCTGAAATAAGTGAGGTTGCTGCTGTTGTTCTGAGCAACTTCACTGACACCTGCTGCAGAACTGAGTGTCATGGGAGACACAGAGAGGCAATGTCACTGTACACACAAATATTAATAATTATGAGTATGAGTTATTTGTATTGTCTATGTTCTTAAAATTTCAGCATCAAACAGCCGCCTGAATTAAGTTTTTTAAACTCTTTTGACACTGCTTTAAACTTCTGAGCACATTATTTCAACTTCATTTCCCATCATGCACGCAGCTTCTGGGTATGCATGACGATGTGAGGTTTGATCAAGATCTCTTTAGTTAATTTATCATTTAATACTTCATATATTGTGGTTGTTTATATGTAATGAAGGCATGTTAAGGCGCGCGTGTGTGTGTGTGACCTTTAGTGTTTCCTTCTTGAACAAAAACTAGTAGTGAGTAGTAATGTCATCACCTTTGCAAAGCAAATAATTCAAGCTTTAATCACATTGGTCCGTCCTTTTGTCCTCACAAATCTGATTAGCAGAAGACATATCTGACTACCAATTTTCTTCGCTGTCTGTACGCTGGCCTTCCTGCTGCGTCTCTTACATTATCTATCAGACTTACGTCACCTGTAATAAATCAGAGGTTGCCTCGGCACTGGCAGGTGTTTGCTTGTTGCTGACGGTGTGCAGGGTGGGAGAGCAGGGTCTCACTTTAACAAGTAGAAGCTTGTGTCTTACGGCCCACCTGATGGATGCAGGTCAACACAGAGAGATGAAAAATTTACTGGAATAAACTCATTGGCTTCAAAAGCAGCTTTGTTTCCAGTCCAGTCCTCTCATACTCCTCCCTGTGTGTCATAATGAGCGCATGGCACTAATGGAAACTCTATTTTTGGCTAAATCCACTAAAAGATTAAGGGTACTATTAATGCATGCATATATAAATTTCATGAAGGAGTGAACGATGGATGGAAGCCTGGAAAGAGGCGACAATGACCGAGATAAGAGGCTAATAATAGACAGATATGGCAGAGGCTCTGTGGCGATTGGTTGGCTGAGACTTAGTGGATTATTGTATTATTATTCAACAAGCACATAATTCTAGCTTCACCGTCAACGTCTCACAGCGTGGTGCAGACTTCAGAGGGGTGTCGACAGTAACCAGGTTACCTCTGGAAGCTGGCGAGGAAGTGAGCAGAGTAGTAAAGTCCTATTAGCTAAATGGCAGCTTCGTGAGAAGAAACTGGCCCGAAGCCAGCTGTATGAGAGGCCAGCCGAGAGCCCACAAGAGAGAGCTTTGTTGTAGGCTCAGTACAGGTGAGCCAGGGTGAAGTAGACCAATGTTTGGAGAGCTCTCTTCTTTACAGAGTTACAATGTGCTGGCTGTAAATGCAACAATAACAGATTTAAAATGTTCGGCTCTTAAGTTTGCTTTAAAAAGACTACACCGTGCCAGGAGCTAAAAGAAACAATAGAAAACACATTAAAAATGAAAAGCACATTAGACCTGAGTGTCCAATCAACTGCTACTGTAAGTACAGCTTCAAAACAGCTGCTGACTCATTACAGCCAGTACACTGTATGAAAGAAAACGAGCATTATTCTTCATCAAAACTCACATTCATCGAGGTCAAAAGATTTTCCGTTCTCAGAATTGTCTGTGTGTGGTTGCTCGCTGTGGTTTCACTGTAAATAGAACATGTGTTCAAGAATTCCTTCAAAGGCGCGGTAGTTTACGCCGAACATATTTTCATTGGCTGATTTATCTTTTCCACAGAGTGTGGATGGAACTCCTGGAATACTTTGTGTCATTTTCCAATAACTGCTGCACCTTACCTTGAAAGTCTTTGATGATATGTAGTGTTGCAACGAACGCTGCCTTTGTTCTTCGTGCAGCCTCGCTCCATTAAAAACATCTGACCATCATGGCATTAACCCTGATGTCTGACAGAAGCACTTACCTGCACCTCCAGAGGAAACATTTCCCTTTTATCCACTTCAGGGAGCATGTATACACCCACTGGAAAGAAAAGGTCAACACGAGAAGATGAACTTTTCATAATTGCATCCTTTTACTGAATATTTTACCAGACATGGAGACAATAGAGGAGTGTAGCTTCTCAGAGTGGGCGTACATGATGACCACGGCTCTGTGACGATAGCACCGTGGTAGAAAGACACAGAAGGAGACAATAGGCCAACCTAGCTGGAATAAGTCCCTTGATTTCAGCTCCAGATGGCCCTTGTTCAAGGACGGGGTCAGGATGTGAGCACTGGGAGTCTGCCAACTCCAGGAGAAGGCCACGGAGTTACTATATAATAATCAGTCACCAGTCAGATCTGCAAGGTATATGCACACTGATCCCTCAAGCTCAAGTGGGCCTACTATATGTTTAGCATCTGAAATTCGGTGCAGATATTCATAATGCTGAGAGGATGAAGCCTAATAACTTTGGGCAAATCATAACTTTTCATCTAGAGTCATCATCGAGACACTTTATGACCAATTCCCATCATCTACAGCGTGCAAAGGTTGGCCTGATAACTGGTAAACATACGCATGTTTGCAGCTCAAAGCGCTGTTGTACCTGCAGCCTCACAGACCGACATGGATACAGAGTGTTAGGTGTACACAGACGGAAACATTCAGCCTGGTCCCCCCCGTCATGTTGTAATTTCCCCGGTTCAGAGATAAGGACAAAGGAGCAGTTTGTTTTGTTTACAACCGTTGACCAGGAAACACGCCCCTTATCTGCTTTAATCTGACCAGGAAATTAATGTTCATTGCCGAGTTTGATCGAAGAAAAAAAAGGCTTTAAAATGTTTTCTTCATTTCATTTCGGCTGTGTTTTCAGCTGTTTTGAGTGTTTATCCACCTAGGAAAACCTCATCCACATGGTCTAGTTTTGTTGACCACGGTCACGGCCGGCGGGGGGGTTACACGACAGCACCAAATGGATCTGTTTTCATAAGTGGTGTGCAGCTGCCCCCTCAGTGGGAGTCTCCTCTGAAGATGTCGTCTCTTTTAGGACAGTGCTTTAACGTCAGCCAAGAGGTGAAGTGAACTTGCACTCTCTCTCTCTCAAGTGGCACAAGTGAAGTGCCGAGTTGGCACAACACGACTGTTTTTTCCAGTACAGCGTGGTGACACAGTAAACGGAGTTACCTACCTTGCTCACCTTGGCCCACCCAGCGTTCAGCGTGGAGCTCTTTATGTTTACTGTTCTTTTCATCAATTTTTGTTGCATCAACGTGGTGATGTTGTGACTCTTTAAATGCCCGTCACCTGGATGTGACGACACGTCATTCAGCCAATCTGGTGACTGTGATGATACACCGCAGAGCGACCCTGCAGGCGATAAAAACACGTCATCACAGCTCGGCTTGGCACAGTGTGGCTAAAGTGGAGCGACCCTGGGCCCATGGGAGACCCTGTTAGTCTGCCCCTTACCTCCCTTCAGCTGGTCACCTATTTAACATCGGATAAAGATCAGCATTATAACTGGACCTATAAACCGGACCCAATATCTGTCAAGGTTTGCTACCCCAGTGTGGTAAAGCACCTTTTTTTATGAGGCTCATATTCACAGGCTCATTCAGGGTCAGCACTGCACAGTCTGTTTGTGTCAAACTGCAGTTTGCCTCTAAGTCTATCTTTACTTAGCCCTCTCTGCAGCGTTATCGGTCGTCCATGTAATCCAATAGTGCATAAAAAGTGCTTTAAATTAATTAAAACTAAATAAGATTAAGAGTCTACAGCCATGCTAGCGGCTCTGTGATGCTGTACTTAGACACAGCAGTAGTCCTTTGATGGTGGTGCAGGATGAAAACGAGAATATATCCTTTACGAAGCTTGAATATTTCATGTCAACCCCATGATGCCGCTAGTTTTATCTTCTAGGCAACATGAATGTCCAAAATTTCTTAGCAACCAGTGACCGTTGAGGTATTTCAGTCTGGACTGAAGTGGTGGAGTGACATTACCATCCACAGAGTCATGCTGCTCAAAAGAAACAAATCATCGTACTTTTAAAGTCAACATTATCTCTAGTTCTTGCCGCAGCGGCCCAGGGTTCGGATCCGACCTGCGGCCCTGTGCTGCATGTCGCTCCCCATCTCTCTCTCTCCACATTCCTGTCACTCTTCAGCTGTCTCTATCAAAAATAAAGCTTGAAAAGACCAAAAAAATATCTTTAAAAAAAAACATTATCTAAGGACCCGACACTCACCGCGGCCCCCGAGGTGTTTAATCAACAGAAAGACCCTAAAGGTCACATGCTCCAACTGAGCTCACTCCCAGGATCCAGATTTATTTTTAAATGTTATATAAATAACACACACACACACACACAGTAGGTTACATCAGGTAACATTTCATAATTCTTTACTCGATATATAAAAATGATCTGATGAAGAAAAGTCAAAGAAGTTATCTGAGGGACCCTGAAAATAGAGACAAGCACAGCACCGTCTCTTCCAGAGAGCCATCAAAAAAACAACACCTCCTGTGCCAAGACATTTTTACCTGCCGCCAAGGCAACAAGCTTTTCTCTGAGGCGGGAGTGAGTTTGAGGGCAACACGCTGACTACATCTTACTCTTTCTTTCTTACTGATGTTCTTCTTGTTAAAGGATTAAGTAAGTCATAGCCATAGATAGACGCCTACCAGTGCCTATTTTCCACTTTTCCACATTCAGAAATAACGACTGTAAAGCATCTACCATGTTATTATGTCTGTCCAAGACATGACTCACTTTTGAATAATGTGTTGACTTCCTTTCACAGGTGTTGTTACTGCAAACAAGGCTCAGGACCGTCAACATGTTCACGGTGTTTTGCGGAAAATATACCTCGTGACATGACACGACATGACACGGCGTGTTGATGATGAAAAATGTAATTGTATGTACAATGACTGAGCTAGTTTTCTTCTCCAGGGTTCCCAGTCCTGTGTGGGATGTTAACGAATTGGTGGCGCGTTGAGGCTGAAGGAGCATGGTGAAACACCAACCCTTACAGGTCTATGAGAAACAGGTCTTTGTGTCCTTTGTCACTGGGATCTATGGTTGCCGCTGGAAACGCTACCAGCGTTCCCAAGAGGACAGCTCGAGGGTAAGTCAGCACTGCTCGACCTAAAGTGTGGACGTCATGATAACGTATTTACATAAAACTACATTTTTCTTGATTGGTATCTTAATGAAAACATAGCAATAACTTTATATTACTGTTCTAACCGTATTGTATTGTTGTAGTGCTGTTATTATCATTCTATGTACATGCATCTTGGCAAGCTGTTGTAGGTGGAGGATCAAATCTTTGATCAAACCTCGTTATTTTTTGGCACTTTTAAGTACATATGCCAAATTAAATACTGAATTTTAGTATCAAAACAGCACTTTTCATTTAGATCCTTCACTTTGAGAATGACCAACATATTTTTCTACAAACCCTACTCCGGTACGAGAACTTCGCCTTTATGAAATAGTCCAAAATTTGCTAAATTTGGACAGAAATTATAAAATATCTGATCAAAGAATAAGCAGCTTTCAGTCGGCCGGCTTTCAGTACTTGATAATTCTTGACAATTACATCTCAGTCAGTACAAAAAAAGTAATGTAATGAGGTCCGTACACAGTGTGACATACTTAAATTCCCTCGTGGGATAAGTGTTGTGCAAGTAACTTGGAAACTGTAATCACTTACTCACTACACATGACTCATGGAAAAGTTAATGACGTTACATCATTAATTACTCAGCAGTAATAATTTACATTACTCATCATTTACTTTTGTTTCTCAGCCCAGCTGTCTTAAAAGTGCTTTACTCCACATCCTCCACACCCACACGCCACATTTTTTTTTATTTTTAAGGTATCCGGCAATTTACCGGCCACCAGTTCTCCAGAAGTCCCGACCTAAGCTGCGCAGTTTACACACCCTCTGACTCTAAATAAACCTGTGCCTAATGTTAGCAATCCAGCTAAGAAAACACACGTGAATAAGTCTTTCCACTGAACACAGAGACACCAAACTAATATTAAGCCACCATCTTTAGTCACAGTAAGAAAGCTACAGATGAGGCCTGGCCTCCAAATGTTAAATTAACATATTTTATTATTATATCACATTTTAAAGCCATTCACTTTAGCCCTAAAGTATGGAGAGAGGACGAGAACAGAGCCATGGTTATTAAGTTAATCATAGGTGTGTCAGCCTCATTATTTACAGTGCATCGGCTAAATACTGATGCTGTTTTAGTTGTGACCTGGCTTACAGCACAGTCACACCAGAAATCAGCTGCATGCCCTATACATCAGCTGCTAACCTTAATGACTGTATTGTTGTTCTCATGTTTACGAGTTGTATGCAGGGATCTCGTATGTAAGCATTCATGTAAAGAAGGTATACTGAGCGGAGAGTGTGTGTGTGTGTGGCCATCTGGCGTACTGTACGTACTGTAGTGTGCAGCAGAGCAAAACGGAGGCCGATAATGAGACAACACAATCCTGCTGAGGCTGCACCGAAACATGATCGCACCTCAGGAATATATGAACTATTTTCCACTTTGTGGTTCTGGAGGCCAAAAAAAAAAAAAAATCAGGCAGCAAAAAAACACACAAGAGTAACCCGAGGTACGATGTACATTTATTAGCTTTGTTTATGGCGTTACAGCCTCCTTTTGCACCAGGAGTTTTCTGCATGGTACGTGTTTTAACTGCTAGACCACTACGGCATCCCAAATGGAAATAAAACTTTAAACTTTCCACCGAGCATTGAAAATAAATGTTCATAAATCATAACAAGAGTTCATAAAGATGTTGGACAGCTTCTTTTCTGGTTAAATCAATGCTTGTTTGCTGAAATCGAGCTTGACATTTGTATATCTTTCCTGTTTGTAATGAATTTGCAGCCATTTTGAGATGAAATAGTCGGGTAAACATCTTGATGTTACAAGATGTTACCAATGACATTAATTAAGGATCCATTTGATTCAGGTCTAACAGCGTCAGGGTGCTGCTTTGGTGCATGTTGTTGTCACTGGAAAGTCTCTGCTGCAATAAATGGACATTAGAAACACCCGTGCTGCCGTACTATGCCTGAAAAGGTCTGTTCCTTTAGGTTGTTTTCCTAAGCTCATCCATTAGAAGTTGATGTCATCACATTTTTTTACTGAATTCCTCAGTAACTTCGAGACCAGACCCCAGTAACAGGGGGAAAATGATCCTTACAAGAAAGCAAAGTACCTGAATCAGTGCAGTGTTTGTATGTGCAGAGCAGAGCCAGACACCCAGCTGTGTTGGATACCCACTGGGCAGCCGCAGCTACTTCTACTGGATGTCTTCTTTATCACAAAGAGCCAGTGGCTCTGCCATAAATTAGTCCATTTACTGAAAGTGTGAGCCTGGCACCGATGATGTGCTGACCAAGAGGAAAAAATTCAAGCACACAGCCGCCTCTTTCCCCCTCTCTGTCTTCGTTTACAAAGCTTCATGTAGCCAAACACGCAGTGCTTTCACATAAGCAAAGAGGTCGGCATTCATTCTCTGAAATGTTGTGTGTTTACACGGCAACAAAGCGATGTGTGAGCGATTGTGTTATTAAGGACAGGTCTTTATTAGTAAGTACACCCTTAGTGCTGCGAACCTCTGCTTTTCTCACTTAGTCGGTGTTAGCATTGTGGCCCAAAACAACATCACACGGTTAATTCCAGGAAAATAGAAGGTGTATACAGTGTATACAGTATGATAATCAATATTTTTATGTTAACACAGGATTAAATTAATGTTTAATGTGATGAGAGCCAAACCCCTCAGAGATTATCAGCCAACTATCTGCTCTATAGAGCGTTTTAGCTTCTTTCAGCTCATTATCATGATTTTACAGCCTGCAACTTTAAAGTTTTGGACTATTTTCAGAGGAAAAGTTCTGATAAATGACAGATAGACAAAGTTAATGACTCGCTGGGAAAGAAAGCAGGAAATTTACCAGTTAAGGAGTGGGATATTTCCTCAAAGGAGTTAGCCAACACCATAACAGAGCCCCAAATGTCACTCTGTGGCTGCTGGATGAGTCACTAGGTTTGTCAGATCAACTTTATAGTGTGATAATATCTCACTGTTGTGTTTACAGCTTGTTATGCTCAAAAAATAAAATAATTCAAGTTTAAAAAATACCACAGGGCTTCCACGGAGTACAACATGTTGTACCACCAAGTTTCTACAGTAGCCCAGAAGGAACAAACTAAACACTGGCTCCAGATAGGACATTTCTCGTAGTTTCTCCTTCATGCCAGGACGGAGAGGGTGAAACGAGAGGTTTGCAATCCACAGCCACAGCGCTAGATGTCACTAAATCCTACGCTGGTCCTTTAACTAATGAACTATAAGTATAATCAATGTTTGAATTCTGTTAGTTCAGTAACATAGTCATTCGTGTACAGCGGCATACCACATTATTCTTCCTCAGACGATCAATGTTCTATCTCTGTCCTGAATGGACCCATGTGCACTTGCTTGCCCATGTTCAGCTGACACTGACCTTGTCCGATACAGACCATTCTGTTCAGTATTTATCGGCAGAGCGAAGAAAGAGGGAGCGGTTCATCACGCGGTGAAGTCAGCACAAAGTGTAGATCAGGATTTACGAGCGCTGTCAGAAGTTGGGTACGAGCGGTTCTAATTGGAAAGATGGAGAGACCTTTGAAGGCCACGTAGCACTCAGGAGAAAAAGCGGCAGATATGACACAGCTTCCCTTAAAATGACTCGCACTGCGCAGCGAGAGGGGCCTGCTAAAGGTCAGAAGATGTGATGCGGACTCTCACAGCTTGAACGTCTGGATGAAATGCATTAAATGTGTTCAGTAGAAGCCTCAGACTGTATCTCATGACGTCAAGCCAAGACATAACATTTTGTAGATCCCCTTAGACTGAGAAAAGTTTTCTTCTATTGTAACTGAAGTATAATGTAAGCGTATTATAACTGAATCAGCATTATTCACCTCTGTTCAGAGGTTGTCCTTACTGATGGAGGCGGTAAAGACAACCTTACTTTATCAGTTGAGTGCTGAATGTCCTTTGACGGTGGTTGTTGTCTCCTCATCGCTATTTTCTTCACCGAGGTCTCAGTCGGGGATTACTTGACCTGCTCTCTGACTCCGCTTCTCAACCCATGCCTGAAATTGAAATCCTAATCTACCGACCGACCAGTCATCGGAGGAAACATATAGAAAACATATATAAAATTAGGTTTGTGGTGGGTACAGTGGTGTTCAGCTGTGTTTCTCCATCGGAAACTAAGAAGCAGAAAACACAGAGAATGTACGACCAGAAACACAAAAAAGAAGTCACAAATTTGGGAAGTGGTTTGACGTATTCATGTAAATCCACAGATACTATTTCCACTGTTGTTGTTGCTCGCCCTTAAATCGACAACGTGACTTTGGCTCACTGCCTCATAGCCATGTACAGTCACCTGGCCACCAGTTATCCGCTAAACCAATTAAAATCAGCCACCGGTACTTCGACTTATCGCCACTTCTGCTGTCATGTTGTCACCGCCCGCACGAGGTCAGAAGATATTCCCTGATTCGTATTCATAACCTCTCGCAGCAAAACCTCTCACAAAAGACTCAACTGCTTCATCAGTGCAGCCATTTTCTCTTCACCTGCACACACCTCTAATTATCTCTCAGCCTCTTACATAAGTCACTGGAAATGGTGTGTGTGTGTTTGTGTGTGTGTGTGTGTGTGTGTGTGTGTGTGGTGCTAAAGCTGATCGATGCTCAACACGTTCTGTTGACTGGCCTATCATACTCTCTACACCTCCCCTCACATGGCATTAACTCCTAATCCTGTTAACTACTGAAGGGAAGAGTCCTTGAGTGATGCACACGCTCTCCTCTATACCTTTGTCCCACATGTCGAGCCAGATGACTGAACAGGACCTTTTTCTGTACGAACACGCACTCATACATGTGCAAATCCAAACATTTGGTTTTGGACATGTCTTCGTAAAGGAATGGAGGAATTACAGGAAGTCATCATGGGCAGATTGTTTTGGAAATGTAGTCGAACTGAGTGATAATCACAGAACAAAGAAAAAATCTCCTCCAAGAGAATCTCAAACCAAGAGAAAATCCAAGGAACTATTTGATGGATAAAAGTTACAAATGTTAAATGTAGTAACTATTTTTGGCCACTCGGGGGCAGCTGAAACAAGCTGTAAACACAATCACCTTGTGAAGCTGATCAGGTAACTGTGTTACACTGTTTCCAATGTCCAATATTAACTCTCCTCTTTTCTCTCTGGATTTGATCTCCACCAAGTCCCGAGGGGAATATTTGTAGCCAGCTAATCGCCAACTTTGTTTGTTGTCGGCTGTTTGGTGCTGGTGGTAAACTTTACGGCCTCGTTGCTGAAAACAGCTGCCTGCCTCTGGGTGTTACACGATGAGCGCCGTGAGAGTGAATCAAGTAGTAAAGTTACGAGCTGTGAAATCAAATAAATTGTGCGAGAGACGCTCAAGTGCTTTCAGCTGAGGGGAACTGCAGAGCAGGGTGATAATTATCTGTCTTGATCCATTGTTGATATGAAACACTGATCTCTGTTCCTTTATTTCTGCTATGAAATGAATGGCATAAACCCTCTGTGTGTATATATATATATACTGCCTTATATATACTTTATATGTATGAAGAAGTGTTAAATCTGAAAGTGTTTGTGTTTCTTTCACAGTGGGAGTGTACATGGTTCGTCATCCTGTGCAGCTCTTTCCTTCTTCTTCTCTTCTGGGCCTACTTCTGGTTGGTGGCTCAAAATGATTTCAACGAGTTCAACTGGTGAGTCAGTCAGTCAAATGTTGTTTGTAACTGAGGATGAAACCAGGTGGAGATGAGGTTGAGAACAGCAGGATGCTGACCTTAACGCAGCAGGGTTTGCATGTGGGTGAGTCAAACTTTACCTGTTCACACTCCAGGTCAGTGTACAACCGCTCTGGAGAATGGAAGGACGAGACCATCCCCATTCTTGCATCCACCACGGTGGGATTCAGCTACGTCACCTTCTTAATGGTAACAGAAGCCCTACGTGTTTGCAAAGTTTCTTACAGCTCAGTCACGATACAACTCACTGAATCTTGCTTCTTTTTCAGATCTTAGCATTTTTCCACATATCCCTGGGCCAGCAGCTGAACCTCTACTGGGTTCACAAGGTGCTGTGATCTTCTTTTTTTTTGTCATGTGTTTTGCTTTTGCAAATAAAACACGACCTCATCGTTGTCTGTTTTGTCTCTACAGATTGGCGTGTTGGCTACGCTGCTCACCACGATCTCTGGTGTTGTTTCTGTTGATGACATATGGGGAGATGAGTGGGACATCCTGCTCGTATCACTGCAGGTTAGAATGAAACCTGAAAAGAAACATCATAAAAAAACATCATGTATTGGCGACGATGAGGCTTCCTGTCTAAAAATGGCTTTTTCTTACTCGTATTTACTCCATCAGCTGTAACAGCTCCGATCGTCACATCGTGTACCTGTTGCTGACGTGTTTATTTATGTATTACTCATCAAGATGTTCTCAAAGCTCTGTTGTACTCTCTCTCTCTCGTATAAATAACTGCCAATTAACACCAGCGTTCTATATTTGTGCTTTGTTACCAGTCCACAGCACCTTTCCTGCACATCGGCGCTCTGGCAACAGTCACAGCTATCAGCTGGTTGGTAGCTGGATATGTGGTTCGCAGAGAGAGATCCAGTAAGTGTTGACTTGTATTTTCAAGTAAAGATCGCTGTCATCAGAGCGCTGCTGTTGGTTTCCTTAGCTTATTCAGTGTGATGCAGACTGAAGACTGCAGACATTTCAGATGTTGTATGGGACGGTGTGGGTGCTCCAAACAGATGAGCTGAAGATTAATAAAGTGATTCTTGACTTCTGTCCACATGCTTCAAAAAATAGGGGGGCAGCATTTTACCTCCCACCTTGGATGCGATGATAAACCTGACAAGAGCCTCAAAAATGTATAATGAACTATCTAAACTCTTCTAACAGCAAGGCCACGGGGTTACAACATGGCTGTGGGATCATTTGTGTTTATTTGCACAAGTAACTATGAACCGCTGAACATGGTATGAACCCTAAATAAACAGATTTTGCTGTTATTTATTGATTGCAATAAACAGATCAAAAGGATGCAGAAATAATAACATCACGATGGCGATTTGTAAAACTTCTGAACTGATATTTTGTCAGATCTGCTCACAAGAAGACAAGCAAACAACTTTTTCAACATCACTTGTCTTTGCTCTTCTCCATGCAGTCTGCTTTTTGTTCGTTCTCTGTATAAATATGAAGCAGCGTCGTGAAGCTCTAGATGTCCACAAACAGCAGTAGGACGTCTGCGCTGAGCGTAAAGACAAATACGGTTAGATAGTAAAAATAAACTCTGCCCTTCTCTGTCTCTGATTGTCTTACCCTAATATTCTTAAACCTAACCCTAATCGGGTCTCGCTTCTGACGCCAACCCAAACTACACAGACAACGAGCACTATCCAATCAGAAGCAGAGTCAGGCGTCTCCGTCCTCACATTTGCCCGAGGGCGCACTAGACTCCGCGGTGACACAATCATTTGACGTTCAGGTGGTATTCCAAGAATGCATGAGCAGAAGCTAACCAACAAAAAAACCTGTCACCTCTGGCCCAGTCTTTACATATCCCCCCCTCTCTTACTCCTTCCTCTTAGATTTCCAGGTGGTGGTGTTGGTGACCTACATCATTATCCTCGTGGCTGTCTATTTGGCACCGCTCTCATTCAACTGTCCCTGCATCATGGACCGCCACAGCCTCAAACCTCGACCAGACATCATTGGCCGTCGGGGAGCTCCTATGGTGAGTTGGTGCTTTGCCAAGGCCTCACTGTCTGATCCAGTTAATTGCTTAAATGGATGATGTGCAGCTCTGTGGGAAGAACTTTTTACTGCCAAGAGGCTGTCACTGTCAGGTGTCCATTTCCTGCTGGTGCTCCTCATAGAAAAATGGCCTACGTTTTTATTATGCTATATAATAATTCTTCTTCTTAAGAACTGTTACATGAACGTCCTATGCTGACCTGTTAGTATATTTTTATGTTCATAGACTGTGTGTGTGTGTGTGTGTGTGTGCATGCCCTTGCATCATATTTCACACAGCAGTGTAGCTGCAGTACATGAGCTTGTTATCAGGCTCAGTAAGCATGTGAGCTAACAACACACTGAACTGTCATTTCACAGCTGGGCAAGCAAATACTGTTCCAGCTGATTAGCTATAAACAAATGTACAGTGATGTTCAGAGCTGTGTTTCCCTGCCCTCTAAAGACACACACACACACACACACACACACGTACACAAAAGCCAACTGGCTTTGTCTGCAATGCACCTCAGCTGTGTGGAGCCGTGTTCAGCTATCTTTATGTACCATGAAGTCAGTTCTCACAGCCGGGAAACACGAGTACCTGCAGTGATAGACAAATTACAGCACAGTTAACTGACTGTTAGAGCTGATTGAAAACACTGGATTATGGAGATTAAATGAGCTGGACATCAGAAAAATACTAGAAAATACTACAGTATAATATCTGCAGAATACTGCACTCTGTTTTTGCACAGTTTTCACGAATTCAAGCAGAAAATGTAGCAACTACAACTACTACTTTATTGGAGCATTTGTCCGCCTGTGTCTACTATCAATATTTCTATCTACAGCAATGCAATGAATGAATTTAACACACTTACATTTGTGATTGTTTCATTTAAGTTTCACTTTAGCGGATCTCGTCTTCAGCAGGGTTCACTATTATTTTCTCCGTCATGATGAGATTTATCTCCAGCTTCATTTAGTCATGTTGAATAACAAACAAACTAATATGTTGGTGCGTCAACGTGGATTTGTTTTAATTACACAAAAGGACAAAGGAGAATTCAGTAAAGCCATGGCTGTTTCACAGGCTAGCTTTCACTTAGTCCACTGCGTGTCTTTGTTATCTTAGCTTGTTTCTCTCTGTGTTTTCTAGATACCACATGTTAAATTCATGGAAATTATATATTTCTATGGAATATGTTTTCATATTGTAAAACAGATGTCTAAAAGTCCGATCTTTGGCTGTGTAGGTCAGTTTAGTAGCCGAGGAGTTTGAATAAATGAACCATGTGTGGCGTGTAGATGTGATACTACATACTGTACCTCGGTTTGACGGACGTGTTTCCAATAAAACTTCTTCTGTCTTTACGTGACTGACAGCCCCGTTTGTCTCCTCTCTGCTCTAGCTGGCTCCAGAGAACACCGTGGTGTCCTTTAACAGAGCCCTGCAGCATGGAGCCAGCTCCCTGGAAGCAGACGTCACTATCAGGTTATTAACCGCACATTAATAACATTTTTAATCCTGGGGTATTTATATTTAATGAACTCTGAAGTTCCACATATAGATCCCACAGCTGAGTTGGAGTTTTTTATAGGAACATGCAGAGAGGTGATGTGTGTTAGGGTGTTTCATTAACTGAGCTGCTGTTTGTGATTATTATTTTATATCCTTTTACCAAATAAAACTGACATTTGCTGATCACTTTCAGCGTGGATGGCATTCCCTTCCTAATGAGAGACCGCACCTTGAGACGAACCACAGACGTCGGTAAGGTCTTTCCCTCCAGGCAGTACGATGATGCCTCTTTCTTCAACTGGACAGAGATTCGCTCTCTAAACGCAGGACAGTGGTTTCTGGAGGTAAAGAGTTCACTTCATTCATGCAGGACAATAAACTGTCCTATCAGGATGTTTTTTATTGCGGTGAAATTGTGTTTAGATTTGATTTCATGACTGTAAAATGTAGTTAAACCAACAGTTTAACAACAAAACATATTAAAAATATATCTATGAGATTGTTTTTTGTGTTGTATTAATCTCCAGAAGAACACAGTGTGTGTTACGTCTCTGTTTCTGCTTCTCTGCTTCCAGAGTGACCCCTACTGGACAGTAGACACCCTGACAGCCAGGGAACGGAGCAGAATAGGCAACCAAACGGTTTGCAGTCTGGTGGAAATGCTGCGCCTGGTGTCCAGGTCCAACAGCTCTGCACTGCTCAACATCCACAAACCTCCAGTAGAGCACCCACGCAGCCGAAACTGGTTCATGGACACGCTGTGGGCCGTGCAGAAAGCAGGGATCTCCCAGAAGAGGGTGAGGACTGTAGGTCCCCTCCGTAATAATTCACTGATTATAGATATAGAAGATTAAATCTTAAGTACTACGAGTAGCACCATTTTACCATTAAAGTGTGCCGTATGTGCTGCATTCTGTCTGATCAGGGTCTTTCCATGTCGTATGTGTTTGTGCCAGGTGACGTGGACCCCTGACACGGACAGGGGGAGGGTGCGAGGGCTTCAGCAGACCGCAAATGAGAAGCTGTCAGTGGAGGAGATAAGACAGAGGGGAATAACTAGCCTGACCCTCCACTACAGCAAGGCCAGCCACAAAGACGTACAGTAAGAGCAACCGCTACTGCTAGGCAACGAGGAAAGCAATCAGAAAAACCAGGAAGGAGATAAGAGGGAGCTCCGTTTGTTGCTTCGTGAAGCATTCTTAAGCAAAAATCAAATGTTTCCACACACCTGATGTGTTTGGTCATGCGACTTGGTCTTTAGCTGGCCGAGTGGATGTGGAAAAGGTCAGGATGTAAACAAATATGGAAGCACATAAGAAAAAACATGAGAGATTTTTACTCTGTTTCCTGTTATTGAAGTTATTGAGTACTGCTGCATGTATTAAGCCTTTTTTTGGGCTTGAGTGGGAGTTAGTATGAAATCTGATCAGTTGCCTCGAGTTATGTCACTTGAGTCATCGTCGGTTGGGGTTGAAGTTCGAAACTGAAAAGAAAATCCGGTGATGTGGAGTTAGACGTTAGACGTTAGACCTCTGTAGCCCACTCCTCGTTTCTGCTAGAGGCTCCAAGCTGCTGCATTAGCCGCTCCGACCCGACTGTTAGCAGTCATAGTTGCGTTGCGGGTAACGTAGGTGTCAGGTTGTGATGAAGAAGAATGTGTTGGGGAAAAAAACATGATATCTCTGATTCTGCTTTTTTAAACAATGCAACAAAATCACGATTAATTTAACATCATCCAGTGTTTTTGTCGTTTTTCTCAGCTAATGCATCTTGTAGGTGTAGCTTTATCAAATATTAATTTAACTGTGTTGCAAAACTATCGTCTGATTTCGATTGATGACAGTTTGATAAGAAGAGCACAGACAAAACTGAAAATCCGCCCAAACTACTCTCACAATGGCTGAAAAATGCGTTCACGTAGTATAAAGTTGATATTATTTTCTGTGCCGTAACAAGCTGTCAGTGTTGACATGTATATTTCCTTTCCTCAGGGAGTATCTGGCCAATAACGTGAGTGTGACAGTCTACCCAGTAAATGAGCCCTGGCTCTTCTCCATTCTTTGGTGTAGTGGGGTGCCTTCTGTGTCCTCTGATGCCCCCCAAGTCCTCCGAAAGGTGCCTTACCCCATCTGGCTCATGGTAAACAGCTCTCCTCCCTCTGTCTCTCATCTGACACACACACTCTCTCACACACACACACACAAAGATACAGACAAGGTCACACAGCGAGACGAGAGGACAGCAGGAGAGAGGACAGAGACTGACGAGGGCCCAGCAAGACTCGAGGGCAAGGACGCAGAGAAATATGAGGGAGCTCAGCGGCAGACTTTAGCTCAGCGTGGCGTTAGAGAACAACAGGACTCTGGGAAAGAGTCTGGGACAGGTTGAGACAAGGGCATGGATCTGAACTAAAAAGCAGCTGTCTAGCAGGCTTTTGCCTGAGTCAGAGCCTCGCGTTAGCTTCAGGAGACATGCATGTTAATGGTGACCTCCGCTGGCGTCGACTGGAAACTACTTTTCTCTCTCTCTCTCTCTGTCTCTCTCTTGTTTTGCAGAGCCAGACTGCTTACGACTTCATCTGGATTTCTTCAGATCTGGTCTCCCTCGCCATAGTCATAGGGATTTTCTGTTTTCAGAAGTAAGTCTGGACTGTGATCGAGTTGAAAGTCACAGATGTTCATTGATAACTACAGCACACAGGAGGACTTACACTGTAATGTTTTAACCTGGCACTGGTTGCACGATATTAACAGGTTAGCATGATTATACTTATTTTTTCAGTCTCTTCAGGTCTGTAAAAATATGATGCAAATATAACAAAGGTAAATTATTATCTGCAACCTTGAGGGGGGACATAAGTACAAATTGCTTTATTCTAGGGTTCACAAGATAAAAACAGGTCAAAAAGGTTGGAAACAGTGATTTAGTTTGTCTAAATTTAGCAGTATCTGATCTGGAGATCCGCCTCTGTTTCCAACTGCAATTTTATTTATTGAAAAAATTACATTTAGATCCAAGATCAATGTTACGTTTTTGGTTTTGGACCCGGTTTATTAGGGGGAACTAACAAAAAAAAGGCAGGTGGTGGTAGCTGAAGGCTGTTTGCAGGCGTCGCAGGTGGAGTAAGGCAACCAGATAATATGATCCACTAGAGAACGCTGCAGAAAAAGTGAGGCACGCTGGATAACTGCACACAACAAAAAAACTTGAGTCTTGATGTAAAAACACTGTAAATCAGTAGACGCTCCAAAGATACGAAAGCTTAAGCCGCAACATGTTACCGACTGGTACGGTACCCCTAAAAGTCAAACATTCTGTCTTTTTCTGTAACAGTTTGAGTCTGTTTTCCATCAAATATTATATCAGTGTTGGCAGGATGTTGGCACATATCTCAATGTGTTAACATTTCACGTGTGAATAAGCCGAAGGTTACACCGTCCTCTGAGTGTGATCAGACCGGAGTCGAGCTCTGGCCTTGTCCAGTCTGCTGCTTCTTTTACACTGACTGTTCATTCTGCTTTTTTTCTTTCTCTCTTTATTTTATTTAAAATCTGTTTCCTGCTGTCTTTTGTCTACTTAACGTCTCCATGTTTCTCCTCCGTGCTATAACCTCTCTTTGTCCTCTCTGCCCTCTCTCTCTCTCTTTCTCCTTTGACATTCTTACTTTGTCCTGTGCTCTGCCTGATCTGCATGCAACCTTCCTCCGCTGCCCCTGGCATCTGTCAGCTATCATATGATCAGGTAACTGCTGCGACTGCCTTGGCCTTTGTTTCTGCCTCCTTGTCTGTCGTCCTTGTGTGTTTTTTTTTTTCTAGCTGACACCCTGAAAGCTGAGTCCTTCCTCTCTTTGTTTCTGTACTTGTTTACCAATGAAAATATATGTATTATTTCATGCATACATGCAACAGAAATATTGAATTATGACAACTCAGTTGAAATCTTTGCTCCCTTACGTGTTGTAATGGTTTGTATCCTGCGTGTGCCGTGACAGGTGGAGGATGAGCGGGATGCAGAACTATAACCCAGAACAGATCATGCTGAGCGCTGTGACGCGTCAGTCCAGTCGGGACGTCAACATCATGAAGGAGAAGCTCATATTCTCAGGTGCGACACCGACTGCATGAATCTTTGCGTTCATGCATTCACACGCACACAACCTCACACCAAACACGACCGACCGACAGAGCGAGCTACAGAGCTGCTTCTCGCAGCCAACGCAAAGTGCACTTGATGGACGTTCATCCCAGTGCTGCTCAGAGCAGAATGTATCCATTATCTGCGGCACGACACTATGATTTACATCTGACGATAATCAAGTTTATGACATGATGGATTCAGCCGTAACATTATTATCCTTGCACAACCCTTAACTCATACGCCTCGATCTGGAAGTCAGAGTGCAGAGTTTTATTTGACGCTGCTGCTCGGGGGGTGCCAGATTTTTAACATTCGTGGCTTTTACTGTACTTATATAAAAGTCAAGTACAGCCGAAATCAAATGCAGTATATCAGAATATGTTCATTTTGTTCATTTAAGAGACTTTCAATAATTTTTCTGTCGTCTTTTTCAGAACTCAATAACGGGCTCAGCAGCGCAGACGAGCTTTCTCTGTATCCTGAGAACGGTTATGCGAGATACTCTCATGGAGGCCTCAGCCGCTGAAGAAAACGCACCGCCGCAGCTGGTAGATCTTAGATTTTAGTCTCAGCTTCACTGACTGAACGTTATTTTTTTTATCAGAAGAAAACGGGAGCACTGATCTGTCCGTCAGCTGACCCTGGACGTGACGACAGCGTGGACACCAAGTCCTGTCAAGCTTCTTCTATTCGGCCAATTTACTCACATTATTTACTTGCTTATGTAATATATGTACTTATATACGTTTGCGTGTAGTTTTTTCATACTACACACTCCTTGAAAATACTTCTCCTGTTGCTGTAAGAAGTCATTCACTGGGGACACACGGTATATGTGTCTGTGTTGTCATGACTTAAAGGGTTAGCTGACGGATGAGGTAAATATCCGATGATGTTTCCAGGTGACCAGGTGAAATTTGAGCACGCGTCTCTCTGGTTGGACACTTGAATCATAATTTTGAAACATCTTCAAATCATATTTTCATGCAGAAATGTTGTTTTTGGTAAATTTGGTGACTACCACGAGAGACGATCTCTGCTCCGTCTGTCTGCTCGAGTAAAGGCTGTAATGTTGATATTTTTCCATGTCATTTACTTCACTGTTGTTTTATAACAGAGGAAATGGGCTGTGTAGTGTTCTGTATTATACACTGATGTAAATATGAGTTGTTTTACATGTTTTTATTTTATTTTTTTCAATGGTTTGAACATATCAAATGTATATTTTATGTTTGCGTTCATTGTCATCGTGACTGATGTCTTCTTTAAAGTGTGAAAGACAGATTAGGGCACACGTGAAAACAGTTCTGGAGGTTTTTCGGGGGAATATTGTGTTTTTTTTCTGCCTCTTTTCTGTCATGCCATGATTGATTTACTCTACAGTCATATTAGTTACTACAACGTTCACATGACTGCCTTTTTGTTAAGGACTGGTGTAATGTTAGAGGATAGTTTTTGTCTAGTTTATAACAAGTGTACAAATGCACTTCGACATGTTGACTGCTCAATAAAAGTGATATTTTCTCTTTGGAAATTGTGGAGGTCGTCTTTGGTGGAAGAAAATGCAAAAAGCGGAAACTCAAAATGGAAATAAAAAGTTGGGAAACAATCTGGGATTCACAGTCTGAGAAAACTGAACTGAACTTTGAAAATGTGTAAAGTAAATCTTTGTTAACACTTACACACTTTATATGAATATAAAAACAGTATCAAGATGATATTTAAAGTTATTAGGATCTATAACAAGTGTCATCATTTCAATAGCAATATAAACAGCAACATTTTAAAGCAAATCTGCTTCTGAAATGAGATTTTCTGGGGGCAGCATGTCAGCATTTTTCGCTATTTTCTGTTATTTCTGATAGAACAGTTGATCAATTAACTAAAAAAATAATTGCTAGATTGACCAAATTATTCTTAGTCGCAGCCGTAAACATCTGCGCTACTTAAAATCCTTAATTATTGTTATATAAATAGATTGTTGTGTGTTGTTTGTTATCGACCAGAGTAAAATACAATGATGTAAAATCTTTTATTTCAGGAAACAAAAGTCTTAGACTTTATGGATATTGAGGATTAACAGTTGTAAAGGCTCATCATGGATTTTGTACATAATTAAAAATGACACTAATCACACAATTTAAAAAAAAAAAAAGATTCACAAACAGCAACATAAAACAGACATTTCATCACGAAGCTGTCGTCTCCGCCGTTAGAGGGTACTCAGAGATGAAGCGAAGGTGTGTGTCCTCTGCGCTGTTGTCAGGGCTGTCAGATGGCATGTGGCATCCAGAGTCTCTTGGGCAGTTGTTCGTATCTGCCTTCATGTTCTCGCCGGGGGTCTCGGCCTCCTGATTGGCCTCATTCTCCAACTGTCTGTCAGCTGTAGAGCAGAGAAGGTGGTGTTGCTTGGATGTTGCTGTCACAGAGCTGAATAGATGAGCAGCACGTAATCCTTTACAGCCATTATTCCTGTGCATTAAGGCTCAGCGGCCTATCTGTCTGCAGCTCCTGTCCTTGTGCGTCCTACTTTATTCTCAGAAATGCTCTTTGGGGTTATCCTGTTATCCTTAACCTCTTTAGCTGTGGCCCGGATACCCTCCCAGTCTTATCTACTTGAGGTGCAATGTCACTCGTCCCTTTTCCTTTCTGAATCCAGACATATCTTTTTCTGGTTTTATCGTGTCACAAAACGTGCGTGGTGACACTGTCCTTGGATGACCTTTTTTTTGTGTCTGTGTGTGTGTGTGTTTCACATTACTCACGGCGCAGTTGCTGCAGGGAGTCGACGGCGGCGAGCAGACGATGCCTGTGCTCTGGATCAGTCACATTCAGATCGGTCAGGTGGTGCTCCCTCAACCTCATCAAGTCATCTACCGTTTGGTAACCATTCAGCCGCAGAGACGAGGAGTACTCCTGGTGAAAGCAAGCGGAAAAACAGCATTCAGAAGCCGAAGGAGCTCCTTCTGTGTGGGAGATGAGTGTCGGTCACAAATAAGAACACAGTACCTCCAAACTGAGCCGCCTTAACACTTCCTGGACTGTTGATTTCTGTCTCTCTCTGTGGATCTGTGTTTCACTGTGTGTGTCAGGACTCTCCTCTGTTAGCACGTCCACGTAAATGAACTTAAAATTTCCCATTCGGCCATTCAGCACACCCGTCCATATTCCCATGGGGGGCTTGACGATAATGTCAATCACATCTCCCACCTGGATGAAAGGTTACACTTATTTGACTGGAGCCACGCTGATAAAACGACAGTCAGGCGTCTATATGGGCACCGAAAGATTGGTTCTCATCCTGAGGGACATAATCACCCGTCTTTCTAGTGCAAACACGTAGAAGTCAAAAGTAAGGGGATATCTGCAGCTCATCAAGGAAAACACAAAATATTACTGCAACTTTAAAAAGATAGAACAGCTGAATCATCATATAAGTTTCAGGTAAACTTTGTCCCTCCATAAATATAAATATTGGTCAATAACTGTCATCCTAAAGCATGCGGCAGTCCAGTCTCAGTATAATACGATTACAGTTACGCAGCCCTACAATTAGTTTATTTCTTTTCCATTTACTTTTCAGTCTTGCTTACCTTGAGTTTGAGGGATTCAGTGTCATATGGACTTGGCACAAAGTCTGTATGGACTCTGGCTCTGCCACAGAACTGTCCGGCGTACAATAGATCGTCCTCCAGTCTCAGACTGCCTCTGTTACTGGAGTAGCCTGACCCACTGGTGACTCCACCTGGGGAACGACGGCGGACAAACAAGTGGTTTCAATAAAGGGCGTGCCATTCACTCCATTCAGCTCTTTTCTAATTGAGTGATCCACACGTCAATAGTTAGGACACCCCGAGTCTGAGTCGAGATTTGTCAGAGAGGGGTGTAGCTCTACGAATTAGTGCATCTAAAGGGGAGTAATCGGATACTGGAGCGTACAAGCAAGGATTGCATAATTCATCAGGTTGTGGTGTGAAGAGTGCACTTGGCTCTCTGCCCGAGGGTGCTTACTTGAGGAGCTTTGTCCACTATTGAGGCTGTACAGAGAGTCCAGGGAGATACTGGACCGCCTGTGTCCTATAGAAAATGATCCTCCACCTCCAACTTCTCTTTTCTCTGCTTCATCTCTCTGTGGGTTTCCACCCTGCACAGAAAAAAAGTCATGTTTTTTTTTTTTTTTATTCTGCCTTATACCCTTTTGGTTCTCTGTCATTTGTTATCTTCCACTACAGGCAAACAAAAGAGAAAGCTAACCAACCAGAAAGCTGAGTCAGGACGCAAAGCTGCAGTGTTTGATTCCTCATGTGACTGAACAGCTCAGTATCTTAGTTTATGCTGGGACACGCAGCTCCTCTGGCAAGCAAAATACTTAATCCTGAAAGAGTTGCCTTGCTTTTTATAGCAGAGACCTGGGAGGGTGTGTGATGAGCTTTAATCCCCCAACTACCTGTGCTGAGCTTTTAACTTCCTGTTCCTGTACGGGGACCGTCACAGTGCGTACCATATTTGCACCAATCCATCAAAGTGCAGCTCAGTGCAGTGTAAGAGGATGCAATTGGGAAATTTAGCTTTGTACCATTACAGCGTGGATAGCACATACATGCAAATGAACAATGTTTACCTTCCCTCCGTGTTGTCTGCTCCACGCACATATCCCGGCAAAAGTCCAGCAGATGACGCAGAATGCACCAAAGCAAATGAGCTCTGGGTGCAGGCAACATGGAGGGAAGGTAAACATCGGTCCTTTTGCATAAACCAGCCACATTATGATGATCAAAACTATATAAGAAGCTTATATAGCTTCTCAAGTGAGGGACGCCTGGAAATGACTAGGTTTTATAACAAGAACACAAAGTTTACAATTTACCCATGTACAGCACGTGACTAAAGGATGCTGATTCCTGGCTTGTTTGATCAAACTGCAGACAAATCACATGCATTCTCCTAAAAAAGGAGCCTTAAGGAGGACTGGAGGACAGCTTAACCAGCCAGAGGTACACGTATACGATTAATCGTGTGTGAAGAAGAAACTACAGGGACTACAAAATATGTAAAAACACAAAAGGTCGCCTCTAGAGTCAGTGTTTAGCGTGATTACTGTAGAAACACGGCAGCTTAAGTCTGTGCCAGAGGATCCACAATGTCTCTTAGAGGCTCATTCTGAGTTAACAAAAACATAATAATTCTTATTTCCAGGTGATTATACACAAATTAAAACATTGTTATTAAAGCTATAGCCATTTTTAAACCAGGTTAACCAGATAAGGTGGCATGCATGCTGCTCCTGGCAGCACCTGCTGTAGTTTTTAGTACTAATGTCGACACCGGTCTGCAAAGCACCTTCTGTAAAATTATAGTTTGACTGATGGTTTTCAGTCTGGTGGAGCAGGTGCAGGGTTGACAGATGTAGCTGGTTGGTACCAGATGTTATTTTATGAGGTGTGAACCACAGAAAAGGCAAACTTAAAGCTGGGTGTATTAACATGAGCTTTGTAGAGTGCATGACATACAGGAACGGCTGTTTTCTCTGATGAGGCCTTGATGTGCTTTCTGTCACTATGCGATGAGGTCTCCATCTCTTCCCTCTGCAGCTTCAGTTCGGTCGGATTCTGCTCCGGCTTTTGCTATCAAAACAAAACACGCTGTAAATAGAGATCTCCTCCACAGCTGCCAAAATACAGAGAAAGCAAAATTCCTCAATGGACAAGCTGACACATTGAGGACGTTGGTTCTCTTACCAGAGAGCTTCCATTATCCGGTGGTTTCATCGAAGGCTGTGTGAAGGCGTCAAATCTGCCAAATCTGTTCGACTGTTTGGGTAGAAGAGAGATTAAAATGTATGTTTTCTGGTGACAGATGGGCATATTATCTGTATGTTCTCACCGTGACCCCACAACGTAAACAGCTCAGTGTTTATTCCATGTTTATGATTTGTGTTCTGAATTAGGTTAAACCCTGACAGCCATACACGTCTTAGATATGCTGCATTTAGGCTTGCATCTGCAACGATCATGTTGCATTGATTTTGCACTGATTACTATGTTCATACTGTGACGTTGCCCTCATTAAAATGGAGACAATATGAAAGCAATGAGTCTTTCTTTAGCTGTTTGCCATTAACGTCAGTTAGCAGCCATTCGGCACAGCGCTCTCAGAACATCTGTCACACTGACGCTTGGCTTATTTCCCAACACTGACCGTTAGAAAACCGAGGCTTCAATGTCACGCGAGCAAGTGTTTGGATAATACCACTGTCCTTAATACTGGAAACAATTTGCAAACATGCACATATCTAGTATTCCAAACCAGAAACATGCAAACACGTGCTCTGCTGCCTGATTTCAATCGGTAACTCTCTGGCTGTTGTGCCAGGAGGATAACACTGAATAGATGTATGTAATATTGTTGTAATACAATCAAAGAAACTGCCCCATGATGACATGAAGTCTTAAGAGAGTTGGTTATACGTACCCTAAACTAATAACTGTCTGAGATCAGCTGTATTTTATGCTAATTCTGGATGCTCTGTAACAGCACAGCAATTTCATGAATACGTAAACTCAACAGATGTACTGTAATTGTCATCAGTGTCATTTATGGAGTTCATTATGCTACATCGTGGATCTTTCTTCTCTTCTGTGCAACTTGCATGCTTATACGTGAATGAGTGAAAGATACAAGTGTGTATATATTGTTTGTTTCTTGTTTTGCACAGCTAAAGTACTTTTTACTGTGCACTACATTATACTACAGTACTGTTTTGTTTTGTTACAATATTTCTTTATTTTTGGAGGTTGGAGGAAAGGATCAGGATATGAGCAGGCTTAGTACTATTGTTTGCATGTTGGTCCATTGGTGCTGGTTATTGTGAACTCGAAAGGCAATAAACAAATAAATAAAAAGAGGGGAATCACAAGAAAAAAGTTTTTGTTTTTAAAGAATATAATGGTCTTTAATTCTATATTGATAAAGCAACACTCCCCATAATGCACCTTAATAGCGTCTTTTCTTGGACAGTCTTCAAGCTGAGACACTTAAGTGATGTCCTTTGAGTCATTTTCTCAGACAAAGCTCTTTAACTCCATCACTCCTTCTTCGTTCAGGCTTAAAGCTGCTGCTAACTTCACGGCTACCAAACTTCAGTCACATGTTGTCTTGGGAGAATATCTTTATTTGCCGGTTTCAGCAGGACGGTCATCACACTTCCAGTACGGCGTTGTGTAA
This sequence comes from Protonibea diacanthus, assembly GCA_028641955.1. Taxonomy (NCBI): domain Eukaryota; kingdom Metazoa; phylum Chordata; class Actinopteri; family Sciaenidae; genus Protonibea; species Protonibea diacanthus. The sequence goes on along the minus strand of CM053990.1, from coordinate 3,985,121 downwards.
TTTCGTCACATCTGTTTTGTTTTCGTACGATTATGGTGTTATTAAATTGCAGTTTATGAAGCGTTAGCGGTGCTAACTGAGGCTGAAAATGAAACTGAGCAGTGAAACGCTTGGTTCAGGATACCCTAAAAGCAATAAAAAATAATTATTAGCTGGAAATTTCAATTACAGTTCAGTTAGTCTAAATGTTCCCTAACGAGCTCTGAGGTGCAATTAGAGAGCCGGGCCCTGAAAAAGAGAGTTTAATGATACTTTGGAGAGCTGAGAGAGGCTTCAGATTAACAACAGGAAGAGTGAGAGAGCCTCAATGCTGCTTGCTACAAGTACTCTAAATATCATATGTCATCATTTGAGACGTGAAATGTCATCAGCCTGTTAAATATACTGTAAGCTTAGCTTAAAGCATAAAGAATGGAAACAGCTGGCCTGGCTCTGTCCAGCGATAACAAACCCTCCCAAACAGCACCTTGAAAATGTAATCTCACACGGCGGGTATGTGTCAGACTACTTCCAGGCTGGTAGCAGTTGCTAAGCAACCACTGGACAACTCCAGAAATTCCTGGTGTAAGCTGAAGTGTGTGAAGTGTGTAGCTGCAACACAAACAAGATGTAATGTATCAATTTTAGATCTCAGTCCTGTCATGTAACTTCATGTGTCATGGCTTTGGGTTTATAGACGAGTGTGTCCTGTTTTATTTTGAAAGTCTCCATGTCTTGTGTTGCTTTACTTCCTCCCTTCCTGTTTCCTGTCACCTTATATGGTCTGTTCCAGCCTGATTAGTTTCACCTGTGTCTCGTCATCTCACCTTCATTTCTGTATTTAGTCTGTTTTCTTCTCCTGTGTTCTGTTCTTTGTCTTCTGCCTGCGTGCTCCTGCTTCTAGTTTTTCTCAGTTCTGGGTTTTTGTTTTTTTAGACTGTTGTTTTTTTTTGGATTTATCTTGTTGAACTTTGTTTTTGCCTGGACATCCCAGCTGCCTTATCCTGATTTAAAGCTCCTTTTTGTTCACGTCCATGTCTGCCTTTGGATCCAATTCCTGAACTAAACTGAACTAAATCCCCAAACTGACAAACCGTTCCCGTAAAATGTAACATAAGCTAGATATTGGGATAAAACCTACACTGCTGGTAATAATATTTAGGTATATCTTACGGTGTTTTGTGCGAGTTGCAGATCTGTGATGGAGCAGGTCGTTTGTGGAGGAGACGGATCAGACTGTTTGCTGTCCAGTTCTTGAATCAAACTCTCAAAACGATCCCATTCTGTCCTCCGGGGCAGCGACAAGGTGCCGCCGCAGACACACAGTTCATGTCGAGGTTGGTGGCACGTGTGGTAGAAAGGAGTCCAGGGCTGAGGGCACTCAAACGGGCTCCACAGATAATTCCCAAGCCGTGGGCTGCAAACTCCGTCCTCCTCTGAACATTCATCTTTGGTCTGCTGCTGCTGCTGCTTTGTTGTCTTCCCCAGGCCGATGCAGGTCAGCACTGGATTGTTGTTACTCAACAGATGATCTGATGATGAGCAGAAATGATTTTTGGTAACAAATATCAACAAGGCTTTGAAGAACAGCATCCATGATAACTCACCTTTATCCTCAGATGGACTCTTCACTTTTCCAGCTCCACTCTGAGCTCCTTTCTTTGTTTGCATCAGATTCTGTAACTTCTTTATTCTTCCTGTGGCGCGTATCGATTCTGCTGCGTCAGCTGCAGTTTCACCGCCCTGTAATTAAGAAACGGTATGTGCACGCACATTTTACCAGCAACTTACTGTAACAGAATCTACTATGTTCCTCGGCTGCATGAGATACGGTGAAGTTAAACAATCACATTTTCCCTCACATGCACTAACATGTGCACAAACATCAGGTATGTCAGGTATCTACGTGTCTGTCTGGCACAGACAGTCATGTGGGTACGGGATTAGAGAAGATTACAATGATGATATGATGGATGGATGAATGATGAGATAATTGTAACTGAATGAAGTGTGAAAAGCAGCTAGCTTTGCAGTTAGGTATACCTTTAACATGGATACTGTGCTGTATTCATCATACTGTGGCTCTACAGGCGAGTGAAGCCTCCTCTGAGGTGACGTAGTAAGGTAATGTGGTTTTACCTGAGCTGGTAGGTGTGTCTGTGTCCTGTCAGAGTTCAGCTCCTTCGCTCTGTTGTCTTTTGTCAACTGGCTGCTCTGACTCCCCATCAGATGTTTGCACACCTCTGTAGGATCAATCCACACAAGTCAGACAATACTCATACTGTCAAACATACAAATAAATAAAGACATTAGCATTGAACCACTGGTGCCAGCACCTGAAAATCTGCTGAACTGTGGCTTAGGTTAGACATATTTCTTTACCTCTGTTGTGGACTTTTAGTTGGTGAGATGAGTCCTTCTTGTCTCCTGATAACATCCAACAAGCACGATTAATGTCTTTGTCTGCAACAGAGGAGGTGGACAGTCAAGCTGTCATGTTGTATAACTTTACAAAAAGCTTCAATAAGTAATCTAAGTTCAGGATAAGTGTGAGCTCAAAGTTTACTTTTGAAAACAAAAACAACATTTGATCATTTTAACCAACCTGATTTTTCATTGTCCGAGGTTGATGTTGGCAGACATGACCTGAGACGACAAATGACAAATATTTTAATTCCCTAATGGGACATAAGTCAAACTACAGAACATAAATGACTGAAACGAAACTCACACACCTTCGATGATTCCTTTTATTCACTTTTGTACTCTGAGGTCGGTCCTTAGGGAAACAAAGACAGACACAACTTCAAAATTAGAGAGAAGAGAGGAAATAAATAAATATGCAGCCACAGCAGGTCTCTGCACTATCTGTGCCTTTTTCAGTTCAACATTGTGATCCAGACTAAAATATCCCAACAACTATTTGATGGATTGGTCTGAAATTTCCAGGAAACCGAGAGGAGTAATCCTGATGACTTTGACCTGATGGACAGTAAAGTAAACTGCTGCCAACTGTAGCTGCTGTTAGCTGATGTTACCTTAGTTTGTTAGTTGTTCTACTTGGACTTTAGTGTTCACAGTGGTACCACAGGCATGTTTGACCACCAAGACGAGCAGGCCTGGGGAAACTTACAAAATTAATGGCTGGGTCTGAGCCGCCCCATTCAGGCTTACGCCTCAGAAGAACGGGGCTGCACTGGTACTTGGGTACGACTTCCTTGAGTGTTTGGCTGTAGGCTGGTTCATATATGCTTTCTGTGGAGCCCTCCTGGGGAAAGAGAAAACAGTTATTGTGGCAGCAGTCTCATTTGAACACTACAGTATCGGTCATCAGTGTGAGGACGCAATGCAAAATCAATGACGCTGTACATCAGAGGGAAACGTCTTCTAATCGAATGGTCTGACATCTTCACTGGTGTGATTATTCTGCATGTACAGCTAACCACTCGAACATGCACAATCAATATTCATCACACTTCTGGTGTACTTTTCTCAGTCGTAGTCGTTGTGCACATCAGCACTCTGTCACGAACAGATTTAATCAAAATGTCTGAACATGTGAAAATAAATTGCTGGATTGTAATCGATGTGGGAAGTATTCTATGCAATATGTAAAGATGGATTAAAACTGAGGTCCAAGTGCTTACTGAAACAGAGAACACAGCGCAGATCATGTTATACATGATAGTTTTTTAAAGGCTGATTACTGGAGACTAAATATCAGAAGAAAAATAAAAGTTAAGATGATTTTTCAGCAGTGTTACATATCTGACTCTGCAGAGAAGATTTTGAGAAACTTTGAAATACATCATAACAAAGGCAATATCATTTACAGAAAATATGGCTAAATAAATAAATAAACATTAAATTAATCAATTTTCATGTCTCAGTATTTCTAAAATCCTGGCTACAGCCTTAAAACCACACCTCGTCAAACGGCTCATCCTTTATGAATTGGCCGTGTCATATTTTATGGGATCGGCCGCTATTTGTTTGGACAACAGGATGGGATTGATTGATTCTCATATTTTTACGCCTCCTTAATAAATCACAGTTGTGCAAACACTGACATAAATCTTTCATTCCTTTGCTCAGGCGAGCAGAACGTTTCGTATTGTGTTGTTAACAGTTTCGAGTTGACGAGGCCGCTGACACTTTGTACTGTTTTTGTCGCTAAATTTAGAGCCGGGCCCCAAATCTGGCACCGAGCGGAAGAGCAGTCAGTGTTGTATAAACAGCTACTACTATAAATTGTCACTACTAATCTAATTGAACGTATGCAGGTTGTACTCACAACCAACAACAAACCATTGTAACTGTAATAAATCGCAGCTACTCGTGTGATAAATGCGGCAAACTTTTCATTTGATCACACTCATTTGACACTCATTTTATGATTTCTGTTCTTGTCACTTTAGTGAGTTATGTCACATTAAGATCAAGCATATATAGAACAACATATTAACTGATAAAACATTCAAGAAATAGTTCTTATGCACGAGATGCAACTGCGATTACGTTAGACAAAGTTAGAAAGTTGTTATACCATTAAATTATGATTAATTACACAAATATGAAGATATTACATTAACAGCCAACACAATGAAGCAAACACAGGCACAGCAAAGGAAGAGGAACCTAATGAATCTTAAAAACAGAGAAAGTTATTTGCAGTTTTGTCTCATTCCCCAGAGAGAGACCATTCCCAATCACCATGACCAACAATAACATCGCCTTTCTTCTACTTATCGTCTCTTTTAAGGCTGCAGGGTCTAAACAAATGATCCTGACAGACAAAGCTAAAACAAATTTCCAGGGATTCAGAGGATGATGCATCTTACCAGTGTGAAGCAGAACAGGTTCATGTTTGAAGGTCCGTGCCAAAGATCTGGATGGAGCCAAGTGAGACAAAAAGCTGCACAGTGTTGGCCTCTGGGATGCACAAACACACTTTCACACACCCTCCCACTCAACACACACACACACCCATGCTGCAAAAGCTCACACAGTCCCCATGCTGTCTACAACCCAATGGCCTAATCCTAGCTTCAAATCCCCTCACATAATCCAATAGATGCAGTGAGCCATCGCTGTCCAACTCTGGCCGCAGAAAGAGCCGGGCCACCCGTGACAACGAGACAATAAACAACACAGGCTGGCTTTGTTTGGCCTGTGTCTGAAATGATTATCATAATGACTTGATAGAGATTAAGTAATCACTAAGTGAGGTTAAACTTCTGGTGACTGAGTTTGAGTTAAAAAAAAACAAACCCAGACACATTTTACTGATGAGTTTCTGTTTGTCACGTTATCAGTGTGTTTCATGTGTTTGGACACGTGTTGAAGCCGAGATCTGTGTCCAGGACTTGTTTCAAACCTGGATTTGACAGGTGTAACAAATGAGTTTCTATCATGGAAAAATGAAAAAACTGGAACATATCTGCCTGTTTTCCAACAGTATAACAGAGATCGAAGCGTTTCAGTCTGCGGGGGAAGCCGCAGAGACATTCACCTGCTCTCTAAGTGCTCATACTCGAGGAAATATCAGTGTTTCACCCACATTATTACAGTCGTTTCATCCGCTCATCTGAGGATAAACATCAGTTTAAGTCTTGAGCTTCCTGCTCTTACTCTCCAGCAGTGATCCCAGTGATCAGCCTTCTGAAAATACCATTATTTGAATTATTATTTATGTCAGGCTCAATGTTAATCTCCTCCTGAAAAGCTCCTTCACCCGGTCCTCCCTCCTCCCTGTACAGTTGTCTACACCTTCTCCTGCCTCCGCTGTCTTTTTGTCTCTCATCCAGAGATAAAAAAAAACCTTTCATGATGTTGTGATCCGAGCTCCGCTGCAGAATTAGGTCAGAGAATGAGAACAATGTTTCTTTGGTAATAAGGAACTAAGATGCTACTTATATTTTACTCAGGAGTCTCTCTCTCTCTCTTTTTGTTCTCTTCAGCAAGGATTTAATCTGACATTTCACAGATATTAATGTACAGATAATAATAACAGACATTTCACTTTCAGGAAGTTTGGAGACTCATCAGGGACAGACCACCCTGCCTAAAAGACATCTATACCAGATGGTGCAAATATAAGAAGATTCCCAACCACCTGGATGACAACCTTTTCTCCCAGCTATGATTGGGAAGAAGGTTCCAGATACCTGAAGAGCTCCTACCCTCAGACCACCAGGGCCCTAAAGGAGGACGCAACCTGTTCCTTATTGCTGTTGTTGTTTTTGTTCATTAAATCAAATTAAACTGAATTTTAGAAATTGGTCAAAGCAAAAAAAGGCATAGATTTTTAGATTTTTCGTCTCTTATATGTGTCAATATTCAAAAAACATCCAATACTATCCTTCCCATGATGCATGGAAACACCCCGATGACGATCATGAGGGCAGTTTATGAAATTTAAATAGGTTTATATGACCATATATTTATTGCATTACAGTTTTCAGTTCTTATTTTTATTTATTTTCTCTGTCTGTCTGTTCTGTGTGGAGTCTGCATGCTCTCCCTGTGTCACAGTCCAAAGACATGCAGGTTAATTGTTGACTCTAAATTGCCCGCAGGTGTGAATGTGAGCGTGAATGAGTTTGTCTCTGTGTGTGACAGCGCTGGGATGAACTGGTGACCTGTCCATGGTGTACCTCGCCTCTCTCTCTCTCTCTCTCTCTCTTGCCCCAGTGCCAGCTGGGATTGGGCTGGAGATGCAGCACAGAGCGCTGGGCCCCCCCTGTGACCCCGATGAGGATGGATGGATGCTGAGATATCCACTTAGATATGAATACATAAAATATAAACTCATGGTGGACAAAGTTTGAGCGTTTGGGGGTTAAGTGCCTTGCTTGGCGGCACCTCAGCAGTGATAATGGCTGCTGCTGTAGCCTCTGAGCTCCCCTTCACTGAAAGCCCATTGTAGCTCATCTGGCTTCACAATCCTCTAAGTAGCTATTAGTGCTGCAGCATATTAAAAATGTTATGGCTGCATATTCAATATGTTATGGCTGCTGCTGCTGCTGCTGCTGCTGCTGGATTGTGACCAGTGCTGCAGAACATTTGCCACAGTCAGAGACACCGCATGACACCAGTCAGTGCTGATCTGGAAATCCCGGCCTGGTTTTCAAGCCTTTAAGCCTTTTTGTGGTGCATTTTTGAAGAATGAGTTAACGCAACCTGATGGAGCCATCGCAAGGACTCGGCTGAAGTATGTCAGCTCCCAGAATATCACAAGGATGCACTGCAGATACTTTCCAGTCAGCCACAGAAAGAGAGTCGCTCTGGGCATTTTTGTGGAGTCTTCAAAGGTAATCATACTTTTTTTTTTAATCTACTTTGTCCATGAATGTCCTCTTAATAATGATGATTTTAAAAACATACTGGAGTGCTTGAGATGTCTTTTATTGATGGTTTTCTGTCTATTTTTAAATCCAAACTATGTTACCACACAGTACAAAGTTTTCTGATCCTATACTATTATCACTGTGATCGCTCTTGCGTTGTTTCGTTGCATTTCTGCAATAATAATTATAGAAATATGCTATAAGAATGTTCAAATGACCCTTCAATGAGGAAGACTGGATTCAAAGTATCAAAGATAAAGTTGAATTTATTATTCTTGTACAAGAAGGAGCGTTTAACAGTGCGACACACAAAAGGGGTTATCGGTAGTCAGCATTTCCCCAACTTAATGTCACCTCTCTGACTTCTCCCTGACCCTCGCTCTGTTCTGGACTTCCTCTATTTATACATTAATCTGAACTTTACCCTGCCAGCCTTAGCAACGAAGTCATATTAGAGAAGTGAAAGCAGAACATGTGAGAAATAGGAACACACGTACACACCGTATGATTTAAAACATCTGAAACAGAGTATAAACCTGTAAAATGTAGCATCTAATCAGATAAATCCACAGAGACACCGCTAATATTGGTGAAGATTATTTAAAGTCTGTGTAAAGTAATTATATAAATATGTGTTCTGAATTAGTCAGACCAAAGAAGAACATGTTATTAACCACCCACCTAAATATGAATGATCAAAAATATCGACACGTTTATGAAATTAGGTGTCAAAATCGGGTAAAAATGAGAAGCGTTCTGAACTCCGGGACTTTGAAACACTCTGAGTGAGATGAATTCGTCTCTGTCTCTCTGCTCAGGGTGGCCTCAGCGTGTCATCGAGACACCTTTTAAAGGACCACCCACAAAATCCTGGACCGAAAAAGTCTTTTTTTCTTTTTTCTTTTTATATTTTCCAACATATTTCATGTATTTTGGAAGAAATATCTGAATTGCCTTTACACTGACTTTAACAAATGACAAAATGGTGCGTTAAAATTGAAGTGAACAGCAAATACTATGAAGAGAAAATAGTTTTCTTGTGTTTGAGTACAAGTAAGTAGTAAGCACGTTTTGTTATATTCATTGATCTTCCTGTACTACGTTTACTGAGACAAATACATGCAGATTTTTTAAGTATACTTCTATCATAAACTGTTTGGTAGAGGCTGAAATTGTGCGGTCAGCTGGAAAAGAAAAAGGATCCTTGTTGTTGTCAGGGACCAGGAGAAAGAAGAAATGTTTACACTTATATAAACTTACAGTACAAACACACAATGAGCTCATAGACATGCAAATGCAGAGAGATGGTGGGGTGATGGGCAGTCACGTATCAGTGCCCTGGGAGCAGCCAGAGGGTCTGTACCTTGCTCAAGGGCACCTTAGCAGTGTCCAGGATGTGAACTGGCCCCTCTCCAGCCACCAGTCCACTGTCCATACTGTAGTCCCTGCTGGGCTTGAACTGGACACCCTCCCGTTCCCAAGCCAAGTCCCTGCAGACCGAGCCACTGCCAACCCCAAACAAACAAATAACTATTTTTCCATTGCTTTGTCACTAAAATTGCAGCGCTCCTTTCCGAGAAATGAAGAAATAAAAGAGGAAATGTTTCAGCGTGTAGAGGTCTCACACACAGATCAAATCAGAAATGCCATTTTTGGCCATTTTCATGTTTGAACTGTGTCAATGCTGAGTGCCAGTGTGGTGCCCTCTACTGGGGCAGGTCAGGAACACAAGTTTAAATATTTACAGACCCAGTAGGCCTTACTTTAATCACTGAACGTTCCAACCTAATAACCAGCAATGACAAAAATAGTCTCCGTTGTTGTTGTTGTGTGTGTGTGTGTGTGTGTGTGTGTGTGTGTGCAGATGAGACTGAAGCACAGACAGTGAAACATGCCTCGCAGCGTTACGTCACAGGATATCATGAACTAGTATCAGTGTTAGATTTTTAGTGATTCGCTGCAGCTGATACTCGTCTCCTGATGGATTCATGCAGAGTGAGAAAGGAGCGATTTGACGTCTGAGTCTGAGACAAACAGAAAACAATTTCTAGGCAATTAAATTGATCAAAATTCTGCTTAAAGCAGCTCTGATCATCTGTTTGTTTCACACACTTCCACTCACTCCGACAGAGTCTTCTCGTTTTGGTCTTCATCGTCACATTAACCTCATCCATTGTGTCATTTTCTGGAAATGTAGTGCATGTGCTGGCTTTGCCCGGGCTGCTTTCCGTCGCTCCTGTAGATGGCAGTGTCACACCTCCTGATTTCAAAATGGCCCTGAGCTCGTCTCATCCGTCATCACATTTCTGTAGCATTAATATCTGCAATTTGTTTTAGACCTGTCGGGGAGGAAAATGTACAGAAACCGAGCTTGATGACGGTAAATATTCTACATGTGCTCATTTAAATTATTCAACATTCTTCAGTCTTGTAATATCTTACAGTGTGTGAGACACCTCCAGCCTTGAATGGCTGTCGTGGGATCTTATATTAGTTGCATAAATTTCATCCAATGCAGCAACAGTTATTCTTTAAAACTTTAATTAAACACTGTAATTCTTCTTCTGACAGTCTGAATATAATATGATCCATCAGTTCTCATTATAAGCTTTCCACTGTGAATAATTAGAATATTAAATCATAGTTACACCTTCAGCCTGAACCTGCGGCTGCTGTAGGTACAGTGTGACCTCCACTTTCAGGAGTGCAATTCACATTTACTCCGACATGTTCATCCAAACGGGGGGTGGAGGCTACACCTTTGACCCCGCTCCCAACCTTGCGTTTACCCGGCATTCCTGCGCTGACCTCTGACCCCAGGACGCACAGAAACTCAGCCCAGAGGCTACGACCTGGTGTCCTTTATTGCGACCTTTTGAACTTTCGACACCCCCCGGTCAAAAAGTGAAACAGTTTGTCCCCTTGGAGTAAATGACCTCTCTCTCTCTCCCCCCTCTCTCTTGTCCGGCAAAGGTATGCGAGTACGTTGACCCCGCTCAACCTTTCATTAGCGCTTCCTTTTATTACACCGCTTCCTCCCTGCTGCCTCGTCAGCACGTCACAGAGCGGGGGATGGTGGAAGGGAGGGAGGCAGGGAGGGAGGGAGGGAGGAGGAGGAGGAGGAGGGAAAAGCAAAATGAGAAAGAGGAGGAAAGCAAAAGAAAGCCAAAAGAGAAAGAGTGCTGGAGAGGCAGGGAGAGGCGGAGGGAGGGAGAGATAGGGATGTAAAACGAGGGCAGGAGATAGAGCCGAGGAAAGATAGATTGGCAGCATCTGCTGCGTTGACTGAAATGTCACCTTTAAATGGCTTCCCTATCCTTGATGCCGGACCTCCCTATCTGATCTCCATTCTCCTTGGGAGTTGTAGTTCTGATGACTTATGTAGGACACAAAACAGATCTCTTATAAAATATAGCCCCAGTTCGAGATAAGCTTTCAGCAAAAGAGAAAAAACAATTTCTCAAGCCTCCTCCGGTTCTCTGAGTTCCACTGAAATTGACCATTTGAATGTTAAGTCAAAGGTCATTGTGCCATGTATGAATAAGATAATTGGATTTTGAGGCTTGCTGATACTGAGAGCTTACCGGGGTGATGCAGCTACTCGCCCCTTACAACTGTAATTCATTTCTTTCCCCTGTTTTGCTCTCGTATCATATAAAATCTATTTTCTTGAACACTGCCGGCACGGTAAGACACTGCTCTGCTCATCCTTGACACATTTAGCCCAGATATAGCTGGATAACATAAGTCGGGGTAGATAATTTTAAATGTAGCGATGAGGATTTTGCTGATTTAGCTCCTGATGCTTCCAAAAGAAGCCCAGAATGTAACAAAAAAATCCCCCAAAACAGGCAACGTTTATCGTGTGTTTCGTATAAAATCTCCACCCGCCCCAAGGCGAGATCAGCACATCCACATCTGGAAGGTGGCAGGTCTTGTTAGCTGTCACTTGACATGAGATGCAGCTGACGTGTAAGAGATATGTGTGTGTGTGTGTGTGTGTGTGTTGTTCGGTGGGTGGGGCTGTGTGCATAGTGGTGGAAGGGTGGCCGGACGGGATCCACAACATTTTGGGGCTAAGTCAGATCATGCTGACATGGCCTCCATGTGGTGGCTAGCCACAGGGCACAGCGGTGCCATACTTGATGTCGTTTCTATCTTAAATGTCACTCTCAGTAAAGCCCATCACCGTCCACTGGCTCGTGTCCCCGGGGCCGCATTCACCCTTCAACCTTACAGTAATGTAGCAAAGAGGAGAGGGCAGCCAGACCTCATCTCCAGCTCTCCAAGGCTGCTGTTTACTCCTCTTTTACATAATCTACTGTGTCACTGTAGGTCGTTAAACTCAAAGACACACTGAAAAATATAATGAGGCTCAGCGGACCTCGTGTGAGCTGAAGGTGCACAGTCGGTGTGTGCTCACTGGTCTTACCGTTGGCCCTAAAATGACCTTTGATCCCGCGTGACCCAGAGGTCATAAGCTACCCTTTCATTCCCACTGGTGTGGTGACAGCCAGGCTAATTACCCGCGATGTGTGTCTGTGAGAGCCATAAAAGGAGTTACTGCTGCCGGATGACAAAGCACTGTAATGCTGGTGCTCCTTTAGTGTTGCACGCGTGTTGTTGTCTTTTATATTCATTAATGAAGAAGGTGTGGGCAGGAGTGGAGGAGCGTACCACTTATAATAAGCCAGATACAATGGAAACTTTGAGAAGTCGTGTCTCATTTAGACAGCACACAGTCTGGACAATTTGTGTGTTATTATAGTTTTCGCATACTGTTTATATACTTGCCACACACAGTATATTAATTATTGTAAAAATAATTATGATTATTCTTCAGTAACATCACAAAACCACCTTTTGTTTTGCCGTCAGCCTTCACAGAAGCTGTCACGCTAAGTGGTGACACAACCACGCTAACACAAAGAAAATGTAGCACAACAAAGGGCTTTCAATTCAGCCTAACGTTGAGGCAGCATCATTATAATAAGTAAATGACAATGTGTAACGTGAAAGGTGGAGCTCATGGTGATGAAGCCACAGAGAGCTATCACCTGACTCTGGAGCCCTGCAGAGCTTCGTAGCCACTTTAGGCTAATTCTTTTGTTTTTTTCTGCTAACGTTACCGCTTTGCCTCGGGCTCCTCTATCATCTGACATCATCAGTGGAAAAAACCCTAAAAAATCCACTCTACACGACCCAAACAATGGACAGCCGTGGTTAGCAATTATACAGAGCATTTAGCAGCTAAAGAGCTACATATAATTAGCCCCAGGAGTTGTTGGGGACCAACAGAGAGATAAACGGAGAGTGAATATTGGGCTTAAATTTATCAAGAGGCCAGAAACACAACTCCAAATGAATGTTAATTAATTTTGCTGTATGCCATCAAGTTCAGGAGGTGCACGTTGCAGGTTTAAGGTGTCATTATTTGCAGGATAAGGCAGAAGTGTGTTTTTTATTAGTGTATAATCACCTGAAATTAAGGATTGTTGTGGAGCAGCGCCACCATGTTTCTACAAACTAAACATCAGCTCCGGACGTGACCTTTCTTGTTTTTTGAGTTCACAGCCAGCGTAGTTTCTCCTTCACGTTTGAAGGGGAGGGTGAGGTGAAAGGGTTGCAATCAGCAACAGCTCTGCTGGATGCCACTAAATCCTCCACACCGGTTCTTAAACTAAGTTTGCATCGCATACGCACAGGAGTATTTCATAAAGGTGTGATATCTAGTTAACTCAACCCCAGCGTGATGAATATATTTACAGCTGGCCAGTTACCGGTGCTAAATCTACAAATTTCTCTTTATATGCAATTTAAATTGGAACAAAAATGTGACAGTTTAATAACTCAAAAAAGTGCAAGATACTGAAAAATAATTTTAAAAAGTTGCCTCCTGTGTGTGAGTGTTTTGTGTGGCCCATAGGTCCTCCAGCTCCCGCTGCAAGAACAGAACATTGTGATATATGTTCTCAATTTCCAAAAACCTCCATTATAGAAATGCATATTTTGTCTGAAAGCTGTGACACACTGCTCATTAGGACAGAAGTGCTGAATGCTTCACCACAGACATAACCACATATACATTGTTCCCTTTTCTTCTGTCAATATCTTTCCCGGAGCAGGCCGGCGTGAATCAGGGGAGTTTATTTTTCGCTGTGAAACTGAAAGACTGCAGATCAGAAGAGCTCGTGTGTTTTCATTGTATGACTTAAAGTGGTCCTTTGCTCTGCATTTGCACAACTCGGTGTGCACTTTATCAAAAGGCACAATAATGAAACGCTTCTTTACGACGTCTAAATATAGAGCGCAATGAAAGTGATGTCAAAAAACATGCAAACACAAAACAGATAATCCATTTGTGACCCATTTCTGTCCCCGTGTGAGCTCTATTGTTTTAGAATAATACTAATAAGAAAAAATTCTTTCCCCAGGCACGTAAATATCTTCAAAGCCCTCGTCGCTGACAAAAGGGTTTGTCACTGTGGGACGAGAGGAAATTAGGACTCCTGAGCAAGAGGCTTGTACGACAACCAACACCCTCCCCAAAAAAAATAAAAAGTACTGTGGCTTGTTATACCACTGGTGTGATCCCACTTCTAATTTTGAGATTCCCACCCCTACGTGTGCATTCAAGCGTGCAAAGCCGAGAGCATTAGTGCTGCCTCTCTGATCGCACGGCGGCACAGGAAGGACATTGTCACCATGTGTGTTTTTAATAGGATAGCAAAATAAACCCGTTTTATGGTCAGCATTTAGCCATTCTTCTGTTTCTGTGTAAATTAGGAAAAGCTGCAGAAAAGAGGCTTTGAAGGCCACAAGAAGAAGGAGGAGGAGGAGGAGAGGAGAGGAGAGGAGGAGGACGTAGACAGGATCTCAAATTAAGGTTCATTTTTTTATTGCTGTGATTTACTTTCGGCTCCGTCGATTCCCCCCCTCGACCCCCCGGTGTGAGCTGAACTGCAGCAGCCGCGGACTCTCCCCTCCGTGTGCACCTCCATGAGTTTTCTCATCTCTTTATTCCGTGTGACGCCGTGTTACTGAATGTGTTTGCTGGCTTTGTGTTTTCTATGGTGGTTATGCTGCTGGCAGGGAAGAAATCAAACACCTTTCTCTGATGGCAAACCACAAAACACAGGAACTCACCCGCCACCTCTCTGTCTTCCCCGCTCTGAGCCACAGTGCTGACTGTCACGAGAGCTCAGACGAAACGCAGGACTATGACTGCAGTCAAGTGGCATGGAGGATCATTTCTCCATTTGGCTTCCTGTGAAGGAGTTTCAAACAGACTTCATCTTTAGTTAAAGGATGGAACAAGTTTTCCATCACACCCCGAATGAGGTCATTGCGCAAAGGTTAGCGGACACTGTACGGGCAGCTTCTGTACGGAAGGATGTCGCTTGTACAGTTTGGATGGAGGTTGTTCATAAAAGTGAAGGCGGAGTGCATAGAGAGAGGCCTCAGGGGCAGGCGATGTGCGCCCGTGATGCCACCTGACATCTTCCTCAGAGGTGTTTCAGGCAACAAATAGCAGGTCTGTCTGCTGTCAGCCTCTAGGCCACCTGGGGGGGGTCAGGCCTGACACTCCACGGCCGTGACAGCACAAGCACCCCTTCCTCCTCCTCCTCCTCCTTCGCCTTCCCAGTCCAGGGCCGGGCAGGAGCCCCAGAATGCACCGGGAGCCGTCACGGCCGATGAGGAGTGACGCCGGTGAGGAGGGAGAGAAATCCCTCTTTCCTTAAGGTGCAATGAAAGGTCAGGAGCCCGGTATCACTGGGAGAATTACTCACCACGCTGCCTTCCTTGACATCAACAGAGAGCCGACCTGTGGGGAAAGCGAGTGAGAACGAGACGAGGGGAGAGAACAGGTGGAGGGCTGGAGAGCTGTGGCAGATAGGTGGTGAGGGAGTAATGAGTCGAAGGGGGGAGGACGGGATGACAGGGTCAGGGGGAGGTGGAGAGGCAGGTTGAGGTAATGGGCTATAGGGAGCATGTATGTGTGTCCCGGTGTTTGAAATCCCAGTGTGTGCGTGAGGTCTGCTTGGGAGGGAAGGCAAGCGAAAGCGAGGGAGAGAGGGGGGGGGGGTCGTTGAAGACGTCTTGCCCTTGCAGCACTTCATCACATTCAGTTTTTTATCCACGCTTCCTGAACTTCCACTGCCTTTTCCGCTCCAGTTGGCTCTCAGCGGACAATGCGATCAGAGTGTCCCTCCATGTGCATTATGCAAGCATGTTCTGGTCTATAGTTAAGATGTCAATGGTGCGTGCACCTCCCCAAGGTCAACACCCTAATGAGAAATCTCCAGGGACAACAGTAATTATCAAATAACTAAATGCAAAGCCAGCCAAAGTGCGATAATTATTCCTGAGCCCACCGTTGCTAAAAGGTTTGATTGCATCCTTGCCTTTGGCTTGAAAGACACTTTTCCTCCCTAAAATTCGTACTGACGATGTCAGATACTACGAGCCTGTCAGTCGTAGGCAGGGCCTGCCACATTTGAATTCTGGGACCATCTGCTACTTCATACATCCTCTCTAATAGCTTTCTTTTTCCATCAGGCCTGTCTCACTATCTGACATAATGTAGTTATGCACAAGACATTCACTCAATATTCAACAAAGCGCATACTATCCGACTGCACGCCTGTGTGGCATTCTCTCAACCTGCCTGCATAAAACAGGAATTTAAAGCACATGAGCGCTCGGTATTTGAGTCTGAATAGTGTGGAGGAGAGTTGTGTGGAGGATTGAGATTGATCAGCAGTGAGACAGTGACTGTGCCTCTCGCTGAGTGTTTCTGATTTTTTAAGGTCACCCTCACCAGAACCAAAAGGGCACATCAATTTTAGAGCCCCTCGTGAGGAGGCACTGCGTCTCCTCTTCGATCACTCAGCCCCCTGTGGAGAAACGACATCTGAAGGTGCACTTGATTTGTGTGAAACCCGGTACCGTGCATGATCGGAATGAAAAACAAACAGACCCAACCTGGGTAAACAGATGGATGGCACCTCAACATGTGGCGCTAGACGGCTTCAGAGAACATGTAACAACTGGATAGCGACTGATTAGTAACTTGACAGTTGTCAAAAACAATATGGTGCTCTGTGAGTCATACTTACCGTGCATTTCCATAATATAATATTTGCACAGTCCCAGATAGGTGCAGTGCAGAAGTGTGTGTTTAAGTAGCAGCGACGGGGTGTGGCTGAACAGTTGAACTTTTCCCTGCCTGATACTCCCCGTGAGAGTTTAAGAGCAACAAGCTCAGCTGTCAGAAGCATAAACATGGTTATGTCTTCATTTTCAAAGAGGGAAGAAGAAAAGAGAAGCAGACCATGCAAAACCGCTCATGAACCGGGAACAAAGGGTCACAAATAACGAACCTCAGGAGTGAAACTGTGAAATGTGCAAAAGTATTATGTTTATTTGGTATAGCACCTTTTAGTGCCAAGCAAAGCATAAAACAATATAAAAAAGCAATAAAACATGAGCAGTCACAGAACATGAAAACATTAGACCGCACGAGGCAAGAGAAAGGTCAGTTTGAATAAACAGGTCTTGAGTTGCTCTTAAAGGCTTCAACGGAGACAGAGCGCAGCTGAAGCAGATCCAAGACGTATGCCGGTGTCTGACAGCGCAGCACTCTATATGTGAGAACAAGAACCTCAGAATTAATCCTGATCATGATGAGAAGACAATATAAAGCAGATAAGATGATGTGCTGCAGATTTCTGGACCCAGCTGTAGACGCTCCAGAGTCGCCTTGCTGAGGCAGGTGAAAAAGGGAATTACAGTAATCTAGCCAAGATGATAGAAACGCGTGAATTGCATAGTGTAATTGGCCTAGACGTGACCCCTCCTCCTTATTAAACAAAAAAAGGTCAAACAAAGTGCGAAGCTGCTCAACATCCACATCCAGTAACGCACTTTTGGAAAGCAAAGCGCAAGGACAAAAACAATGAGGCGTTCATCCCCGAGACAGCTTCAGGGAACAGCAGTGAGTGGGAGGAGAGTGAAAAGATAACATCACAAAAAAAAACATAGACAAGGAGAGGGAGAACGAGAGGGAGAGCAGGAGGAGGAGGAGAGTCATCAGAGATCAGGGTGACCCTGCGCCACTCAGGAACATGTTCTGCCTATAAGCTAAAGGAGAAGCTTGAAGTTTGCCACTGGGTAATCTCTCCGCTGTCAACATCCTGGGGACACGGCCTTGATGATGACCACGTTCCTGCAGCGCGGGGCCACAGTGCTCTCAAAACTCTGCCTGACATGGTTGAAGCACATTTTGGAGAAATGTTTAGAGCCAAGTCTCTCCGAGCAGAGAATAAATACAAACCCTCATACAGAAAGAGGCTACTACAGGTTGAAGAATTCTCGAACTTCACGGAGGGGGAAGGGAGAACGCTCACAAAAACATCACAGCAGATGGTGTCTAGCTTTGATACATGTCGCTTTTAGTGGAGCCTACCTATCATCAAAGCAGAAGTCCTCACTTAAATTCAGTGAGATTGAAGATGTGCATTAGTCAGTGACAAAAAAAAAAAAAAAAGGAACAGAGCTGTCTGTGGTCACAGGCACTTTGCCTGCAGCTCTTACAAACACTATTATCTCAGCTGGATGGAGCAAGAGCCGAAACGTCTTCAGAAGCAACCGTGCAACATTTACAGAAGAGAAGCAAAAAAGTAAATCAACGAAATCATTTTCGAAAATGTTCCTGATAACCTCAAACGCAGCACTTCGTCTCCAAAGCAGAAGGTCCAAACCAATAAGCAGAAGTTGGTTTTAATTGCTGTAGTTCACATGAGAAGTGACAAAATGTCAGTGAAGTAATAAAGCTGCTTGTAGTTATAGCTCTTCAAAGGAAGTGTCAGTCCATCAACAACTATCCAGCTGACCGAAATGTTGCACATTCAAACATTCTCGATCCTAAAGTCTACAAACTTTGGTGATCCCTGACTTTTCCACCAGCGCCATCATGCTGTATATTTTTGAATGAAAAATCTCAAATATTATCTTTATTACTATTATTATTTAATGTATTATGATTAACCAGACATTCATGCTCCCCTCAGGATGGAAAAACTTTGGTCACTCACCATTTAGACTTTTCGTTTAGCACCAACATCAGGTCAAAGGTTAAACTAGAGATAGTGAACATGGTGAGCATGCTGAGGTTAGCACAGCTGCAGATTGTTGTTACGGTTGTTAACAGATTAGTTTGTCACTATTTTACGACTTCTCCACATTTTCCTGTAGCACTCAACCTCAAAAACCATTTAGACTTTGTTAGCTCAGTTTGTTAGCTGTGAGCTCAGAGCACCGGCGGCGTTTTAGTGTTTGTACTGTCGACTTTCTAGTTTTTGATCATGTAACGTGCTCATAACAAATACACGTGTACAGCTATTCATATTTCTGAAAAAACTAAATGGCAAAACTACCAGTTTCTACACACTGTTGCTTTAAATAAATATGTATCCAACCGATAGTCACAAAATAATTGTACTACCAACACTTCTTACGTCCTCTTGGATCTGATTGCGTTTTGAATGCCATTTAAATTCAGTATTTGAATTTGCATTTAATTATTTTAAATTCTCTTTTCATCCCATTTCTTAGTCCAAACTATTGAATATTTATCCTCTTCCTCAAAGCAATATTTTACCATGTCTGATAAGTGCATTAAAAGCTGACTCCCTACCAAAACACAACCTCGTTTACTTCACAGTTCACAGCCGCGCTACCCTCCCCTCTGCACCTATGCAAAATAATAAAGCTGCTAAAGCCGAACAAGGGCAGCTTAAAATGGATAAGCCCACCAGAAATGAGTGGCCCATATTGACCCGATACATAAACAACATGGGTACTGAGACCTAGGGACATGCTGATATCTGTCTTGTTAGGATTTAATGCAGTGGCCATCTCTCCTTTGCCTGACCCTTGTGAAACACTGCTGACCTCTCCCTTAGGTCCTTTGTTAGTACAGCAGCTCTTCAGTGTATACTGTCATTTGCATTTTAGAATTGTTAAACAAATACCCACCCATGGCTCCTTCTCCCTGCCACCCACTGTGACCCTACACCCACTCTCCTCTCAAGCCAGCCAAAGGTAATAGCAGGCATACGGTGAAGTCTGCTCCAAATGTTAGCGCGAGAGAGCGAGGTCAGGGGTTGAATAATTCGTACGAGTGAGTGAGTGGAAGAAGAAATACTCAACAAAAGGGATAAAAGTTTAACTGGATTTGCAGCATCATCAGCATGCCAGAGCCTCCTCAAGTTGATGGTGAATGACTCAATTCAAATAAAACCGTTTTGTTTAATTTATTAAATGGCTCACTGCACCATTCTGCGGACGTGGAGCTGTAAAACTATTGCATTATCGAACAGGGGGCCCGCGTGGAGCTCGACATGACATCGTCCCCGTGCGCATTAGCCGATGATGTCAGAGGCAGGGAGGCATATTTTTGCCGCTTGGCATTTTGGAAATGTGGTATGGCCGTTGCTGTCAGAGCCTGAGTGTGTAGGACTGCAGATCAATAAGGCCTGCTATTGGGTAGACAGTGGCGGTGTGCTGCAGTGCAATCTGGGAGTTTCCTCTGGGGAGGAATAGGTCACAGGGGGTACGGAGCGTCGCGCTGCTCGTGTTGTTTAAGATGGGAGTACAGACTAGAGCTGTGTGTTTGTGTTGCAGCCGCTGATGCGTGAAATGGAACTCAGGTAGCTGGGCGGGCCTCGGGCCTTCGCTGTATCTTCCGCCAAGTGATTACTTTACTCCATTGATTTTTCTCCCTCCTCCACTGATCTGAGAAGATCACTAGAAAGAGGGAGAGAGAGAGAGAGAGAAGGGGAGAGAGAAGAAGGGAGGGAGGGCAGAGGAACCATTGATTGACCTAGTACCGAGATTCAACGATTGACAGCAGAACCTTGAGTGGCAATGCTCCCTCTTAGCCCGCTAATCTATGACAGAGATCCCGGGGAGATTCAGGGAGTACTGTTTTATAAATCCTGACACATAGGGGCCAAATCTTTTCCTATCCAAACACATTGAGACATTCAGAATGCTGTACTTGTGAGAACCCATCGCTGTCACATTGAATATGCCATTAGGAACGTCTTAACCATGTCTAATGCATCACCTTATTACGAATATATTCTACTCGCTGCACATTATGGTTGGCTGTGCACGCACTATGTTTGTTTTTTTCATGGTCTTATCAAGGTTTGTTGACCTGGCAGGCCTGAGTAAATATATTCATGAGTTTTTGAATGGTTTATTTTATTTTCATAATGCAGCGCACCTTTCAGGCAGCATGACATCTCCAAGAATCAAAACCATACCTCTTTTACCTCCGAGGCAGATAACATACAGACGCATATGCAAAAAGGTGCCGTGTCATTACCATAAGCTTAGAGTGGGTTTGTACGTGTAATGGCCAAGTGTTCATTAAAGGATAATTTTGTTTTTATCATTAGGTTTAGCTCGATCCGCGGGCGATCATCTGCCGGAGCTTCAGCCACAGCAGACTCACAGAGGGAGAGTTGAACTTAAGTGAGATGATTCACAGAGCCTGCAGTCAGAGTGTCGGACACATTATGCTGATAACCGACGTAAACAACTTGATTTCTCACACGAGAAATGAACGAATGCTCATTCCAAAGTGCCTGTATGATATTATCAACCCAACGTTTTCATTTTATTTTTACATTTCTTGTAATAATATATCATTATTATAAAAAGAAACGATGACCTGCTGCACACTGTTGCACTGGGTGCATGTTCCTTTATAAAGATGAACACACACTGTAGTTTAGCGTGAGTAAAGCCGGCATGCATCGTCCTGCTGCGGTAAACACTCACCAGTCCACAAAATATGTATTAATCCACAACTGAAAACTGTCCCCAATAAATACACAATTTACTGCTGTTTGAGTAACTGTGCTAGAAACAACACCGGTCAGCTATTTTAGTGAATTATTAAGTCTTTTTTTAAAAAATGAAAGTTGTCTCTACAGCTGCAGGCCGAGGCTGTGTGGGACTAAACCTCAGCACATGGGCCCACGCTCTTCTGTCACTATGCACAAGACAAATGCCCGTGCAGCAGCACATGCCTGCTCTACACCGTGCACTATATTAATATTAAGTTGTGTAGGGCCCCGCCTCCACCTTGTGTCAGTGATGAGAGGAAGCAGAACTATTCTGATCACGGTTTACGCACACATGCATGTTCACATCGTAACACACAAACGATGTTTTCCATCAGTTATAACGTTTCATTTACCAAAACAAGATCACAACAACTAAAGTCCAAAGTGCCACGAATTAATCAGATGATCATGACATAGTTTAAACACGCCAACAGATTATTGAAACCAGTAAAGTGAGTTCAGTCCAAATGTCAGAAGAAGCATTGCGCAAGAAAGCTGCACACACACACAAACACACAAACACAGCTATCATTAATACAGCAGGTCAAAGTTGAACTGGCCAGGTCAGGTGTAAACTATGATGGATGTTTACCACTGACATTTTGGGTGATATATATATTTTTTACCATTTAATTTTGTTTCTCTTCCAAACAAGTCGACGATTTGTTAAAAACCCTGCAGACTACTTTCAATTTCACACCATCTCAGCAGTTTATCTGCTGACTGCCATGGCATTATTATGCTCTAAGAGGAATGGACGAAACCACAAAAATATGACCAGTGTTGTAATAAACCATACTTAACCTTTAACCATAATAATGTTTAAGAAATGGTGGAAGAGTTTACTTCAAAGTAAGTAAAGTAAAGAAGTACACATCAGAGATTAAAGATTAAAGACTGTACTTAGAGTATACTTTCATGTAAACGAGGCCCTAAATTCCAAAACAAAAGGAAACATTTGTGGTTATGGGTTGGACTGAAATCAGACTGAACATGTAACACAGAGCTGATCTACA
The DNA here is from genome assembly GCA_028641955.1 of Protonibea diacanthus. NCBI lineage: Eukaryota > Metazoa > Chordata > Actinopteri > Sciaenidae > Protonibea > Protonibea diacanthus. The sequence goes on along the minus strand of CM053990.1, from coordinate 3,962,855 downwards.
TATTTATACTTCGAGCTGTAAATAAAAGGGGTCATTTTGACCCCAGAGGACAAAAGGTGTATCTGGAGGAATTAGTATGTATAAAAAGTGAAAGTATTTGTGAGGCAGAATGATGATAATCACATTATTTGAATATTATTACTGATGCATAACATATAAGTGGCTTTTTAAAGCAGAAGTGGAGCTAATTTTAGCTAGCTGAAGTGGAGCTAAAGACACAATATTTGCCCTTGAACTGTGTTGTAGTATAGTATAGTATAGCACTACATGAGTAAATGTACTTAGTTACTTTCCACCACAGGGATTAGGCCGGACCTACGAACTGAAACCTTCCATTAACAGAGCAGTCACTTTGAGCACAAGGTCATCCTGACACCTCGCCTGCTTGCACGTATCTATGGATCTCTACTGACAGAGTGATTGAGCTCAATAGTGTAAGTAGATACGATACCAGAGAGACATGAAAGATTAAATAACAAGAGTATGCATCATATATAAGTCAAGCACAGGTCAGTTCTGTTTATAAAAATATTGAACAGTAAAATGTTATCCTGTACCTTCGCGTGCCCAGCTGATCGCGGGAAGGTCAAACGCAGCGGCGTTATTGGAGCATCATTAGGCGGGGAACCATGTAAAGGCCACCGTCGTAATTAAGACCTGAGACCTGCGCTTAACACTGGCACACTCCGGGTCTGGAGAGTGATAAGTGCTTGATCCTGATCAATAAGATGCACAGCCCCGTTGCCACTTGCAAAATCAATATTGTTTTATTTGCTGTTACAATAGGCTTGTCTGGTTGCAAATGAGGTCTGAGCCGCAGAGTTACTTTGGAAGTGGAGACCGTACCCTAGACTTCTGCCCCCCCCAGTCCGCCTTAATGAATAGGCCAATAAGTGTCTGCACCGGTGACCTCTCCAGACATGTGCCTGCCCGGAGGAGCCCTGCAGGAGAGATCCCCAAAGGAGTTTGTCATTATTTGTATCTATACACAGATTCAAATCTATAAGAGACATGCTCAGACTGACAGTTTCGGACGATTAACGTGTGTTCAACTATTTTAGACGTTGTCGGATTAATACTTGCAAAGGGAAGTAATTTTGTTGATAATGCCACGCTTAAAAATGTGTCACCTTTTAGCATTAGGACTCACTGCAGCGATTAAGGTCCCTCTAATGTTAATTCCTTCTGACACAAGACGGTCTCAAATATAATGGAGCGCATTGTATCCATTAATCCTTCTCATATGTTCTATAGATAGAGAGGTGGGATGAGTTAATCTGGATTTAGCAAACACGAATCCTAGCATTGAGCCTAATTGTCATGATAGAGCAAAGATGGGGATAGGAACAATGATTTATAAGATAGGAATCGGCGCGAGTTATGGATGGAGCTGGGCAAGTTCAGATAATAGAGAAAAAGGTCTAGAATAGAAGGTCATTAATAGACTCAACAAATCTATTCATTTTGTGAAAATGTACTGTGTCCTCCCACCAGTCGAATCATAGATCATGCTAATGCTCCGGCAGATTTCACCTCCCATCATGACTTGCTCTCCACTGTTTAATTTGGGATAATATCGGCTTCATCAGCTCCCGCTGACGCACGCGCGATGATTTCAGAGAGGTTTTGTTTTTGTCTCGATTTTCAGAAAACTCCAGTAAATCAGAAGAACTAGTGTTACGTGTTACGTACGGAAGGCTGAGGTAACAGGACTGTCCATAAATGTGAGTTCTCTTCTCTCTTAGCGTTTACTATAAACTTGACTTTAACTAAGTTAAATTAATTTCATACTGTGGGTACTAGAAATTATACTTCCTTTTCTAAAGGATATAACAAAATACAAATAGTTATAATAATTCTTCTTACTAACTTTGAGAAAACCAAGGTGATGCATCATCTTACACTAGTTAATATAATGCAGGTGGTTGTGTTGAAGCCACATGAACCGAAAGTATAATTAATTACTATGATTAATAAGATTTTTCACATTCATCTCTCCCCTGCGCATGGCTCCCGCCCGCAGCGGTCGCTTTGTTAGCGCCTGTTGGGAATCAGCTGCTGTCTAACTAGTAACTAGTGTCAAAATTCTGAGTTAAACACAGACTTTAAAATATTTAATGTTGTAAAAAGGACAAATGTCTTAAATCGCTTGTTAAACGCTGACCCACAAATGTCAGTCAAACACCGCCGAGGGAAATGCCCAACCTGAGTCCTGAAGCTCACGCCGCTTGTCCAAAGACACAGAGAATTATCCACATTAGCTGCGGCGCTACAAGTGTGGAGAATTCAGATATAAACACGTATGTGCAGGAGAACATGCATGTGATGCAATGCAGTGAACTTGCCCTACGATTAGCTCCCTTTTTATTGTATAGTTTTCAGTGTTTACTGCATCATATTGTGCAATGATTTTGTCATTTGGTCTCTTATGTATGCATACCATACCCTCTGTCTACCTGACTGATCACAATGGCAGCTGTTATCTCCACTATCTCACAGGTGTTGGCCCTATGTGCTGTCAGACTCACCTTGCACTGAACTCCTGATTCAAACTATTCCAGGAAAAGGACAAACAGGAGACAGACTGCAGCTCAGCCTTGACTGCAACACCTTTTCCAAGCACCATCATCTGCCTGTCATTGCTGGCCCTCCTGTATTTTCCATTATCACCAGCACTCATACAATCAGATCAATAATGTTGCACTTAAGGCTTGTTCACCCCTCAAAGATTTAAACCCCTTGCTCTATATCCTCACGGACTCCACCAACTTCATTACAGCACTGTGCCAGAATATATTTGCCATCCCCGCTGTAATGCTTTCCTTCCCCACGCCGTAATTCACCTGGGTTTCACCTATGGGGCGCCATTTTGTCTGAGGCAAACGGCAGTGCTAATAAGGCTCCATAGCTCTCTGTGATTATTATCAGTGACAGGCACGGTCAGGGACCAGCAGCTCTCTACTGCCCCCCATGTACATCAGATGCTGTAACCCACTTGCCCCTGTGGCTCTGGCCGACTCACCCTCTTGCCCCTCTGACACACCAGTGCACTGCGTGGCCTTGTGAAGGGGACGACGGGGGGGGGGGGTGGGGGGGCTGCAGAGGTTGGCTGCTGTTGGTACTCACAGCACCGCCTGCCGCAGCCAGGCAGCCAGGCAGCCAGGCCCTCCACGGCCCTCGGGCTGTTCTGTCTGTTCAGCATCTCCCTTTAACCTTCATCTAGGAAACAATAAAACAAGAACAGAAAGGAGGAGGAGGAGGAGGAGGAGGAGGGAAAGAGAGGGTGTGAATTTGTGTGTGTGTGTGTGTGTTCGTGCTCAGAGTATCTGTGTGGGGGGAGATAGAGAGAGATGCTGTGGACATTTGACACATCTCCTTAAGCCAATGTCTACTTTATTATCTTTGGCAGTCCTTATTGGTTGCACTAATCAAGTGGAAGGCAGTAGCGCTGTGTCGGGGGCTAACACACTGCGTGTGACAAATATATTATTAACTGGAGGGAGACGGGCGACCTTGGCCGTGTCACCTGAGGACCCCGCCGGCACTCGCTCTGCCAGCAGGAAACGACCTTCATATTAAATCCCCGCAGAGGTCAATAAACTAAATAATTCACAAAGGTTATATGCTTTGCACTGAAATCTGCTAAAAGAAACAGAGGTGGAGAGGAAGAGAGGCGAAGAGGGAGGGGAGATGGCAAATCTTTTAACTTGTGAGCTGCTAAACGAGGACTGTGGTGTCCTTGTCAGAGTGTAGTCTCTTTATCATTGGGGGGCGTTTATATGAGCGTGTCAGAGGACGATGTAAATCCTGAATCTCTCTCTATTTCCTCACTGCTGTCACTCTTCAATCGATCCGTCATTTGGTGGCAGTGGTAGAGGTAGTGGGGGGGTTAGCCAGGGGAAAGAGGAGGGGGGTCATTGTGCTCTAATAACAGGATGGCCTTTTTTTAACATAACAGCGCACACAGCTGTATTCATAACCGCACTGACAACCTGTAGTCGATCAAGCTCACCGCCTTAACTACATTTCGGAGTATTCTACAGGGAGCGTTTGCATTGTTTCTCCATTGAATATGACTTCCTGCTCCATGAACGCCCGTGCAGCCGCACATGCCTCCTCTACACCGTGTCAGTTTTTGTTTTATGCCTTTCAAAGTGATGGATGCCTTCTGTTTGTGATAGTCCACGCAGGGCTATTCTTGTGGGCAGGAGGCAGACCCGACACAGCTAAAGGTCACGGTTAGAAAAAGAAACGTCTGTCTCTGCATTACTGCCAGGCTTGGACAGGAGGGAGGGAAGGAGGGGGAGGTAGAGGGGGTCACTAATTTAATCTGCGATACAGTCGTCGGTGTCAGTTCCCAATAAGTTTTTATAGCAAAGAACAAATGACAATGAATCATGCAGACTTTTATTCATTTAAAGTGCAAATAGAAGCTAAATGAAAACCTCAAAACTAAACTAACACCTGAGCTAGTGCTCGCATGTTTTACCAGATAGCATGTAGCATGTTTAATGGACTGTACGGTAGCACTTTCTAGTCCACTCAAGGCGCTTTTACACTGCATATCTCCTTCACCCATCCAACTGCTCATCAGTTTTTGGGAGCAAACCATTCGCGCACCGATGGCGCAGCCTTTGGGGTTCAGCATCTTGCCTGAAGACACTTCAACGTGCGGACTTTAGCATGTTTAGCAATCTTACTTTAGCATGTTGTTGCGATTCATCCTGAGGGGAACATGAATGTCTGAACTAAATCTAATGTCAGTACAGACACTAATGCCATGTTGGCACAAGTGGAAAAGTCAGGCGATCACCAAAGTTAGTAGTTTTCATCCTCTGGGGACAATGAACGTATGACGTGAACAATACTTCCTCCTTCTGACTCACATGTGACTGAACTAACCAATCAGAAGCTAGGACTCTAGGTAGCTAAGTAAATGTCATTCTGTTTTAAAGATGAAGATGTGAAGATGTAAACCTGTAAATAACAGCTGTGTGACCATTTATGTAGCACATATATGTGTGTGTATGTTCTTAGTCTTATATTTTCTCTCAGATGTGAGTTAACTTCTCTTCTAATCCTTACAAATGCATGAATGTACAAAGTTTTATGATTTTTTCTGACTCTTACACTGAGAAAGGTATGGTGGATGCTGGGTGGCCGTGATTTCCATTTATCTCTCCATCTCCAGCATCTCCTCTTTTTTTTAAATCACATATTATATTGGTATACCAATGTTCTTTTATGATTTGGAGATTAAACTTTTGATGATTTGTTCACCTCGGTTAACCCCAGATACTGCAGTCCCTCTTCGTGCGTCGTATATCCGGCAGGTTTGGCCTCAATCTAGTTATTCGGCGACTCTGTGGAAAAACAAAACAACACAGACTTCTGTAATCGTTGATTGTGATCTTGCTTTTCAGTTTCACAGCACCCACAACATTAGATTAAAGATATTAAGATGACAGTGCAACTTGAACGGCTTTGATTACAGAGCAACAAACTGCAAAGAATTCAGGTAACGGCCCTCGTATTTAACCTAAATAAAAGCCTGTCGGTTTTAAACTCCAGCGAGTCGACGCCTAAACATGCACGCATGTACGAGCATTGTACACACAGAGAGGAACACACACACACTTTCTAACACAACAAGACACGCTTCTTGCTGTAATTAGACATTGCATAACTGACATCTGGAACTTGCTGACACACTTGCAATTTCCAGTGAATGCAGCAACTCTTGAGGCATCCTATACATGAAGGGACGGGGAAGCGGGTGGGCGGTGGGTGGTGGTTGTGGCGGTGATGGAGGGGAGGGAGGGGGGGAGGATTGCCAGCATTCACCTGGCAACCCGGCTTTGGTTAGGCTCGTAAAGCGTCAAACATTTCACGGCTCAAAGAGTTTGCGGGGGAAGTCTTTAATATGGCTGGTAGTATCTGCCGCTGCCTGCCTTTGCGTCTTGCTCGTCTGCCTTTGAGGTGTAGCGGCGTATCAGACACATCAGTGCCATCACGGCTTGTCATGAGGAACAATCACTTCTTGAAATAACACAAACAGCCGTGTTCAAAGACCAGACATGAAAAGATGACATGCATATCAAGAGTGTGTGTGTGTGTGTGTGTGTGTGTGTGTCACATTAGGATAGACAGTTTTGCGTGGATAGAGAGTAGAGTTTTACATAAGGTGCAGCACAAGTGGGATTTAATGTGAATGCAACTACTGTAGAAGAAAAGCAAAAGGAAAGAGGGATAGAAGGAGGAAACAGTGAGACAGGCAAGGCAAAGGGGGGAGGGAGGGGATGAGAAGGATAGACTTTAACTGTCTGAAGGACAAAGCTACTGACCCGCGGATCATTCAGAGGATTGCCTTTCAGTTTCAGAGCAAGGTCAGGCTGCTTATTTTACCTCAGTGTTTTCACTAATCTGTTTTTTGTGTGACACAAACAAACACTGGGGCCGTGTACACATACACACAGGCGGCACACACACACGCGCGCGCACACACACACACACACACACACACACATGCAGACACTGAAACTAAGCCTTCCCATACTGCCTTGAAATAATAACAGCCTATGTAGGCTTTGCTATCAATAAACATTAGATGTGCAGGCTTTGTGCCTACATGAGTATCACACAACCTCGGACCTGTCATGAATTTCAATTGCCGGAAGGGGCTGTCACAGACTACACGTCCACGCTGCATTCTAATGTCTGTGAGACGTTTTTTCCCGGCTGCTGATTTGGCCTTCAAATGAATAAAATACTGTGAGCTTCATGCTTTAATCTATTGTTAGCCGTCTTAGTGTAACGAGCACAGAAATTAGCCTCCGTCTTCTATTGACAGGTCTTAAGGAGCTGACAGTGGTTGTAGTTTGGCAGCTCATTAGTAGCCACACTACATTTATGTCAACACGTTTACTGACAATCAGCGGGGGGATGCTGGGAAGCCGTAGCTGTCCCACGGGACCCGCCAGCATCTGTGGAGGAGCCGTACCAGCGGGCCTTGAGCTCCAGTTTGAGGAGCGAAGCACAACAACACCGAGGAGTGATCGCTGGAGCTAGATTAGTGCCCTACTGTGGGTTTGAGGGTAGGGTTGCTATGGAGTAGTGGGGGCCAGAATACTGTTCTGAGAGCAGAGTAATCTGCAACCAGTGTGTGCATGTGTGTGTGTGTATGTGTGTGTGTGTACAGAGTGGGTTAAAGTGCCCCAGTGTGTTCCATGCTGATCTGATAATGAGTGAGCAGGGTCAATAGGATGTTAACGGCCCCGTGGGAACGGCTGGTGGTGGATGGGTGGAGGAAGGACGAGGGCCCAGGGACACTGAGCTGTGTTTTCACTGTCCTCGCTTACCACCATTTGTGTGTGTGTGTGTGCGTGTGTGAGAGAGAGGGCAGCAGGGACAGTAAGGTGCCTCTGTCCCTGATATTTGACTCTTTAGCTCAGCCCCGACTGTGTCCTCCCAGTAAAGTCTCAGTCAAACAAAGCAGCTCGTCCAGTTTAAAACCAACATCAACACAGCAGCTTTGACTAAGGATTAGTCGCTGTTCTACTGCTTCATTTGTCACACACAGGCTAAACAAATACGCACATTATACAATGTATGTGCACGATCATACACAAAAAAAACAGTGGCGGAAACTCGGCTTGTTTTTACACTTTCGCATGCAGGCTAACGTCATTCTGAAGGTGTTTTATAGAAATATGGTTGCAGTGGCTCGTATAGTGAGCGAGGGAGTGGGTTAGAAAGCCGTAAACCACAAGGTGAAAGAGTAATTGGATCATCCAAACATAAGTAATAAAACCTCATACAAGAAGACAGCATGACAGCTGTGTGTCAGTGGGACAACTCCTGTTACATGTGTAAGCCGAGAGACCAGCACTGATAGCCGAATAGTGCGGACGGCTACATGATCAGGACTACAACTCGTCCTCTAATCGCTCCGGGAAAAAAAAAGCACACATGCACAAACACAATGAAAGTATCAGTGTCGCTTTGAACCAGTGGGTCAATATGGGCAAAAAAAATATGGGTGCCTTTTATGTCTGACAAGTGGATGAAAGAAAAAGAGCCATGATAGCATGCGAGAGAGAGAGAGAGAGAGAGGAGGGGAGAGGAGGTGCAAGGAGCACTAAAAAAACATTGCGTGTTGTGTTGGCAGGCGTTCCAGTCAAATCCCTTGGCAGTTCAGAGATGTTTTTTTTTTTTTTTTGCAGCGAGGAGGCCCCGCCTTTGCCATCTGATATTCAAATGCAGAGAGGAAACTGGAGGAGAGCTCCTCCCAGACCACCCGTGGAATCGTCAGGGATTAGTCAAAGAGCACCAACTAGGTCAACAAGATGCAGGGCCAGTGCATGTAGAGGGGGGGACGTGAGGCAGCTCACCCACACAGGAGTCGACCTAGTCTTGCCTGCGCTCCTATTCACACGCGTGAACTGTCTCTCTCACACACACACACACACACACACACACACACACATATAAACACCATGCTCTCACACAGAGGCAGCCACGCTTATGCAGTGACCTGTTTTTTTGCCATAATTTGACAGTTATCCAAAAACAACTCCGAAATTCTTCTTGATTTTTTTCCTATTTCAGAGCGAGCGGGTATGGGTTAAGCATCAGATATGAGGACAGGCGTAGGGAGATGTAAACATTCCCATCGCTGTCAGCATCCTCACAACCGATTCGGATCATTTGCTTTGCTAAGAGTAAAAGCTTTAAAGAGTTTTAGTAAATGAGGATGAGCAAACTAGTCGTTGCACCTTTCAACTCTACATGTACGTTCAGGTCATGCAGACTATTGAATAACATCTCTGCTGTTTCATAGTCACACCTTAACAAAACAGCTCCGGGCAGGGTGGCCTTGGAGATTTTTCCTTTTCTTTTTCCTTTTTTTTCTTGAAACCATGGGTGTTTATGAAGCCTATTATTCTCTGCGCCGGTAGCAGACTGAAGAAAAACTGTTGAATGGGAAAGCAGACACCATCCCCATTGTGAGGCCAACATCATGATACCCCTTCGCAGGGCGCTGCTCTGAGTGTGGATCCTTTCAGTCAGATCATTGGCTCTCCAGAGAAACTCAACACGGAGCTGCTGCACTAAATAACACTGACATACCTGGACAGTGACCGTAGTATCAACTGACTGAGCGTCAATACCCTAGAAGACATTTCTCAATGTCCCATGATGACCTCAGTCAAATATAATGTTGCTTTCCTGCAGCGCTTTTCCTGGCAACACAAACTTAAATAACTCACAGAACGTACTGATTGTGAGTCTGATGAAAAAATAATGTGAAACGGGAGAGATGGGGGTCATCATATTGAATCAGTAGTTTGGCACACCTTTTTCTGACCGAGGCAGCTGTGACTTTCATGTATCTCCTCTCTCTCTCTCTCTCTCTCTCTCTCTCTCTCTCTCTCTTAGCGCAGTGCTGCGTTGTACTGGAATTATCTATCTTGTCTATCAGACACAGTTTCATCTCGCTGACACACTTCAAGGACAAAAGTGGAATATTTACTGAGACGGACTGAGATGGCTGTTTAGCATGTCTGCCATAATCCAGTCATAATCACTCTTGTCTGTTTATTTTGAACAGAGGTCACGCATTTTCTGCCTCGTAGTTTGTTGCACCAATAAAAGACAGTTTCACTCGTTAATGAACAATCCGCTCATCACAAGGCCGCTGTCGAGTCTGTAAAAAGATGTCACTTTCATGAAGTTCAATGTTCTTCAAGTTCGGGTTTTTGTTTTTATTTTTGTACCTGAGAAGGTGAAGGTAGATTTGCCTGCTTATTTCTGTAGTTGCTTTGTTGAATTAAATATGCAGCCTTGGCTTAGCGATTTATTCAAGCAAAACAGACGAAGAATCCAAATGCGCCTCGTCTGGTTCTCCGTAGGCAGGTAAGACTGCATCATGTAGCTGTTGGAGGACCTTCCCCACAGCTGTATACGTGAGGAATGTCACAACCATCCCTTACTCATTCCAGTTCAAAGGTTACAGTATGGTGTGACTTCCAGCGGGCCCTCCCACTGCAGCTCGCACCTGCCTCCCTCCCCAAGAGGGCCTTCCTTCACTCCCAAAAAACCTTAGGAGACACCGCAGCTGAAATTGGGGAGTAGAGGTCAAAGGTTGAGGGTTAATGTCTGCTGACACTCCGGCTCCCTCCCTCTGAGACAATCAGGCGTCTGAATCTAAACTCTCCTCTGTTTGCACTGCTGGGCCAGGAGAACACCACTGCAGAGCTGACCTTTGCCCACGCATTCATATGTTTTCCATCTATTTTTTTTTTTTTTTTGTTCTTTACCTTAAAATATTCAGCAGCGTACAGTACAAACACATCGAAACAAAGAGGGCTGAGGTCAGATTACTCTGATCCTGAGTGTAAGAACAAATCAAATCTGCATATCCTATCATCCAAAGACTTGAATCATAGTCTGACCTCGAGTGAACTGGGTTGACATGAAAGGTGAGGCACAGTTGAACTGGTTATATTACAGCACTCCGCAGATCTGTTTGTCAGCTGAAGTATTTCTGCTTTTAGTTTTACAGTGTTGCTTCATAAAACTCTTCAGTTCTGTAATCTGATAAATATTTCTGTTTTAATTAGCCTGGAAGTCATTTGAAGGAGAGAAAATCGTCTACATGGACACATGACTCGTTTGCCTTTCATTCATCCCTTTTTTTGTCTGTTATCTGAAATTTGAAATTCTTATTTTCACTCTTTTCTGCAGCCGTTTGGTAATTTTTTAAAATAAAATTCTCAAAATCTCATTCCAGCACTGTTTTACACACTTAATGAGACACTGTGTTAACAAGATTGTAAAAAGTCAGTCTTGTAAAACAACAAAGTCTGTTTCCTAATGATGTTCAAATGCTTGTTAACCTTCCCTTTTTATGCACACTTTTTTCCATCCACTTGTTTTGTAACCAGCCACAGCTGTATCGAGCCACAACACTGCAAACCAGCCGGTTAACATCTGTGCCCGGGCTTCTTTTCCACATTCTGTCACATACATAAATAAAACGGTGACAAAATGTTTTCAGAAAAAAAAGGCCCCCAGACTTTTTTTTTTTGTCAGACGCAAGTCTGTCCCCGATACTTCAGGTCAAAGGACAGAGTTTGCTGAACCACATTTCTGTGGAAAAACCTTCAGGGGCAAAGTTCAGTCTGTTCTGGTTGGGTGGGGGGAAGAATGAAAGGGAGGATATTGTATCTCCATTTATGCAGCATTCGGGGTCAAAGTTCAAAGAGGAAAGGTCGCTCCGGTTCAGAGGTTACAAGGTGAGATACCATCCAAATTGCTGAGCCAGAGTGCTCATCCGACTTAAGGTTGATGTTAACGGCCCGAGCACAAAAATATTGTCCCGCGCGGCACTCGTGGCGCAATCAGACAACAACAATAAACACAGCAACATCAACTTTTTATGAATAGCACTTTGGCGAGGACTTTGATCAGACTTTTAACTGCTGTTGTACTCAAAATGCAAATTGCAGGTAACACCTATTGTGAACAACAGCCTTGTAAAAGAAAACTATCCAATTTACCTGACTGACATGTTAAGTGCCGCCCCTGTTTATACTACTGGCAATGAACTGAATTACTGTTTAAACACCACGGTGGGGGTACAGCAGGTTAGAAGGCACAGTATCCAACTGGCTGAATACAAGTGGCCAATAACACAGCATGATGTGATAGCAGAGCACTGGGGAGGAGAAGGAGGAACTAACCCCCCCTCCACCCGTCATGCATACACACACACACACACTCAGTCTCGAACACACACGCAATACACAACCCCCCGCTTCCACCCCCATCCTGGATTTGAAAAGGGAAACAGAGACAGGGGTGGGTAGAAGTAGGTTATGTTGTTGTGTTCTTATTCACATGAACACTGATGTTCCCCAGGTCCTTTGAGACATTTTGTTCAAGGCCACGTTGAGAAGCCAGGCTGCAGGCCAGTGAGCCTGATAGCGCCGATTAGCACGAGATGTCAGGAAAGAAAGAAATAAAGTTGCTGGGCGCACAATCGCGAGTTTAGATTTACACTGTCGATAATCTACCGAGAAACACGAAAACACGGAGCGACACTCTGAGCCGTTTAAAAGAAGTTTACATAGGCACATCTGCTGTTTGTGAATGACGCCTCGCTTCACACTTTAGTGACACGCGTTCACACCTGAGAGCCCGCCTCAGTGCCTTGTTCAAGGGCACCTCGACGGCGTTGATGTTGTTCCTTTTTCACAACTTGGTCACCGTTTGCTGAGGCACGTAGTAAATCTCCACTAACTCTGGCAGATATATTCTTTTAAGTCTCATAGTTTGGACCACATCCAGGGAGAGGCCTAATGATTTGTTTAGAGATGCTGACTAAAAGGTTAGTCGGGGCTCTTCTTACTTAATTCTTCATTTAACTGGAGGGCCATTTTATTAACCTGCTTTTGTTCTGAGGGGATAGGTTAAGGAATTATTGTATAGTTTCCATTTAGGTTTTTGATTTAAGACTGCTGGTTAATTGCTGTTTGACTGTTTAAAATAAAACACATGGAGATGATGCACAAAGGTACTGTAACTGCGGTGTAACAAATTATGTAAATTATGTTAGGTCAGCAAAGAATGAAGAACTTTATTCCTGAAATAAAAAGAAAAGCTGCTTCAGGACGATCCTCCATTAGAATATGAAATGTATATGACTTTAATATAAATGTCACAGAAACTTTTATATCTGAGCACTCTTACAGCATCATTTCTACTTTGTTTGGAGGCTTTGGAGAGTCACATTAATTTAAAAAATCATCTGTGGAGCACTAAAAACATTAGGTCAACTAACAAACTACATTTCCCATAATGCAACTTGATTGCATCTTTCCCTGAATGTCTCCTGTCGCACGTCTTTCAAACTCTCTGCGCTAATTCTGTTTTAAATGTTATTCAGCTCCCCCTCACGTGTCTGCTAAACTCTGTGTCCACGAGTAAAATGAGCGGAATGCCCCTTTAAGCTGTAAACCCAGGAACCTTTAAAATATGACCTGCTGATATTTACAGTAAAGCGCATCTTTACACTTTATTTCAGAGCTGTGTATTTGCTCAGCCGCTCTGAGAGCAGCGCCTGTTCTCATAGAAATATGAAGCTTTATTTTATATTTAATCAGACTGAGGCTGGTAGACGGAAACATTTACATAAGACGCGTGAACTCAGTTACATAAATAAACTTTTTATGTAACCGAAATCAAGTTAAGATGATGCATATTGGCCAAACAATAGTGAATTAAATGGATATCTTCCAGTTACAGTCTTTTTTTTATTATGTATTTCTCTCTTAATGTAGCCATATATATTATATATACACATACATATATATAGTGCTTCCATCTGAATCTAAAAATAGATTTGATAGAAGGTTTGCATCATATAAATACAGTGAATTAACATATTTATTCACATAAAACCACAACACACTTCATTCATTCATTAAATCATCATTAGTTATGTAGAACATACAGTATCCTGCTGCTACTGCAACTAGTACTTCAACAGTACTAGTTACATTAAAGGTGCAGTGTGTAACATTCAACGGGCTCTATTCTGTCCACAGAAATTCATTCATAACTATGTTTTCGTTAGCGTATACTCACCTGGAAATAAGAATTATTAACTTAAAATGAGTCTTCTATATCTACAGACGGGGCGGGTCCTCTTCTGTGGAGTCCGCCATGTTTCTACAGTAGCCCTGGAGGGACAAGCCAAACGCTGGAGCTCTCATGGCCACTGTAGTTTCGAGAGGGTGAGGTGAGGGGTATTTAGTCGATTGCAGCTTTACCACTAGGTGCCACTCTGTTTTACACACTGGACCTTTAACTATATAAAATAATTCAGTTACAGTCAACACGTACAAAACAACTACAGATAAATGCATGTAAAAACAATGATTAACCTATTTTATATTATTATTATTATTATTAGCAGTGTGAGTGTGTGAGTGTGTGTGCAGGAGCTGAGTGGAGGCTTGTTCCTTTAAGGGTGGTGTCAGCGGCAGGCGGAGTAGGAGGAGTGTGGCTGTCTCCGCTCACTTCTCCACAGCGAGGGGACTCTGAGAATAAACAATTCCCTCAGACTACACGCCACACACCTCAGCTCGCTTCCAGTCGCAGCGCGCACACACACACACACATACACACACACATATACACATACACACAAAAAGAAGAAGAAAAAAAAAGACGAGGCGTGTTTTTATTTTTTATGTTTTTTTTTATTTTTACGGACTAAATTTTTATTTTTTTATTTTAAACCAAACAAAAACCTGCCTCGCCATTTCTAGTTTCCTGCCAAGAGTGTCAAGACAGATGCGACCGTTTTCATTGGATTTGCCTCCTCCTGTCGAATAATAACGATGCGCCTCTCCGGCTGACTGTAGGGTGGACAACGCAGGTAAGGGGATCTATCTACGTGCCATAAACGCACTGTCATATGTGGGGAATTCTTATTATTATCACCAATGGTGGGTGAATAATACGCGGGTGTTGGTCTGTTGGATTATACTAGATTATTGCGTGTTTTTTTTTTCGAGGAAGGTGGGTAAAAAAAAAAAAAAGAAGGGCTGTTTGTGTGTCGTAAGGCGAGCAGAGGCGCATATGGATATAGCGCTGAAAAAACGCTGCATAAAGAAGTGGAGACTGTGCCTTGTGTGCGGTGCTGTAGAGCTCATGTTTTAGCCCACGAAGTCGTTTTCGGTTCGTGTTCCATGGCTGCCATATGAACAGTAAATCGGGCCTCACAACGGAGGTATTTATCTGTGTACAAATGAGCCGAAATGAACGTTCATTTATCCTCATACGCGGAGAGAGACAGCTTAAATCAAATGAACCCCGTCTGCGCTGTTAAGTGTGTTTAAGGCTACTGTAACGCTGCTGACCATATGAACCCTGAATGAATAATGTCACCCCCCCCTCCCTCCTCCTCCTCCTCCCATGAGCTAATTTAATAACAAGACACACTGTGGGGACGTCCATGTCAGAGGAGTTGTAATGTAACGTCAGTACAGTTAATGTAGTTCATCACATTGGGTCAAAACAGCAGACAGCCTCCTATTTTTTTTTTTTAAGTCGTTTTAGCACCACCAATGGGAAACACTTAACAGTTGCACTATTCTGCACATTAAAAAAGATGATTTAAAATTGACCCGCAGGCCTCTGTGAAGTTATATGTTGAGCTGGAGTCATGAATAAGCTGTCTTAGCTTTGTCCTGGATGCATTAAGCTACTTAATGAGAGAGCTCCCCATTTGCCCAGACTCATACCTCACTGTGAGCTTCAGGGGGGTTGAAATTGGGTCTAAATTGTATTGACGAGTCCTGAATTTGCCTCTTCTGTTTCAGCTTTACATTGCAGTGTTCCCCTCGCCTCCCCTTGGGGGGGAAGTCATGGCACTAACCTCATGAGCATGTACAGTAAATACAGAATGTAGCTTAAATGTTACAAAGCTTTATCTCACGTCTGTTGCTACAACAAGTTACAATCAGCACGAAGGCAACATCGGGCCCTTTCGATGCACGGATGATCTGATCTGATCTGATGACTCCCATCGTTAACGGTTATTTTGTTTTTACACCACATCCTGAAAATTATCAACCTGTCTGTAACCGCTGGCTGGTCCGTTCTAGTTATTTTATTTTTTTTTTTTTGGAACTAGGACTGCAGACTAAAATGCACTTGGTTGAAGTTGGTCTGTTGCAGCTTGTCACATCACTGTGTCATCATGTCAGACATGTTTTGATAGAGCTCAGAGACTTGGATGTTTTTCAGCAACTGCTGAGGGAAGCTCCTTTTTTTTTTTTTTTTTTTCGAATGGCTCTTTGCGTAGGTGTTCCTTTTCCTGAAATGTCCTATTGCTTCATTGGACTTTGGATCACTGTGGAGGCAAAAGGTCAGGGACTGAAGTTCGCTGCCAGTTACAGGAAAGAGTGCAGAGTACGTCTTTAGTTCGGGTTCTAAAAGGGCAATTTACAAAAGCTTCCTAACAGAAACCTGTTGGGATGTCGTAACATGAGGATCAAGCAAAAACAGTGTATTCGGTTAATGTGCTACCTTTCACAGAAGCTCTGTAACTTTAGACTAACAATCTAAAGTAACATGGAGAAAAGTCAAACTTTTTTAAAGCCTTCTAAATACCGTCTGTGTCTGGGGGTCTGCCTCTTAGCCTTTCTTTTGTTGAGCATTTAAGCTGCTTAATTATTTGACCTGAACTTACACAAGATGTTCAAGGTAGTTCAGCTTGTCCTCTTTTGCCACAGATAACTAAAATCTGCACATTTATAGCTCAACTTTTAAGGTTGCAAAAGTACTTCTGTTTGAGTGGCTATGGCTCTGCGTGCTGCAACTCAAAAGGGATCCAGCGGTGGTGGATGTAGCTTGATTGGACTCAGCCATCTGCTATTGTCCAGGGAGCTGCTGTTGAGTGATGTGCAGTAGCCTGCAACAGAACCAGAGGACATTCAAATGGCTAAATGCAAATGATGTTGAGGCTGCTGCTGAACAAGTCACAAGGCTGGACTCTGGACTTCACTCTTATCCGCTGGCTCCCTTCCATGACAGCGAGTCTTATCTGCCATCAAAACACCACGGCTGCTGTATGAAAGTGGCGTGTTTTGACGTGTGTGTTTGTGTTCGCGTTTCTCGGATGGTGCGTTTTATTACAGCATGAAAAAAGTCAAAGTAATGGCGCTGCTTGTTGCTACTTCCTGACGTTCCTCTTTTCTTTTGAATAATCTGATGTGACGTCGTGTTTTTTTTTTGTTTTTTTTTTATGTATTGGTGACGCCACAGATACACGAGTACCTGCACTTATCTCTACTAACAGCTTCTCTAACTACTACTACTGTGCCAACTCAAACCCCGCTGTTTGTAAATCTGTCAGTCACGATAGCGAGAGAGAGAGACACACGGGACGGACAGAATCGAGGGCGGTATCTCGCTTTTTTTGATTGCAGAGATGCTCTGCGAAAAAGGGGGAAAAAAAAAACTAATGTGCAATCTACCAGAACAAGTGTCATGCATTTACTGCAGAGTTTTTGATTTATTATAGACCTGGGAGCTGCCCAACACTTGTGTTGTTGGCCACCGAACATTGTTCAAGGGCACTTTGACAGTAGATGTTGAGGAATAGAAGTGCATTTCTCATCTACTTACAGGCCTCTTCTTTTTGTTGGCCCGCTGAGGATTCAAACCTGAGACCTTTTGGCCACAAGCTCATTTCTCTAATTGTTTGGGCTCCTATAATATTCGTGCAGGGCGTGCATTAAGCCAAATCATTTTATTGTTCTTTTTTATCGTTTGTTTATTCAGTAGACACTCTCTACTAATAACAATACTCAATACTACTGTTGTTATTGGGCAGAGATTTACGCCGCAGCAATTATGCTGTAAATTTAATATTCGGGCTCGGACATTTATCTGAAATTGACGAGAACGCAACACAAGACCGACCGGTGGACGTTGTGCTTGATGCTTTGAAATGATCAGTTTTCAGTGTCTTACTATTAAGAGAACGTTAGCACCCTTTAGTATCTTGACTCCTCTCCGTGCTGCGTCCTCCTCCTCCTCCACACCTCTTATCTGCCACACACACAGATATTATACAGACTACGGTATCGTACACGCACGTCTTGATACCACAACGGGGCCAGATTGCATAAAACTGGAACAGAAAATGTCTTGAAATGGATATGACGAAGACGAGGCTAAAATGTCAAGGCTTGAGTGATTAAAGTGTAAACATACGCAGATTGATTCAGCGACTGGAGCCAGTGAAATAAATGAATAAAAAAAAATGAATATACAAGACGGACATTAAAAGTATCAGTGGAGCTGATCTTAAATTAGTGCATAAAGTGGAAACTTGCTGTTTGCTCGTTACATGGCCTGTTTTTTTTCAGAACATTCTGCCATTAAAATATCCAACGCATCCGAAAACAAGGCGCAAAACTCCTGAAGTCAATTTTGCTTTTTGAAATAAGTCACTGCGTGGGCAGTTTGAGAGTATTCCCACTGTGTGCTGCTCAGAAGATGGGCTTTAGTAAAGGGCTCTCAGTTATAGCAGCACTATCTCATTCAGAGACAATCACTCTGGCTCCTGTTGGTGCTTCTGTCATGAACAGAAGGCAACCAAAGTCAATGGGACTCATTTTGATGACAAGGCAGGAACTGCTAAATGCGTCTTTACAGCCATCGCTCCTGGATGCGGGCTGGAATGACGAAATGCGAGGAAGAAAGATAGACGCCTCTGCTGCAACCCCTGAGAGCTATACTAGCCAGAGCTCATCTGTTGAATGACTCTCCCTCCTCCTCCTCCTCCTCCTCCTCCTCCTCCTCCTCTCTCTCCTCCTCTCCCTTCACCCTCACCTCCAACTCTCCACCCCTCTGCCTTCACACTTCACCTTGGCCTTGGCGCAATGACAGGCCCCTCAATTATCTCCACCAATTGATCGCTGCTGATTGCAATTGCTGTGAATTATTTAGACTTTGCTGAAATTGCTCCCTGAAAAAAAAAAGGGGGGGGAGGGGGACGAAAAAAGAGAAAGATATTGTCGGTCAAATAAATTACACGTTAGCCACATGAAGCATCGGCCCATTTCGAAAACAACAGCTGTGGAAGCCTAACTGTGCCGATCAATGAAGCAGAGCAAGGCAAATGGCATCAGGCTACCTTGCATTGTGGTAACAGAGCTACCAGCCAGGCACCTCAATCTCCGCCGTCTCCTCTCCTCTGATACGTTAACTAAAGACTGAGGAGATGTAGCGTGGAGCAGCAGAGACCTCCTGGGTGATGTGAGAGGAGCTGACTCTTTTCCTGGCCGGGCTGGTGTGGTCACAGCAGAGGAGAGGAGTGGAACTGACTCCCTCCCTCCCTCCCTCCCTCCTTCCCTCTTTCTCTCGCTCCTTCCCTCCCTCTCTGCCTCTCTTTTGCTCCTGTAGCAGAGCTGCTGCCCCGGGGCTGTAGAGGTGCAGTAGGAAGGTTTCTCTACCACTGTGGCAAGCGGTACTGCCAGGATGCTGCAGTCAGACAAGGGGAAGGTCTCTGCTTTGCCACAAGCAGGCCAATGTCACAGGCGTGACAGAGTGGGCGGGATGCAAGGGGAACGAGGACAGACGCTCATAGATGGGAGGGATGCCCATCTCTATGTGATGGAGGGTGACTGTCTTGATTTCCTACAAGAGGGATACATAAAGATGGCCGCCCGCATAGCTTTTTGTTTAATTGTTTAGCTGCAACAGTCAGAGGATGTGCGCAATTAGGCCTGCGATAATGCGGCCGCTGATCTCAGGGATCATGGCACACATGGATTTGCATGAGCTTGCATCATGCCTCACTCAAACAAAACAGCTTCTGACAGGCACCAGGCAAGGCTACTGCACCTTTGTGTAATAAATGCTATTTGTGCTGCGTCCAAATGAATCATCACATATGTCCCTGGCAATGGTCTAAGCAGCCTGAGGGGTTGAAGGCTAGAACAATGGGTCGCAAAGTCCAGAGACCGAGATCGGCTGTTATTCAACTGTCTTATTTTAACCAGGTTATGTGGCAGGAGTGCAGGGGAGAAGCTGGGGCTAAGTGAAAATGCCACTCATTCCTGAAGAGTCCCTGGCCTCGTCAAGGTTAGTGGCTTGTCTTTGTAAGTTGAGGGATTGATGCATGAGCCTGTCTGGCGCTGAATTCAAAGTCCAAAGCTGTCACAGGCAGGCAGCAGCTCTCCCCCCTCCCCTTTCTCCCACCCTCTCTCCCTCCCTCTCTTTGCGGGCTATCACAGGGCCCCGTCCTTCCCAACTTCTTAGCAGCCTGTCCTTTTGGGAACCTTGAGCAGCCCAGGCAAGGACACAGCGTCTGGTGCAGTAAGCCTGTGCAGAGGGGGAGGCTTTACGTAACGCTCTGCTTTAAACATGGGTGTATGACTTCCCTGACACGGAGCAGTGCAGTGCAGAGCTGCACAGCTCACAGCACATGTCCCCTCGGCCCCCCCTGGACGTGGAGGGGGCAGAGAGATCCCTGCAACTTAATTATATCTTTCTCTTTTAAAAGCTTTCGTTTGAAATTAAATTTTCCCAGGCAATTAACTAAAGAGGAGTTTTCAGAATTTATGAATGAATGATGGATATATTGCACAGGACGACAGGGGAGGGAGGCAGGAGGGGAGAGAGAGGGAGCAGCGGGGGTTGCATATGCAGTATATGCTGCGAGGTTGTGTCTCTGAGATTTATTTCCATTGTGAAACGGGTGAAGTTCGGGGAAATTCAGGCATCATTAAACTTTGTACCTGAGAGCAGCTCTTTTATGCCACCGCTGCTCCAACACTTCAGAGTTCATAGTACACCTTTCTACTGTCAATATTTGGGTTACTTTTTATTTTCACGTTGCTTGGATTTTCAGGATGGGTGAAAAATGCATCAGCCGGGGGTTTCCCCTCTTCCTCGTTCATTCAGAACAACATCTTATATAGCAGTTGGGTGCAACTTGCTGAATGATGTTACGTGCTACAAACCCTAAATCCTCTTTTGGCTTGAACTGTAATTGTGTAACTTTTTGGCTTCTAGTGATGAGCTGAATTGTTGCTGGGCAACAAGGGACCTGTGCGGGTGGCCGTGGAGAGTCTGAGCTATGTGAGTTCAGATAGCTCTGCAGCACATTATCCGGGTTCCCAAAAGAGGAATGCCACTGATTCCCACCTGAAATATCTCATTTTTTTCCCCACAAACTAGATTATGTTTCTTCATCTAAAATAATATTCTATTAGAGTCTAACTTCAGCCTCGTAATGGCTCTGACATTACAGATTCCCTTCACGCCGCTTTTGTCAATGAATACACGGATGACACATTGCACTTATAAATAAACTCCTTTCATCAGGACATGTTTAAATAAATGCCGCATCTCTAAATTAAAAAAATGAATGCACTCCCACGCCACGAGGCAGAGGGCCGAGGACATTTGGCATAACCCCAGGCCCCCTCTTTCGCTGAAAGTGGTCTCTCGAATCTCTGAAACATGCTGTCCTTTTGTGAAGCTCCAGCCCACTTTTAAATCCATTAGTAGTGAGGTGGCGTTATTTAGCGCGTCCTCACTAGAGCCGGGTAAACAAACCGAAAGGCTGCGGTTCAGACGCGGCACAGCTTTCTCATAACTGTGTTAGAAGGCACGCCGTAGTAGAGAGAGAGAAGGCTATTTTAGAGGAGATGGAGAGCACTGGGCTGATGACTTGAGGCAGCCATATGACCTATTACTTTGGGAAAATGGACTGGTGACCAGAAGATTGCTGGCTCATACTCTGCTCACCCTCTGCCCTTGAGCAAAGGCAATTAACCTGGATTCCTCCAGTAAATATCCAGCTGCAGAAATGGAAAGAGATGTGCAAGAGTGATAATCGTGTAAGTGACTTTGAATAAAAGTGTCCACTAAGCAGGAAGATTAATACAGCTAATAGAATCATAGCTTGTGTTTTCAAGTTATCAAGGACTGCTGAACATGTAGAGGAGTACGTAGTCACCACCCCCCCCCCCCCCCTCCCCGCTTCCCTCTCGTATGTCTTTGTGCACTCTTGCACGCACACGCACACATTCAGACTTCTCTCTTTTCCTGTAGCTTAAAGGCTAGAGCGTGACCTTGACCTGATTGCCGAGGGGCTTTTTAAGTAACTCTCCAGAAGGAGATCCAATCATGTGACACCCTTCACCCAGCCTCACCCCCTATCCCTCTCTCCTGACCTTGTATGTCTATGAGGATGAGGGGAGGGGTGGAGACACTCGCCCAAAGGCGTGCAACGCGGCTTCGGGGGCTGTCATTCAGTTGGGTAATCGCCCCAAGGTCAAGCAGGGTCAAGGTCATGTCAGAGAGAGCTCAAAGGGCTGAAACGATCCCTGATCCCTCGATCTGAATTTGGAGCCGGTCACAAGTTTCCACCCTGGTGACGAGGCGAGCAGGTTTAGTCATCCTCTCAATTCTTAATCACTGATACCAGCATATGTCAGGGAAAGGTTGTTTCATGTCCAAAGTGATTCATGTCCAGAGCGAGCTGACTGCTAGGATTTGTGTTATTGCAGTTGCCTTCACTCACTCCCTTACAGCTGCCCCGCTGTTTTAAACCACGCTGGCTCACTGTCTCGCTTTAGAGCACGCTACTGTCTCTGTTTCAGAGTATTTTTATGCTAGTACGTTAACATTTCTGCCCCCTGGATACGTTTACCATATGGCCGGGTAAATCAGGATCCTAGCGCACTTTGTTAAGAGATGCAACAATGCCAGAAGTCTAAATATGATTTGATCTTTTTCAGAATATTGTGTTCTGCTTTCAAACTATTTTTATCCATTCCTCAAATCCCAGTGTGAGAGACAGCTTCACTTCTAGTATGCTGCCTTTGTATCATTCACAACATTTCAGATTTATCTTCATTTACGAGTATTATTTCAAATATTTATGTAGTAGGGGCATCCTACACCTTAAACTCAACCATTAAAAAAGAAAAGTTCAACTTTTTGTCATTTAAAACTGTAGTGAATCTTAATATGTTCCACAGTTGAAATGTAATATCAAAATTATACAACGCAATCTACCATAAAATGTTAAATTAAAATGTATTAAACAGAACTCAGCAAAATAAAGTTGACATTTTGTCAAGTGATGAAAAAAACGACCTTTAATGTCATCAGTGCAACCGCTGTAGCTCGCAAGAAACTTAATCTGATGAACTGTTAAACTTCCCCTTTGCATAAATGTAACGTGTATCTGACATGAAAGGCATCCTGACTGCACGCAATGTTTCAGGGCGACTATATGAGCGAGCAAAGACTAATTTCCACAGTCTTGTTTTCACAGAAACGTACTCCTTCTTTTACTCTCCGCGGAGCCAAGTGTCATTCATCCTCCAAATGCGGCGTTATTAGAAAAACAGGCCGATTTCAGGAGCTTTAATAAAACTTCATGTCATGTGCTAGACGGTGTGAGGCGTTATACAAGTGTGGCCATTGTCAGGATGCAGGGAGAGGCTTTATTTATATATATAGTTATACTTAGAAGTACATGTGAGTATATGACCTGTATCTATTACATACAGAGAAGAGTTAAAGCTCATTGTAATTTTAGTTTGTGTGACTTTTTTCAGTTATTATTTGTAAGTTTTTAATTTCAAAGCTTGTTTATGAGACTTTTTATGTATTATCACCACTGATGGTCCCCAGTGGGAATCAAACTCCACATCCCGGTATGGTTATCGCAGTGCTCTCACACTTGGGAGCTCTCTTGATTGCGGAGAGTTGTCTTGTTTGACACAGCTAAAATAAAGGTGACCGCCTGCTACGACTTGACATTTAAAATCAGACATCAAATGCTGCCTGCCTGCCTGGATACACCTTTAGCTCACACACACATACATCCTAGAGAAACCTGTAGCTTGTATGTGCTGGATGTTGACTCTCAGTCTTAGCCCATCAGAGGTGCGCCTCTTGTATAACCGTATCAGAGAGCAACACAACAAGTGTTGCTTACTCATGTCTTTTTAAAGTTAAGCCTTGTTTGGGTTTATAAAAGGTAATGGAAGCTACAGTAAAGCTTGTATAACGTGTGAGATCTTTTTTTTTGCACGCACACACACACACACACTCACCTGGGGTTAGCACAGGGGAGCTGTGTGCTTGTGTAACTGTGTTTACACGTCTGGGGCTGGTGCTGGCGCAAGAGCCAGACGAATGTGGTTTATCCAGGGCCTCTTTCTTTCTAAGCCACCTTCCCTTCCATTCAGCGTTGACCTTGGTGCTTATGAGGAGGCAGGGCTTGACCTACATCCACCCCCTTAGCTGGAACTAGAACCTTCACCAACCCCCGCTGAATAAAGAGACCTGACACCCTATTCTACTTGCTCAAACAGCCATTTACTCTCTGTATCTGGACCTGTTTGCAGCACTTTACACATGAAAGTAAGATACAGAGCCACCTCCGTCGTTTTTTTTTTTTTTTTTTTTGCTGTGTGTTTGGCAGCGGAGGAAAGTGGAGCAACGGGCTCGTTTCTGAGGCACCAACATGTCTGTGTGCACTAGGTCACCATTAGCACGCAGGGGCTTAGCACCGGGCTGGTGAGAGTTTAGCGGCAGGTCAACCCTCCTCTGGTTTTTTAAAGTGGAGTGTCAAACTGTGGCTGATGCAAATGAGTACACACGCAAACATGTAGTCGCCAGCATCTGGTGGGACTAATGTTCTTGTGCGGGCAAACTGTGTGACACTGGGGCGCTAACATAAGGCACGCTAATGTTCGGAGAGCTCTTTGACAGTCTATTTGTAAGAGGTGGGTGTAACCAAATTTTCAAAAAATTGCGTACAAGTCATGCTGTGGTTTCAGACGGGCTAAAATATTTAAAATGACTGTCATGCACAGTGACGAGCGGCTTGAATTCACTTTTATTTTATTGTCAGAATATCTCTAAAATCTGCCTTGCATCCCAGCTGTTTCAGGCACAGAACAAAACATTTAACCAAACACCTCATGAAACATACATTGAATCAGGCGTTACGAATAACTAGCCGCAGTGCAATCAGTTTAATTGCTCACTTTTACATTTAAAGCTCAGTCCGCGCAGGTACTAGAGAATAAATATATAAAAGAAGCGGCGGCACACTATTGTTGAAGTATTATTGTTCAGTTCAGGAAGTCTCTTTAAAAGGTAAAAGGTTTTTAAAAGGTAATAATTAAATGTCACTCTCACTGCTACAAATATAGCTCTTGAGCAGAAGCTAAACAAAGGTTGCTAGGCGACGCCGAGACAGTGAGTGATGAGTGATGATTTTTGGCTGCCGCATTAATATTTAAATTAGCAGTCAAAGGTGTGCGTTGATTAGGTATTTTACAATGGCTTCAAACGGGAATCCGGCACTGATGCAAAGGGCGTCGCGGAGCAAACTATCTGTTTTAGAAATGAATGAAACTCTCAGCTGTTGTCAGAGGAACGTGCCTGCAGAGGAGAGCCATGGCGGATGTATGGAGGGATTACAAAAGCGATGCATGAGTGAGCGCGGCTTAATGAGGGAAGGGTTTGCATGAGAGCGCCGTGCGTGATCTGAGATATATCATGAGCTGTCCTAACCCACGCAGAGGCATTTTGAGGGGGGCCAGTGTCATGCTACCAGACATTAGGGGCAACTCCCAGCTCAGCTGGCCCCGTAATATCTCCCTTAGCCAAGAAAGGCTCATAATTTTTCTGGCTGGATGACATGTCATACCTTCATGGGTGTTGAATGACTGCAAAAAGCAGTGTGTACGTCTGTGTTTAAATAAGGCAGAGGATCCCATTTAGCATTCTGAGTAAGTCATGAGATAATGGCCACCTAGAAGAGGAGATGTAGAAATTAGGATTTGGGGTGGACTGTTGAGGCCTGTAGACGGTGTTTAACCTCAGGAGCAGTTGTTGTATCAAGGCGTGGGAGGGATTTTACCAAACATACAGCAGGCCAACGCACAAGGCCACAGGAACGCATCGCCAAAATGCAAAGACTCGTCACAGAGTCGCGTCTGATTTGGTCATTTTAGACTTCTTTTCTTCCTTTTCTTTCCCCCTCTCTCTCCCTTTTACTGTCTCCCTCGATCATGCTCTGCAGAGCTCCTTTGCACGATCTTAGAGGGGAGAAAAAAGAAAAAAAAAAGAAAAAGAAAAGTGGGTCAGGGCGACCTATTTTTTTTCCCACAGTTCACGGAGGCAGAGGGTGGCGGTGTTATCGTCAGTTAGACGAGGAGCAGGGCCTGATGGGGAGGCAGGGCCTTGTCGCGAGACGCAGCCACTCAGAACTGGGTCAGCAGCAGAGGCTACGTCTTGTAAACGGCTTGTCATACTGGGGAGAAAAGCTGCAAATGAACCATAGATTATACGCCCCAAGCTGAGCGCTGAGGTCTCTCCTCACTCCCCAACCCCACACTTCAAAAAACACACGCACATATAAGCCTTACAGTAGCGCAGGAGTCTCTGAAGCATTGCCACCTCCTATAAGTTCCTCTCTTCCCCTCTCAGTCTCTGGTAATAGCGTTTGATTACTGCAGTCAGACCTGACAAGCTCAAAGCCCGAGCCACACAACGCTTTTAAGTAAAGGATCTTTTCACATTTCTCTTTCTCTGACACACGGGTTGCTGTTTTCTAAATATAGTCCGCTTTCTCCCAGATTTGCTCGACTTTATTCAGGTCAGGTTATTTACTGTACCAAGTTCAACTGTGGTTTAGAAATGAGCAATACAGATGCTTATTCAGCTGCAGTGACCTCTTTGCATATCATCTGTGCCAAACATGTGAATAGATAATTTGCTTACATGAGCTCTCATGAGATATTATTATTTCCTGACCTCAAAAAAAAAAAAAAAAAAAAAATCTCTTTTTGGGGGTAAACTTTTCAAACGCACCCCCAATATTGCTGCTTCATGTTGGAACGAGACTTGGCCGTGGGTCGGTTTTGCTAATGTTGGAGGATATTGTCCGCAGTCGACGTATGTTTTTTGATATTGATTTCAAACGAGCCCGTGCCGTGTCTCGTTGTTTCATATCCTTTGTGTCTTCCTGCTGCGTCTCACGCAGACAAAGCGGGACGAGCACCAGGTTTGATCTCCTCCTCACAAATAATTGCTGTGGCTGTTATATTGAGCTTTTAGAACTGAAAATGGGGGGCTTATTCTTGCATTGGGGGGGTCTGCTTATGGACCAATGCAATTTTCAGGCAGTGGAGCTCACTCATATTTCACTATGTGGAACAAATCTGCCTGTAATGAATCTCCCAGGACACTGTGGTGCCTCCACAACCGAGCCTGCTTTTTTGGCTCTTCCGTGGGGGAGATCTATAGTGGCTATAGTGGGCCCCTTTTTAATATTTCAACACACCCATTTTCCCTGATATGAAAATGAGATTTTTGTGTTTGATGGGAGGGATTTCACAGCAAATAAACACAGGCTTCATTAGAGTTTGTTTTCTATCTTTATATCAGCACCGACTAATGTTAATCATATTGGTTTCGCTCTGTGTAAAAACAGCCTTATTAGCCAAGGTGTCACACTAAGAAATATAACATAATATCCCGAGGTGGGGCTAAACATGGCGGGGGATCGGATTAGCAGCAAGACTCCGGTTTGTACACACACCCAGCTCTCCTCAGTGCCACAGCTCCTGAGCCCTGCCACTGCCGGGCAGCAGACCTGTCTAATGTTATTCTTAGCCCCAGAACTTCATGTCTCTGTGCGAAAGCCCCTTAACGCTAATTGAGGAGACTGCTCATGGCTCATGTCGCTCAACAACAGCCTCTGAGGGGGTGTATGCATGTCAATGTCTGTCTTTCTATGTGTGTGTATGTGTGAAGGTGAGACACGCTGAGCAGTAAACCAGTCAGAACCAGTACTTGGCCATTTCAGCCAGTGCTGCTTTTTTTGTGTGTGTGCCTTTTTTTTTTTTTTTAGTGATAGGGAGCCACAACAGTGCCTTTAGCAGATGGTTTCCAGCAGGCCTGCGTATGACATGTGATAACATTACAGTTTTCAAAGGTCAGGCATGAAGAGAACCAGTAGGAGGGCTCGGCCAGTCTCAGAGTGTCCAAAGCTCTAATACAGCCCTCTGCACACACACACACACACACACACACTTTTACAGTGCATGTGCCTTATGTTCAAAAGAAAGGGCCCTTTATGAATTTCAGACACCCAGTATTGAACACATTGCTTCTAACAAGGCAATGCAAATATTTACTGTATTACTTGAACCTTGGTGGCCTGAGTCGCAGTCGCAGGGAGGGTGCCGCAATATTTGCATGCTGATAAAACCCTTCTTTGTGTTTTTACAGTAGGCTCCAGTGCAACAGCAGAGTTTGACAGTGCAAAGCTAGACTTTGAACTATGGACCGCGGTGTTTTCCTTTTTAGAAAAATCGGAGGTCTTCTTTGGCACCCAGCAGGTCATCATCAACCTGTCAAAACACTGGCTCCGCTCGCCACCTCCCCCATCTCAGAGTTAGTCGGGAGAACCTTGATTGGCCGGTAAGCCGACGCTCTCTTCCTTGAAACAGAGGCTGGGATGTTTGTTTTGAAGCTACAGGTCACTCTGTGCCAGTGGCTCAGAGCTCAGAGCTCAGAGCGTGGAGGGGAAAACAGTCTGGAATTTCCTTGCACGTAAACAACACCTCCGTGGTGGATGGACATCTCATCACACAGGTGTATTCCATGAAGTCCACCCCCCCTGCCTCCCTCCTCCAAGCACTCCACAACCACTTTCCTGAAATGGCACGGGGCTTGTGCATGAAGGAGGAGAAGGAGGAGGAGGAGGAGGAGGAGGAGGAGGAGGAGGAGGAGGAGGTGGCGGTGGTGGTTTAAAAATAAATCCGCACAGGCCGGTCAGACATTTTGAAATTCTGTTTCTATCTCAGTCTGATAGAGAGGTTAAAGATACAGCATCCTGATAAATCTCTTCCCACCAGGGGGAACAGATAAGGAGTGGCGTAGATTGAATAAAAGAGCTGAGGAGAAAGGGGGAGGATAGGTTGGGTGAGGAGGGGGGAGTATGAGGAGGACTGAGATGTCTATCAGGCCGCGTGAAGGTTTTTTTTTTTCTCTTTTTTTTTTTTTTTTTTTTTTTTGTCTTGCAGATCCAGTTCAAGGGCGCCCGCAGGCGAGGCAGCTCTCGCTCTTGCCGTGCCAACGCTGCTGCTCAAGGTCATATGAGCCAGCCCTGTGACATTAAAGAGGAACAGGAAAGGGGAATGGAGAGGGAGGGCGGGGAGAGGAGGGGGGGGGGGGGCAGAAACCATCAACCACAGACATGCACACACACACACACACACACACACACACACACACACACACACATGCAAACACAGTCGCACAGAACTGAGTTGTAGCCCTTTTTAACTGCTTGAATCTTTCCCGTGACTTTCTGCACTGGTTGTCTGGGTCTACGGTGGATTTTTGTTAGGGCAAGAGCTTTTTAAGGGCAGTAATGAGAGTGTCTTATTCTCTCTGCACAGAGCCAAGAGATGCTTGGCTAACTGCTTTGTAGTTGCCAGCCACACACGCAGGCAGTATTTGTGTATATGTGTGTGTGTGTGTGTGTGTGAGAGGGAGAGAGAGGGAGAGAGAGGGGGAAAGATGGAAGAGGGAAGAGTCACAGTGATAAACCTCAGGGGAGGGAGGTAGAGAAGAGAAAAAAGGTCTTAAAGTTATTTAAAGGGACAGTGAGCCAATGGCAGTCGCTTCATTTGAGGGTTGAGACTAAAATATTGTTTAGCTTAAGTGAATTTCACCTTCTTTTTTTCATTTTTTGACCACTAGGCCTTCACTCCAAACTGCAAACACAGGCAAACTATAGTGCATCAGCAGGTGGTTGTAGGCACAGGTCAGTGCGTTTTAATGTGTGTAACTGTTGTTGCTGTAAGTCACGCCGATTTTAGCTGACGCCGCTAAACGGCTGCACATTTTCGGTATGGTTACTCAGCATTTTTAATTACGTCGAGCCACGCGTTATCCCGCGCAGCCGTTTGGTCATTTCAACATCGGCGTTACAGATGAGTCAGAAATATGCAGGGTAGAAGTCAGAGGACGCGGATGTGTGTGACCACAGCGAAAGCCTGAGTGTGAATAATCAAATGAACGTTGGCCGTATCCCATTTATCCGCTCATTTTCTGACACATTGTCATATTTTATTTATATATTTGTTGTTTTATTAGGGGCAGTGCACACTGATAATCACTGCTTGCAGTGTGAGTTTGCCAAAGAGCTATTCTTCATCTTGTAGTACCTGGACGGATATCACAAAGTCGACTTGAATATTGTTAATCAATAGCTATTTTTACACAAATTTGCTTCATCAGTAGCTGTTCTACTTTTCTGTTTTGATATCGTAAGAAAAGGGAGCTCATCACTGAATACCAACCAGGTATACTGAGAGTATAGATTAGAGGATGTAGTGTACAGTATCCACTGGCTGACTTGCTTGTCCACTTTTTTGTTTACATTGTAGTCATGTGTCCGTCGGTCAATCAGGTATCGGCTTGCAGTGCCCATTACATTGTGACTGCACGGTGAGGACGGTGTCTTGTCCTATGACGGCACGCGGCTATTCATATCAGCGTTACACTTGAAGCATCAGAGCGGTGTGGTGAATTTAGAGACGGAAAGTGACACCGAAGTGTCTGTTTTTGGCAGCGTCCTGTACGTCGCACTGAAATGTCATTAAGAGAAAGTCCCTGAACTCTGACCTCCCCGTGACAGGGATTTCCCTCCCATTATTAACACAATCCAATCATTATTTTATTATAATTTAGCCACGAGAGTATATTATCGCCCTAGACGAGGGTGTTTCTTATTATCCATAGCCAGAAATTAGAAATACATCCTCAGATATGATTTTATACCAATATACAATGAAGTACGAGGTGAAAGTAATTGGGATGATTTTGGGGCAAAGATAAGGGTATGTTTTCTGGAACAGAACTAATAGCTTTACTATCATCTAAATTTCCTTGTAGATGTAAAAGTACAGGCAGACATTGTATGAGTCCCCAAAGTCAGTCAGGCCGCTAATGGAGCTGCTTCAGGCTATGCATCAATATGACATCACAGATTACAATCTTTAGACTTTGGGAGCACTTTAGGTACTTTCAGTGCTGGAAGAACGGAGCAAGAACTGGCCGACAAAACACTGAGTCATTATAATAACAATCACAGAGATGGGTGGAGCTGTGCAGTGATACAGCCTAACAGAATTTATTCCCATAGGGAACGTGTAGCGTCTGCAGGACTTGATAGAGATTACACAGTGACCTTCATGAACCTTTTAGCGCAGGTATGTCTTTTCTCGTGCAGTGTCACGGTATTCTTTCCTCTATTACATTGTTTTAAAGTATAGGAGGATGATTGGAAGTATTTTTATTAATTGGCTGCACATATATACACATGTACGTGTGGCTACAGTGGAATTGCAGTGAAATAAATGGTGTTATAGTGTAACGTTTTTCCGGGAAAGGACTTCATACGAGTTCCTCGGACCACCAAGTTGATGTTTGATTATTTTTTATATTAAAATATGTATGAAAATATTCAGACATGAAAGATTAATCAGCCCATTCATGAAGAAATAATTATAATGTACACAAAACTGATGATAGGCTACCCATGAAGCCTTGTGCAGCCGTGTGACTTTAGGCCTCTTTACAGGTTATTGTTTTCATGAATGTGCCATTTTATCCAATAACACTTTAAAAAACGTGATCAAACTATAATTTGGTGTCCCTCCTACAGTAACTCTGATGACCCCTGTTGAAAACCAGATGTTAGAGAGACCAAAACTGTTATTTAACCCCCATTAAACTCCTGGTGAGGCAGCAAACTAGCCAACAAAACGACAAAGTAAGAGAGCGTTACACGGATTAGTAACTGTAATGTAATAAATGAATTGTAATCCCTTGCGCTGTACTTGTGTGCTGTGAGGTCTTGTGTTACTGTCCAGCTCTGCCGGTAAACAGCAGAGAGGTTTTTATTTTTATATTCTTTGCCACAGTATACAGATAGAAAAATGAGAGTGTTGCTACCTTGGAAAAGTCACTTCCAGTGATGAATAATAAATTGACATTCAAATTGCAGCAGAGAAAGTCCTTTCTGTGGAGTGTTGCTCAAGGGATTTCACTGTTTATCCCTGTTGCATGCTCTAACTTTATTAATGTAACGGGGCATTTTTCATCTGCCTCTCGTAGTCCTCCCTTCCATTTCGTGTTGGCTGACCGTTTAGCAGGGAGGACGGGTTTACCCAAGACACCTGTATCCTCCCTTACATATGTGAAAACATATGTATCCAGCCTGTATGACATCTAGCCTAAGTCTGTATGAACTGTACTTTCTACTCAGACAGGATTTACAGGATAAGTGTCCCTCGCACATGTGACGCAATCCTTTTGAACACTCACCACTCAAAGCTGGATTTGAAGCTCCGCTGAACCCTGATGAACTTTGACATTTAAAGTGGAACCGGGGGGGTGTGGAGAGAGTTTCCTCTCCTCTGTGCGTCCCACCCAGCCCCCGGCCGGGCATTCGATCACACCTGTTCATCACCCAGCTGGCATGCGACCATTTTGACTCTTTCTTTTGATTAAACGAAAAAGCATTTAGACTAAACAATCAATAGGTACAGGCTTGAGTCCTGGATCGCTCTAGCATAAATCTTCCCGGTGCCTGGCGTGGAGTCGTCTCTGTATCATTTTTGCTGATTAGTTTTCCCATTACTCAAAACAGATGTGTTCGCTGGTGATGA
Source organism: Protonibea diacanthus (assembly GCA_028641955.1). NCBI lineage: Eukaryota > Metazoa > Chordata > Actinopteri > Sciaenidae > Protonibea > Protonibea diacanthus. Next base: position 3,930,543 of record CM053990.1, on the reverse strand, counting down.
ATGATCCAATTATGGGATATTTGTCACCCATTTGATATCTGCTGCTCGTCTGGGACTGTAAAGAATTTCAGTGTGGTGCTACCCTTCCAGTCCACGGCCCACTCTGGCTGGGAACGTGTTGACCCGGCCTCTGGATTTATTTAAATGGCCAACTGGCCATTAGACAGAGCTTGCCCTGTGGTGTTTTTCTGTCCCCCAGTAGCACCCAAACCATTTCTCCCTGATCATCTCATCAATCTTGTGCTTATAGATAAGAAAAGTACTCCTCAGAACACTCAGCACTTGTCTCATTTCGAGATAAGAATAGTTGCCCTGTCATAAAATTTCATTTAACTACCATATCCTCAAAAGTCTGCACACCCGCCTGCTGCCCCTCCTGTTGACATGCCTCAGATTGTAGTCATACATGTCTAAACTGTAGTTGACCCCCCAACTGCTCCACACACACACACACACACGCATACACACCAAAACAATACACAAACACTCACAGCTGAAAGTATTCATGTACACCCCCCTCCCATCACCTCCCCTCCTCTCTGTCTGTGGACAGTAGGCTGATTCTGCAGGCTCCCTCCCTCCCTCCCTCCCTTCCTCCCTTCCTCTCTTTCTCTCTCTCCTGCTCTGCTCTGCTGTGCTGAGCTGTGTGTGTGTGTAGGAGTGTGTGTGTGTGTGTGTGTGTGTGTGTGTGTGACAGCTGCCTAATTGGGCATTCTCCCCTCGTCGGAGCGCCTGCCTCTCCTCTCTCTCCTCTCTCTCCTCCAGCCTGGGCCGGGGCTGCTGACGAATGGCAGCGGATTACAGATGAGGACACGGTGACCCGCCTGACCTTGCTGCACAGCCGCGGGGGAGGGAGAGGGGAGGGGGAGGGGAGGGGGAGGAGGAGGGAGACAGAGCACTAGGGGTGGGGCGGACGGGGTGCTAGGACTGCAGAGGGGCGGGTTGGCGGCGGCGGCGGTGGTGGGCATAGGTTTAGGAGGAGGAGGGGGGGCAAGTGGCGTCAGGTCAGCGGAGGATGAGGTCGTACGAAGGTGGGCGAGATATTGGGATAGGGGGTGGAGGGGAGGGGGGGGTTTGCCAGGTGGCCGGGTGGGCAGGCGGGTGATCGGGCGAATGACAAGAGTGTCACATGAGGCATTTGCCCTCCTCCTCCACCCGTGTCAATGTCAGGGCACGAGCCGCTATCAACCGCCACTGCGGCATTTTCCCCACTTTTATTTATATATTTATTTCCTCTCTTCCTCTTCCCCTCCTCCTACTTCTTCTTCTTCTTCTTCTTCTTCTTCTTCTTCTCTTTTACTTTTTTTTTATGTGTTTTATGTGTCTATCTGATGAGCAGCTTCTATATGACTGCTGGCTTGCCTCACACACCCCGGGCCGCGATGTGGTGGGTCAAGGAGGCGGCAGATCCTTGGTGTGGTGAATTTTAATATCTGTGCGCACTGTAGATATTTCCATGCCCCGCCCCCAAACCCCCACCCCCACCACCCCCACCACCACCACCACCACCACCCCCCCACCGTCCTGCTGTGTGTGTGAGACTGCCAAGGTGAGGTTGTGTCCTCTTGTTAAGAGCGATTAATGGCACTCGTTATGTACATAATGAAATATCCCTGCTGATGCATAGGGTGGCGTTGTCTCTCTCTCTCCCTCTCTCTCTCTCTCTGTCACACACACACACACACACACACACACACACACACACACACTCCTATTGCCTGTATATGTGTATGTGTGCACGTTGAGGATGCTTTGTTACAGCCTCGAGGCAACTCTGGTATGTGTTTGATATGGTGTAGAGACCCCCCCCTTGTAAGCCATCGCTCTAAATGAAAAACGAACGGGAATTAAGGCCCTGTCAATTCACAGTCGAGTTTGTTCCTCTTTTTTTCCGCTTTAGATGCGCACAACACTGCAGCTCCCTGCGTGACATGTGTTCTGAGAGATAGAGATGGGTGGCTCACCACCGAGTCCTGTTTTGACTGGCGGAGTAAATTTAGATCTAATCTTCTTGTGTGTGTTCTTTTATAGCCCGAGAATGTTCACCTAACATCAGCTTTTAAGTTGACCTTGTTGTGTTGTTTGCTTCTCTGAGGCTCGTGTGTGTGTGTGTGTGTGTGCGCGCGCGTGTGTGTGTTTCCAGGACGAGACGCTGCTGGCTTCCCTATAGGTTTTTATTTTGACCTCGTGTTTGTGTGTGTGTGTGTGTGTTTGCTTGTGCGTGTATGAGTGCGTGCGCCATTCAGTGCCTGAGTCAAGCTGTGCAAGCTCTTTTAATCCCACGCCCCGGTGCACGTAGGCTTGATTAGTGGCAGCAGTTATCTGTGCAGAAGACAGCCCGCCCTCCTTTAGCATTTGGTCAGGTCTGGGGCACTGGGGGGGTGTCAAGTCATGAGAAAGGTGAACGAGGAAGGAGAAAGGCAAGAGGGGGCGGTGGCGGAGAGATGGCGAGAATGAGGGAAGAAGGGAGGGCTGAAACCTGATTAGTATTCTAAAGGAGCACTCCTGCCAGTAGAGCAAATTGATTACTGCACTTTACCTGTATCAGCCTCCACAGCTAAGGATGACAAGGTACGGGAGCATGATGTGTTGTCTGCGTTCACCTCCCAACCACAGCAGAAATAGGTGTGTTAGCATTTTGGCTTAGTGTGGATTTTTTTTCTTCTCACTCTTCCGTTTCCAACTTTTTTTTTTTTTTTTTTTTTTACTACGTTTACCGCCGGATAGTTTTCTCTGTCCTCTCGATCTCCTTCATTACAGCGAAATAATAGGCTGGTTGCAGTTGGGTGCTGGCCTTGTCTATCTCTCTCTGTCTGATTTAATAGTCAGTGACTGAGTGAAGGAAGACAGACTCATTTCCTGCGAGCCTTGGCCCTGTGCTTGTCTGCATTTAGGCTGACAGTTAGTGTCTTTCTCTTGGTTACAGTAAAAAAAAAAAAAAAAGGCACCCTGATCAATTTCAAAGCACACAGCGTTCATTTAAAACTTCTTCGCCGTGGTCTTCAGGCTACAGAGCCCCTGCTGCTTTTCCCAGCTAGCTACTCAATCAGGGACTGATTACACCTGTGCTGCCAAGTGAAGGCAATTAATTGCAATTAACCTCTGCTTAGATAGACGACCAGGAGTAGTTTGAGCAATGACAACCAGAATTGAGACCCGCAGACTTGGATACAATACTTCTGTTCATCTGCTGCTCTACTTTTGAGCTAAAAATGTAAAAAAAAAAGTCAGATTTTTCCTGAGCGGAACATGTTTCACTGTGAAATTTGAATTTAAAGCCAATAACCCTGATCAGTTCAGCTTGTCAGCTGTGTGCACTATGTTGTGGATTTTTTTTTTTTTTTATATTCCCTGCTCGTTCCCGGCTTGACTCACATCATGAACCGTTCACTGTCACAATGTGACCGGTGATAGTTGATTAAGCACAGTTTTTTATCTAATCCACGTGCTTTAAAAATGAGATCCAGAAGTGGTTTTACGATTTCAGCATAGTTAGGTAGTTATCCAAACGCAGAGGTGAGGCCTGCGGACATATGCTCTTACTTAGATACTCAGAGATAAATATTCCTAATGAATCATTTCCTTGTGCGTGTGTGTTTCGAAATTCTCTGCCCAGTTAAACATAAGAGATAGTAACATAACGACGTGGAATAAACCTGACGCATATTTTGTAAATCTGTAATAACGGATTCCCGACCATGGCGGTTCATCCCGGAACACCTCAGACAGGGCCTCATATCTTTTGTACTGTAACGCTCATGTGATCGTGCTGTATTTAATAAGAAGTGCAGACCAGTGGGTGTGCTTTTATGAAATGTGTGGGAGGCTTAAATATAAGGAGGAGGTCAGCAGTGTGTCTGGCCTTTAGTGTCTATAAGATATGAATTTTTCTCTGGTTCAGTTGGAGATCTTTGCATGTAAAGAGAGTTTGTAGGAAATTTCACACTTTAACTTTCTGCTGTAAAAACAATATTTTATCTTGTGCATACATTCTCTTTTTACACTTTTGTGTAACTCAGAGTGTCCCAAGCCTGGAAAAAATTGGCAAAATATTGGCAGTATTTCTGAAGTTCCATTTAGAACCCCAAACCAATAATTTGGGTCTGTTAGACCTTCTCGTATACTACATTTACGCTACATTTATTCTCGTGCTGCAGACTTTAAAGTAATATTTGCAACAAAGCGTTAAGATTCTATGTTGCAGTATAATTTATGAGTATTGAACATAGCAGTACTCAGCAGTAGAGTTGGCTCACTGCAGTCAAATGTTTCAAAAGAGAGAGGTAGTGTTTTTTTTTATGGCTGTTTATGACAAATCAGAGTACATGTGTGTGTTTGCAGAGTCTGTTTTCAGGCCCTCTCCTCTGTTTTCTCTGGGAATAACTCCACCTGATGTGTAGTTTGTAGTATTAGTTCATGTTTTAAACTGAAATGCAAAGCAGTGTCACAGCGTTTGGGTCTCTGCTTCATTGTTATCCCTTTCCGTCCCAGTGTCCACATGCATAAACAAAGGTGCTGAATGATCACATAAAACATTTAAAGCTGCGTCGACCACCTGATTTTTTTGTTTTGTTTTGTTTTTGTTTTTGGCGATGCGGCAGTGAACGTCTTTTGCCCACAGGGCAGTGACAGCAAGTACTCCATTATAGTCTCCGGTGTAATTGAATAGGGGGTATCTGATCTTAACAGTTGGCTTGTTTTGTCCAGCGTTTGCATGAAAAACAATCATGTGAAGCTTTTAACATTAACTTAGATAGGTTGTCTGTCTAAAGCTTACACTTGGGTCTTCTCCAGGTTGTGTAACAACAGGGTGCAGGGTGGTACAAGGTCCTTTGGGGTGATAGATTTGCAAGCTTATTCATTTTGTTTTCCTTTTCTGCATCATGTACCTCTGTGTATTCAGGTGTGGTCGGATAATAAGTTAGATTAGCAGGTCAGCCCTCAGGCGTACGGACATGTTTGTGCCACCCTCACCTGACTGCTAAGTCACTTATATGTAAAGGTGATTTTTGGTTATTAACCTGGTTGTTAATTTAGATTCTGGCGCTGTCAGGACTGTTTAGAGTGACGTTGTTTTTGTTGGTTACACCAGCTATTGCTCTGAGCACTGGGTCGGGCATCGGGGCCAGGTGTAGGACTAATCTTACTGAAGTCTCCTGTTCATTGGCATGTACTCAGCTCTACCTTGCCAACTGGATTTGTGCTGCTTGAGGGATTTTCTCTGAAAAGGTTACACCTAATTGTTTTATACTTTATTGGGTTAAATGTATCCAACTGATTGAACATATTTCTTTTAATTATGTAACTTTGAATAGGACTGTATTCTTACTTAAAGAAAGTAAAAGGAGCAACAAAAAAAAGAAGCTCAAACTCTGTTTTTGATGATTCTAATGGAATGTCCCTTCACATCCCATTGTACCCTGTAATATCATTCTCCAATCTCACTCGGAGCATTAGGATGATTTAAAAACTAGAAAGTAGGTCAATGGGAGCATTACGAAAGGCGAAATGATAGCAGAGATATGTCCTCTTCTTTTTTTCTGTCACTTAGACCTCTGTCACACGCCATATTACTCCAAAGCGTCCCAAATTACTCACAGTTAAGAGAAAAAAGCAGTACTCTTTTAACCCAATAAAGGCAAACATCTTGCTGACTCACGGCAATAGCCTTCTTAGGGCTGATGCCAAGGATATTATGGAAATGATTCATTAAAGGCCAAGGTTTTTTAGCTGGTTTTATCCAGCTTTCGGGGCAGCCTGACAGTGGGACATTTGATCTCAATTGCAAAGTGGCCCATTTCCCTCAGACATCACCACTGCAGTCTGTTTCAAGAGCCCAGCTCTGCCTTTTGGCGTGCTGGCCATGGGGCAATCAGCTGTTCCTATTTCCAGCACCAGTGTTTACAAATGGAAAATGTGTGTTGTTTCGGGAGGGGAAATGAGCACCATTTTGGACAGACGATGAAAGCAGAAGATTACCTCGGAGCCCAATAGAAATGAATCAGGTATAGATTGATGGCAGCCACGGCTCATTAAGAAGGAATCTGTGTGTGTGTTTAATTGATGCAGTAATTTTCAGCCACTCAGGAAATGGCCCTTGGGTGGGTCTTCCAAATGGCACACAAATATTTACTATAGACACAAACATTTTTGTAAGCACATCCATGCAAACCCGGGCATGTAAGGTAATGGGAAAAGGCTGTCCAGGTCTGTGATACAGTGCAGTGATATCATCACTAGTTTGGCTGGATCCTCCGCCAGTCAGCTGGGCTCTGAACGGCTTAGATGACTCATCAGTGTGCATGAATTCCTCTATGTTCTCTTTCAACCCTAAGAACTCTTTGTACTGATGAGTACAGATGAAGTTAAAATCCGCCCCCGCGCTCCTCGTCCGAGGCCAGATGCAGGCCAGGAACTTTAGTGCTCCGGTCCCTTTTTTTTTTTTTTCAACTCTGAAATGTTAGCATCACACACTGTTCCTCACATTCAAGTGCTCTGAGTAGGATGTTTTCTTTTTTTTTTTTTTTTTTTGCCTGTGCTACTTAACACAAAAGGTCTGACTTTACAGCGTTTATGTATCGCGTTTCCCTTTATGTGGGGTACATCCATGGCTTTCTGCGTGCGCACATGGAGGCATGTGTGCTATGCATGACTTGTTTGGTCAATGCATCCTAAGAAGTGGGTCAGAGTGCCCTAGTTCTCATTGTGTGGGCGTGCATGTGTCTGTGTATTGCATTTCAGTGTTATTTTGTCCTGATTGACTTATCTGCAAAAAACATCTTCTTGCTCGAGCTCTCCCGCTGTTCTGTAGCATGTTACTCTCTTGTTAACCTCTCTCAAGGTGAACAAGAGCTTTTAATTCAACTTTCCTCTGGTGCGCTCGTTCACTTGTGGAAGGCTTGGAACAACTGTGTTTGGTCAGGTAGCTTATGTTTTGTCTTATTTAATCATGTCAGGCCATATTGAATTTACAAATAGCGGTCACGCCGCATGTGTAAGTGAGCTACCCCGTTGAGTATGTGCAGCGGGGCTGGGCTGCAGATTACATGATATAATAGTGTTTAGGCATCGCCTCTCCTTTTAAATTCCTTTAACCTTGACTCCCCTTAAATGCAGAGAGAACACATCTGCCAGGCTGGTGTCAGACATTAGTAATACACACCGCTCGGGTAGCATTGTCACTTTTTATTAACGCCCAGAGCTTTGCATGGACACCAGCTGTTGCATCAAGTGGAAAAGCCTTGGCGGCATGAATGACCTTGACTTTAACTGCCGCTCCTTTGGCTCTTCCCCTTTTTAATTCTTTTGTTTGGTCTCATACATTATAAATGGCTTAAATGGATTACCATTCCTGACAATGAAGGTCATTTAGCAACTCACTTTTTTAAAGATAAAAATAAGAGTCTGTGTTTGCGGCAAGTGTGTGCTCGCGCCTGCGTGTCACGGGGGTGGAATCTGGAGGTCAGCGGTGGGAACGAAGGTCGCATATTGTGATCTAATCCATGATATCTGTATGGGCGCATTTTTATGTTGGCCTTCTGGTAATTCCACATATCTTAGGAAGTGGCTGAGAGTGCAGTGACCTTTCCTGTTTCTGGTGTCTTTTTAAGCACGAGAGGAGCCAAACAGAGAGAGAGAGGGAGAGCGAAATAGACGAAGAGCCGACCAGAGCAGGGGGATGATGAAGCTTTCACCCCTCCCCATCACTTGCCCTCCCTCTCACATGTACGTGGCTGACTGTAGGGGTAAAAATCACTTTAGAATGGTGCCTGCTCTGTCATTGGCTGACATTGTCAAGGATAATGGATAATCATCACACAAACCGTAGAGCAGCTCATTGGTGCTGTGGTGTCCCACAGTGGGGGGAAGGTGGGGAGGAGTTGGAGGTCAGTCTTTTTGGGTGCCACCACCACTGAGATGACATGTTAACAGATGTGTAAGGTCATTTTCAATGTATACACCAGGGGAGATAATGTAATAGTAATGCACACATCACACATTCTGAGAGGGGAAAGGAGGAGGGCTGTGTGCTTTAGGGGCTCAGTATAGAGGACAGCTTTCCCCATATTAAGGTCATTTATTTGTTAACAGAGCTCTGTCACTGAGGAGAACATATTTTTTCTTGCCCTTGCTGTAGCAGGGCTTTTTAACACCGGCTCTGTCATTACATGTCTCTCAAGAGCCCGAAGGTCCCTACTTTGTTTAAAGAGTTATTCGTACTTAATGTCAGATAGCGAATGCACCAGCTCTGTTGTATATAAACTAACATAGTGCAGTGTCATAGTGTCCCCGCGCTGCCTTGTCTGCTCTGTATTGAAGTTTCTTTGGGCAAAAACATAGACAAGGTCAACTGTAATTCCAAAGGTTCACTGCCAGCAGCAGAGAGATTAACAGAATTTCCCATGTTGGAACCGTGTCAGTGTTTCGTTTCCATTTACATTTTTTTCACACACTATCTGGGGGGCTGTTTCACAGCATATTAGTTACTTCGCCGCGCCGCGTTGAAGGTAAACACACGTACGCGCTGATCAAACGTGGTGTTCCAGAGCATTCTATTATAATTGCGTTAAGCTCGCTGGCGGGAAAATAGCCCCTAATCCCGAGCATCTAAGATTAGCATGACAGCAGACGTCAGATGGCCCTGTATGACCAGGTTGGCTTTTATTGTTGTCAGATTTAGGTCATCAGCTTAGAAATGGCCTTGAACTGTAATTGACGCTGATGGGCCAGTCTGAGTTAAGTTATTCTATTCTCTTCGCTGCAGCACAGTCGGAAGAGTCTCGTCAACCTGTGGATGTTCGTTAAAATGGTCGGCCTCATTGTTTTCCTGCTGCTACTCAGACTTAATTGCAGACTGATCAACATAAATCCACTTTCTAATCCCAGCTCATTTTCAAGGTGGTATTAAAAGTGCAACCTTGTTGGCCTTACTGTCATGACAACCTGTGGACCTTGGCCACGGGGATGGATTTCAGCCTGATTAGAGGCCTGCAGCCTTGTTGTTTTTGGCCCTCGCTACTGCGCTCTGTGAAGTATTTAGGCTGGTGGCTGCGTGGGTTGCCATGGCCTTTCGTCATAATCAAGGGCTGCTGTCCTGTTGTGTGACCTGCTATGTTGGTCCACTCAGCGGACACCAAAGGTGAGGACGGCATCGGGAAAGGACACGGACAGCAGCTGAGGCGAGGTGGAAACTCTGTATTAATTAACCTTTATGGGATGTGGCCAGGACTGTCGGAGGTGTCCTGTATCCACGGAAACCACGCTGACAGGGTTCAGAGCAGAGGTCTCCCAGGGCAGCACCGCTGACACTGTCATGGCAACTGGCACAATGCTCACCCCGGTGTCACCGGTTCTGCCCTCCTGACAGTGGTGTGGTGTGACAGGTGCACCTGATCCTTAAGCCAACCCCCACCCCTCAATACACACAGAGAAAAAAACACACACACACACTTGACAGTCAAGCACAGCTTGTCTGTTAGCTACATCCTTTCTGTGATTCTCCGCTGCCTTTGTACTGTACCTATGAAAACAACTCGCACCACGTCAAGTCGGCTTATGTTTTGTTCTTGTGTTCTGATTTAAAAAAACAATTTAGGGTCAAAATACCTGAGATTTGTGAGGGATTTAGAGTACAGTAGAGACAGGTTTTTACATGCATATATATTTATATATATCTTCATACGCATTTGCATGCTTTTGTCTAGGCGTGAGTGCTTAAATACTAACTTGTATACATGTGGGTGGGTGGCTACTGCTTTACGTTCACCGATGGTGAGATGCTGCTCAAGTGCATAAGGAGCAGGAGGTGGTAGAGAGAGAGAGAGGGGGGGGATAATCCACTGAAATGACAAGCTGCATAAGAAATTATTCACAGCTCTCATAAGGCCCTTCACTTTTGAAAGACATCGCTGTGAGGGGCTTACAGCTCAAGACCTGAATGTTTTCAAGGTAGTGGGCTTGAATTTTCAATTTGGATCCAATCAGGCCTAATCTACATTTGTCGTCTGTTCGGTGGCTGCAAGGGGAGAGTGCAGAGAGAGGAGAAGGAACCGTGTGCAGTCAATCTGAAATGTTGCTAAGTAACAGAGATGGCAGACGAGGTGGTGAAATGAATGTGATATAGTGCTGTGCAAATCCCTGCTTCTCACACAGTTTTTTCCCTTTTTCTCCTCTTTTTCTTCACCCAACCATCTCTCTCTCTCTCCCTCCCTCCCTCCCTCCCTCCCTCTCTCTTTTCTCTTTCACTCACTCCCATAGGTCCCCCATGCGAGATCTGCAAAGCTGAAAGGCGCCACTGACAGAGCCACAGCCAGGCCTTAGGACAGACATCCCAAACATCCACAGCCACGGAATGTGTCAACATCTTTGTGGTGAAATCCCGCTGACTCCTCACTTGCTGCTCACATAAGCCTGGAGCTGGGTCTTCTGGGATTCTACGGTGTTTAAAGGCATATAACAATGCCTGGGAGGCCCACCTGCCCCAGATTGCCTCCAACCATGGTTGCTGTTTCACCACAGTGCTGACTGTGCCCACTACAGAGAGGGATCACATCCGGCCAGGGCTCCTTCAGTCCCCCTGCAGACTTACTCTGTGCATTTGCCTGCCCTCTTTTTGGTATTTAGGAAGTACATGCCACTGTCAACCAGATGACCTAGTGGACATTTGTTTCCCAGTAGCAGTGCTGAACCATACGAGGGGATCCTAGTATTGAACATGACTCATGGGGAGGAGCCTGGCCCTGAGACACACAAGGATTCAGCTGTTCTAACTTATCTGGAAGGTTTACTGATGCATCCAGTGGTAGCCGGGCCTGGGGCCACGGCAAGCGGGAGGTCTGAGGCTGCCCACAGCAACCAGGAGCAGGGCGACAAGGTGGGCGGGCCCTTCCAACTGCCCAACCATGGCCCCACAGCTCCCAAGGCTGGAACCAACGGGCCCACACTGGGTTCTTCGCAGCACCTAAAGAAGGCCCGCCTACTGCGCTCTGGAGCCTGGAATGATCCAGGAAGCCAGCGGATGAGTTCACCTCCAATGGAGTTGAATGGCCAAGGGGGAGGCCTGCAAAACGGAGCGCTAGAAGGATCTCCTCATGCTGGGGAGAGCACCCTATTGGCTTCCCTGCTTCAGTCATTCAGCTCACGGCTTCAGAGTGTGGCGATGTCTCAGCACTCTACCAAACCCCCCAGTGAGTGTTCCTCTCCCTCCAAGGCACCACCTGCAGACAAAGAGCCACTTCCGGTGTATGGCACAGCCTCAAGCCGCTTGAAGGGCCTAATGAGGAAGAGCAAACTTCAAAATCACAGCAACACACCTTACAGCCGCCGGGGGCACAGTCAGGACAGACCACCAGAATCACCTCGGTCAGCACACAGTGCCACGCCACCCTCTGCTCCCACATCTGCTGAATCTGTGTCCTGCGCAGAGCGTCTGAAGGCGGTGGCCAACATGGTGAAAATCCGTTCTAGTCCAGCACCTTCGCCCAAGCCCAGCGTGGCCTGCAGTCAACTGGCCCTGCTGCTGTCCAGCGAGGCCCATCTCCAGCAGTACTCCAGAGAGCATGCGCTCAAAGCCCAGCTCTCGGGAAGATCTGCCAGCGAGAGACTTGCTGCCATGGCAAACCAGCAGCATCAGGACAAAAGGCCACCTAGTGTGGGAGGGACTCTGCCTGGAGCCCCAGACACACTAAGCTCCTTAACAACCCAAAATGGAATGACAACAACAACTACAATAACAACCACACTCCCTCGAACGGCCCTGTCTAGTCCACAGAGCCCCTCTTTGCTGCGTGGTCATAGCCAAAGCTCCCCACCCACTCCCCCACATGCTCCAAACCACACTCACAGCCAGCCACCTAGGGAGAAGCGAGGCTTTGACTCACGTCCAACCCGACCCCCCCAGACATGCAGCAGCTTGCTGCTGCTGCTACTCAACAACCACAACAACCAGAAGCAGCTGACCAAGAATGGGCACCTGGAGGACAGCTGTGGTATCCTGCCGCCAAGCGGTTCCTCATCAGTCACATCGGACAGCGAGTGCTCCACCCAGGAGAGGAGCCTGACCAAGGACAGCAGCGATGCAGAGAGTTCGTACTCAAGTTGCTCTCCCATTGACCTTTCCATGAGAAACCGGGCACAGGACATAGGGCCCAAAACTTCCACCCCCTCTTCCTCCTTCTCCACTTCAACCTCTACCCTCTCCTCTTCTACAACTGTGTTTTCCTCCACTCCAGTTGCTTTCTCCCCTCAAGTTTCTGCTCAACCCTCCACCACAACCTTTTCTCCATGCTCTACTGTTGTCTCCTCTGTTTCCACTGTTATTTCTTCATCTTCCTCCTCCTCTATCTCCACATCCTCCCTGGACAAACTAACAGAATCTTTAATAAATAAGTGGAAGCCAGAGTCATCTGGATCAAAAGTGTCTAAGAACAGGGAGCCTGAAATGAGTCCAGACCTAAAATCCCACCCTAAGGTCACGCTCATGCAGCTCCTCCTTGAGCGCAGAAATAATGAGATGGTTAATAAAAGCGTAGGTAACCAGGATTTGCCACTTGATATAACCATGGCCACCATGTCTCGAGGCCAAACAAAGGGACTGGTGCCCTGGGAGGAGACCAGGACAAAAAGCCCGTTAGATAGACCTGCAGCTCCAGCCCAGCCCCTGTACCCACTTAGTCGTGACCCTGGCAGCGCACTATCCCCGTACTCTTACCCCTCCCCCCATGTCCAGTCCAGCCCACTAGATTTGTGTAAGTCTAAAGCCTTCCCTGCTGAGAAGGCTTCTGAGCCTGCCTTCAGTGCCAGTAAACTGTTACAGAATCTGGCTCAGTGTGGCACAGCTTCCTCCCCACCCATCCCCTCCAGCAAAGGGGCTGGTCAGGAGCTCGATGCCAGCAGGCCCCTTGCCCTACTGGAAAGGCTCAATGCTCCAATCCATAGGACCACCACCACTCCACTCTCCGATGGACCCTCAGGCAGTGGCACACCTTTCAGTCAGAAGGAAGCTTCTCCTCCTGCATCACAGATTGAGAACCTTCTAGAGAGGCGCACTGTCCTGCAGCTCCTTCTAGGAACAGGCTCTGCTACCGCTACAGTCGGCCGCAAAGATAGGCCCGGTGGTAGCGGTAGGAGGAGTGTGGAGATGCCAGGGGGGTGCTATGAGAAGAGCCCAGGTCCGTCTATCATCTGTGACAGCTCTAATGGCCCCCCTTTGGACATAAAGGTCAAAACGGAGATTACAGAGGAGGTGGGACCGTCCTCGGCCATGTCTGAGGACTCCAGCAGCAGAAAGAGACCTAGTGGCTACGAGAAGAATAGCAGCCTCTCAGATTCTCAGCAGGACTTTAAAACAGAACCACGGCCTGCAGAGGTCATAGCAAAATATGGCCTCCTCAGCCAGTTGCTTAAACAACAGACTGCTACCTACTATACCAGTGCTGCTGTGCAGGCTGAGTCACAGCCCAGACAGGTTAAAGAGGAACAGAGGGAGTATCCAAGTCCCAGTCCCAAGAAGAGGCGCATGTGCTCTGATCGGACTGATAGTTTGAATAATACCAGCTCTCCAAGAGCTGTGGACATTGGTGACACAAACATTTTTGCCTCTTCTGCTGTTCAGGAAGAGCCTGAGCAGCATAGGAGTCTGAAGGAAGAGGAGGCTCCTCCAAGGAGCCCACCAAGTGAAACACTCACCAGAGAGAGTCGGGGCTTCAATGTGCTCAAACAGCTGCTGCTCTCTGACAATTGCCTGAAGGAGCTGTCTCAGCAGCCCCGGGGGACACCCAGTCCCTCCGTCCTGCAGGCCAATGGCAAGGCCAACGGCAGCATTCTCAGTCAGCCTTCCCATAATCACAGCTTCCTCCACCTGCCCAGCTGGCACCCACATGGTTCCCTCAACTCAGGGCTTCCGAATAATCTCAGACCATTGACCACCCCCCCTGCAGGTGATAGCCCTATCCGCACCCCCTGGAGCCGCCACCCAGCTCCGTGGCCAGTTACTCAAAAACGGGACCCCCCTACTCTAGTCAAACAGGAGCCTGAGAGCCCTGTGCGATGGAGTAGTCAAGAGAACGACGGGGAGGAGGAGGAGGGCTGTGACTCAAACCTGGACTCTCCACGGCTCTCACGCTCCAACCCCATCCTCTACTACATGTTGCAGAAAGGCAGCATTCAGCTGAGGAAGGAGGTGAGGGATCAGGCGGAGGGGACCCAGTCTGTGGTCAGAGTTAAAGAAGAGCCAATCAGTGACATGCATGCTTATGAACACAGTCTGCGCTCCACCCCACAATCACCGACCCACAATGACAAGCACAGCCATGAGAGCCAGGGGCTGAGCCAATCATCTGAATAGGAGTTGTATCAACTACAGAGAAATTGAAAACTGAATCAGATTCATTGACTCTTTACTTTTTCATTTTTTAAACGACTTGCCAAATTGGTTTGATGAGACAAATAACAAAGAATGAAAAAAATGTTTTTTTTAACGGAATAGAGCAAGTTCAAATTCAAAGGCATACTTGCATTGCTTTTTCAATTTTAAATAGTGAGGTCATGGAATGGTGCAAAACAGGTCTATCGCAGCAAAATGTCTGATTGATTCAACCAAAACTACACAGCTGTCACAAATTTGACCTTCTCCCCATCAGTGATTATCACGTACTGCATATTTCATTTTGTCAAATTATGAAGTCCTCCTTTTACAATTCGGTCTTGGTTTACACTTTTTATTTGTATCTAAATTGTTCACATATCACTATTCCATGTCCTCTTTGTTGCCTGCCATAAAACATTTAGAAAGAACATTTCAGGCAACATTTATTATTGATGACTCCAAAAATGTTAGCGCTCGGTTCATCGGACATTTATTTATTTTCTCCATCAGAACATTTTCAGATAGACAAAGTCCTATCAATTTTAGATAAGATTCTAAATAAAGTCATTTCGGGGTAGATACAGCGGTCTATTACAACAATGTACATGATAAATTCATTCAAAGGAGGACCTTGAAAACAATATCCACACTGCAATAGCTTCAGTGAGGATCCTACCATGATGAATGCTTTGTCTTGCTTTTCCTCGAGATTTATGGTGTGGTATAATTATCAGTGGAGTAAGAATATATCAATGGAGGTTTGAATGGTCACAACTCATTGAATTACGCTTTTTTCATTTGAATTGAACTTTTTAAGGGCAAAATTTCGACAGTGCAAATTCAGGGTGACGTGTTGTGCAAATTGTGCAGTTTTGAGCAGATGGGTCAGCAGAGCGTGTGCGGTGCTTACAGTTGAGCAACTGTACGTAAACAGGTTTCTAGAGCAACAGTTAAAAAGGCTGCAGTGTCTGAGAAACGAATTTTTTTTTTTAACCATCCTGGGTAAAACCCGCACCAATTTTCTCCATGCACACGAAAAACTTTTGAGTGTGAAGCACACTTTTTTTTCTTTTCATCACGTACAAAAAGGAGCATCCAGAGTTTGCACTATCGAAGCTGAGTCCTCGGTGTCCTTTTCAGAATAATTTAATGGCATGTAATAAAAAAATGTCAGTATTGTTATCTGTTGAGAATTTGACAGTTTGTGATTTTATTTCATCATTTCTTAACTGTTGTGGTTTATGAACATCTTTCTTTCTTTTTGTTTTTTTGTTTTTGTTTTGTTTTTTTGTGGCAGTCTCTTAACTCATAAAATGTCAAAAGAATTGCATGGTAATTAAGAGAGGACCACAGGTACATCTTTGTTTTCAAAGCAGCTGGATATGTGTACCTGCCCCCCAATAATCACCAAGACATGTTGGTGTCTTGAGGGATATCTGCTATCTAGCTCCTTATTTTGATTGTACTGTATACTTTTCAGTTAATTTCACACACTGCT
This sequence comes from Protonibea diacanthus, assembly GCA_028641955.1. Taxonomy (NCBI): domain Eukaryota; kingdom Metazoa; phylum Chordata; class Actinopteri; family Sciaenidae; genus Protonibea; species Protonibea diacanthus. Next base: position 3,914,680 of record CM053990.1, on the reverse strand, counting down.
TTATCCATTTAGTCTTGTGATCTTTTTAATACATATACCTATGAAGTACGTCTCTTCGATAATACATTTTCACAATGGTTAAATATATTTGTGTAAATAGTACTTTCAGTATGAAAGATGACTATTTTGTAATGTTTAAGAAAAGATATTACCCTAGTTTTTAATGCCCTGATATGTAAATATGAATTATATGCGTACAAGTGTACATACAAAGGCAGAGGATGCTATGCCCATCTCTTTTTTTTTGGTTGGTTTGTTCTTTGCATGTGTCTCTATGTGGTAAATGATAATCTATCCTGCGCTGTGTTGTGTAATAATGTCTGACTCTCCTCACTGCTGCCTGTTGCATGCAGACGCATGGGAACTACCTGTGTATCCCTACTGGTGATGGGGGAAAATGTCAAGTCTTAAAATAGGTCTTTTTTTATCACAGAGAGAGGTTCGTTTAGAATATGAACAGTCCCTAAATAACCACAGACTGTCGAGCAAGTTGATTAAAATGTGTGAAAAATAAACGTGCATTGAATATTTTTGTGATTTTCTTTTCTGTTACTGGTTAACAAAGCTCTGTGAAAGAGCTCGGGGCTATAGTGGGGGATTGACGTACAATCATAGATCTGCATTGTGCATCTAAGAAATACATTTGTAGCATCAAATATATAAAAAAAAAAAAAGGTGTTTCATTTTTTCATGTGAAGACCTGAAACATTATTTCATTTTTTATGTTTTCATTTTTGGTGTTCATTTGCACTGATATCTCAGAAATAAAGTACTAAAATGCATGACCTAGTATGAATGTGTTCCTCTTTTTCCGAGTTTGCTGTTCAGAAGTCTCTTGTTCTTCTGCACACTTCTGTATCAGATATTATGTTATCTGGGAGAAGCTCTAGTCTTTCAGGTGCCACCCTGGAAACTAAGACAACGAACCTTACACGACTTTAGTTAACACGAAACACGGCAACCGACACCATACATCCCCATATATGACTTTGCAATACAGATTATTATTATTTTTTATTAAAAAGGACATCAAAGCCAAACTGCACTTTGTGTAATCAAAGACTCCAATAAAGCAGAGTGAGAGGATGTCCTGTATTTGCCCTAAGACTTCTGCTTCTGAGTTGGCTGCTGTTCGCTACAGTGCTGAGTCTTAACAAAGGCAGGAAAGACACTGAAAGGAGGGAGGCGACATGGAGGTCACCAGATGTACGCTGAATGCCCAAGGATGTGCCTCACAAAATGGAACATATATCTTTTGAAACTGAAAATAGATTTTCATTCTTTGTGCAACACAAAACATTAACTCAACTGTTGAGTCCAGAAAGTTGTCTCATTCTGTGATAATCTTCTTGACTTGATGAAAACAGCCTGTAGCGTGAGACTTCCTAAAGGTGAAGATGAGTTCAAGCTAAACTTCCCTTGCTCTGGGTTTGAATATGAAGTCCAGTGGGTGAACAGACGGCTTTTTGTCTGCAGTGCACTTTTGAAATCACAGTGCAGTTCCTCAGCCCTGACTTCCCTTTTATTTAATACTCCCCATGACTGACTGCACTCTCTTTAAACTCCCAGTAACCTTTCCCCTTGGTGAACTTCTCCATTTCATGATTCTTATCAAGGCTGAACCACCAGTAACCTCTTGATTTCCTCTGATTGCTGAACAGCGGCAAACATAAAGGAGCGAGTCACAAGTTTAAGCTGAGGTCAAGGTGTAAAACTTGACAATCGGCTGTTTGTCTGTGGCTTCTCTCTTTGATTTCCTGACCTCAGCATGAGGCCAAAAGGATGTGAGCGCTGCACACCAGGCCACCAATGACTCAACTAGGGGCCAAGGACTTGGAAGTCCCACAACAGGCATTTCATAGTTATGAGGCCTCCAAAAACTATTTCCTGACGTTACAGATGCTTGTTCTCTGACAAACAACTTAATGACTGCACTTAATGTGCTCGGTCAAAGGTTTATCTACATGGGAACGCACAAACTGTTTAAAACATCAGCCACCATCGCGCATAGCTTTGAGTGTAAATGAGATACTTTCTCGTTAGGTGCTTTGTTTATTCACATGGAGGCCATACAGAGTTAACACTTGTCACCAGTTTCCATAGTGATTGGTGTGATAAATATGCTCACAGATGTTCGATCACCCTCTCCACATACAAGTGTTTGAACTTTGAGCACATGGTTTGACCTACATGTTATGTAAACACACACACACACACACACACACACACACACACACACACAATGTGATTAGCATTTTATGGGTCGCATGATCCCATTTGGAGTGTCATAACGGCAGAATAAATTAAGTAAATGCTAAAAGTTTTATACTTTGCCTTGTTTAATGCTGCTGCGATGCCTACATGAGAGCAGCGCCTCAAGTCAGACAACAATAAAGAGGATAAAGCAAACACCTGGGGAAACTCCTGCTCTGAGAAAGGAGGTCAAATTGGTTTATTTTCCCAACCTTACAGCGGTTCCCCCCAGTGGGGCCTTTGCTTTTGAAGACGTACCTCTTTGTGAAGTCTGTTCCTTAACCCCCCTGGGGTCGTGACCTTTTGCTCCCCCCTGTCTGCCCTGACCTGGCTGATCCTGTTTCCCGGGACAGGATCAACTGTTGCCTGCAGCTGTGACACCCCCCCCCACCACCACCACCATCACCACCTCCATCCACCCTCCCAGTCTTCACACACACACACACACACAAACCACAGACCACAAGCACCTCCCCTCCCAAAGCATTAAATTCAGGCCACTCTTCTAAGGGGTTTGTGTAAATATGACAAGTGGCAGTGTGGCTTAAGTCCCTTCTTTCCTTTCATGGCTGATAGCCTCTTGACCCTCGCTGCTTCCCATACATGAAGCGGTAATTAGTCATAAATGACTAATAAGCTTGATGTGTAGAGAGGATGGAAACAATAAGTCGCAATGAAAAGCTCACTTCACCAGAGAGTCTACAGGGTATAAAGTACAAATACAGGAATTTACCGAGAGTTTCTTTTCCTCTTTTTATTTTTTATAGTTGCTACGATTGTAAATCTATATATATATTTGAAAGGCTTCCTCATTGGTGGCCATGTGTAAGCATGTAAACAGACTCAATGTAATATTCATGATGAGTGAAAGTCCCTGTGGTCCACAGTTCAGCCTGTCAGCTTGAGGGATCTTGGCTGACACTGAAAGAACATGGATGATATTTGCCATGTCGGATAAGCACAAGGGTAAATGTTTTACCAACTGGCAAGGGAGAACTAGCGATGTCAATCTCCTGTCAGTCCTCGTGGATCTCCTCCTCCTTTCCGACGTGGAAACATTCCCTTGTTGCCTTTTAAAGAAGTTCTTGTTCACATATGTGAAGCTAGAAGTAAATCGTCTTTCCGGTCAGTAATACTTGGTGATTCATTTCAGTCTTGACACGATCTGACCTCACTCTGACCTCTATTTATTCTGAGTTTAGACTTACAGAATTAAGATGTTCTGTGGAAATAAAAAAACTTCAGGAAATGTATCTACCACTAACTTCCTGTATGTTCACATCACAAATGATGACGCTGTGGTTGATCTGCTGGGGTCATGAACTTTCCAAGTAAACATTTCTCAAAATCCCCGGTAGAATGAGAAAGGGCAGTTCAGTGTCAACCAGTCTGGCTGAGACCAGCTTGGGATGTGAACTTTGAGCTGCGGGGGCTAAGGGCCATTTAGGATGAAGCATGCCAAATTTAACTCTGTTAAGTTTGTGCTCTGATGTTCCACTCAGTGTGAAGTCATACAGAAAAACTAATAGAGCTGCAGCTGGCATTCAGAAGAGACTTATTCACATCTCCGAAAGGATTATGAGAGCGCTTAACAAGTCTGACAAAGTGATACAGTGTTAAGAAGAACAAACTCTGCCATTGTTTATTATTTTACATGTTGAATTAATTTATACTGGATTACCATAAATGTTTGGTTCAGACGTGGAATTAACTGTAACTACTCTGGTGAGACTCTGACTTTTCATCTAGCGCCACCATCAGGTCAAATGTTCAATTTGTCCAATACTTTATGACCAAATACCGATCAGCCTTAGCTGCACCTTTTGTTCAATTCTGATAAACAAATGTTAGCATGCTCTCACCACTCTCTTCACCACTATTTGCCATGGTGAACATGCTAAATATTATACATGCTTGTTAGCTTTGCCATATCGTGAACATGTTGCCAGGCACTAGCATGATGTGTGCAGGGTGTTAGTCTTGACCTAAAAATGAGATTTATATGCATTTTATGCTTGAAATTATTTTATGTGTTGATTTTTTAAACAAAGTTTGACAGGATTATATATTAAACGTCACATTTCAACCTCATTTGCACTCAGCGCAGGTGAATACATGAAAAATATGAAACAAAACAGATGTAATCGTTAAGGAAATGTTCTCTCGCTTTCTCTTCAACGCTGTGGTAAAATTCTGGTTTGGGGCGTTAACTTGGTTTTAAAAGAGCCTAATAAATATAAAACTGAGTTTATTACTGAAGGGGACTGAGTGGTGGAAGTGGTGGAAAATGTCGACCATCTTAAGAATTAGAAACCCTGAAAATGTCTGAAATGCTCACAAACAGAGATCTTGTCAGGATGCGCTACATGCAGCCACGACAGGGTTTAACTACTTCATTCTTTACACTGTCATAAAATCAATGCTCATATTGCACTCTGTGGAAAAGAACAACTAAGGGAAAGGACTCTTTCTGTCTTGTTTATAATTAAATCAACCAGGTATTATTGCTGCCGTGACTGTTTCCAACAAAATGCGTGGATATGTGTTCACTGACTATAATGTTTGCTGTGCTATGATGCCTCACTGTGTTCGTGTGTTTATATTAGCATCTAACATCTATGATAGATGTCTTTATTTGATATTAAATATGAGGATCTGTCACTGAAACCTCTATGTTCTGGTTTCATGTTCTATCACTAAATATCCTGTTAGGGAACTATCAGTTCGCAGTGCTGAAATATTTTTTGAGGTTTCCTGCAGCAGAGAAGCTGAATTTTAGTGACATACATACACTTAATCTAAGAGAGCAGCTCCTATCAATGCAACGCTGATCCGTGTGTAACTATAATATTTTCTTTTCTTCTATAAACTAACCTCGTGCGAGATAGCGTGTCATCAAAATTGCATAATTAAGTATTAAGATTCACCAATTAAGCGCTTGCACTCTCAGTGCATTTTAAAATGGTGGCAGATAATGAGTTTCAGTATGCTTGGAGAAACCGGACTGCCTGCTTCAAGAAGAGATCCTAACAATTATATCAAATTTCAGAGCGACTGTGCCAACTCATTTGGACTTAAAGCCATTATGTGATAGACTACACTCATAAAAATTATCACAACTCAATTTCTTATAGTGACCGGCACAATGGTCTGTTCTAGAGCGGGTGGATGATAATGGATGATGCTTTGTCAGCCATATTCAGAGACATGTAATTGCCGCAAGCCCTTAGTTAATAAAAAAAAAATTGCTTTAGTCACAATAACTCTACAGTATCCATCTGCAGCTTTGGAGTCTGGCCTGTCCCTAAAACCCCTGAGTAAAAACATGGACAGTGAGGGAAAACTTGGCACATGCACAAACAGACTCAAGAGGGCAGCACAGAGATGGCCAATGGATGCATTTCAAGATTTTGTTTCCAAAACATTGTTGCAATATAATGTGTATACAGAGTGACTGCACGGAGCCAGCTCCACCTGGCTTATTTTAGTGACAGACTCGGCTGGTAAGACTTGCTAAAAAATTGAGAATCCTCGGGGTGTTATCGGATGTTATCATCCGTTCATTTTCTTTTTCCGGATCCCAGGAATAAAGGACATCAAAGTGACGCATGCATCACGTCAAATAAAGGAATCGTGAAATGACGAGTAACAGCCAGAGCTGTTTAATATTTCTCTGTTTCATTCAGTGTGTAGGCTAAAGGCTAAAGACATGATTTACCCACAGGGCAAGAAAATGCCCTGGGGCACCAAGGACACTGAAAGCTACATATTTACTGCAGATGAATTTGAAATTTAGCATTAGATATGAATCACAATATATGTGTGAGTGTGTGTACAAATAGAGCCCACAGTTGTAGGACCTTTATGTTAAAAAGTGAGGCTTTGAAATTCATCAGTTGTATCAATACAACAGGATAGAGTCTGCATCCATCATGGTTCAACTGACCTCTTATTTTCCTGTTCTATTTGCATATTTAAAACGATGCTAAATGTAGTTTATGTTATGATTTTTAATATAACCTATTTTCTAAATTTGCATTAAAGCACAGTTGTGATTTACATTGTATCTGTGGTGGATTACTGAATCAGAGAGAGAGGGAGGGAGAGAGAAGAGGAGGGGGGTTAAATGTCCTGGTGTGAGTGGAGCTATTATCATACAGCCCCCAGGCTCACTTTCAGGGTTCATTTTGATCTTCAACAAACAAGTCTGAGCTCTTTATATCAGCTTGTCAGCCAAGGATCTATTCAGACTGCAGCGGCTACTGTTTGACTTTGCCAATTGATTCATCAACTTATTTTCTGATTGGTTTCCTGACAGCTTCCCAGATTCTCTGATTGATAGCTCTACCTCCTGCCTTGAGCTCAACTGTATGATGATGTGTGTGCCCAGACTAGAAGGATGTTTTAAAAGGTATTCTGGGTGTTTTAAGGTAACCTTCATGCACTCTGGCGGTCAGTCAATATTTCAGCATGCTGCACATAGAAGTATAAAACATTGATGAAGGTGGAGTGCTGAAAATTGGAAAGAGACTTTGTGATTCATAATGCTACTTGATTTACCAGGTGAAATCATTTTCATGATTCATATCCTTTTGCACATTTCTTGCTGCCACTGTGTGGGTCAGACGTTATGAAAGCTGGAGCTCCAAAGGAGGATGTTGCCATCTGCTGGAAAAAGGCTGAATGACACCGTTATCAGCCAGTGTTTGTACTGAATATAATAAGGCAAAGAACGTATTGATATCCACCATATGTTTGTGCATATCAAATCAAAAGGCACTCAGCATGATTTTAACAACCACTCGTATGTGTAATATGTATGTGTGTGTAATCTATCCTGATGAAATCTCCCTTCATAATGTCCGTGTTGTTGCTAAATCCTTCCCACAATAACATATCAAAGTTCTGACTATTCCCATTAATATTTATATGCACTAGTTAGATGACACAGTTCATGTTAACAAAGCACGCTGACTGCTTCAGTTATAACTATTACAACAATGCTATCCCTGAACATCTAAAGGATGACCCAGTTCTGCGTGAGAGGACTGTTCTCTTCCAACTTGCACTGAATTAATCACAGCTGACAGATTTGAATGCCCAGTGTTTGGATGTTGCTGTTATTTGATCTGTCTGAATAATTGGGCCACAAATTGGACAACTGAATTTAGTCCTTTTATCCACAGATGATTAAAAAAAAAAAGAAACCTCTGCTGCTTAACCAATGAACCTTCATGTCAGACTCCAGTACTTACATTTCACTGTCAGAACAGAAGAGTCAGAGTTACTTTGAGTTACTGTGACTAGATAAATTATGAAAATGTGTCCCTAAAATGTACAAAATTAGTTTAGTCAGTGGTTCAGTTCCAAATTGGAGGTGCAAACAGCTTTTAAACTAATCTTTGCCAATACCAAAATATATTCAGTGTTGCTATTCAAACATGGGTGGACTAAAATTTGATAATATTTAGACTTTGAGAATGATTCACTGTGAAGGGAGTGCTAAAGGAAGACGCTTTACTTGAGTACTATGTGGAATATTATCAAAGTAACTCAAGCAAAAATGTACTGGAACAAAGATGAAAATGAGAATCCTCAATTACAGGTACCTTAATTGTACATAAGTACAGTACTTAGTAAGTACTTGGCTAGTTTCCACCACTGTGAAATATTAGACCAAAGTAATCAGCAGTGGTGTCCACATGCCTCCATATTTCCATATTAAACAAAATGTATTTAAAACTTGTTCAGTAATAGTACACTCAGGTTCGTGCTGTTGCTACAGCTCCTCCTGGAGGCCACCTTTCCTTACTGGGGCTGAAGATAATTTGAGGTGTTTGGTATACTGAAGGCCACATGCTGAAGCCTTTATCTGGCTCAAGCTAAACTATAATAAACAACATGAACAGCAGCAGGACAGATTAATGATTCCCATGGTCTGTAACAACAAGCACATTTCATGAAACGGCATGAAAACATGAACCCCTAAATACAGCATCGTTTCCTAAATGTTCTACTCACTGCTGTCATGTTGCTTATCATCGTGGCTAAGCATATTTAGAGTACTCATATATTCCCAGTATCTACTGACAGTGATTGATGTCCCTGAGCTCAAACCATTAAATCATTCTATAAATTGTGAATACAAAATGAAGCATGGATGCAGTGCGAATTAACTGCATCTATCCACTAGAAGAAAATATCAAGTACGCCTTGATGATTTAGTGCAAAAGTGTGACCAAAGCAACACGCTTCCTTTGAGGTAGAATGCTAAACAGTATTCACACAGCCTCTCTCAGTGTCCTTTAAACTATTGCACACGTGGTATTCAATATTTCAGAACAATTTCAAAATTTCATCTTGCTACTGGTGAATGTAATATGATTATTATTTATTTTCCTTCCTGTTCTGCAGCATATATAGATATTCAAAATATAAGCGTCAGGGGATAATACACAAAAGTCAAATAATAAAAACATTATGCAACTCATCAAAGAAGGCTGCTCAGTATTCTCACATTTGCTGCTCGGAAAAATATATTGCTCAGATGGATCGATAATGCCCCACCTACAATTGGGGATGGCTCAAAGTGATATTTGACTTATATATAACATATAGATTCAAATGTAAGATTTTTAGGATCTGGACCTTTCTTCAAATATGTTGGTAAAAGACTTACAACTATTGTATTAAAAGGGGTGATGGCAATGAGGAAAACATGGCATTTTCTCTCAAAATTGATATTATTGTTATTTTTTTCTTCATTATTATTATTATTATTATTATTATTATTATTATTATCTTCTTTCTTTCCAGATATGTATCTGCTGCATCACTGTCAGTTATAATGGGACTGGGCATTTCCTCATGTCTGTGTGTAAATGTGTATATATGTGTATATATGTATTTATCACAGCCTGTAGGGAGATTTTCTCTGAGTGTATTGCACTGTTTATATCACATAACAAGTAGTTGGAGATTTTATTTTTTATTTTTATTTTTTTGTGGCCACGTTGTTTTGTTGTTTGTTATCTGTCTTTATGTCAGAAAATGTAATAAAAATGTTATTTAAATTGAATATTTATATTTGAATATTTGAATTATTTATTTGAATTGAAATGTTGAACCCTACACGGGGTCTTCAGGCCTACATTGATCTGCTCTTTCTTTTTTCGGGATGTGCTCAATAATAAAATCACAAATATCATGCCTTTTTTTTTTTTTTATTATGTATTATTATTATTTTTAATAATTTTATCCATGATCTCCAAAAAGACGGAGCCGTGACGTAAATGCCAGACAGACGTGAGTAATCGATCGCAGATCTCGGGCAGAGGCAGAGCAATGTTTTCATTCGTGCTGCTGCTGCTGACGACCTGCGCTAGTAGTCCACTAACTCTGCCATGGCGCCCGTGATTAAGGAGGGGACGTCGTAGCATCGTGTTGTATCTACTTCGCTTTAGTTTGGGGGGGGGATTATCGCATTATTTGCTACACCTGGTTTGAATTTTAATTTAAATTCATCTCTGAACCCGCCATGACCGTGGAGCAGAATGTCCTCCAGCAGCATTCTCAGAAGGTAAGCCCACAGAAGCTATCCTCCTTTAGCGGCTGGCTAACTTTAGCCTAACTGCTGTTAGCTACATAGTTTTTCAGGAGCTCTTTGCTAACCAGCTCCTTTAGTTAGTTAGTTAGTTAAGTTAACCTTGAGTTGTCGGTTTAATTTGTGTTAACTGAACCACCCGTTGGCAACGAGCCGTTAAGTAAATGTGTTTAAAGATAGGCCCAGCGCGGAGCGTTATCCAATATTAGCCAACGTTAGCCTAACGGTAAAGTTAAGTTAAACCTTAACGCGCTACGTGTGTGTGTCTGTGTGTGTGTGTGTATGTGTGTGTAAGTTGTCTGTTGTTAGCGATAGCTAGCAGTTAAACGTATTAATATACATGGTAACGTTAGCATTATGTGCTAACTGCGTCGTCAACTGAAATAAACACGGCCAACTGACAGCTAAAGACTTTACACCTTAACGTCGCCAACTTAAGTGTTTTAACGGTCGGATAGTGTTGGTTAGCACCAACGGTAACGTTCAGTTATGAGTTGTTATTGCGTGTGTTTGTGTTTATGTGTGTGTTTGTGTGTGTGTGTATGTGTGTGCTGGAGCAAATGTTCCCCGGGTTACTCATCACATATCCGATATCTTTGTTTACAAAGTATGGCCAACGGCGAAAGGTAGAATCACAGCCGAGCCCTGCTGATGCTGGGCGGGGGACTGAGCAAGCCAAGTGCCCGCTCATGATGGTTTATTTACTGGGTTACATTTGTAATCATAACCCCCCGGTTTATGGGGGTGCATATGAGGTCGATAATGTTGCTTATTTATGGGATTTATTCAGTCACTACCATACCATAACAGTGCACAGCTCTGGTTAGTTATGTAACCACTTAACCCATGTTGCTGTAAGGTAGTTAGATGTGTGCTGTGATGCAGTGATTTAACCACACTACACACAATTCACTACCTCTGTCCCTGCAGTATAGATAGAGCTACTCTGTTAACCCAAGAAATATAAGCTACCAGTGTGAGGTGAATATCCGATGGGGGTGGTGACAGTCAGAAATCCGGAGCATTGGCTAAAATAAATACTAAGCCTTCCGTTGATGACTCAAACTTAAAAGTAGCAGTGTAACACAAACCCTATTATGCTGTCTGACCTTTGCAGGGGCTGAAATGAAGCCGTGAGAAACAACAATGACGGGCTAAATACGTTTTTTTGATCCGTTAGTCCGTCTTAAATGACTGGAACGTGAATAACTTTTATACTAACAGTGCCACGAGTGTGTGGTGGGATGTTTGCATCGAGCTCCCATCATCAGGCCGCCTCACTAGTTCAGGGTGTGGTGAGGGTTGTAATGTAGTGATCAGCAGATAGAAGATGAGGTCATGTTGAAGGACTTATTTTTCTGTCTGTGCAATTTTGTTTTCTGTTTGCAACCCCCTCGCGTTCACGTACAACGCAGCTGTGACAACCTGATAGTACATTCGCTGGGAATGCCCCCGTCCGTTCCCTGTAGCGAGGCCTCAAACTCCCCCGGTGTGCCCTGCAGAGAATTATGTGGTGTTATTTACAAGCTGCCTCTTAATGGCTGATGACCAGTGTGACAATCACCCATGCCAGACATGTCACATGGAGATGAGAAGTGTGTGTGTGCATGTGTGTGTCTTTCTCTGTGTGTTTGTCTGTCTAAGTAACTACTCTTGTGGTTGACTTGGCCCAAATCTGTCACAGGTGTAACTTCCCTCACACTTCACTGACGCTGCCATCCTCTGTGCCAACAAACCTGCATCCATCAATCTCTGACAGTGACCAAAACACACAGTCATCTTCATGTTTACTTGTCTCCAGTGGTTGAAACATGGCGAAATGTAAAAATGTTGTAAGTGCACAAATTACAATTCTCCAAATGCAAAAACAGGCAGCCCTCATAAATGTAGTGACCTGCTGTAAGCAGATGCTTTGGGAAAAGGCTTGTTGATCAATATTGTCTTGAAGACCTTAAAGAAAAGTGTAAATGAGGACCTATGTTCATGTATTCTCTCTTTTGTTTTATTCTAGCAAGTGTGTTTCCTGTAAATTAACCCTTATTTTTAGGCTTCCTCTGTAATATGTGTCATTCTCTCCCACAATGACATGTCAGATAAGTCATAGGAGCACCTCCTCCCTGGTCGACAACAGTGTCATGTTGTCATTTCCCCGGCAGTCTATTTCTGTGACCTAACACAGCCACATGAGTATTAAACTCACTGCAGAGTCGTGCATCCTCGTCTTGTAAACCGCAAGCACCGCCACAGACAAAAGAGGTTTAGTGCATTATTTATACGCCGTTACTCTTAACAAAAGCACGAACTTTCTTTTCACTTTCTCCGGTGGCTCTGTGGAGAGAGGAAAAAATGCCCCGGGGGCGTTTAATAAAGCGCTTTAGCTTTTAAAAACTCTCAGAAAAATCATGTAGCTGGTTGCAGGATGGGAGTCAAACCAGGTACAGAACAGCTTCCACAGGGCTGGAAGGACTGAGTGCAGCACTTCAGGACACTTCAGTTAGATAAACATCATTCTGATGTCTTTGAGCTGAAGTTTTTCCAATACTCATACATAATATTTGTTGCGATGGTGATGAATATTATGTTATTTACATTTGCTAGAGATCAGATTTGAGAGTCTCTGAGCTGCCATCATCAAATAAGTGATGGAAAATAATTGCGATTGTCTTGTGTCTGTGACACGAGTATTGAATTTATAACACAGTAATCTCTGTATTTAATATTATGGCACTGCACATTCATTTTTAATCACGTCACATAAAATTAAAGACTCCAGTTTATTTCCAAGGCACACAACAGTCCGAAAGTACTTGCAGTGCATTGTGTGCATGACTAACTGCTCTGTATAACTTTCATTTATTTAACCTGACTCTTCGGTGTTGTTCTGGGTGTGCCAAGCAAAAGGCAAACACACACACCTTGATCAACATCCCGGATTAGATTTCTTTTCAACCTCAATTGAATTTACTTTCTTGTCTGCTTGCATGTCTAATTAGTTTAGCACTATGTCTGCTTGTTGACTGATTTCACAGCAACACTGTTATAAAATATAGTTTAAATATTTTGTATCTTAACTAATGTACCAGCTGTGACTGCTCACTTTCCTGATCTTCCAGCCTGCTGGGATTTCAGTGGTTGAACAAAAAGTGTAATTTCCAAATCACAACACTGTTATTTTGTAACTCTGACAGTAAGGAATGCATTGGAAGCCTGCAGGGCATGGTTGGCGGTAATGAAAGGGGATTAATTCGGCATCTCTGTAAATGAAATTTCGCGTATGTGGCATGTATTTTTCCAGATCGGAGGCCGGTTTTCTTCCAGAGTTCAGCACTTTTGGTGAATTGAAATATCTGATGTTTAGTTAAGGTGCAGCCCAGATTTGTTCAAAGAACAAAACACATGTTGGATTGAAGCCTGCATTATTTGTGAGGCGCTGCTGCTGCTGCGTTATGACATTGTGCACTCCAGAGCACGACTGGTTTTATTGCCTTTCACAGCAACTCTGTTAAAAGTGTTTAAAAATGTCTGTGACGTAGGTGGTCCGCAGCGTTGCCATGGATGTGTGTTTTGCAGTCAGTCTGTGGTTACTGAAAACAACCTACAGTAATGAGTCCTAAGTCAGGAAGACCCCTTCTGGGCGGACGCTCTTATCTGTTGCCTGCTGCACCTGTGAAAGAGCTCAGGAAGACGTCTGTGTACCTCTCACTTAAGACTTAAGACTCCTGCTTAGGACACTGACATGAAGTGCACTATTTGTGGTGCATTTATTCAAGCCGCGCATTGCATGTTGAGGGCGTGTGCTCAGGCCGTGCAGGCCAGCTGGGCTTGACATCAATAAGTCATCAGACTTGAGTGAACTCATTGATAGAGACAAGAAGCTGATACAGTATCAGTTCTTTTAAGTTAGAATTGATAACAACATTTTGTGATTAATGGTTACTTTTAATGTCTTTGATACTGATGCTTGATGTAGGTCAGAGTTTCCAGAGTCTGTTTGGAGGGTGAAGCAGCATTTTGCCTTCTTCTTCCTGGATGATGTTGATCCAGATGCTGTTGATTCTACAGATAGGGATGAGACTCAACGTTCAGCTGGACTCCGTGAAGAATTTTAATCAATAAAGAATAAATCAACCAGTTACGATGGTGCAACATTATTATTGCAACTCCACACTATTGGTTCCATATGTAGCCGTTTGGAGCAGCTTTTCATACTAGTTGTATTAGTGTATAAAATATAGATATTTATGATGCACTGTCTTTGATCCTGTCCTGATCTACTAGCTCTGCTTTAAACTGCTTTGTATCTTCCTCTCTTTTCTTCAACAGCACCAGCAGACGCTACTAAACCAATTGAGGGAGGTCACAGGCACCACAGATGTTCAGCTGCTTCAGCAGGCCCTGCAGGTCCGTCATGAAGCACGTGCATTACAGACCTCCATATCAGGGCTGATGCGTATAAATGTAGACACACGGTTCTTTCTGTCCATCAGTTATCGCAGTTCACAAGCTGTTCCCATCCAAAACGCGTGTACAGCAAACATAGCCGCTCTCATCTGACAGAAGCATCATCACAAAGCCAAATGAAATGCATGCAAGCCTCAACTGAAACAGGCAGGCGGTCTAGTCGAGTGTTCCTACTGCTTGTTTTTCAGTGTCAATGTATATATGTATCATAGGCCTTAACTAAACACACTGTTGTTGCAGGTAAGCAATGGAGACCTGGCCGAGGCTGTGGCGTTTCTGACGGAGAAGAACGCAAAGGTTCCGCAGCAAGATGAGACAACATACTACCAGACATCCCAGGTGGCCAGTGACAGATATATCAGCGTGGGCAGCCAGGCAGACACAAGTGAGCAGCTTACTTAAACTTTTGGCTAAAAAGTTCTGGAGACTGCACAAAGATGATTAAAAAGGAAAAAAGGAAACATATCAGCTCAGTTTCGTAACATGAATTGATTCAAACCGTGTTTCTTCATGTGTGTTCTCATAACACAGACGTGATTGACCTGACTGGGGATGATAAAGATGACCTGCAGAGGGCTATTGCCCTCAGCTTGGAGGAGTCCAACCGGGCTTTCAGGGAGACGGGCATCACTGATGAGGAGCAGGCCATCAGCAGGTGGGCTCAGCATTACTCAGCATTACTCACTGATAACAAACATGCCAAGAAATTCTGTAGCTAACATCTGACCGCTTTAAAAAAAAAAAAAAAAAAAACATTGCACCAAACCTCGGATGAATATCCACACTTACCACCTACATTGGCTCCATCTTTGCCCAGAGTGTGATGAAGATATATATTTATTTATTTGTGTTGTGTAATGCTGAATTGTTCAGTATAGTGTGGTGAAAAATCAGATGTCCTGAAATCTGAGGGTCTGTTTTAATGGGTCGGTATCAGGTAAATTTAAAGCTGATCAAAATCTAGTTTCACGCAGCCAGGCTCTACACTGGGAGAAATTCGCTTCATACACAGGTGAAAATAAGAGTGTGCAAAGGTGAAAAATGATTTGATAACACCAGTGATTGACACTCTGGTTGGCAAAATAGAAGTTTAGCTAATCTCCGCTCTCGCTTATCAGAAAAGAAAAGAACAGGGTACAAAACATTCAGCCTAACAGCTTCTCTTCTTTAGCCGGTACTCACCGTCACTTTCACCTGGTAAAATGACAAGCGGTGCTTGTGGCAGATCAGCCGACGCTACTTAACATTAATTCCATAAGCAACTTGAAGACAGGCCAACGGCAAACTTGGCTTTGTGAGCTCTCTGCTGTGCTCAGCCAGACCTTCCAACATCTCCAACCGAGTATCGAATCGGACTAAGTAGAGCAGATACACAATCTGTAAGGACGTGGATCAGGATCTGAGCCAAAAAAAATGATTGGAAACATTCCTGATTGTAGGAATAACGAGGTCAAACCAGATTGTACACAGCTGCCACAAAATGGCTACATATAACAACATATCAATTCTGTCAAAGATATGAGTAAACTCCTTGAAAGTAATTTAGTTTTGAAATTGGGTCTTGAATATTTTGCACATTTCCAGGCTAGGTTTGAGGTTTAATGTCATTTGAATAAGAATAATAAAGGTGGAATGAATATATTGGATAAGTCACAACCACTTTAACCCCTTTTAAGAGTCATTTTCTCCTTTCATCCACCGTCCACCTGCCTTGTAATAAATGTGATTAATTTATAATGTCACGATAAGAGACAGAAAAAGCCTTATGAACATTACATTTTTAAATCACAACCCTTAATATCAAGTACAATATGACCTGACTGAAGAACAATACCACAGAGCCACTATCCGGCAGTTTAATTAAACCCCATTCTGACTGAACCGATGCGGACCGTTGAGATAAGCCCATCTAATTGCTAAGTTTATACAGGGACATGTCGCTTTGGAGAAACACTTTTGAACTCTATTTCAGTCGAAGGATTCAGTTTCAATCAGATGAGAAGCATTGTGGCATAGCTTTGCATGAGTTTTTAGAAGATCCAGTGGAGGATAAAGTGTAACAGGGGAGCCGGTGAGTGATGAGGCGTCTAATCTGCACTCCCTACTGTGAAATGAACATACAGTAATTGTACTTAAAGCTGGTAATTCCTCTATTCCCATTGGCTTCAGCTGGGCCTTACAAATGTAGTGGGGAATGAGAGGAAATGGTTGCTTTTAGTTGATTTTTTTTGTGTGTTTTGTCTCCCTCTTTATTGTTTTCAGAGTTTTGGAGGCCAGCATAGCGGAGAACAAGGCAAGTCTGAAGCGCACCCACACAGAAGTATGGAGCGATTCACCCAACCCGCACGACAGGAAGCGGATAGACAACTGCCCCGTGGGGCTGAAGAATGTTGGCAATACCTGCTGGTTCAGTGCTGTCATACAGGTGGGCACACACACCAACATACTCCCATGAAAAGCAATCAAACGCTTTTCTTACGATGTCCGTATGCTTGGCTTCTTGTGGCACATTTCTCTTAAACCTTTCTTTGACTATAGGAAACGTACTAAGGCTCTTTTACTTAACTCTTTAGTTTCTTAGTGCATTCCTATTTAGTTCCATGTAATTGATGTAATTGATGCAGGAATCAGCGCTTTAGTCTGCACAGTCATCCTAAATAGTCGCGGATAAGAGAGTCATCAAAATGTTTATATGCTGGAAACTTTTATATGCCAGCTGTCACAAAGACTTAGTTTCTTGTATGCTTGCGGAGTCACTGGTATAATGTGACCTGAGCTGAAATATGCCACATGAACACTGGATACACCATCACATGGTGGCTGGCTCCTGTGTGTAATGTAACCCCCCCACCCTTGAAGGGAAGGCACTGCTCGAACCCGACCCCGCTGCACTTGGTACGGCCGTAAACAACTTTCTGTTTTGTTTTTTTTTTTTTGTTTTTTTTTTTTTTGTTTTTTTTTTTCTCACATCTTGACAACTTTTATATTCACTTTCTCAAACAAAACATAAAGTAAAGATCATGACCCGACGTTAAAGCAATGAGCTCTAGTGGCTCTTGTTATTGCTGTCACTGGTGTGTGACTGCGTGCAGCTTTATGTTTCATGTAACTGAATCACATCAAACTGAGGCAGATATTCTGTAATGTAAAACATTCTGCAGGGTGGATGTTTGCACTCATTCCCCTACTTTCCCACCTCAGGTTGTTTTTCAGCAACAAGAAATGTCTCCCTATTCAAGTAATAAGGGAAGGTTTACGTCATATTTGTGCATTAGCTGGCTTTAATTTCTTTTTTATGAACTAGAGCCAGCAGAAGCATGGGATAGATAGGATTTCAAGGGTTTGGATTACCAGAGGAGAGGTCTTAATATAAAATCAGAGAAAATTTTTTGAGTTTTTGATTTGAAAATTAGTTTTAATTGTAAGGAAAATGTAGCAAATTGATCTAAAGTGACATAAACGCAGTGTCTTTGCAGAGTGGAACGCCACACTGAGCAAGGGCTCCATCAGTTAAAACATTAATTTCAGTGCAGTTCATCATGGTTGTTCTCTGAAAATGTATGTGTCAGAGCTGTCTTATCATTGAATGTCACTAACATGTCTTTATCCCTCTTCGACCTGCAGTCTCTGTTCAACCTGCTGGAGTTCCAGAGGCTGGTGCTCAACTACTCGCCACCGGCCAGAGTCCACGACCTGCCTCGCAACCAAAAGGTGAAACCTCCACCTTTCTTGTCAGAGGAAAATGAAGCAGCAGTGTGATGTCTTTTTTAAACCTCTCATCAGCTCCGTTTATGGCGTTCTATAGCTTATCACAGCAGCTAGCACTGCTTTAGCTCTGAGGGTCTGACCCTCTTTTCGAACTGTGAGCCATCGTTCAGCAGCTGTGTGATTTTTGCCCTCAGGTCACAGCAGCTTACCGTTTTGCCCCCTTATAGTTCACATAACTCACTGCTAGCAGGCTACTAGCGGTGCCATCTAGTGTGAAATGTTGTTTCTCCTGCAGGACAGAAACGAACACACAGAGTGTTTTTTGATTGATCCTGAAGTGCTTCGAATTTGAGACGCTCAAATTTGTCTAGCCACAGTCGACACTACATTAGCAGAATAGTTCTCAGCGTGTTTTCTTTGTCCCCGCTGAGTGCTCTCCATAGGGTTAGCAGTCTGTTGCTAATCTGCTCTAAGCCTCTGCTGTGGAAGTGTGGCTCGGGGCAGTCATCTCTTCATATCAGTTCCTTTGGTCCTAATCACTGACCTTTTACTTTAGCTGTGCCAGACGGCATCATCTCATCTAATCTTTACATCGGTATCTCCTCGGCGAGGCCCGATTCAGACCAAATCAGGCGTTGCAAACAGCAGGGTTGTGCTGCGGGTGTGTTTATCTGTGCTGAACATAACAGATATGAAACAATCAGAAATTAACTTTTTTATTCTCTGATTTACCGACCTCCTCGACACAAGTGCTCCCTCACTCTCACCACTGCTCTCTCTCATAGTTTAGTTCATCAACTCCATTGATGGCACTCAGTTTCAGTGATATTTCAGGCTGACCATGGAAGAGTTTGACCGGTCTGATCGTCGGATTGGCCACCGCAGTGTGACATCAGGTTGCTTTTCTCCATAAGTTGAATCAGGTTGCTATGTTTTTGCCACAGGGCCGGATTTGGTCTGAAATTCGCCTAACAATGTCGTTGTCAAATGACACTTGATACTACTTCCAGTTTCATATAATACCAGTATCTTCACCCCAGCTGTAAAACTGAGCTTGCTACAGCGTCCGGAAGACAGTATTGTTGGAGGGCATCCGTGGAAGAGTTAATGTTACTTCCGTAAGTGAGTGAAGTGTGTTTTCGTAGTTCAGTAGGGTGGTGACTCTTCTCTTATACAGGAGAGTATAAAAGAAAAGTGCTTTCACTTTTTTCAAATAAATTAACACCTCTTAACTAAAAAGACTTCCTAAAACAGCTGAGCACTGTAGTACTACTTTGATTTGACTTCGATTCACTAAATTGTTGTTTGTGGTTCTCTGACCAGGAGCACAGGAACCTGCCCTTCATGCAGGAGCTGAGGAACCTCTTCTCCCTCATGGTGGGGTCCAAGAGGAAATATGTGGATCCATCACGAGCTGTGGAAATTCTCAAGGACGCCTTCAAGTCCAGCGAGTCGCAGCAGGTAAGCCTCCGTCTGCCATAACCTGATCGGCATAATCATTAATGTCAACATCATGCAGGCGAAAGATTGTGTTTTTGTGTAACTGCATTAGTATGAAGCAAAGAGATGGCAGTTCCTTCTTTACATATTTACTACATAAGCGTTTCAATCAGTTTGGTAGTTTACGTCACACTTAATAAATGTGGATACTTTCTGTGGAAACGTCTGTTTGTGTTGGTATCATTCCGCTTCTGCCCTATAGAAAAATGCACGCTTTTCACTGTTTGCACATACCAGAAATATTTAATCCTCTTTTGTGCCGAGTCCTTTCAACCTGACTGCTCCATCCTGTTGTCATTCCTACTGACTCAGCTCTACTGAATCCAAGATACTTAACCTCTTTTATCTATAACTATTAATCCCCAAGCCCACATCATCCCCTCTGAACTTTGCAAAAAAATAATATTGACTAGGAATTAGCTGTGCCTATATCCTATAATGTGACGTACGCATGTCAAACGTACCAAACTGTACTGTTTTTCTCCTTACATAAGCATTCACACTAAGCCCGTGTCTGTGCAGAGGCTAACTGAGGTCAGCCTTCTGGCCTCTGTACTCATCAGTCATGTCACTACTCTGTTAGTCATGTTGGATAGGCATTGACCTGAATTACTAGCTGGCATTGATGTCTGAGACAGAGAGGCCTCATGGCATCCAGGTTCCATTTGAAGTTGAGCAATCGGTGAACTCCTCCGTCAAAGCTCAGCAGAAGACAGACATGGCATTGATTTGACTGATTCTTGCTCGTAGGTGCGGTTAAGGCTTGTAGTTTGACTCTGTGACCTCCCTGTCCTAAAGGCAGTCCCATAATTGTTCATCTTGTATGTATGATTGTATTCTGCTTAACAGCAGGACGTGAGCGAGTTCACGCACAAGCTGCTGGACTGGCTGGAGGACGCCTTCCAGATGAAGGCTGAGGAAGACAGGTAACCACAGCTCTTTGTATCCAGATGCCACTGCCTATTGAGAGATATACAACAAAGAATCAAATGTACATTGTTAACTGAATCAAAGATGCTCTCTAAATAACTCTGTCCTCTGTTTTTGAATACCACATTTGTTCTTTTGCCTTCAGGGAGGGAGAGAAGCCAAAGAACCCCATGGTGGAGCTCTTCTACGGCCGCTTCCTTGCTGTGGGTGTCCTGGAAGGTGAGATGAGGTGTTAAATTAAAACCAATAAGGAGAAAAAGTGAGGGGGTAGCCAGAGAATCACAGAGAGAGATAAAGCATTAGCATGGTCTGATTGCTGCTGCCAGAAAGCAAGCAAGTCCTTGCCCCTAGTAATGAAAGATGACCTTGTCTTAATGAGATGTGGGCCATGTAAAAGAGGAGAGCGGTTGCATTGATCGCGGAAGACCTTGATGGCTGATTGACATTGTGCTTATTATGCATGACAATACTGGCCCAAAGCCACCAAAAGCTGGGCCAGTGGACTCTGCTGCTCATAAAATGACCTTAATGCCTCATCTGCATGTCCCCTAGCAACTCTTTTCTTTTCTTTTTTTTTTCTTTTTTTTTTGTGGGGGGCTTTTCACCAGTCGTCGATGCGGTGGAGGTCTGTGCAGCTGTTTAATTATGAGTGAGTGACTGCTGAACAAGTGAAAATCAGCCTGGATGCAAACGAGTGTGAAATGGCTTGTTATTGCTTTTTCTTTCACGCCTTTCCAACTCTTGGCACAGCGTTGACCTATATACAGTATGTGATATGATGTATAAGGACACACGCAATTACCTCTTGGGGTTAACCCCAAACCGCTCTCAGTTAGGTCAGCAGATATGACCTTTTTATTAATTATTAATTAGTTGTTTGTGTCTGTAATTCCACAGGTAAAAAGTTTGAAAACACTGAGATGTTTGGGCAGTACCCGCTGCAGGTGAACGGCTTCAAGGATCTCCACGAATGTCTCGAGGCGGCGATGATCGAAGGCGAGATCGAGTCCCTGCACTCGGCAGAGAACTCAGCCAGGTCCGGACAGGAGGTCAGTGCCAAAGCAGGGTGACAACAAGTAATAAAAAGTCAAAGACTTTCACAAAACAGCTGTCAGCACCACCTGTCAGTCGCACTTTTCACAATCAGGTTAAATAGTTTGGGCTTATGTGGTGGATCCTCTCTGAAGGGTTCACCTCCTTGCCCTTATGTGACACCTGCGCTATTCTGGGTGTGACCTCTGGTTAGCTGTAGCCTTGCCGACGCTGTCCCACAGCAGCTGGGAGCAGCTAATTAACCAGGCCAGTGAACAGATGAGTATGGCAGCAAGCCCTCTAGAAAAGCCTCAGCCGTCAGCACGAGGGAGCACTGGAGACGGAGCAGGAGAGACGTCCACATCATACAGAAATACATGGGGAAATGGTTAGCAGAGGTGGCAGGCATGAAATTTAGGCACACCCCGAAACCTTCTGAATTGGAACTGGTTCTAAATTTGTAATATCCCAGAACATTCTGTCAGTCCTTGAAGAAACCAGTGAGTGAGTTTAGTAGGTTGGACAGTATGGTTTGTGTAAATTATAGCCACACAAGCGGCCTCTCCTCTGACTGTGCCTCCTGCTGTGTTTGACCGACGGCAGGGTTGAGCTCTTCCACCACACACACACAGGGCAAACACATACCCGGGTTCTCAGGGGATCCATACAGAGCTGTTCAGTTTGCTGTAAATGAAAGCAATCCTTTTAATTAAAGTATGACGATGACAAATCTAAATCAGCACCCCACGAAAAGTCTTCTCAGACGGGGATGTTCTAGACATTGGTGACTGGTGAATGTTTCAACAGCTCTGCAGGGACGATGCCTTTAACCAGCTGTCTATCACATGATAAGAGAATTAATTTCAAGAGCAACATCTAATTTTCTTTCAGCACTGGTTCACAGAACTCCCTCCCGTGTTGACCTTTGAACTGTCAAGATTTGAATTTAACCAAACGCTGGGACGACCCGAGAAGATCCACAACAAGCTTGAGTTTCCCTCGATGCTCTACATGGACAGGTAATAGAAATGTTAGCACTGACCTTTATCATGGAACATCTACAATGTTTATCTCTGCGGTAAATAAGATATGAAATGCCAAGTGTCTTTAGGACTGTGGTCTTTGCTGTGGTCTTCATAGGTACATGGACAGAAACAGGGAAATAACCAGGATCAAGAGGGAGGAGATCAGGAGGCTGAAAGAGCACCTGACACTGCTTCAACAGCGGCTGGAGAGGTACTACTTGTCCACCAGTACTTGTTTATTAAGCCAAGGTCGACAAAGCTCTGTAGACAGCCATGGAGAGTAATTTCTCACTCTGACTGCCCTCTCTTCGTCTGTCATCATGCCCTCTATTCTTATGTCTCTCTCTCTCTCTCTTTGCTTCCCTGCATCTCTTTGACACTCTTGTTTTCTCTCTGTGTTCTCTCTCTCAGGTATCTGAGTTATGGCTCAGGCCCCAAGAGGTTTCCTCTGGCAGATGTCCTCCAGTATGCCATGGAGTTTGCCTCCAGTAAGCCAGTGTGCACCTCCCCAGTGGAAGACATCGACTCATCAGCACCTCCTGGTGGCACAACAGGGCAACAGCTGCCCCAGCCAAGGCAAGTTTCATAACAGATGGCCTGCTGTTCTCTGTCACCGCTTCTCCTCTTTTCCATCATTTGCTCTGTTAGTTTCAGGACAATGAGTCAGGTGAGGGTGAGAGGCGTGAGTAAAGAGCGGGTACAAACAGAGAAACAATGGGCTTAATGCAAGAACATTGATTGATGGATGCTGTTTGTTCATGAGTAGGTGGATATTCATTCAGTAGCACATCAGACAACAGGTGATGTAACACTGTCAGGTGTTACAACAGAAGATGTTCACCTGGACAGGAACTTTCATAAAATCACATTTTTTAAAAAGATGATTTTAATAATTTGTTTAACTGCAATATATTTTTGGCCACTTGGGGCAGTGGAAAAGAGCTGTAAATACAGCATTAAGTTGATGTGGTAAAGTTAAACATCCGGTCGTTACGGAGCAACATCATTGGAGAGTATTTTTTTGGCCACAAACGTAAAACAAACATAACAATTTATGGTCTTCACTCCGGTCTCTGCCTGTCTTGAGGAAAATATCTGGTTCTTAAACTAGCTCTATGATCACCAGCTAGTCTCTGTCTGTATTTGGTGTGAGCTGCTAGTGTGGCTAGGTAGAGGCAGTTCTTGAAATATTGGACTAGACAAATTTTTCTGTTTGTTTTTTAAATTTTTATTGTCTCTCGTCCTGCAGCACAGCTGAGCAGGACTCCTTGCCTCCCTTAGAGAGCTCAGGCCCTGCCTCAGTCCCCACTACAGCTCCCACAGCAGCCCAGCAGCAGAGAGTACCCATTCATAAGCCCTTTACCCAGTCCCGGTTACCCCCCGACCTCCCCATGCACCCTGCCCCGCGCCACATCACAGAAGAAGAGTTGAGGGTGCTTGAGAGCTGCTTGCATCGCTGGAGGAGTGAAGTGGAAAACGACACCCGTGGTAGGTCTACCTTTTGTGATGTCTGTTGGTTTGTAATATTTCAGTAAATGTTAGTAAAACGTTTGTAAACGTTATTGAATTTTATATGTCCTTTCCACCAGATCTGCAGGGCAGTATAACCAGAATCCACAGAACCATTGAGCTAATGTACTCCGACAAATCAATGATGCAGGTGAACAGCACTCTTCTCTAATTGGTCATATTTGCAATACCAAAAGCCACATCAACTCCATTTGTTATGTTAAATCTCCTTTGTGTTGTTCCAGGTTCCATACCGGCTTCACGCGGTCCTCGTCCATGAAGGCCAGGCTAATGCAGGCCACTACTGGGCTTACATCTACGACCCACATCAGCGTTGCTGGATGAAGTACAACGACATTTCTGTCACCAAGTCGTCCTGGGAGGAGTTAGTCAGGGACTCATTTGGAGGCTATCGCAACGCCAGTGCCTACTGTCTCATGTATATTAACGACAAGAAGCCCTTTCTCATAGAAGGTACACACAGACCAAGGTCCAGTCAGTAGAAGTATGGCAGTATCTTTGAAGCACAGTAAAGTTCATTGTTTTTCTCTGTTGTCTGTGCAGAGGAGTTTGATAAAGAAACAGGACAGATACTCAGCGGCATGGACAAACTGCCTCCAGACCTGAAGCATTACGTGAAGGAGGACAACGAGCTGTTTGACAAGGAGATTGATGAGTGGGACGCCCTGCAGGCTCACAAGGCCCAGCAGGAGAAGCTGGCCCTGGCCACGGCAGCCGCAGCCGCCTCAGCAGCATCCAGCACTTCCACTTCCTCCTCTTCCCCCCAGCCCATGAGTATTGAGTCCAGCACTCCAGACAACGCAGGTCAGGGTCACGGGACTCGGAATACAGAGTAGAATACTTAATTGAGAATCAATACTTGGTAGGAAGATAAATACTGCAAAACTCTTGTTCCTAAGAGAGTTATAAAAGCATGAGGAAATGACCTTGAAGTATTAGCGTGCAGGTCTTGACTAAAGAGTGCTGCTGGTATGAAAGTGAGCTGAGACATTTATCTTTTAGCCGACAGCACTAAAATGTATTTCTATTGAATTATAGTCAGCACACAGGATGATGATTGGCTAAATAAGGCAGCGAAGGGTATTTCTTATTGGGCTGTTATTCAACCAAACATTTAGGAACCCGAATATACAACCTGAACAGCATTTTGTTTAATTCACCTGTCCAAAATCAGAGATGAGTAATCCTGGACATTTGTAAATGTGATCAATAATTCATTTAAAAATGCTTTCAACTTAAAAAAAAAAACATGCTGTTGTGCTCCCCTGCAGTTCCCCAGCAGGACCCCGAGTACATGGAGCAGCCGTCGCCCACGAATGACTCCAAGCACCTGCAGGAGGACACTGAGCGAGCCATCGCCAGGGCTGCTGCAGAGCAGGAGGAGAGGAGCCCCGAAGCATTGTTAAATGCTGTATGTAAAACATGCAGAGACACAGTACAACCACTCCCACACCAAGCCATTGTCACCCATCATGTGAACATGTCAGTTTGTTAATATGAATCAACAAACTGAAGCTTAATACCTGTGTTTTTTAATTTTGTCTTCATTTCATACACATTTTCACCTTGAGTAACTCAATTCACAGAACATCATCAGGTTTACTCAGAATCCTGTTATACTTACAGTAAATGTGTCATTTTTGGCTACTAAAACAGAATTTATGTGCCAATACAAGAGCGTACAGCTGTAATATTTAGTAGTTTTTATCTCACAGAATGCTCATTCGACTCTGCAGTTTCTTTCTTCTCTTTGGGGCTTAATAAGGCCTTTTAGCTCAGCGTGTTTTCACTCTCACTGCTCTCGTCATATCCCAGCAGGAAGCTGTTTTTTCAGCAGAAAACCTTTAATAGTCTATTGTTTGCTACCCGCCCAGGACCATATAGTGAGCCGACAGTCAGGGACTAGCTGGTGAACATAGTGTAGAATTAAGCAGCCAAAAAGAAGAGAATAATGGACCAGCTGGTCAGAAACACAACTCGGTGAATGAATGTTATTACAGTGATAATAGAGAATGGGTGAGTTGTGTTGTGCTCAGCTTGTTTCCACTGCAGAGTTAATGCAGCTCTAAAGGAGTTTTCAAAACAGCAGGAAGTTTAACGAAGAGGGAAGTTCTTACTTCACTAACTACTTACTGAAACCTCTTATCAGCTTCAGCTTTAGGAACCATTTGAAATATGGATTTTGTTCTTCATTGTTACATTTAAATCAGGAGGGGAGCTTTTCACAGCCAGTGCAGAGAGAGGAGGTTGTTGCATCAAAAATCTGTATCATCAGACATATGAGCATGTGAGTGTTGTTTTAAGACACGCTTGAATAAATTTGAAACTGTCCTTTAATCCCTAATCCTGCTTATCTAATTTACCAACACCATGTCCACGTAACAGTGAGTTATTTGACAATTTGTCACCTCAGAGTGCCAGACTTTTAGGAAAACTGCATCAAATCTTGTAGTATTCAGATATTAAATGATGAGCACTATTTTTCTAATACTTCACTGTATTTTCTGCTTCTGCGTATAATGTTCTCTGCCTTACCATCACTACTCTATCCCTCCTGTTTCATCTGTCCCATTCTCTCTACAGTCTCTTCCCCCTCCCACCTCCCCTGAGCCTGAGGTCCAGGTGAGCACCTCCTCCACCCCTCCTCCTGACCTGGTCACGGAGGATGAGTCCCCTGGCCAGCGCACGGTAGAGGTGGCCATTCCTAATGTGGGGACCTTTGTCATTGAGTCAGAAGAGGGGGGGTATGATGACGAGGTAGCTCTCGCCCCAGACAAACCACCTTCTCCCTTCTTTTTTTTTTTTTTTTTTTTTTTTTTTTTGTGCTGAGAAATCTGTGCCTGTCTTTGATATATGGAGTGAGAGCATCATTGCCCATTCACACGGCTCCGCACAAGGTTTTTCACACCTGAGAAAATCTGACTTTCATTGCCAACTGATTTCAGGATTGGCTCGAGGCTGAAAATGCCGCGCAATAAGACTGACCTCTTTGTTGGCCTTCCTGCGTTACTCTTGTGTGAAAAGTCTCTCCCCGAGCCAGTCTGCATCTTGGCACAAAGGCAGGTTGACCTTTTGCAGAATAGCTGAAGTTCTGCTTCTTCACACAAGTCACTCTCTCCTGTGGAAAAAAGACAAGAACACGGGCTCAAGCTGTTGTATGTTGTCCATTTGATACCCAACCCCCGCCTGTGTATAAACCCCAGTGCACTTACAGGGGATGTTTATTATAGTTTGCACAGATTTCATGCACTTATCATGGAATCATAGTTTCTTTTTACTTTCTGTTGGCTTGATAACAGCAGTGGTTGTGGGTCAGTATGTGCTGCTGTTGTCAGTATTCCAGCCCGCCCCCCCGTCCCCTCCCTGCACTGTTGGCTATCTGTCACACGCAGCTGTCACATGGCCGCCTTGGTTTTCACACATTATCCTTGTGAGGATTGCGCATTGTGCCACTGAACTGAACTGACTGGCTGTGTCCCCCTCACATTCGTGTCACTCTAACCAATGCATGGACTGCCGAGTGATGTCTAGCATGCCCTGACTGCGGTATGCTTTATTATAGCGCCTCAGTGCACCTAACATAGCCGGTGGACCTCGCTCGGTCCGTCACGAGAACCTGTTGTTGTGTTTAACATGGTTCCTGCTTCCTGGGCAGGCAATGATGACCCCCAACATGCAGGGTATTATTATGGCCATTGGCAAATCCAGCAGCGTATATGAAAAGAATGGGCCTGAGGCAGCCTTTTTTAAGGTACACACTATCTCTCCTTTACCTCTCCTCATTCCACACTCACTCACCCTCTTCACCTCCATCCACCTTCTCTTTCTGTGTGTCCACTTCTTGTTCTTCTCATGTGTACTCTCTCACAGTGCAGTAAAACGGATAAAAACACCAAGTATTACAGTAACCGAGGGGCTGTATTCAGACACGTGCTGCACAGCTGCTCAGCTGTAAAGTGTTTAACCGTCTGGGCAGCACATTAAATTACTGAAATCAGTCGGGATGCTCACTATGGATTTGTCAGTCGATTTGATAATTACCTGCTTCTCATGGGAAACACCAATAAGATAACTGATAACTTCACATTTTTGTATTTTAAAATAGAATTTTATAACCTCTGTAGTTTACGCACACCTGAGGATAAGAACAGCTGAGCAGATGGATCATTTAATATTCCACAGCTCTGTTGGAACCAAATCTAACAAACAGCTCTATTGTTAACACAAATAAAACTAAAAGTTCTGACTCTAAGTGTCATTTTAAATGTTTAATAAACGTATTTTCATAGAACACGAAACCCATCTAATGTTTGGCATCAGAATTCAAAATAAATGATTTTTCTCAACAGATAATCCAGTTAGAATGTAATTGTCAGAATAATATGAACACAATAATAATATAATGTGTGTTCCCACCTAAAAATATTTGATATCATCATTTAAGAGTCGTACAGAGACACATTTAGCATCGTGAATAACTTCTGTTGTTTGCATAAAACTCTGAATGTGTAAATCAACTCAAAATTATCTGTGCAGTTTGTTATATAACAAAAGCAGTAAAATAATTTAGCTGCAGACCTTTGTGGTTTGCCTTTAATTCCTGAACTCAGTGAATAAGAATTATTGTCCATGTCCATACCACCTCAGCCTCAGTCAGAGTTTTTAACCATGACTTCACCTCGCCGTCTCTTGTCTCTCTGGTCAGGCCATAAAGCTGGAGTACGCTCGTCTTCTGAGATTTGCCCAAGAGGACACAGCTCCCGAGAACGACTACCGACTACAGCACATCATCGTCTACTTCATCCAAAACCAGGCGCCCAAGAAGATCCTGGAGAGGACTCTGCTCACGCAGTTCGCTGACAGGAACCTGGCCTTTGATGAGAGGTACGTTTAGACTGTAAACTGCCCACAACATACATAATAATTAAATGCAACGTTCTCAATTACATTAATCTGCAACTGTTTTGATAATGGATTTGATTTATTTGGTCCATTGTGGCAGTTTACTGCACATCTTTGGGTAGTGGACATTTGAGGACATCGCCTCGGGCATTAGGAAACAACAATCAGCATTTTATGAACCAAACGTTTTATTTATTGTTTAATAAAGTGTGTTAGCTGCACGCTGGTCTCAAACGTGGTCGGTTAAAAGAACCAAGTTAGCTCATTTTCATCAAATCACCTCCAAACGACCAGCAGAGGGTAGCAGAGACCTCGACTCGTGCAGACACGCAGCGTCTCATCTGGACAAAGCTTTTCTGCTGCAGATCCTCTGACGGTATTCCCTCTGTCTTTTGTTCAAACACAAATCTTAGGAGACACATGTCCAATAATGACTTTTTTTAATACTGCCGGCAAATACCAAGATTCCCTCCCTATTAACATTGTGATGCTCGTGTCATTAGGGTATGTAATGCCCCTTACCATCTCTTAAAACTTTTCAACTACGCTTGTTGGCCTCAATCCATATTCATGAGTGAAAAATTGATTTCTCCCTTCTCCTCTATTTTGAGCAAGATAATTAGATTTATGTGTGCATGTGGCCTCAATAGGAGCCTCCGGAGGAGTGTTTCACTTCTCCTCTCAGCACTAAAGAGTGATTCATTAGGCCATGTTAAGGCCTAGGGGCAGGGTGGACTCTTTCATCTCCTGGAGTACCTCGCAATGACTCACCATCTCGTCGCTAACGCCGGTTCCTCTTCCTGTCTTCCCCCTCCCCACCACCACCTCTTCTTCCTCCCCTCCAACAGATGTAAGAGCATTATGAATGTGGCACGTGCCAAACTGGACCTAATTAAGCCAGAGGAGGTCAACATGGACGAATATGAGGTCAGCAACAGTGTCTTCTGGGTTTTATTTATCTAAAATTGCCGATATGAGTCTGTCTTTAATGCAGAGGGTTTTTGGCCTTTGCCGTTACGCAGTCATTCATTTAAAAATGTTTTCCATGCTGTGACTTTTTTGGATTTGATTTACAGCGAGCTTGCCGACGCTAACTTCTGCTCCTCTTTTATCAGATGTGGCACCAGGCCTACCGGAATTTCCGCGAGACGACCGTCTTCATGGTGACTGGCTTGGAGCTGTTTCAGAAAACAAAGTATGATGACACCTTTCCTGCGCTCCACCCAATCATTAATATTGGAAAGATGTGAACTCGTATGAGTTCAGAGCTGCACATCACGTTAATTTTCCATCCAGCAGCCAGTAAATGTTAAAGTATCCCTGCAGGGGGCAGCAGCTCACTTACTTGCTTTGTACTTGTGCAGCGAGTTCATCAAGTTTATTTCTTCTTTTGAGGTGGTTTGCTGTCTAAATTCTCAGTGCAACTTTGATACAGTTTTATCTGAATGTGATCTCTCCTTTTTCCCAGTTATGTGGAGGCTCTGATGTATCTGATATACTCGCACCAGTACAACAGAGAACTTTTGTCCAAAGGGCTGTACAGAGGGCACGACGAGGAGCTCCTCGGTCATTACCGGCGGGAGTGTTTGCTGGTGAGACAATGGAAGCATTAACGCTGTGATTTATTCCCAAACCACTTGACAGTCCTCTGCTGAACTGAGTCGATGTGTTTATTCCTTCACGTCATATTTCCTCAATTAAACAAAGTGATTACAAAGAGGGGCACGAGCTCTGCGCAGGGCGTGTTCAGGAGGCGACACCTTTGTGTCAAGCCGTTCTTTCCTTGTGATCCCCACCTCCTCTTTGTCACTCCCATTCCTCTGTATCAAACTTCCTCTGTTAAAGTGACTCAGCAAAACTAACACGGCCAGACATTTCCCCTTCAATACCGAGCCGTGGTACTATAATCAAATTGCTTTTGCTGAGATATTGCTTTGGCTTGCTTGCAGCCCACAAAAGATTCCACTAAAGGTTTTTCATCTGATACTGACAGATGAAAATCCTTTCAGCGTTGTGATGTGAGCCCCTTTTCATTTCACCCTCACCAAGCTCTAGGCTGTGCTCTGGTATTATTGGTTAGGGCTGAGGGTATTTTGGTCTGATCAGCCTCATACTGGTCTTTAGCAGCCCTCTTGCTGCTGCACTCAGTAACCCTACACCCCAGCATTGTGCTCATAATGTAATCATTGCAGTGGGAATAGGAAGCAGGAGGGCCAGCGAGTGTAAACACATTACCATGAGACACAAGCGTGTCCTCAGCTAACCTCAAACCTCAGCTCTACGCAGCCCGATCGGTCATCTTAGATCTCTGGCCAGAATCTCTGGCTGCGTCCGCTCAGCTGTTTACCTTCAGCTCTTGTTTTAATTGAAAACACTGCTAACATTGACACAGTTAATGTACTTGGATGTTTTGCAAATCCAGTCCCAGAGTCCAAACTGGCTTGCAGAAAAAGCGGGTCGTTTCCTCGGAGGAGGTCAGGGAGTTTGTCTGTGACAGCAAGGTGGTTTTGGCCAAGAGCAGGAAGAAAAGCTCGTATCCACACGCATGCAAGAAAAAGTCAGGACGCACTTCAGTTCCAGTGGCTGCAAGATATTAAAAGATATTAATGATGTCTGTGGGATTACTGTACTTAAGCTGTCTAGTACATATCTATTAACAAATAGAAAAACCTTCAGTCGAAAGAATAAGGTCAGCGATATGAATGATGGAGTAAAATGACTATTGTTAAGAGTAAAAACAACATGAGAAGACATAAAATAATAAATCCTATAGTCAGCACATGCTGATCTTTGACAAAGCTATTTTAAAAAATTAAGAATCAGTCATTTTCATTTTCTTGGCCACGTCTAAAAGCCACGAGGCCAACTTGGCCTTTCCTCTTGAATCTAGATCAGATGGTTTCAAAGTGAGGCGCCTCCCCAGGGGTAGAGTTGAAGGGGGGAATGTGGAGTGAGAGACACGAGGCAAAGATACTGGATGAGGTGAAAGAGATAGGTGCATGCCGGCGCTCTAAAAACAACCGTTATCGACACTGTGGCACACAGCTCAGCTCCTGCCAGAGGCCTTTAAGGTACTTCAAATGCTGCAATTCACGTCAAAATTCGCACCCCGATCTTGGAGTTCTAACCCCAACCTGGACAACTCTGTGAATAACTGTCATCATATTAAAAAAAAGATCCATGGTGGCACTTTAACAAAACTAAACAAATATAAGAAACAACATGTCTCCACTAACTAAATCACTGCACTATTATATATCAAGCCCCTAAATTTGGGCAACACAGTTGTTGTGCATTGTTGAGTAAATGTTGTAGCTGTATATCACATGCACATCATTAGTTTGTAATGTATCAAATCTTCTGTCGTGTACAGAAATTAAACGAGCAAGCGGCTGCCATGTTTGAGTCCGGAGAAGAACCGGAGGTGACCACGGGCCTGGGCATCATGAACGAGCTGGTGGTACCCTGCATCCCTCTGCTGCTGGTCCACGACACAGAAAGGGACCTGCTGGCAGTGGAGGACATGAGGAACCGCTGGTGCTCCTACCTGGGCCAAGAGATGGAATGTGAGTCCCCGCGAGAGAGAAGGAACAGACTCGGCCTATTAGATATTTCTGGAGAGTTGAAGTCTTAGGTTACTAGTACATTCCCCGTACCCCCTGCCAAAGATCTTCATAATCAGGCCACCGCTCCGTCTGCACATGAGAGGCTGTGAAGAGAGCAGCATCTCCACCAAAGTCTCAGAAGAGATGAAAAAACAAGCTGGTGACACTTGAAGTCTTTCTGTTGAGCATGACTCAACAGTTTTCAGACATTCAGTAAATGCTTTATAACAGATTGTAATGCAGATATAAGGACATATTAAGTGTTTATTAAAGCACAGCTCTCTTATGAAGACATATTTTATATTTTTATAACTGTTTTAATATAATTATGTTCATAAAGCAGCCTCCACTTATGAATCAGCACGAGATTAGTTGTAGTTGTTGGTAAAACATTAATAAACACAAATCTGTTAACAACTACGTTAGTGTGTTTAAAATTAATCTGTTAGTTTATAATAATAGATTTTTGGAAGAAAAGCTTCTCAAATGTGAGAATTTAATTAAGTTAATTAAGAAAATAATCAGCAGATTTAGCAGCCAATATAAATCACGTCTTATTTCCTATAAATGCTGAACAGCAGGACTTTAAGTAAAAAGTTGCCAACATATTATTTTATTCATATTCTTTTGGCTTCAAGTCGAGTCGGTATATCACCACGTCAGCGCGTATCAGCCGTCTTTAGAGGTGGTCCAAGTAGATTTAAAGCCGTAAACCTGGAACAGAAACGATCAGTCGACTGACCCAAAATGACTCAGCAACATTCGAGTGTTTAAAGTGTTTGAATAGCTGTTGGGTGGATTTTAGACTGTTGGTTGTTTCCCAACATATCAGGAATCATTTTTAAGATTGTCCGTCAGATGTTTGGCAAATGCACCAGAAAATAATTTCTTTGTAGAAAAATCCTGAAGAGGATTCAGCTTTTATCGGCATGTTCCGGTATCAGTCCAGAGAGAGCTTGTTGTACGAGCTGCTGGCCTTTGCTCAGGAAAAAACGAGCTTATCACCCAGACCTGCAGACACTGGAGTTTTACAATCTGTGTCTGCTGTGGAACATGCTTTCAAACTACTCGTGATATCGCACTGAAAATATTTACCCTGTGATTTCTGTGTTTAGGGATCAGATTTTCACCACATTGCGACGCTCACGCGGTTAAATAATTTACTGTCTCTCTCTCCCTTTCTCTCTCTCTCTCTCTCTGTCTGTCCTCCTCCTGCTGGCAGCCAACCTCCAGGAAAAGCTGACGGACTTCCTCCCCAAGTTACTGGACTGCTCGACGGAGATCAAAAGTTTCCACGACCCTCCCAAGCTCCCCATCTACTCCACCCTGGAGCTGTGCGAACGGTTCAGCCGCATCATGGCCGCCGTCTGCAGGGTGCCCACCGAGGGGAGATGAGCTCGGACGGGGACGGCCCGACCCGACACTCCTCCCTTATCACAGGCCCGACCACCACCCCCCCAACCCCCCGGGCAGAAACCCACGGACCTCTCGTTAACCCACGCCTTCCTTATCAATCCAGGGGTCACTCGCTTCTAGCTGTTATTCCTCTGTTACTCCTTTTGCTGCTATAGGTTTTATCACTATAAATATTAGTTCACTTTTATTTTAAACAAAACACAACGGAATGAGGAAGAAGGAGGAAGAGGAGGAGAGGAGAGGAGAGGAGAGGAGAGGACGGACTGTTGAGAGGGAATAAAGAAATGAGAGAGGAGGAGTTGATGGAAAAACAGTGGCAATCCTGCAGTGGTTGAAAGCCAAGCACATTCTGCGTCAGCTTTGCAAAAAAAAAAACAAAAAAAAAACTATTAAATAAAAAAAAAAAAAAGCTTGAGGGTTTTTCATAGTTTATTATTGTTGTTGTTGCTGTTTGATTCAGGCTCCCCCTCCCCTCCCCCCCAAGACCACGCTCAGCCCTTTCTAAAGCCCCTCTCTGCGTGAAAAAAAAAAAGGCTCACCCTGCTGCTCTGCCTCCAGTTTGGTACAGTATTACCACGTTTTGTTTTATTTTTCTAAGGAAGTAAGGAAGAGAGAGAGAGCCTTCAGATTTATCAGCGGCTGAGAAGTATCTCAAAATGGGTCTCATGTCTTTGTGGACTGCGCCAGAATGAG
Source organism: Protonibea diacanthus (assembly GCA_028641955.1). Classification (NCBI taxonomy): domain Eukaryota; kingdom Metazoa; phylum Chordata; class Actinopteri; family Sciaenidae; genus Protonibea; species Protonibea diacanthus. The sequence continues at coordinate 3,880,022 of CM053990.1, read as the reverse complement.
ATGTTTTAAGTGCTGTGGTAGACAGCCATGGACTTCCCATGGCTTGTTAATAAATCGAGAGAATAAAATTTTATTTATGGCCCTTTTAGGCCTAATAAACGAATCTTTTTGCCTGATGTTGATTTTTATTTTACTCGCACGACAATATCACCTAATGAAATTATTAAAATTGCACATCATTGTTTAAGCATTTCATTTTTAAGGTTATGGACAGTTAGCAGAGGTTCAGTACTCGGCATAAAGTCGCGCTGACATGACATATTGTACGAATCAAACTTCAGATCTGTGTTCTCATGTTGTCCCGCTGCTCTGGTTTATTATGCAGCTTATTAGAATCAGACTTTAATTAACATGAGGCTATAAACTCTGAAGCATCCAGCATGTGGCCAAAATAATTACAAAATCCAAAACAGTGATTCAATTTAGCTGCTTTGAATATTTTTTTATTTATTTTTTTTAAATGATGCAGTTTTGGACTAATTTCCTGGAGTAATACTAATTTCCGAGAAGGCTAATCACAACAAACAACCCATGTGATGAAAGCAGGAAGCTGTTTTCAGAAGCCGGCGCTGTGCAAGGTCTTAAATGAGAGTCATCTTTTAAAATGGTTTTAAATATGCTGCGTCATGTTTTGAATTTTGCTCCAAGCTGTAACTCGAAACCAGGAAACAAATAACTCCAACTTTTAGATCACACAGACTTCGTGACATTCTCACCTACTCTGCACGCCGTGCACTCCTCCTCCTGCACCGACATGTAGAGAAGACTGAAGATATTAAGATGTTTGTAATTTCACTTTTTCAGGTCACTTCACACTCTGTTAAAACAACAGTTGCACACTCACTTTAATATCTTTTGGCTTATGCCAACAAGCCTGACAAACAGCCTCTCTGATGGTTTGTAGCATTTACATCTCATCTGTTATTCGCCTGGCTTGAACTTCCATTGACAAGTTGCAATTGCTCGTGCATTCCTGCACGTCTTTCTGCGTTGGGACGTCAGTTGACAGCTTGTCTGCTACATTTCTGTCAGCCTTCTGTGGCCTTTTTTTAAAATATTTTTTTAAATCGACCACAGGCCTGTCATGTCGTTGGCTGGATGTTCTTTAAGTGCTGAACCCATGTTGCTACATGCACAAGCTTGAAAAACTAGTAGGTGAAACAGCTCTTCAAACACTGTCAGCCCCGGCTTCTTTTAGAAACTGTACCCAAGTTAAACATGGTGGAAGTATTCACATCCGTTATGTAAGTCAAAGTACTTAAACAGAAAATTAAAACCTCTCCATTAAAAGTCCTGCATGAAAGATCTCATTTAAAGGTCCAATAAAATATATTTGTGGTTTAAGGACCAAAAAACATCTCAATATACTTATCAGTAACTCATTTCTTACACTTTCTTATGCAGCTTGAGCTAAAACCGGTGTTTTGTGTTGTATTTTGTCTTGTTAATATTAATGAACCTCTCCTCTGATTGGATTTTCTGAGCTGTGCTGCGGGCCATGACTCGTTATCTATGACGTAACTTTACAGAAGTCCTGAGAACTCATTGAAAGAACTTTAGAACTGTTAAAACATAAATCACAAGATCACAAAAAGACGAGCGGAGTTCATAAAAATGAGTTTTAAAAGGTGATTTCACTGAATGGGCAAGATTTGCATCCTTGGGCAGCTCATCCAAGAAGCGGGTCCTGATGGAAAAAGGCAGCATGGACCCTGGAACAACCAAAAGCGATCAGCCCGAGGATCTAAGGCTTCAAGCTTCTACAGGATTAGCATGCTGGCAATGTAGTGAAGTAAAACGCACCAGAAGCCAGTCGGAGGGAAGCTCAAATTGGTGATATAATATGATCTTTGAGTACAAATGTGCCACTAGCAAAATGTATTTGTTCTGACTGCTGTGGCTGCTGTCGTTTTCTTTATGACATAATTAGGATGTTCGTGTTAATACATCGTGAGGTGGAGTTTGAACTACAGCGTCACCAGATAGATCGTGGTAAAGAAAACACACATCTGTTTTTAAATTTTACGTCTCTGTCCTCTGAATGGAGATTTAAATGAAACCATGTGAGAAGTTTAAAGTGGAAATCAGTATTTGGTGGAACTGTTAACGACCGGGGTCACGAGCCAAAGATTTTGGAAACCCCAAGTCAAATCTATTTATATAGAACAATTTCACAAATTTGCCTCAAGTGACTTTACAATCTGTACAGCGTCGACACCGTCCATCCATCCATCCATCGAGAGGATGCAGATAAAAATAAAGACCTTTAATGAAGAAGAAATGGAAGAAACCTCAGGAAGAGAAACAGAGGAGGGATCCTCTCCTCGCACAAGCCTCTAACACGTCATACCTACAGAATAAACCAACATTAAAACAGTACGGATAGTCAGGATGACAAAATTATAGGTAGATTGTATACACTGAAGAGTGTGGATCCAAGAGGAGACCACACAAGAGGCAAAACTCAAGCTTTCACACACACACAGAGAGAGAGCGAAGGGAGAGAGGCTGAATCTTCGGGGGAGCGAAGATCCAGATCCAAACATCTGGAATGAGGCACCAAAATCCAGAAGGGGGGGAGAGAGATGATGAAACCACTGCTTCTATCATCAACACTGTGTCGTATTTCTGCAGTAACAGCAACAGTTTTTCTTTGTGTAATCTGAAAAGTAACTATAGCTGTAAAATAAATTAACTATAATATTCTTCTTCAGTCCAAGTCGCTCCGTCAAATAAACTCTTGTTTTTTGACCTGTGTAGGAGTTTGAAGTGAGGCCAGACAGACTTATGTTGACCTGCTCAGCCTCCGCTGTCTATCAGAAGATTAATAATCTGCTTATGAGTGTTTGCCAAACAAGTAACTTGGAGCTGGAGATCTATATGCGAGACTGTACGTCGTCCTTGTTTCACCCACGTTTTAAAGAGCCCCGAGGTCGGAGTTATCATCGGCATCGCTCTGTGTATTCGTGTGGTTTTGTGTGTAACCACCTTTGAGTTGGCCTTTTCATAAACCTATCTAAGCAGACCTCGCTGGCTTGAAAATGTTTATGGGGCATTAATTATCATTATTGGCAGCGGCATCCCCTAATTTTTGCTCATTATTTCTATTGACTTGAAGTGGGGCATGAGGCCAAGTTCTGTGATGATTATAGAGTGGAAACAGTGGCAGTTTATGCAGTCCATGATACTGATGGACAGGCTTAATTAGCGGTTTGATCGGGTCTCCCAACAGCATCCAAATTGAAACCCCACGGACCCAATTCATGACCTGCAGTTGTTAGAGGGGAAAAACAGCTGAGACAATACACTCACCTCTGCCAAGTACCTCGAATTATACACGTAAAATTCAATTTTCCATGTGTGCGTATATATCTTTGCTCCTGTTCGTCTGTTTACAGGTGAGGACAGCTGGAGTTGTAGTTAGACGTCTTCAGATCAGTGTGAATTTGTCCATGTCTATGCCGCTGCATTGTGTTTTACAGCTATGGTTACCGTGAGGCCTCGGTTGTACCGCAGGGCACGTTAACTGGCCTCACGCAGATGTATTTGGTCTGTGTTGAGTGTGGCATGACCGCCGTTCTTCCACCTTTTGGGCCTCGACCGCACTTCCTTTTTTTTAGCAAAACAACATACCTGTGGGACGAAAAGTGTTAACATCCGTGTTGGGTTTATTTGTAATGTCGCTCGAGCTTGCTCTCTGTTTTGCAAACCCACATCTATCTTCTAGCTTTTACTAGCTTCTGTTCTCTTCTCGGGCAAAATGGAAAAAATAAGGTTGAGTAATATTAATGTACGTTCCATGACGTTATGAATTTGAGTGTATCTACACATGTTCTAGAATCTGGGTCAGGTTTTTGTAGCACCATGGTGTTGCACGCACATAAATCCTGATTCATATCCTGATTTCAGGAACCTGGATGAGATCTTATTGCAGTTTTTTAGAATCCTGGATGAGTTACCTGGAGTACTTTGATAGAAAACAGGACTGTGTGTCATGTTAACACCTTTTTCTGGTTTCTGAAAATCCAGAAAAGACCGGCTGAGATGGCGAGAGATCGAGACACACCTGCAGAAACAGCCTGGGTGCTGTTATGATCACCGGGATATGATTTTTATGTTCCATCAGTATGATCCAAAACAGGATCTAATGGAACAATTAGTCAACAACTACTACAACTACTTAATACTACTGTGATAACTGTGCTATCATCTATGTAATTTTCAAGTAAAAAGGCCAAACGCAGGGTGCGAGGTCGCCACAGTGTCCCAGGGTTTGACTCCAACTGCTGTGTGTCATCCCGTCCTCTCTCACTCTCGGCTTCCGCATCACTCTTCAGCTATCTCTGTCAAATAAAGGATTTGCTATTATTTGTCGCAGCACGTGATCGTAAACTGAATATTTTCACACGCAGCCTGGACTGTTAGTGACTGAAAACCATTTCCAATCTCAGTGTGGCCAAATTATTAACACATCAACAGCCCTGAATAGACAAATCAATATGTTGAATTGCACATTTGTTTGCAGATGTGTGTTCAGTCAAGTTATTAAACGCTGTTAGTGACGATTAATCGTTCTAAGATGTCTGACCAGTGTTGGGTTAATAAGGTCTAATCCAGGATACCAAATGGAGCAGGTGGTTCTTCTCCTATACAAGCAACTGACTTGAGTGTTTATCTTGGTCAGACTGCTTAACTTAATTTACTAAGTGTTGTAGAAACCACATGGTGCTTGTCTCACCAACCGGCTCCAGCATTGCACCAACAAGAACTACTGCTCGTCTGCTCACGTGTTGTCTTTAAATGGCCGCAGGTTTGACTATATAAGCTGCGACTAACAGATTTCCTTCCTGTGAGGCAGTTAGCATCACGCTTGCCCACCTCGCGCCCCTCCACCCCTGCTGTGATACTGCAGCGAGCTGCGTGGTGACAGTCAGTGACGCATTTGAAGCTGATAGATGGCAGAAGGAAACGGCGAAGGCGCGCGCGGGGTTTTAACTTTGCATCTAATAAATGTTACACCATCTTTCTCCAAAGTCAAATGACTCACCTTTCAGCTGAGTCTGCATTTTTCTTTTGTGTGTTTTGTCAAAGAAATTTGTTCTTTAGAAAAAAATGTGCAGAGGAATAAGGGAGCAGCGGTGGGGAGCTCGAGCCTTCTGCAACTGCAGTGGCTGATTCAGGCGAAAGCCTCTCAGGACACACAGACTGTTCCAAGTTCACGCTGCTGGCAATTTGCAGCCGTCGCATGAATAGAAAGCAGCGGAGGGCGTTCTTCACATTCTGAACACATATTTAAAATCTTTGTTCGTGTGGGTCTTTAATCCCCCCTTGAACTGAATATCAATTAACAAGCGCCTCTTTATAGTCAGGTTTGAGAATAGCTGATGGTAAATTGCTGCCCGTTCACTTAGCACTTAATGGCGCTTTCTGAGAGTCCTGCCCTTGTTGGGCTTGTGTTTTATGGTCAGATAAAAGTTGTGCAGGGAGAAAAATGCCATCTGGGCTCAGTGCCAGGGGCTGGTGTTTCACAGCAGCTACCGCCTCACACCGGGATGTGATGAGAAACATGGTGGGAGAAGAGGTCTGAGGTGAGGAGGTGGGAGGGTGGTCGGGGGAAGAGGGGAGGGGGTGGGAGCCTCTCAAGGTGCCACTTCCATGGAGACGCTGTTGGGCCAAACAAGACTTCTATCGGTGGACAAACAAAAGGTGAGGTGGCTGCCTGACTGCCTCATTACTGGAAGCCCAGCAGCTGCCACCAAACTGCTGAGATCTGCTTCTCTGGGCCGCCAGTGAGGGCAATGCTAATCAACATCTTGTGGTAATGAGTGATGTTGAGCATAAATCTTTTCTCATGGGATTGGCCGTGTTGTTGCTGTTGGCTCAGTTGCCTAGGAAATAAGCATCTCGCTGCAGGCAGCAGGCTGCAGTCCGTACACACTTTTTTTTTTTTTTTTTTTTTTTTTTAAATCTTATTTTTATTCTGGAGTCAAAACTGGGCACGCTTTCTGTCACTTCCTTTTGTTTTGGTTCAACATATTTTATTGCCTTGTTGACTTTCATGAGTCTGTCAAGTCAGCATTGTCAGAGAGCTTTTGTTTTCAGCGGTCCTTCTTTTCTCTAAGTATGAAGACGAGAGGGGGAGAAAAAAAGAAAAAAGGCAGGCAGAGAGGTGACCTCATACTTGACCATCCCTCTCACCACTCCTTGTTCTTTCTAATCACAGACACTGAGACTCTTGGAGTGTTTGGCCACCAGTCTCTTTTCTAAACACACAGTGTGGCACTGTGTTCATGATCTGTATTCAATCAGCACATGTGGAAAGAACCCAACATGTGTTTGCCCAGATAAGACTGCAACAGGATGAAGCGCTGACATCATAAGATAGCCACAGGGGGATTGGAGTAGTATGCAGGTCATAACCTGTCGTGGCACTTCGTTTGACCGGTGATAAATATAGTTATATTTCTATCATCAATCCAGTGACTTGAATCTAGAGTTAGAACAAATACAAACAAGCCAAGAAAGACAGCTTTGACATTGACAGCCAAAAGAGGTCTGTTTAAAAATAGCTCTGCAAATGAGGTGTTTGATGAGAGTGGGAGTCACTCATGACATCCTGCTAAAACCAATAGTAAGGCATGAAGGTTGAACTGTCCTGTTATGTTTCCTAAAATGGTATTTAAGCAACTTTTTCACTGTGGTTTGATGCATATCTGCAGTAAAATGCACTGCTGCTCCTGGTTAATCCATCGTAATAAGTTCTTAATTAGTGTTGATGAGGTAACTCTTAAGTACTACTGAATACTTTCTTTCAGAAGCAGCCAATGAGAAATGAAGTCATGAACACAGAGCGAAGGAAACGAAGCAGGAGCACTAAGCACTCTCATGCAAAGCACTCCAGACGTTCGGCATTCAATTTCCCATTTAGGCAAAGTCACAATCAGCAAAAAGAGTCTTGTCTTGGCTTCCAGTCAATGAAGAAAAGGACTGATGCATTTAATATATGAAGAAACATTCCCTAAACCAAAGGCCATGAATCATTACCTTAAGCCCTTTCAGCCTGCAGTTTTCTTCTTTAATTTGCCCTCCCTCCCCACCTCGTGGCCCAGATCACTGAGGAACTCACTAAGAGCATTGTTCCTCCTGCCAGCTCACTTGGCATATCTAGTTTTATTTAGAACCCTCCGGCTGTTTGGCAGGAGGAGGGAATAAGTGGTGTTAAAGGTATTTATGAGGTTGTCCTCAAAGAACCTTTCTTTATATCAACAGTTTGACTAATGCATGTGACAGTAAACTTGATGTTGGCAGCAGCTATGAAGAAATTGTCTGTATGACGGATCGGTTGTGGTAGCTGCCAAGCCAACATGTATTAATTATAGTAGCTTTTAAACAGACTGATTTTCATGAAAGACAATGTTTGGAAACTATCTTAAATGACCAGGCACTTATGATTACAATTCCCCAAAACGTATATATAGCCATATTATAATTCATATTAATACGGCCATATCAGCAGCAAGTCGATAGTTAAACCGAGTCTCAAATGGGAGCTGAAGCTGGAGTCTTGTTGGACCGCTGGTGCTTTGGGATACGTAATGTATTCCTGCAGTGTCCCTGCTTTGCTGCTTCGACCAGCATAATGGGTTTCTCTGCCAAGTCCTTCAATGTTCATGTTAAAAAGTCTAAAAATATCTTCTTTAGTTGTGGACTTGCATTACTCTAAATGTTTCCAACACTGTTCAAACCATGGATGTCTTAAGATTTGGATACTGGGCCCAAAGATAGCGCCTATTCAATCTAATGTGAATTGTTGGCGCATTGGGCAAGTTTACTTCCGGCAGTACTTTGCATTGAGGTGACCCAACACCTTTTATAAAACCTCCATGGATCCAGTCATAACTGACCTTGTTTGCAGTTCGACATGTCCTGCCTGGTTTATAATGGTGGTCTATGGAGAAAATGTGTTTTAGTGGCACTGGGGGATTTTTTTGCAATACCACAAGTGACCACTAGGAATTGGATGCAAGGCTAAGTGGCAATATCCATTTTTATACATGCACAGTTCAAACGCAGAGAAATCTGTCATTTTCTTTAAGGTAATAGTGCGTTTGATTTGGTCGCTTTGGTCAGAGAGTGAGGAAGGTAACCAGCGAACATGACCGAATCCAACCTGCTGTTCTATAAGTGCTTTTTTTTCACATCATAAACTTATTCTAAAATAATCCGAACCATGAAAAAGTCGGTCCAGACTTAAAACTGAAAATGGAGATCACAGTCACGTTGAACTTCAGTAACTTATGCATACCACATGTCATGCAAAAATTCCAAAGTTCTCCGTGCTCGGTGCAGTCAGACCTGTCTGCATGTAAGCACTATTAAATTACCACGGCTGTTAAGACCTAATTCTTAACATTCCCATACTGATGTCTGTCTGCTAAACTAATATCTCACTGGCAACCGTCAAGATGGAGCCATGAAAAATCACAGAATAAAAAAAAAAAACACACACACACAACAGAATACCAAGTAAAGCCTCTGGATGAAAATCAATCTGTGGCTTTAACCTTGATAATGTAGCTGGGTAGACACGCAGGAGGTCAGGATATTTGCGCTTATGTCAGCCTCAAAATGCCAGAATAATAACTACCAGGTTTACACTGTAGATATTTGTTTTTTTTTTTGTGAGCATTTCTCCATAAACTCTCCCATAATCTATTGATTTTATTACAACTGGTGGTGCCTCTTTTAATTAAGCCTCTCTGCATAAACTTCAGACCGAGCAGCAGCCTCCATGGCTGGTGAGTAAAGCCAATGCAGAAGTTCCTCAAACAGCCACAGAATGAGTCAGTCTCCATAAGTCCCCATGTTAAAAAAGAAAAAAAAAGAAATAAACATGTTTACAGTTTTGGTCTCTGTAGCTGTTCAACTGTACTGAGTCTGAATTTATATTTAACTCACCCGTCCAGGTTATATTAAGGCTTAAAGTTTTGCTTAATTAGCAGCATGGCCACTTTAATGAACAGGTGGGCGCATACAGGTGGCTTGTTTGTGCGCCCAGGCTTCACTCAGCCCGCCTCAGCTCAAACACACAACTTTGCCAAATGATGATGCTACCTGTTCGGACATGTCGACAAGTTTATGTAGGCTTTCCTCTCATTTTCCTGCATACTTCTACGACAGGTAGGTGATGTATTATAAGTTTGTTTTATTTACAGTAAATTTAACTATAGTTTTGTACGTATAGGTTCGATATTAATGTGATTAATTCGCCTCATTCGGTTCTGATTAACGTTAGCTAGCAAGCTAGGTAATGCTAGGTGTTACAGTTTAACGAGCGACCCTGTTAACGGGCGCCCCGTTAGCCGAATGTGTCTGCGGTTGCCGTGGTTACGACAGCCGTTGGACACTTGAATGCCTTTGTTTATGTTTGTTTATTTATTTATTTTTCATTAACATTGCAATATAAACAACAACAACAACAACAACAACACATCGTGACAGCTACATACTCTCCATACTGTTTCAACGGCTGTCGTAACTATGGCAACCACAGGCTAACGGTCCCCAGTTAACATGGTCGCTGAATAAACTGAAACACCAGCTCTTTATCCATTATTAATTAAGACACTCACTGCTCTTTTATTTGTTTAAAATGACTACAATAATATAGGAAATGTCGTAAAGATGTTCATATTGTATGCACTGTGTATCAGGTGCAAATGAGTTCATCAGCTGTACACACTGTTGTTGTTTTTTTGTTTTTTTGCTGCAGGGATGAAACATGCATCTTGTATGGAAACAACACAAGAGTCCAGGAAAACTGCTGCTTTATCCAACAGTTTTTTTATTTATTTTTTTTGCCCGTCTTCTCCCTCATTTGGAGCCGACATCCCGCTAAAACCACAGAGGAAACTGCACGGTGAGTCCAACCTCATATCATTTTCATCAGAGGATTCAGCTGTCATTCATTTTTTTGGTGTTTTTGTTTGTTATTTTTAACTAATCAAACGAGACCTGCGGGGGCTTCTTCTCTCCTGCTGATGAAATTTGTCATAAATGTTCAGTTTTCTAATAATCTCCATCTCTCTCGAGGCTACAGTAGCTAATGGCTTCTTTAATTTATTACAAGACACAAAGGAGCAGTGGATACACTGACCCTGACTTCTTCTAGAAAAGTAATGTTTTCTTTTATTTGTTTTCCTTTTGCACTATTTTTATCCGGAGTCATCCAAACACTGACCGTACAGTGTCGGTGCGGATTGTTTATCAGATAAATTCCCTTGTGGTTTCAGCCATTAACAGCGCTAAACACACTAAAAATAATGTGTGTCCCTGTGGAGGTTTCTCCAGTGGTTTGTGTGTGTGTGTGTTTTGTTTCAGGTGTTCTCAGTCATCTTCATGTCATATCGACTGCTCTTCTTGGGCCCAAGTAATGCTTGTGATAATTATGTAAATGTAGTTTTTGACAAAGAGTCATGAGAGCAAAACCTCAGATTGCAGTTCTTGTTGTACACTGTTTACAGGGAGTGACCTCTAGATTTATTAATATTAAATTAGAGTGTTAAAATAACACTGGGAATTGGAATCCCCGTTGAATTTGCCTGTGGACATACTTAGAAGTGATATATTAACACTGCATACTGTAAGATGGGAATGAAATTAGTATTTTATTTAGTATGTTTCTGTTTGGAAGTTTAGTGCCAGATCTGCACTCTCCTCCGACTGTTTACGGGGGTAGCCTTGCCCTGCGTGTAGTATTAAAACATGCCGTTTTCCCATAAAGTGGAGGAAGACTATCAAAGGTTTGAAAATCCGTAATCTGCTGTGAGATCTGACACTGGCGTCACGCATTGAGAGTCAAGTAAACAGATGCAGTGAGACTTTTCCTGCCCTTTTTTAGCACAGGAAATCTTTTTTTATGTCGCACATAAAAAGATGATGAAAAGAAAAAAAATGCAAATCTGCTCCTGAAAATCAGCACGTAACGTGTCCTCTAATCCCACTGAGGGTTGATGAGAAACAGTCAGACGTAAAGCATGAATGCTGCACATCTTAAAAATCTCCTATCCTGCTGATTTATGATCACATTTATCCAACTAGTAGCCCAAACTTTTTTTTCCACTTAACCAAGCACGTAAACAAGACCAGAGTAATGTTTTTCTGTTTTTATAACAGATGTTAAAATTCCTGGTGTACTCAAACGCCTTGAATAATGAGTAACCGGATAGGTATGTCTCTTTATTACCTGTGGAGGGCAGCAGCAGGCTTGAGATGTGTTTAGGCTGCATGTAGTGTTAAAAGAAGAATAAGAAGAGGAAGGAGGACAGAACAACACACCAGCCTGCTTTTATGGACCAAGGCTGAAAGAGCTGACTCAACAGCGCAGATTGAGATTTAACACCCAGCTGCAAGTAAACTACAAGTCTTGATCTGAAGTATGCAGTTTAAAAGCTGCGGCAGAAAGGTAAATACATTTTAGGAAGAAACAGTGTGAACGTAGGGAGGCAGAGATAAAGAGTTAAACAAAATAATGTTTAGTTTAACTCTGAGGAAACTGGATCTGGTAACACCGACTACTGATACTTTTGTTGGGGGAAAAGTAATGGTATTTAACTGCCAAACTACTTTAGCTTACCAGCTTTTTGTCCTACCTCTAGTTAGTTTCTCTACCTCTAGTTTTAAGTCCTGCATGATGTCGTCATTGACATTAACTTTGACTGATTATGTATATTGTCACTGGACAAATAAGACATCATTTTACAATTTAAAATAGCTTTTTCCAAACGTAGGAGACCCAAAATGGGTCGTGGATGTGTCTCTATTCAGTCAGACTTGTATGCGTGTAGCTCTTTTCATACAAACAAACAATAACACAACATGTGCAGCGGCTTCATACCGATACCGTCGTGACGGGAGGTGGCGAGTCAGCGTGCGGCGTCGTGAAAGGCAGATAATTTTGGGCACCCTGAATTACAACCGGTTTTTCTTTTTTGGGTCTTGAGGTGAAAAAGTTTGGCCCTGATTTGAAGCATGGACATATCAATATGACTAAATTTATCCTTGTTCTAATTAACAGACCATTTTTGCAGCAGACAGTTTGACTTGTTATAAGTAGGAAAAGCACAGGTTGTCTCACTTGGTTTGGCTCACTGTCACACTCTCAGGGCTTAATGGGACACTTGGATTGAACAGAGCCATTGTCCTCTGCTCCCTCTGAGTAGTATTTACATAAATACATAACAAAAGATTTATTTGGATGCATTAGTTTGTTTTTTCCACATACTAATTTGCAATAATCAAATTTTGGCTGATATATCGAGCGCAGACATGTGTGACATACTGACATAGTTTCTGCTTTGAACATAGCCTATAGCTGACAGGACATGAACTTGGAACTGAGCTATTTTCTAGCAGTACAGTTACAATAAAATACGCCTGATATTGTATAAAACTAAGTTTATATGTGAAGGCAATAGTGATAAAAGAAAAGCATGAATTATACTGTTGTTGTCAATAGCCACAGCCTTTTTGTTTTTTATTGGTACGGGGGATTTACAAGTTGTGAACAGTCAGAAACTAAATACTGAAGTTGTTGTGAACGTCTTGATGAATAAGCCAGACTGTGTGTATTTCAAATTCAAAGCAGCTTGTAGTTTTCATTAGTATTTTTCCCCCTTTGGATTGCCAATAATAAATTTGCACTGTAACAAGCAAATATATATTTCCAAAGAGGTTTCCATCTGTAGTGAACATTCCAAAGCCTTTTACCAGAAAAGAATGGACAGCTTTGTTCTTGTTTAATATGGGCCTAGGTATGAGCTGAATCTGACCATTCATTCAGTGTCTATGGTTCATGGCTGTCAGTTTGGCTTATAGGTGAATAGAAGTGGCTGTCAGCAGAACAATACTGGAAAAAACACATGCTTTTTGTGAATAAAATAACCCGGAGGAAGCAGCTAAAGTCAGGACAGAAAGAGGCCCAAGATGGATCCCTGTGGCATTCCACCCGTCCCTTTTGCCAACTTCGGTACAAAGATGGTTTCTAATTGAATTTGTAAAAGCCGGTCACCAAATTGGACAACCCACATTCTGACAACTGCGTAGCAACCCGAAGAACAGATCTGAAGATTAATCAGTAGCTGTTTTTTATAAACAATGAAAGAAGTGGTTTGTTCTTGGATGACTAATAGTGTCGTTTACATTAATTCCCTAAGTTTTGCTGCAGACTTTAACCATGTGGTCAGTCTTGAGGTTTTGGACTTACCACACTTGGTTTTGATTAATGGAAGAAGACAGTGACTCTGTATCCTGGATTCATAAATCATCTATTCCTTAGACCCTTTAGAACTTTTGCAGTGTGCTTAGTATATGTTATAACTCCATGCATAATCACTTAAAGAGTTCAAAGAGAGTGTTGGGGACTAAATCGGTCAGAATGTAACAAGATATTAGAAATCATACTTATGTATGTTTCTGTGTATGTCAATAATCACCTGAAAATTAGATGGTTATTGTTGTTGGCTTTATGTACGGAGGCTGTGGGTTTTCTTCCACAGAGTCCATCTGAGTCTGTGTTTCTACAGTAGCCGAGTAACCAAAACACTGGCTCTGGATGTGTCTTTTGCAGCCAGCATAGTTTCTCCTTCACAATTGGGATGTGGGGACGAGTGGAGGGAATTGCAACCTGCAACTACATTGCTAGTTGCGATGATCCTTGAATTATAGAAAATAATTTTTCTTATAATTTTTAAAGTAGTCATTATTGTCCTGGGAGATTTATTTTTTTGTTTGGTATGTTTTTACAAGCTCTGAATCAACCAGCTGTATGTATTAAATCACAATATATAAGGCGTGCACTCAGTTCAGCAGTTTTTCAGTTTTGTTTTTGTGTTTTTGTATCTTCCATCACCGAAACAATATGTTACTCTCTGGATTATGAATGCTAATATATGGGACCCTGCGAGTGTTATGTAAGCATTTGAGTGTCCAAATGAGCGTTGTACAGCTGGGCCCTGGAAGTGGATGCATAATGTATATTATTCCTTTAACAGGAGCTTCCTGTCAGGACTGTGCTGCTAGCTGCAGCTGAGATACGAACTTCTAGCTCGTAAGTCGTCTGGTCTTTTTGTTGCTGTTGGTGTTATCTTTTGAAATGTGCGGTTACGTTTCAGACTTAAAATATAAAAAATATAAATGTCATTCACTCTTGCCAACCTAATTTTCACAGTCAAATTCAGCTAATTTTATAATTTCGATGAGAGAAAAATCTGTCCATTACTCTGAATTTTATGTTTTTGCCTCATTCTAACTGTTAGTGAACACATCCTTCCAGAAAGGTATTGATGGGGAGTTTGTGTGTGTGTGTGTGTGAGGGAGTGAGAGGCAGACGGAGGGAGTGAGGGCAGGAGGGACCCGGATTAGCTGGGACACTTGAATGAATTTGAAGAATAGGTTTTTACATGCAGAATAGCCACAATACTGGGCCCTGACTGACAGACAGTACCAGCTTCTCTGATTCAAATGTCGCAAACCGGCCTGATTGGAGGGATTTAAAAAAACTTGTTTTAGCCGAGCGTCCAAACAAAATGAAGTCCAGTAATCTGAACTGTGAAAAAAAACAAGGATAAATGTTTGAAACCTGTAATCTTCAGTTCCACAGTGTCTTTCATTTATCTGCGATGTTCCTTCTGTCTATTTATATTTATTATTTTAAGCTTAAAATTCATAGAATTAAAGTTCTCAACAAGGCAGCGCAGAGGATGTTGTGGTAATGATTGGACATGCTTCAATAATGTGACAAAGACTGCAAACTAGCTCCAGAGAGACTCCAGCATTGTGGCCTGTACACAAATCAGTCAATTGAATGTTGATTCAGCCAAATAAAATTAAATTAATAACCTTAAAACAAAATAAAAAAGTGTTTAGTAATTACTCTTACAGATTGAAGGCAGCTTGTGTGTGAATGTCGGCGTTAACATTGATTGCGGCGGTGTAAATGTTAGCGTTATCAGTGTCAAGTGGCTGTCCGCGCACGGTTATGTGATCTCGTGAGGCAAAAGCTGGCCCCACAAATTTAAGCAGACACAAGTCGAGCTCCCCGCCCCTCCTACACGCACACACGCACACACACACACACACACACACACACACACACAGATAAACACTGCGTCTGACCTCGGGGTCAAGGTGCAGTGACTCGGAGGGTTGTCTAACTGGGCCTCTTGAAACTCTTGCCTTGCATTCCAGCGCCCGGAGGAGGGGGTTGTTGCAGCCAGGCTTATTACGAGAGAGAGAGAGAAAGAGTGATAGAAAAGAGAGAGAGAGCGCGAAAGGGAGGGAGGGAGAAGTGGGGCTAGAAAGCTGTAAGGTATTATGTACTATTTCCTTGGCTTCCTCCCGCTTATTCCCTCCCACTCGGCCGGCAGAGTTCTACGGCACAGTAAAGGAAACGGTGCAAACTTGAACCTGTTATTTGCCGGCTGCTTTCGGCCTTGTTTTCTTTCACTGCTATTCCCTCTCTGTGTTTCTCTCTCTCCCTCTCTCTTTCTCTCTGTCTTTCTCCCTCCCTCGCCCTCTCTCTCTCTCTCTCTCTCTCTCTCTCTCTCTCTCTCTCTCTCTCTCTCCCTTTCTTTCTCTGGGCTGTGTGTAAGAGGATCACTTTGTGTCCGTTGCCTTTTTTCCGCGGTGCTGCAGACACACACATGGAGGAGAGAGGATTGGATTTGAGAAGATACTGACGGGGGTGCACAGCTGCAACAGTCCCCTCCATCTCCAAACCAGGACTAATGCCCCCCGCCTCTTTCTCTCTCTCTCTCTCTCTCTCTCTCCCTCTCTCTCTCTCGCTCTCTCTCCCTCTCCCTGTGCGTTTGACTCTCCCTCTGTCGCACTCTCTCTCTGCTTTCTGCCGCTCGGAGGGGTGGGGGGTGCCATATGGGAGCTCAGAAAAATGGAAGTGGATCGGAGATAGACAAGAGAGGAATCTGTCATTCTTGGGCTCGGATTTCGGGATCTGTGTGGTAAGTGCTTCTCTCTTTCTCTGCCCTAGCACTTTTTGGAAGTTGTGTACTCTCGTGATACGGCGAATTCTCAGCAGTGTGTTTGATTCCTCGTTGCTTTTTATTCATATCTCTACAACAGTTACCTATTTTGAGTTTTTATTGTTGGACAAGTTGTGGCAGATTTTAATTCGCCCTCATTTGAACGTGTCCAAATTCATGTTTCTTTGTTAATTTGTGAGCTCTGGTGATGAAGAGTGGCTTTGTGAATTTGAATTTGTAAGTTTTGAGGGTCAGGGTAGAGTAAGAAGAGGAGGTGGAGTGGAGGCCGACTGGGGGAAGGGAATTTGGAGGGGGTCAAAGAGAATGGCACTTGGTCCAGGCAACACAATGGCTCTGAAAACTTTTTTTAAAGTATGACATTGTCACTGCTAAACATGTGCCTGCCTAAAAAAAAAAAAAGTGCTGCGTGTTTCAGCCGGTGTGTGTAGGAGGTTTGTTGTGTGTGTGGAGGCCATTTGTTTAGCTGATGAAATCGATCAGTTGCTCAGTGGTTCCATTTTTTCATGAGCTTGGAATTTTTAAGTCTGGGTCGATTGCAAATTTTAGACAATGAGCATCGAAGTCACCTCCTGACAGAACGGCTGCACACTTTTTTATGACTCATTATACATTTTAAACTAATTTCTAATGATAACATAGAAACATACGAAGATGAGAAGAACTTATTTTTGATAAAGAAACTTAAGATTGGCAGACTAAGCGATGTTGCAGATTTCATCGAGGATTCATGAATTCAGATTTTTAGGATACTTTTGTTGAAAAAAAAAAAAAAAAAAAGCTTGTTGCAGATTATTCCGTGCAAACTAATGCATTACTACAGAATGACTGAGTAACTCTATTACGTGATAAATGGAAGGGATAAGACTGGAGCGTAGGACTACAGATTATAGCTGTTAAAACTACACTTTGACGTTCGTTCCTGTTTGAATATTTATGCTAGATTTGAAGTAATATTCCTCATAAATCAGATAATTAATAATATAGAATTAATCGTGTTTTTAACTGTTGTGTTTTTACATATCATTCCCTGAGGTAAAACTAGATAGAAAACATGTTTAGGTAACCAACCAGTCAAAATATTTAATATAAAATATAATTTTCTTCCATTCTACGCTTATTTCTTCCATTTATTATTATTTCTTTTTTATCAAACCACAATCTTCTGAGGGTCAGAAGTTCTTTACAAGTTTCTATTAACCCTGAAAGTGCTTTGCTGCACTCGTCCGTGCGAGTAATGAGCTGAGTTGAGTAAGTGAGTGAGTGAACTCCTTTTTAGAAAGCTGTTGAACTTGAAAGCTGTGATTTATGTGTCTCACCTTGATGGTTCATCGGCAGTTTGGGGGGGTTTTGACCTCACTCCCTTCACTCCCCGTCTCTCTTTGAGGAAATCAGAGCCCGTCTCTCTGACTGACTCACCCTGTGCCTCCCTCGCTCCCTCCGTTCATTAGACAGCTTAGCAACATGGGAATGAAGTGTCTCGACCGGCAGCTCTGAAAGGCGTTATTAAAGTCAGATTTTAAATTGATGACACAAATTGTTGAGTTCAGCTTGTGTCTGTGTGAATTTAGTTTTGATCAGCAGCATCTTTTTTTAATTTTTTTTTTTAACTTCTAGAGGCTTTGCTGGATTTTATTCACCACTACTACTCTTTTATAAATACACAAACTGTGTCTGCTGCAGAATCTAGTTCTCTATTTTTGGCATTTGGGTCACAATCTAATGAAGCAGCAGTACACACCTTAATGAGGACTCATGAAGTTACTGTCAAAAAGTTGTATTCTTGGTTGCTACTGCAGCTCCAAGCACGAAACAAAAATCCTCTGCTCAGCACTGGAAGAAATACAACATGATAAAATGATTTGTGGATAACTTGTCTTATTGATCAAGAGCTTTTAATTCAGTTTCAAGCCTTTTCTCTCATTGGCACAACACTTGAACATCTAATTTAAAGATTTAAAATGAACTTTTATTGTCTGCCATCTGAAACTTTTGAGCTTTGATCAGAAAAAAGAAGCTGATGAATGTTTTTTAATTTCGAAATACGATATTTAAGAACCAATTTGAGGTTTGTTTTGTAGTAATTTTGGATTACTACAAAACAGCTGGATTATTATCCATGGATTATATTTCTAGAAATCCTAAAGCACAATTGTTAATTGATAATGTACTCGTGAGCCTCGGTGAAACACATTCACTGAATTCGTAGGAGTACAGGTGCTCTAAGAAAAAAGGTTGCAGTGTTTTGTGGGTTCCTGTTTACTCACTTGGTATGGCACAGTTCATCCTCTCGCCAAAGAGTCTGGATTATTTGAATCTGAGAAGTATTCATTTTATTAATAGTCCTCATCTGGTGGACGTCTGTAGACGGTCTTAGTTGTTTGTTGTCCTTTTTTCTTGCCAGGTGAAGACATGTCTTCAGATAACCTGTCTGACCTCCACGGGCCAATTTTAGCCTCCCCTCCCTCATGCCTCCTCTGGTTATAAATTAGCCTGGTTGTTTGCAAGCAGTGAAAGGAAAAGCTCACTTAGTAGAAGTGATTTATTAGCTGTTAGCCTGCTGCTGCCATGTGAATGACAGAGGTACCATTCAGGATGGAAACAGAAACTCAGAGAGCAGGCAGGATCTAACTGCTTCAGGAAAAAGGAGGTGGTTTCCTTTTCTGCCACTCAAACTAAGAGATGATTTATCCGTCAGTATTCCTTCCAAGGACATTTTTTAGTAGTTTAGAGAGTTCCACAACGTAATATTTACTGTGATATCAACATTCATACCACTCCTCACGAGTTGTTTGATAGTTCCATAAGGATTTGTGAAGGCCTACAGGGAAACAGTGTAGTGTACTTCATGCAATCGAACATCCATTTGCTGAAAAAATTTGCAAAAAAGCACGCTTTATTTTCCCACAGCTGGTGGCTGTTTCTTCACTGCTTTGCATCTGGTTCACTCTGTGACTTTTGTGGCACATGCGGAAAAATCAAAACACTGAGAGGAACCAGGCAGTATGGTGTATACATATACCGTGCGAGTCGAGAGTCATTTGAAAGATCGATGAGTAATCCATCTCTGTAAATCGAGTTGTGCTTACTCCGATTACAACCTTAATGCAAGTAAGATAACTTTGTTAAGATGTTTGTATGGCAGTCGCAATAATCTCAGTATTACCTTACTCGGGTCGTGATCGAATTACCAAAGTGCATGTATACGCAATGAGTGACAACCCTGTTGACCTCCCCTGTACTGTCCACAGTACTTTATGTTGTACATGTAAGTACTAAGGCAGAAAACTCCAGTTTTCCCTCGTGAGCAATAAATATTTTAAGAAACCAACCTCAGACCTTCAGGTCCTCTTCTGAATTATATCTGGAAGGCTGTTTCTGCAGTGAATGTGGAGAAAATGTGAGGCACCCTGAACGATACACCTCAGTTCCTCACTGACTATACCAAAGGCCGACACAAGTTACACTCTTGGGATTAGATGAAGCGATATACCTCGAGTTGAGCACTGCTGACACAGTGCGTGAATGTGAATCAGTGCTGTTCCAGGAAGGAATATGATGTGAGAAGTTATGAGAATAGCTGATCCAACAATGCAGCTGTTCATGCAGCCTGAGGAGGCCAAGAAAACAGGAGGCTGACTGTATCTCATCCCAGCATCCCACCATTACTACCCGAGAAAGACCCCTTTAGGTTGTTGATCAAGCTTGGATAGTTGCTCCTCTGCGTTACAAACATGGTCATCAATATGACTGTCCTAAAGCAGGATGACAAAGCTGGATGGAAAACTTTATTAAAGTTGGATCTTTCTTCATGAGGCAGGAGTGTGTCGAAAGACGACCGTGTTGTGTGTGCGCCATCGCGGGGTGGGTTTATTCTGCTCGAAGCTTGAATCATCTCTTCTGGTTTAGATCATTGACACATCATCACTTTTCTTGAGGGTTTTTTTCTCCTGGCAGGCTGTGCCAAGCATACAAGTGAACCATGTATCTTCTCTGTAAGTCGATCAGGTGGAAAACTGGGTTGTTTTGTCTGGATTTATTGTTTCATTGTTCCTGAAATACTGTGAGACTCTGCAAGAAATATTTACTCCAGAACTCTGGTCTTCTAGCAAGTACCCGAACTGACACTGACATGACTTTTACAAGCTTATGTTGTCAAGACTCCCACCATCTCTGAGCAGTCCTGTGGTTCACTCCACCAGGTTGGAGGCCTCTTGTGTACCGAGAGGATTTCCCAGTAGATCTAATGTACATGCAGTAAATGACTTAATGCCCTTTATCAGGTTAATACAGTTAGCGTGGCACCGCCATTGAGCTGCTGCAGTTTGAATTCAGACAACAAGTGATATTCTTTAGACAGAGACAGACAGTGATGATACCTGGAGTCACATCAACATGGAGCCTAAAGCTGTTTCTCAAAACATTGCGGGGAAGTTAGTATTTTTGATTTAGTGCTCCAAGTTTCAGAGTTCGATGCTGCTCCTGTGCATTTGTTGTGATTATACTACAGCCAAACATCAAGCAAGGTCAGTAACACAACACACAGCAGCCAGCTAACGTTACTAACCACCGTTTATTTCAAGAAGCTCTAAAGGCTAAAAGTCATTCACAGGTTTGCTTTTGTCCGGCGGCCTTTTGGTCAGGCACTGTCCTTTTTTCTTCTTAGCTTCCCCCGGCAGCGTAATGCCCATAGAAGCTGCTCGCCGTGCCTGCTCACCTGGCTCTAGCACGACAGCGGGTCTGCTCTCCATCTGCGCAGGGCCTTGAAAACCTCTTCTTCCTGGGGGTCCAAAAACGCCTGTGGTACAAACATTAACACTTCCCCAGGTGCTCTGAACTCACAGTCTGAGCAGCCCGGCTAATAAACTGAGCTTACAGCAGCAGCTACAGCTCACAGCGGTTTACTTTACGAAACTTCTCCATAAAATACGATCCAGTTTCGCCAAAATTGGTGCAAAAGCAGGCGTGCGGGGGAGCAGGGTGGGAATGACGGAGGCACCGCTCACCTGGCTACACGTTAATGTAACATCAGAATGATTTAAAATCTGATATTTTATCACGAAAAAAAGATACTTAATGTTTGTTGCTTTAAGCTTTTGACCAGAGATCCAAGATTGAACACGATTTGTCCTTGAATGTTTTCAGGTGTTTCAAGGAAGTCATGGAAACAACTTCAACTTTATTCACATGGTGAAAGACAGGCATGACAGCGCGGGGTCATTAGCAGACTCGCTTTGATTAATATTATCAAGGACAGATGGATGCAAGATGTCATTCAACACTAAGATAATGATGACAGATGATATGCATCATAAGTCAGATTCTTATTGAATTATTAATGACTTGAGCCAAGTCTTGGGTCTTGCCAGTGGAAAATAACACAGATGTTTAGCGCTCATTGTTTTCTATAATAAATCAATACCCATGGCTACGTTTTCAGCTCAGACCTATTATAACCATATGAATAAGAAAAGTAGAACAACATGTTGGCCTTTGAACTTAAAGTGATAGAAAAGATATCGCAAAGGCGACTAATTTACAGCTCGCACAAACACTCACATACACACACACACACACACACACACAAACACACACGGAGCATTGAATTGTAGCACAAATGGCCCCCAATGGGCAACGGGCTGGTTATAAAGGGGGTGATGTCATGTCTGTGATGGAGACTGTGTGTCCCTTTACCAGTGATCCATTTCTTATCCAGCTGTCCTGATGCAAAGCAGAGAAGAAAGAACAAAAGAAAGAGCAGCGGTGTACATTTATTTTTTATTCCCCTCATCCACCCACCTCCAGCCATCTTTATACCGACCATTAAAATGTCCTCTGATAAGCGAATGGGTGGTAATTTGCTACTTTCATGACCTTATATTAAAAAAGTGCTGATCTTTGTTTGCGCTTTGCCGCATCCAATTTACATATTATCCCGTATAAGTTATTATTTTATGTTCCATCAGTTTATTTTGGATGGTCGCCTGTTTGTCGGGTCAAGAGATCATAGGCAATTTGTCTGCTTGTCTTTGAGCTGACAGGAGCGCGTCCTCCCTGTTTGCAAACGAAGGGGGCGCCGGACCTCTTTGCATGCGCGCGTGCGCGTGTTCGTGCGCGACTCTCTACACCATTTTAAAACAGCTCGGCTTCTTTAACCATCCCAGCCTCTCGGTGGTCACACAGACAAACGGCGAGGGGGCAGGGTAGGTGGGTGGAAGTGGAGGTGGGGGTCTACAGGCCGAGGGGGGAAGGAGAGCCCATACAAAGCTCAGGGGCACACGGGGAAATGGCTTCCATACATTTAGCATTTCCTCTTTGACAGCAGTCCGGTGTGGTGCAGTGGGGTTGTCGCGTCAAAGCTGTGCCGCAAGGAGGGGTGGAGGTGCTGGATAATGCAGACACAATGGGCTAAGGCAAACATTAGGAGTGAGACAAAGGACACTCCACTCGGGTCACAGGGGGGGCAACTCTTCCCATTATCTGAGGGAAGTGATCTTAACTGGGGGGGACTTTTTAAACCCATCAGCAAATTAGGGGCTGCGCTGAGTTGCTGTGTGCGTTGGGTCATGATCAAAGCCTTGAGAGTGTGTCTGTTTATAGAGGAAGGCTTTAAAGCATAGGACAGCAGTCACAACACAACACAACATGGGGCTGGGTTAGCACTGAGCATGCTATCATGACCATGTTATCATTGTCACAGCCAGGGTATTTACTCATGGGAAGCAGAGGATAAGTTCTTTCTCATCTACACTAAAAACACCACAAGCACCATATGTCAGCGGGTCAACCGAGGGGTTGCAAACCATATGCATCCACTTCTGTCTTCAAATGAGCAATAATGCAGTCTCTAATCAATTATCTGTTGTTTTCTCCTGCACAATATGTGTAACGATTGAATGATTCATCCGTTAATTCACTGATTCTCAGATTATCACTGATATTGTTGGAATTATGTTGCAGTAATATGAAGTTTGACCAAATAGGAATGAAGATTTTTTTTAACAATAAATCCTAAAAGATGGCTGCAACCAACAAATATTTTCCTTTATGGTTATTCTTTTCTAATTAATTGATTAATCATTTAGACCATAAAACATCCGTACCCATCACAGTTTGTCAAAATATATTCAGTTTATATATTATTATTATTAAATCTTAATCCAGGAAACAGAATCTTCAAAAGTCATGATTAATTGATTATCACGATAGTTGCTGATTAATTTTCTGTCCATCAGGTAATGGATTCATCGGCTGCTCGTTTCAGCTCCACTAACCACTTTAGTGCTCGGATGTGGGTCAGCTTTTAGCATTTTTTATTAGCCAAACAAGCCTGTCAAGTTGTGCTCTAATTTATTACTTGAAAACAAGGCGTCAATTACATGGTAATTACACGCTCTTAAAGCTACTGCCTAACTGCTACACATTATGAACCTTTATGTTGTTGTCTCTCTGTAAACACGTAATTTACTTTTGGGGTTGTTTGGCCGTTAGGAGACGATGTAATCGAAACAATGAACAGGTTCGCGTCAAATAAGGAAAATCACAGCAGCAGCAGCAGCAACGACGGATAAAAAGAAATGTGGCGAACAAATGTAAGCAAGCAGAACTCTATTTTGGGAATCTTTAAGTGAACGTCTATATATTCACATGTGGTTGTCCAACTGTGTGTGCTTTTTTTTGTATGAAACCCTATGCGTGTTTGTGTGACTGAAGGGCCATTATGGGACAGGCTTTTAAGGGAGATCTGGGAAGGGGAAACCTAATACTGCCTGACTGCTGCTCTTGTGTACATGAACCCCACAGCTGCTGAAGAGAGAGAGAGAGAGGGAGAGGAATGAGGGAGAGGAAAGAAGGGAAAAAAAGAGGAAGAAAGGAGGAGGGGGGTAGAGGAGAGCGTGGTGCGCTCAGTAATTAGTTGTCTGGTTTTGTATTGACCAGTCTGGTGCTTAGGCCTTGGGGACTGTTAAATTTGCTATTGAAACTGAAAGGATTATGCACCCAAAAGAAATTAAACGGGAGCAATGAATAGATTGTGGGCCACATGGTGGACTACTGTTTTTTTTTTTTTTCCTCCTTTCTCCTCTTGTTCCCTTTCCTTCTTCTTCTTCTTGTACCGTCCTTCTCTCTGCTTCACTTAGACAAGGTTGTATTTTATCTGTCAGAACTTGCCGTTTTTCACGTTACAGGTAAATTGAAAAATGCACTCCGGGCTCATGACAGTTTGATGTCGTGATAATGACACCTCATTTTCAGACTGACCCACTAAAAAAAAAAAAACAAAAACAAAAAAAAAAAAAAACACAATACACTTGTTAGCTCTTTGCCAACTGTCAAATCTAGAGTGTTCGTTTGGGGTCCTTCTTTTTTTATTATTATTATTAAACAGAGACAAAATCCTGAAATCATTTCCGCATGTTAGCTGTTGAAGGGTGTGATGTCGCAAGGGGTGTAATGAAATCTGTTTGAATGTAGACGTGGTGATTGCAAGGGGGAATTGATGTCTCCTGCCTGGGCCGCCCAGAGGGAAGAGAGATTTGCGTCTCTGTTTACTCCTGCTGAAGCCGGTCGTACTTATGACAGCGTGGGCACCGGTCAGGAGGGAACATCCTCCTCCTCTATGTGCCTGCAGAGGCTTACGGCCCAGAGCGACTGTATTCCCTGTAACATCAGGAATCGTCAAACTGTCGTCTGTCTCCCTCTGTCACCGGTTTAGTAGGGACGCGGGGAAAAAAAAAAAGAAGTGCTGCAGACTGAACCGTAACACAATCCCCTTGTAATGACTTCCAGTGTCTGCTAAGCAGGCCAGCACTTTGGGGGAAAGTTTAAAAAAAGGTGGCTGTGATAGTTAGATAATGCTAAATGGACTGTGTACCACACACACTCCCGACACTGATGGATCAGTGTCTTGCTCAAGGACACAGGAGAAACCGGGTATCGAACCGCCCGCCGCCAACGACCTCCTCTGCCCCAGTGAAGCAAGAATCTCTCGCTACAGCGGGTTTAACACTAGCCTCCATCTGCATCGAACATTTGAACCTGCTGAACTGTGAGCCTCGAGTGTATCTCGGGGATGATAGAGGGGTGATGTCATGCTCTCCCTCTCTCCCTCTCTCCCTCTCTCTCTCTCTCTCTCTCTCTCTCTCTCTCACTGTTTGTGTAGCTGGCAGAGGCCGGCGTGCTGCTGGAGAATGTTGCACACTATGACTCAGTCCAGTCAGTGGGACACTGTCCGAGACGTAGGATAAAATCAAGTCGTCTTTTTTGGAGTTTCTCTTTGATACTGTTTCGTTGAAATCTTGTACCAACATTGCATGTTTTCAATCTGTTTTGTGTCTTGTAACTTTTTTGATTTCGGACGGGAGTTAGCGCCCTCTTTGTAGATAAGACACACAGTCTGGTTGAGATCTCTCTTTGTGATTATCGCAGTGTAAATACAGGAGGGCCCGTGTACAGGTGGCTGGCGCTGGTCTGATGGTAACCAGACCAGACTGGTGTCTGCGTGCGGAAAATAAATGGCCGCTGTAATATCACAGAAAGAAAGCACAAGTCTATTTTTTAAACTATGTCAGGGTCACTGAAATATCACACGGTGGAAGTTTTTCACCAGATATCACGGTGAAAAACAGCGAGCCGGCTCGTACATGGCAGCACAGTCAAACTTTGTGAAATATCATCAGCTTGTGGACGGTGTAAATCGTGGACGTAAATCGTGGGAGATGTCTTGCAGTGACTGGGCCTAACAAATATCACCTGTGTCTTACAAGGGGGCAACCAGGGGAGGCAAAATCCCTGCCGTCTGATTGGCTCTTTCTAAATAAAAACATGTACGTACACATCTGGCTGTACCCCTCAGTTATTAGCAGCGACAGATATTTCTGAGTAGCATGATTCAACGAGCTCGAGACCCCAACAGTGGTGAAACTGAGCCAAGTGTGTGGACAGAGTCTGTGGAGAATCATCACCCTGCCAGAGACTTTTGGATCTCACTTAGTGAATTTACATTAATACAGTGACTTGCACACGGAATGGTTGTAATTAAATCGCTCTGCAATGTTGTTGCAAAATAGCGGTCTGTATTTTGCAGAGTCGAGGTTTGAGTTTGTTTGTGGTGCTGTGTTTATGATTACTGCACTGTGGCCAGTAATGCATGCTGCTCCTGACATGAATAAAACAGATTTAGGTTATTTATTTAATTGATCAGGTTATTTATTCTTTCATTAGGTAAAATTACAAATATTAATTTTCTGTTAATAAGTATGAGCCGAACATGTTTCTCCTTTTGTTTTGTAACACTGATGTGACTTTTTTCTTTTAAAGGACTGCTTTCACACAGCTATTTGAATACAAAAATATCATCATATCTTTACAAATGTTTTGGTTTCTGCTCAGATATCAGCTCAAAGCCTGAAAACAAAAAAAAAAAAACAGTCCGACTTGAGGTCAAAATGAGCAATGCTGAACTCTTGCCAAGAAAAACAGCAAAAAAAAAAAAAGAAATCTAAATCGGCGTTAAACTAAATGAGTAGATGTTCTTTCATTAGGATTGCTGTTATAAAAAGTGAAAAGTGCTTCTGCTAATTAAACAAGTGGATAACACGTGTTTGGCAACAGTTCATTTTCTTCTCAGATATGTAGGGTTTTATTTTTTGTTGTTTGTTTCCAGACTTTTCTGCTCACTTTTATCAGTAATATCTAACAAAATGACTCGATAAAGAAGGCAAAGAAGGAAGAATAGAAACACAAAATGATTCATGCGAAATAATCTACGTAATATCTGTCAGATTATCTTCTTTTTTATTAGTTTGACACTCCTTACCGTGTTGCACAATGCACCTGAAAAGGTGCATCCAAATTCTTCTGATAATATCAAAGTTAATCTTTAGCTGTCTGTTCTCTTCAGCTACATCTCAAATGAATGATATATGTGTTTTTATTTCACGCATCTACGTGATTAAAAAGTAGTAAATCTGAAATTCATGCATCTTTTTGGACTCTCTGGTCCTCAGCATGCAGCAGCGTGGTGCTCACCGTCAGTTATAAACCCAGCTCACTGAGCTTTCCCCCCCTATTTAGGGGGTCTCTGTCTCCCCTCCCCTCGTCCCTCCTGGTAATAGATGGCCTCACCACTCTGGGTTTGAGCCCACCTTTAAACAGGACTGGGGTTTGTCTCCGGCCAAACGATGGAGTGGAACAATAGGAGCGTGTGACATTGTCTGTGTGTGTGTGTGTGTGTGTGTGTGTGTGTGTATGTATTAGGAGGCCCACGTCTGTCCCGAAACACACGTGTAAGCACGTGACGGCGTGGTGTTGATGCTGCCCGGCTTCAGCCTGGGCCTGCCAGGTAGCAGAGGGAGGATACAGGACGTCCAGGGTATGCAGATCTGAGCTATTTGTTCATTTTTTTTTTTTTTTTTACTCTCACGCTGCTGTTTCTCTAACATGGCTTCATATTTCTGGGTGGGGGGGGGGTTCTTCACATGTACGTCCGTGCATCACGTTCATTGCCGTTTCCGTGCTTCCTGCTGTTTGTCTTTCAGGACAAATCCTTTGTCTGGCTAAACCCTTTATACAGAGTGGCTGGGATGTAGCCTGCATGGAGCTGTTCTTGTTGTGTGTGTGTGTGTGTGTGTGTGTCTGTGTGTGCATTTGTGTTTATCCATTTATGATAAAGCCTTTCTAAATATGTGTATGCAATTGTGTTTTGATTTATAAGCGGCTGGGCTGACAGCAGCGTTGACCTTGGCTGGGCTTGAATGTGTGTGAAGAGGAGATAGAGAGAAAGAGTGTGTGTGAAATCTGTTTTTCCCCTTTTTATTATTCTATCTAAATGTGCTTATGATGCCAATATTTCTGTTATTTGCCATGGGGGAGGATGTAGAGTCCTCCCTGCAAAATGTGTGTTTTCTCACCCTGCCGTGGCTCCCCGGGACAAGGATCTTGCTTGTTTTTTTTCTTTAGCATATTCCACATTCATATGGAAATGGAGGGCAGAGGAGGGACAGAATCTCACATCAACTTGATCTGGTCATGAATAGCTGCCAGTGTTTGGACTGACCCAGAGCCGGCTTAAAGGCACTGCCCAGCCTCTGCCCTCAGACCACAGAGCTGAGAGCCAAGCACATTTTCAGCTGCGACACACACACGCGTGTGTGTGGGGGTGTGTGTGTGTGTTCACATACATTCGCACTAAAGATGAAAAAAGCAGATGCTCATAATTGCAGTCATACAATTAGATACACTTGAGCACTTGGGAACACTGAGCGCTGTCTCATTCTCTGTCACTGTCTCTGTCGTACACATACACAGACAGCCATGCTAAATCCCAGGGAGACGCCAGTGTTGCAATACACTCCTCTTTTTTCTTTTTTCCTCCTCTCTCCAATCCTTTCTTTATTTTATTAACCCTCACTTCCCTCTTTTGCCAGCCTAAACCATCTCGATGAACACAGATGATTTTACTCCTTTAAGCAGCGAGAAGGACGTTTGACAGTTTTAATTTATGTTTTTTTTTTTTTTTTCTCCCCCTCTTGATCCATTTGTAGTGTTGAACTGGCCAGAAAATGATGTAATACCCAAATAATAAAGTGCTTTAGAATTTAAAGAGCAATTAGTGGTACAGCTTTATTTTATTGGAGTCTTTCATTTCATTTAACAATTTAAATGTGTTTATCTGCATTTAGGCTGAAATTTATGTTTTACTAGAATAGCTGCAATTAAAACAGAGGCATAAATTTGCTTGGGAAATATCAAAAATGTTTAATAATAATAATAGATAAGATACAAAAAAAAACAAAAAAAAAACATTAACAAACATCGAAAGTTTTTTTTTGGTGTTTTTTGTAAGAGGATAAAAACTCTACCAGGAACCTTAAAATGAACTCGAAATGCATGGACCCAGGTCGGATTGAGATAATTTGCTTTTATCATGCTGTCCCTGAATTAATATTGTATTTGAGGAGTCCCGTTTCTAATAAATTTTGATTGTGCTTCCTTCTCGAGCGTCTCTCACACAATGGGCCTCCCAGACCGGACTGCTGCAGTTGGATCTAGCAGCAGGGATCCATCAAACAAGATTTGTCTCGGTGGATATGCTGGTTTTGTCCTTCAGGATTAGAGCCCACCACCCATATTCAACCCTAGTTTGAGTTACTTTGTCTCTTATACATGTGGACAGTTGTCAAAAGTTTTCCTGCAGAGTTTTAATTAATTTAATAAGAAATGAGCCCCCTTTTTTTTTTGTTTGTTTGTTTTCATCTTCTTTTTTTTTTTTTTTTTAATGATCTGGCTAATTTCAGGGATCCAAACATTTAACTAACTTAATTAATACAAAATATGATGAAGGAAATAAAAAGTGCAAAATTGCTTTTCTGATTTAATTTAATTAAAAAACAAAATTCAGTTTAAAAATCATAAAGAATAATTCAAGAAAGCAGATTTGAATTTATTTCACAAAGACTGCAGGACATGCTTTGATATATTTTAGATATGATTTAATGACATTTACATTTCTTTGCATTTCAAGTGTTTTTTAATTAGTCTTTAATAATATTATATATTAAATTCAACACTAATTTTGCCTTTATATGTATTAATTTCATTTTATTTGAAAATGCCTACCGGTGGCTGTCCAGTTCCATTTTCATGTTCATGTTTATGTCCAGTCGGGGGACGAATCTGACAAGCTGAAGCGTGGTATGTCGTCCCTCAACGTATAGGCACAAGTGTTTGGCCTCTATAAAAAGAGCAGCGTGTTGCAGGAGGGCCACAGTGTGTGTGTGTGTGTGTGTGTGTGTGTGTTTTGTCTCTCCATTAGCACCCATTCAAGAGACAATGAGTTAGAGAAGCAGACGATGGGCTTGTTAACACACAGGCATTAGTGAATCAGTGTGTGTCTTTGTAAGGGAGGGGACACTCCTCTAGTGTTATGACGGGAGTCTTTCACCGTCGATACACTCCACTCCAACACCACAAGTGTCCGGCCACTGAATAGGGGAGGATTTGTTGCTCTACACCCAATTAAAGCGTGCTTTGAGTAGTGGTTATGGCGAGGGGCCCTTTGTTCCAGTTCACCTTCTAAAGCACCTTCGAAAGCTTAATGTTTGACTTTGACAGTGATGGTGCGCGGCTGAAACGCCAGCCTCACTCTGTGACAAACACAGGAGCTGCATTTGATCATAGCTCTTGACGCTGTTTGTGATCTGCAGGAGTTTCCAACGTCATATTTCATCTCACAAATTAGTCAAAAATGTTTAATTTCCTTAAAGCGTTCCCTCGTGTCTGCTGTCGCGATCCAAACCGGCCTGTTTTATTATGTTTTTCCAAAAAAACAGCTTTTTAAAAAAGAGTTAATATTTTTTCTAACACACAAGCAAAACGTAGTGAAATAATATGAGCCGGATAATATAGTGAAGATGTTTTGGATCTGCTTAGCATGGTGGATTTTGAGCAGGGTAGACTCCAGGGGCGGGGGGGTTAGCAGATTATGATGCCCTCTGTGTTTTGTGCAGCAGCCTATGGGCTTGACCTGAGGGAGGCAGACACATGCCTTTGTGGCCCCGAGAAGAGACAACAGATCCTGAGTAATGGTGTCTAAGTTAGTTCAACTCAGATTTTTTTTTTTGTGTGTGTGTGTGTGTGTCATGGGGGTTAGCAGCAGTGTTACACTGATGTGTCGATGTGGGGATAGACCCGGGTTGCCTTTTATTAAAAATTACATCTCAGCCTGTCGTTTTTTATCCAGAGGCTCCTCCTTGACCACAAGAGCTATTTGCAAAGACTGCAATGAAATTATTATTTTGTTTAATTATTAGTTTTGTAAATCAGTTCTTTATTTAAAGGCGTAACGTCTCCCAGGATTCTCGTGCCTTGATTGATGTAGTCTGTCACCCTGACAACCCTGAAAGAATTTCTCATTAGTTTGGATTTTAGGGGAGTTTTAGTCTCTCATGATGGTCTGAGAGGATTTTAACATTTAGACTTCAGAGGTAAAGAGGGCTAAATATACCAGATAAATATATATTTATTTAAACATAATGAATATTGAATATTTCCAGACATGTAACTTCACCAAATTCCTATATTCGTATCAGTCAAACTCTTAATTACCAACAGCAGTAATCAACATTGTCTTCTCCCAAGTACAGCTTACATTAAAATGAGTGGTAGCTCTGCAGATAAGTGGCATGTAAACAGTAGTCAGACCGTAGTTGTCTGCCAAAATCTGCGTTCAGGAAACTGGGACGGGATCAATCCAGGACGAGGGGTGGGAAAAAAAAAAAATCAGAGATCAGAGAGTGGGAGTTGAAACTTCTCATCCTTTCCAAACGCTCGCTTGGTATTTGGTTAGCTCCGCTGCTTCGTAATGATGCGTGCGCGCCGCTGACACCGGGGTCGTGTCTTTTTTTGCGGCAGCGCGAGCAGACAAGGTGGAGCTGCACTTGGCATTCGGCTGCCACTGTTTCCAGGCAGGATGATGGTGATGATGGGATGCTGGTTTTTACTTGTATGTCCCAGGGATCATCTGCCAAAGCTGTTGGAGACTGTGTGTGTGTGTGTGTGTGTGTGTGAGGTGCAGAGAAATCCAGGGCTGTTCTTTGTTATCTTTTAATAGATTTATGCTCTGCCTGTCATTTAGTTACAACCAAAACACAGCTGATCCAGTCTGGACTAGAACTTGAAATATATAAAAAATCTATTGTGTTTTACTCCCTGTCGTCCACACTGCACACTGTTTCATAATTTTAATTTGTATATTGTATTTGTGGGTAAAACACAGGCTGGTGCTGGTGTGTAACGTGAGACAGGAAAGGTTGAGCATGTCTTTGTGGCAGATTTGGCCGGCCTGTCCCTGTCAGTGTGTTGTATGTTGGTTCAGTCGAGACATCCCCTCAGCCCCACACCACCACCGCCACCGCCACCACCCCCCCACCATCCCATCTCCACCATTGTTCCTGCTCAAATCAGCCAGCTCTATTTTCAACATGCCACATCTGTTGTTAGTATATGACAGCTCTCTTTTTTTTTTTCTCGTCAAAAGGACGAATATCTGCATTATTCTGGGGACTTGTTTATACTCTATCGTTATTTTTAGATGTATATGTGTACTATAATTAAATGATTACACATTTTCTTTGTTTTACTCTTTAAAATGATCTTTTTATTTATGTTATTACCATTTTAATTCAAAATCGGGATGTAAAATTGGTATTTAAAAAAATGCAGGTGCAGTTGTATTACCCTGCGTCTATACAGTTTATATTACATGGTGCTGATGCAGAAATACTCAGCAGACATAAGTAATATTTAAGTCAACATTTGTCAGAATTATTTATGAAGATTTGCCTCTCAGATTTCAATTTTACTGCGTTTAAGTAATTAAATGCTAATGTTGAATTGTTGCAATGGTTGTTTTTTTTTTTTATTTATTTATTTTTGCTCCTCGTTCGCGACATTGCTTTTCCATCTGTTCGATTACATCATTTATTTTCACATAAAACCACATTTTCTTAAACCAGAAGCAGACCTCCTGCTGTAGCCCCCTTTTTGGTTTTTGCTCTGTTTGGATGTGGCTTGTGGTAGTAGCAATATTTTCAGGAGCAGGCCTGGTACTCACCGTGGGAGCAGCCTTGATTGTTGTGCGAACACAATGCCTCTGCCTTCTTACTTCACTGGTTCCTTTGCTTTCCTTCCTCTGCCTTTGAATTTGCTCATTTTCTGCCCTGTTTTGTTCCCCCTTCTGCCCCCTTTGATTGGCCCCTGCGTAGCAACTTGCCACATGGAGCATGGAAGCTATAACTGCTCCTTTACTTCGCAGGCTTTTCTTTCTAAATTTGATTTAAGCAGGACGTTTCAAATCTTTATAATGTGTTTTTCACTGAATTTTTGTCCATGTGCTACATCTAAACGTCAGAATGCTTTAGATCAATTAATAATATTCAGTATAAATATTAAAAATATGTTGTCATGAAGGTAAATTCATTAATTGAACATTTATAAACAAGATTATACACATTTCTTTTACAAAATCAACATGTAAGATTAATAATAAAAACAAACCAGGAATGAATTTTTGCTGTTTTCTTTCTACATTAATTTAAATGTTAGGCAAAGTAAATCACGTGTCAATTAAACAACAAAACGAGTTTTGCTTTATGAATCAGATTGAACAAATAGACAACTTACCCGCCGCCTCGTCGCTGATTGAACAATATTGATATGTTGACATTGATCGTCTCACCTTTTACTAAAGCTGTCATCGAAGCTCTCGCCTGCCTCGCCTCTCTCTATCGCCCTGTCAAATGCATGTACGCTCACCCATAACCATTTACTGCAAGAGGTCAATATATGAACACACACACACACACACACTCTTTACTTTATATTAATATCAACAAAATATCATTTTAGCAGCCCTGAAATAATGATTATATTTATGTAATTGTTGTTGATTGCCACAACTTGACAAATCAAGTGTGTATTGACCTGAAATGCTGTTTATGTGTCATACTGTCTAAATGTAAAATGATTAGTTTGGGTCAGGTAACGAGAAAGAATGTATGCATTCATCTTCATTTTCTCTGTGGAAAATTGATGAAATGTTGCCAAGGAAAATCTGAAATAAACAAACCATTCATAATTTCAAGCAGCTTTTTAAAAAACGAAGCTTAACTTTAAAGTTTTTTGTCTATTTGACCTTTTGTACTTAGATTTAAATATTCAGTCTAAAGGTTCAGTTTGTTTTTGGAGTGGAGAAAACGCATTAAAAATAATTGCTTCACATCTTTGATTGCACCTAATGTCAGTTTCTCCTTTCTTGATTCATTATAGCCGAAAAAATCTGTTGTTGATTGTAACAGAAATGAGTTTAATTCATTAAGACAAACATAAAAAAAATGAACACAGTCAAAATCAACAAAGTGATCAGTGAAGAATCACAAAGCAGAGCTCATTTCTGTGTTAATCATGTATCAAAATATCAGCCCACATCAGAATTAAACTTAGCAGGAATTAATTCAAGAGAGGAAAAAAATGTTTTAAATAAAAAATTCTTACAATTAACGAGAAAATAAATCACAGCTCTGGGCCCACAACACAGACCTGAGAAGAGAGAGGGGGGAAAAAAATGCTTGCTAAGCTATCCGTTTCACACACGCAGGGACAGAAGGTTCGATATTCATTCGATCGATGAATGAAAAGGCACAATGGCAAAATCGGACGGGCTCCTTTTCAAATCCACGTCTCCAATGTCCCCCCCGCCACCCCTCCACAGTCTGCAGTCGCTGGGCGGCTGGTGTGGCAGGCAGAGAGAGAAAGAGAGAGAGAGGAGAGCAAGGGTTACATCAAGGCTGCTCCCTGGACCGTGCAAACAAGTCTAGACCAGTGACCTGTTCAATGGCTCCTTTTGAGGAGTGGGGCAAGTTCGGTCAGAGCGAGGAGAAAGGCAGGCATAGCCTCTTTTCAGTGCCGAAGCAGCTCACAGCCTGCGATCGACAGGAGGTAAGGAGGGCCGGGAGGGCAGGCATCTGCTTCCATGGTTACGGGCCGGGTATGGGGACCCTACTATTGAGGAAGCTCCGTTCTCATGCTCCCACAGAGGCAATGTCACGCATTTTAAAAATGCGTCAGGCCGGGGCGAGGACCATATCCACCAGCGGCAGAGTCGCTCTTTGAGAAGGGAAATAAAATGATAGCACGTCAGTTTGAGGAGGGGAGAGAAAAAAAAAAAAAAGAGCAGAGGGGGAACGCTTTGGGATGGGGGTGGCAGCGTGTGCTTGAGAAAGAAAGAAATGCGTCACATGATCGTGGCAAATCCTAATTCAAAGTAAGATGTTTTGTTGTTTTTTTTTTTGTTGTTGTTTTTTTTTTTCTTCGGCGTAGCCACAATGATGTTCTCAAATTTGCTGGGTCTACATTTGGAGCTGCTTTTGTGGTGAAAGTGTATTGTTCTGTGGAAGTCAGCGGCACAGATGATTTATCCTCGGAGAGAGCAAAGGTCAAGGTTTATGTGGTGAACTCCTTTGTTGAAAGCCAGCGATATCATCTTAATGAGGATTCTCTGCAAACAGCAACTTTTATGCTTTAAGCATAAAAAGAAGAAGCAGGGACAGAAAAATGAATCTGTTTTACTTTTCTTTACCGTTTGTTTTTAATTAGCAGAAAACTGTAACCTGGTTTTAAAAAAAAGTAAGTATTTATGGGCTGATTTAAACAGATCAGTTGTAGCAAACTGTGTATAATTGTTACAATAACAGATTGTGTGTGAGCGCTTTGGATTGCAAAT
The DNA here is from genome assembly GCA_028641955.1 of Protonibea diacanthus. Classification (NCBI taxonomy): domain Eukaryota; kingdom Metazoa; phylum Chordata; class Actinopteri; family Sciaenidae; genus Protonibea; species Protonibea diacanthus. The sequence continues at coordinate 3,844,688 of CM053990.1, read as the reverse complement.
CTGTCGAATGTGAGGAGTCACATCTGACTGTTTGTGTGTTGATTTGTTTGTGTTTGGGCACAAGCTGTGTGTGTGTGTGTGTGTGTGTGTGTGTGTGTGTGTGTGTGTGTGCGTCGAGTTGAATGGATGCTTTGGGCTTTTTCTTCATGAAGGAGGGGTGTGTTGGAACGTTGAATTTGGTCATGCAGCTGACGCTTTACCCCCTAACACACTCCAAACAGAACGGACAGATGGCCGGCCCTCAGGAAGGGCTCGGGGCGTTGGATTTGCTCTCAGACCGTGGGAAAGTCTTTGGCTGACTTCACCTGCTCAGGGAGCTGATGTGACTGGATTAAACAGCAATGAAAGAAGTGAGAAAAGAAAACTAACATGGGCGAACGGTGCACGAGGCTTTGTGCAAAGTGCGAGCGTTTTCACGTGTGTGTTGCTTGAGAGAGAAAAATGGGACAAATGCAGATCCATTAAAAAGATTTACAATTTTTAAGATTTTAATTTAAAGGAGAGCAAACACGCGTTATAAAATAGGTATTTTTGCAGCATGTGCACAGGGAGACAGGGTGGATGGGTTCATTCTATTTTTTGCATGTGTCTTTGTAATCCTAATTGGAAACAGTTGATCCTCAGTTTGTTGGGACATTAGACATGATGTTTGGCCATCTCTCTCTCTGCTTTTGATTATCTCCGTCTCAGAGAGACGGCAACGTGCACGCTTTGATTTATTGTTATTAAAAAAAAAAAAAAAGAATGGGGGCCGTTTGTCAGGCTTTCATCTGATTGATGCTAAGCTGCATGCACACTTGAAATTCATACTCATAAGACACCATTGGCCGTACATTTAACGGCTCATTAATTATCTGTTTGAATGTGCACTAAAGTTAGATGAATTAGTTGCACCGCTGTGTTTTTTTTTTTTTTTTTTTTTTTTTTTTTTTCTTTTTCTGCTCGTTTCATTTAGCGTGTGGACGTTTTGGAATTTATAAAGACGCCACTTAAAGGTGCGCTGACAAGTGTGAAAGTCCATTTTAAAGCATACAAATGAACGATGAAAAACCAAAAAAAAAATCACTGTCATAACTGGAATAATGATCAGTGCAGCGTGACGTCCAGACAGGTAGCTCTTTATTCACTACCCAAGGAATCCCCTCTGTGATCTGAGTGCAGATTTAAGCTAAAAAAAAAAAACAAAAACAAAAAAAACACCACCATCAGCTCTGCTGTTGATACATCAGCTCATATTCTGCTTGAATTAGTTATTATTTCTGAGGGCTTTTAAGTTGCTGTGAACATGTCAGTGCTTGTGTATGTTTGAGTTAGTTACTGGCAATATTAGCCAGCTAATTTTCACTCACTCTACGATCTGTTACACATTTTAGGAATAAAAAAAGGGGAAAAAACGTCATTTTCTGCCGTTCTCTAGCTTTAGGTTATTCTTTCTGATTGAACTCTGGCAGCGACTGGATGGAAAATACAGCAAAATGAATGTGCCAAGTGTCTTTGTGCACAGGCAAATAATTGCATAGTTGTCATGTTTATGACACCAGCCCAGGCGTCTCCAAATGTTGATTCAGAACCACAAGAATCCCTGATTGCTGCTACTCTGAGTGCCATGCTTTCAGAGAAATACTCCATTGCAGTTTGGCTACAAAAAGGCATTATCTTTCATACAAGTAGAGTGCATAAGAGTTCAATTTGGGTATGAGTCAAGTGCTCTCCATCTGAGAAGGGTGTGTGTGTGTGTTGTTGGGTGGAGGGAGCAGTGGAGAACTAATCAAATGTGGTTATGTGCAGAGCAGTGTAGTCAGTGTTTGACAAGAAATGTGAACTTGACTCTGCAGCGCTCAAGAGACCCTTCAGGAATTCTTTTGCGTGGTGCAGTTTAGCCGTAAGTTTATTATGCTCTTCAGATTTAGCCCGAGCTGCCTTATTTCTGGGAAACGGGGTCGTGCCACGAGGACCGTACAGATATTCATTCGCCTACCAGAGCTGCAGCGATGACGGGACAATGTCAGCAAGAATTTTGACGGAGGTGTTTTAAAAGGCACTAGTCGGCTGGTCAGACTAGCTGAGCATTTCATTCAAAGATGTTCCAACTTTTTTTTTTTTTCTTTTTTCCCCCGTCTGGTCGGATGAGCCTGAGCTCTCCATGCAAAAACACCAACAAAACACTGTCTGACTGCAGAGCTGTGTAACACTGATGTAGACGGAGCTGGTCTCTGACAGTGGACGAACACTAATTGGGTTACTGGAGCTCGTTCCCCATTCGCTCATACACTGTATATATATACACACACTAAGAGACATTTTGTGCTCTGGCCTCGCTGACCTGTTCACATCATGGTTTATTTTTATAGTGGTAATTTGCCATTGGCCCGATGGTTTGGTTTCAGAGGCCCACATCATTAATCATGGAGGGCATTACTGCAGTATAATTACACTTTATCTAAGTGAACCCGCAACATTTCCCGCGTGTGCGCTCTCTATCTCTGTCTATAACACAAATACACACACAGTTGGGATGTAGTCAGCTCCAAAGTATGCTCGACACAACACCACAGGAGAAAGGCTGAAGTGCCTGGTCTGTGCTGCTCAGATACTACACACCAGCGTGCGTCCAAGTGGTGTAATATTCTCGTGTAAAGTGCAAACATCAATATATTTTTTAACCACATCTGCGAGGAGTCGTTTTAACATCTGTGTCGGGCATCCTCTCAAGGAGCGTCGTTCGAAGGTGTTTGCAAGACAAGAGTTGACAATAAGTTAAACTGCAAACACCCCAGGAAACAAATGAATGTGTGTGTCGCGGGGTGCTGGGGTGTGTGTGTGTGTGTGTGTGTGTGTGTGTGAGGGGGGGGGTAGGAATCAGTGGCAATGCTGTGTAACCCCTTTAAGATCATTATTCCACACAAAATGCACCCCCGGGGTGTGTGACACATTTGTGAATGGGCTCTTCCATGGGATTTAACGGGTTAACAGCAGACAAAGGGAGCTGGGACCATGTAGCCCAGCAGGGGAGACCCCAGTGGAAACACCAGGCTGCCTTATAATCCCCGCTCTGTCCCATCCCGTTTGCTCTGCCTACAATCATGGCTGACTGACGTGTGCTCTGGAAGTCAAGGCTGTGAGGATGCATGGCTGTGGAGGGGTGAGAGGAGCCACGTGTTTTCAGCTGGAGCGCATCCCTACACACACACACACACACACACCTGTACAAACACACACACAGACAGACACGCATACAAACATCCCTCCTGGCCTTGTGAGGATATTTCACGCTTCTTTACGAGCTGACCGGAGAAATGATAATTAAAGACAAATGGTTTAATTCCGAACGAACGGACGCGAACTTTTGGACAGATGCCTGACTTTATTGTCTTGACCAGCTGCATGTGATTTCATGCTGTAAGCCCTGATCTACAGTATCATACATATCTAGAAGTATGATACAGTTTATGGACCTGGGGTGTGTGCTGGAGATCATAGAGGACTAGCAGAATAAATCCAGTACATAATACAGTGTTGCACACTTGTCAGTTTCACTGACGTCTGCAGCATGTCTGTGTTAGACTTATTTAAAGAAGGAAAGATCATGAAAGGATAAAGATTTCCACTTTGTTTATGAGCGTCTGAAGCAGTTGAGGTCAGTGACTCGGTTGTGAAGTTATTTATGAAATGAGCTTTTGCTTATTTCCTCCAAACATTTCCTTTAATTCAGGCAGATTTCGAACTCATTACGTAAAATATAACTTTTATAATATTCGCAGGAATGCTGGCTTACAATCAGCACGCACAGATGTTCTCAGTCACAAATCTTCTACTTTAATATGACTTTCTGGCTGAAATGGAGTTTTTACATATCAGATGTTAACCAGAACTAATGTAGGTAATATCCTCTAAACAACAATGATGATTATTTCACATAACCAGACACCATAAATCATAATTATCCTCCCAGGCTCCCTGTCTTATAAAGCTTGATAGAAGCTAATGTTTCATTTCCGTTTATTAACACATCGCACAGTCTTGCCGGGTTTGGGCGTTACTCGAAACAGCTCGTTTCTGTGAAAAGTTTTATGTCGAAAGTTGTTGTTTGACCTCCGTGCGGTGCTTTATGGACGTCTTATGAATTCAGAGCAGGTTTTTTGGACCCGCTCAGACGGTGCTTAGGAACTCAATTACAAGCTAATGGCCGTTTTCATTGGAAGGCAGCGCTGGTTCACCTGCTGATTTACCTGCAAGTCACCTGCTTTATTAGCTACAGTCAGAGCTGTGGACACCAACGTCTAGTACCCAACTGTGAGTGAAAGGCGTCTGAGCTCAGACAGCCATTTAAAAATCATCAAATATTAATTCATCTCCTCTTGCTTATGAGTTTTAGCTTACTGACTGGTACCTCCTAATTGTGTCTGATTGTTTTGCAAGAGCCTAATTAAAGTCCTGAATCTGCAATCATTTTTCCATAGTCCTACACTAATTCACGTAATTTCCAGTGTTCTTCTTCCCATTGTCAGGAGATTGCTTTGATAATGAGAGGTTGTGCGGAGGGATTATCTTTGGGAAAGCATCTGGTAAGGACACACAGAGAAAAAGGTATCATTATGATAACTGCCGTCTCTGCCTCCTAAATGAGCAGTCATCCTTAATGTAGTCGATTATGGTCCGCTCCTCTGGAGATAGCCTGTGGAACATTATTTGTGCCATATAATGTTCTGACTTTCTTTGAAATTTACACACCTGTCGCTAAGATGGAAGCAGAAAAGTGGCTTTTAGCTTGGCGGCGTTGCTGATACGGGGTTTGTGTACTGAGTAACCTTTGGAGATGGAACAGATTCAAACTGAACTGAAGGACTCTTTTTTTTTTTTTATTGAATACTAAAAATATTTGAGTGAACACTCAACGTGACGATGAAATAATTCAGGTTTTTTATTTATAAGGAGTAGTGGCATCATTTTTTGTGTCTCGAGTGTGCTGTTTATCTTCTCCTGGTTTATTATTGTGTTATACATCTCAAATGAACTAATAGCAGTAACACACTGCTCTGTTCCAGCCTGCAGATTAAACGTTGTTTTTTTTGCGATAATGTCAAGAGCGTTGGTCAGTTATCTCCACGAGCATCTCTTCTAATGGCAGACCACACGAATAACAGAAAATGTTGGCGTGCACAATCAGAGGATTTATCTAAATATCACAAAGGAATGTTTTCTGAGCTGCTCTCGGTGTTAATTTTGGGTGTTCACGTTACAAATTATGATATTAACTCGCCTCAGAAAGAAACAACTCCTTACATCTAAGAAGTTTGTATTTTTAAAACTGGCTAGTAGCATTTTAATCTTCAACCATGAAAATTCAGAATATAAGCAGATGCAACATGTTAAATGTTTTTCTGCAGAATCTTTAGTTCCTTTTTTTGTTGTTTTAATTACATTTGATTTAACCTTATCTCTGAATAGTGCTAATTCCATCACTATGTAAATGCTAAGCTGAGCCTTTCATTTCTCCATTGTTTTTTTTTGTCGCATTGCCTGAGCTGCCTGATAGGAGACAGCAGTAATTAAAACACAAGGCCAGGTCATGAGGTGAACCGAACACACAATAAAAAAAAAAAAAAAAAAAAAAGGGAAGCTCTTCTGGAGATTCCAGGACGAAGGTGCCACGCGGTCCGATCCATTTTAATTGTCGTTTGAATTAATTTGAAAATGCTCAGGTCAATTAAGAAGATGCATTCCTCTGGCTGTGTGTAATGTCATATTCATCGATCCGTAGAGGTTACTTCATGCGCTCATGTGTAGGATACATTTATGTTTCTGAAACTCTGCCGTTTGGAATTCATTAGGTATTGATCCCCTTCTTGCGACGGTCTGATAGCCACCTTGTCTGAAGCCAGGTTATCAATTCAGTGCCATACAGAAACAGATGCCCTTTTACATTGTTATTGTTATGGATCAACGTTTGATCGCCCAGCAATAAAAAAAACAAACAAAAAAAGCGCCTGTATCTCTATCACCGAGTGTCTTTAAACGAAGGTGCTGAATCCGTCGTGTCTGGTTGGTGCAGGTTTTGTCATGGCGGTGCTTTCTTGTTTGGGGTTCGTGTGGGGTTTGGTTGTCTCTGCACAACCTCTTCCTCTTCCCTTCTACTCACACAGTCTGATTCTTGCCCTCCATCCATCCCTCCCTGCGCGCTGATTGGCTCTCGGTTAGTCAGCTGCAGCCAATAAGCCTTGGTATAAATCTCAGTGTTTAGTCTGGTGCTAGGCAGCAGGATCAACAGACAGGTGGGTCAGGCAAAGTCATCGCCTGGCTGGCTGCATGGCAAAGCTCTGTTAGCTTTTAAAGCAACATTGCACTCTGAGTTTCTAGCATTAGCATTTATTACAGCTTTCATTAAAACTGTATTTATATTTTATTTGTGAGCATTAACAGCTCTCTTCTGAAACGGGAAGCATCGCTCTGCATCTTAAGCTGAGCTTCCTCAGGACTGAGTTTTATTTTTACTTTTGCACCCAGTTGCGTCGTATTTTGTTGGACCGTTTACACACAGATGGCTGATCTGCTCTGTGTGCATCGCAGGGCTCTCAAGTAGATTTCCATAATTAATGTTAATGGTGCAATAAAATGTATCTAATGCATCGTCTTTCAGTGTCATGGCTCTCTTGGTTCTAATTTTTGCACCTACCTCTTCGTGTTGTTAAATCGTGTTTGTTCTAAGTCGTATTTTTTCTCTGCAAGTGGACGAACGCTGAGGAAGAAGGGGGCAGACGAGGGCACGGTGAGGCCAGGCCTCTGTACGGGGGGAAACAGTTCGTTCTGTGTGCAGCCTCATGTCTCTCCTTTGTTGCCAGTCAGAGTCTGCAAGTTTTTTTCTTCTTTTCCAATATGCAAAATAACTCTGGAAACAGAGTTATCCAAAATATTCTTTGCAGAATGTCAGATTTCAACATTTTTTTTTTATTGTGTTATTTTATCCTTGGCAAGTCGAGTCACACACTCGAACACTATGAAATGGCTGGATGGGTATGTCTCTCATTAAACTGAACTGTATACTTGCGTCTGCATTAACCTGTTGACTGTTTTTCTGTCACGGCTTGAGGCAACATTAAATTAATGGAGATAAGAGCTTTGAGCCAAAAATAACACCCTGTCTCTGGAGGTGCCTGTGGAGAATAAAATAGCACAAATTATCGTCCTTTGGAGTTTTGGCTGCCAGTGTGCACGTGTGTTTTTTTGGTAAAGATAACAAAATGTGTTACGTGTTAGACTCTTAAAAATGCCAATTGTCAAGTGAACAACTCGCAGCGTTTATGCACGTGTTTATTGTCATTAAAAAACGAGTATATCTCAGCATTGGTGTCAACGTTAAAAACCATCCTGATGTGTTGTTTTTACAAAAACACACCAGCCTTGTGTGATATCAGCTTTTTCATATCTGTGCACCTCCAATGTGTTTTTCATGTCCACCTATGTCTCTCCCTGCCCCCCAACTGACTATAGATTTTCCACATTATGTATTGCCAAGTCGAGTAGTCTGTCTGATTTTTCCACCCCTGTCTGGTGTGCAATGGTATATCCCCAGGGGAAGTCCCTTGCCACCCCCTCCATTCTCATTTGAACTCTGACCCCGGCCTCCTGCCTTTCAGGATATGAAATGACCCTCTCGGTGGGAGGATGTTTTGGAACTGTTTTAGCTGTGAGTCTGTTTAACGTAGGCTGAAGCAGATGAGCAGCGCCGAGGGCTGCGTGGCCATTTTGTTTCGAGATCTAAGGGCTCTGTTTTAACCCTCGCAATGACGAGTCACGCATCTTTGAACTCGTGAAAAAATCATTTCGTTGCAGTGTAACCGACCAGTTCGACGTGCGGATGTTATTCTGCAGCAAAGGGGTGTCGACCACACGTAATAAAATCGACATAACTCGCACGCATCTCCAAACTTTTTCTGTGTCTCTCCTCCCACTTCTGTGGCCTCGTCGTGCATGACATGAAAAAAAAAAACAACAACAACTTAACTAGCGAGATGCGGCTGTGCTGTTTGAATCAGTCCTTTCACCACCGTGGAAAAAGGAGACCTCACTCCTCTGCTCGTCCTGCCCACCACACCAGTCTGCGGTCAAGAACACAAGACGGATGGATTTCGGATGAATATTTTATGGTTTATGCACATGATTGTTTATATTTTATTGTCTTCTCTAACCATTATAATTCATTTCCTCTGTGTGTGTTTTCTTTTTTGATAAACTAAAATAGTGCCAGCTCATACAGAACAATCTGTTTCGATTTGGCATTTCTGGCAGCAGCTACAAAGATTATCTCCAAATCAGATAATAAATAATAATCATAACTGTTCAGATATACACAAAGAATGTCTTAAACCCTCCTCTTTCCCCAACAGCCACTTCGATACTTGTTCTGCATTTAACGGTTGTAATCTGATGTGATGGAAGCGCTTGATATATGTGATTATACTATCATTATATCCGTATCAGCTGTGGAAACAAAAATATGATTTGATTACGTGTGACCAAAAACATTTCTTCACACACACACACACACACATGCACATCTATTGAAAGGCAGTGAGAAGAAAGACAGCACAACAACAGAGTTACACAAATATCAAACAGGTTTTATTTCAGGTCCATACAGAACTTCAGTCTTGCGGATCAGGCACATACTTTGTCTTTTAGTGAGTCACAGGTCCGTGACATACGCTTGTGTTATTATTATAACAAACCACCTGATTGGGTTCGGCTACCATTTTGGCTAAACTGTATCAGCGTGCGGCATGGGAGAACACGTTTGTGTGCTGTTGATACACGAGAGACTCGAATTCTGGTTTGTGAGCCTGAGCTTGTCTACTTAAAAATACTCTCCCCGCCATTTTTATCCACTCACAGTCCCTCATATCTCGTATTGTACCTCGTGAGAAGTCTCTCTCGCATCGCCAGCGGAGCCACGAGATATTGCGAATGCGATCCCGTGTTTGTGTTTGCCGGTGGAGCTAGCATTGTTTAGATGAATTGCGTTTTGAAGCAGAAGCAACTTGATTTCAGTCGTCTCCAGATATATTTGAATCGGGAAGAACAGTACGTGCTTGTCATTAGTTAGTCGTGCATCCAGTCTTTTGTATTTCCCGTCAAAAAAAAAAGAAAAAAAAAAAAAGAAATCTGGCATCCGAGCTGAAATCTTAAGCAACCAGCATGCCATAGAGTTGACTTTGGAAGGCACTAAGCATTCCTGCTCGACACCATATTAGCCCCTACTTCTCCCCACCTCGGGGTGCTGGGCAGCCTGCCAGGTGGAGGTTGCCATGACTCCTAACACCACCCTTTACACCGCCGTCCCCCCCTTCACCACCACTCCTCCTCCCCTCCGAGAAGGTGCCAGATTTTTTGGGAAGGAGGCAGGCCAGGCTAACGTTTTGATTTAGACAAAAGATGTCTTCACAATGTCAGCAGAATACTTACTGGGAATGCTGTGGCTTTCTGGTAGGAAATCATGTGATCTTTCCAGCCAAGGTTTTGTAATGGTGCCAGGCGAGAAAGAGAGAGAGAGAGAGACAGAGACAGAGAGAGAGCGACACCGAAAGCGAGAGAGAGACACACAGAGGGAGAAAATGGGGAAACTTTGAATAATGACGCCAGCTAATCGTTTTTATACAGTTTTTTTCTTCTTCTTCTTCTTCTCTTGTTCATGTTTGTTTCGGAGAAAATGGCGGACAGCACATCGCTGAACTGTACCCGTATTGTCAGTGTGCTCAGTTCAGAAGTGCCCCTCGGTCTTTTCATTATTCTTCTCATTACCAAAAAAAAAAAAAAAAAAAAAAAAAGCAAGCAAGAAAGAGAGAAAGAAAGACCCAAAACAACGGTTGTATCGCTTGCTGCTCATTGCTCACACCTAGAGTAGAAAGTGTGGATAGAGAAAAGTAGACATGATAAATCAGAGAGGATAGTAGAAATCTGGGTAAGTGGCATTTTCACTCTCTTCTCACTTCAGACTTTCCTTTGTCGCACTGCGGCCGTAGGAATATTCCGTTGTTTGCGGCTCTCTGGCACTGGCACGGTTAATGGTAGCTGACCGTGGCATGCTTGATTACACTGGCATCCCTCTCAGGCTCTGCTGTCTGCTATCTGCGGTCTTGGCTAAGTTGAGCTAACCTCTCACCACAGCCACATTGCTGCTGGCCAGGAAGAGGACTGCTATGGCAATTCTGCAGGCTAGTTTGGGGGGATAACAGTCCACAACAGAGTTATGATTGTTATTATTATGGACTTAATTTCATATCTGGTAACTGCTGAGGCATGTGACGCTCCCAAACCGAGGCAGAGCAACTTAAGAATATACAGTAATTTGTGTTGTGTGTGTGTGTGTTTTTTTTCCCCCTCGTTTGGATCTGGTGTTGTTACTGGAATGTTTTGTAACGTTACACTCGTCTTTTTTCCTTTCTCACCATCACACTACTCTTATGCAGTTTACTGATTGTGTTGCTAGTAAAGCAGCAGTCACATTCCATGGTGTGGTATTTAAAAAAACAACTTTCTTTTTCCTGTTTTTAGAGAGATGAACTAAAAAAATTGGCCCCCGGGCAGCGAACCCCCCCACCCATGAGCGAGACACTTCCATGAAGGGTAAGTTATCACGATCCTTTCACCATCTGTTTGATGAACTTTCATATTTTGGGGTGAATCTCAACAAAGGCTGCGTTTTTTTGTTTTGTTTTTTCTCTAAATGACAGCCGAAGTGAAGTCGCTGCGGACTTTTCGAACCCGCCGTCTCGCTCTGCTCACGTACACTCACAAAAAAAAAAGGCAAGAAGTTTTGAGGTCAGGTGCTGTTGTTTGATTGGCACCTCTCTCCAAATGACATCGTCTGAGACACGTCACACACACACACACACACACACACACACTGCACACTTTTCTAGCTTTTTTTGTCACGCTGTCATAGAAGTGCTCAGATGTTATGCTCCATTTTTAATCCCCCTTCATTAAGTTATTTTGATACTTTGGCCATAACCATTTGGCACAAACCCGTAGATCCGATCTTGTGGCAAATCTGACAGCACAAGCTCGCCTCTGTGGGTCTTTGTCATTGTGGTGTGAACGTCGTCTTTTAACCCCTTTTTTCCCCTTTTTGCTTTAATGATTCAAATTTGCTTAGGTGCATATATAAATATATATAAACCTGTAACATACTGTGTGTATATAAATCCCATGGCAGTACGTGCTAAAAACCAATCTTGCTCTGACATCCCGGCAGTGCTCGACATTTCTGTTAGTGGTGACACCTTATATTAACTCAAACCTGAAATATGATGACAGTCGTGACGCCTTTTGTTAGATAAGTAGGACAAAGTAATTTCGGCTAGAGGATGATTTACCTCAATAATAGAGGAGAGGAGTTGAAAATGTGTGCATCCGGGTTGAGGTAGTAGGTTGTATGGTTTAGAATTACACCCTGGGAGTTAACTGTACAACCTTCTAGCTTTCCTTGGAGTACACGTATGACATCAGTCTGTAGAGAAAGTTGTTTCGCTTGTCATGCAGCACGCAGTGTAGAGATTTTCCAACAGCGTTGCATTTTATAATGCCCCTACGCAGCGTTAATGGTCTTCGTATTAATGTAATGTCTGGCCATCTGAGGTTCTCATTTTGTAGCTGACCTTTAGCCACGGTCAGCCTGCCTGCTGCGGCTCAAAACCTTCAATTAGCTTTAGCTTGACATATACTGTATTTTTAGACATAATGCATTGTGGTCGGTCAGAGTAACCGCGCCGCATCGATTGCATTACGGTGTGCCTTTAACTGCAAAACACACAGAACAAATAAATGAGCTGTTTTTCCCCTTCTGTCCATCTCTTAAGTTCCCGTATATCAAGTCCTCTCCGTGATAAATGTGAGGAATAAGTGCAGTTTTTATGCAAGTAAATTGGACAAATGACACGTTAGATTGTTGAACCGACGCCGTGGCATTTTAATCTGCAGAGACTTTCCCAAGCCGCGCTTGTGCACTATTACTGCGATGTGTTAAAATGTTCTAAGTATGCTTTATTTACCGTCTTATTTGGAGTTGCCATTTTTTCCTCTCGCCACGGTGTAATTGTGTGGTGGAACCTATTTCACACGGCGATGGCTTTTCAAACTGTTGCTCCGGCTTCGCGGCCTGGTATTACACCTCAGCCTGTTTAGTCAGCGTGTGGGGGGGAGCCGTGCGTCTTTTCGAATCAGTCGCATGCGAGCTGTGTGCCAAACATTATGATGCACAGATGGTTCGACATAAACACAAAGTATGAAATCAAATAATTACAATAAATCTGACTTGTTGTGTTTAACACATCCATCCCGGTGACTGCCATGCCCCGTGGTTTTACAGCGCTGCCGTTTGCGCTTTACATTTTAATATTCCTCCGCAGCTAACTCAGGTTAGATAGATTTCTCGGGGATTTAGAGGTTTGATCATCACACCTAACAGTATTTAAAGCTGTTTTCCCCCGAGCTGCCTCAGTAATATTGCAGGTTTCCCAGCGTGGGAAACGCTGACTGTTTATACGTCGTCTCTGGGACTTCTGATATATTGTCTGCGGCTCTATACAATGATGCATTTGTGATATGAGGTCTAGTTTCAGGCTGAAGCTTGCCTCGGCGACACTGAAGTCTCTGTTTACTGTAGACTTGTCCGCTAGGCTGAATGCGTCTGACTTCATCTATGCCTGGCACTAAGCCACGGCTTGTAAAATGCCTCCAAAGCACCAACACAGGAGAAAAATGGCCTTGCAGATCAGCTCAAGATTTACCACAGTTTGTTACTCTTCAGGGCGACTTTGATTTGAAATGCAGCTTGAGTAGGGGAGCGTTGTTGTAATTTCAGCTATAGTTCTTTATCATTGTGACAGTGTTTTTTCGGTTTGATGGATGACACCGCTTTTGCTGTGTTTAGGGCCGGGGCTGAGTGGACCACCTTACTGCAACCTTTGTCATTTATCCAATTAGTTCTTCGGCTTCGAGAGGCTGAGATTGTATCTTTTTTTTTTTTTTTATTGTGTTTGATGCTCAGAGTTTCATCCGAATTGTTGTACTTTGAAATTTTAAATCAAAGTTGTTATGACTCAATCTTGAAATGCTTTATTTGCTCTTTTTTTTAAGATTTCCTTTGGCGGAGAGATTGTTTGTACATCAGAAAACCAACTGAGGCTATTTATTTTACAGTAAATGTAACCCACGCTCACAAAGTATTGTAGTTTTCTTAAATTTACAACGGTTTAATCCCTGAAATCGTTCCTGGAAAACCCCTTCCTCGTTTCCTATCAGCACAGGTATTGAATTGGATTAATTGGAAACGGTTATTTTTAGATCTCCCACCAGTAATTAAATCTGGAGTGATACTAACACCTCCACCGAAGCCCGTTGATCCTGCTCAGTCTTGCATCGGCAACAAGAGTCATTGTCATCAAACAGGTTTCTTTGAGCGAATATGATCCTGGTAAATCCCTGGAAACCCAAGAACTCCTTTTATCTCCCATTGTGCAACCCCCTCGATGTCCGGAAGATCACGCTTCGCCTCGTTCAAACCGACCCAAGGTTCACATCTCTGCTGCTCTGACCCACTCACATGAAGAATAGTCAGAACAACTGCTGAAAAGTGGACAGTGTGCTGAGCGACTCAGAGGGAATATCATGCTTTAAAATGGAAAACGAATGTTTTTCATGAATGTATACTTTATTTGCAGTTTGGCTGAAAACAAAGAGTGTTTCCTCTTCCTCTGCTCTCACACGTTTAACAGCACACAGAGTCAAGATGTGCCTTTCTCTGAGTTTATTTTAAGAACTGTGATTTTCTCATCTTTCCTCACCTCTGAACCCCGATCGTTCTTCCAGATGTGTAAAGGAAAGAAGTCGCCGCTGAGAATCGTGCTGCCTCAGCGCTCCCCTGTCCAGCTGCCCCAGCAGCACAGCTAAAAGTCATTGGTTCCAGCTGGGCCTTCATTTATGGGATGGTTGAACAAATAAATTATGGGATTAGATAGGGGGCGGTCCAAGTCGCTGATTTGAAGAAAAAAATTGGTCTCCACTGCTGTAACAGCCCCTTCGAGAGGCCACAAGTTTCAAGGTTCTTCAGCTGACTTTAAGAATTTAATAAAATAAAGATTCTCTTTATTAAATTTGGTACGCTGCAGTCCAAATTATGTATCGCAGAAAGTGCTGGCAACGCCGACAATGACTCAGTGTCACCTTTACACCAGATTCTATTAATGAGAAACAACAAAAGCGGTGAAGCATATACCCAAACTGTGCTTTTTATGGACAGGTAATATTAAATAAGAGTGAATAATGTATCTCATTCCAGCACTTTACGTTGGAAAACTGTTCTTAAAAACACAAAGCTCTCAGTTAATCATTCCAAATGTCTTTAATTCATCCTGGAAAAGATTCAGAGCTCTCTATAACTCCAGTAAACTGATCACATTACAGATCTCGGTTAGAGATCTTGGAAGCCGTACAGCACACAGGAGTAATATGCACTTTGTGATACTTTCTCTTCCTCAGGTGTTTCAAGAGCAATCCAAATCTATCACACGGAGTGACACAAAATACTTGTAAAATCAGCCAATTGCCGCTCGCGCCTGTAACCGTCCACGAGCAGAGATTGGCTTCTCTGCTCTTGACGTCACAGACGGGTGGAGACCTTAGTAACAAATCGTCTAAGACCAGAAAACTGTCAGTTCTGGCCAGACCGGTACTTTAGCCTCCCCGACTCGTAAAAATCTCTCTTCCCTATAAAAGCGAGCAGCCTCGAGCACTATTTCTTCCCAAGGAAACATATTCCCTTAATGTGGTCGGGTTAATGGCAAATGAATAATCATAACACACCGATGGCAGACGGGGGGTGTCATTGATCTGTCTGGAGTCAGCCCCTCTCCGCCTGCTGCATCAGCCACTCTCCCCCTATTGATACGCTCTTGCCCCTTGACCCCTGGGACAGATCAATGGCATTGATTGGAGAAGGGCAGGGACAAGGGCAGGATCTGCTGACTGGCCCGACAGCTAGTGTGACAAGACATGATCGTCATTAATGTCCCGCTGGCTGGCTGGCTGGCTGGCTGGCTGGCTGGCTGGCAAGGCGCTGTGCATCACATATTCCCTGCCTCCCTCCTCCCCCCTCTTCTTCCTCCTCCTCCTCCGCTCTCCTCCTTCACCCCCCTCCTCCCTCGCCTCCTTCTTCTGGTGCTCCATGTTCCCATTCTGTGCTGCTTGCACTGACTGAGATAAGTCCATTGTTTGGATACCTGTCTGATGCTTGCCTGGCATCTGTGGCACCGATATGCATCTCCGGGCTCCGCGTGGAGATATTTTGAGCGTATTGTAGAAAAAAACGGATGGTGTCATTGCAACTGTCTGCTGCATAATGTCTCTTGGCTCATTGTGCGTGCTACTTACCAATCACAATGGAGCCGGTCCTATTTTTGGGGGTGCTTTGAAAAGCTCTGTCTTCGTACGATTCAAAGCAAGTGAATTAGATTCTGCTTCAACTCTGTCACAACAGCTTGGTTCACTATTCTCTGATCAATGGCAAACTCCCACCCGAATAAGATACCTGTGTGCCCCGATTCCCAGCACTACTCTGAAAATGTGTCATTGGTACCTAATAGCGAAGCGCGACTCGAATTGCGTCTCGCCGTTTTGCTCTTGTGGACCAATTTCATCACGCAGATGGGGTTATATTCTCCAGTCTAGACTGGAAACGAAGCGAGCGATGTTGTGTATGTGGAGGGGTGATGGGCGGGATGCGGCGACAGCTCCAGACTCTGCAGTGACACGGCTGTAATGGAGCTGATTGATCACCTATATGGCCGCCTGCTGGCCCCGCTGGCTTTAGCATACAGCAAACTCCCCCAACCCCCCCTCCCCAGCCTCTGCGTCACCACCGCCATCACCGAGCCAATCTAGGAAGCCCCACCATCCCCCATAGACTTCAACCTGGCCACGGTTTTGACATTGGCTGCAGGATTTACTTCAACATCTCTTTGAGAGTTTGGCTCGCCTCTCTCCTGTAGGTTTCTATAGGAGGAAAAAGGGTAGAGAGACGCGTTCGCCGCGTTTGATGAAATTACATTTTCCAGTTCTGCTTTTTTTTCTGCATTGTAGCCGAGTTTTTAAAAAGCTGCCGTTTTCCATTTGAATTAAAGGGCATAATCAATCAATGATAACATTTGCAGATCTCTCTCCCTGCCCCCTCGATGTCACACGGGGTCATAACCTTAATTTATCCAGGGTGTTGAAGGTGATTAAGCTCTGAGATTAGAACAAGCTGTCAAGGGCAGATCTCATTCAGACAGAAGGAGAATAAGAAAAAAAATGTCCACAGCATTCATGATATAAAATATCCCACAGCACAGAAATCAAAATATTTCACACAGGCGCCTTCGAAAGCGTGGATTTTTTATCCATCGGTGAAGTGGTTATTAAAACCTGATCTGAATAAAATGTTTATTTGGCAAGAAAAATGAAAGAACGCCATGAAAAGTAAATTAACTTTTAGATGAGGCATATTTCACCGATCCCTGCGAGATCGTCTCACATTCAGCAGGTCTTTATGCGTTTCAGTTGCGTATTATATTTAACAGCTGTTTGTATTCAGCCGGCGGTCCACAGGATGGTGAAATGGTGTCTATACGTAAAGGCCTTCGGTGTGTGTCTGCGGTGCGAAGCTGGCAGAGACGTGTGTGTGTGTGTGTGTGTTTATGAGGAAGACATATGCGCGTCTGCAAATCTGGAGCCAGGAAATCAGAACCAAAATAGATTTTTGTTTTTGCTTCGATAGTGACACGTAAAGAGGCGTGACGCGCAGCAAACTCAGCAGCTGGAATCGAACCGGCGACTGTTTCGACAGCATGTCACACGCTCTAACACGTAAGACCAGTTTGGAGTGATGGAGCAGTTCTTTGACACGGTATTAGTCGCCTGCTCCCCCCCCTCCGACTCGGACAGTCGTGTGCATTACGCTGCCGCTTGCTTGCCTTCGAGCCTCGGTCACAATATTGTGACAGTGACTGTTTGTGTTCATGCTCGCGCTGACCACATCGCTGTCTGTGTGACAGTGTGTTAGCTGAGTGAAGCCGCTGCAGTGACACTCTTGTGTCCTGTGTCTAGCCGTGTTGGGTATCTGTCTTTTTCTTTTTTTTTTTTTTTTTTTAGTTTGTTTGCTGTCGCCCGTGCCGTGCATGTGCTGCCAGTTTTCGCCCGTCCATGTTTGTGTGTCGTCTGTCTCAAATGACTGTTTGCGCTCAAATTTGTATCACGGGCTATGTCTGTTGATTAGTGTTTGCATGTTAGAGTGCAAGCTGCATTTATGTTACAAGTCAGTTGGATAGCTCTCCATGGCCAACCAGTTCGCTGCAGTGTGTGTGTATATATATATTTATATATATATGTGTGTGTGTGTGTGTGTGCATGTCTGTGCGCCGCTGGAAAAGAGAAGAAATTGATCAGCACAGGGAGGAACGTGTTCACCAGCAAAGGCTGGATGGAGGGTGTGAGAGAGAGAGAGAGAGAGGAGAGAGAGCGAGGGCTGTCGCTGCAGACTCCTGCTGCAGTATCTCACTTTGGGCAAGCAGCTGCAGACAGGGAGTAACAGACAAGCGAGACAAGCAGACAGGTACAGACCTGGTGTGATGGGAGGGGACGGGTGGAGGCAGAGGAGGGTTGGGGGGGGGGGTGTGTGGAGATAGTGGTATAGGGCAGTAGAGACGCTGGAGAGGCAGGGCTCGGGGTTGGAAGGGTCAAATGGGGGAGGGTGGTGGGGAGGGAGGAGGGGTGGGTTGAGTGAAAGGTAAGCGGGGTCTGCGGTGGCGGCGGCGGCAGCAGCTGGAGGAGGCGGGAGGCGGCAGCAGCAGCAGCAGCAGCAAATGTTTTTGGCTTTTTTTTTTTTCTTCTTCTTCTTCTTCTTCTTCTTTTTTTTTTTTGTTCCCGGCGATGGCAGCCCCATCGCGTTGGACCTGTGACGATAAAAGGAAGCGAGGGAGAGAGAGGTGGAAAAATAAAAGTAGAGGGTGTAGATGACAGTGTCACGACATGGCTGATGTCCCAGTGTCTGAAGCAGGGAGGAGAAAGAGGAGGAGGAGGAGTAGTGGTGGTGGGGAGGAAGGTGTGTGTGTGTGTGTGTGTGTGTGTAAGGGGGGTGGGGGGGGTTAAGATGCTGAGATGGAGCTGACAATGCAAGCGCCGGGATGGAGCAATGCTCTGTGCTGGGTGGTGGCGGTGGGAGGCGGGGGCAGGCGTCCCACCTCACTGACCTGCGTCTGGCTGCAGCTTCCCGCGGATGCCTCGGCTTCATCTCCTCCCCTCATCCTCCCATCCTCCTCCACCTCCTCCTCCTCTCCATCTCTTTCTTTCACCCCCTTTTTTCCTCTTCTTCCTCTTCTTCTTCATCTTCTTCTTCTACTGCCGCTGCCCCCCCCCCCCCCCTTTTTTTTTTTCCTCCTCTCTGTTCCTCCTCATCCCCGAGCTCAGAGGGCGGATAACAAAAGGCATAGTTGGTGGCAGACAGAAGAGTGAGCGTGCGAGGCAACGCGTCGGGTGGCGCGGAGCGTTCATTTCCGGAAGCCTCCACTTTGCCTGGTGTTCCCCAGAGAGAAGGAGACAGTCAGAGACATCTATCCGATTCTTTCTTTTTTTTTTTTTTTTTTTTTTTTTTTCTAGTCTGAGGGGGAGGAGTTGTGAGGTTGGTTGGTGGCAGGATCGGGGGGGGACGGGGTGGTGGTGGTGGAGGAGGGGGGTGGGGGCAGCAGTCAGCGGCGTGTTTGGGTACATGACAGGCAAAAATGACATGGGAATGTTTTCGATATTACTTTGTTTAAGATTCACTTTAATGTCTGGATTCTCGGCTTCCGACCGCGTCTCTGCGGCTTTTTTTTTTTTTTTTCTCTCCTCAGTTTAATCGAAGCTGTTTTACGTCTGACTGAAGCTTGTTGCTTTTGACACTGACAACTTATCGCGTGCCAAGCTCGCCGCCATGGCGGCAGAATTCGGCTGGGTAGGTGGTAGGGGTCTGTCGTTGAGGGTGTTGCAGTCAGTGTGGAGTTTTTTGTTTGTTTTTTTTTACCTGTGTTCTCGCCACAGAGCAATAGCCTCGAAGCTGTGTGTGTGTGTGTGTGTGTGTGTGTGCGTGTGTGTGTTTTTTCTTTTACTTGATATCTGAGCGAACCACTATCGCACTTGCCCCTGTGGTGGAAAGCCGGAGGCTGAGGCTGGCTAGGTGGCTCTCTGCATCCATCAGTCACACTGCGAAACGGACGGACGGTCGGTCCACACCAGACGGGGGTGTGTGTGTGTGTCTGTGTTTGTGTGTGTGTGTGGAGGGGGGGGCGGGGGGTCCGGGTCAAGCCATCCTGGAAGAGAGAAATGTAGACTGATGATCAGTCGATGCTGTTTAGGACAAAGAGGCGAGTCTGGCTGCTTGGCTGGGGGGCTTTTCCTTTTCCAGCACAAAGGCTAGTTAGCACAGAGCAGGCAGTGCAGGCTTGTCTGTTTGTCTGAGCCTCTGCTTCTGCTTCTGTCTGGGTTGCCGCGATGAAGATAATTTGTCCAACAAATTTACCTCTTTGTCTTCCTTTGTCATCTCTGTTTTCTTTCGCTGTCGCTGTTGCTGTCGCTGTCGTCTGACGTCTTGTGGTTTTTGAAATGCGTGCAAGCCTGAAAATGTTTCTACCTTTGCATGTCTTTGTGTGCACAGGAATCGAGCTGAGCCTCCTGAACAAAATAAGTTATCTGCAGTGGAGGGAAGGGAGGAACATGGGAAGCTTTTTTTTTTTTTTCCTCTGTCCTGTGCGCAGAGACGTTTTTTTTTTTTTTTTTTGACTGCAGTCCATGCCTCGTAAAAGACAGTCACTTTGTGTGGGTGCAGAAATTGGGTACTTTTAAGTGGCAGTGGTTGAGGAAGAGACAGTGTGTGTGTGTGTGTGTGTGTGTGTGTGTGTGTGTGAGGGAAAGAGAGAGAGAGGGGGAAAGGTGTCAGTGCCACTCAGTGCCCTGCAGCTGACTGCGGCTCCTCAGTAGACTCTCGTACTTCACCTGCTCCCTGAGACCCTAACTTGTGAGCTCTCTTGATAAAAAATCACGGGTTAGGCTCTTGGGACGCGGGCGGAGGGCACAATCGACTTTTCTACCGAATGTTCCAAGGGTGGAGTCGGAATGAAGCACCAACTGATTTACTGTTAAAAGAAAAAGAACATCTTTATTGTCATTTTGCACGAGAGAGTACAATGAGATCAAGTTCGCAGCGTCCGCACTCGATAAATAGGATTAAAATGACGCAGTAAATGTGATAAAATACCAATAAAGTGGCAAATTAGTGGGAATATTTTTATGGCAGGAAGGAAAGAGGAGCTGAAACATGAAGAGGAAGTAGTTGAGTACAATAAAGAGCAAATGTTTGTTGGATTTCTGTCCCATCAGCTCCTCCGTCACGTCATTTGAGTGGATTGTAGCCCTGATCGAACTTTACAAGAGGGAATCTGCATGTTTGTTACAGCCGAAAACAATCATGAAGAGCGGCTTTCGTGATCGCAGCAGTGTCATCGCCATAAAACCGAAACGCACGAAACGTCTACGCCGAGCTGTGTCGTCGACCGACATTGTAATCTCTCTCTGTGTCAACATCTTTGTTTAAATACCATCCGACTAACACATGATCTGATTAGAAATGGCAGGACACAAGCCACTCCAAAAAAAGCCACCACACCCCAGGCTTGTGTTGATTAACCCCTGTCACCACCACAGCACAGTATCCCAGCCAATATATGTGATCCTCCATTACCAGGCAGTCGCTCTGAGTTTGATCACTCCAGCTTCATTGAAATGCTCCAGGAGCAGACTGAGACTGATGCCACATCTGCCGCTGCTGCTTCTTTTCACGACATAAAACTAAAGACACCTTTTATAGTTTTGTTTTTTAGCAATCCGCTAACTTTGCCTGCAGCTAACTCATTTATTTACTTTATTTTTAACACACACACACACACACACTTTCTTTAATTCCAGTTTATGATTTCCAGCATTTCTCAGGCAGCTATCAAAAAGTGTTTGACAGTTTAAACATCCTAAATCAAAATGAGAATTTAACATCTGATAACAATTCCCTGAGAAGCAGAGTTCCAAGTTTTCATCCACTAATTTACAAATAAATGAAATCAGCAGGCCTGAAAGCCAAATACGGAGTTGTGTCATCACAAATACAGAGCAGCTTTTTGTTTTCCAGACAGATTTATATTAATAAAAAAAAATCATATTCATGATTTAAAGAAATGTGTTTCACTTGTCAGTCAGTGACAGTAGACGAAAAGTTGCTGACTGTGTTCGAGTCAGAGATCAGACGTCAGACATCTCGCAGCGTGTTGAATAAAAATCAATGGGCACACTTTAAAAATGTTTAATCATTTCCGCGTGAATTTTTTTTTTTTTTTTTTTTTGCTCGGCGTCTTAATTTGATAATTTCTCGTCAGGAATTCGCCCATTGTCTCGAGAGCTCACGACCAAATTGGTTAATGGTCTAAATCGACATTTAAACTGGAGGCGTAGGACGAGTCACACAGACAGACGGCTGGCTGGCTGGCAAGGAGACAAGATTGAACGTTGAATAGAAAATGAAAATATTTGACTGGTCTCTTACGAACGCGACTATAGAAGTGCAATTACAATAAATTAGGCCTGATAAAGAAAAAAATAGTTCTTTTCCTTTATGCTATTCAAGGTGTGACTTCATTTACAATTACAGCTTGACCTGGTTTTTAAACTTTCAATTTTTCCCAAGGCAGCGTGCTTTTCTGAAAACCTAATTTCTGCTAAATTACCCATATTAGGAATGCAGTTCAAAACAATTGATTTTCTCTCTAATACCCTTCTCTCCATCTTTCTCCCAGTCTCCATTCTCCCTCTCTCCCTAATTATGTTTTTTTTCTTCCCCCGTCTCCCCATTTGGTTTCATAGTGAACAATGCCGATGCCAACTAATCAGTCTGTGCCTATGCCACAGAGCCCCCAGCAACAGCTGAAGGAGTGCCATGCCCCATGAATACCAAACAGCCAGGCACAGTGCGACAAGTGCTGAGCAGTCAGACGCAGCACAGCCAGAGCGGAGCTGGTGCCCACAAAACAGCCAGACAGTTTTATTAGGGTCTGTCTGACACGCAGCAAAGTCTGGCAGCACCCGAGCCCACTGATGAAATCCTCACCGCTCCCCCAACAGTAACAAAGCAGCATGCTCAGAGCAATCCGCCAAGGATCCAATAAATATCACCCCGTAAAAATCAGCTCCCGGCTAGTTTGTAACTCCGCTGAATGGGGAATACAAACTTTGTTCAAAGTCAAACTAGCTCTCAGTAAGCAACAAAGTCGATCTTTTTTTTGTGTGTCATCTAAACATTACAGTGCGTCTGACACAAACGGGGAAAAAAGAGGGAAATCTCCTTCAAGGACACTTTGGAAAAGATGTTTGTTTTATTGACTGGAGGAGGGAAAAAAGGCAAATTATTTCAGCGTTGCATGTTTATGCAACATTAATCCAGAGGTTAACTTTAATGTTTCGTTCTTTTCTACGTCCTCTGGATTTCCAGACAGAGAAACCTTCAGCTTTAAGTTGTTTTACTCTCTGAAATGTGAATGTATCTGACATAAGAATGGGTTTATTTCAGAGTAAGAGCAGTGCTTGTAATTCTCAAATGCTCATTTTATTAAATGTTTTAATTTGGATATAATTAGATTGAATCACAGTTAATTTGAAAGTGGTTGCCAAGGTCAAATTACTTAACAGCAGGGTTTAATATTAGCTTTTATTGTCCTTCAAGAGAAGCGTTTATGTCCTGTTTACACAGGCCTGATCGATGCGGATCGAAACAAATGACAGTTCAGACAAAAGAGAGTCAAATCTGCATGGAAACTGATTTTGTGCACGAGTAAACGAACGCAGCGCCTGAGCGAAAATATAAATAATATAATGCACGATGAATATTATCGTTCCTCGTCCTAAATAAACAGCGCTCGCCGTTCGTGTGTGGTTCCTGCACTCAGCTCGTCTTCTTCAAGTTCCTGCAGGAAAGATTGATTCAGACCTTGAATAGGTGTAGATAAACCAAAGGCTCCAGCTGATGGACCCGAGTGTGCGCGAGAGATTACACTCCATTGTTCAGAGGTGGTCATGTAACACACTGCGCCGCCACATCGCTCCCTGATAAAAGTAATAAGGACAGATTAACATTTATCCCACACACACACACACACACACACACACACACACACACACACATTTGGATTCGGCTCGATCTGACATGGAAATCAGATGGATTTAGTGAATCGTTTTTTTTTTTTCTTCTTCGTTTGTTTTCTGCATTGATTGTCAGGTTGTGTTGTCTTGTGAAGCAGCTTAGTGTTCAGTGGATCTCTTATCGCGGAGGAGGTGCAGGTGGTGGTGTTGGTGGTGGTGGTAGATGGAGGGGGGGGCGTCAGGTATGCCTGATAGCGGAGCAGCATGGAATAGAGGAGGGGGCAGGGGTGGGGGACGTCTGAGTTTCCAGACACTGCGGCAGGAGGCCAGACAGTCACCTGAACACACACACACACAGAGAAGTGTGCCTATAACAACACACACATCAGAAACATGCAGACACATATTTTATACCCCCCCTCGCCTCTGAGAGTCTGCACTAAAGCCAATTCAATTTTGTTTTTAATTCAATCAAGGGTATAAATTGTAGTGCCACTCATAATGTAATTATCCCCGTGCATCGAAAGCACAAAAGTTTCTCTATTCTCTGGGTGACGGGGACGAAAGATAAACTCCATTAACTTTTACAGATTACAGTAAGTGCTGTGGGAGGTGGGGGGGGGTGTCTATCGAAAGGACAGACAGTCGAGCTGCGCTGAGACGCTGAGGATTTTCACCGTGGGCCTCGTGGGCATGGAGCAGAGGAGTCTGGAAAGTGGGCCGATGATTGAAAAACCAAACAACAAAGCTCAAAGGGAGCAGACTGATGGCCTGGCAGGCCGGACGTCTCAGCACAGCCAACTGGAATGCTGTCAGACCTGGTTTGTTGTGCGTGTGCGTGTGTGCATGTCGGCATCGCACATGTGTGTTTGTATCGGCAGTATTTGAGGGTGCACACACACCCCCCCTCCAACCCCTCTTGCTCGGCTAACTCCCCGGGTCCGGTCTTATCTCCCCTTCTTTCTCTTCATCTGTGATTCACTTCGGAGGCGTTGCCAGGGAAACGTGGTATCTGGCTAGCAGCTTGATGGAGTTATTGAACTGTAACTGGCTGGGATAATTATGCTCTGTCTTGCAGGTTGGCTATCCAGTGGCTGGGACTTGAATGTGACCTATAGCTGGCCTAGCATTGTCGCCACGGGCGAAAAAGCTTTTAACCCCCTCGGCCGCCGAGAGCAGCCGAACCGCTGTAACTTTGGGGCAGAGATGCCCAATCAGTTTGCACTTTTCGGAGCGGAGATTCAAATGTGTGTAACTGTAACGCCAGCACACACACACACACACACACACACACATACTTTTACACACATGTTCAGCTAGCCTAGTCACATTCTGGTGGTTTGCTTTGTGTCCCCGAAACAGGTCACGGCCACAAAATTCCTAGCGTGTCCTCAAGTGCATCCGCTCAGCTCCCGTGGACACACATTGTGTTTACTCTGATTTCTCGTCTTTGAAGTTCCACCACAAAAGAAGCTGAAGTTTAAATACAGATAGTGATGTAAATATATTTATAGTTTCTGGATCATATCCGCTATATTTTGCTTGCAGTTTCTGTTGCAGTTCTCCCGAGGGTTTTCCCCTATCCTCGTAAAAAGCAGATGAACTCGGTCAAACCTCCGTGCGTTCTCTATTTTCCCACACTCATTCTAAATTGCTGTCATTATCTCTTCTTGTCTAGGAGTCCTGGCAATTGTCTGTCGGTCTCCGCGTTTAAAGGTAAGACACATCACAAATTACAAATTTGCAAAACCGTCTTTCTTTCTCTCTCTCTCTCTCTCTCTCTCTCTCCCTCTCTCTCTCGTGTGATCCGGTCTGTTAGCGAGACGAGAGCAGAGAGGACCGTGCTCGGGTGCGTGGACTGCCTGCTATGTTTTGCTTTGCGCAGTTGCAGTCGTAGAGTGAGTCAGTAAAAGTGTCAGACTGCCGTAACAGACGGCCTGCGCGAGATAATTAGCCCGGAGTCATTTGGAAGCAGCTCAGCTCGGCCCAGGTGCCCACTGTGCAGAGAAAGAGACCAGACGACCTTTTACTCAGCTCCATCCCACTGCAGTCACTTAAAACAGTGATGGATGTTTCCCTTAACGCCTCGCTCCCTACCCAGGCCCTCGTTCTCCTTTTTCCTCTCCACCCTCCCTTCCTCTCTCTCACTCTCTCATCTCACCTTATTTGTCCTCTCTTTCTTGTTTTTCTCCCGTTCTTCGCTTTTTTAAAATCCCCCGTTCTCTCTCTCTCTCTCTCTCTCTCTCTCTCTCTCTCTCTCTCTCTCTCCCTGTTCTTTCATAGTGATGCAGAGGAAGAAGAAAGGTGTGTTGAGGAGGTGGTGAGGTGGAGGTGGAGGTGGAGGAGGAGGAGGAGGAGGAGGGGGGGAGTTTCCTGCCAACACAGGAGCAGAGTCAGTCCCTTCCCCTCCTCCTCCTCCTCCTCCTCCTCTTCCTCCTCTTCCTCCCCTTTCCCCCCTCAGCTCCTCATTAGTATGCGGCGGCTGTTGCTCAGGTGACACGGCCACTGGATTCAGTCCCGACTCTGCAGGAACATCAGCAGCGTGGCGGGGAGCGGAATAGCAGGTAAGGACAATAAGAGAACAGGAGGCAGAAGAGGGGAGGGAGGACAGAGGCGAAGGAGGGGTGGACTTCTTTAAGGACCCCCGCACACACACTTAAACACTTTACACTGCTGTAATGCATACACACACAAGTCTCCCAGAGGCAGGGAAGGACAGTAGAAGTGTGTTTTCTTGAACTAAAATCACTATCTGCTGAGTAATTACAATTTAAATGATTAAATGAGTTAAATATTCCGAATTTTACTCCACAAATATCATCGTCTCGTGTTTTATTTGACAGAAAATGTAACCGCGGATGTTTTGACGTCTGCGTTTCATGTTGTAAATGTGACTGATTTCAATAAAGGTCAAGAAATATCACGCTCTGTGTGTGTTTGGTTATTGAGAAATGTAATGTTTTATTCCATGTAAGCAAACAATGAAGGAATCCTGCAGCTTCCCCTCAAAACATTTTCATTGTTTTCACTTGTGAGGTTTTCATTCCCCTTGATATGTAGGATATTGGTTTTGTTGCCAAAGGCAACAGTGCTGTATTAGACAAATACTCATATGCTCTCTAAGTGTGTGTGTGTGTGTGTGTGTGTGTGTGTGTGTGAGGAATAAGAGGGTAAGAAAAGGAGGAAAAAGAGTCAGTGTGTAGGTGTGTTTTTGTTTGCTCTATTTATGTGTGTGAGAAGTAGAAGCAGACTGTGTGTGTGTGTGTGTCGGTGTGTGTGTGTGTGTGTGCGTTGGGGGAGCAGTGCGGCCAGGCTGCAGATATCATCCATCTCCCTGTCACCGGCCCAAGGGCTGCTGGGAAAGTGGCAGACAGCTCCCCGGCTCTGACAACAGAGGCTGCATCCTAATTTTTCCGACACAGAATGCTTGAAAAAAAAAAAAAAAAAAACCTGCTCCGCTCCACTCGCACCACCCAGTACGGAAAACCATTAACCCCACGATCCGGGAACAAAGCACGGGAGCTCAGCCCGGGCCACCGCTGGCTGCGAGTCATATCAGCTCCCCATCATCCGCCACACTATGAGCAGCAACACTTTCATAAAACATTCACGGCACCTCGCGTTGGAGCTCCACATATCGAGGAGCGGTGTGAAATTAGTTCATTTCTTAAGTCACATCTAACGAGGAGGTCATGTTGCCGACTGATACTTGCAGTGATTTCATTTGTGAAGTGCATTTTTCAAAATAAAAGTCCTCCTTGCGATAGCTCTTATAACTGGATTACATGCTTTCTGGTTAACCATGACTAACTGTATTATAAAGCTGCTGTCAGACATTCTATAGCTTTTGTTATATGTGCCAGCACTTCTGATTTCCCATCTCTCTCCGAGTGTTTCACTATCTCTGATCGAAAGGCATCCAATAAACACGGGCGTGAGGATTAAATTAGTGCTCATTAATGTGTCGTGTGGAGCTGTTAGCAAGTTTGCTCCTGCTTGTTTTTTTAAGTTTAAGGTTTCCAGTTTCACTAAAGTAAGGAAATGAAACACTTCAAGGCTGCGTCGTTCTCACATCAGGTCACAGTTTGAAGCTTTCATGAGCACTTATTTGAATCCAGCAAACACAATATTTAACAGTCGAGAAATAGTGTAAATATATACATCTGAATAAATATTCTGTGAGGGAGAAAAGAAGAAATAATCTCTGTAAAGCAGAATATTTATGTTCATGTACTTTTTGAACATGATACAGAAACATTCAACATGTTTTGATGTTTTTTAGATAGAAACGTGATTAAATAAAGCTTTTTATATCATTTTCAGTTATTTTGATTCACTTATTATCTCATAATAAATTAGAATATTACTTGCAACTTTCAAAAACTGAGCTGATACTTTACTTCAGTCACATTGTCTCTTTCTAAAGATGTTTCTGGAAGACAATTCTTGCTCCCAAACTGCAGTTTGTTCTTTGTAAACTGTAATTGTTGTAAAATTTTCATGAATTGAAAATATTGAAAATGTTTGTTGAATAAAACTTTTTCTAACTCGTTTGTTTGTTTGTTTGTTTGTTTTACATCTTGTATTTGCATTTAGCATTCAGGGTCAGCTGCTTTTCAATAAAACAGACAGAAAACCACCAAGAGTCGTCTGATCACTTCATGCTGCCAAAATCTAAACATCAGAATATTGAAACTTTATAATCAGATCATGACAGAAGACTGCGTCTCATTCAGACGGTACTAAACAATGCAAGATATGAGACACACTTTTCATTCAAGCTGTCACGACGGAGGGAGTTTCATTTCGTCCCAGATTAGAGCTGATACGTGGAGTGACTCCTCTCGAGGCTTTAAAAGCCATGAATTTCTGATCAAAGCTGCGAGGACGTGGCCTGTTTTAGATCTTTGATTATTGTTCACAGATCAGCAGAACACGCTGGTGGGATCAAACACGTTCAGTATAGAATAAAACATCCACATGTTGGGTAGGAGGCAGTGTGTGTATGTGTGTGTGTGTGTGTGTTAACCATCCACCGCAGCTCACACAGAGGAATTACAGTCTGCATACTTTGAAGCAGAAAACAGTCGACTGAGGATGGACCTGATCCTGTGCTGCCCGTTAGAACAACTTCAATACATAAAGACAAAACATGTGGAGATGACATAACAAAGTGTTGAAGACAAGACAGTAATATGTCAGAATAATCTACCTTTATTTTAACCCTCCTGTTTCCAAATTACAAGCAGTTAAATTAATTATTACACACTATATGAAGAGGACATTTGTAGGTTCTGTATAAACTTATACTGAATTATTGACAGTGTAGTATAACAAAATGTGTTCATATTTAATATTAATGTGGAATATTTAGTGTTGATTTATTATGTTGCCTATTTATTTTATTTATTTACAAACATTTCTTCACACTCCACGACAACTGAGCAAACCTGTCTGCTGATGAAGGCCAGCAGATGCAGCTGAAAGCTCCAGAAGAACTTTAGTAAGAGGTTTAATGAAGCTCTGAGTTCAGTGTGTCTTCATGAATATGAAACTCATTCATAAACACTTTTAAAGCTGCCTTTGAGTGATTTATTCACAGCTAATAAACACTTTATAATCACTCAGAGTGATCTATCTATCAACTATTAACTGTGCAAACATCAGTCACAGATGCAGATTAATAATAATAATAATGTTTTTATATCTGCAAACAAATACATTACAAATTATCATAAATATATTGTGTAGATAAGTGTTGAATCTGCTGATGAAGACCACCAGACGCAGCTGAAAGCACCGGAAGAACTTCAGTAAGTGGACTAAAAAGTCATTTCATCAAGTATCATGTCTTCATGAATGTTAAACACTTTTAAAGCTGCCTGTAAAGGATTTGTTCATAGTTAATAAATACTTTATAGCACAAGAAGAGTCACTCATCTTTTTATTTATTTATTATTAACTGTGCGTACAGCAGCTTTAGGTGCATATTTAAATGTATATACTTCATAAATACATAATAAATTAGTGTGATAAGTGTTGAATCTGCTGATGAAGGCCAGCAGATGTGGCTGAAAGCTTTGGAAAAAATCTAATAAGTGGAGTGAAAAGTTATCATGTAGTTAGTTAGTATTAAGGTTTAATGAAGCTAATGAGTTCAGTGTGTCTTCACGAGTATTAAACACATTTATAAACATGTTTAAAGCTGCCTGTGAGTGATTTATTCATCTGTTAACAGTAAATAAACACGATAAAAGCTTGTCTTTGTAATCATGATCTGAATATGATTGTTAAAGTGTGTCAACAATCATCTGTGCAGTTACAGATGCAGATTAAAATGTACTTATATCTGCTCACAGATACATTATAAATGATTCTAAATGTACTACATATAAGTGTTTGAATTTACCAAAATAAACTGTAATAAGTAACTTTTCAGGGACTCAAAGCCGACACAGCTAAGCAGATTACTGTGAGCTCCTCTTCAGCAGTGATGCATTCATGTCACATGGGTTCGAGTAAATAAGAGCCTCCTACAGTCCTTGAAAAAAAAAAAAACATTCAGCTGAGCTTTTGGGTCATGAGAAATGAGGCTCGGTACTGTACTTTGATTTATATTCCAGAGCCTGACTGTCACTAACGAGGCAAGTACCAAATGATACATTCAGCTTTACATAAACCAGAAGAACTGAATGACCTCAGTCATTTCTGTTTTTTTTTTTTTTTGCTGACATGAAAAAATAGCACCAGAACATACAACTCGCTGGATTTTCATTTGTGGTTTACATTTCTATGTTTGGCTTTCTGTAAAACACGAACTCCATAACCATGTGCACATGTGAAAGAGCTTAAGAGGAGAAACCCAAAATCTACAGACAAGTGCAATCACTGCATCTTCAGGCCTTCAAAGTGCGTCAGATATGAACACTTTTTTATTGCCAGATGTCACAAACGCAGCGTGGGCCTTTTGTTTTTGACCATTAGAGGAATAAATGTGCAAGAGGTGGTGTCTTCATGTCAGGGAAACAATATCCAGAGCAAACCACACTTAATAAGTGAACTGCAGTAACAGTTCACAGCATTTCAGCATGAAATAACCTGCTTCCCCCCCTTGATTAACAGTTTCCACACAATAAACGCTGAACGTCTCACTGCAGAATTGGGCATGGAGAGTTTTTTTTGGGGGGGGGGGTGCTGAAGCTTCCCAGCTGTTTTCAAAAAAAAAAAAAAATCCCTGTGACTGTGATTAAGCCGCAGCTTTGCAAACGCTATGCTGAGTTCAAAGAGACCTCTCTGTAAAAACCTGGGAGTCCAACTCCGTGCTGGGCACAAAGGCGAATATCTGAATGAGTAAAATAAACATCATGCTTGTACATGTTACCAGAATCTGCTGACTGTGTCTCTGTGCGTGGCCTCCGGGAATCTCAGGCTAAAAAAAAAAAAAAAAAAAAAAAAAAAGCTTCTCAAATGAGGTTTGAAGACAAATAAACTCAGCCACAGACTGTGTGTGTGTGTGTGTGTGTGTGTGTGTGTGTGTGTGTGTGTGTGTGTGTGTGTACTCTCAGCTGTAGTCAGTAGATGAACATATCAACTTTGTAGTTTTTCTGCTTTTCATGATCGACATGCACAAGAAAGATGTTTGTATGTACTGCTAATGTGGAGTTTATTTAAGTTGATATTAACTGATCGGGGAACGGATGAACTTTTATTTCATACCATTCAAATGACCCGTGCCACATGGGATTACACGGCACACACAGTAATACCACATGTAAACAGCCCTCCAGCAGTTGGTATTTATGTTCCAAAGAAAAACAAATGTTACATACTTTACATGGTTCCTGAACCAAAGAAAACATTCTGTGAAAGCCAATTGGATCGCACATTTGCCTCCGTGGATTTAACGGCATCAAGCGGCGTAGTTTCTGTGTTTTCGAGCTCCTCCAAATGCCATCGCTTTCTGAGCATGAAGGAGAAACTCTCCTGTGAAACAACGTCTTTTGTCTGCTCTGGGCTTCTGTAGAAACATGGTGGACTGCGCGGAAGAAGACCTGTGGCATGTGTAGATATAAACGGCTCAGTCTGAGGTAACAAACACATTCTGATTTATTTTCATGTGATTATTCATTATTCTGTAAACAGAGCCCCCTAAATCTGACACACTGGACCTTTAACTTTATATTTAGCATCATCATCAGGTCATTTATCCAGTTTCTGATTAAAATGCTGCAAAGGTTCAGCTAGAGAGATAAACTAAGACGGTGAAACATCACGTAAGTGAAACATCTTACCTTAAAATGTCACAATGCACTGCATGTTAGCATTTAGCTCAAATCACCACAGCTGTTAGCATGACTCTGAACTCTCCGGCTTGTTTCTAAAAATGCATTTAATTTTCATATGTTGTTCATCAACCAACCAACATTAAACTCTGTTTCCAAACCATAAGTTCCAACAGAGATCTTTACGTTTCTTTCTCATCGTTTTCATCTTCGATTAAACCATGTTTTTACTTTGGGCTTATTTCAAATCTCTCAAATCTCTTTTTTTTTTCTTCTTTCTACTGAAAAACAAAATCTGTTCTCCAACCAATATTCACTTTTTTCAAAATGTTTGCTTCATATCCAGTTTTTCCAGTCTGATTCACAGTTTACTCATAAAAATCCCCGGTATACTTCACGAGGTCCCGCCCCTGTCAGACTCGTTTATTCCTGAAAAGTATGTCATAGTTTTATTTTGAATCTGTCGTAAGCTTCAAATCTCCAAAGATCGATGAACTTAGTTCTACCTCCGACTCCGCGTGAACCCTCCAAACAAATATACGTTTTCCTCTACATTACATTTGATTTCTTGGTACCTCTTTTTGTATCATTCACCAATGACAGAAAACATAAATTAATATCTATTGATCACTTCTGATGTAATCTTACTTCTGAACATCAAAGATGAGTCTCTCTCAGATGTTTTAGGCCCAGATACAATAAAGCACATACAGTCTATAGGCCTGAACATACACATACACACACTTAAATATATACAGTACATCTCTTCAGTTTATTGATTCATCTTTATTTCACAGTCTCACACAACAATCATGGCGGCCACGGCTTGCCACGCAGCCAGGCGAGCGTGCACCTCCTCGTGTCCTGCCATGCACACTGAGCAGCACATTGCAGGAGTAGAAAACTTGAATATACAGATGTCTCCGTCCTTCACAGGCTCACTGGTGCCTGCACACAAGACAGCACACACACACACACACACACACACACACAGCACAGCACAGGACTGCTGCTGCTGCTGCTGCTGTTCAGGCAACAGCCTGTCAGACAGACATCCATCAGTGCTCAGACGGGAGGGTACAGCGGATTCACTGCGGCTCTGTCTCAATGATGTAAATAAATGGAGAGGACAGACCTGTGTCAGAATTAGCTGCTGGAACACAGAAGACAGAGCTGCTGTGTTCTTCGGTGTGGTGAGGAGACAGCGTATCATCTGTGAGAAGTTCAAGCCTCAGCACATATATGGAAACATTTCAGTCTGGAGAAGTGACTGACAGCTCTTCATACCAGAGGCCCATATAATTACTAAACCAATGTACAGTTTGCAAACCTCTGAAAATAGATTTTTAAAATCAGACTCCATGTACTGTCCTCTCCAGATGTTCCCCAGCTTCACACAATAAGAAACATCACCATAACAATGAGTCAGTGATATTATTTTTCCTGTGGTCTAATATCCTCAGGTCTAATACTCATGTGCAGACCTCACTGTCACTTGATTGGCTGAAAGACCTGCAGTGGCTGCCTCATCGCCAGAGAGAGCTCTGATGCCATCTTGTGAGAGATGCGGGAACAATCAGCATCAGCACCATCACCATCCACCCTCCACTGTGCCATTGTTCCTCTGCTCTCACTCCTTTTAGACTCTCTTAGAATAGAAAGGTCAGTCGTAACGTAACTGGGAATTTATCCGCTTTTTCTTTGCAGAGAGTGACAAGAAGATTGATACATATGTCGCATAAATAAGCAGCAGGAATCAGTTCAGATCAGACTTGAAACAGGTTCGGCCCAAAAGTCGAACTTTACAGGGATAAATCAAAAATATTTCAGGAATATAATTAAATAAAATCTGGTAATTGAAAGTAGAAAAATTAAATTGACTTATAGAATAATAATAATTAAAAAAAGCAAATAAAAGTAAAAGGGAATACATGTTTAACAACTTAACATAAAGATGATTCAAAGACAACCTAACAGATGCAACAAAACTAACAGCCGAGTGAGGGAGATGTCAATCAAACACATCTGCATATATCCACACATTTCTGAGAACAGTGATAGAAATATTCAGATGCAGAAAAATCCCCCCAAAATTGTTAAAACTAACGCACCGAGCAGAAAAAAAGCAACAGTTCTGTTTTTCTGTTTTTGGATGTTGGACTGAGTCTTTGCTTTTCTGTGAAATATCAGATCATCTGACGTCTCTGGGCTTCAATGCGTATTTAAATGGAACAATCTGAGAAGTTTTAAAGGGAACTTTCTCTTCAGTGCAGCTGCCAAAAACTCATTTCATATGTGAGAAAACAAACAAGCCAGATTATGTCATTATAAGGCCATATGTTTTAGGAGAAATCTTCATCTGCAAAGTAACCAGTGATTAAAGATGGAAAATAAACGCAGCAGAGTTTTCTGAAAAGTAGCAGAGTATAAATATAAATTTGCACAATATGGAAATACTCAACTAAAGCAGCTCAGAATTGCACTTGAGGAGAGCTACTTGAGTAAATGTGAGGTCTGAGAGGACCCAGCCGAGGGTTTAATGTTGTGATGATGCCGTGAGCAACACAAACCAAAATTTTCCAACGTTTTATGGAGGGCACAGAAATGACCCCGACACCTCAAAACCTGGACGATAACCAACCAAAGTTATCTGCACGGCTAAACACAGCTGGAGGTAAAAGATATCTGAGTCTCTCTGCATATTATCAGAGCTGCTCATCCTTAAATAATATCATGTCAGCAGTGTTGACAGGCTGACATCATCTTCTCTAATATAAATCAAGCTACATTACCATAGAGGAAACTATTCCTCCTGTTACTATGGGACTCCTGTTGAAGTAAATATCACACATCACAGTATTAAAAGTGACAGTGAGGGTAAACAAACAGTGGTGGGATTGCGACCGGCTGTGGGCTGAAGTGAGCGACCACAGTAACTTAAAAATGTAAATGATGTTCACTTGGAGAACCGCCGTGTTTATACGTTCACAAGCAGAGAACAAGCTCCTCTGGCTGCCGTGCTGTCAGGATGAATTAGTCTGTCACTGCTCTTACCCACAGAGATCCACCAGCAGGTGACAGTGATGCACATTCCTGAATCTTGACAGTGTTTTTATTTATTTATTTATTTATTTATTTATGCAAACACCGTCCTGAAGAGCCTGTTCTCTTCTCAGCCTGATGGAGCGTCTGTGCTCTTATGAAGATGTGTCCCATTAACTTTGTGGTTTATCGCTGATTTATTTCCAAGACCAGCCTGTCTGTCTGGGAATAAACACGCAATCAACACAGCCCCATTGTACAATGTGAAAATGATGTGTGAGCATCACTTTACTGATTACTAAGTATTTACCCAGAGAGCCTCTTAAAGTGAGACCAAAAAATAAACCAATGCAAAAACTGTATAAAAACTGATAAATCAGCTTTTTTCTTGTCACAGTGTTGTTATATCAATTCCTAGAGGATGAACCTCGGTGACTTCACTTCTTCTAGTGCCACAAAAATCCAGGATTCTCAGTTAATGGCAGTCCCAAGACCTTTCCTCTAGCGCCACCGTGTGGTTGCAAGTGAAATGACATGTGTGAAACATTTCACATCAGCTTCTGTGTGGAAACAAACTGGCACGGACATTCACGTCTCCCTCAGGAGGAAACTGTAATAACTTTGGGGATCCCTGAACTTATCATGCAGTGTCCCCATGTGATAAAATGTTTGGTGTATGACCAAGAAACTGTCAAACTAATAGAAGAACATTGAGTTAATTTGCATAGTTTCATCATTTTTAACAACATATATAATGATATAGGAACTGCTGTGGGAAATACACCCTGCTCAGCTTGTCTGTGTATTAATACTTTAGACTGGTGGAGCGAGTGTCAGTCTTCCGTTGCAGCTGACATTAAAGTGAGCTAAGTTACACAGGTGAAGCTCAAACTTTAACTACAACAAAGAATAGTTTTAAATTACTAAGTTTAAATGTGATAGGTTGGTTTTGTTTTGACCTAGTAAGGCCACCATCTGAGCTGAGTAGCTCCACCCTCTTACCTTCTCATTGGCAGACACACACACACACACACACACCTGGAAACCATTGGCTCATTAAGAGGTCATATATGTGAGAAACACTGGGTGACTCTTGATGCGTGTGTCCCATGTGGCTGGTCTCCAAGAAGGTATGTTTTTAAGCTGACCTTGGTTTAATCTTTTAACTTTTAAAGTCTGTGCACATTTTTGTCCGGACTCTTTGGGTTGAATGTGTTTTAAAGGCGGCTGTGGTGCTGGAGCTTCCTCAGAGATGGTCAAAGCTTACCTGTCACACAGGTTTACAGACAATGTTCCCATCAGCCTCAGCTTTACTCTGGAGCTAGGTAACACATGCTGGAGTGCTAACATGCTAACCTATGATGGTGAACATGTTAAGCCTGCTAAAGCACTGCTGTACCTAGGTGTAGCCCTGTTTTAAATGGAGTCTATGAGATGACCCCTCACACAGCTGCTTGCATGGCTGTGTGGACTCTTTAGTCTTGACCTAAAGGGTCAGTTTCCAAGGTAACAACACTGTATAGTGTGTATATTGTGTCGTTTGTGCAGTGACCACAATAAATCACTACTTAGGCAAAAACAAAAACAAGGGCACATTTCTTTTCACAGATAATTACTGCACAGCGACCGCAGTATGTGCCAAGTTTGATGAACTCTGAGCCATACATCACTGTCATCATTATTAAAATGAATAATTACTCTTTCCATTTGTTGGGTAACAAGCCAAACGTGGCTGATATCCACTGTGTGGTGGCTGTGTGGAGCAGCACTTTGTTTATGACCTCAGTTATTTCTCTAAGCGGTCACATCGCACAACCGTTAAACATTTAGGGCGCTCTGTTTAGAGAGTGTGATGCTGACTGAATATGTTATGCATAACTATGTATATCACATTTAAAAATTATTTTTGAGTAGTTTTGTTACCTTAAAATCAGCCTTTTATATCTATAGACGATGCAGGTCCTCTTCCATGTTTCTACAGTAGCTCAGAGAGGACAAACTACTGCCTTTTCAAACGTTTCACATGCTTCCTCATGCTGGGAAGGAGAGTGAGAGGCAAGGGGGGTGCAATCAGCAACTATACTACTAGATGCCACTTTATGTACACACCCCTGGTTGGATACTGAAGGGAGTAAAATGCCAAGGGGTTTTCATTTGAGCAGGAGAGCTTGAGTCTTTTTATCAGTGATTGAAATGTGTGCAGCTCAGTGCCACCTCCAGACATGTTATCATAAAGTATTATATTACCAGTGCAGCCGAGGGACGATGCTCCAGCTGCAACACCCAGGATCTAGTCGACATCTGATGGTTTTATGGTTTAGGTTTTAGGCTTTTCTTTTTTGTGGCTTATCTTTCCTGTAGCTCCTTCTGATTTATCTTGACGGCATAAAAGAAACCATAAAACGAGAGGTCGGGATTAGTGGCGACAAACAGCACAGCATCGACTCTTAACACAGCCTCTGTCTCGGTCCTGAAACCTGACTCTGCTTGTCATATTTTACAAAGCGTAGCCGAGACAGAAACTGCCTGCTGACTTTGAAACTAGCCACGTTTGTCCCGTTTTATGTACTTTTTGAAAAGCAAAGTTTTCATTGAGTTATGTGGGAACTTTGAATGTCCACAGAGCTGCTGCAGAGGGAAAATACCGAACCCTCCTGCAGATGAGAAGAGAGGCAGTGAAGGGCAGATCGGTCCAAGCCTGGAGAGCTGGCTGTCATGTGTTACAGGTGCGACTGGATAGACAGAAGCAGTACTTCACCTTGGTCAGAGGTAGTGCTGTATTTTTATGAAGTAGGACAGCAGTCGCTCCAGGTACTAAATACATCTTTAACTAGAGAGAAAGTTGGAATACAAACTGTGGTACATGGTTTGAAATCTAGGGAATGGTCTTAAGATTGGTCCTTAATTTTGACTTGAGTCAGTCACTTCTTGGTAGGACTTAAACTTTGTCCAGAGTTCACTTCTGTGACTCCTCGGTGTGATAAAATGACGACAATCTACCCATAATTCCAGCCAAAAGCAGGCCTGCAGAAATGATGTATCATAGCTGTATCACCCTTATTTCTCAGTTTGTACATCCTTGATTCCTTTCCTTCTCTTGCACCTTAGTGCCCCTCACCTAAAATGCGAGTGGAGGAGGCAAGGAAGAGAAATAAGGAGAGAGGAGTTACACGTGTTTGCTGCATCGTCTGTCCATTGTCACGTCTCCTCGCATCACGCGTGCTTCCTTGATCACAGCTCCTTGGAAAAGGAGATAAGGTGTCATAAAATATGAATCAATGTATGCTGGAAAAAAAATTACTGGACATGTTTCCAGTAAAATTTGCTACAGTTATTCATGTTTTCCAGAGAGGAACACTCGTCATCTAGTGCCATAATCAAAATTTAAATTTGTCTACTTCTTTGGCGTGTGAGCAAATACCTGAAACTGACATTAGCCTCAGCTCTACATTGTATTTTGCCAGTGTGTGTGAATATTGGCGTGCTTGCAAGCTAAACTAAGACAGTGAACATGATATTTCCTTTCTGTGATTATTAATTGTCAAACTCATGAGAATTATTTGATTTCACAGCTCTGCACGTTACAATTCATTCACCCCTCAACAATGTACGCAATAAAACGCTGCTGCAGCTCAATATTCAGAGAGTTTCTGCTCTGTTAGCAGGTTAATCTCCAGCTCGTCAGTCCCCGTGAGAACAGTTGATGCTGATCAATTTTCTGATCATCTAATCTAGTCTTATTGAGCACCAGCGTCCAGCAGGAGACCTCTGATCATTGTATCAACTCTAAATCACGTTGATAAGGATTCGACCTGTAAAGACTTTCGCCTGAATTCATAAAATACAACAACAGAAGTTTAATTTTCTCAATAGTTTGAATTCATTTAGCAGACTGGACTTTAATCTCTTTGTGACGTTTGTCTGATTAAACGGCCCCGGGTGATCAGAGGGGCCCCTGGCCTCCTGACATGGACTCATCAGCGTGCTTGCAGCCTGCAGCCAGTTTGATTGAGAAATGTCACCTTCACTTCTGACATAATCACCACTCACTCTGCCGTCCGTCCCCTTTTGTGCGGGGAGAATTAAAATGCTGAGGCAAAGCTGAATATATCATGAAAAAAAAAACCCAGAGTCAAACTACTGAAAGCCGAAGTGATAACACTTTGAAATAATCGTACAAAACAGACGGTTGAAGGGTTAGTTTGGATTTATTGAAGCTGGGTTATATGAGGTACTTATCCATCGTTGGTGTATTAAAGTTGAGTGCAGTTGGTACGCCTCCTGTTTGGAGAAGCATACAGGGCACCGAAGCTAAGCTGCTCTGGATGGGGGCGTATTTAAGCCACCAAAAAATAAAATATATAGCAGTTTAAGCGTACGCTAAATTTAGAATATTAACACCTCTTTACTTTGCTGCCAGGCAGAGCTTTCTAATGGGAAACTAAAGTGTTTATATCACTCACTCTCCAAAGCCACCAGACAAACTAATCAAGACAGCAGTGCACGAGCAACTCCAAGTCTGGTGGCTTTGAAAGGAGACTGCTGCTCACTCAGTCCGTACGAGTTTGTCATTAGCTAACACTTAAAGGTTGAGTGTTACCTGAGTGAGGCAGACGTGGAATATAATATTCATGACTGTTTTTGTGCATGAAAATAAGATTCTGATTCTTCTGATTGTTTCTACGGTAGCCCAGATCAGACAAACTAAACACTGACTCCAGACTCCTTTCAAGTGTTTCTCCTTTGCAGTCGGGATGCGAGGGTGATGTGAGGAGATTGCAATGCAGCGATTACAACACTAAGATGCAACTAAATTCGACAAACTGAACCTTTTTAATGAATTATCAGTTAATGAACATTCAATCACAGCCACTTCATATCCTAATTTAGTTGCTATTAAATCAGCTGCAGTCCAGACAAGGACACTTCAAGTCTGTGCAGGGTTCAGAGTCAGGATGCATGACTACATGCGTCTAGTCATGCAATCCTTTGTTAAAATGAAAACCACTGATTACAGCCTCTATAAGACACACATTTTATAAGTGTTGCTGCAGAGGCAGTGAAGTAGCTGTTCAGGTTGTTTCGGAGAAATTTCAGAGCAGCGTTGTTTTGCTTTAAAACTCACTTCCTGATTTTAGTTGTAGTGCGCTCTGTACTCACAAGTGTGTGTGTGTGTGTGTTCAGTGTGTACCTGCTGATGTGCCGTCACGCCAAGCCTCCATATTTCACTCTGAAAATGAAATACTGAAGTTATTCTCAGAATGGACCTCTCTATGTGAAGCCTCTCCCAGCATGCACCGAGGAACAGAGGATTCTCAGCTCACTCACTCACCGAGGACGGCATGAATTCGACCGATCGCTCAGTTTCTCATTTTTAATTTAACAATATTTTTATAGTTTGGGCATCTGTGTCCACCAAATCTCACATTACAGCATGACTAATGTGTTATATAACACACACTGTTTATGTAAACGTAAAATAAACTCATGAAATGACCTTAATGTTCTGTGATGTTATGACAGGCAGCCTGAGATGATCGATGCAGACAGACGGTCTGTCCTCATCAATCAGACACTAAAATGCGTCTATATTTGAAGATGTTAACACATCACTTATCACTGCTCTTGACAGCCTATTGAATATTTACTGAATATACAAGGAGGATGGCAGCTTATGTGCACTGCGTCCGTGCTCTCTCCGGCGCCGAATTGACCGGCTGTGGCAGCGTTTGGTGTTTCATAATGTGCTGATAAGAGCAGAGAGGCTGCAAATGAGAAAAACATGCGTCCGTCTGAACTGTGTGGGAGCTTGTTAAGGACTAAGGTCAAGATGCTATTTTCAGTAACCGTATACCGGGCTTCATCACAGGGTGTCACTGTCACCTAGAATACCCTGCAGCAGCAAGTAGCACCATAAATAAGATATCATAGATGTACACTACTTGCTTGCATTTTTATATAAAACTGAATAAATCAGTTCAATATATTATTTTAGGTACTGGGCATCAGGTGTGCATGATGAATACCATTTCCACATGCAGAGATTTTCCAAATTAATCCTTAAAACGCAGCACAGGCAAGTCCAGGCAGCAGCAGGAGAATTTAGATCCTTAAATCAAGTAAAAGTAGCAAGACTACACCAAGAAAACTACAAAAATCTGACTTGAAAGGGAGAGTCTGATGAGCTGCCAGTCAGTGTGGTTGGTTAGAGGCCGAGGGATTAGTTTGGTACCTCGAGTCAGACTTTGTTGTGTGACATTTTACGTGACAAGAGAGGATTTGTGCTCAGGACTGTCTCCTTTTCGGGTAGGTAAGAGTAACACTATCAGTCCAGTGTGTTCCTTGCTCTCTGTCCCGGGCCAGCACGTATCAGACAACCTCACTGAGAAGCTGACAAGTGTGGGAGGACATCTTGTACTCTGGTACATCTTACATTTATGTCTTAAAAATGAACTGGCAAAATTAACCATAACCGACCTAATAAACTGTATTTTATATGAAAATCTAACAGAAAGGAATCAAGTGGAGGTCTAAGGGTCATAAAATAGTACCTGAGGAATATTGCATAACCCTCTTCCTCCGTCTTTATTCTCTCTTTGTGATTCGACTGAAGCCTTACTGATATCGACATTGCGTGTCCTTTGAGATTCTTCCTGAGCTGTCAGGACTGGCTCATCTCACTGTCTGCGCTGCTCAAGTAACAAGCTTGACTCCTGTCCATGTGACAGGAGAGGAGAGGAGAGGAGAGGAGGTTTGCACGGCCTGAGCGTCATCTGCAGTCTGGTTACATACTTCTCTTCTCTCTGCTTCCATCCTGTCTTTGACTGGAAATGTTTTTTTTTTTTTTAATTTTGTACGTTTCATCAAGAAGAATCCAGTAAAGAAAGACATCGCTCTTGACATCACACATTTCCAAAGCAGATGGTGTGGAGTGTCTTAATATAACCCAAACTAGCTGTCAGTCCATTCACTGCTTATGACAGACACCTGACTGTGAGGCCTTATGGCACTGCTTCACTAATTAAGCTCAGTCTCAAACTCATTCGGCCCCTCTGGGAATAACACAACTGTTAAACACAATCAACATGATGAGCCTGCACGCTTGTCAACCAGCCTCCAGTGAACTAGTTCAGTTTCAGCGACTGATACAGTATTACTGACAGGTACTGTTCCCCCTCTGTAGTGTCTGTCTGTGGTTTCTCTCTGTTCATTTAGAACTATAAATTAATACTGTTTGTACTGAGAAGGTATAAAACAACCACCCAGATACTTAAACCTGCATTCATTATTTTTTGGTCAGTTGGGAGTGATGCAGGAAGATAGAAACACATCAGCTGTCGTCTGACAACAATCCCTGGCAATGCATTTTGTCTTTTCTGGTCTCCATATGAACTTTTTTTTTCCCTGCATGTAAGCAAAGCCTGCTCAAACATGATTGGTTAATAGTAGTCGGACTACAAATGGAAACCAGGATGCCGGTTCGCTTGAACGCTTCAGATGCCAAAAATGTTGTTTCCATGCCCACAGGTTCTGCAGTCATACGCAGATATCTGATTCTGCATCACTTTAAAGCTGAGGGGAACATTTTGGCAAACAGTTGCCTATTTACACAGCAGGTATGGAGCTGTAGCACATGAGTATGTGTGTATTCCCCTGATTGGAGGCCAATATTCCTTCTTTTTAAGCGCTCTTTGGGTCTCCACCAACTCCTGAGGGAAATATCGGGCTCTTAAACTGCCAGATGCTTCATTAAGCTCACCAAATAGTCATTAACTTGGTCTCTACAATTAAGTGTTGAGTAGGTAGTTCATACCGGGTTTGTCAGGGCTTTTTTTCACAAAACAAAACAAAACAACTCCCTGTTGCATCTGGAAACAACTCTGAGAGCCGTGAGACTGAACCTACACGTTAAAGTTTCTAGAGTCAAAACAATGAGCTGAAAGACAGTACAACGCACAGTTACATTTAGTCATTTAGCTGATGCTTTTATCCAGAGAGACTTACAAAAAAGGGAAACAATCATGGTACGGTGCAACTAGGACATGTTGGTGCAGAAATAATGACTGTGACAGTAGAGGTGGTAGATTTAGCATGTCCAGTTGTTGGTGGTGCTAGCAGAGGAGGTCCTCTGAAGAGCTGGAGGTCTTCAGGAGGGTTTTAAAGGTAGAGAGTCATCACCATTTTGTAGCTAGCAGTTAAATCAGATGCTTGCTGTAATATTTATTGTGCAGACCACCAGGGGACCAGATAATTAAAGTCTTTATTTATGTTGTGCTGTTGAAGATGTACTGAGTGGACATAATATTATGACTGTGTTGTATGTATAAAGTTAGTTTTTGTTGTGAGCAGAAAGTTGGTTGAACTCCATGGTTGTTTCTAAGGGGGTAGACTGTAGTTTGTTTGTAGTATTTGAGGAGGTAAAATAATCGAGGGTGATGTGACGCCTGCATGAATCCATCTGTTAGCCAGAGGAGCTAACAGCACCGTGTCCACGTGCAAAGTCATCGGCACGAGAAAAAGCTGAATTTGATTTCTCTTTCAAGCGATAAGAGTCGGCGCTCTGTTTCAGATGTTTCTGACAGCATGCATACCTGAAGCTTTTGCACAGAGCTGCAGTCGTATAGATGAGTGTTGGCTCACAGCGGGGACACGAACAAGCTCATAAATCCAGGGATTGAGGCTGTTTCTGGCAATTGGATTTCGGTGCGTCATTTAATCTCGGCTACTTGTAGCTCAGGAAGGACTTCAACCTTGTGGCTTGTAACTGGAATCTTCCCTGCGACAGACACAATCTCATGAAACCTTTGCAGCCCAATATAACACTCCGGCAATGAATCTTACCTTTGTGAAAGTTTAATGTTCAGCTTGGTTGACACGGTGTCGGACAGATTAATTTACCTGCATGGTAAATTTTGTAATTAATGTGTTTTCTCAGGATTTGTTATTCAAGTGTCCTTGATATTTTGTTTAATAGAATCTGAATCAATAAAACTGAAAAATCCAAACTGCACAAAGGAAGCTTTTTGTTGTAGCATTCTTGACCTCGTGTCTCTTTTCATGCAGTGAGTGTCTGCTAAAATTTTCAAGGTTTCTGCCAGATTTCCAATCTAGCTGTTCGAATATGAGCACTAAAGTTTGGTCACACTATAAATTAAAAGAAGTAACAAAAAATTTTGAAGCTTTTCTGTAATCCAGCCACCAGGTGGCACTTTTCTTCCAGTTCTGCACATACAATATCCAAACAGGTGAGAACAGGATTGTTTTTGCTTGGATGTGCGTACAGTGTAGTGAGTCAGTGTTTGCTTTCTTTCAGCCTCTTGTGCTTGTGGTACACAAACCATCTGAACATCTTTACACTGGAAGTGTCCACCGTGAAGGCCGGACAGCTAAATACACAAACCGGGTGCTGAGACGGAGCTGCGAGCGCATCGCCTTGGTCGAAGTGAAAAACATTTCAAGTGATGCGTAAACAACTGAATGCATTTAATGAAATAAAATTCATAGAAACGGCTGGGTTTCATTTACAGTTCGACGCAGAAAGCACAAAACAATATTTCTGAGTTCATGTGGAGTCAAACTATTTGCGTGGAGAGCCTTCAGAAGCCGCATGCCGCAGCTTTGAGGCTTTTATCCATCAGGACTGCAAATCTGGATTTCCACAGAAATTCAGTATAATCTGGGTGATGTCATCTAGGTTAGTATGACTTGTAACTTTTATGATGGGTTCACTGTATGCTGAAAACACAATATATGTACTAAAGTGAAATTATAAAGCCACAGAAAACCCTCGTCGGCCAGAATGAGTCCGTTCTGGATTTACACGCTCATATTTGGGCACTTAGATAATCCCATCTCTGCAGGCCAACAAATCAAGTCAAATCCTTGCTGAGTATTCGTCATATTTGTGGCTCTGAGCGAGGCAGTCCCTGTCATCGCTGTTCACCATTGGATTTCACATCGAGTTGTTGT
Source organism: Protonibea diacanthus (assembly GCA_028641955.1). Lineage (NCBI taxonomy): Eukaryota > Metazoa > Chordata > Actinopteri > Sciaenidae > Protonibea > Protonibea diacanthus. The sequence goes on along the minus strand of CM053990.1, from coordinate 3,800,151 downwards.
GTTTTCTCCTGTGACCAACAGTGTGTTTCCATGACCCTACAGCCAATTACACACAGAGTCAGACAGTCCGCTTGACAACAACCAGCTCGTGTCTGTTCCCCCACAGAGCACTTCTCTCTCTCCTGCAGGACCAGTCATTTAAAGGACTACATGTATGACTTTTCAGATCATCATCTGGGGAGGTATTCCTGTGGAAGTCTGCTAAAGTTCCTGCTCTGCAGTGCCTGGTCAACGGTGTGAATGAAGGGGTCAATCATCTCCCTCATGTCAGCGGTGAACGGGTCAAAGGGGGGCCGCTGTGGCCCCGAGCGTTTGAAATGTCCGTCCTGGTTGCTCTGGGCGCAAAGCAGCCTCTCCTCGGTCAAAGTGACGTTCAGGAAGGCAGCGATGAGGCGCAGCTGTGGGAGCAGAGCCCTCTGCAGCTCCTCATAGTGCACCACCAGCAGGCGGCGGCCGAACTTCAGCCAGCTCAGAGCGTGAGACGCCCACCAGGGCGCGTAGCTGGAGACAAATTCTGGCCATTCTGCAGGTGAAGGGAGAATACGGTTCATTATTGAGACAGCTAGTTTCATCGAATTGTGATTTGCATTGCAGAGCTCAAGAGGTTAGTTTGGGAACAAGACTGAAGAACAAATGTACGTCTCTGCAGCACAGAGCAAAATTAAGGTTCAGGCATGACGCTAAGTCATCCAAAGTCAGCTGGGGTAGCCTCCAGCCTGGACAGTGACCCTGATGAGGATAAACGGTTACAGATAATGGATGGATGGATGTGATGCTCGGGTTAAAGCACCACAATGTACAGTTCAAGTCATGGACTGAGGTTTGGGGGAGCTATAATGAATTATTAATTCTTTAAAATCAATATTTCCATTAGAAAAAGTTGTTTACACCCTTTACCAAAGCCTATTTTTGATAAAGTATAATATAAATCTAGTGATATTGCCTCTGCTCGATGTTGAATTGATGCCGCTCTTAACGTTTATATGAAAAGACTCCTCATGATATTAGAGGTGAGGCAGCCGGCGATGAAACCCTCTTGATCTGTATGAATTAAAGATGAAACCACTCTGAAGACGTATCACCGGCATCTTTGCAAACACTTTATAATCATTACGTAACAGACTAGGTGGATGAAAATTATTAATCCACAGAGGGTCTTTGTGAGGTATTGGCAACAGAGAAATCAGACCGGCACTCTCGCTGTGTGGCATTGAACGGTTACAGTGAAGTGAGGAGAGGGATCAGCGCGCCTTGACAACATTTCTAAGGCTCAATACCGTAATCATCCTCCCTGGTGCTTTACCAGCATCTTGATTGAAGCCTTGATCTCTGGCTCTGAGACACCACTCTCCCAGCCACATTTACATTCTGGCTTGTACAGTTCTTGAATAATATTAATTGAATAATGTGTATAATATAATATGAAACGTTACATTTATTTGATTAGATTAGGATATTAGAGAGCCCTTGTCCTCACGGCAGACACTCAGGACTTATTCTCCATTTGTTTCAGCCTTGGCGCCAACATCGTGCCAGCTTTATCACCTCTCCTGAAAATATTTTTGTCTGTGTAGTGCAAATTTTCTTTCTACAGTATAGCTTGCAAGTCAGCCCCAGTGAGTAGTACTCATTTCTTTAGTTCTGCTTTGCTTAGAGTCCCTCCTATGCTGCTGTTCAAATTCCTTTAGTTCAGCCATCAAAGTGTGTTTTCTCACACTCCTCTTCTTATTCGTGTGGCTGCTACATGTAATTTTAAAATCCCTCCTATACCGTCTGAATAGATGAAACCAAAATACAGCTTACAACAGAGAGTCTGATATATAAACTTTAGCAGTGAATTATTTGGTTTGATGTCGATCCAGAAATGGGGGAGACGCTGTCTGGTCAGGTATCAGAACTAATCACGTTGTCGCTGAAGATTTTTGACAAATGCAAATCAATCTTCGAAGACGAGTTATGAACTTTAAAAAACGTATTCCCGAGATAAAGCATGTCTGACAAGTTTGAGAACACTGAGTTTAACAGGCTCTGCAGAACGAGCAGCATCTGTAGGAAAGAGGTGATCTATCACCGGATCAGATAACGGATTAAAGTCCCCGACGGAGCAGTAAATTTGGATAAGACGTCACCTAAGGTTGGAGCGTATATGTTAACAAAAGCAGATTCTTTTTTATATTACAGAGAAACTTTTCGAAAACAAGACACCTGAAGCTCCGTTACCTGCGGCACAAAGTACTCGGCTGACTCATCTTTCATTTCTGTTCCTCGAGCTAATTCGAGTGTTTCTTCAAGCCCCGCTGCTTGACTCCACAAACACAAACGCACATCTCTCTCCTTCACACTCACTGCACGCATTGTGAAGCGTGAACCTCTTCACGATTCCATGAGAACTGTGGAATAATTTATTGATGTCTTGTATTGTTTTTTAAATTTATTTATGGATGGTTTCCAGTGAATGAGCTCACTCTAAATATTAATAAATAACCTTTTTGGTACAAAATGCAAGAACAAATCCAACTCCAAAAATGAATATTGAAATATTTATAAATGGAAGGTGCCATATATAAATTCATGTGTTGGATTATATGTCATAATCGGTCACGAACATCTTTTAAAAACTAGAAGCATCCTGACATTTTGAGGGAAAAGTTTGCAGAGATTTGAAACAATTTACAAGCAAGATCCCAGATTACAATGATTAATTCGTTAAAATAAATGATAATCTAAGGATATGATACAAGTTTTAATCACTTTGTAATGCACCTTCTCTGCTTTGAAAAGAGTGATGTCTCCACTGTAAATATGAGGGCATTTAGTCACAATCACTGCATGCCCTCTGGTCCACTGACGCTGTAACATCAGCAGCGTGACATTACGCAGCAGTTACTCAAGTATCCTGCAGCAAAGCCGTAAACTGCTCCGCCGGTATGTGTTTGTGTGTTGAACCGTGTTACCTTTGCTTTTCCACTGCGCGTCTGTGGCGTGTCCTAAATGTCCGGCGCACTTGCGGTTGAATTCAGCCATGAGAGAGCGGTACGGGTTCCTTATCAGCAGGATGGCAGAATCGAACATCTCAATCTCCTTCTGACCGCTCTCATGAGTCTTCACGCAGATGCTGCGGCCACTCTTCCAGTAGTCCTTCTCTCCTTTGAAACCTGGTGCCAATGAATAAATGAATGAATAATGGTCAGCTGCGAGGCAATATTTCAGCGAGCACTCACTCAAACGCTCATTTGAACAGTGGCGAGATGCCCTCCGCACCTCTGTTGTAGAGTGTGCCGTCGAAATAGAAGCTGCCAGTGTAGTAGCCAGTCACGAGCTCGATCAGGTGCCGTACCCAGGTGTTCCCTGCACCAGGAAAACTAGAAAGAGCCACAAGGGAGCTGGATCTCTGAGGCAGAAACATCCTCTCTTTGCACCTGGAGTCTGGAAGGACAGAGTATTTGGTGCCAGTTATAAAACGAAGCATTAAATGCACCAGATCAGAATATCTCACAAAGTGTGTCTGCAGAGATCCCAGAAATGGGCTCAGTTTCACAACAAAAGTAACACAGAACAAGTCCAGTGACACAAATTGCAGAATGGTTGCAAAAGTGACAAAAAGGGACCAGAGCTGAGATTTCGAGTCTAAATTTGGGATGAACACTGCTTTCAAGAGCAATTTCTCCCTCTGTCATGCGCTTAGTGTGCTTTCTCCAAGGAAACGACACAATATTCATGGATAGTGTCAGTGAACGGAGTAGATATTTTTACAGGAGGAAAGAGAGACTGCAACTGCCGGACGTGATCCGGAAAAATTACTGACATGGCAGAAAGAGGTAGGATTAAAGTACGGACACGGTCTGATAATTATTACATTGTCCCATCTCGCTCTGTAGAACCAATCAGAATGGAGATTTACAGCTCATGCAGTTGATTGACACGGCGCTGTATCTGTATGACTAATATCTCACCAAGCACAGGCGTGTGATACACCTGGAAGTGTTCATGCTCGGCGGATGCTGTTGGTGCCGAGGTGCCGGTGTAGTTCCCCACGCAATGCTGGTTGTCAGACTGCTGGTTGAGACTGAAAAGCGAGGACGTCCACGTACAGAAACAGTGGGGTTTCTTGAACACAGCCAGCGGGAGCTCCTACAAAACCAAAAGCACAAATGTTCATGTTTTTCTATGACTCATTGTACTTATTTTTTCTCTCCGAAGACTGATGTTCTACCCAGGGGTGACGTGTCCGCTCGGTTCAGCAGGAAAAGTCTGCGTCACAGTCCACACTTTTGTTCATTATTTTTTTTTGTCCTCACTTTTCCAGTCACAAAAGGTTGAAGTGATCAATGTCAGAGCACGAGGACAGACACCGCGGTGAGATCTGTGTAATAGTTATGCATGCACGCATTCACACAGTGAGAATTAATCACAATAAAGTCACCACCAAATGATGTGCAATATTTCCACAAGCCATTGCTGTTTTGGAAGGAAACCCGCAGCTGCATCGAGTAAGATCTCAGCGCACCATCCAGACTATCTACTTCTCATTAGCGGCACATTAAACCTTAAATATTCAGCAAAAATTCCGAGGAGCTCTGCGCTCCCACATGTGATCTCCCGGGAGTGGAGACAGCTCTCTGAGCTACGCAGTCTGCTCTCCAAGAAGCAGAGAGAGAACCGCTGGTACATTTACCAGAGTGCTCTGTGCGATAAATTGATCATCAGGTCCTGTAATTTCGCAGAACTAATTCGAACCTTATCTGTGCAGGTCTCGATGCAGGACTGCGTGGTTAGGTTGGGCTGAAGGGAGGAGATGGGGAAGGTGCTGATGGTGCTCTTCGGCAACTTGAAGCAGCCGCGGTAGTGAACGTTTCTAACTGGAAAGAGAAAAACACATGAGGAGATATCAGATTAGTGAAACAGATTTGATAGGATTAACCTGCATTAACCAACATTTTTCTTGTTTTTACTGACAAAAGCAAATCAGGACTTTACTGAGAAACAATCAAAAACAGTGTTATTCAACATAAATCTGTATTTCTGCTCTAATTACATTCCTGTACTTAACTGTATTCTGCTGTATTATGCATTCACATTTCAGCTGCAAATCTCCAGAGACACTGAGCCAACCGATCATGAATACTAATACTGTATATATAATATAAACTCTTTTATATAATGCATTTGACCTTGCCGACAGCAATAATGTGATGCACGCCTTTTAAAGAAAAAACAAATCAGTTTCTTTTTAAGAGAAATCTTCACGTATAAAGTATTTACAAGCTGCAAGAATTAGGCTCAGAATCATTAAGAGCACCAACCATCCAGATAACAGACTTTTCTTTGCAGTCAGGGGAAAAAGATACAGGATGCAGATACGACAGACCGGCACAGAGAGGAGCTCAGGCAGAGCTTCTACCCTCAGGCCCCCATATGTCTATTTTCTGACTCAAATAGGAAGAGTGTAGTCCATTTGTCCATTTGTTAGGAGCATTTTGAGCCACTGTGGAACCCTGTGGTGTCCTCAGCACACGCAGAGGGTGCTGTGATGTACAGTACTGCACTGCACACTTTAATAACCAGAAATGAGGCAATATGCTACATGTTTTAAAGATATGTTTTGGCAGTTTTAAACAGTGACAGCTGAAGAGGTGGGATGACAGCAAAGGACCCGGGCTAGAATCGAACCTGAGCTGCTGCCCTGATAGACGGGCCGCATGCTCGACCAGGTGAGCTAGCAAGGCTCCAGTAAACTACATTTTCATATTACACTTTGCAAAATGTCAAAACAGAAGAATAAACATCCAAACACTGTTAAATATACGGTTTGCTGATGACAGCTTGCAATCTTTCCAACACGTGAGTTCGACTCCATGTGAGTCCACACAGCACACAGCAGTTATGGAAAGATTTGTTTCTTTAACTCTCCTTCACAGTCAGAAACATCCAAAAGAAGTAAAATACTATTCTTATTTGTTTTTATGTTAATTTATTTTGTTGATTTTATTTGTCAATTAGTTAAATTTCGAATTTATCTGCAAGTCTGAGCTGCAAATTTCAGAATAGACCTGCTATATATCATTTCACTCTTACTAGAGATGTCAGTTCATATACAGTATATTACATATTTTACATCAAGCAAGACACTGTAGGACCTTGACAAGAATAAGCAGTTATTTAACAGAATATGATGCCTTACAAAGAAGCAATGAATTATAATTTCTGTGATAAAAGAAAGATGAATATGATAAACAATCAAAGGACGCTGTGGTGGAAAATGTTCGGTCACCTCTCGTGATATTTCTGGTAACAATAGATCTCTGTGGCTCAGAGGCTTTGGTGACACAGACGATAGTTGTTCGAGGGATTACAATAGTTTTGGTCACTTTGCATTCTGTGGACTGATTTTGTTTTTTGTTGGAAAAAGTTCAGTCATATTTTCACTCGTCTGTGAAGTCAGTCAGCCTGTGCAGAGAATAAACAGCAAACAGTCCAGTGTCTTTCCTCGGGGGAGCTCGACTCACATTTTCTGTGTCCCGGCAGCTGCTCCTCCACCTTGTAAATGGAGAGTCGGCCCACTCCGCCACAGGGAGACCCCCTCTCACCCCGACACACCAGACTACAGTCCTCCTCAGGAGCTCGTGGGCTACTGATCCGGTTCCCACAGTGGCATTCAGCTCCATACTCCAGACCTGCAAACTGGTACCCACTAACCACACACACACACAGATAGACACACAGATAGACACAGTTATTGCCCTGGCCAAGGGCAATCCATAACCTCAAGCTATTGCCCTCAGGCTAAGCCATCCCACAGGACATTAGCTAACATTTCAAACTAATCATTTAACTCAAATCTACAGTACGCTCCGTCCCCTGTGATATTTGTCAGTGCCTCTCTTTCTGCACTCGTCTCACTGTGTAATGCCTTTTTCCAGCTGAACTGCAGTCTCCTCTGATCTGTACTTTACATATCAAGGCTGTTGTGACTCATCCTCTCTCTTTATCCTCCCCTCCTTGGGACAGACAGAGACCTCATCAAAATTGACCTTTTCATACGTGTCCTTTTGAAGCTTCCCCATAAATTGCCTTGACTTTTTACTTTTACTCATTGCGGTAATTGGCCCCCGCTCAGGTAACGAGCATGACTGCTTTCTACGTCGGGGTAGCTCAGGTGGTGGTGGTGGTGGTGGAGGGGGGGGGGCGGCGGCGGCGAGGAAGAGCTCGAGATGTGAGCACCGACTCTGTCTGACTGCATCCATCTGTCCTCTGCTGCTCGCCTCTCAGTGAGTCTACTCTGCTTTTCCTGGCTGCTAAGATATTAGAAGGAATAATTTAAGCGGGTCATTCCTTGAGTTTGCTTTGAAAAATTCACCTGCCTCTCCGTGTTTTATTTCAGTTCTTGCAAATTCAGCTCACACTGACCCAATCATAGATTTTCAGCCCACTGCCACATCTATAACCTCTGACTTATTCACCAACTGCTGTAGTCAGCTCATTAAGCTTTCTAACACATACACACCTCCCTCCTCCTCCTCCTCCTCCTGCAACAGATCAAGCCTTCTGTCCTGGCCTGCTCTTCACTCTCCCTCCTCTCTCGCTCTCTCTTTCTCTCTCTCCACCCTCCCCTCCCTCATCTTTTACTGTCATCCAGCCACCTGGCTCTCCGCTGGCTCCAAACACAGGAGGCATTCATGGAGGAGACTGAGATCCAAGGCATTTACTCAAACAGCAGGCCTTCTGTGGTCCCTTCACAGGAGCCCCCGCAGCAGACGCATTACCTTTCTGAGCAGGTGTCTTGACACAGAGAACTGGTCATTTTGCGCAGGTCATAAAGCATGGTTCCTCCCAGGGCTCGATCGCTGGCGTTGTGCAGAAAGCAACCGATGTAGGTCCCTGTGTGTGTGCGTGCGCCGGGGGGGAAAAAAGAAAACCATTCAGACTGAAATATTCCCTCAGCGAGTACCCTCACAATTAAAAAGTGTCAGTTTGAAAAGCGCGTTTCTGTTACAATAACATTTCATGCTGAAATGATGAGTCAATTAATTGATTAGCCGGGCCAAGAAAAGATTAATTGATGACAATGTAGATAATCAGTTAATCATTTAAATCATTTGTTATGCAAAGTATGAAACATTCTTTATTTCTGGCTTCTCAAATGAGCAACTGCTTCTGTTCGTTTTCCTTTTTTTATGATCGTCAAGCGAATATCTTCAAAGTTTTGGGCTTGTTACCAAATAAAGCAATTTGAAAGTGTCACCTTGAGCTCTGGGAAGCCGTAATAGGACATTTTTATGGGCAAACTAATTAATCAATCAAACTAATTGGCAGTTTGATCGGTCGTGAACGCAAACAGCCTTGTGCGGTAGACAGATTTTCTTGTTTTATTCTTCAGATTTTGAGAATAAGAAGAATAAACTCGAGGCACGCCGACAGTTGACGCTCTCCTCTTTAACAGGAGGAGGATAAAACACAGGATGTCTCTCTGTCTCTAGTCTGCCACTGGCAGTGTCCTCTAACGGTGACAAAGCAGCCTTTGCGTCATCACTTATTCACACTAATTATACACAGCAGCATGTATTGTGAGCCATAATATCCAACTAATTTATAACATGATGAGGCCTAATTTATCATCCAATATAGATTATTCTTATGCCTACATTACAGTCAACTTTATTTACCTGCACTAGAATAAAAAAACAGCCCTGTAGAAAGAAGAATGTAACATCTAATAGGCTGCGACAGACTATTATGATGTGCTGACAAGATTAAGGCTCCATATAAAATGTCACCCAAACTCACTCTTTGATGTTATCCTCGTCTTTGCCACACTGCTACATCAAACTCGCTCAGCTGACACATGAAAGTCATACTTATAAATACCGCTCTCGGTGTGGAAGGTTGCATATGCGTTTGTTTTGTCTGCAGACTTCATTTACATCTCGCCCCTTGGGTCTGAGACGCTTATAGTTTTAGGTTATGTTCCAGAGCTTTATGTTGCGAGCAGGTAGCATCTGTCTTTTGATGCATGGAGAGCCTGCAGATAATATTGGGGTTTTTTTCTAGTATGATTTTTTACTCGTAGATGTTTTAAAGGCTTGAAGGATGCTGAGGATTTTTTATGTTTACTACCAGCACAAAGAAGATTGATGCCAACTGGTCAAAGAGGATTTTTAAAGAAGTGTTGGAGGAGATGCACGCCACTAGGATTGAAGAAATGTGGCAGCAAGGTGCACAGACAAGATGGAAGCAAGCAATGGACCGTGAAATCTCTGGCAGGCCAAGCATCACCATATCGAATTCGTGATTCAATCAGTCTGCGATGTCCTCTGAAGCCCGTCCAGCCTGTTGTGCTGGGGCGAGGCTGAGTCACTGGCCGCCTGTGCCTCGGGAGACAAACACTGGAGAACAGCAGCAGCTGCTGCCTGAAAGCACTAAGAGACCCAGACTGCCAAAGTCTGCAGCCGGAAGCATCTCGAGAGGCGCCACCCAAGGTGAGGCCTCCCTATCCCCCTCCACCCGCCCAGGGGTGGGGGCAGGTCATTGCTTTAATCAAAGTGAAGGAGAGGCCCCAGGCAGCTGCAGCTGAGGGTTAATGGAGGGAAGCAGCCCCGAATTCCCAGACATGATAGAAATGACTGCACTTAGGTCAGACACTGTGTCGCTTTCTTAAACACTAAGACAGATGGCTGTGCTGGAGCCGATTCTTCCCCCACAGGATTGGATGGAGAAGGCTAATGACACGATGACCAAGTATGAGGATGTGGACCACTGCCACGGGTATCGTGCACCGTGTGTGTCCATTAAAGTGGGCTAAGGAGGGTTTTCTCACTGCTGTGCCTATAATATCCTCACAGATGTGAGGAGAGTCATCGAAAACCACAGCGGGGAGCATCTCAAGATGTGGCGGGCTGACGCAGGAATAGGTCAGGGAGGATCGGCAGCAGTGTTTTTGATACTGAAAAGCATAAATAGCCAGCGAGGACAAGTCGCTTTGATATCAGGAGTAAGGACGCAGGATGAAATGCTAAAGAAAGAGTTCATATAAGGAGGGTTTTTTGTACTGTATATACAGTATATATAAAGAAATTCAAGGATGCAGTGATCATAAAATTGCGAAGTTGCTGTTAATGTACCAACCTTACTTAAAATCTTTTATTTTCTGATACTTTCAGACAGAAAATGTTGTGATCTGCCTATCAAACACAAAGACCTCTGTGTGCTCACGTCTTTTTTATGAAAACTCTCTATGAAAATAAAGATAAAATGTTATTTTTAAGTGGAAAAACCATCAACAGCACTGTTTTTCAGCCTTGAGTCACATCAGCCCCGACAACATTCACCATTAAGCTAGGACAAACATGTATGTGCCCTGAGAGGCACAACCCAGGGGAGGATCAGTGTGCCAAGCCCTCACGCATCACAACACTGTCTGCTGCTTGTTAAGCTCATCGCTGTGACCCTACGGTGATAAATGAAGCCACCTCCGCTACACACATCACCCGAAACTTTGCAGAAACTTCATGCAAATCAAATATCACAAAATATCAACACAGAGCGGCTCCCACAGTGCATCCCCTGTAATATTTCTTACTTCTGATCTCGTGTGTGTAATACTTCTGATGCGTACTTTACATATCAAAGAATCTGTGACTCATCCCTGCCAGGCACAAAGTTTTGGCAGTAGATACAAAGTGTTTTGCATCTCACACCTTTTTTTTTATTTCTCAAATTTCTGAATACGCTCTTGGATCTCAACTGAAAATACAAAACCTTTCCACTCGCCTGTGTATTATTATTGTTACTGTTATTTATTCTTGTCGAAGTAGTCAGTGAACAAAAATGGATGTTCTATTACAAACTCAGAGAAATGGGTACTGTAATTCGAGCTGCAGGCCTTGTTTGAATTTTATATCAAAGATATATAGATACTGCAAATATACTATGCTAAACATAATGTTTAGTATTTAGTTAACTAAATGAGCTATTCTTTGCCCACAAGAGAGAACTGATGAATATTTTTAAGACTAAAATGTCTGCGTATCTTGCTCACCATTCTTTGAATACCAGATTTTGATACCAGGTTCCTAGAAAAAATGATGTTTTTCTTTTTGGACAATAACTCATGAGCATATTTTTCAGATTCTCAATTTTTATCTCGTATCTGCCTCAAACATCCTGTTTCATTCGTCCAGAGACTTCAGCTGTGAGATTTGGATAACAAGATTGAGTTGGATGGCTAAGAGCTGTTTAATGATTAAAAACACCTCCCCATAATCCAGGTTTAGAAAACATTTACTGGTAGAAATGTTTTTCCACGCACAAAGTAAGAAAGTGAACCACTGCAGAGCGACGCGTCAGAAATGATTGAAACTATGACTGCAGCTAGCTATTATTGTGACGAACTGATTAGTCGTTTAGTGTCTTAAACGTCAGAAAATAATGCTCAGAAGTCACAGTTTCGCTCCAGATGGCATCTTCAGATGTTTTTGATCAACAATCCAAAACCAAAATATTCAATTTACAATTATGTAAATCAGAAAAAAAATGGAAAATTCTCACAGTTGAGATTCTGGGAGCAGAAGATTTACATGTTTTTGCTCAATGAATTATTTAAAGGAATAGTTTGACGTTTGGGAAATACGATTATTCACTTTCTTGCTGAGAGTTTGATGAAAAGCTTCATCACTCTGTCTGTACTCAAATACTTTAGCCTAAAGACATGGGGAATGGGGAAACAGCTTCTGTCTGAAGACAACAATCCTTTAAAGCTACCATGTTATATCGCATGTTATATTGTTTAATCCATGCAAAAGCTGAAGCATAGAAAGACACTTGATGATTTTATGGGGGGTTTGTAGTGTGTGTGTGTGTGTGTGTGTGTGTGTGTGTGTGTGTGTGTGTGTGTGTCTTGGCTTGACTTCCTGAAATTGATGTTGCTTGTCTGGCAACCTCAAAGTGAGCATAAGACCCTGGATAATAATTTATGGAGAAAATGTTTTCTGGTTTTCCCTCTGATGTCCTCCGGCTGCTCCGCATCAACTCTCTGTGATTTACAGAGTTTCCTGATGGACATAAAGTAAGTCTGCTGCAAATTACAGCTGCCGTTAGCTAATGGTAGCTCGGGGTACCGGCGATGCAGACATCGAGTGGAGCCGGTGTCATGCCAGAACTGGAGCGCAGTGAGCGGGCAACATAACCGGGCTTTGCAGCTTTTATGGACATAGCTAATGGTGAAGACTTAGGCGATGTTGATGGAGGAAGCAAGAACCGCCAGACAAGAGCAAATCTGGGACTGACTCATTGGCGAGAGCTTGGTGAAATAAAAGGCTGAAAGACGCCGAGCTGGGCTGAGCTGGGCCGAGCTGAGCCGAGCTGAGCCGAGCTGAGCTATGTCTTGTGTTGTTGCGCTTGTTTGATGTTTGGCTATTAGCAAAGTTGTCGACCGGCTAGTTTTTGATCATAAGTAATGCAATCATAGCAAATCCACGTGTAGAGCTGTCCATATTTACCACGGTCACACTCACAAAAATACTAATATACTAATAAATTTCTACATCGTGTTGCTTTCAAACATTAATCAGTTATCAAAAGTTTCTAATTAATTATCTGTCGGCTTAATTAACAAATCGACTAATCCTTCAGCACTAACTGAAACTGTTGTTCAAAGGTCTATTTTCATGAATGATATCGCATATCTGTGATTTTTTTTTTTTCTGTGAAGCCGTCTACCAGTTACTCTTCACAGGCATGTGGCACAATGGGTAATTTAATTCTGTGTCCCGGGTAATACTTTTAAAAAAAGCAACCTTTGCCAGATGGCAGTTGCTGAAACTGATCTCACTGCTGCCTCCGACATTTTTCATCTGTATTACCCTACTTAGTGACTGAGCGGTTATGTAGTGTCTGTTTAAAAGAAAAAAAAGGATTAAGAGCTCTTGTAGCAATGCTTTTCAAGAATGGGCTGGAAGAACAAATGTTCCACTGGAGGTAATTCCATTGTATTTATCATTTCAACAAAATGACAAAGCCACTGACAGGCCTGTTTAACAATAGAGTAAATCTTCAGGGATATCTTAAATTGCTCCAGTAATGCTAAAGGCTCCTTAACCGAGAGCAGAAGTAAACAATTCTTATCTTCATGATCATTAATTTATTTTCTAGAAACTACTTTGGTGCCTGCCCGCCTTTTTCCTACTCCAATTTTTAGGATCAGTGAGCCCAAATCTACAAGATCTGAAGCAACCGCACGTTAAAATGTCATATAAATGTGTAATGAAGCTCCTCTAAACGTTCTGAGGTCATGATTATCTGTTCATAAATACACAATGAAGCCTGTTGTGGGTGAACGTCACGGAAGCACGGTGCAGAATTTGTGTTACCTCGGGGCTCCGGGCCCATCTGAGCTGAAAAAGTAAATCACAAAATAGAAAATAAACGTGTATATTTGCTCCTTTATATATTATTCATCAGGAGAACCACCGTCCCAGTCAACGCATCTCCACCAGAATATTTCAGCCTCTCATATCGTCCCTCTTCCACGGCTCTGCCGCCGTGTAGCTGAGATCTTTTTTTTGTTTTTACTGAGTATTCAAATCTTCTTTTGTTGGAGGTGCACAAGGTCACGTAATGATTTGCAAAGCCACATTAGATGATGATGGCAATCACACAAGTCTGCCTGGTAACATGTCTTTTGGCAGGCGCACTGGAGGTCCCTGTGTGTTTTTTGAAAAGCAGACAAGCAGCTTATCTAATTGGCTGGAGGAGCAGTGTGTAGGATTTGTCGTCAGCGGTGTAGCTGCTGATTGCAGTCCCCTTGGCTCACCCTCGTTTTCTTAGCATGGTGGCCATGAAAACAGCACAAACGTGTGTTTAGATTGTCTGTTTTAGGCGACAACACATAACTATGCTTAATTTGGGGTGATTATACACTAATGTAAACAGAGTTATGTATATTATATTCCATTTCTGCTGTAAATCTGACACACAAACCTTTTAAAATGTTACTTTACAGTCTCACCAGGATCAGTTAGACTTATTTTGTTGTTCTTTACAGTTTGCGGTGATAAATAATATTCATTTTTCATTCACACAATGCTGTAGCTAGTTAAAAATAGTCTTCGGCTGACTTTCCCCTTCGCGTTAACGCCTCACTGGCACAATAATTAATGTAAAGAGGGCGAGCGGTGGCCGGTGGTCACATGTTAACATTAACTCTGGCTTCTTTGCTTCTTTTTCGCCTGCTGGCTAGTTCAGCTGTAAGAAAAGCAGTTGCAGTGCTGCAGTGGTATTTATGAAGTGACAGCTCAGAGTATTTAGGAGTGGCGACCTGGACTGAAGACCGAGCAGTCTCAAGTCAATCGGAGACAAATGTAGCTCTTTAAACTGACTTTTATGTATTGGATGTGTTCACAGCAAGAGCTATGGTCTGTGGAGTTATTTACCTTTATGTCTGCTGCTCCTGTGGAGCGGGACTCTCTGCTCTGGACTCTCTGGCAGCAGACTGTGAAACCAGCGGCGATGCAAGTGTTGGACCCCCAGGCTTTGGGATGTGGGCCAGTGTCGTCCTGCCTTGGCTCCCCCTCCAGACACAGGCTGAATGGCGGCCCATCTGGAACGTGCCCTCACGCCCAGACCGGCAGTCCTGAGGGCCGTAGGAGGCGCTGCGAGAGACAGCAGTGGCGGCAGGCTGGCGATGTTTGGCTGAGCTACTCTGATGCTGGAGCGCTGCAGGAGCAGGATGCTGCCTGCCATCAGATAGGCGATGCCCAGGCAGAGCAGCAGCATCTGAGCCCGCTTCAAGAGGCAGTGCAGTCTGTAAAGGGGCGCCACCATTCTGTTTACTGTCTCTCACCTTAGTGGAAGGCCATTTCATTGGATTAGGAGCGAGAAGATCTGTAACCTACTTACAACTTCATAATCTTGGAGAGACCTGCAGCATCTGGCAGTGCTGTAGACATTGTGTCTTGGTCCTTCCTCGCCACAGAGTCCAATAGCAGCAGTGGAACAATGGATGTGTCACAACAGAGGGATTTAATATCCAAGGCTGTGGCCGCTGACTCCAGGATGATCCTTGGGGAGAAGCTGAAGCACAAAAACACAGAAAAGGAACACAAGCAGCTGGATTAAAAGCACAAGTGCATTTCTCTGTGTGTGAACACAATCAAAGAGAAGAGGGGAAAGTATATGCCTGGAGGATTAGATGCACAGCTCATGTTGACATATGGGCTTGTATTTCTGTCTTGCAGCATCTTGCCATACATCCCACGGTGTCTGCTGCTTCAATGCTTTCATTTCTTTTAATTTAAAAACCCGGCCTCACGCTGTGTTCTGCAATCCCCGTAATTCCTGTTTTGTCTGTGTGCTTGAGTTCGTGGTCTCCTAACACGTCCAACAAGAGGAAAAAAACTCAGAAACGACATCAAACCTTTTTACTACTATGGCTTTAAAATTTAATTTCAGTGCAGAGATGTCAGACTGTGAAAGCTGGGCAGATATTGCCAATGTTAAGATAAAAATAAGCCTCTGTTATCACAGTGAAATGACATCATGTGATAAGAAAACTGTCTGGAGAGCGCATTATGGGCGCTTATGAAATGGGGATTATCATAGCAATATTCAGACCATCTCTCATATCTGTGTGGAGATGAATAAGTGATGAGGACACACACACAAAACAAAATCCTGCAAAGATGAGATGCTGAAGAAGTGTTCCAAGTGTTTTATGAAGATAGTTTGTCTGGAGAGAGGAGCAGTGAAGTGTCACGATGGTCTAATGCAAGCCCCTCTTTGGTGATGTGATTCGCAGTCTATGGAGGTCCCTGGTCTGTGTGTGTACACCCCTCAACGACGCCCAACACACTGACTCTCTCTTCCTTCACACCCGATAACATCCATTAATGCCCGGCTGCCTCGGTGGCTGTCACACACCGTCATGCCCTTCAGCTCTACTTTTCATCTCAGGCCTCTCTCGTTCTGTTTTCTGAAGCGGACACCCCCCCTCCTCCTCTTCTCCTTCCTTCCTTCCTCTGCCTTAAAACACAAAAAAAAGTAAGGGAGGTGCTGTAAGTGCTCCCGAGGATAGAAGCAACAGTTTGCACAATGATCAAGTCCGAGTGCCCAAGTTATGTTCAACTTACGCATAAAATCACCGCAAAAAATGATCCTTAAAAAAAAAAAAAAGAAGCATCCACGCCTGTGTTGTTTTGGATGGAGCTGGATGGGTGCTTGGAAGGTTGCATGATAAATGAAACATAAAGCGAGCAAACACAAAATCACCTCCGAGGTCTTCCATCTTTAAAAAAAATCCCCCCCCCCTTACACTGTCTCCACCATTTACAGTGGAGGATATTTGACAATACAGGCTCACCTTCAGCAGTGGACTGGTACGCACGGCATCCTTGTGATGCGCGATCACTTATCAATCCATGGCCGTAATGATCGCCGTTTTCCCCCGCTTAGGGTCCAGTGAAGGTCTCCTCGGCTCTCCAGCATTTCCCAGAGCTGGTGTTATATAAGCTCTCTCTCTCCCTCTCTCTCTCTATCTCTCTCTGCCAGCCAGTGCTGCTCTCTCGTCGCTCTGAAAGGCTGGCACGGCGTTATAAAGCACAGACAGTATGTGTGTGTTGGTGTGTGTGTGTGTGTGTGTGTGTGTGTGTGTGTGTGTGTGTGTGTGTGTGTGTGTGTGAGAGAGAGAGAGAGAGAGCGAGGGAGGGAGAGAGAGAGAGAGCGAGAGAGAGAGGAGGTGATGGGGAGGAGGAGGAGGGAGGAGGAAGGGGTAGTGAGTCTCATTTGCATTGGTGATCTAAACGCGTCACAGCTCCTCCGCCGTGCAAACTGGGGGAAACGTGTCCAGCGGTCCAAGGCTCGCACCGGCGGGGTGTGTGTGTGTGTGTGTGTGTTGGGGGGTGTTGGTAATGAACACCGTATATACAGTAACACATCCTCCGACACCGAGCTTCATAAACACCTTGCCTGTTATCACCATTTTTTGCCATAAATCACTTAATAAACACCCGAGCAACATGCGCGCTGCAGCGCTCTCTCTCTCTTTCTCTCTCTCTCTGAGACTACTGTTGAGTTTCAGTGAAATCAGCCCCCTCATCCATTTGAAGGACATTTGGCTTTGTGTTTTGAGGAGAAAGCATGAGTTTAACCAAATCTTCTGCTGCATCGTTGCCTTTGTCAGCATGATGGAGGGCAGAGGACCAAGCAAAACAATCAGAGGACATTCATTCCGCAGCCGTATCTCTCAAGTCCCATCAGATGCTGACGGCAGCTCACACTTTGTTGTGTGTTGTCCCCATTTTGATGTTCTCTTCTATTTAGCCTCCGGTTGAAGTGCTAAATGAATGGACCTGGGTAATGGTTGATGTGCCAGTCAACCGTGGTTGGCTGTGTTGTCGTCCCCGCTTTTCAGCACCACGAACAGCGCCTCGTCTGCGCGCTCCTGCCACGAACAAGAGAAATTAACCGCGCAGAACAAAGCGCTTTGTCACGGCTGATTGACCTTCAAACCAAGGCCCTCACACATCGACCGTGGCCTTTTATACAAGCGCTAATGTGTTCAAGGGTGAAGAAGAAAAATAAGGAGAAAAAGGGATCTCCAGTTTTTTAAATTTCTTGAGTTTTAAAATCTCCTCTAGACTCTGAAAATGTTCTGTTTCATAAAACATCTGAAGAAATCTGAGAGTTCTTTGAAACAACTTCATTTTTTTTCTCTATAGTGTAAATGAAGTGGTTTGAAGAATTTTCTAAATGTGAAGAAGGAGATGAAACTTTGGGGCGGAAATTATCATTTCAACACACAGAGCCCAGAGCGGGAGAGATGTCACTTTTTTTGTTCTCATTCAACTCTTCATGCTAACAAATCAAATATAATTGGCCTCCCGTCATCTGTTTTATATGAATTGGAGGATGTCAAGTCTGCAGGACATTTAACATATTATGTGATAAGTGGTTTACTTTAAAATCTATTAAGTCTGCTTAAATAATGTATTCTGGCCGAGACCAGATGATGAAAGAAGCAGAATTATCTATTAAAAATCAGTATCGAAGCTTGAGTTCATGCACTGTGCTTAATTAAATCCAATGTTTTCTTTTGCATGTTTTCTCACATAATACTACATATTATCATGAAACCTTCAGCAACATATTAGAAAAGCTTGCAAAGCTTGCACCTGCAGTGTTAATGTGTTCCAGTCAGCTTTTAGATCTAATCACAGCCCTTATCGTGGAGTAAATAATTACCTTGAGGTTAACAGTGATTCAAATTGAATTTGGTTTTTAGTTTTGCTTAATCTCGGCGCTGCCTTTGATACAGTTAATTGTGATATTTTAATGAGGAAGCTTTAACATTCAGTCGGTGTAAAAGATTCTGTTCTTACCTGGTTTTCCTCCTCAGTGATGATGATGATGATGATGATGATATTCAGTGTCAGTTGTTCAGTGGTTTTAAATCCAGATTTTCGAGGGGTTCCACAAGGCTCAATTATTGGACCTTTGGTTTTTAATTTGTACGTGCTCCCACTGCTTTGTGCATTCTTCTCATCCAGGTTATTTTATAGTACTTTGCTGGAGTACCCAAACAAACAACAGAGAGACTCCAGAGCAGTCAGAACATAGCAGCCTAGATGCAGAGGCCAGAAGATATTTTGGACAAAGCTGTGTGTACAGGTAGAATAACCCTAACTCTAATATCAAAAGAAACAAAGTCAGATTTATTAATCCTAATGACGTGTTAATTTTATGGTGATGAATCATGATTTTAAACCTAGTCTTAAAAAATCACCTTTTAACCAGAACCATGATCTTTTCCTAAACCTGAGTCCTGATTTTACAACTTTGAAAATGAGACTGTGCAGTAACCTTTTGGAAAACACAGCAGTGAGGACATCGTCCGTCATTTTCATTTGTCTGTCTGTCTGTCTGCTGTAGTAATGAGCCGCAATAAGAAGGCACAGCATCTTCGCTCTGCTACAGGTCTGCACTGCGATTTTTTATTTTTTTTTCCACGACTGACAGGTTTCTGTATCGTTACACTCCTGGCTGAATTTTGTAACTTTTCTTTCAGAAGGCAAACATTTGCTGCTGGAGTGAATGCAGCCGAGTGGTTTGATGTAGTAGCTCGCTCAGCCGTGTTTTTTTTTTTTTTTTTTTCCAGCTTGAAAAAAAATCTTAATTTAGAATTCATGTCAAACCAGAAGAGTGCACTCAGTAAAGGGCAGATCTCCACCAGGCAGCAGATGGCGAAGCACCTACTGCAATGCCACCATCACTGGCAGGGACTGTGGAGACTCGAGTTTTGAATAAAGATTTTTTTGTATATTACAGAGCGTTTTCTTACATAGACATGAGTTTTTGGTGTTTTTCTGTGATCTCTGTTAGAACCAGTAATCTTACCAGGGAGACAATAAATGGGACAATAAGTCCAAACACTATTTATTATTTAGATCATTCTGTTGTGACCATTTTTGTCTCCTTCCAGCCAAAAAACAGTTGAATCTTACTCAACCCAGTCACTTTATACACCATGAAAAATCTAGTGAACATCTCATATCGTGTAGAGCTTTATTTGATCATAATAGATCGGGTATGGAATTAATCTGCAGATGTGTCTGTTCAAGATGAGGCTAAACTTTTTCTATTAATATTTTTGAGCCATGACAACAGCCAGCCTACAATAATTGGCCAAGCAGTCGAGGAGCAACGTTGGCTGCCCCCGCTGGATGGTTAAAAGGAATGAGGACTCAATGAAACGTGTTTTTCAAGGTTTTTCCAGAAATTGTGAATCACTGTAACCACGAGAGGTCCTTGAGAACACAATCATGAATGTGCACAAAAACTATCAGGCTGATAGTCCAGTAGTTTGTGAGATTAAATGTGGACAGATGCACAGTTAGTCCAACATAACGGATGATTTTAGAGTTTCATCTGAGAGTTTTGGGGGTCGTAGTTGTCGGTGTTGTTCGTTCTTGTAATTTATTTGATATAGTCTCATACTACTTGTTGCTTCATGCACTTCGATGTACAACAAATTGAGTAAATGAATGTTCTACAGTATATAAATAAAACGATCCCACCTTAATATTAAATTATGTGCTGCCTGGCATTGGTGTGTTGCCCTGTGGGAGTGAGCTATAGTAAGCTGTTACCCGGCTGTTACCCTCTGCTGACAGGTGCTTTGCTGTGGGCTTGTTTCACTTCCAGTTTATAAAGAGTGACACTGCCTCCCCCGCTGAGCTTAACACTCTTGTTATTATTCCAATCAGCATTAATATTGTCTGGCCTCAGCTTTTTCCTCCTGTGGTTATGCTGTAGAGTTGCAGTCTTGTGTAAGTCACTCCTCTTTGCACGGACAGCTGCACAGAAACAAGAGAGCTTATCCACAGGAGTCCATCGAGGAAAGGGCGAAGTAAATCCACGGCGCTCTCCCTATTTGTTTTTATTACTTCCCCCCTCGCAGTATGCTCATCTATCTCTCTTTTCGCTTTCTTTCTCAGAGGAAGGGGCCATCTGTCCCTAAGAATGCAGTCGATTTAACCTTATGTAACCTTTTAGGTCAGCTCACGCTCAGGCCATTGAAGGGAGAGAGAGGATGCTGGAGCTGTCAGTCAGCAGTCCAGACACCAGAGCTCATCTCTCCCTCGTCTCTGCGCTCTGTGCTGCCTCACAGACATTGATCACCTCAGACAAGACAGAAACACTTGCTTCTGTCTCTATGCAGCACAACGCCTCAGTCTCTCCTCCATCCTATATTTCTGCTCCTCTCTTGTGCCATCCCTCCTCTCTTGGAGAGCGGTGCAAAGTCAGATTTTAATTAAAGAAGTTGGCTTATTATGATGAATTCAATTTGGTTTCACTTTCCTAAACTTGAGCCACAGTCTTAAAACGGGATAAATAGTGCAGTTATGTAACCTTTCTGCCATATAATAACTGCTATTCCTACTCTGCGACCCGTACACATGTTTTTCCATGTGAATTTGTTGTCTGGGTACGATCACCCTCGTTAAGTAAGTAACACTTCACAGCACTGAGTCTCACACCACCACTTATTTGATTTTTGGTGAAACTGAAAACATTTTTTGGAGAAAATGTTTCCCTCTGATCTCCTCTGGCTGCTCTGCCTCAACGCTGTGAGCTAAAGCTGCTGTTAGATAAACTTACCGTCCTTAGTTAGCCGTGCTGCCTGGACTGTGATGTGTCTTTGTACCATAGATGCTTTGGAGCATCGGAGGGAAGAGGTTTTCAGGCCGGGGGCGGTGTGAAGTGAGGTGAGGTGGGGTGCAAACTGGGAGTGATTCTGGAGTGGGCTCCTGAAATGGAGCTGGACAAGCGAAGTAGAGGCAGAGCACGAGCACGACGGAAGAATCTAAGAAGCCAAAAGAGAGTGATCACGCACGAGGCTGCCAGACAAGAGTTAATCTGGGACTGGCTTTTAGTCGTTGGCGAGAGTTTCATGAAATAAAAGGCTGAAAGAGACGCCGAGCTGGGCTTCTTGCTGTTGGATCAGTAAGTAATATTAGCTGGCTGCTATGTCTTATATTGTTGCACCTGCTCGACATTTGGCTGTTAGACTGAAAGACTGAATCTTTTTATGACAGTGGACTTTGAAAATGAGGAGGCTAAATCACAAAATATACATGTATTTAAGTATTTGTTGCTTTAAGTTGCAGTGCAAAGGTCTCTGTGAGTTGTATGCTGCGTTCAGGTACAGCACTTTTCTTTTCTTTTACAAAAACATCCTTCATTTCTGAGCAGCTCTTCTGTGATGGATGGAGGGGAACTAGTTTTATTTTATTTATTTGGTTATGTTCATGTCTGGCAAATCTTTCACCACTGCAGTGGTATTTCTGGTGTATTTATGTCGATGTAGGTTGGACACAATCTGCATAAACACAGTAAATAATTCAAGTGAATAACTTTAACTCTACTGAAGGTTTCTAACAAACATATCAGCCCTGACCTCAGGATCCCGAGAAAAAAGTTGAAATCCGTCTGTTCATTTTCTGTCTTTCATAATCCAGCTTCACTGTTTTACTTCACACTATCGCTGCTTAGCAGAATCTGCAGTCAGCAGCATTCCTCTCTAGATCCATGAGCTGCACTACTCCTTAAGCAGCTGTCCTCTGTTCTTCGTTTGACCTTCACTGTCATGATTTCTTCCTACAGCTCGGCTGTCTGGAAAAAGTCTCCTCGGTGCTGACAGAAAGAAGCTAAAAGCTGCCTCGTTTGAGATTGTCTCGCACTTAATTTCTCCTCTATTTCTGTTTTGCATCCGTCTCAGCTGAATAGTCAGCAAAAAACACCGCCCTGAAATCAGATTTGTTTCTGTCTTCTTCTCAGAGTTCGTTCGTTCTCCGTCAATGTATTCCACCCCGCTCTTATCAAAATGTCACGTATATTTACTGTACATCTGCAGGTCCTCCATCCGACTAGCCGTTCCTATCTGCTTCCTCCATACGTCCTCCCCTGGCCTCGCTGATTCAAATTGTAAATGACATTTGAGGCCCAGAAATCTTTTTTCCACTATCAGGGGTAGTAACTCCTCTCTAGACCTCATTCAGCCCCACTATCGCAGCTCATCTACTCCCTTTCCATCAGCTTTCACTATGAACTGCTAGTCAGTATGAGGCGACACAACATCAACCTCAAGGTCAACTGGAGCTCCTCCCCTTCCCATTAACTCAGCTCAGGTAAAACTCAGGTAAAAACTCACTGATTGGTTCAATAGTTCCAAAATTAGCTCGTTGGTGGATATACCAGACCAATCCAGTCCACTGGATGACTTTGCAAAGTGTAAAAAAAATTGCAGAGAAGTCATTAAAGAAACATTTTTTGCAATTTCAGAGTGTGCACGTGTATCTGTTATGATACTGTAGCAAGTGCTACAACCCGAGACATAGCAGCCAGCTAATATTACTTTCTAACAGCGAGACGCCCAGCTTGACGCCTGCCTTTCAGCCTATTATTTCACACAGGTCTTGCCAACATCTAAAAGCCAGTCTGGTTGCTCTTGTTAGATGGCCTTTGCTCCCATGTTGCTCTGAGCTCACAGTCTGGGCAGCAACAAAATAAACTAACAGCAGCTACAGCGATTGCAGCAATTTACTTTCCATCAGGAAACTCTGTAAATCACCAAAAGTCGATGGCAGCACTACAGTAGCAGGCCCTGTGCAGGATACATAGATCTCACATGGTTACGTACAGGTGAAGTGACACACTGTCAAGCATTGATTACTGTTGTTAGTGATGCAGGAGCGCCTGGTGAAAGATGGAAAGAAAGAGAGAGTTTGGCACAGAGCGCCGGTGTTTCCAAGAAAAATGGACTATCCAGTGACTTGCAGGCATCGTCTAACCATCATCATGTAGTTAGCTAAAAGGCCGTGCTTGATGGATTGTTTAAAGGCAGCAGACGTTCTTATCTGTGTATTAGGTTCGAAGTGATGTTAGTAGTAGATAAATCAGTGATTGATTGATCCTTCTTTACTGTGATGTTTCATACCAAGAGGCCCACCGGGTCAGGCTCGTGGACGTCTGAAGAAAATGTCATCTGAAAAAAAAAAATCAATGGACATCTGTCCGTTGTGTGAGATGTCTGACTTGCAGAGATAGACTGTTTTTGCTTTGAACCCTATCAACCTCAAATGCTCCTCGTCATGTTTGCTCACCAAACAATCTTGAGCGATTCGCCTCCTAACTGATGCACATTTCTGCCCTCGCCAGGGTCTCCAAGGTCACGTACATCCTCGGGGCTGCAGTGCCACGCCGCTCTGCTCCGCTATCACATCCTCCAAGTTTTCCTACCATTGTAAATGCTGACAACACCAAACTCTTCTTTTCTCGTATCGACACGCATATTGAGGCTTGCACCTCTGCTTGCCGAGCTGACATCTGCAGTTGGACGCCTGCCAACCACATCAATCTCAACACTTTTTTTTTCTTCTTCTTCAGCAAAAAGGTTTCACCGACAACGCCACACTGTCTCTGTCCAGACTACAAAGAATCTCGGTGTGAAGTTGCGCACAACGCAACCACAGCCACCCTCCTCCTCCTCCTTTCTTTTCTTGTTGTCCAAATTCTGGTCGCCGCTTGTCTGTACAACTACAAATCCCTCCTGGCTGGGCTCCCAACAGACCTTTATCCAGCCTCTACAACTGATACAGAAGGCTGCAGCCTGTCTCATTTTCATACACACTAAATTCTTCCATTTCATCTCCTTCTCGTCGGCTCTCTTGCCCCTCTTACTGAATTCAAAACCTCAGCTCTCTTTTCTCTCTCTGTGTTCCCAGCGGTGCGATGACCTCCCCACCCCTGACAGGACTACACACTCACTCCTTATCTCCGAGTCTGAACTGAAAAAATCCTATCCAGCCGAAACATTTCATGTCCACCTCACCCTCCTATCTTCCGATGCGTGCTTGCATCTGATTTTGCTCTTTTCATGTTGAAAGCTATCCACGTGTGACTTTTTCTTTTTACCCCCACATTTCTTTGTAGTTCTCTGTACATGAACAGTCAGCATACATGAATATCAATGCGTGGGTTGAGCTCGAGCTTTAAAACCTAATGCATCTACAGTAGCCGGGCCTTTCAAACAGCACTTCAACAAATTGTAGCATATAGATTTTTCTTCTCTGGCTGATTAAGGTAGAACTTGAAAAAGCACTAAAAAAAAAAAAAAAAAAAAAAAAAAAAGACAGTCAATGCAAACATTAATGAAAAACATGTAATGGTTCCCTAACCGTGCTCCAATGCAAATCATTCTGCACAAAACAGCTTTTCTCATGTACACCATTAAGACCATTTCCACTGCAGGGGAGGTCTAAGCATGTTATAATAATAACCTTGAGGCACGCTGAAAGAAACCCAGGGCACATTTAAAATCACTTTCTTTAATTACCCATGCTGTTGCACTTCTTAATCAAAATGAACACACCAAATATTCTTCACGTTTAATTCTACTGATCCCAGTTCACAGATTTTAGGATCCAGGAAAGGAAGAATCTGTGAAACAAAACACAGCAAGTGGTTACACTTTGAGCCTCCGAGCTTTCCTGCTGGATGTTTAATCAATTATTGACCTGCCAATATATTCAGCATACTCATATGAGAGAAATGTAATGCTGGATCAGACCGCAGGCTAAAGCAGGATGTATGCATAAAGAATAATTGCTACACATCAAAATCTGTCAGTTTTTTATTTGCACTTGTTTTAAAACTCTTCAATCCGACATGTTAAACACTCCTTAATCTTTAAATAATTTCTTTGATAATCATTTTTATTTGAAGCGTGCCACACGCGTCTGATTGTGCCTCACTGTAGACGATTGATGTTTAAAACGAGTGACGCTTCTGTCAGACTAGAAAAGGTATTTTTAGACGAACAGTCAAAAGTTTTTGGTGTGCACATAGATATGCATCTGGGGCACTAGTGGCGAGACAGCGCTGCACCCTGACGAGTGAAAGAGAATACTCCATCTGCTCATGCACTGCAGCACACAAACACCACGATGTGTTTGAAATCAATAATTTTTATGGGACATTTATTTAAATTTGTTTTTAAATCTAAAGCTCAGAGAAGAAACACTAATTACTTAACAGAGACTCCAATATGTTAATTGGATCTTAATTAGTCGAGGCCTCTGATGTCAGTCCTTCTGCGGATGTTTTTGTTTGTGATGTAAAGGGATAGTTTGACATTTTGGGAATATTGATGCCATATCTGTCTGTATGAAGCTGTATGAAGTTAGCTTAGCATAAAAACAGCTCGCATCTTCTCCTCACTGAAGGAGGCTGGCATTCAGTCTCCAAGCTTTGATACGTGGTGCACAGTTTTCCAGAAGAGCTACCAAATGTATTTTCAAGAAATCTTCAAAAGAAAATGCAAATTAATGAGTTAATTCTTCAAAATAATGAGTTAGTGGCTCAAATTCACCAGTTGTGTGATTAAAACATTACAGGACTCCTTCTCCTTCTACCGACTCGTTTGTTCACATGTTGGGTACATCACACATTAAGTGCCATTCCAAACCGACTAGCTTTAAGTGGAAGCGGGCTATAAAACCCTCCAAGACCGCACTCCTCAAGTGCAGCGTCTCTTCTGTGTGTAACGCCCACGTAACTACACGTGTCTTCTGTGTGGTTATTTCCTGAGATGAAGGAATAAGTTGCCTCACCTCGAGCAGACACTTGATGTGACCGTTTTTGTGCAAACATGATGGAATTTTATTAGAGGGCGTATTATCGTTTGATTTGACTTGATTGCCTGTGTTGTGCGAATTCAGGGACTGAAAAACAAAGAACTTGTTGATGTTGAGACAAAAACAGAAATGTGGGAGTAAACTTTTAATTTCTTCGACTCATATTTTTTACTGTTCGTGCTGTTGCCCGTCCACCTACATCTTCAGTATGAGATTATCATTTAGAAAAATCTTTATTTAATTAAAGTGTCCTCTCTGAAACAGATTTATCATTAACCAACTGGACCTCGATGGCGAAGTGTCGCCAAAAGTAGGCCTCCTAAGAAACGAGAGAAAAAGAAATACAAGGTTAATGATTTAATGACACCGTGCTGATGAATGGTGCTGTTTCCGTTGGGGAAAAGGTGAAAGTATTCCAAAGCCTGCCGGGGTATTTATACCTTCCACCTAAAGTGACCCTCCACAGTCGCGAGTGTGACCACACAAAGTTACATGAAAGTAAGTCCCCGGAGAGGGAGGGCAGAGGGGGGATTGAAATTGGGCCAAAATGATAATTAAAGGACACCAATCAGACCTCAAATAGAGGAAAAGGATGTGGAAATGACATTTCTGTTTACTTCTTGTATTAATATGGAAGGCTGCAGCCTCCTCATCGCTTCAGAGATCTGGTGTTTGTATCCACCACTATTTTTAGTCTCTTCTGTGGAGCAGAAGCTTGAGTGAATATGGAAAACTCGCATTTCCACTCCACAAAACAGGTGGATGGAAACACACTTATTGATCATTTCCAGAAGCATCGTGTGTGTGACAAAATTCTGTCATGGCTACAGTAACGTTTCAATTGTGGCACACACTCTGTTCAGTCTGTTCACCGGTCTAATGTTTGGTCTGGTCTCCGTGGGTTTGTGGCTGGTTAGGAAAGAATCCAACACCCCCACCCGCCCTCTCCTATCTCCCCTACAGGGGCCTCAGACTGGTCACAGCAGAGAGACGGAGGGGCAGTGGAGCTTGAAACGACAGAGAATGAATAGTGCAAGGGCATGCTTTTAAAGTTGCAGACTAATTGGAGAATAATCATCCTTCAGAAGTACTTAAGCTTACAAAAACAGCCCTCTGAGTTCAGAATGTATCTGAGAACAAATTTCAGGGCATCAGATCCGACTCTAAATGTAAAGAATACTTTTGCTTCTCATTTTTTTTACAGTGATTTAAGATTGTACGCTACATCAATGCTCTCACGATATACATTATTGCTTCAAAGACAAGCCCACAGCTCCTATTAGAGCGCAGAGCAATAAACCGAAGAGATGAAACACTTTGCAGCAACACTGCATTTATGCTAGCACCTATTTGCCATGCCAGCATCTCATCTGAGCCTCTCTCCGCTACAACTGGGTTTGGCATTCTTGTTTGTGGGCAGAATGTGCCTCTGTAAAGCTAAACCAGCACTGGCAAGTTCTTCATGCAGATGGTTCCCCCATCTTTCCACTGTTCGCTGTGTTATTTATTCTGCCAGCAGCTCTTCTTTTCTTTGATTGAAAGTGAAGCACTGAAGAAGCAATGCATTGTGAGTTTGTTTAACAGCTGAGCAAGTATTCCTCTCACATAGGACACACTTACCAGCTCTTGCTTGTACTTCACCTGTCCAGTGACCTTCCAGAGAAAGTGAAAAGAGTAACAATGAATGAATGATATGTTAACTGTTTTACTGTGTGCAGCACAAGTAACCTTTCCTGGATATTCTTTCTTAATCAGGCTTAATTTGTATTCTACAGCGTAGCTCTTTGTTCAGATTCAGGTTAAGAGTGCATGCAGTATGCCGACAAAAAAAACAACTCATTTTCTGTAGCTGTACTCAGAGGCACTGTAGGTGTCACTGACAGTATAAAGAATGGACAGCGTATGCGTGACGTCACCTACGGGTTGAAGCTCAAAGTATGTGGCTCTGCCGGCCGCCATGTTGGCAGTCGTGCTTCTTCCGGTTAATCTAAAAATCAGTAAAGACGTTGATCATTAGTGGACAAGAGTCCAGGGTGCTCAAACAAGCCGTCTGTACAGTAACAGCAACCGACTGTCAGTCAAAGCGGACACGCTCTTAATTATGCATAACTTTAAGCCTTAATATAATCTGAACAGGCGAGTTGTATATAAATTCACCCTCAGTACAGTTGTCATGAACGGGGAAATTAGCTATAGAGACCAAAACTGTTTTTTGTACCAGGCTGTAAACATGTTTATTTCTGCTGTGAAGTTGGACATTTTTACATGGGGACCTATGGAGACTGACTCACTTCTGCAGCCAGCCTCAAGTGGACGTTTGAGGAACTGCAGTCTGTGGCACAAAGGTTGCTGCTTGGAGAAGAAAAGACTTGCTGTGCATCATATTCGAATATACAACATCTTTGTTGGCACGACACTAAACAGCACAACTGTGTCAGTACACAAATTCATGGCAATCCATCTAATAGTAATTTAAGTCTGCACTGAAGCAATGGGCAGACAAATGGACAGACAGATTTTGCCTTCCTTAGAGACAATGCTGCTAGCATGGCTAAAAATATTCACTATTGAAGTCTTACACTTGCAAACCACTATGCAAATCAACAAACTAATATATTAATATATTCATATGTAACAATACTAATCTGTTGCCTATCTTGTTGCTGTTTTGTTTTTTTCATCTCTCCACATCCATCTTGCCTCGTGATGGGCACACACAGACTCAGGCTCCTGCTCCTTTCTCCCTCTTCTCTGATTTAATCTGCAGGTTTTAGTTTTAATGAGAGAGTCATTTTTTTTCCTCAGGTGTCCGTCTCTGTGACACGGCCCTGCCAGACGATGGCCTATGCTAACTGAGCACTCTTATTATTTGCTTGCTCAAGGTCACCGAACAATCAAGAGATTGAGTATGAGCAAGCTCGCCGTTTCTGCCTCAGAGGGATAAACTGGATTAAGGTATTGGGAAGGGCCGCGCAGTTAAAGCTATAGAGACGGCAAACACAATCAGCATGTCTCTACATGCCTTGCCTCTTTCAATCATCCACAAGCTATCACGGCACGGATGGAAACCCCCCATCTCCTCTGCAAATCAGACAGCCAGGCGACAGCACAAGATATGACGCTTGTAATACATCTCTCGTAGGTTTCACCTGCATGTGTGTGTGAGGACTCACATCTGTTCTGCTCAGTTTGCATAATGACACGCATGTATATTAAATCTAAACCCCGAATATGTGTCGCTCAGTAGGTATAAATATTAAAGGTGATATTTTCAAAGTTAGCATTAACCTCAAAACCTTGTTTTCTGTACGTTAATGTTGCATGAAGGATAAAGCACATCACACTCTCCTGGGGGTGATTTTAAATCATGCATGGAATATTTTATGGTTGGAATATTTTGGACCACTACAGTACTTTCCAATACACAGTGCGAGATTAATTTGTACCGCTCCATCTATTCTTCTGGCTAGTTTCTTTTAAGCAGTGTACTAAGAGCGGTCATGGTTATTGCTCCACATGCATAAAAACATGTTTTTGCACATAAAGCCTATGCAAATCTCATTTTCATGTTTGTATATGCCGTTGCAATATTTCCATTCAGGCAAACACACTTTCATTTTCATGATTTGGCATAGCTTGACAAAGTTGTAATGGATGTAATTAGCCTGTGAGTTCCCCAGGGGGAATCCAGTTGGTTTGCCCACCACGAATAAACCAGTCATCAAAAGTGCAGAGGCGTGCTGGTACAACCTCGGGATGCCCTTGTGTGGCTCATTCATCTGTCCTTGTGTTTGCGCTGGGGGGAAAAAAAAACATTTACTTCACAGCAGCGAGACGTTTTTCTTGTGCGTTGCTCACAAGTGTCAAAATGCTCACGTTCATGTCAAACATATTTGGACTAATGGGCAAACACGCAATCGTGCTGATATACAGATATAATGGATACATTAAAATTCAGAAGACATGACCAGACAGCTATGAGCTACGGTGCCGTCTCTCTGCCCACAGCTGTATCAAAGCAGTCTGCATACGACCGGCGTTAACATTTATCCATATCAGTGCCGATATGAGAGTTTCTGTACTCACGCCAAAACAATACCTTACTCATATGACCATGCTGGATAAACATGTCATTAAAAGTGCAGAGGCGTGCTTGTACAACCTTGCCATGCCCTTGTGGCTCATTCGTCTGTCCTTGTGTTCGTGCTGGAAAAACATTTTCTCCTCAGCAGTGACAAGCGTTCATGTCCAACATGTTTGGACTAATAAATGAGCAGACATACTGTATAATTATGCTGATATACAGATAGAATTGATATTGATTGATAACTCTGTGATGGCTCTCTGACCATTTTTTCACACCAGCGCCGATATGAGATCTTCTGGTCTGTACTCATACCAAAAGAATACCAGACGTGTGACCACTTCTACAAACTCTTTTCATCGTTTAATAGAAGAATCCGCAGGTCTCAAAATGTCTTAACACAAGGGGCAACACAAGAACCTTACCTAAAAAAAAAATAGTCTAAAAGTGTCTGAGTAAAGACGATTCATCTGACCTGACTGCAGTTTTTAATACTCTGAGTTAAACAGCTCTAATGATGACAGGACATTTGAATTTCTCAGCATTGTCTTCAGTTATGTTTTAATAATGTTTTAAACCAGGCTGGCAGTGTGAATGTGCACACTGTCCAGACCGAAATATCTCAACGACTACTGGATGGATCACCATGAACTTTGGTAAAAATACTCATGTTCTCTTCAGGATAAAATAACTTTGGTGATTTTCTGGGTTTTTTCCTCTGTTACTCGTGTTTGCCCTGACAGAAATCACATTCTTGGTTGGCTGGTAGGTTAACCACTTTGGTCCAGAGTGGAATATATCAACAAGTATGTATGCTGGACATTTTGTACCGATGTTCATGGTTCCCAGAGGTTAAATTGTACTGATTTTGGTGATCCTTTCACATCATATAAGGTTTATATCATTGTTTGGTTCTGGAGAAGTATCTGAACAATAATCAAATGCATTGCCTTGAAATTTGGTATCGATGTTCATCTTGCTGAGACCATGAATCCTAATTTGGCTTTGGCGATCCCCTGATTTCTCCCATAGCACCACCAACAGGTCAGATCTTTCATTTATCCAGTGAAGCATTTTAATATCTATTCATGGTTCCCAGAGGATGAATTCTACTGTCTCTACAGTCAGCTTTTCATTTTTGTTATGTTAATTTTAAGATTATAAACACGGTGCTCTAAGTTCTTCTGTGTAGCAGCAGTACAGCCTCACAGAGCAGCTAGCGTGGCTGCAGACATTTTGTCTTATTAAGCTTTAAGCTTTGCTTCAGTTTGACTCTGCGCTTTGTATCAGCATTACATTAAACTACCCAAAACATCCCTTCAGTGGTTGGGATGGTTTCCAGAGCTATTAACTCACCTGAAAGAATTTAATGACTCTGGGTTTCGGGGAGTTTCTCATAATGTTCAGGTGCTTCACTGGTTTAACTGTTGCTAGCTTCAGTATAGGAATATTGATACTAGTCTTCAGAGACAACAAACCAAACCAAGTTTGTAATAAATCTCAAACATCAAGGGTAAAAAATAAACAAAAAGTGTGCATGCCTTCATGAGCCGGAGCATTTTAATTTTGAGTTTGATTAACTTTATTATCCCTGAGGCAGCAATTCTCAGAGAATCCCTACAAGATTTTACAGTATATTGAATTATTATGAGCGAGCAGCACTGAGCACTGTAGCACCATTTTAGAACATAGTTGTCGCAGTATATCAGACTTAAAGTTCATAAAGGCATATAAAATTGGAATTGTATTTCTTCTGTATGGCGCAGCTTTCTCCCCAAACACTTCAGCAGTCTTCTTTTTGCAGTGATGACAGAGGGACCTGTTTGGTTTTCAGAGTCACGCCTTGACCTCTCGGGAAGAATGCTGAAGGACATTTTTTGAAGCATGAGGTTACATATCCCTCTCTGTAAGGCCTTTGCTCTTTCATCCTTGCCTCGCTATCCTTCTCACCCGTCTCTCAAGCTCTCCCGAGCCGCAGCAGCGATAGCCTCCAGTGTTTACTCGTCATACTGCATGACTTATACATGAAGTGTCTGCTCTTTATTCATCTTCAGGACTCCCACTGCGTGAGCGCAGCTCTCCACTATGCGTATCACTTCAACTGCTGTGTCTTCCTTAACCTTTTCATCTTCTCAGACACGTTCACGCGGCGTTCATTCCAACCTGGGAGCCTCTTGGGGGCCCCGTGTAAGTGAGAGGACAGATAACGCAGACCCTGTGTTTGTATTTATGTAAATCCATTTGTGTGAAGCGTTCGGGCTAAATAAAAGAACCCCATTGTCTGAGCTCTGATATGCCCCAAAAACCTGTTGTAGAACTGGATTTTCTGTAAATGTTGACTTTGTTTGAGAGTTTGACTGTTGCGAATCCTCGGTGTGATTTGAATCTTGACTTATTAATGATACTGGAGTCAAATCCTGAAGGCTGGAGCATCACGATGTTGTAGGGGACTGCAGCTATCAGAAGTTTTCCTTTTATTTATTTATCCTTCACTGTATTTTTAGCTGTGCTATGGATGTCCGTGACGGTCTGTTGGTTAGTCTCTCCACCACGCTGACTGAAATATCATGACAACTATCAGATGGATTGCCAAGAAGTTTTGCACAGACATCATACTGAGTTTGATGACCCTCTGACATATCCTTGAGTGCCACAAGGCTCACATTTCTAGTTTCAAGAGCAATGCCTCAACTATTTGTTGAATTAATTCTAATTCTAATAACTTTAGTGACCTCCTTAGTACTTTGGTTTATGGCTAAATACTTGCAAAATGTGGGGCTGAAATACACGGGACATGGATGCAACGTGTCACACAGACGTAGACAGATCGCTGCACAGACTCCATCTTTGTAATATGTGGTTGTGTGGCAGCCTCACTGTTTGCAGGGTTAGGCTATATTAACTGGTACTGAATTAAATACCTGGATGTTTTTAACTACAGGAAGGATTGTGGATATAAATTGATTTATTTTATTGATGTGAAAAGGTAAAAACACCCACATGGTTGCTCTGCCGCATCACATTGCCTCTAGGACAGTGAGGCATTCATTTGAATCATTTATAAACATGTAGCCGTGCATAGATCGGGATGGGGAAATAGACCAGCGTGGTTGCGGCCAGCTTCCGTGGTCCATGTATCATCTGCAGGTTGGTAATGGATGCGATCTGCTGCCTCGTCCGTGTCCCATATATTTTGTCCATTAGCCGCAGCTGTGCTTCGTGTTTAGAGCTAATTAACAAACGTTAGCATGCTAAGGCGCTTAACTGCAATGACAAACATAGTAAACACTGTACCAGCTAAACATCCGTGTTTTATCATTGTCACCATTAGCATGTTGGCATGCTAAAGTTAGCATTTAGCCCACTGTGCCTTGATACTGCCTATATTTTATTACTTTCTTCAGAACATAGATCATATTTTTTGATATCAGTGAATATTAACTTGTTCTTTATTCTCCTCGGGAAGATTGAGCTTTCTAAACTATCAAATAATAATAATAAAAAAAGATTTTCTACCACAAG
Organism: Protonibea diacanthus; assembly: GCA_028641955.1. Classification (NCBI taxonomy): domain Eukaryota; kingdom Metazoa; phylum Chordata; class Actinopteri; family Sciaenidae; genus Protonibea; species Protonibea diacanthus. The sequence goes on along the minus strand of CM053990.1, from coordinate 3,766,362 downwards.
GACCATAAAGTCCGACTGAGTGATCATTAAGGTGCTTTTGTTCTAATCTCTATCTAAGTCACACACATCACGACACTTACTGTCCTCACTGAGAGGAAATGGTGCAAAACAGCAATCAATCTACACGACACGCATCTTCCATGTGTGTTTTGTTCACCCTCGTCCGTTTGGTTGGTAAGATGTGAAGAGGAAACTCTTTTTTGGATTGTTCTACTGTGTGTAGGCGTCTCTTCGGGGATCTTGCTGGTGGAATGGACTGAAATCGTTTCAGAAATACTTTGATACAGTTCCAAACTTTAAAAAGCATTTAAATATTCTCCTTTAAACTCGTCAAACTGCATCAAGTACACTTCTAATATCTTCAGTCAGATCATAGAAAGACTTTACTTACAACACTGATGCCAAAAAAGGTTTGACGCTGTGTTAAATATATAAAACAGAATGTACATATTCCAAATTATATTAATAGTTTATCAGAACATTAAGTATCTTTGTACCGTATTCAATTGTATATATGTCAAAAAGGACTTTCAAATCATTGCATTCTGGTTTCATTCATGTTTTTCATCCTTTTTTTGGATTTGGGGTTGTAAAATTTAAACTTGTACAAATGGTAACCTCTGATTTATATTAGGTAGCTGCAGCAGTGTGAGCTTGTGTGTACATAGACTGCAGATCTATCTCAGTCTGTTTAGTCTCACAGAATTTTAAAAATTCAAACTATAGCTCTATTCACGATTTATTATTTAATAGACTCACAGTGTCAACTATAGTAAGTACACTCGGTGAAATGCGACCTGAGATATGTGACAAACAAACTGTGTTTCTCTGTTTTCTGTTGAGGTTACATGGCTCTTGACGTCCGCTGACTGCTTCTCCTCTTGTGGTTTCATCGTTCTTCATAAATATATTTATCATAATTGAAAACGGTGTCAGTACTTGGACAGAAATGCTGGATTTGGCGTCTGCTTTCTGCAGATAAACAGTTTCAAGTGATTGTTAGGTGTGAGAAAACGCGGAGCATACAGTGACTCCTCGTATTTTTTGGACTGTATCTGCTCCATCTGACATGTTTGTTTACCAGAAATACACTGTGATTAATTCCAATCCCTCTTGCAGAGAGCTTAATACGACTTCTGATGGAAAAATTAGTAATGCTCTGCAGGAAGCGTCATTCTTTAACTCCCGAACATTATATAATTTAATAATTATTGTGATAAGCTGTTTGGATGAGTAACATGATGTCACACTTGTGCATGCAGGCTGAAGTTTAGGAGTCCATCGTTGAAGACTTTTTTCGTTTGCTGTTAATCTCTCAGGGGATTTTATTTCTCTCATAGAAAAATAGATCAAAAGATCAAAAGAAACAGATAAAAAAGCTCAGTCTGAGTGCTATCGAGGTAAGAAGCGTCGAGGAGGTACAATCCTGATATATATCATCAGTGTCAGCTAATTAGACGACCCACAAGTAGCTAGAATGTGATCAGTCAGTAAAATGTAATCGGGCTCAACCTTCTCCTCCCCCAACATGCTATTACGCCGCTCTAATGAGCTTGTGGTCGAAGTCAGACAGCCGAGGTGCTCAAAGGCTGAAAATGTTTTGGAGCAATACTTAACAGGTGCAGTCTTAGTTTGGAGTTTCATAAAATCTTCAAAGCAGAAAGCCGAATTCAGCAGCAGCAAAGCTGAGTTTCATTTCACACAGCTTTGAAACTAAAGAGCTAGCGTCCACCCAGATAAGTGCAAGAACGGATATTTGTCCCACCGTCTAATTTCCTGAACATCCACACTGATCGATTTATTTATTTTTTTTATAAACTCAGAGCACTCGCTGTATTTCTGTGCCCAAAGAGTGGCTTCACTGCTCAGTCTCACGATAGACTTATAATATTGTGGCCATGAAAATCACATGCTGAATTTCCCTTGATGGTTTGGCTCAAAATGTGCTCCATTTTCACGTCACTTTCACCACTATTTGTCATTATTTCCCTCATTGCGAATCGCTTTTCGCACCTCTGTGTGGAGCTCATGCATGATATGAGTCTGTCTATTTTTATCTGCACGTTTCCTGTCATGAATACCAGATGAAATACCTGATGGGGCCACGGCCTGAGTGCATGAGGGGTTATTGGGGTCATCTAAATCAGAAGTCTGATTCATACCTTGGGGTCAAAAACACTGCTGTGCTATACCGCAGATTCAATGAATCATTACCGGAACGCTGCAGGCCACAGAGACTTATTTCTGAGCATCCATCCCGACCACAATGCAAACTGATTGATACCCTGTGCTTTGCAAGCAGATGATTAGATGTTGTTTCAACGTATTGTTCAAACTCTTCCTCTTGTCTTCACCTTTTGATCTGAAACTTTTGCTTCAGCATTCAATGGAACACTTTGCTTTTGTATGTATGAAAGCAGGAGGGGCGTCATCTGGGAACCCGTCGGCTATCGTCTGTTTTCGGGGCTTCCAGTTTAGCCAGCGGATATCCATGAAATAATGGATATCTGGAGACTTCGTCTGCAGCCCGATTAGCAACTCGATACGTGAGAAGAGTGAGAGACATTTCAGCTAATCTCAATAAACAAACATCTGCGTATGAATGCAGATACATGCTATTAAAAAGCTAAATTGGGATTATAATCAGCGTGTTACATTCCAGCCTATGCTTTCCGCCTCTTTTGCGCTCCACATGAAGTTACCTTCATGCAACCAAAGCCCGCTCAAACGATACTATTTGGAAACTACTTGAAACTTACAAATGGAAATCAGAATCTTGTTCCCTTGGTTACAGAACCAGGATTCATATGCAGATATCTGTGTAGAAGGCTTAATATTATGGGAAATAGCATAGCTAAGTACATAAAATTTGGAAATTTTGGGACCCTTTCAAAAGCCTGGAAATATCATGGAGCAGATGTATTGTGGTTTTCTTCTTTGAAAGACAAAAAACATGTAAATAGAGAGATTGAAAAAACAGAAGGTGCTTTGAGGAGAGCATGTTGAGAGGGAAAAAGCCATGTGAAGAAGGAGTGGTGAACACAAAAGTCTATTTTTTTCCCCGTCTATTTTTATGGCTCAGGCTGGATTTTATAGCTGTCGCTAAATCAGCCTATGATCTTGGGCTACAGCAGCTTTTTACTCCAATAGACATTTCAATTAATCAGTCAGGCTCCAGCGCACAGGCAGAGGGACGTGTATAGAAGGAAGGTGCTTGCTATTTAAGCATTTTCTCCATCACCGTTTCGGGAGACAAACCGGTTGCAACTGAGGTGCTTCTGGTGCAGGTTTGCTGTGCTGTTGCAGTTATCACATCAAAGCTGATGCATGATTCATTAGAGCCTATACGGAGGCTGAGAAATTCAATTTCAAATTATGCCGGAGACATTATTGTTACTGTAGGCACAATCTTAAGAAAAGGCCCTGCTGTAATTCACACAGTCCTTTCATCTATTCATCCGGCATTTTCTTCAACCTTGGGCTGAATCCGCCTGTGCAAACGCAGTGCATTACTTGTCATTCAAGGGTATAATGACTCACCATCCACTGTTCCTCCTGGCACCATCAAAGGTCATCCCTTCACCAACGTCACACTCACTCATCGGAATACAAAGACTGCGGGAAAACTTATCTCATCTGCTCTCCCAGGTACCTTTAAAGAGATATTTCACTGCGGTAGAGCAGTTTATCATTTTCTGCACGTGTCTGCAGTGCATGGCGATTCAGGAGGACTCGACCATTAAAGCTGCACAGGTTTCACACATCTGAATAGGGCTCAGTGCCTTGCTCGAGGACACTATCTAGCCTCTCTTCAGGAAGGAGACAGATCCAGCTGATGTGTTGATACAAAAAACAGGACAAACGTTACAACGCTGCACAAACAGCAAAGAAGTTCAGCGAAAAATTTATTTTCAATTCTAGCGTCATTCTTTCCAGGATGTAATTTTTCCAGTTTGCAGTTGTTAATGTTGTGATGTGGGCAAACAAAGCCTGATTGCTGGTGGTAATAGCAGATCCCGGAGACAGGCACTTTGGAGGATGACTGCTCTTGAGCCATGATGGAAATGTGGGTGCTGAAAAGTTTTTAGCAAACCAGACTAAAACCAACACCCACCCACTTCTGCAGCACCGTGAAAGCTTTCTACTTTTATTGAACTTGTTTTTAACATTCATTTTCTTCCACTCTGATTCAGTCTGCTCGCCTACATCAACAACTCCCTGCCATGAAGTGATGGCAGTGAATGCAACGCTCAGCTCGGCTCAGCTGCTGAAGCTGCCGTTCCACCTGCCAGCTTCAAAGACGAGTCTCCGGTCTCAGAGGAGCAGTTTTTGGAGATGGAGCTGCACAGACTGTGTGCATATATGTTTGGGTGGTTTCAATTCCAAATCACACAGTGGGTTTATCTCTCTCAATCTCGGCCTGCCTTCTGTATTGTCCTACAAGTCAGCCAAACACTGTAAGTACTGTATTCTCTTTGTTCCTACGTGCAGGCCCGAGACGAGAAATGTTTTTCATCCCATTAAGAAGCGGTGAATCCAGAGCTCTTGCTTTTGCAGCCTCCCACAGAACACCTTCTTTGGCTCACATGTTTATTTGCACTCCTCCAATTCCACCTTTTGTAATGTCTTGTTTCATTCCTCCATCAATCACTCAGCTCTCCCTTTCCTCGGGCATCGCCTACAGATTGATTACCTTTCAGGAGTTCAATGTAATGACAGGAGGCCAAGCTAATTTCTGAAGTGATAAATGGTGAGCTAAGTGACTACAATCCACTGGGAAGCAAATGGTCTTGGAGCTGCTGTCTGAGGTGGCCCCAGTCTTTTTTTTGTAATAGTGTTCTGTGACATTGTTAAAGAAAGGGAAGCCAAAGTCACTGAGCATACGTCCAAGAAACAAAGAGATGAAATCAACCACAAGTAGATTATAGCTGCTTTTCTTTTAAAGGTTCTCTTTCAGTAATGAGCCCATAAGGCCCAGTTTGTTGAGTGCTAATGAAAAAGTGTCTTATTCATTTAAAACGTTCATCAATGCTGGATTAAATCCTACAGTTAGAAATAGGATAAAAAGAGCATCTGTGAAACTCCAGATGAAGCTATTCGAATGGGTTTATATCCCTGTCCCTGCTGCCTGCCTGACTTTAGAGGTAAACAGATAATCATCCCCATTATGATGGCTTCAATGATCTGTGCAGCATTTTTTATCACAATTCTTTGAGGGTGTGATCGCTCTAAAACTCCGACGGCAAATTAAAAAATCCAGATTGTATTTTCAAAGCATCCTACAGGGTCCTGTTTTCAGTTAACAGCAGCAGCAGAGAGCACAAAGAGCCTGTGTTTCATTGTAGCCCCTCATTTACAGCAGTTGCTTTGTCGCGCTGCCATTGTCCTTTAGACGTGTAGACATCAGCAGAGTTCTCGGAAATAAAAAAGGCCCACGTATAGCTGAGGAAGCAGGAGACAATTATTGCACCTGAGCAGCCTCTATTCATGAAACAGCTCACATAACATGTAAGTCACAGAAATATAATGGAAAATGGACTGTACTTATATAGCACAGTCCGACCACTCAAGGCTCTTTTACACTTCATATTGCATTCACACATTCATACGCTAATGGCACTGGCTGACATGCAAGGTGCCAGCTGCTCATCGGAAAGGAGCGAATCGTGCACACACATTCACACACTGATGGTGCAACCTTCAGGAGCAATTTGGGGTTCAGTATTTTGCCCAGGGACACTTTGACATGCAGAGTGGAGGAGCCAGGGAGCGACTGACCAACTTAAACATATCGTATACTGTTTTCTGCCAATAGGAATGTATGTAGCCTTATGCAGTTCTAATACAGTGTATGTTAATGCAGGCTTGGACACCAAAGGTTTTCTCTGTACTCACTAGTGGTCAGAACAAGCGGCAGCCTCCTCTGTGGGTGGGAAGTGAAGCTGATGCTGAAGTGCCAAAAACTGCAGTTCCTCAAGCGTCCACTTGAGGCTGGCTCCAGAAGTGAGTCAGTCTCCATAAGTCCCCATGTTCAAAAGCTTCACAGCAGAAATAAACATGTTTACAGCCTGGTACAAAAAACAGTTTTGGTCTCTATAGCTAATTTCCCTGTTCATGACAACTGTACTGAGGGTGAATTTATATACAACTCACCTGTTCACATTATATTAAGGCTTAAAGTTATGCAGGATTAGGAGTGTGGACACTTTGACAGTTGGATGCTGTTACAGGTGGCTTGTTTGAGCACCAGCGCGCCTCAGGTCCACCAACAATCTACTTCTTTGCCCATTCTTAGGCAGCCAGAGCCACCACACTGGAGTCTCACAACGGCTCTTCATAAACCTGTATGTAATGTCACAGATACTATGTCCATGTTTTATAATGTCTGTGTTTTCAGTTCATAAATCCAAGAGGATTTTAGTTTTCTGATTATTTCCCCTCTGAACCTATTCACACAAATTTAATAGAGAAGATTCTTTTATTTGGTCGTCACAGCCAGTGAATCATGTTAATTGTTCATTTTTGCATTCTTAAATATTTAAAGTTATGGTAATGTGACAAAAAAATCTATTTTTATGATCGATTGATTGCTTTTACTGATTTTCTAAGCGAAAATGTCAAACTTTCTCCAGTCCAAAAAAGTATTAGTTATTAGTGTTAGTTACAGCCCTGATTAGATTTTTTTTGTAGGCGTGAATTTTTTTATTGCTCGTGCAGAAACACAGCGGCTCTTTTATTTATTCCAAACAAATCATGAACATAAAACTGACAGACTCCTGTGCAATAGAGTTTTTTTTACCCACCAAATGCAATTAAAGGCTTGCAAATATCCTGTCAAAGCTTTCGTGAGCAGACTGAGCTCCACCGACTGCAACCAACAGGGAGCAGAGGCAATAACATGATGCTTACATGAAAACCTTTCCAACAGAGGTGCAAACAAGTGGCTTATATTTATAGACAGAATAGCGCGGCTTGAAGTGTGGTCTTTTTTTATATATACTGATGGTCCATTCCCTGGTGCTATATAAAAAAAAATGTCCCGACTGTCATGGAAAAGGTCCATCAATGCCGCTCTGTGCCAGCGAAAGCATAAGTGCGCTGGTCATTATGTGCATTAGTAGCAAATTAAATAGATTAGCTGCAAGGTCCATTCCCTGAATGTGCCGTGCACTCTGTCTGCCTCTGCTCCATGATAAGAATCACTAGATTCGCTAACAAAAGGGAGCCCAATTTTCGAGCGGAGCGTTCAATTTTGAAAACCTATCCTCTAATGAGGGCTGTTGTTCGGCTGAACTAAATGTCAACTAATGGATAAGCTCTCAGACAGCAATCTCCATTGGCCCACAGTCATCTCACTCGCTTAGCCTGCTCATCAGGATAAGTATATATGCAGGCGGTGCAGAGGCAGAGCTCACTCTCCAAACCCTCAGCACACAAACTCTATTCTGTTTTAATATTGCCTCCCACTCGTAAATAACTTCAATAGGCCCCAGTCGGTATTTAATAAAATACGTCTGATTATGTGGGAAAGGGAGTTTATTAAAACTGTATTTCTTCCATATGCTTTGTGAATTCGACGTGCACTTTGATCCAGGGCATATGCCATTATTCCTTTACCCCAATCTCTCCCATTCAGCCATTTCCTCTTCTCTTTAAATAGTACCTCATAACAGAGGAAGGCGTTTCAGGATGTTTCCTTGGAGGAGAACTACATAATTAGTGTAACCTACGATTATTGTGTCTAATACACTTAATACATTCCGAGGAGCCGGAGCCTCCAATAAGTCTCCCAGTAAATCCATTTGACAAGCACATGGTGATGAAAAAAGGGAAAAACACATCTGTGTAAAATCAATACATCGCTTTGTGGAAGTCAATCAAAAGTCGGTTTTGTTGGTGATGCCCACTGTGTTTCTGAAAATAGGACACACACGAGAATGATGCTTTACAGTACTCTTTTTTTAGCCACAAGAGTCTTTTGTTGCACAAACAAACAGTACAAAAGATAACCCAGTCAGACATTTTGAGTCTTTTTACACAGCATTATATAAACAAGTAAACCTCCTGCGGTGAATTTGCAGCATGAATGTCCAGAATAAAACAGGCCGCTGACCGCTCCCGCTGGCCGCGTTTCACGTTCTTCATTAGTGAAAAAACAAGACCGAAAAATCATACAGGAAATCAGACACACTCCTCCTGTATTATGTAGCACACAGAAATCCGACCTTTGTGTGGGCTCATGTTTGCCATTAATTAACTGCCCTGTCTCTAGGCAACATTCTCCATTTCTTCCACCGCCAAATCAATCACAGGTACTTTTCGCCATGTGATCAATGTGCTTAATTATATGTGAGGGTGCTGCTCACTCTTTTACTTCTGCTGTTTTTGATTTGGTTTGCAGGATCATGCCCGTCGTTTAATCTTGTTAATGTTTGCACTCTTAATTGGTCACTTTTAATTTGAAACAAAAAAGCCAAACAATTAGCCCAAAAATGCTCTTACATACACTGTGTACTACAAATAGTGCAGGTGAAAACTATATCTTATGATCTGTATGATACCCGGACTGAAATATTTTCCTGTAAAAGCACTTGAATAGTAAACCACACACACTGTGAGGAGATGTAAGGATGTAAAGAAAACCAAGTGTGACATCTGCTGCTATAAATAATAACAATAACAAATACATCTAATGCAATTTTAATGAATTCCACTGTAAGAAAGTCACATTTTATTTAAAAAACATATATTTATATGAGAATCCTTTGTGCCTTTAGGCTGCACGCCACTGTACCACATTTACATGATCAAACAAACAAAGACCTCTGCTATTGTGCAGTGAAAGCTGACTCAGCCTTATCAGCAAACAATGCATAACAGTTTGATACAATGCGCTTTGGACACGGTGACGCTCCGTATCAACCTTAAATGTATCTTAATCTATGGCATCAGTCAGCGAGTAAAATCCTGAAATGTTTCCAAATCCGTCGCACTTATGGGAAATTATGTCACAGTATCGATGAGTGGTCGATCATCAAATTAAAACTCATCAAATTACGTTGACGTCCACTCGATTTACGTCTATCTAACTGTGCTAAATGGTTTAAAAATCACACACCGTTATAGAAACTTCAAAGTCTCTGACGTTCTACTCCTTCCTTTATATAACATTAGCTTGTTAAGCCTCACTCAAGCCTCCACACTTGTACTAATTATGTACCTAGACCTCTTGTGATAACACGCTGTCATGTTGCTCGCTGACTGCAATCAGCGGCGCCTCGAGAAAATGTTTAGTCGAGGCCACCGATGCCACATCCTGATGTGGTGCCACGAAAAGGTTAAAGCATATCTGAATTTCTTTCTAAAAGTATTAAGTGTAAAAGGATTACATGCTATAGAAGCTATTATTAACAGGCTAATTAAATACCTATTTGAAGAGTAAATCAAGCGTATAGTTGACCTTAACTGAGATAAAAAATTAATTCTAATCTGATATAAAAGAACTATCACACTGTTTATACTGCAGTATGTTCAACTCATTATTATCAATCTTCAGTCAACCTTTAATTTAAAAAGCTGTTTTATTTCAGAAGTTATGATTCTGGTTGATGACGCAGAGGCCAGGCAAGAATCTGTATTCTAAAATATTAAAAGCAATGCAGCTGTAGGGTGTTGTTATAATTATACTTTTAATTAAAAAATAGCGAGTCCACAGGAGACAATCATCAAGCAAGTGCAACAAGAAGATCCAGCCAGCTAATATTACTGACTAGTCCAACAGCAGTCAGCCCAGCTCAGCGTCTGTCTTTCAGCCTTTTGTTTCACCAACCACTTAAAATCAGTCCCAGATTTACTCTTGTCCAACGGCTTCTTGCTCTTTTCACCTCTGTTACATTGCCCACTTGCCCAGCTCCGGTTCTGGCACGACACTGGCTCCGATCATCTGGCTCCATCAGTATTCCTCCGTGCCCCAGGCCTGAAAACCTCCTCCTCTTCTTCCCGGTGGTCCAAAACACCTGCGCTACAAACACTAAAACTCCCCTCACGTGCTACGAGCTTACAGTTCGGGCAGCCTGGCTAACAAACTGACCTAACAGCAGCAACAGTTTGCCGCATTTTACTTCACTGTCCATCAGGAAACTCTGTAAATCACAAAATTCACATTTCCTCCGTAAAATATGATCCAGTTCGATCAGTGAGATAGTTGGTGTTGGTGTGTGACTTGGATCTAATTGGGAAGGAGTAACACACTAGCTGCTCTGACAGGCTGCAGCGTTCATTACACTCCACAACATATCGACAGTTTTGCTGTTTTTAAAGCCTTATCAGAACAGCTTTGTTTACTCCTCTACTTTTTCTTTTATGTAAAGCACTTTGGTACATTTGTTTTGTGACGTCTACATATATCAAATAACTTTAATCTGATGGTGGTGCTGCAGGAATGACTGTGAGGTCAAAATAATCAATAGGGCTGTGCTCAGCAAATTTCTGCACCATATATCTTTATTAGAGATTGATATTTTCATGTGTAGTAGATATCTTGGCCTCATGTATCAGATGGAGTGTAATGGTGAAGACAATTGAGATTTATCATCTGGCGAGGATTATAAATATCCCAAATTTCATGGAAACCAGCAACACATTGTGGATATTTTGTGTGTGCGAAGCTGACGATGCGACTTGATTTTGGGACTGAAGGGAAGCTCAGAATGAAACTGAATCATGACGTCTATCCAACACAACCCTGCAAAACTATTAAACTGTGTCAGATATAAAGTCTTACAAATGAAAATAATACACAGGGCTTACATTACACCATGTTTACTGAAGGAAATCCATCTATTATCACTGCCAGAGATTTGGGGCTGATGTATTTGAAAACATTTCATGTAATCTTAATCTGCACATCAAATCTGCTTTGTTTGGCTCGTTTGGCTTCTAAAATCATACACAATCATACACATTATCACATTGAGTACATACAGTAAACAAACTTCTTTAACATGGATGCACTTCCTCCTTTTTAAATGATTTTTTAGCCTTTATTAGTCAGTGACTTTTAAAATGAGACTGGAAAAGAGGTTAGAGAGAGAGAGAAGATGATATGGAGCAAAAGAGCTGCAGGCTGGTCTCAGCCTCAGTGCATGAGGCACACTCTGCTGGGTGAGCTACAGGCGTGCCCTCTGGACTTTCTCTTGGCAGTGAAAGAACGCTGTAGCCGTCCAAGACTAATGGATTCAACAGACCGTTTCACTTTGTAAGCTGCTTTAATAATAGAAAATAATCAGTCAGTATTGGGCAAACCAAGTTTGTAATAATAGATAATATAGATATTCGTTTTCTTTTGTTGAATCGAGGAATTATACTTTTACTTTTTAAATTTTGTTCTTTGGCAACAATGTTTGTTGTTTGGTTAAAGGACCAGTGTGTAGTGTGTAGAATTTAGTGTTATCTAGATCTCCTTTTTTTGCATAAAGGAGACACATCAGTGGCCATTAAATGTGCAAAAACACGATATGACCTATCTAGAGTTAGTGTTTAACTTGTTTGTTCTAGGCTATAGTAGAAAAATGTCAAGGTCCTTTAGCATCTATAAAGACTCATTATTTCACACACAAATCACATTTTCAGGTGATTTTACACAGATGAAATCATAGTTATTCTAATATTCTAATATTTCTGCCATATTCTGTAAAGAGTCCCCTAAATCTTACACCCTGGACTAAGTAGCATGACTGTTTTTAGTTAATTACGTTGCAGTGTTGTAGATCAGATTTACTCGTGGACGTTTTGTTGAGGACAGGAAACCAGTGTGCATGGATTTTAGCATGCTGGCTACGATTCCTTGTGGTCCCTCTCCTGAGGGCCCCATTGACTGCAGTGACTCTCATGTCTGCTCTTCCTGGCTGTTACTATGTGCCACATTAGCCTGCAGTTTTTTTTCCTGTCCGCATATTAAGCAGATATAATGGAAGTTGGAGGACCCTCTTGTTACTACAGGCCTTCGGGTGTTCCATTCATCTCTGAAGGAGCACCAATCCCCTCTCCCTGCTGTTATTCTACTGCAGCTCCGCCTAAGATCAACTGCTCCGCTGTCACTTTTCCTCCACCACTGCACAGCCGAATGTTGGGGGGCTGATGGAGGCCAACTTCACCCTCTGGCAGCTGTTCAGATTTATAGGCTTTTTTGCTTGAAGGCTGACTTCTAGCTGTCCAAAATGACAACAACTCCCTTTTCGCCCCTGTGGGTGCTGTCTGTGCCACTTTGAATAACATCCTTGAAACAGGAAGGCTCCTTGGGGTTTGACTTTAAGGATGGCCACTTAGTCTGCAGCCAACGTGTCTGCGGGACTTTTGGGGGAACCGCAGTTAGAACCACAGCTTTCAAACTTCTGAAGCTGTTGCCACATTTAAAATGAAAATTTAATCTCTTTCCTAGCTAGAAGACACACTCTCATTTGAAAGTCATGAGTAATTATTTATTAATTATTATTGTTAATTGTTGTCTAAGGGGAAGATGGGGAAAAAAAGTAATTACTAAATCAAAACTGCATTTTTTTCTGGTTCACCTCAAGCTCTACATTATGAATTATCTGCAAGCAGCTGTTGGCTTTGCTCAAATAATGCACTTGTGGAGTTGTTTATTTGAAACACTTCATCAAATAGAGATGCCCGAAAATATGAGTCTCAGTCCTCCTCTTGGAGTACTGCAGTGCAATTTACTGGAGTAGGAATATAATCTGAGCAAACAACAGGAAACAACCCAGAAGTCCAATCCTTTACTGGATAAACAGACAGATAATGACTTTGATAGCCAGCCATGCCTCATGATTGGAGTGCCAAAATGAACCAAGGGAGAGTTTGAAATGATGAACATATATTTCCTCATCATTTTGTTCCAAACTCACACAATTGGAGCTCCATTATGTAACTTTTCTACCATTAAATAACACATTTTAAATCTTTTTGATGCTACACTGACTTATAATCTGGTGAATGATGCCTCAGCCATTCCCACTTTATGCCCTGTATGCATCTAAGTACTGTAACTGTGCTCTAGGTACCATCAAGCTTTATGGCACAAAGTCACACACCACCAACTATTTCACTGATTTTGGTTAAAAATCATATTTTGGCTGCACAAGGGTTCCTGGGTTCCCGGGTTAGGGCCTTTATGAATAGAGTTTCTCTCGCCTAAAGTCAGCCATGAAGCGGTTACAGATAATCGATGGATGTTTTCTACTTTCCCTGTGATGTCCTCCATCAGCTCTGTGAGTTTTTTTTTTGATGGACACTAAAGTAAAGTGCAAGCTGCTGTTAGCTAATATTAGCTCAGTTTGTTAGCTGAGCTGTCCTGACTGTGAAATCAGAGCACCAGGGGAGTGTTAGTGTTTGTACCACAGGCGTTTTGGACCACCAGGAAGAAGAAGAGGAGGTTGTTCAAGGCGGATGCTGTCGGGGAACAGAACCAGCGTTACGTCAGAAACAACAAGTGGGCAATGTAACCAGGCTCAGCAGCCTCTATGGACATAATGCCAGAGGTGAAGAGACAAAAGAAGACGTTGGCAGAGAGAGTGACTGAGCAAGAAGCCTAAAGTAAATCTGGGACTGACTTTTAGTCGTTGGAGAGAGCTTGGTGAAATAAAACTCTGAAAGACAGACGCTGTGCTGGGCTGACTGCTGTTGGACTAGTGAGTAAAATTAGCTGGCTGTCTTTTGTTGTTGACCTTGTTCAATGTTCTCTGTGGTCATCCAGAATCTATGATCAGTGTTGTATCCATAGCAAGGGTCAATGTTCTGCTCCTCAGATATAACAAACCCTAAAATGCCATAACTGAACTGAAAACAGAATTGAATATTCAACAAAGCCGTGTCATAATTCAATATATATTCACTACAAGTGACACTTGAAAATAGTACATTAACAGACATGAAAATGTCACCCGTTGTTAATATAAAAATATATCGAGAGCTGGCTTTAAATCATGAATGAGTTCTTGGCTTGACTCATATGTGGCTTTGTGGAAGAGTTTAATCCAGGATGTTTGTGAGGCTCATTCAGTGAGCCGCCTTTATAAACAGCGCTCCGGTTTGCTGGAGGATTGTGAACGTAAACAAACTGCATACGGCAGAGAAAAGCTACAAGGTGAACACTTCCACTATCATTTGGAAGAAAAAGCCACCGCTGAGTGCAGATTAAGTTGCTGCTGGAAAGTCATGTCAACATCCACCTGATGAAATCTGACCCGCACTGATTGTTGTTTCAAACTCTAATTAATGTTTTGCATAATTAACTTGTCCAACTTATTTTCTCACACATAAATATAATTAATTTAAGAATGTCACCGCCTCCGCCGTGCAGCTCCGCTCACTGGATTGATCTCGTCGCTCATCAGACAAATCACTCATTACAACAGCAGCGTGCGTACTTGATACCTGACATTTCATTTATTGGATTAACTGCAAGATGAATGTCTTCAAAGTTGAACTGAGCAACTTTGTTCATCTGCAACTCCAAACACACAGCGACAACAGGAAACCTTTCAATGTTTTCAGCTCTACACACACGATTCTGGTCATACGATTGTAATAAACTGTACTGAGTATTTTTATGCAGACGTTGATACCAAAGGCACAAACGCCTGTTTTCTCTGTACACCCTACTGTTCAGAACAAGCAGCAACCTTCGTGTCCTATGCATACCACAAACTGCAGTTCCTCAAACGTCCACTTGAGGCTGCCTCCAGAGGTGAATCTCCATAAGTCCCCATGTTAAAACGTCCAACTTCACAGCAGAAATGTTTACAGCCTGGTACAAAAAAAACGGTTTTGTTCTCTATAGCTAACTTTCTTGTTCATAACAACTGTACTGACTGATTAACAGCACGGCCGCTTTGGCATCTCAGCTGCTTTGATGCAAACATATTTAGTCTTTTAGTCTAATAACAGAGTGTATAACAACACAAGTAAAATCTTGTCAGCGGTGACAAGCATTCTTTGTCTCCTGCTATTAAATTCGAGTCCTTTGACAGCACTCTTAACACCACAAACGTACTGTATAATCTCTGGCATATTCCAGTGGCCCCTGTCCAGCCAATCATTTCAGAGCCTATCTGATTATGGATCCATCATGTCTGCACTTCTGTAGTTTGACGGCTTTTTCAGTACATCCAGCTGTCTGTTGACCTTTCTCATCCCGTCCCGTCCTGCAGTGTTTCAGCTTGCTCTCGTTTCAGACATTTATCAAAGTGTGTCACTTCGCTAACATGAGTTAATGTGCTATTTTAAGCCAGATGAAGCTTGCAGTGCCTGATAACACAGTAAATTGCCCTTGTCTTAATGAGCCAGTTATGCAGTATGTTGTCACGAACAATCTATTATCTAGCGTGGTTTCAGCATCCTCATTAGTGTGTTGTGCTTTGTGTAGCATTATTCAGACAGAACATACAGATACGGATCTGTTTACGGGAAGTGATGCTGGAACTTTCATTAACTTCATTTTTTTACTTTGTTCTGTCATCAAGAAACCATCCTCAAACTGTAGTTGCCCTAATAAAACTCATTTTATGTATTTAGTATCATAATATTATATTTGAAATACAGGTTTGAACATAAACTCGTTGTAACGCTTCAAAAACATAACCCGGGGCTCACCACAGGTCATGCAAATATGTTACAAGTTCAAGACTTAATTAACAGTTTTGCAATCATAACCTGACCTCTG
Source organism: Protonibea diacanthus (assembly GCA_028641955.1). Taxonomy (NCBI): domain Eukaryota; kingdom Metazoa; phylum Chordata; class Actinopteri; family Sciaenidae; genus Protonibea; species Protonibea diacanthus. Next base: position 3,750,638 of record CM053990.1, on the reverse strand, counting down.
CCCTGTTGTGAATATTTTCCTTTATTTTGTTCACTTCGGCCAGCAATAAGCACTCTATCACAGAGGTTATATGAGGCTAATTGCCCTCTTGGTGAATGCTCTCCAAAACTGCAGTAATGTTCTAGCATTTTAATTACAGTACGTCCCTCTGCTTAATTGTCAAGCGAGGCTTGATAATGATGACGGATGTATTTAATGTTTGCATGTTATGTAAGTCTAAATTACTTGTTTATACACAGTAAAAATAGAATAAATAAAATACAATAAATCAAATGTTGTCTTTAAAGTAAAATAATAAAAAAAACATCTATAAAATATCTACAATTAAGATGTGAGGGGGAGCTTGGTGTTTATTTTTAATAGTAGGTTTACATACAAGGAATCTGTCCTGGTGTTTTTGGTGCATAACAGAGATTAAGTAAAAATATGAGAATATAAGGAAGATAAAAAAAAAAAATCAAGTATTAAAAAATATAAATATATACAAAATGTTTTTAAGATGAAAAGAGCCATACAGTTTGCCAGGACATGTGCAGTACACAATATGTAGAATAATTTTAATTATGCAATATATTTAACAAAACATAGTAGTCGACAAGATGTCAAATCAAAGGTAGAGTGTGAGTTAATGTAACGCATCAAGTCTGTAGATCCTGGATTTGTCTAAAACAGGAGCCTGAAGCAAACAGGAAAGTTAAAATAATTTGACATTACAGGTGCAAAAACAAGCTCATTTCTGCAGCTTGTGGACAATTACATAAACAACAGAGGCGAAATGTAACATGACATACTGTATGACAATGCTGCTTTCTTACTGAGAGCATCAAATGATTTAGAAATAACTAAATATTTAATGCGACTTCATCCTAATGGGAGCAGAAGTTGTGCTCAACTGCCCTAAAAAAGACCAACAAAGAAGACTGAAAGCTGTTTGGAGGCGGCTGTTTTGTTTGTTTCGCTGGACCTCGCTCACGGCAGACATTTTGAAGGAAAAGCGCAGGTGTAATTAATAACATTAATAACATTGCTGTTCCATTTAAATGTCCCAGTAAAGCAGCACACAATACCAGGTCCTTGGAAGTGGCACACCTGAATGGAATTAAGCCATTAATCACCTTAACTTGCAGCTGTGTTTGACAAGTTAAGACGTCTGTTGTGAGAGAAGGTCTATAAACAGACCTTCATGATGCATCGACCAAGCAGCTCACGGAGATGAACAATATGTAATGTTGTTCCGGGTGGAGACAAGCCGACTATCAACAGGTTCCGATGTGGAGGAAAACACCTGCGCAACCAGCACAATGTCACGGCAGACGTTTTGACAAACGCAGGTGTAAACACTAAAATGAAGAACGGCTGAATTCCATTTAGCTGCTTTTTGTTTTGGAGGCCTGCACTGTCACGGCTTCCTGAGACACTTGAATGAAACGGAACAATCGGTAATGTCATTACGTTAATTAGTAGCTGTGCTTTTCCCACCATGACGAGTCAAAATGTCGCAGCGAGAAAGGCCTATTAATTAACCGACTATCAACACATACACACCGATACACACACAGAAATACGTCTAAACTGTCGGCTGATTTATAATCATTGAGAATAGTTTTAATAAGAGTTAGTAGAAGAAAATAATCTGTCATAAAGCAGTGTTGAAATGTAGAGAACAAAAGGTTATGATGCAGTGAACAAGAATGCCTTTAGAAAATCAGTACATACTATTCCCCGGCTCTTTGTGCATGTAGAATTTGTCATTAGCCAACCCACACAACTCCAGCGTTAAATTGCAAATCATTATTTGGATGCTGCGGAAGAGGAGTTAGTCAAATATTCTCCCACTGAGGATAAATTTAGAAGATGGATCTAAATTCTTCAAAAGGAGCCCCGCACAGTGCAAGAAATACATAATAGATCAATATGTATTAAAACTCGCCTTACAGTACTATAGAAGACTTAAGCGGTTGTGCATTTATGCATTTTATTTCATCTGTTTTCTTGTTATAATGATTACATTTAATTTGTTTTCTCCAGATCTTGAAATAACAAGACTGTTTGCTCGGTGTTAACCTTTGCTGCTCAGCTGCCAGGCCGGAGATGGCGTCCAAGTTTGTACCGACTTCGAGGTCAACCTCCTTTCACTTCCCGCAGCAGTCAAATGACTTCGAGACACAGCAGCCTTTTATTTAATCGAGCGCTGCAACATACACTATACGTTTCTATCCAAACTTCTACCTTTGACCTGCTCTGTTGCTCCGCCACACACACACATTCACTCTGCTGCGCTTGACCACTCAACACCTGACACACTGCTCTACTCCCCAAGGGAACTGCACTCCTCTTACAACACCGACATAATTAATACGAGCTCTAAAGGAATAAAAAAGGATAGTAGTGTATTGCATCATTGCTGGAAACATCATTCAATGTAGCAATGTCAAGAGGAGCAGGAGTACATAGATCAGCATGTCACATCCATCAGGGCAGCATGGCATGACGTCACGCGTGATGGAAAGCTCAGGCGTATCACACTTGATTCATTATCTCGAGATCTCAAATTAATTATGGTCGTTATCTCGAGATCTCTAGAAAATTATCCCAGGATAATATTTGTTATTTCGAGATAGTGATATAAATAACTCAAGATCTCGAGAAAACAAATTGGATTAACTCGTTATCACGAGAAAACAGAGGAAATAAAGTGTATGAATGCATGACCGCTAAGAGCGTCTGTAGAATACAGATCCAGGTCTACGTTTGAGAAGACGGTCGACAAGTTAGTGTGTCCTTCTTTAAGCATGTCGGAGGTGAATGTTTTTCTTTCACACACACACACACATAAAACATTACATACCATTATTAGCTAATATCACTTTTAACTACATGATGCTGACAACAGTATTAGATCTTACATGTATTATGGCTTTGTGCAGGATTTCCACACTGACAATGGAGAACGCTGAATACGATTTGTTAGGAGCCCCAAATTAAGCGCCCTGTCAGACCTGTCTGTGGGATAATCCTGCTGGGAAAAATTGGATTTCATGCCAGTCATTTTATTGATGAAATCATTTGTGCTCCTGCAAATCCGACTGTAAAATCTTTTCAGACGTGTAGGAACCAACGGTGAACCTACAGGCAAAAAGAAGTTATGATTGGTATCTCGGTAATGTAGTTTGCGGGGATTTTTTTGTGTGTGTGTTTGTGTGTGTGTGCGTGTTGCATATATCATCCCTAGTTAAACCTACATTTCATGCTTTTCTGCCTCTACTCCTGACTTGCACAAATAATAATTCCAAAGAGTTATTATAGATGATAAGTACATGTTCATGCACACGAAATCCAGAACAATGTCTGCATATGAATGTTTTTCAAGCGTTATGTGATGGAAAATATTTCATACAGTAAAATATTGCTAATAATGAGCCAAACAGTGCACAGCATGAATACTTGATGAGGCTGTGATTCAGTAAAGCTGCATCATGCATGAACAATAACAAGTATACTGTAGAGAGATGGCAATTTATTCTGTCTAAAGCAGATTCAGGTTTACCATCACAGGTGGGACACTGTGAGTTTTACCGAGTACGTGCAGGCTGTGCAACATATTCGAACATGTTCTGTATTCAGATATTTAATGTTTACATTCTCATATATTGCCTGCTTCTTCTACCAACATGTGGATGGTTTCAGGCTGCTGTCTTTGGTAGATGGTTTAAAATTGATTTAACTGAGCAGCAGACAGGATGTGTTTACCGTGAGAGCAGCTCTAATTATAGTGATTGATTTTCTTTGAAATTATAATTAAACCAATTTTTGTGTCTTTTGTCTGACATGTAGTGCTATAATATGACAACAAGAAGCCCAACAGATACCTGTCGTACATGTGTTACACCTGTTGTTGTTCCACATATCTCAATGAATGCTACGTGAATGCTAAATCAACAGCTGCATTAGTTCAAGTTTTTTGAAGGACAACAACAATAAACATGTCATCCATCATTGGAGTAAGCAACATGTACCTGGAAGGTAATTTTCATTTCATTTTTCTTAATTCATAACTTATAATTAAAGCTAAAAAACAGTGTTAGTTTGTGCTAACCAACAATAGCTTGAGTGTGTCACTTGCAGCTAACGTGCTAGTTAGGTAACGTTAGCACGGTAACAACCGCCGGGGAATAGACGCAGTAGAAATGATTTTTAATGATTCATTAAGTTATTGTCCATTGATAGCTTTAAAGCTCACTGGTTTCTGTTTTTTCTACCGTTGTTAGCTACATTGAATAAATTTTTACTTTCAAAGAAACAGTAACGTAAACGTAAAAATTGCTAAGAGCTAATGACTAAGCTGATTACAATAATTTATTTTATAAACTTCATGAGCACAAAAAATAAAGAGTAGAAAGAAAGAGAACAAGGTATATTTGGAAGGTAATAAATATTTTTTTTAGTTTAGTTTTTTAGTTTAGTTTTATTTAGTTAATGTACAACATAATTCAGGCAGCTAACAGCGTTAGCCGACAATAAGTGCATAAGCTTAAATACGTCCCCTCTAATGTTAGCACAGTAGCAAACATTGGGAAATAAAAGTAATAATCAGTCATTAATTATTGTTTCTCAATACACTGAAAGCTTTATAGTTTAAGCTTTTATATATATTTATTTTTCTACCATTGTTGCATTAAATTTAATTTAAATGATAATGAAGGGGAAACGGTCATAAATTGGGAACGTAAAGAAAAAAAGCAAAGAGCTAATGACTTATTCAAAATTGTTCCACATTAAATGAAAATTGAATTTTCAGTCTGAAGTATTACTTATGATTATTGCTGATGATCATACATTTCACGAACCACAATTAAAGCTCATAGTGGGTCGTGTTCATTAAAACATGCCATCTATGATTAAACCATTTTCTTTGTTTTCAACGTGACGTGTTATTTGATTTCACACTGTGTGTAAATTTACATTAGATTATTGAGTTGAGAGAGTAGAGTACAGCTGTGTGCATGCAAGTCAAAGCTTGACGTTATGATGTTTGGGTTTCATTTTCCTTAACCACACAGTAAATATAAAGCCTGTTTGACTTACCTAACTGAACAAAACTAATCCATCTTTTTTTGACAGCTGGGGTTCAATTCTTTACCCTTATCATATTTTCTCCTTCAGTAATTGCCTTTTCTTTCTATTTCTCAGGCTCAGAAAAGGGAATTGATTAAATTGGGAGTCTCAGCGGCATAGAGGAGAAGAAAGAAAGAAAACCTCAGTCAAAGAAAAATACAGTAAAGCCCCAGAGGCCAAGTAAGTCTGCCGTATAATGTATCTTTATCTATGACTAATGACAGAACTTCTTTGGTATTCTCATTTCAGCTGAGCCCTGTGCTATCTCTCCCAGAGGACGCTAATTTGAATGCGATTGTACAAACGTGTATGAAAATCCATGTTGCCCTGGAAGCCAGCAGCTCATGTCCAATATTCATTTGACCTCAGGATGTTGAAGTTCAATCACTGATATTAATTCTCTTTCTTGTGACTGTGATGAAATGGTTACAAATAAATGGTTAGAGTGAGCTTATCGAGTACAAGAGGCTGTAAATTGCTCCGAGAGCCTGTGGAGACACAAACACAAATTTCAGCTCATTTATACACATTGTCCTCAGCCTCTCTCTGCTATGGAAGCCTTAAGTGGTCAAACATTCATACATTTTATTTCCTCCCTTTTCTCGTAAGAGTTCATTTTATTTGTGTTCTCGAGATAATGGGATAATTTTCTTGAGATCTCGAGATAATGATGCTTTGTTTTTGTGGGATAATGACATAATTCATTCGAGACCTTGAGATAATGGATTAAATGTGATGCGCCTGAGATTTCCATCACACCTGACCTCATGCCATGCTGCCCTGATGGATGACATGCTGATCTATACAGTCTGTATAATTGTCATCTTGATAGAATTATTCCGTTATCTTGGAAAAACAAAGGCTCGTTATCTCAAAAAACGATCTCGATCAAATTATCTCATTATCTCGAGAAAACTAAGTCTCTTGATCTCGAGATCTCAAGAAAATTAACCCCTTAACCTCAAGAAAACAAAGTTTCATCATCTTGAGATCTAGATAAAATTACTCCATCTCAAGGCAACAAGATCTTGTTATCTCAAGATCACGAGAACATTATTCCATTATCTCGGGAGAACAAAATCTTGAAATGATCACGTTATCTTGAGAAAACAAAGTCCTGTTACCTCGAAACTGGAAAATAATTTATCCAATTAAAAAAGTCTCTATCATAAGAAAATTATCCTGTTAAAATTAGTTAAAAGTTAAAAGTTAAAATTATCTCATTATCTCAGGTTAATGAGACTTTGTGGCTCAAAATGATACCATTATCTCGAGAAAGCGGAGGAAATAAAATGTATGAATGCATGACCGCTTACGGCTTCCATACCCTGCACCTCTTTACTGACACTTTTTCTTCAAACTGTCGACTCGTTCTCAGCTCGCTCTTCTCTCTTCTGACACTTCTCTGCCACCCACCCCTCTCACGGAGGTTTTATAAACCAATTTCCCTGGAAAAAATCAATCCATTAGAGGAGGAATCCAAGAGGAGGTGAAAATTAAATAATTAAGGGTGCAGCAGCTGAAATGAGCCTGTCCAATCACTTAACAAGGTGTCGTTTTATATTCCTGAGAGGTGGCCCTATGTCAGGGTAGAGATAACCTTTTAAAAGACCAATTTACTTTTCACAATTATTTAGACCCACTCTATTAACTAAATTACCAACTTAACGTGATCTAGCCTCGGTGCCCTTCTTACGTTGTTATGTCTGCATGCACGGCTACACAGCATGCCAATGAGTTTACCTTAAAGTTGACATATTGGAAAAGTGTCTTACCTTTGGCGATAAATGAGCCAAACTTTGAATTGAAGAAGTAAAAAGCAACTTTCTTGCAACAATTTTCCTCCTACAGATCCAATCCTGGTTGCAAATAAAACACGGTCTGACATCTGTCACAGCAAATGATTGTGTTTTAGTTAATTGTGTAAAATGAAAGTACATCATTGAAAATGCCAGCCGCTGACAGCATCTCAAAATCCGTTCAGTGTGGGCTTGTATGTATTGACCTTTAAGCTAACAGGCAGTGGATTGTGGGGAAGGGACGCATAGATGTGTACAAGCTGTCGGTGGGCGAGGTCATCGAGTGAAATTGAAGTTTGCCGTGGCATTAAGTGGAGTCTAAAACCTTGCCGTGCACATTTATATATGTTAAAACAGAAAAAAAGGACGCACTCACAGCTCCATGTATCCACTCCTCTCATCTAATGCACTGTTCTTTAAACAGATGTTAAAGGACAGATCAAATATTTCCTCGGGGGCGCCTGAAACACGAGCGAGGGAAATATCTGTGACCGTGACATTACCCATCTATTCTGCCTGCCGTCGTGACTAATGATGTTGGCGTGTACCTGCAGAAATGACATCCATCTTGACATTACTGAGGTGAGGCAGGGGAAATACAACACAAAATCTCTTTGTGGTTGTGTTTGTGTGTTTTGCTTTGTTTGTTCATGTGTGTGTCTGGTAGGAAAGATTATCACTATTACTTCTAATAATAGTTTGATTAAAGTGTTATTAATTGGATGTCGAGATGTTGGGAGCCGACAAATACCTGAGTGTTCACCTTAACAATAAACTAGACACTGACGTCCTGTGCAAGAAAGGTCAAAGTCTCCTCCACTTGCTTGAGGAGACTGACGTCATTAAAGGTGGGAGGCAGAGTTTACCGACCTAGGAGGTAAACCTGTGTGCCTTGTTTGTGGCGGTACTTGAGGAATATAACCTAAGACGGCACTATGAGACAAAACATCAGGACATCGAGTACAAAAACCTGGACACAGCAGAAGCTACACAAGACGGAAGAGCTTGTTTGTTTTTGCACTTTACTGTTTTTATTTGAAAGATTTGCAAATTTTCACCAGCCATATTTGAAATATTCCCATTTTGCTTGATGTTATTGTTGAAGATAACTTTGAGAATGAATGTCTTAAACTCCTTCACCAGCAGGCTGCTACTCCCACCATGTAAGAAGGAGCACTACCACAGCTCCTTCATTCCATTTTCACTCCCTCCAGGAAATGAGCGACACTAGTTCTTCATTTACAGACAGATTTATTCCTTCCTTAATTGCGCTTCATCATCAATCCACCGTTACAATATTACAATATTCATTTAACACAGAGACTTCAGAGGCTAATTAACGTGACAAAGCAAACATAAATACACACACCCTCGCTGGCTGCACAAGTCTTCAAAGAAAAAATGAAATACAAAGTCACTTTGAATCACCTCTGCTTGCTGTTTTTAAGGTAAATTCCTCCAATTAAATGCGTCTCCTGCACAACAGGTAACAAATGTTAGTTCCCACCTAGTGCACAAAACAAATATTCATGAAATAAATCACATATATAATATGTAAACAAACCCTTAAACTAATTGCAAGTAATATTTATGGTAGTTATATTTATATATATATATTCATTATTTATGAGCAATGTCTTATCCACCTTGTGTATACAAGCTGCTGGGGATCATTAAGGTCCATCTCATCTTATCTTATTTTATCTTAAAATAAAAGCAGCCCCAGCATCAGTAATGATCATGTAATACTAATTCTTTATTTGAACAACACATAATTACTGTATGTCAAAACAAAAACACACCACAGGCTTTGAAGTCGAGTCAGCAGCCTCTGTGTACTAAATCTAATTGAAGCCAAGTGAACTGAGCTCGAGCCAGCTGGGATATGAACAAATCAAAGACTAATGAACAGAGCACAGGCCAGTATGGACAAACCGAGATGAAACCAACGCTGGAGCCTCACGTTGTAGACAAGTGGGATTTAACTTATCACGTGTGTTCACAGTACACACGTGTGATCCAGCAAAAGCTTGCCCATATTTACACATTCATAAACCAGCAGAACCAGTCAGGGGAATGCCTTTACAGTTTCAGGCCCTCGATGTTTGTCTATAAATATCTAGAAATTTCCTTTAAGGTATTTGTCGACTTGTGTTAGTCTCGTGCCGGTATTTAGCCTTAGTCTAAATTTACCACCTACTTCAGGCTGCATTCTCAAAACAACCCAACTCTGAGAAGACCGGACCTCGGCACGTGAAATAGGAATACATTACTCCGACATAGTTAACAGGTAGTGTGTGTTACGATGCTGTCAATCACTGTAACTGAAGAAAAATGAAGACGTCTTCATCTTTTTTGACAAACCACACATGCAGCATAATCTATGAAAACATAGACAACACAATCAAAGATAACAGACTTCGTTTGGCCACTTTTCTGCGACGCTACACTCTCTATCCTACTTATGTCAACTGGTTAGCGCTGTTAGCTCCTCCATCTTATTGAGGACAGATCGTACATTCCTCATGATAACAGTACACATGTTTTGTACCGTCTTTTGTGCTCCCGCCACTTAGATCCAGCTCTGCGTGCCCGTCGTCTACGCCTCACTTCAGTTTGGATCTCAAAGTCTTTCCATAGAGACACCGATGTATCATGAATTAGTCCATAAAAGAGAAAAAAGGCAAATCAATAATCTTCATAATTCCAAGTTCATGTTTGCGCACAAAACGGATGAAGATGGTGTCGAAAAACACACAAAAAAAGTACAAAAATACTAAAAACACAGAAAAGTGCTCAGAGTTATTGTAACTGGCTGCCACCCATGTGGCGCCATGGGATGGATAGGATACATTAAGGTGGTTGTGGTTGGTTACAAACCGAAAGAAGTTTCCCAGGGACTAAAATTCTATTATGTTGTTTGTATTTGCAGAGCATTCTGTATTCATGTATATTAATGTGTTTTTGGTGTTTCATTATGCCGTTTCAGGCTCGCCTCTGTATTATTTTCTCTCATTCCTGCTCATGTGTTGTCAAATTAGTGAAGACGTTTCCTCCGTTCACGTTTTCTGAAGCTGCAGGGCGTCGAAGGTCTCACGACCGCTCAAGTGTTGTGTTGGATTACTGAATCTTCAACACTAGTTTCAAATTCAGTGTAGCAATTATTACTGACAGCTATGAATCACATTTCTTACACAGTTAAAGCTTTTTGCTGAGAGGGCTCGACACGGAGATCTGAGACGTTCCAGCCCGGACGCAGACGTTCTGAAAGACAACCCAGATCTTTTTCAGACTGTGTGTTTGTCAGATTCTCTCGCTGCATTTATGATGCAGACTTAATTGGAAGAGACTCTTAGAGCTGGATTTGAAGAGGAATCAATGGGCAGGCTGAAGGCAGAAAGAAAGAAGGGAGGCAGGGTGAAAGACAATACAGAAAGTTGTTTACATACTGTATAAAAATACATAGCCAGCGCTGAATAAATAGAGCCAGAAAAGTAAATGTCATCAAATTTCCCAGCCCCTGGTTATTTCCTGCTGCACATCAACAGAAGGCTTAAAGAAGAAGCAGATAAACAACTTGTACCAGCAAATGAAGAGAGCCTCCACTTAATGAAAAAGCCAAAGAAGCGGGTCATGGGACAGAAACAAAATCAAAGCTAGGGACTGCATTCGAGATTGGTTTCGCTATTTTAGATTCATAAACCAAGACGCCTGTTCACCTTGGCGCTGAATGCGAGCCCCTGCGATCCCACAGCCGTAACTGCCACCATCTATTCTCAGCTTATCCCGTCTGTAACCTCAATGTCAGCCAAGCAAGTTATCCACAGTGGATTGGGAGATGTGTCACCTTCGCGCTCTCCTGCCACAGTCCGCTGCACAGTCGCTGCAACTGTGTCATTGTGAGGCATTACAGGTCACGAGGGTTAGGGTTAGCTACTCCTTTACTTTACCTTTCATCTGCGATTGCTTCATTTAGTCTGCGCTACGTGGAGCGGATAGTAAAGAGATGATTATAACATCAAGATTTCACTTCAAGGTCTCTGTAATCATTCGATATGTTCACATGAACTAAAAGCTTAGACTCAAAGAGTCTAAATAAGAACCTGTTTGGTCCACAGTGGCATCACATGGGCTTAAGTTTCAGAGCTGATGGGAGTGAAGCTGTCAGTGTGCTCCTTCAGAACTGTTTGTTGGATGATCAAACAGCTCCGGAGAGCCCCTTCCCTCCTGCACACACCTTTCTGATGTCGGATCGAGCGTGAGGCTGTGTCCGATCACTTCTGTCATTCACGCCCACTTCATGCTGTGATCGTGCAGAGGTGAGGAAAGGAGCTTCTCTCTCTCTCTCTCTCTCTCTCTGGTTCTTTTTTTTTTTTTTCACCCTCGACACGACTATTTCTGTCACTTGTCATGTGAACAACTGAGTGCATCAGTATGGATGCCTTCCAGGAGAGACTGACTGAGAATATGCATTGTTATCCACATATTTAAACAATATTGTGTTACACCTTTTCACTCCGCCTTCGTGTGTGGCCATTCACAACTATATAACAGGTCGGACAACAGATTAGTTGTATGAACTAATTCTGTTAACTACTAAACAAATTGGACCTGGGATCAGATCAGCATTCCTCCTGCTGGCAGGGACGCTCCTTGGCATAATTAGACTGAATATAAATTTCAATTTTTCAGAGAATAATGTTCCTGACAGTGACAGTGGCAGGTCAGTAATCATTCATGTAGCTAGACTGTGATATTTCGACTGTGCTACTCTCTAGATTTACTAGAGGAGTAGCAGCAGATGCTCCTCAGAGAAATGCTGCTGCAGCCTTTCAAAGTCCAGCTCCGGTAAGAGGAGAACGCTCTGGAGGAAAGCGTGTCTCTTACTCACAGGACGATATTATGCATCACCACGGGGATAACAAGGCTGCAATGTTTTCACCTGCCCAGACATGATACTATAACGTCAAATAAGCTCTTGGGAACGAGCTGTTCTGCAGGATGTGCCTGTTTGCATCCTTACATAAAACTAATGCTGTGCACATGTGTATATATATATATATACATATATATATATTTTCTATTCCTGTATGTTATTTATAATATTATTTTTTTCTTACCAACAGTTATTTGCTGAATATATGTGGAGCTGAGGCCTCTGATTTCATCACAGGCTCAACACATAGCAGAGCTTCATTGTCTTGCCTCCATCTAGTGTTCAGTAGTGAAACTGCTCGTGAACGCAGATCAGGAAAACAAGCTGCGTCTTGACTCATTTGTCAAAGAAAAAGACGTTAAAGAGTTTTCTATATTTAACAGAGATACTGACAGATAATGAGATGAAACTTAAGTCTAGTATAAAAGAGAACAAGTATTTGTTCTACAGCTTGTGAATGCTAAGCTGTGACTCTGTTCAGCCCAGAATGTAAACAAATCAGTTTTATTTTTAAAAAATAACTTTGTGGATGTGAATTTAACTTTCCTCCAAGAGACTCTGAAAGTCTTTCCAGAAACAAAGTGACTTTTATCAAGTACATCTTGTCATTGATTCAACTGGTAACTGCTTATACTGGCTGATTTATTTGCTCAGTTTCATTCATATAGCACCAAATCAAACAGAAACAAACAGAAGTTATCTCATGACTTGGCGACAGTGGCAGGGAAAAACTTTCTTTCTGTGATTGGTTTAATATTTGTGACTAAAAAAAAATCATTATCCTCAGATCGCCTTGAACGTTTCTGAAGTTTCATTATTTGATGTGTGATTTTTCATTTATTTTCTATATTGTGCACGGTGAGCAAGAAGATTCCTGGTTTCTGAGGTGGCTCTGTGTTTGCATGTCCTCCACGTGTCTGCGTATTTCTCTCCGGGTAGGTTTATGGCTTAACTGGTGAGTCTAAATGTGTGCGCGTGAACGGTTGTTCGTCTCTGTGCATCAGCCCCGTGATGAACTGGAGGCCTGCCCGGAGTGTACCCCGCCTCTCGCCCAATGTCAGCTGGGATTGGCTCCAACCCCTCACCACAAAAATGGATGGATAGACCTCAGTTCAAATTTTATTTTAATATATTCTTTTGTGTGAGCGTCGTTTTTCAAAATAAACCTCGCCGCGTGACGCATGTGACTTAATTTAATGTCAGCCAGCACGTCGTAATGTATTTGTTTGTGCATGTCATGCGAACAAACAAGTCTGTCACATCATGTCCTCTGGCACCTTCACTTCCATCACCTTCGACTATGATGTCATAGCAGCGTGTTGTCGAGTGTTTGTGTGTGTGTGTGTGTGTGTGTGTGTGTGGGGAGAGCAGGGGGGGTGGGCACGGTATGTAGTGCATCAACATGCATCTTCCCTTTCGAAGGCTGACTCATCCTCATATATCACACGAACACACCCTAATGCCTTGGCATCATTTCTCTCATGTTTGCTTGTTTTCTTTTCCATCAGCTTGGCAGCGGAGGGTGTCAAGGAGGCGGAACAGTCTGAAAGAAAGATGCATCACTGACAGGCTCACATGTCAGAGAAGTGAGGTAAATCCTCAGGTGAGTCACAATCCGGCATGAAAGTTGACCTGGTAAAGCACTTTTCCGCACAGAGGCGAAGAAAGTTGAATCACTCGCGAGAAAATACTTTCTCACAGACTGATTTTTTGGTAAACAGCTTACATATGTACTGTTCAATACACTCACAGCAGGGCTGTAACTAACGATTACTGTCATTCACAGTTAATCTGCCAGTTATTATCTTGATTAACTGATTCATGTTTTTGTCTGCAAAATGTCAAAAAATTGTGAAAAATGTCCAGAGCCTGAGATACTTAATACTACTTAATACCATTTTTAGATGTCTGAACACAGACGTGCAGATTTATTTTCTGTGTTCAGTAAGAAAGTTGCAATTTCTTATTGTGTAAGTGTGTCACTTACACATTTAATTTGGACACAAAATTAAATATAACAAGGTGGAAGATAAAGTTACTCTACTTGATAACCTGCTCTAATTAAATGTTTGGGGATTATTTGTAGATTTTCCATGTGTTTTACTATTTTGTTAACAAATCCCTGAGCTAATAGTGAAAATATGACAACTGGACACTCTGTTATTGTCACTTTGGACTCAATTTGCACTATTTCTCCAGTACGTTTAATTTCTTCTTTGCATGTGTCAAATAACTATGCACATATTTAACATCTTTGCATGGGTTTAATCAAATGCAGATTTAGCTCATTGGTTTAACTTCAACGCATGTTTACTGTAGTATAGGTTAGTTTTAGTGTATGTAGCTAATCTGCTTTTATTTGACAGCGACAGATAAAGAGGCAGACAGCAAAGAGGGACAGTTGCCACCGTGCTGCATGTGCTGCAGCCGTTTGCCTGTGGACTATGTAAACTGGCACTATAGTGAGCGGGGATCTGTTTTTGTGCCAAAAAGGGAGGAGGAAGAGACATGCCGTCATTGAGTTGCTGTCAGCCACATTCGTCTCTCACTGGTGAGTCAAGATTTTCAAGTGATTCACGTCTGTAAAGAAGCTAAACTACGGGGCTCAAAGTGTAGTCACTCTCCTCCTTGTTCTCACCACTTATATCCTCCTCTTCCTATTATTTCACTCCTCCTCTCCATTCATCTCTTTGTCCGTATTCCCTTTCCTTCCTGCCTACTAATTGTTGTTGTACCACATCATTTATTTCTCCGCCGAGCCTGCAGCAGTTCTCCCCGGGCCGACTCTTTTCAGCAGCGTCTCAAGGCTCTTGTTGGGAGACCTCCAGGATGTTCAAAAAACCCTCACACACCCAATTCCACCTGCGGGCCAGTGCAGCCCTGACAGGGGATTTCACCATGTTGATGACGGGGCACAGTCTTCCTTCCTGAGCCCACATAAATCTGTCGGTGGGATCGTCCTATAGTCTAATATTAAAGCTGTTTTCCATGACATGCTGCTCAGCAGGGGAGGGAAAGCTGTTGTTGACTTACATGAGCTGTTTGGGCCAAAATTGTGGTTAGAATTTACTCCTCTTGCTCTGTGCAAAAACAACTGACCTGTTACTAGTTACTAGTAATTATCTCACTTACTGTTGTTGCAGAGTTGAACTGTACTGTAAGTCCAGAGAACATATTGTAAGACACATAATACATGCACTTTTCATTGCTTATTTTTCTCACTTATTTTAGTCTCATGTTGCAGAAACACTGTCAGCGGCGCCCTTCTCCCCGTCAGCCCCGCGCTTGTATTTTGCAGTGTGCAAAAAGCACCTTGACTTTTCTTCTCCCCCAGAAAAATGACAAGAATGGACTTGTAAGGACATTTTTCAACTGAGTCAAGGACCTCTGTCATCTCAGACTCAGAATGGTAGAGGCTACCGACCTTAGGCTATAATCAAACACACACACACACACACACACCCTGAAGACATTCACACATGGACATGCATGCACACACTCAGACCTACACCATTTGTAAGTAAAGTGTTGTGATAGTGCTGAATGAAAGTCCAAAGCTACGAAAGGAAGCATATGCAGGAACTGTATAATTTTAACATTTAATTTTGAACAAAAAATTGATGTACAAATTCTTTACAACTTTACAAACAGCAATGTTTTTTTTTATGCAGTACAGAAAATAAATACATGAACAAGTGTTGAACTTTGGGTTAAAATTTTAGTCACATTTCCTTTAGATGCACATCCCACTGCTTGAAAAAGAACATAGAGTAAGTCACATAACAGTATAGCACATATGTAAGTTGTCCCATCTTTCTCGGTTAGTTTACTAAATGCTTCTTCGCCTCACTTGGCTGTAAGTGTTTGTGTTTAATATCACACATTTAATAACGCAACATCATTTCCAACAATTCGGCTTTTGCAGAAGACCAAAAGGTGACAACTGGAACACAATTCGGCGGGCGAATTATCTACAGCAGGCAGTGAATTCTTTTGAAATGTGAGATCAAAATGCATATTTCAGTATATACAACATTCTGCTGTCTCAAATGCCATTGCACGTTTTCATAGATAGCTCTAAAATAAGTTTGACTGTAATACTGAGTTGATTGCAGCGACAGATACACAAAAACAGTTTTCTCCCTGAGGTCGTTCAACAGTCCACCGGTGTTATCAGCAGTCTTCAGGGCTCACAGTGGTGGATGTACCCTGTTTACAGTACGTCAGAGCATAGAGGGAGGTTGTGCTCCGGCTCCTGCAGGTAGCTCACCTGCCACGGGAGCCCCAGAGCTGGAGAAGGCTCCACAAAAGTGTCCACGTATCTCTGAGTGCAGGAGGCCCACACTCCCGGTTGGCACCCCAACCCCTCACCCACCTGAGGGTATCGTAGAGGACTGGGTGAATGCTCGTGAGGGCTGCTGCAGTGTCCATGCGAGGTGTAAAGCTGTCCCTCAGTGGGATAACACGGGTAGTGAGGTGATGGAGGACAAGATGTCACAGTGTTATCCATGTAGACGTGTGGCTCCGTGGGCAGCCTGTGCACGTGAGGCCCTTGCTGCTGCATCTGGTGAGAGATGGACGCATGCCAGGGGATGTAACTCTGGTGGTCCAGACGAGGAACCGTTACCCTGGTCTGCTCAAGTCGAGACGTTCCCATTGCGACTGACCCCATAGACGACCTGTTGCACTCCCGGTGGGCGCAGGGCTTGCTGGGCGGGTTGGAGTTCAGGAATACTGAGAGAGCAGAGATGCGGTTGATGGCTCTCTGCAGCGTGGCTATCTTGGAGAGCCGTTTGCCGCTGAGGTCGTGGTTCAGAGCAACACGTAGGGCGTTGAACGCCTGGTTGTAGTCCATGATGCGTTTCCGCTCGCGGACGTTGGCAGCCATTCTTCGAGCTTTTGAGCGGACGGGTCGATTGCGCTTCTTGGTCTGGCCTTCCTCCGGGTCACTCGGGCTGCTGGTTGAGCTCTCGCTGTCTTGGAAAGATGCCTTGGGACTTCCCTCGTCCTCCCCATGATCCAGCACACCAAGCTCCAGCTCTTCCTCAGAGAACTCTGATCCTGTCACACTGCTGCAGCTCATTGTGTCAAGACCCAAGACAGCCCTGAGTTAAATGTACGTACTTGTTTTGTAGTTGTGGCGAAAAGTCTGCCTCTTTCAAATTTTGTCTGCGCCGAACGCTGTGTTTGCAGGCTGCTGCCGCTACTGAACACACTCCCTGAGTGCTCCTCGGCTTGTTTTGTGGGGCTGTCGGTATTTACTGCTGTGCCGACAGCCCAGGTATTCTCCTCCTCTTACTCCTCTGCTGCCTTGTGATTACTTGTACCTCAACAAGACAGGTTGGCCTGCTTTTTAAAGCTGTTGAAGTCACATGGTACAGTCACCTGTGAGGAATGGTGCACTCTCTCTCCCTCTCTGGGTTTATGGGCACCCTCCAGGCAAATGGCACTGTCACCTCCTCCTCCTCCTACTCTGACTCTCCCTCACATCCCTTACAGGATCTTACAGAAATGTTTCAACACATCAGTCACGTCAGTGTAAAATGTACGCAAAACATACTAATTATTTGGAGATAGCAATTAACCCTACACTTCCTTTAACACCTTTATAGGGGATTTGATTTGGTTGTTTTTTTTTTGCTCCGTAATGCTGCATGTGTTTAGACTTTCCATGAGTTTACTAGTCACTCTTTCCTGTCATTACAAGTCTGATTCACGAATCATGATTATGTCTTTGAGTGCACAGAACCATGTGTGCCTCTTCACTTTTTACCATCCACACAATGAAGTGTTCATTTAAATAGATGTTCTGCGAGTCTCAGCGACATTTGTGACAAATTGCACATTTATTCAAGTGGCCTAATCTGTTACGCACATTTTCGGCTTTTCTCAGGGCTGGGAAGAGAGGAACCTTCTTATCTACCGTAGGCTAGATATGTCCTTGCAATTAGCTGTCTCTAGAGTGGCGATTCTCCCTCTCTCTCTCTGTCTCTCTCTCTCTGCTAAGGTTTAAGGGCCATGTAATTTAGAGTAGCTTCCCTATCCCCATAAATCAGGCCTGGGCAGCACCTGAGGACAAGAGCAGAGCAAGCCCTAGACTTCAAAGAGAGGGAAAAAACAAGGGCAAATATTTTACAATTAGAACCTACAATTGCTGCTGGTGAGGCAATCGATCTTTCTGAATCTTTTGCTAGTGAAGATGTGGCTACATTTTGATAAAATTAAGTCTGTCGCTGTGCTAAAACCTGCTTTTAAATTGTTTTTATTTATTACCTTGTAAGGTGATGGGTTGTGGCATTTTCTAAACAAAGACCGACTGGATACAGACTCCTTTATGTTTTATTTACACCTCATGACGCAAAAGTGAAGAGTGGAAAAAGGTGGAAAGACTTGAGTCCACGTGAAAGATCTCAGATGTCAGATATCGCCGTGGACAGTGAAAGGTGATTGCACTGACCTTTAGCTAGGCTTCTGGCCAAGTGCAACGGGTCAGGTAACTAAAGGGTAGGCCCGCAGACGCTGAACTGGGGGTCGTTGAGAAACATTGCTTCCTTCCTGCCTCTCCATTTTTATTGTACGTGTTGCGGCTCTGAGACGCCAACCTTTTAAAACAATTACAGCCCAGAGTTTGAGCTTTAAAAGCACAACTATTGATCTGAGGTGGGAACGTTTCGTCTAGCGTTTTTTACTGTTGTGTCTGAGAGATCATCACGGACTGGACTGAGAGTTTACTCATCAGAGTTTTTTTTTTGTTACATAGCAGTCCCAGTGTTTGGATACCTCCTGAGGTTTTGCACAATTTGCTTTGCTATTGTGCTTAGAATAAACTCTGTGCATTTGTAATTAAGCAAGGAGAGAATGATAATTTATTTTTCTTTGAAACTTGAAGAGCTGGACCCTAAAGCCATCCGTAAATCAACCTAGCATTCCACACGGTGCTCAAGTTTTCTCAATTCACTTCTACCAACAACAAATATCTGTTTTCATTAGTTAAAAAAGCAGAATCTCTGTCATTTTAAATGGTATTAAACCTGGATATGACATCTGAACGGTCCAGTTTTGCATATCAGATATTTGTCCCCGATACAACAAACCTCTGATGACACAAGTCATCAGAGTTTTTTTCCAGCTCAAAAAAATAAAAAAAACATTGTGCAGATTGCAAACCAAACACTGCATTATCCTCCGCTGGTTAAAGCCACATAGATGGTGCACAAACAGTTAAACTACAACAATGATGTTCAAGCATTTCCCTCACATTTGTCTTTCTTTTTACGTACAACCAGTACTTCTTATCTGTGAAGTTGTAAAGTGGACACTTAACCGACCGCATTTACCACACCTTTTGAATAACCCCGCTGATCTACAGCATACCTCTCAAACAAAAAAAAGCTAAAACTGTTTGAAATGTTCAGGCCGTGCCGCTCAGCTCCAAGTGCGTATGCTTTATCACGAGCTGCGATTTATGGCTTCACAAACATGTCAGATTTACTGCCATGGTGTAAAGAGCATGAAGACTACAGCCTCGGACTCTCCCCGTCCATTCATTTTTTGACAGATGACAAGACACCAGTAATTATCAGCCGCCGGGAATAAATCACAAGATTTTATCACGCAGCTCGCCATGCCCTTGATGGAATAACCATTTTCAAGCAAAGGGAACCTGTCCAACACTGCTGAACCTAAGATTTGTAAATCTCCTGCTCAAGCCCCCATAATGACTGGTTGTTAGCCGTTTGTTATTAGAGGTCTGTGTGCCAAACGTTATAGATGTATATTTCCAAAGGGGTAGTTAGGGGTAATAAGTGAGTAAGGCCTGGGTTCGCTAACCTTGGCTTTGCAGTGGTATGTTAATGCATGTTTTTGGTGCCTGCCATGGAATTTTCTCACCTCAATAAAAAGCTTGTAGTCAAAAAAAAAAAAAAAGTTACGTTATCCCTATTTGTCACACCACAATCCCTTAGGATAGTTAATGTGTGTAAAAATCAATGTTATCAACTGCATACTACCAATCTGTGGTCATTTCATGGCATGTTATTTTATTTCCCAAACTCTAATCTCTTTTATTGCAAAAATACAGTGTTGCTTCCACGGTCAAGAAGTATTTCAAAACTGTACTTAAGTACAGTACTATGCTTAGTTTCTACCACTTATCAAATGGCAAAATCAGCATAACTTCTGTACAAATCTGCTTACTGAGGACTGCAGAAATCCAGGATTTCTTTGGTGCTTGTATCGGTGCAAGACAGCGAGCTGCCCAGCTGTCCGTCTATCATTTACACTCTTTGCTGTCTGCGTCGAACGCTGCTTGTCATGGCTGGTCGTATCAGAAACCCACCAGCAGCGAAGGAGATGATGAAGCCTCTCTGAGTCACACTTTCCTCTACAGAGTGAGACGTGAAGAATCATTTTAACGTTTGCAAAAAAAACAAAACAAGAAAACCTGAGGCGCAGTCGGGTTTTAGTATGAGCTGTTGTTATCATCTGTCAACATGTACCACAGAGACATACTTGAGTGAAACACCCCCTTTTAAGTTTTGGTGGCACGGTGAGAGAGTGTCTGCATCAGAGATCTTGTCCAACATGTTAAAAAACAAAACAGCAAGCTCAGTGACACAACCAATGTGAATCATTCTGTCTGAAATTACTGGCAATTACGTGTAGTTGGCTGCCGTTCTCCTTTTTCACTGTGCACGCCAGCTATAAAATCTCAGTTGTCGGGTTGTAACAATGCCCCGGGTAATTCAGCATGCGCAGCTCGACGTTGAAAGTGTTATTCACAGAATATCTGTCACTGTGTTGGCTATTAATCATAGAGGTGTGTTAGAGTTTATTTTCAAACATTAGAGATGTTTCCAGCGGTTTACCACTCCGAGAACTTGAAAGTGTGATTTATGGGGGAGAACTAGTAAAATAGCTGGGTGCTAATAAAGAAAAGGATATTGTGATCAAGGCCAATAAATGTTGTCATCCTTTTTTCACCAAGCTGTTAATCATAACTGGATATATTTGGCTGAAAAACAGTTGACAGACGAACACGGTTGAACATTTTACCGATTAAGTCATTGACCTCTTTATTAATCGAGCTCGTTTTTATTGTCACGTAAATATTTGATTTTGCCTTAAGTCAACATGTTTGTTGAACGTTAACCCCGTCTTTACAGAGACAGGAACTGAGTGATGGATGTGACTTGTTGGTTCCAGTCGGTTAATAAAGACACGACGGTTGCCGTGTAGAGGAAAAATAGCACGCTTCATGTTTGGGTCACGAAAAAAAAAATCTGCACTCTCTAATTTAGCCATAAGCAGAACATTACTATAACCTCCCTTCTTGGTGATTTATGCCTTGTAACAAAACCATGCAAATCTGTCAGTACTAATGTCACGACATGTCTAACAGTTTCCTCCGCATAGGAATGTCAATATGCTTCCTCCTCTGCCCTAAATACCTGGGTCATAATTTGAATCATGTTTTTATAGGATGCAGCAGTGGGATCATATGAACTGGAAACGGAAGGCACCGTTGAAAAAGAGGTGTATTTATCACTCTGGGCAGCGGACGGACGTTAAACTGTACGCCATATTTCATTTTGTGTCGTGCTCACGCTGAGATAAATGTATTTTCTGCACGTGACCAAAAAAAAAAAAAAAAAAAAATGCATATAGAAACAAACAAAAAGGCAGCGGTGTATGTTCATCGTGCATTCCTTCCAGAGAGCCAGTCAGTCATTACGCTAGGTTATCATTACAGGGTCCATTTGGAGTGTTGGAACATGTGGTCAAGGTTAACTGTCTGTAGGCTAGTTCCCACACAACCCACAGCAGTTAAAGTGCTACCCTCTGACCACAGGAGTGGTATCAAAGCGTCGCGGCAATACTACGGTTAAATGAGTCTAATAAGTTTACAACGCTCTGTTAAATGGATGTGTGTGTGTGAGACGTCTGCTCCCAGCTGTAATTTTTGATCGACCGCTGTTAGAAGTTAACTCGACAGAATCAAGAAGTCACTGGCGACAAAAATCCGAACGAAAACGAGCGTATTTGTTTAAGAACAAAGGAAAGTTACCATCAAACATGGCAGTTTGGTCGTTACGTGGTCATTGATAATTGCAGCTTTGCTCTTCAGGGTCAGTCCTTTGGAGGTCATAACCTTGTCTTACCTCTGGCCATTAACCTCTCTCTCTCTCCCTGGAAAGAGATGCCCTATGCACGACAAGTCTGAAGATGTAATTAGAATAGATTTGCTCTGTCAAATTTGACTTTGACCTCATTCCATCAAATGAAGCCCATGGGGATATTTTAAATATTCTTTTTTATTAAGGACCAAGTTATTCAGAACAATTCTTCCACCACAGTTAGTGCTGTAATCATTCCTCCTCTTCATACTGGCCATTAAACGATCACTTCCTAATGCACCTTCAGTGTTTCATCTGTCTCTTTTTGTACAGTAACGGTGCTCAGAACCAAAAAAAAGACACATTTTTATTTTGTATTTTTTGGGTTTCTTGATATAAACCTGTAAATGTCACCTGTAAGTGTCCAATAGCACCAACAACAAGCTGTCTGATCATGACACACGCAACCTGCAAGCGGCAATCAATCAAACACAGGCGCGCCCCCTCCAGCTGACTAAGATGACTGATATCTTTCCACCAAGACCTTTTTCCTTCTGTTCAGTGATAAAAAATCTCAAGAATACATTAAAAACACATTGGCATTATTTTTTACTTCAAAAAAGAATCAAAAATGTGACTCCAGTATGAACTGGAGGAACGATTACAGCAAGAAAAACAGACTTGAAAAACTGGGACCGTCTCCTTTAAATTCATCTACGGCACATAACGTATTCATTAAAATATACTGGATATAGTATCTCAGCAGTAGTGCGTTAAAATTGTCACACATTGCAGGTATTCCTTAAATAAATGACATAAACAATGCAACCATGCATTTTATTAAAACATAATTTGTGTGTTAATACCAAAATACTGTCACACGGGGATAAACAAAAGCTTTTCAATTGTTTTGTGACTCGACAAAGTGGAAAACAGCTGAGTAAGCTTTCAAGTATTATTGCATAAATGACTAAAAGAGGTGTACACATCCATGTCAGATGAAGAGAGAACATGCTACTTCAAACAAGACCGCCACTGGATCACTGTCTGCTTGGTTCCTAAATCATTTTCAGCTGTACAAACAATGGCCAAAAAGATTACAACATGGTGCTACATTTTACAGAGCCCCTCAGGGGACATGGACAAAAAAAAAAAAAAAATCAGTAAGAATCTGGTACAAACCAGAAACTATCCCGCGGGCATGAGACAGTATGTAGCTGTCATTTTGTTTTGTAAATCTCATGTCTGTAACTTCAGTATTGATTGTCTGGTTGCTAGGGGATCATTTATGAGGACACTAAAATCACCAGTTGTCTTTATTTGATATGAACAGCCGATGAGCTGTGACCTCAGTACAATGAAATAAAGTGACAACTCTAGTGTTGTGTGTATTTTATGTTTTGTTGAGGTGTGCCACAGTATTCAGTTTACCAGCCAAAATAGATGTTTGACGAGACTAACGAGGCGTTTAAAGCAAAAGGCTTTTTATTCTCTTTTGTTCTACAGAAAGTTGAAAGTTGTTTATGACACATCCCAGATTAGTCAAGATGTTTACCCAGACACTTTTATTAAGCCGTTAAATAATGCTTATTCATGACACATCACTTTGGCGTTGTTGTGTTTCCCGCCAGTTATTATTATTAGTTTTCACGCATTTCCTGTCGACCATTTCTAGTCCCAGTTCGTCTTCGTCCCACGTACAAGCATTTCGTTGGTTGTGTTTCGTTCACATGTTTTGTTTTCCACGGTTGTTTGGACTCCTGCTTTTGTTTTCTTGAACCTTACCTGTTTCATGAACTTTCAGCTTGCTCCTTCCCAGATTTGTTGGCTTGTTTGGACCTTTTCTGTGAGATGTTGTACATTAACTTTATAATCGATACTGAACCGTTGTTTTGCACCAGTTCTACCTTTTGTAGTTTGCATTTAGGTTCTATTCCTCGTCTTTCTAGTCACCCGGTGTGAACTGTGACAGTAGTGTCTGCTTTTAGAGCTGGCAAAAGACCATTAAGCTCGTCTTACTTGAAAGAATGGCAGCAGAGGCAGATATTTTCACTTTCCTGAAAATGTGAAATATATCTGATAGTATCAAATGAATCATCCCAACATAAACCATCTTCTTGATCCAGTTCATAAACAAAAATCTACATTTCATATTCATCTTTTATCTATCACTCTTTAGAAAGATTAAAAAAATCCAGATGTATTCAGTTAAAGCTTGTTTCCCCATACTTTGACTGACACATAAACCTTTTAAAGACGTCATAAATCATGATATAAAAGACAGAATTATCATATAATACAGCTCAATAAACTCCTGTACAGTACTTTCCACTAAGAAAACTCCACTGTGTGCACACTGTATTTTCTTATTGTCATCGTAAACTTTCAGGTGGACACAGAAAACTTTCTTATGATCAACGGAAACTTTGTCTTTTATGCTCACGTCCCCTCAGGGGCTCCATATCATTTCCAGTCTTCACATTACAGAAATCTCACACTTATTGTGCCAGTCAAGAAGACAACACTTGTTCTTTTATAGTTTTATATATCACTGTTACCTGCTGAAAATCTCTCCATCGATACGTTCTTGATTGCAAACATTGTTATAAGTGATCTAAAGTTAATATCCCAACACACACGTGATACTGTACACAGGGGAGACCGCCACATCTCCAAAAGATGTTGAGGACTTTCACTTAGATGTAAAAGATCATCTCAAACGTTTACATACAGTGAGGAGCAGAGCTCTACATGAATGTTGACTCTCTATCTGGCCCCGGCTGAAGTTATTAATTTATATTTATCATGTAGCGAGGAGAGAAAACATTTGTAGAAAGGCTGCCCTCTAGTGGCAAAAAGATCTCTCACAAAAACATTTGGCCAGTTATATAAATGCAGCTGATTTAAGAGTATGTTTTTAGAAAATCCACAAAATGTGAAGTCATTTCTCTGAAACAGATTAACACTGTTGGATGCTGAACTGTGTTTACTGTGTCACTTTTTGCTCCTCGTGTCTCCTCGTGTCTCTAGAGTGTCAACAGTCAGCACTGACAGACATAATGACATAAAAGGATCGAGCAGCACACAAATATTCTGTCCAGTCGGTTCTGCACAGACCGCCACAAAAGGCTGAGATTTCCCCAGTTAAGCAACACGTTGACTGTATGTTGTAAATGACAGATTAACCACAAGAGAGGCCCAAGAAACGTCCCGGATGTATCCATTAATAATGGTCATCATCACACATCACTCTTATACACAGTGCCAGTCGGGGCTAACTGAGCGTATTAGTGAGTCCAGCCATATTAGATCAATAATATCAATCATTGATCTTAATGTGGGTGGGGCCCAGTAGGCTCAGAAGACCGGACCACCATTTCACGATCAATTGTGGGGGTTTTCTGAGGTGTGAAAGATTTCTAAGACTCCATTCATGCTGTTAAAAGTACAATACAAAATGTACTACACACATCACAAATATAACTGTCAAACTGGCACCGTCTTGTGGAAGTAAAACTGGAGTGACTGACTAGAAAAGGTTGAAAACTCCTGTCCCGGTGTGGTGGCTCACTCTCACCTGAAGGTGGTGTAAGTAAGCTGCGTTTGGTTTCTGTTGAGGAAGAGCTGAAGACAGATTATTATGGAGTCTTTACCTGCACAAAGCTGGAACCATGTTTATGTTCAAAAATTTCATTTGAAGCACTCAGTGCATGTCATTTCTTAGCTGTGTTTCTCATCTATGAAAGGTGCCTGACTTGTATATATATCCATATAACCTTATGTATATTTCAGAAATGTGTATATCTGCATCATCAAAAGTAATAAAACATCATTTTAATTACTTTTAAGGTCAGACATGGACCGACCCGGCCTTCTGACCTTCTACCCCCCTCCATGACCCATGACGCAGATTGTGATCCTCTGGTAGGGCGCTGCTGGGCCTTCCAAGGTCTGGACCTTTGTGTCAGGGCACCTCCACTTTGGAACAAACTGTCAACTATGTGATATCTATTTGTTTTTGTGTTTTATATTGAAAAATGCTGATCAGATTATCTTTATATAGGTGTAATATGCACTGTAGAGCATTGGGTTGAGGACTGCAGTGCACGTCTTTTGTCTGGTGGTAGTGTCGAGTCAAACCGACGCTTGACTTTGACAAGTTGTCTCCAAAACAAATGAAGGTATAAGTCGCTGTTATCAGGACAAACATGCATCAGTACGTTTGTTTTGTCTGACACTTCCTGTCGTAAGGTGTCATGGAAATTGCGACCTCTAGTGGCTGCTAGTGGGACTTATACTTGTAGGATTGGAAGGAAGTTTACAAAGAGAGTACTGGTTTTAGGTCCATGCTTTCAGGACATTGCACAGAGGAAAGGAGATGTCCAAACACTGAGCAACACAGACACAGAATTCCC
Source organism: Protonibea diacanthus (assembly GCA_028641955.1). Taxonomy (NCBI): domain Eukaryota; kingdom Metazoa; phylum Chordata; class Actinopteri; family Sciaenidae; genus Protonibea; species Protonibea diacanthus. The sequence goes on along the minus strand of CM053990.1, from coordinate 3,724,258 downwards.
CAAGGTCCAGCCAACCAGTGGTGAGGCTGCTATACTTTGTATTTCGAAGCCCATTTGTACAGTACCCCTTGTACAGACATCCTGTACAAGAAGGGTCAAAGTCGTCTCCACTTACTGAGGAGACAGAGTGTACAGGACTCCTTCGATGACACTGTGGTGGTAGCTGCGTTATTCTATGCAGCCCTCTGCTTTGAAGCACTGACAGAGACAGAAAAAGACTCAATAAACTGGTCAAGAGGTCCAGCTCTGTCCTGGACCGTCCCCACTTAGACTCCATGGGGGAGGACATGGGGGAGAGGAGGGTGTTAGCAAAGCTGACATCCATCATGAACATCTCCTCTCACCTCCTGTATGAGACTGTGGAGGCCTTAAACAGCTCCTGCAGCAACAGACTGCCACTCCTACCATGTAAGAAGGAGAGCTACCACAGGTCCAGACTCTTCAACACCAGCAAGACCTTGTGACTTCACTCAGCTTGACTATTTCTATATATTATATAACTTGCTGCTGTGACAAGTGAATTTCCACAGTGTTCGATCATTAACATTGCAATTTATGATGATTGAAGACTTATTTCAGCATGATACAGCATCATCATTTAGCATCAGATGTTTTGGTTTATTGATTTAGCGTTATGTAATCTGAGTTGATGACACACCAGAAAATGTGGCAGAGAATGATCCGAGACCTGAAAGGTGTTTACAGGCCACAGGTTTGATCAGAGTACCCCAGTTTTCAAATCCCAGGATATATAAGTTAAACTTAAAAAACGTTCTTAACAAACAAATTTAAATGGATTAAGTTAAAAAAAAAACGAACAAAAAGTCCTTACAGAATATTGGAGCAATGCCGAATGTAATATTTTTATTTATATTTAAAGCTTCAGTTCTTTGAGTTTTATTTTAGCAATTTTAACAAATGATTCATGTGATTGAGTCTCCTTTTGTTAAAGATCCAGTACGTAAGCTCTAAGGGGAGAAATGGATCACACATATGGTTTTATTAGTGTATAAGAGCTGAAAATAAGAGCTGTGTAGGTCCATCTTACACGGTCCACCCTGCTGAGCCGCCATGTTACTACAGCACATTTTGCAGCCAGCGTAGTTTCTTCTTCACGCTGGGATTGAGCGGGTGAGGGAAAGGGGTTGCAATCAGCAACTACACCACTAGATGTCACTAAACTCTACACACTGGTCCTTTAATTAAAGGCAGAGGGAGTAAGATTTGTTGGTTGCTGTTTGCAAACTAAAGCACAAATAAACACATCTGTGCATGCACATTGGTGACATGTAGGCGCTATCAGTTCGCTCTATGATAGCATTTTTGACAAAGCAGCATTAATTGATAGAACACAGGATTTTGTGTGAGTGAATGCAGCCAACGCTTCATCCTGTCCGCCGCATGTGCCGTTGCTGTGCTAAACATATATGTGTACAGAGCTCAGCACTGCAGCCCCGGTCCTTGGGTTAGGGCTCAGGTCCCGACTTCACACCCTGCATGCTGCAGAATGAAAACACACGCAAAAGGGGAGGAAAAAAAAAAAAACAAGCTGCACAGCATTATTCGGTGTAGCTTTACAGAAAAATCCCCTCAGAAATGCTGCGTGGAGGGAGGCCACGCACCTGTCATTTTATCAGACCTTTTAAATTTCAGGTGCACCCAGTGAAAATGTTTAGTCGCATCTGGATTTCTGATCTTGGCATTTAGAGATTATTTTGAAATGTGACCCTGAACATTTTTTTTTTTGGATCAGGGTGCATTCACACCTCATTTCTATGGTATAAATTGTCACTTTGTTTTTGGAGACTTGGATCTTTGAGTGTTTGAATTTTAAAACAGACAAACAAAATCTGCAGTCACTCTTAGATTAATTGGCAGCACTTAAATACATAAAATCAACTAAATTATTAATATTTTATAATGCTGTAAACGCCAACATCTGTGATATTTGTAAACACAGGGGTAGTGCAGGCCTGTTTCATCATCAGAAAAAATCATGTAAAAATGATCCTGCTGTGATTGTATGATCAAATTCACATAAAATAATGAATTGGCTTTCAGTTTAATGCTGTGTTGACTGTGTAGTGTATTCTTATATATTTTAATTACAAACCAAAGAGGTTGGATTTGTTGATTCAGAAGTGCAGACAATCTACAAAAAAAATACAGCTTGAACAACAAAACTTGGTGGTTTAGGTTAGCGCTCCACTTCAGCCTTTACTCATGAAACTTTAATCACCTCTGGATGCTATGATGATTCAATTTGATAAAGAAATTGGCATTTTTTTTAAAGAACAGTATATAAATAAAAAATGTTTTTCGATGCAGCAGCACAAACACAGACTGAAAATTACAACCAGAGCTATTTTTTTTTGATAAACGTTAAAATCGTCTCGTGTATCTATAATTCAGATCTGAGGGAGAACGCAGCAAAAACGCGTGCACCCGAATCTGACATATTTGCAGCAGGAGAATCACATGCAGGTCTCCTTAAAGAGGGAGAGAGCGAACAGTGATCCGAATCAGTCAGCTGCACTGTGGACCATGTGTGCATGCGTCCTCCTTCCCTCTCATTCAGCTGTTTTAAAACGACACCTCCCCCCCTCCTCCTTCTTTCCCAAATCCTGCTCCTGCTCCGAGTGCAGTCATTTCTAGTGCAGAGAAATGTCCCTGGTGACACTGAGGGATGACGCAGGCTCTCCTCTTCCTTTCTCTGTTCCACTAGCCCCCCACTAACACCATCTTTTCCCTCTTTTGACTTGCTCTCCCCTTTTTTCTTTTTTTTTTTTTTTTAGCTCTGGCGCTACCCCTTTCTCCATTTCCTCTTTCTGTCTCCCTCTCCTCTCGCTGCCTCCCCCCTCTCTCCCCTGCTTCTCGCGCTCTCCCTCTCCCTCCCTCTCTCTCTCTCTCTCTCTCTCTCTCTCTCTCTCTCTCTCTCTCTCTCTCCCTCTCTGCTCCGGCACTGCAGTGCTGATTGTGATTGCACACACACTCACACACACTCACGCAAGCACACACACGCACACACACACACACACACACACACACACACAGGAGCGTAGCTGAGAGGCAAGGACTGCAGCAGCAGCAGCATGCACCAACCGCGGCTGAGCTGTTCGGGGACACGAGGAAGGGGAACTGAGGAGAGAAAATAGTGTGCTATCTCACACCAGCCTGCGTGTGCATCTTTGCAGCGGTGGGTACGATGCATTTCAAGAGCGGATAGCTTATGTTATCCGGCCTCCTCTGCACTGCCTCTGCATCCCATTCACCCTGCTCCTCCCACTCCAACTCTTCCTCCTCCTCCTGTCTACAGCATCATTAGACAGGACTACAGATTGACCGGGACTGGCGAGTGGTGGATGGTCAGGTTTGCCCCGGCTGAAAGATTCTTCTGTGGCTATGCTACATCTACACCTTCACTGAGGGCTGGATTGTAATCGACATTTGGAGGTAGAAGATAACCCACAACCTGCGAGGAATCTTGGATGTGTGTGTCATTCTTTACCAGTGTTGTCATTGGCGCATTTCCTCTATTTCGCTGGTTGTTTTTGCCTTCTCTGAGACTGGCTAGCAGGCACTGCAGCATCAGGACCGCAAGACCCATGAAGCGGTAGGGCATGAGGACCCAGGGGCGACCCAAAGGAAGGGCTTGAGTGCTTCCATTGCTACCACTGCTGCTGAGGTGCTTATCTTGATTTTTTTTTTCTCCAGAAAAGGGTGTCTGGTGGGGGTTGGGGTGGGTGGTGACAGCACAGGTACCCAGGCCCCTGCAGAGCAGAGCGGGTGGCTCTTGCGTCGAGGCAGGCAGGACGTCCTGTGGGAAAGGGGGAAGAAGGGCTGGCTCGAGCGTTGGGCTCCTGATGGTGGCTATTTTTGTCTCCCCTAGCTGAGTGATTGGGACAGCGGGTGGAAGAGAAGATGCTTATGGCCCGAGACACGGCGCGGGATGAGGCTCAAAAGCTACACAGGAAGTGGCTGAAGCACCAGGCCTTTATGGCGGAGCTGGCCCGCAATAAAGAATGGCTGGCCAAGATAGAACAGGTGAGTGGAGGTGACCAGGGCATGATGATGATGATGATGGAGGGGAGGGAGGTAGGGAGGGTTGGATGGGGAGGTCAGATAGGCAGAGCAGGTGAGTCGGGGGGGTGGTGGTGGTGGGGGGATGGGGGGAGGGAGGGAGGGTACCATGCCAAAGGGAGCACATGACTGTGAAACTGTGTTGATGGTGGGTGTGGTGGCAGTAAAATTGAATAGGTGAAAGTAGGAGAGATGTCATCCCTCAGCTTTCATTTCATCACTTGGCTTGGGGACATCCTGAATTACATTCTCAAGGTTATATTGCTATCGTGGCTGTATTGTTTCCAGATTCACAGGTGGCATGATCCCTGTGGTTCTTTGATCTTTTTTGAGGTTAGGCCATCTGAATTTCATTGCTGAGTTATGGAGGTTACAGTGAATCATAGAGGACATGTAAACCTTTGCAGCAGCGAAGGCCAAGCATCCACAGAATGCATCCTCCGTCTGTCAGGAGCACACACAGCTGACATGAGGTTCAGCTCGCATCATGAAAACATTCTCAGGTTCTCCTTTTTTTTTTATTTATTTATTTATTTTTTTGTGTGCCCTGAATTCCCATCATGCTTTGCTACACTGACAGAGCAACATCCCCATTCCACACACACAGTGCTCTCTCTCTCCATGCCCTCTGCCTCAGTGAAGCTCAGGTGGGCTCTTGACATGCAAATCAGTCACTGAGTCTCCATTTCTGCTAATGGCACATTGCATTTGGGCAGTTCAAGTCATAAAACATATCCTAATACACACACACACACACACACACACACACACACACACACACATATATATATATATATATATATATATGTTCAGAAAAATGTCACATGTCTGGCTGCTGCTGCTGAGGACATGTAGAGAATACGAGGTGCATTCAGCTCTCAGTTTCTGCTGTGTTTTGTTCAGCATCCTTTTAAACTATTCACACAGAATTGCTGACTTTAGGTGTGCACCGTAAATGTGTAATCATGTATAATAATTGATTCAGATTGGTTTAAACCAGGAAGTGCTCTTTTGCATTCAGCCCCCCGAGCGTCACATGAACGTTAGCAAAATGTCAGGAGGAAAACCATTTTTGCAGCTGGAGTCCTATAACGCCTCCATTTTTTATAAATATTAAGAATTATCTTCTGATTAGGAACTTAATGGGCAGATTACAAATTTCATTTCATCCATTCCAGTGGTCAAACACTGCACCAGGCCAACATCTATCTAGTGCATGATTTATTGTGCAAACTGTGTTCCGTCAGCAACGTTTTTGATTATTTGATATTGAAATTTCGAAGCGAATGAGCATCTCGTATCAGTCCTGTAGCTGTCCTAGGGGGAGAAAATGTGTGACTTAGATATATTAACACAAAAAAAGCCTGAATAGCAGTGTTGATGAGGTGAATTAGATTTTGACCTTGCTAAAAATGTATTTACATCTCTGATAATATCCTGAGAGGTTTTGTTGACATTTCTAAGTGTTTTAATTATTCATTTTTTATTGAATACATTAAGAAATTCATTAGACTGTATAGATTTTTACACATTATTTTTTTGTAGTATATACAGTATTATTAAATATTCATAAGATAGCAGTGTGTAACTAATTATAACCGTGGTCCTTGAAGACAAACCCCTCCACTGTATATTACCTAATGAGGAAATCCTCATTAGCTATCCTGGGTGTCGATGTGTGAAATATATTTTAAGGTTCATCATGCTATAGTCTAGACCCTCCCATTAAGCCAGCAGACACCTCAACTTAGTTCAGTCACGATGCAAAAGAGCTTAAAGATGAGAAGATGAGAGCCAATCAATGTGAGCGGATAGCTTTGTGCTTTTAGCACAGGTGACTTCATTTATTTTCTCTGTGCTATATAAGTTTCCAGGTTTAGTCACTGAATCTGTGCAGCCGTGTTCATTTGTGTCCTCAGCAGTGATGCATCCTATGGCTGGAGTCGTGCAGGATATATTATGTTTGTTTTGGATATTGTCAGTTAAACGGTGCCCGGTTCATGGTTTATTCATGGTGGGAACACCTGAGATGGCAAAGTTAATAATGAAATGTAGCAACGGAGCTCAAACAGAACTAAAAGATTTAATGTTGTGATGCTGTTGATAGTCCATTATGAGTGCATCGCCGTACTCTTTGTGGCATTAATGTTTTATTTATTTGAAATTAATAATAATGATTTGTTTTACTGTGCACTGTAAGTTTAAACTGAAAGTTACGAAACACTGGATGTCGGGTAAATCCCGTACCGTTTGTCAGATCTTTTTTTTATACTGATGTTTTCCGTTTTTGGTTTCTAAACGCCTGAAATGATCTGTCAGTTTAAGGAATGACAGAAAATGAATCTACAACTGTTTTGATAATCGATTAATCGTGAAGGCCTAAGTCGACATTTACCCAAATTTCCAACAATTCTCTGGTTCCAGCTTGTCAAATGCCTCCGTTTCATATCATTATTGTTACGCGTTTGTTATTATTAACCCATATTATAAGTTTGTTTAACCGAGAACATCTAGTTTTATGCTACTTCCTTCCCACACAAGCTCGGACGTAACAATTATAGACTAAATATCTTTGGGTTTGGGACTCAGCAATTTGAAGCTCCTCCTTGGGCCTTTGGAAATTGTAATGGATATTTACCCCTTTGAATTACAATAAGCAAGAAAATAATGGCAGATTAATCAATAATGAAAGCTGTTAGTTGCAGCTCTTGCGTGATGCGTCCTTTGTTGTGTACTGTATATTCGTTTTTCGGGTTTTTAGTTGGCCATCCCAAATCATCTCAAGATCGTCTCCGGTTTGTGCGTCTCAGTTTATGAATGCCGTGGGTTCAGTTTGCTGTTTAGAGGTTAAAGTAATCTAATAATGATCCCACCTAAGTGGGCTGATGAAACATTATCTCATTATTATCACGAGTAAACTTTTGTGGTATGGAACGGGAGTGCAGGCGTTACCCTTTTTTTCACTGATGCTGCTCTCCGATGGCCTTGAACCTCAGTGATGTGCGTATAATTACCCTCCTGCTGCAGGTCAAAGAAATTTAACGTTTGAGGAATTATAAATGGACAAGTAGTGGCATGAGCAGAAAATGATACTGCTCTACAGTCAAGTAAAGAAAATCACATGGTGGTTAGATGTTAGAAGGCCTGATGTCAGCATTGTGATCATGTATGTGTTCTTCAGCGGTGAATATGAATAAGATAAAGATGATTTGGGTGGGACCTAACAGTGCAGTGTCTAACACATGGTTGTTTTTTGGTATTTTGCCTTCACAGGATAGTTCACAGCAGAGATACAGACAGGAAGTGTGGGGAAAGGGGGAGGGTACATCAGGCAACAGTGGTCCAGATCGATTGAACCATTGACTGTGCAGTTAATACAGGGATGCGTCTTCGACCACCGTGACACCTCCTAACCCATAACCAGTTCCCTTTTATATCCACGCCCAATAAAATTTTAATACGTTTCCCAGAATTTAAAAAGAATACAGTTAATGTTAGGCCTGTCACGTGACTCTACTCAGAGAGGCATGGAGAGGTCCTCTGCCTGGAATGACATCTCAGCTTGAAATGAAAACGGACTGAAACAGGATACGGCTTTACTTCTGAATCATCAGCGTATTTGTATAACCTTTCATGCCAAATACCAGATAAATCAACGGAAAGGATTGACACTGAGCGCAGAAGATGGCTGCTCCACAGAGGTTGGCTCTCTCTCTCTCTGCGCTGACTGGCGTGTTTTTCCCAAAGTTCCCGTGCACGTAGCCTCGTGCAGATGGTTACAGAGACCCTTCATGTCTCCATAGCCCTGCTTACATCACTTAATCTACCCCCCCATCACTCTCTCTGTCGTTACCTGAGAGACAGAGAGAAAAGATGACGCCGCGTCCTGCCATGATCAGAACTCGGCGTCCTTTTTGGAAGGGTTCCCGCCTCGGCCCTCACCTCTGTTCTTTCTCAGTACTTACTCAGCACATGAAGCAGGCGCACAGCTCCAGGTCGGCTCCTGTACGTGGAGGATCTGTGGGTGCTTCTCTGTTACAGTGAGAGGACTCACAGCTGACCTTGTGCCAAGCCTTACCATGGGCTCAGGGGTCAGTGCTTGGTAAACACACAGACGGCGTACAGTAGATCAGTGACACACTAATGAACCTCTTACATACAGTATTTAAATAAGGACACCTCATCCATATCACCTTCATCTCCTTCTCTATATGTGACAAGGGATAAATGCCTTACTTCAATCCATACATTCAGTGCATTTGTCAATATTCTGCCGTATTATTTAAGCAACATTGTCTAGAAATTGGTATTTTTGTGATTTAGCTTCCCCAGTTTCAGGATGCAGTATGACTCATAATCATGGACAGCTGTACACGTGTATTTGTTATGATTATATTACTTAGAATCAAAAGCTCAACAACTTTCCTAACAGCCAAACATCAAGCAAGTGCAACAACACAAGACATAGCAGCCAGCTAATATTACTTACCAGTCCAACAGCAGTCAGCCCAGCTCGGCGTCTGTCTTTCAGCCTTTAATTTCACCAAGCTCTCACCAACCACTAAAAGTCAGTCCTAGATTTACTCTCCAGCAGCTTCTTGCTCTGTCACTCTACCTTTTCACACCTTAGCTTCTCTTTATATCCCCTTTGTTTGTTTTTTTTCGCATCGCCTGCTTGTCCAGCTCCAGTTCTGGCACAACACTTGCTCCGCTTCCTGTCAGTGTTTGTACTGACAGGAGAAGAAGAGCTTTTCACGTGGCTCTCCCGGTGTTCTGAGCTCACAGGCCTGGCAGGCTGGCAAAGAAAACTGAGCTAGTATTAGCTAACTAGCTATAGTTTGTAGCAGATTACTTCACTGTCCATCAGGAAACTCTGTAAATCACAGAGAGTTGAGGCGGAGCAGCCGGAGGACATCAGAGGGAAAACCAGAAAACATTTTCTCCATTAAAATATGATCCAGTTTCACCAAAATCAGTGAAGTAGTTGTAGCAGCATTACATACAGTATTACATACATAGAAGTTACATTGTACAGGGTGCAGAGTGGAAATGACAGAGACACATCTGTTATTTTATAAAGTTACACATGTTGCTTTAAATTTCTCATTGTCTATTAACTCATATGTCAAATAATATCTCCCAATGGACCAGAACTATGTACCTGTTAGTCCGTCTCTCAGTAGGCCTTCTTCTTTCAGGTGTAGATGATAAAATGAATGATGGCTGAGTTCCATTTAGCTGCTTCAGTTTCAGGGTCTTTTGCAGGTGTTGTGCATGCTGGCTTACTGTCACACTGTTGTGGCTTATTTGGACACAGAACCGTCATTAACAACACCTGTGTTTCCTACAATGACAAGTCAAAATGTCTGCTCTCCAACTTCACAAGCCAAACCTTCAAATGAGTCACAGATATGCAGCGTAGTTTCACTTTTCATACTCCAGAGAGTGTTTTGCAGGACAGTGTATACCTGTAATCACATTAATGAAGGAACACGTCACCTAGTGCAATGATGTAGCTCATTAATGGAGCTCAAACTAGATCTTGTGTTCCTCTATGGTTTTATCATTTTTAATAACTGTTTAATAATAATAATCGTTTTTTTTTCCAGGTTGTTTTCTGATGCTATGTTTGAATGTGTGACTTCATTAACTGTTTTTTTATGACAATCCCAATATCCAGTTTAATTTCCCACTATAATAACGTTCCTAACTAACTGTGACACAGAGGAACAAGCTGCTGTAAAAAAAAAAAAAAGACTTGGTTAGGCTGCTGCTTGTTAGTCGGATCATTTTGGCCCTTTCATGCGATTTATTGATAAGAAGAAAACTAACTAACTTTAGTTGCTAAAGCTCGACATCGACATCAGTTGGAATCAGTTGCTTACCTTCCAACATTACAACATCAAGAACTTCTGAAGGTCCCATGATTTAAATATTAAACATATGATCTGAAGGTAGTTTGGTTGTTTTTAAATACATTATTTATAATATACATTATTCAATTAGTATAACAAATGTTACATTATTTTGTCCTGCAATTGTATTTGAAGTAGCAATGATTGATTGCTAACGGTTCATGCTAGTTCTCTGAACATCCAAGATGAAGCATACAACAATACCTCATTCATAAGAACTGTACACATTGTTCTAGTATGAGCTAATACCAAGTGTGTTGCATCATGTTTGAGTCCTACATGCTCATATGTGAGCTCATTGCCAACATTGCCATCGCTACCTACTAAAGACGACACTGATGTCTTGGCATTATAAAGTCTTCCTCGCTCTTTAGTGTCCATGTGGCTGTTGGTGTGAGATTTACATTTCCTGGGTCATGTAATGAAATAAACAGTTTCTAAAATTGCTACACGTTAGTTATCTCATTACCTCAATGATGTCACAGCCCTGGTCAATATATTTGCAATGCATTAGAAAAAAGAGCAAAGCTGCAGGTAACTCCGGTGTGGTTAAAACATCTGATGTTACATTTGGATTTCAGAAATGACTTTGATAAAAGCGCTCCCGTGTTTTGTTTTAGTAAGCATTGTATTGTTTCGATGCTCTTGAACAGTGTCGTACCTTCAAAAACCCTCTTATGCATTAAATAACAACTGTTTGGCTTCACCATACACAACATACAACACTGACGTTTGGTGGTTTACTTTAGTATTTTCCAGGAAAAGTACGATGAAGTTACACTGTCTGACATATTTAATGCAGTACACATCAACTTACTCATTCTCCAGCTGGTCTCACCTGCAGTACACGATTTCTACTCAGTCACTTTCCAGTCTAGATGTTGCTCGTTCTTTTTCTTTGCTATGATCATCTTTATATTCTCAAATCGTTATCCTCAACTGCACGTCTATATTTATTGTCTCATATGCTCTTTACACATTTTCAATGAAAGTAATACATTATTACCTTTGGTTTTATAGCCTGTTATAGTCTCAAAATGTCTGTATTTTATCATGATGCATGTCTGTCATGATGGCAGGAAAAGAACATGCTACTAGCATATCATGCTCTCCGTGCACTACTGGTAAGCCTCCTCAAGGACTAGATATATAGCAGTGAGGTTCTTGACATTAAACAGCAATCTTATTAGCCCCTTTAGCATGTTCCATGTAGTCATATACAAATTTTCTGAATTAGTATTCACTGAGTTATGTGAAAATATACTGAGTTTATAATAATGAAGTACAGCTTGTAAATAACGGTACATCCACCCAGAGTTGACAGTCAGCTGGTTGGATGTTGCTGTAGCGTTAGTGTTGCATTGTGGGTTGGGCTGAAGAGACAACATGGCATCAAAAAAAAAGGAAGCTGGCATCCTCGTTGTAGTGAAGAAATGCAGCACTTTGACTCTTTGATTAAACAAATTTGGATGTTTTGTTGTTCTTAATTCTGTGTGCGCGCGTGTGTGTGAGTGTTATGCAGATAAGAGCATGACTAGTGTTACTTTCGAGCATACAGTAGGTGTGAATACATTGTTGTTTGTGCCAGTAGTATAAAACAAGCCCTTTTAATCCCACCCACTATTTCATTATGCTGCATCAGCATTACAAGAAAGCCTGCAGAATTTGGCAACACAATGCTGCTATAATAGCATGATTCATACGTGGTAGCCATTAAAATATCGCACTATGTCAGCCACGATTGCCTCAAAAAATTCACTTCACAGATGCCCTTTGGATCCAACTGTGCCCAGGCTGTAGCAGAGCCCAGCACAGGCACACCCGCAGCCTCATTCCTGTTCCATAAACCTTTGATTCTTCCTCCTTTTGCTTCGCTACTTCCTTTTACTCTGCCTTTTTCCTCTCCTCTCTCCACCCCCCCCCTCTCTCTCTCTCTCTCTGATTTCTTCTCCCTCTGCCTCACTCTGTGTGTCAGTAAAGCCAAGAGAGGAGAGAGAGGGAGAGAGAGAGAGAGAGAGAGAGAGAGAGACCTGCTTTCTGCTGGCTCTGCATTATGAGAGGGAGAGCGAGGCTGAGGAAAGATAGGAGGGAGAGAGAGAGAGAGAGGGATGTGAGAGAGTGAGCGCTAGCAGCAGTTAAGCAGAGAGCGTGTGCCAAGAGGAGGAATGCAGCACTGCATTATGAAAGCCATAGGATATAGGTCCAGCTCTCTGTGAAAGATAGAGAGAAGCAGAATTTGGAAGATAAAATCCATCATATGCAAGCTTGTTATTTCGAATACGAGCTAATTAACTAATGAATACATCACCCACCGTCGTGTGTGGAGCATAAATGCTCGTTTCTTGAAACCTTGCAGCATGATCAGACACTTTTAAGTCATCATAACTGAGCTTTTGTGAGCCAGATGCAAAAATATCCCAAACCTCATCACAGAAGGAAAACACCTCTTACTCCCCTTAAGTCTAGGTATGGGAGGAGACTGCAAATAATCTATCTCAGGGAAGAGCTTCATTGACACAAAGGGGGGGGGGGGAATGCCACAAGCTTTTGATCTCACCGCATCTCCACATCCAGATCACGTCATGAACAAAGCCCGAGATTTTTAGAGGAGGGGAAGAGGAGCAGAGGAGCACAAGGCGAAGGACAGAACAGGGGTTTATTAGACCCGCCATGCATGATTTTTAGGTCAGCCCGAGGCCAAACTTTGCTCCATACACCTGCTTCTCTGCAAGCGGGGGGCTCCAGCCTTGGCATGGAGCTGTGTTTTCCCAAGCTATTTTGGGGACAAAAGTGAATTTAGAGTTTTATGAGAAGTGGCTTTCCGAAATAATGCCACACATACAGTATAATAAAACAAGATCCACAAGTTTAGCTGTATGTTTCCCTTTGGTAAACTAATTGCTAAAGGGTTACAAGTTGTTTAGAAATAGATTTTCTGTGTGCTTCATATCTAAAATGGTGGACAGTTCTGTGCAGCAGTTGTGCAGTTCACAGATTTCTGGTACCAAGTGAAGCAACAATCTCAGCCCATAAGAACCAACCCTTGAAGCAAAAGCTGACATTAAAGCAGAGAACGAGCGAGAAGCAAGAAGTCACTCATCCAAGAAATGACAGTCTGACACATAATGTCATTTTTAAACAGGACGGGTTTAACATGTGGAAATAGGCTTGGCTTAAATAAACATTTAAATAGACTTAATTGACAATTAATCGTTAACAGTTGTTGCTTTCTGTCTCCAGGAGGGTCAGGAGCTGATCCAGGAGAAGCCAGAGCTGCGTTCAGTCGTTCAGCAGAAGCTGGAGGAGATCAGAGAGTGCTGGTCCGACCTGGAGAGCACGACCAAGGCCAAGGCCCGCCAACTCTTCGAGAACAACAAGCCCGAGCCGGCTATGAAGAGCTACTCGGACCTCGACAACCAGCTCTCCCACCTGGAGCAGCAGCCCCCCCAGCTGGAACAGGCGCACCACCTGCCCACCTTCAATGAGCAGCTCCAGAAATTCCAGGCAAGTCTCAAGGCTCCACAGGGTCTCTCTGTCTCTTGATAGTCTAGTGTTACTGAGACACAAATGATAAATGGAGCTGATCTCCAACCACAAATGATTAAACTGGTGGAGTTACACCATCAGTTGGTCATCAAATGACTTGACTTCGACCTTGTATAGCACATTTTCATATTTGCACTCAACTTTTATTCTATAGTTTGCTTTAAACTGTGACATCCATACATTTCACATTTTCATATAGTGGACAGCCTGCTGTAATACTTAAATTACATTTATTTATTTATTTATTTATACTTTATTTTTATTTTTCTAATTATTACTTTAACTCTTATTCTCATTCTTTATTGTGCTCTAGTCTTTGAGCGCAGCCTGCACCGCCCTGAATCTCTCTGCACATATTGTGTGATCATATGTCAAATAAAACCTTTAAACCTTTTGAATCTTAAACCTCAGATGTGTGAGGTTAAATTTGATTAAATTTGAAGTATTTATTGCCAGGTATGATTTCTATAAACATGGAAGGTATACCAACTAGCTAGTTTTTTGTTTTTGGGCTTCAGCAGTGATGGAGGAAGTATTAAATAAAAACATCTTTTACTTCAGTGCAATAACGCAGTTGCGGCATCTTCACTGTACAGTTGAAAATACTTTATTACACGTAAAACTCATGTATTTAAAATAATTATGAAGTGTTTCTGATGCAGTAATGTGTAAGAAACATTTCATTGCTGTGAAAGTGAAGCTAATGTCCACAACTTTATTTGTTTTTAAGAGGTAGTTTGATCTATGAACGCACCATATTTAATAAACGGGACCAGTAACTTTGGATGATCTTCACCTGTAGTAAGGTACAAGAAGCATCAAGTTGTATGACACTGAAATACTCAAGTAAAGTACTAGTATCTTAAAGCTGTACAGTAGTTGATTACTCTAGGTGATTAAATATACTTCCAGCGTTAAATTCCAGCGTGATTCTTCGACTCCACCCTTTGACATTTAGCCCACAGCTCATGAGAAATGTTTGTATGACTAAACCTCTCTAATCTGTCGTGTTGTAGCTAATGCTTCTGACAGACTGCGTACTTCAGCTCATTGTTGTTTATGTCATTTTCCTCAGCTCGGACATGTATCCACAGAGGCTGTAGCATGTTCTTAAAAACGACGTCCAGTGGCATTAAAAAAAAAAATGCACCATAGCCTTTTTTTTTTTTCCTTAAAGTGAGGCAGCCCATTACATAACCCTGAAATGTTCTGGTAGAAAACAGCTGATGTGCTGCGTTTGTCCGTCTCTCATACAGCTGTAACATGACCTAACCCCTTCCCTCCGGGTTGCAGGCTATGGAGTCTCAGATAGGGGACTTTTACAAGGATGTGGGAGAGCTGGGAAGCTTGCAGAGCGTCTGCCTACCCCAGCGAGGGCTGATGGCAGTTGACAAGGAGGGTGGCGAGCAGTCGGGCGTGGTGGAGACCCGCATCGTCCGCCTCATTGAGCCCCTGAAGGAGAGACGCCGCATCCTGTTGGCTTCCAAAGAAATGCACCAAGTCGCCCAAGACCTGGAGGACGAGATAGTGAGTTCTCTGTCCTTTCATTTCACACGTTTTATCTTCTTCATGTACTGTTTTAAAATTCATTTTCACATCCCTCAGAGTTAGTTTATACGTACAAGTGTTCCCAATGGTTTCCATATTTGATACTGCGCATAGATCCATCCTTACATACCCACTCTGAAAATGTAATGACCTGACTGTGGTTACTTGTTAGCTGTGGATTCAGGAGAGGCTTCCCTTGGCCTCCTGTAAGGATTATGGGAATAACCTCCAGAGTGTACAGCAGCATGTAAAAAAGAACCAGGTGAGTGTTAAAGTTGATGTGTAGCCATGAATCAGATGAAGTGTGATCTGACGCCGCTCATTCTGGTAACTTACGTCTGATTGGTTCTTTAGACGCTTCAGAGGGAGCTGACAGGGCGGCGGGCGCGCGTCGAGGAGGTTCTGGACCGGGCGGGGATTATCGCCTCGCTGAGGACTCCCGAGGTGGAGTTTGTTCGCGAAGGGGCGGGGCACGTGCGCCAGCTGTGGGAGGTTTTGCAGCTGGAGACGGAGAGGAGGTCTGTGATGCTGGACGCCGCGTTGCAGTCTCAGCAGTACTACAGCGAGGCGGCTAAAGTGGAGTCCTGGCTGTCTGGTCAGAAGCTCCATCTGGTCAATGAAGAAAAGGGCACGGTACGGACAGCCCTGATAGTCAGACGGGTTTTTGTTGGCATGAATCCTGGGTGAACATTTCAAGCCTGCATCCTGATGTTATTCTGATATTTTTCAGGACGAGGCGAGCACCCTGCAGCTGCTGAAGGCCCACCTGGCTCTGGAGCAGACAGTGGAAACATATGCAGAGACAGTAGGCATGCTATCCCAGCAGTGCCAGCATCTACTGGAGCTTGGACACCCAGAAAGGTGTGACACGACCCACGACCCGCCATCACACATGCGTTATCAGTTCTGTATTATGCTCTCCTTGTTGGTGGCTTAAATATTTTGTTTTCTATCTCAATGTTCAACAGTGAGCAGATCACCAAGCAGCAGTCCCACATAGACCGGCTGTATGTGTCTCTGAAGGACATGGTGGAGCACAGGAAGACCAAGCTGGAGCAGCAGTACTGGCTCTATCAGCTCAACAAGGATGTGGAGGAGTTAGAGAAGTGGATCACCGAGCGTGAGGCGGTGGCCAGTTCCACTGAGCTGGGCCAAGACCTGGAGGATGTCACGGTCAGTCCACACGGTTTCAGTCTCTACAGTAATGTGGAGATATGAAACTTTTACAGCTTGAGTAATTTCTAAGAAAACACCATGAACCATGATAGCATGACATATTTCTTCAAAGCTAAACACACAAACTGCAGCCACAAAAATGACATCAGCACCTCTCTGACAGTCGGTGCTTTCCATTTCCTCCCGTCTCCTCATGTCCACTCGAACAGGACGTTGTCATCATTTCCAGCGTCATTTTGAGGAGATGGCAATTGCTCGTGAAGCACAGCATCTCACCTGTCCTAATGTGTGGAAAAAATAAAGCAGCGGCAATCTATTGTGGCGTCAAAGAACGTTACTGATATAAAGAAAACCAGTTTATAATTCAAATATTTTTACTGAAGAGAACAGAGCAGACAGAGAGAAATAAAAACATCTTTAAATGCTCTGAATCAGGAGTTTTTAAAGTCTGAGACTGTGGGGTGTCCCCACAAATAATGCTTGGAAAAAGGAGCCGTCTCACCCCCTTAATTACTTTCTTAGTTTACTCAATTCCTGGATGCCTATGAGGTCATGATTACGTCATTTGATCCCGTAAACACTCAACAGTTGTGCCAAGACAAATACTGCTGTTTGACATAACTTCAGACTACGACAAATACTTCTCTGGATCACACACATTTATGGGATCTCTCTTTGATAACTAATGTAAGGCCTGTCTCTAAACTATAAATGAAATCTAGAATTTGTTCACGACTAAACAATAAATCTGACTGTGCGTCTGAAAAGCTGCAGCTAAATTTTGTCTAAATCACCCACGATGAATGTGTCATGAAAACGAAGAAAATGATTTAGTTGAAAAATAGCAAACTGTTTCTATGTTTTGTATTTTTTTTGTGATGAAGAAACAAAGACTGGAACTAACCAACCAACAATAATATATTGAATATTTATACAATATTGAATTTATTTATTATTATTTTTAATTGATACAGCTGCCCGGTCGTTTCTTCATCACTGTACAGATACATTAAACAGTCTCTCCACTGAGACACATTTAAGGTATTGGAACATCCGTGATGATGGTGGACCTCGGTTAATTTCTGGGTGAGAATGAGAGAAACCATATTCATCAGTTAACTCAAAAATAGTTCATACTATGAGCCTCACTAAGGTAGTATTTATTCCATGAATTAATGCCGTGTCACTGTGTTGCATCAGGATGAATTAGTTCATGTTAATGTGTCCGGTCCCTGTAGTGTTGTGTGATTTATGTGTTCCAGGTGCTTCAGGAGAGATTCACCAAGTTTGCCTCAGAAACCAACAGCGTCGGCCAGCAGCGCATGGAGCAGGTGAACAAAATGGTGAACGAGATGATCGACTGCGGCCACTCCGACGCGGCCACCATCGCCGAGTGGAAGGACGGACTGAACGAGTCGTGGGCCGACCTCCTGGAGCTCATGGAGACCCGCAGGCAGATGCTGACGGCGTCGCACCAGCTGCACAAGTTCTTCACCGACTGCAAAGAGGTACAGTCAAAACAAATATCAGCCCATAGCATCAGGTGCACCGCGCGTCTTCATCCCCGTTTAAAAGGTAGACAGTCTGGCCGTGACATGCGGCTTCTATTTTTAAAACGCTCGTGACGATGCTGTCCTGTGTTATAGGTCTTGGCTCAGATCGCGGGGAAGATGAAGCAGCTGCCAGAGGTGAGGGCGTGCCAAGCCAACATCACCAATCCAGCTACCCTGCAGAGACTCATGCACTCCTTTGAGCATGCCCTTCAACTGCTAGTCGCACAGGCAAGTGATATGATTTTTTCTGCCGCTCATACACAGACTATATTCTACTCTGATTACTTACTCCCTGCATTTGGTGTCTCAGGTGAGGCAGCTGCAGGAGAACGCTGCCCAGTTGAGAACCATCTACGCTGGTGAGAAAGCTGAAGCCATCATGGTCAAAGAGCAGGAAGTGATGGAGGCGTGGAAGGAGCTGCTGAGCTCTTGCGAGGCCAGTCGCGTCCAGGTCACCTCGGTGACCGACAAGGTGCAGTTCTTCTCGGTGGTGCGTGAGAATCTGATGTGGATGGAAGGCATCATGGGCCAGATAGGATGGGATGAGCCCAGGTAGGACATCTGCCACATCCTTGTTTAACTGTGCACCGTCTTCATTCTTTTGTGCTGAGCTGAACATTGTGTACAGTGTATGGTCCAGGGTTAGCAGCTGCATTTTGTGGTTCAGTGATTGGTCTCTGTGGTCCTGTGCGGTCCCCGTAGACAGAATTTCATTACCGTGTAGTGTCGATTTGGGCTGCTGTGCAACCTTGACCTAATTCTACATGACATCTGTTATTCAATTTCTCATGTGATGTAACTGAGGGCTATAAATTTTACAACGTAATCACTGCCATTATTTGTCATTTTAGCCGGCCACTTCCACTGCGCATTAAACTCGCAGGCAGCACTTACAACCGTGAAATCTTTTAGCAGCTGTCCACACGCTTGAACACACAACACTGATGATAGGACAACTGGCCGATGATTGGACGGACTGATATATTTCGAACTGAAATGTAATTGATCATAAAAAAATGCTAATGTTTTGATAATAATATGTCGAAGTAAGCTGAATATCTTCTTGTTATGCACTGATGGTTAAACAAAATACATTTGTCTTTAAATTGCTTGTTTTGTTGAATCAACAATCCAAAAGTTAAATATTTTTATGATGATACAAAACAGAGAAAAGCAGTAAATAGTCAACATCTGAGGATAGAACACGTTGGAAGCTGTGCAGATTTTAAAACCCTTTGAGAATTTAGAAAATTTGTGATTCTTGGGCTATAGAAATCGACAAATGCTCACGTTTGTGAAGCATTTTTTCTCATTAAATGTCTTAAATGATGAATTGTATATCAAAATTTGTCCTAAAACAGACGCGGACACGTCACATGTACACGTAACTTAAACGCAGCCTTCGTTGCGTGCCAACATTTAATGTCTCTGCTGTGCAATATCAGAGATGAAGATCCCATAAATAATCTTTAAAAATCAGAACTAAGAGCTGCTGCTGGCGCTACAGGAAAAGTCAGGGGATCACCAAAGTCATTATTATTCATCCTCTGGGCACCGCGGTTATCTTTAATAAATTTCATCCATCCGGTACTTTGGACCAACCCTACAGCCACGCCAGTAACTAGAGATCCTGATGATCGATTCATTGATTGACTTATTGTTTCAGCACTAGTACTGTATTACATTATCTGGACTGGTATCCTTGTGACTCATGCAGCTAACATTTTGCACTCCGTAGTTCTAAGGATCCCTTAATAACATTTGTTGCTTAATCTAATCGAAATAATCTGATCTATCCCATCTCAGGGATTTGACGGCTCTGGAGGTGATGATGAAACAACATCAGGAGCTGAAAGCCAAAATAGACGGCCGCAGCAAGACCATACAGCAGTGTGCAGATCTTGGCAAGATCCTGATAGCGGCAGGCAACCCCGCGTCAGAGGAGGTCAGACAGGACGCACGCCACAAAAAAACACATGAAATCCATACAGTTATTCGGACGTAGCAGCGTGTTGTTGTGGTCATGAGTGCCATCTGTCTGTCACCACAGATTAAAGAGAAGCTGGACAGCCTTCTGGCCAAGCAGAAGGATCTTGTTGAGAAATGGGACAAACACCAGGAAAAGTTACAGCGCAGTGAGTAACTCATTAGACGACTCCGTCAGAGCAGGAGAAGCTCTTAGCACATCACTGTGTTAAATGTCAAATGGGCTCGGACTCTAAATGGTTTTTCCACGTTGTCCTGTTATCATGAATCATGTATGAATTTTACTGTTACACGCTCGCTCTGTGCGATGATGAGATAAACGCACAAAATAGTGTTTAAACAGGAGTCTGCCTCCAAGTGTGGTGCGATTGTAACTGTGCTGCTGGTCTGCTGTCACCTCCAGAGCAGGAAAGGTTCCAATTTGCCCAGGAGACGGTAAAGGCGGAAGCCTGGCTGAAGGCCAAAGAGCCGCTGATCACCTCCAAGGAGCCGGAGGGAGGAGCGGCCCAGCCCCAAACAGACGAGGTTGAACAGCTCATCCTTCGCCATGAGGCCTTCCGCAAGGCTGCTGTAACCTGGAAAGAACGCTTCAGCTCTCTCCGCCAGCTTTCCGCAGTAAGCTTGACTGTAGATAAATGTTTAATCAGTTTGGTGGAGTCACAATTTAATGCTGCTACAGGGAGAAAAAAAAGAAAAAAAAAAAAAAAAGTGACCTTGGGATGTTTGCTTAGCAGGCATGTGCGCATGCCATGAGTTTGCATCGTTATGGACTTCAATCTGTCTCATGACGTTAACTGCATGCCGTGTAACCTCACTCACTGCACACCATCTGCCTTTCATGCTCCATTGTTGAGTAGCCAATAAAACAGTCAAACAGGTTTGAGCAAATTATTCTTTGACAACTTGTTGTACCTCCATTTTATTGAGCCGCCCTGCATGTGATTTCTGGTTTTAATTGGGTATGTGTAGCGCTCTTAGTTATTTAGTGAACTCTCTCTTTAGGCTGAGAAGAAAAAAGAGGAGGAGAAAAAGACAACCCCGCTCTCCAGCCGAAGGATGTTCCCATTATCTTGTCTGACTCCCAGTGTTCCCTCAACCAGTGCTACCTCGTCTTTCTTGAGGCAGACGGTACAGGCGAATATCGAACCCAAACCTTTACAGACCAGTCTGGATCTGGGCGCCACCCCTACGACCCAGAGATTGTCCTCGACACTCTCCAGCTACAACCCCGTTATAAATGGATCAGGCTACCACGGAGTGGAACAGCAAAGCGCCGGGAAATTGGTGAGCACCCCGTACCTTGGGATGAACAACCCGCCGGCCGGAGGCGGAAGCGACTCCGGTTTCTCGGCGCTGACCTCCCACAGCGGCGGAGCGGACACTTCGACTTATCTCGGAATGAACCATCAAACTGCCGGCAGCGCTGAGAGCTCCGGGTACTTTGGAATGACGACCGGGTGTGTGGGTGGTATGCAAAACCATCTAGGCAGTGGCAGGGTAGGAAGTTCAGGTAACCTGGCTCAGCAGCCGAGCAGTGGAAGTATGGGGAACCCTGGCTTTCTGCCTCAACAGAATATGGGAAGTTCTGGATATTTGGCCCAAACACAAAATATGGGAAGTTCTGGATACTTGGCACAACAGCCTAATTTAGGGAGTACAGGATATTTGGCACAGCCGCCTAATATGGGGAGCTCTGGGTATTTGGCACAGCAGACCAATATGGGGAGTTCTGGGTATTTGGCACAACAGCCTAATATGGGGAGTTCTGGGTATTTGGCCCAACAGCCTAATATGGGGAGTTCTGGGTATTTGGCACAGCAGCCTAACATGGTGAGTTCTGCATACCTACCGCAGAATTATCAGGGCAGTGGGGGAATGGGTAGCTCAGGCTATCTCGCACAAAATCATTTCAGCAGTGGAAGTCTGGGTAGTTCTGGATATCTCGCGCAGAGCGGTGGCATCATGGACCCTAAAATGGCATACGCGTGGCAGCACCTGAAAGCTGACTTCATGCAGCCCAGGATCAATCACATCCACAAGGCTGTAAACCCCCTTCTAGAAGCCAGTAGAGTGCAGCGGGAACAGTTTGGGGACATCCCAATGGCAGACATGATGGGGCCAGAGTCGGGGCTGGAGCTCCTCCACGGCCGTCTCCAGAGGGATCCGCGTGGCAGCCGCTCCGACCCTCAGATGGACCACCTGAGGCGAGAGAGGGAGTACAAGCTGGGTAGACAGACCTCCAGCGAGCAGGAGATCCAAGCCAGGCTGAACGAGCTGCCGCTGATCGTGCGTCAGGAGCGCTACCGGAGGCGCCTGGAGAGGCAGTCGTCCAGCGAACAGGAGGGGAGCAGCAAGCAGAGGCTGCAGAGGCAAGACTCGAGTGACGCCGAGGGCTCTGTTAAGGACGGCTCTGACAAACGCTCAGGGTATGTGAGTGAGTTGTGCTGGTGACGGTGAAATTTAAATGATCTTAACAAAATTTGGCTTTACAGTTTGCCTAGTCAGCACTGTCCAGCGCGATCCTAATGATTTTTAGAGTCACGTAACGATTGTGTTCTTTGTGTCTGGGTGACTCATGGTTATTGTCGTTGCAGGGACAAGAGATCTACCATGGCAGAGATTGTAGAACAAGTCCAGGAGAGAGAAGCAGCATCTGTGAGTTAGTTTGCATCACAGCAGTGTGCATGTTCATCTTTCTTTGTGTCCTGGTGTCATATCCTCTTTTCCTCTGCTTCCTCAGGCACGAGGAGAACCTTATCGGCCTCCTAGCAGCCTCTCAGCACCCGTGACTCGTTTTGACGGACGCCCTCGTGCCCGAGACCGTCCCAAACCCAGGAGGAGGCCCCGTCCGAAAGAGCCCGAGGAGACACGGCGTTCTCGCTCGGCTCCAGCTACCGGTGCCCCAACAACACCTCAGCCACCTTCACACACTGCCCAAAATGAAGGCCCCCTTTACCGCAAAAAGGCCACCAACTCTGACCTTGAAAATCAGCAGAGAAGCCCGAACAGGTACAAAGCCCTGGTCACACCCAGCACATCCACTGTGTGGAAGTCTCATCTTACCCTTTTCCTCATGATGCATTCATGTCAATTCTATTTATACTGTAGCCACTTTAAACTTATCAACATCACGCCTGTTTTGTGTTTGTAACTGTTGCTGTAATGCTCGAATTTCCCATCACACTGTTTTCAGCCAACTCACGGAGCTAGTTTTTGCTATTCTGACAGTCGTCATTTTAATTTTTGAAATCATCAGTTGCCCTTGAGGGGTGGAGCCAGATGTTGTGAACATTGAGGCGTCAGGGGAACGCTCTCCTCTTTCTTTTCCTATTTACATCAGCAATTTTCACATTTTTAAAAACATCTGTTCGTGTTTCATTCAATTACTGTTACCGACTCCCCATGAAAAACTGTGTCATGTCCACAGACACAGTTAGCTCGCTCGCTCACTGAGGTGACATGACTGGATGAAACACAACACACAGACAAGACAACAACCGCCCCTGACAGTGTTAGAGCAGACCTATAGGTGGTGACATTTCCCCACTGATCAAACTTTTGCTCAGTTGATTTGTCAGACCAGTCAGAGAGAGACGAGATTCAGGCGCTCCAGAGGGTTGTTGTTTGTAATGGCTGTGTCACTTAATGCTGTTTTGTCAGAAGGATCCAAGTGTCCCAAGTTATGTCTACAAATGTGTTTAATTTAAATGTTTTAAGATCTAATAATCGATCTAATGTTTTTACAGTAAGTCCTGGGTGAGCGTATATTGTGTGCTGAAAGAGGGAATGCTGACCTTCTACAAGGATGCAAGGAACCTGACCGTAACGTACAACGACGAGCCTCCCGTTGACCTTAGTAACTGCACATTTGATCCTACAATGGGATACAAGAAGAAGAAAAACGTCTTCATTCTAAAGTAAGAGCTATTTCACTCTGCTATGTGTGATTTTTATGGAGTTCCAGAGATTTAAAAGAAGCACAGAATATTAAACAAATGCAATATTATTGTTATTTATTGGTATGTGCTTGGAAACTGACAAACTCTGTTGATTTTCTCTGCAACAGATTAAAAGATGGAAACAACTTTGCATTCCATGCAAGAGACGAGGTAAGAACATTTATTTATTCATCTTTTATTTATTTGAACTCATGTTTAAGAGAAGCAGATATTAAGACATAATCCACTGCCGTTTACTTTAAGACCTTCTAATGAGCATCAGAGGTTCATGACAGATAATTGAGGTCTGCCACGGATACATGTAATCAGTCATATTAAGGATAAGTCTGATGATCTGCGTTATTGTCAACAAATACAACGAAAAGCCGACTGTGAACTATTGTCTGTTTATACTCAGCCAGAAATATCTCACTCCTCTGAGGCGTGGTGCTGCTTTATCAGTGAGCCATGTCGGTGACATGTTCCTGAACGACCATGAACACACATCGTAGTTTATTTTGACTTAATCCCACACACACACACCGTCCTGCTGCCCCAAATACTGAACACATTTTCTGCTGCTTCTGTAACGTTTGTTAAACTACAGTGACACTGTTTGTATTCCTCTGTTGGATTAGTAAAATAACACAAAATATGAGCAGAATATAGAATACTGTCAGTATTTTCAGGACAGTTAAAGGGAAATATTTATTTTTTCTTTGATGCTTCTATGAATCACATCAGAATCAGTACTCGTTACTGTGTGCAGGTGTTTATGAAATACTTCCATTCAACAAAAAAACGTGGATTTAGTTCCAGCTTTTCTGTTTTAGGCTCAAAAAGTTTATAATATTTCTGTACTTTGTGTGATTTTGAATGTAGGATTTTTACACTAATGGAGTATTTTTACATTGTTGTATTGGTACTTTTACTTTAGTAAAGGATGTGAGTACTTCTTCCACCTCTGCTGCTCAGTAAAGTTTGAAATCTTCTCATTTAGTAAGGGAGGCTTTGGTTTGTGGAAGTGAACTAAGACAGTAAGCTGCTGATGTAATAAAGGAAAAGTACACGTAGGGATGAGCGAGTACACCGCTCATCTCTATGTGTGTGTGATGAGATTAAACAGGACTCAGAAAGTGACTCTTTCTTCTCCCTTTCTGCTCTCTGTAGGAGGACCTGAAGGCTTGGACTTCAAACATCACCACCTGTATAGCTGAGCATGAAGCCATGGCCAAGTGGGACAAGCCAGGAACCTCGTCCATGGACCCCGACCACTCGGAGAGAAAGGAGAAGTCGGAGGGGGACGCGGATGCCAGGTCAGAGAGGTCCGAGCCCCCTGAAGGGGAGGAGAGGTCCGAGAAGGAGAGGTCAGAGAAAGGCGATGGCTCTGAGAAGTTAGACACGTCAGAAATCGCCGACAAAATGGAGGGCGGGGCGGGGGGCTCCAGCACGTCTGGAAAGAGCAAATGAGGAGCCCCCCCCCCTCCTTTTTTTTGTGTTTTAACATTACTCACTGACTAAAAGGCGTAGGAGGCGGTGGGTAGGAGGGATGGATGGAGAGCATGTGCAGCTAGGTTTGCAGATCCTCAGTCACAGAGCTGGAACGCACTGAGGTCACGGTCCTTGGACTGACTATTGTTACTGTGACGGACTAATCTCTCAGCCCCTCCCCTTCACCCAGGCAATACATCAGTGCTTGCATTGTGCCACCTGCTTGGTAGATAGGAGGTTGGCCCAGACAGACAGACAGACACAAGACAGACAGACAGACAGACAGACTCCAATAAGTGGTCCCAGGAATTAGCCACTGTCACGTCCCATCGTTGATCGTTTAATCTCTTGGATTCACAGCATCTTTCTGTATGTATCTTTGACTGATAATGTAATGCTCTGTCTAGCTAGACAAAAAACCCGAGAAGTGGTGAATGAAATGTTTCACAATATTACAAAAAAAAAGAGAAAAAAAAAACAGTTTTTTTGAAGCAATATACTTTTTTATTTCTTCTCTTTGTCGAAGAGAGAAAAAGGGAAAAAGGAAACAAGAAATAATTGCAAATGTGAACTCTATGATTTGTCACATCCACGTGAGCTTACTCCAGGCAGTTGTGCACCTTAGACACTTGACACATCTGTATACTAATCATAAACGACATTTAATCCCATCACACGGCTAGCTTTGAATCATCTTAAATATAATGGAATGCTGGTGTTACCCACCTGACTTCATTGGTGTCAATGAATACTCATTTCTGCGGGTTTCTTTTAGTTTTTTTTATGATTCTTCTTATTGTTATTTATTATTATTATTATTATTATTATTATTATTTGTCCACGGTGATCCATGTCAAGAAAAAAGAAGCTCTCCATCAAATTCTAATCCATCAACCTCAAGGTGTGTTCAAAGTGGCGATGCTCAAAGTGACACTAAAGCCTACGTGACACAATGCCTTTGTATACATGACAAAAATCAGAACATTGCATGAAATAGTCTATTAGTGCACCTGTTTAAACTTGCCTTTTATTTTTATGTTCTTGAAATAATTTGGGCAGTATTTGGAATTGCAATAATTTAATGTGAGTGTGGGCGTGAGATGAGGTGAGGGTGGAGGTGGAGGTGGATTTTCATCCATCATGCTCCACTTCTCTAAAATCCAGAGGTAAGTTTGACAGAGTTAGGGTTGTCTTCTATCCACAGTAAGCATGAGAAAAAAAAAAGATTTTTTTTTTTGTATACCAGAGAAGTGACTACTCCTTGATCTGTAACATGAATTAAGAAGCCAAATGGCCCCTCTGCTGTTTGTACTGTACTACTGCGATTTATTTTCCACTGAATGTACTGATTTCAGCTGTGAAATGTTCGATCGCCACCGTGTCCGTGGTGCCCCAAAATTGTAAAGAAAGAAAACAAAAAAAACAAACAAACCCCGAAGCAGTTCTCAGTGAGAGGGGAACCTCTCTGTGCCCTGTGTCTTTCATTTGAAGCTCAAACTGATTAGAAGAAACTCTCCATCAGAGGCAAGTTAAATGTAAAACTGTCATGATTCAAGTCATGAATTGTATATACCTATCTTTGTATGTATACCAATAAATCCTGTGCTCTAATAAAAACAATACTCTGAACTGAAATGGGTAAAATTAAAACATTTGTATTAATCCACAAATAAAAACAATCATCACTCCAATATATAATAATGTTTATTACATTTAAAATGAAAAATATGCAAATTAGGAGTCACTATTAAATATCATAGTGTATATACGTACACCAGTATCTAGTTGTATGAAACACCTTTTACCAGGGAAGAGCAGCAGGACATACTGTAGGTATGCTTGTTGTATTTTTATATGCTTATATTTATTCATATCAGATTCAGGAGTTGCCCCGCAGCCCCAATAAGAACTTGTAATAATAGCTGATTGAGTAGTCAGTGTGTCTGTGAGAGGTGTGCTAAATTTATTTATATTACAGACAAGATTATTAAAAAAACAAACAAAAAAAACAACACAACTAGGCCCGGGCGGTTCACTCCATGCTGCTCTGGATAATCTAATTATTGGTGATTAAAGTGAAGTACAGTATGCTGTGATCACATGAGATAAACATGCATTTAGTCCACATATTGTCATGTATGTTGATTATTTTTTACATATATAAGTACAATAAATGTGGGTAAAATGTAGCCATTTGGAACACACGAAACACAAGACAGCAGCTGAGACTTTATTTCCCCATGTTTCATCCTTTGAATCGCACCTCGGATATGTTTTTAAAAAATGACTAATTAAGAGTCTTCCTTTCTACAAAGACACCCAAAGTATATCTCAGATGCAGCGGTCTTTGAATTCACTGACTTGAGGATTGTAGTGACAGTTTGCTGTATCTGTCTGTACTACTGCAGCCTTCAAATTAGCTGAACGAGGATAGATAAGCTATGTTATGATGTGAATGTTCTTTTTTTTTTTCGTTTTGTCAGTCACTGTTTGTTTGTTTTCTATTTTTTTACATAAGTGCCATGTCATGCAGTTTGCTGAAACAGTGATTCGGGGGGGGGGGGAGATATTTGCTTGTTTGAAACAGGAATAAGAAGTTTATTTGACGTCTGACGGTGAGCCTGTCATCGCAATACACATTTTTATCATTGAAATAGGAGCTATAGTATTTTCATGTGGCTGTAATTGTTCTGAATCATCGCTCATGGCTCAGATATTTAGCCCCGCATCACCATGTGCGTTTTAAGTGTTTGCTTCCCATCACTTTTATGAAACACACGGGGGATTTTTCTTTCCCACTATGTTATAACAGTAACAGTCGAAAAATTAAATAGGCAGCATAACCGTGACTGAAGAAAAAAATAATAATAATAATATTGTGCAAACTTTGTTTCCTTCATTGATGGTCTTACAAGTGTGTATGTCTTTGTTACTTTACATTACAACTTGCTGCTATGACATTAAATAAACCTCCAAACTTGCTGATGCAAACTTGACGTGGAATTGATGTGGACACACACACACACACACACACACACCTAATGGAAACCTCACATTGATTTCGACGGCAAAGCTGATTCACACATTCTTGAGACTTTTACTGCAGCTCTCTCTCTCTGAGTATCCAGTGAAGACTCCAGCTGAAAAGAACACAGCGTATTCACCGCGAGGTAGCAGCAGCATTGATTGATTAGGATTGACTCCACATGATCAGCTCCATATACTCTATGCTAAAGCCTTGGTGCTTCCAACCTTATGGAACACATTTTGGAGGTCATACAGAGGATATAATAATAGGGGACAAAATGATTAAAATATCTTTTTTTATACATAAAAATCAGTCTGTGTTTTAAGTGTTTAGCGCCCCCTGGAGTTAGAGATGAACTAGCCTTCTTACTGACACTACTGCAGGACTGATTCACTGGTGGAAATCAACTGAAGGGCTGGTTATTCTCCCAAACTGTGTACGTGTCTCACGGGGTTTCAGATCCGTCCCGCTTGCTCCTGTACATACAGTAACTGCTCCAACATTTTTACGCTGTATTTATGGCTTTCTTATAGCAACCAACGAATTCAAAAAAAAAAAAAAAAGTCATCTGAGCTACTTACGTGCACTTTGAACTAAAATGTGAGTGAATCATTTATGTGAATAAAAATTTGAAAAAAAAAAGAGGTTCATGCAACTTTTGTTTTGCACTAAAAGTACGGCCCCATGCACAGTGTCAGACGGTAGGGAGGTGCTGCAGGTGGTGGTGGTGACGCAGGGTCTATTCTATGATTAAAAACACAAAAACATACATACATGTATACAGTATTGCACAAATTCTGCACAACTTGATGTATGTTTTAAGAATGTACATTTTAATTATGGTTTTGTTTATTGAATTGAATAACATCTGCCAATATCTGTCTGTGGAAATATGAAATATGGTATTGTCTCATAAAATCTGTTCATCCCTTGATTTTGCCATTGTCTTTTTTCGACTCTGTGTCAGGCAGAAACTTTATAACGTTACAGTGAGATGAATTCATGTGGTTTAAGTGTCTGATACACCTCAACACAAGATAAACGTCTGTTTGTTCTGCTGCAACTACAGCCATGTCATGAAATAATTAGAAAGTACTCTGACTCTGCAACTCTCCTGAATCCTGAAGCAGACGTGACGGCTTTCTGCTAGAAATCAGATAAAACTCACGACTCTCTGTAAAACTTGGATTAATAATTCCTCCCACAGCCCAAAGACGTGAACTTAACAGGTTAATTGGTGACTCTAAACTGGCCGTAGGTGTGAATGTGAGTGTGACTGGTTATGTGCCCTGCCCAGTCAGCTGGGATAGGCTCCAGCCCACTGTGACTCTGATGAGGATAAGCGGTTAGCAGAAGATAATGTGGGACAGATTTGAAGAAGAATCTACTGTTACGCTTTGTTTGGAGTCTGTCACTACAGTAACATCTTCATCCTGTCACACTGTCCTCCATCAGGTTCTGTAAATATCTCTCTGTTTACCAGTTTACATTTCAACCCAGCCACGAGGGAAAAACCCTCAATGTCACCTTGTGTTAGAGGAGTCTGAAAATAAATACAACAGAATCAATGTGAATGTAATCATCACATGTTTTATGGTGTCAACATGCAGAGAAATGTTCAGGATCGGAGGACAAACTGTCCACCTAATCTTAAAAGTCAGTCATAGATTAAAATATCTCAATTAAAGAGGTCAGAAATCTTCCATGCCGTCTACCATGACATTAGATGTACCTGGAAATGTTGATTCAGACTGACTGACCTCACAAAGAGTTTGGATGCCTCTCCTCATGTGTGATCGTCCACAGCGTTGTCCATCCTCAGGTGAGGCAGCAGCTCCTGGCTCACATTCAGTCTGTAGCAGGAGGAGCAGAGTTCAGAGAGATTAGCCTTCAACTGGCAGCTCTCAGCTCTCAGACGCTGTGCTGTGGGAGGAAGTGGCAGTGATATGTGAGTCAGTGGGATGACAGAAAAAAGATGGTGGATGCTGGAAGAGCGGTAAGCCTGACGTGTCTGATCTCTCTCTGTTCAGGCCTTCGTGTG
Source organism: Protonibea diacanthus (assembly GCA_028641955.1). Lineage (NCBI taxonomy): Eukaryota > Metazoa > Chordata > Actinopteri > Sciaenidae > Protonibea > Protonibea diacanthus. The sequence goes on along the minus strand of CM053990.1, from coordinate 3,693,956 downwards.
TTCTTTTTGCGTCTTAGTGTCACGTCTGTGCAGAAACTTTGCATATGTTTGCATATGTATATAATGATACTACTGACCCATTTGGAGTCCAATTCCTGCTCTGTATCTGTGCGAATTCCTGGAAGATGGAATGACCCGTGCAGGTGAGATGGACTTGAAGCATCAGCAGCGTTTGGATACTCTGCACCGTCTGACTGGAGCGTTTTACAGAATGTTTTAAAACTCAAAGATCTGATCTCTTTGAACGCTTTCAAATCCATATTGGAAGACCTGGAGATTGAATCATCGAGGTGTCGTTGTTTTAGCTGATATCATGGCTTGTATTGTACGTTTAGCATTTTTAGACTGTGTGTTGTAATATTGTCTGTGTCTTTTGTCTGTTTTGGTTTCACCTGTTCTTAATTTGTGCTACTGCCTGTCTTGGCCAGGAAAAGAGATTTTTAATCTCAATGGGACCTTTCCTGGTTAAATAAAGTATAATAATAATAATAATAATAATAATAATATATGGTAAAGTAGTAATATATCTTCCTCTTACAGACATGTTGTTATTACTAGAGCTGTAAAAACAAATGTAACTTTTATTTCACCTTATTAACCTATCTTTGCTGGGTTATGAGCCTCTATGTGTCCATGAGTGAGGAAACATTCAGATATAATGGAATCATAAGAAACATTTTTTTTTTTTTGTCAAAAGTAACTGTTATTGCACTTTTGTTATATTTTTTAATATTGGTGATTATTATGACAAAAACTGGCGGACCCCCCTGCAGTACCTCTGCGGACCCTCTAGGGGTCACGGACCTCTTGTTGAAGACCAGCCTGTGTGAGCTGGAGCTGGAGTCACGTGACCTGTCAGCTCGCCTCCAGGGGCGTGTCTCTGCACACACACACACACACACACACAGTACGGAAGCCTCCTCGGTGTATTTGCCCAGCCAGCGAGCGAGCTTTGTTGGGGGAAGAAACAAAAATGGCCACCTGGGGAAGACTGGCCTCCGTCCTGAGGACTGTCGTGAGGACTCCTCGGTCTCTGAAGAGTCTGGCGCTCCGTCGTGCAGTCGGTCCGGGTCTTTTCGGTTGTGTCGTCGGTACCGGGCTCGTGTTGTACTACAGACAGCGCGCGGACAGGAGGACTCTGCCCTTCGCCGTGTTGGCCGAGGAGCAGAAAGTGAGTAAAAGTGTCGAAAAGGACACACACGTGACTGCTGCACGTGTAATATATCAGCATTTGTTAACATAAAGCCGCATGCTGCTGAATCAGAGTGATAATGACACATTATGTGTTAATATTTACATACAGGGCGTAGATACTGATCATCAGCTGATGACGCCCCCCAGCTGTCAGACAGAAAAATGCTCCTATCAGGTCAACAGTGAGTTTCCCCAGGCTTCAGTTCAGTGATTGTGTTTGTCTCCTGCTCTGATCCAGGAACCTGCAGCCCCTCAGCTGTCTGCCAGACGGATCCGCTTCAACCAGTTCGCCTCGGTGGTCTACCAGGAGGAGCCCTACATGACCCCCAGAGACTTCCTGTTCTCTGTGATGCTGGAGAACGTTGACCGTAAGACGCTCTGAAGTCCAAAGTCGGTTTAAACGCCCCGACAGCTGCTACATTTACATAAAAGATCAAGATCGAGCGTGACATAACCTCCATAACTAACAAACAACAGCTCAGCTGCAAAAACCGAGACACCGGGAGAAGTGTCGACCCTGCTTTTGATTTCAACACTCAAATTTTCAATATTTTTCAATATGAAACCGATATTGTGACACGCCTGAACATTACGTGAATCATGTCATCCATCCATTTCCTTTTTCTTAATCGGGGCTGGGTCGGGGTGGCAGCAGGTTTAGCAGCCGGGTGTTCAGTAAACACATTCCAGCTCCTCCTGGGGGGATCCCGAGGCGTTCCCATGCCAGATGGGCTCTCCTGCACTGGGATCTCCTGCTTGGAACACCTTAGAACATCCAACCAACCAACATGAAGCACCTCAGCTTGAACAAAAACAAACAAACAAACAACTCATTTTGCTGCAATCTCATGGGGTTGGAAGAAAATAGACAAATCAGATGGTCATATTTTTTGCAAATACGCTCTGGTAGTTGCACAAAAATTTAATTTATTGCAGCTGTGTCGAAAATAGGGGCTGAACATAGGTTCAGGGTGAAGCCTACCTCTCGCCTACGAGCTGGATGACTGGAATGGATGGATGTTGCACATCATTTTCAGAGGATGCAGACATTCAGACGCAAGAAAAACATCCAAACATTTGCTGTCTTATTGAAATTTCTCTGTTTCTTCTCATGTAGGGAAACTGCAGAAGAAAATTTTAACACAACAGGTTTGTTTACCTCTCATCACGTTGACGTGTTGAAGTTTACAAACGGCACATGTAGTCATCACGTCATCTTATTTGTGTCTGCAGGAAGTTGACAGAATGTTGGTGTCCGCCTCTAAAGTTGGAGCTGGTAACGATCTGTTCAGGACATTAGGAGACAATGGTGAGTCTCCAGTGAACACACATTCTGCAGCCTGTGTGTATGCACAGTGTTTGTTGGTGATCTTCTGATTCCTTTGTGTCTTGCAGGTCTGATATCGTACACAGAGTATCTCTTCCTGCTGACTATCCTGACCAGTAAGTAGATCCCCGGATCTCACCTGAGCCGCTGAGCCGTGCGAGGTCTTCCCCCGCTCTCCGTAATATTTTGATGAATGGATTCGCTTGTGATTTTGTGACTTAAGTGGTTGCATTTTCCTCAGGAAAGAGTAACTGCTTTGCACACCTGCACATTTCAGCGGAGCCGGGCCATAAATCAGCAGCTGTTGACCTGATTTGTGTTCTGTTTCCCTGCGCTGCTTTGAGAAATGCTACTTTGCCCTACTAACCAAGTGTTGTGATTCAATGTGAGGTCAATGAGTGAGTTTGGATGACTGACAGTGCGTTGCTGTTGCAGAGCCGCGTACAGGATTTCACATAGCTTTCAAAATGCTTGATGTTGACGGCAATGAGCAAGTGGACCAGAAGGAATTTCTCAAGGTAAGACCTCTGATGGAGATTTTATAATGTTGTAGGTGTGTGATAATATGTGGTAAAATGTTGAACATAACACAGATTGGGCCTCATGCGACTAAAAGTCCAGGTTTACTCTTGTTCGGTTACTCTCTTCTTAGCTTCCTCAGTCATCCTCCTCCTTCTGCCAGGTTCTTCCTCTGTTGATCCTGGGTGTGTGCCCACTCGCCCAGCTTTTGGTAGCTCCCTATCAGCATTCCCCCCAACATCCTGGGCCAGAAAATCTCCTCTTCCCGATAGTCCAAAAACATCTCTAGTACAAACACTAACACTTCTGCCAGAGGCAAAGCCAGACAAACCTTATCTCCATAAAATATGATCCAGTTTCACCAAAATCAGTAAAATAGTTGATGTGCAACAGTAAAATGATTTAAAATCTGTTATTTTATGGTGGAAAAGTTGCATAATGCTGCTCATAAAGCGACTTCAGACGTTCTTCAAATATCCAAATCTTCTCTAGGACGTGCTGAATGACGAATCCCACTTCATCATAACGGATTATGTAAGGGCAGGAGCTGTGCCGTGTGCATATACTTTGAGCGATTGCTCAAGAATTGGACCGATGCCAGCAAATAGATTCATCTGTCTCATCAAATATATCTGTGCGAAGTGTGTGAATTCAGTGAAGACAAGATGTTTTTTGTCTCAGCCACTCAAAATGTTGTTACCTGACAGAAAAGCAAGAAAACAATGGAGAATCCCCGAAATCAGATTAAGTGTGTTAATATGCCGCACCAAAGTTTCAGATAATCACGAGGTAACACTGTGAATAGAGAGCTGTTGTGACTGTGTTTGTTCAAATGTCTGTGTGCATCTAAATGTCACCATATCACCTTTTCAATGCTGCGTCAAGCACTGATGCTGGACCAGAGAACGCTGTGAAGGTGAGGGAGAGCTGCACTGAGCCGCTCCGCTCTGCTCTGTTTTTCCATCTGTCGTGTGTTTGCATCTCTGCAGCCTGAGTCAGCCGCTCGAGCGAGCAGTCCGTTTATGTGAAGTCACTTGACATTTTCAGGTGTCTGTTCCCGAGCAGACCTTCCCGTGTGCGTGGTGTAGATCAGGCCTCGGCTCGTAGACTGCATGTTGGCACGCATGCACCTTGTGTCGTATTTTCATGTCGTGACTCGGCGTACGAGCACAAAGCCTTCAGTGAGAGAGCAGAAGTGTGCATGAATTATCTGCCTTAGTGTCCATTGTGTGTGACTTAGATGAAGATTAAAGCTCTGGTTTCACCTTTTATGTTGTGAGAGTTCAGAGAAGAGATGTTCAGTGCAGGTAGTGATTTCTCTGCTGACATAAATTCACATATTTTGGATTATTTTCTCTTTATTTGCTCCTGAAGCTGAAGAACATCATCGGGAGCAGCAAAAAGAGGATTCCTATAGACGGCGCAGAGGTGGGGATTCATATCTCTTTTCAGCCTCACTAACACAGAGTCATGTCTGCCTGTTCAGCTTCAATATTCATTGAATGTTTGCAGAAACCAGCGGAGGAAGGAGAGTGTGTGAACACAACACTGCAGGCCCACTTCTTCGGGAAGAAAGGAGAAAACAAGCTGCAGTATCAGGAGTTCCGCAGGTAAGAAAACTCATCCTGCAACTACATACAGTTTAAATACAGTTGCAGGATGAGCTCACAGTTGTCTGGAGGCTGCCCTCAGTACACCTTTTAATGAGACGTTTCAGAGAAAATGTTCTATTGCTATTATTGAGCAAAGATTTGTATTACAGTGTTTTTCAGTTGCTTTGGCTCAGTTATCATAAAAATGTCATCATGCAGATCTCTCAATGAGTCAAACTAAGTTGCCAAATCATCACCTTTACATATAAAATTCTGTCCTTGCATACAAAGTGCACTAATGATGCTCACTCCTCTGAATAGACACCTTATATGGACAAAAGTATTCAGACGGCTGACAGCTATACCCGCAGGGACATCGTGTTCAAATACTTTAATATGAAGTTGGTCATACGGAAGACGGAAGTAAAAGATTGTATATTGATAAAAAAAAGATTGTGTAATGTTATTTCCAGCATTACGGTAGTTTACTGTGAAACATTCATATTTTACAACATTCAGTGAATTGTTTTCATATTTCTGTTTGTGTAACGTTGAGATGACGACTGCAGACTGACAGATGATAACTTTATTTCAAAATGCAGCAACATTCTTTAATGAATATATAAAATGTTGTGATGTCTGATAAACTTACTGCATGATGTTTTCCTTAATGTGATACAGAAGTTGAGCCAAAGCTTCTGTAAAATACGATAACACGAGTTCAAGTTCATAAGCTGAACTCTCCACATCTTCAGTGAGATTTGTCCTGTGATGGTTCTCGCCTATTTTCAACCCTTTCTGTCTCTTTATTTGACATTTTGGATGTAATGTTTTATTTATATTTCACTCTGTTGCTTAGGTTCATGGAGAACCTGCAGTCTGAAGTCCAGGAGATGGAGTTCATGCAGTTCTCCAAAGGTATGGACACCATGCGGAGAGAAGACTTCGCAGAGTGGCTGCTACACTACACCAACGAAGAAGACAATGACATGTACTGGGAGAACATGAGGAAGAAGATCCCTGCGGGACAGGTTCATAAAAATAAAAAAAAAAACAGAATGCTGTGAAAACATCACGCAGTGAAGCCTTTAAGTAAACGGACATTTTGTCTTGCAGAGTATCACATTTGATGAGTTCAAAGCTTTCTGTCTCTTCACCAACAACCTGGAGGATTTTTCCTTTTCTCTGAAGCTTGTCATCGGAGCGAACCGCCCCGTCGGAATGGGTAACACGCCTCTCTGATCAGAATCTAGATCTCTCTGAATAAACTGCAGATGACTGCATTCTTCCCCTTCGTCTTCTGATCTCAGCCCAGTTCAAGCGAGCCGTGAGGATCGCCACGGGCCACGACCTGTCCGAGAACGTGCTGGATACCGTGTTCAAACTCTTCGACATGGACGGAGACAACTGCCTGAGTCATAAGGAGTTCATTGGCGTGATGAAAGACAGAGTGCTGCGAGGTCTGAGGGTGAGTGTCCACCTCCAAACAGAATTTCAAACACTGAGCTCAACACAAATAGCCCAGCTCTCCCTAAAGTAGAACACCAGCCTGCCAGCAGTTTAAAAACCACTGATTAACATGTTAGATCTTGTTGGTAAACTGCAAGAAAGTGAACATGAGTCATGAAAGACTAGCTGATGAAATTAGACGCTGCTGACACACTTCTAAGACATCACATGCTTGCTAATACTGTCATTTGTAATCTCTTTTTTTAACTATTCACTAAATCCCACTTGATCGATTATCTGGGTGCATTTTGACTTTCGTGAACTGCGTCGCCGCCCTCAGGTGCAGCATCAGACCGGCTTCTCTGGCTACTGGAAATGTGTGAAGAGAGAGACCCTGAACGGAGCGAAGGAGGCGCTGGGCGACGGCAGGTGTCCCATCTGAACCACGGCGGACGTCTCCGATAAGACGATCACTCCTACCACTGCCCACCTTTGTATCTTATAATCAAAAATGTGGTGTGAACATTTAGAAATGTAAAGAAAAAAAAAAGGATTACACCACTATGTTTGTGTATAAATATGTTTACAGATCAGTAATGTGTGTCTGACGTGAGCTGTGGTTGTGGTGTTTACATGTTTTATTTGGTGCGGTGTGCGTCATGCGTTTCATATTAGAGCGGCTGATCACTTTTAAGTTCATTTTGCACTCGACACACTACTTTGTTACTCACAAGCGGTGTCTGTACAAAAAGTGTGGTTCACGGGATGCATGCTGATTGTGCACTTACGATATCTGGTTTGGGTTGGTTGAAATATTTATCGAATAAAGTTTTCTATAAGTTTGAACGGTGCGCCGCGTCTTTGATGTTCACACAACAAACCAGCTCTAACTAATAACTATTTTGTAATTTATTGTAGAATTGACCTGTTAAGATCACATGAGTATGTGGGTTAACCATTGAAGATTGTGATGCTAATTATCTTACCATACATATAATTCAAAAAGTAAATAGACAAAACAAGCTTACTTCTGTGATAGATGAACAAATTAGTGACTGATGCCAAGGTTATCAGTGAATACAGCATACACAGCTACAATACAATAAAATTACATTGAGCATGAAGCCATCTTTGGTCTTCTTATCACTATAAACAAATACATAGAAATTTGTATTGTATCAAAAATAGAAATTACATAGCCATATTGAAAGTAAATTCACATTTTTGACATACAATATAAGGAGATTACCTAAGAGACATATTGTGGGATTACATTTTTCCAATCCTTGGCGTTAAGGACCCAATGGTTTTGCCACGTTTTTGAACATTCATTTGTTTTTTTTTTCCAAAAAGAATTGCATGATTCTGTCAAACCATCTATCAACATCGCCGTCATCCACCTGTGTAGGACAGTATGCAATGTACTGTATATAACAAAACAAAAAAAAAAAAACACAAATGAAAAGACAAAATAGATTGTCATTCTTAAAACAAGCGTGTGCTTTCTATCCGGGGCTTTGAAAGTGAGACCTGATGAGAGACAGAGACAGAGAGAGAGAGAGGCCTCTGGACAAAGAGGAGGGAGAGAGAGAGATTTTGGTCAGGACTCGACATTCGGGTGGTGTTGTTGTGATGCAGCCTTTCGCAGGTGAGCCCGGGCCCTGACAGACGGACGTGGGACGCGTGTGTGTCCCCCCTCTCTTCTCAAAAGTGAGTCTTGTTGTGTCGTTTAGTTGACGGTGTTTGTGTAGCGGGGGTCCTCCTGGGGTTCAGAGTGATTCTGTTCTCGGTGGACAATCTGCTCGAGATAATAGGGAAGTGCTTTCAAAGTGTTTGATCCACTGCGGAGAGAAGAAGAAGAAAAAGTGTGTCAGGACTTCAAACATTTGAAATAACAACTTTGTTTTCCAACAGTTGAGATTCTTTTTAGGGTAAATTTTGTTGCCTTTCCTTCAGATGTATAATGTAGTCTTCACTCGCACATCATGATGTTTTTATGAAAACATAAGAACAATCATACGAGCTCTGTCTTTTTGTCTGGGAGTGGAGAGAAAGTGGCGAGCTACAAGTCTCCAAAAGTCTTAAAATTCATTGAATTTGGCTTTAGAAGATGTTAAAAATCTTAAATTTAATTTACAATGTCTGGAATTGTTTTGTTTTAGTTGATTATACATTTTTCTGCATGTCAGGAGTTGTTATGCATCTAAACTACAAATGAGACAGCACAGACATCAGACCTGCAACTGTCACAGCTGCAGGCCACACGAGCTACTAAACATCTTTTTGGTTAATCTGTCAATTTTCCTGCACGTGTCTATGTTCAGGTCATGTTTTCTGGTTAATTATATTTTTTAGAAATTGTTGAATATGGCAGAGAAAATACAGAAATATGTAAATTTTTTTGTCCCTACACTGGTATGACTGTGAGTCAGGATGGTGGAGGTGTTAAGACGTTCCTGCTAGGTTCAAATTTTCAATAAGCTGATGTCAGATTTTGACATTTGTCTCTTCTGACAGACTACACTTTTGTTTTGTGTCTGCGTAATGACGCCGCTGATCACGTGCAAAAAAAAAAAAAAAAAAAAAAACTCCAGATTTTAAATTACAGACGTAAAAGGTGTGATGTGTTTTCAGCAGACTGCAGAGGAGGAACTGCAGTGTGAGCGCGGCATCGTTAGCTGCAGTGCTCACACTGTAATCTGTGTTTTAACACACACACTGTAAACAAGACGATGAAAGTATTTATAAGGTGTTGGTTAGAGTGTGACGAGCTGAAGTTAGAGACGATGGTTGCTAATTCTCTGCTGTAATTTTGCTCTACGGCAACTAAAATGCAGATTTAGCCTACAGCAGTGTGTGTGTGTGTGTTGGTGCGTGATCAGCCGTCATGTTTAGTGTGAACTGGGGTGAAAACAGGTGACACCCTAACCATCCCTCTCAGGTGGTCTTACCATTCACCACAACAGGATGGAGACGTCAAGGGTCGTTCTCCTTCTTTACTGTCACGTCTTCTCCAGCCAGGATGGTTGAGATTTCTCCCTGCATGAAGGCCCAAGGCACAGTGGATCCAGCCAGGGGACAGCGCTCTCCACTGGGGCAGTACACCTCCCCGCCTTGACCTTGGCTGCGGATGAACCCTCGGGTACATGGAAAGCAGAACTTGTGGTGCGCGACAGAGGGACACTGGACAAAATGTGTGTCCTCCAGGCGCTCTCTGCAGAGGGTGCAGCAGAGCAGGGTGCCCTGAGCGCTGCTTGTGGACTCCCCAGCGCTGGTGTTGCTGCTCGCACCCACCGAGCTTAAGCCCTGCCCCAAGGATGCCTGGGAGACTGAGGTGGAGGCAGTGGAGGGGCTGCTGCTGGTGGGGCGCCCGGCTGAGGAGTGGGCTGTGGACATGCTGGGGCTATCTCTGGCCATCTGGCTGGAGCTCAGGCTGTCTGCGACTCCCATGAGCGCCGAGATGGGCGAGGGCTGGCTGTGTAAACGGGGTGGGCCCTCTTGAGGGGCGGCCATGCCTGGAAGAGGTTCCATGCCTGCGTAGGCACCTCGTGGCCAGGGCTCTCTCGCTGGATGATCAGACCTCCCTTCGCTCTCTCCGTTCTCGGATCCCGGAGAAGCCTTACGGCGCCGAGTCGTGCTCTTCGCCGGTACGGGGCGTCCAGCTGCTGCAGGCAGCCCTGCATCTGGCTGTGGCAGGACCTCTGGAATCGGGGGCTCCTTGAACATGCGCACGCCATCATTCAACAGCTCAGACAGCGCACGCCAGTCTCCCGTGCCTTGCCGCTTCTCATATTCCACATAGCGAAGCCCAGAGTTCACCGCTTTACCCGCATCTTTGGCCGAGTCGCGGAACATCTGCCTGACCAGGTCTGGGACCCCTGAGAAGATCATCCCAGAGCCGGCGGGATACTCCACAAACACCTTCAGCTCAAACTCTGGAGTTGTGCTGGCATCGAAGGCCAGGACGCGACCCATCAGGTTGTGGTCTTTCCTGAAGCGCACGTTAAAGGGGACACAGCTGCTGAGAGCTACGAGTACATCCCGGACCGCTTTGGGACGGTTTGGCCAGCCTTCGACGCGGCTGCGAGCCACCTCGTTCAGTTCCGCCATCACTTCATTGTTCCTCCACACTGCAGGATCTATACCCACCAGAGCGGAGGTGCTCGGTCCTAGGGACACAGCCTGTCTTCTGCCACTGTCGCCCATTATGGTGCCGGCTGAGACTGCAATCGGTGTAGCCCCAGACCTGGAGCCTGATAATGGGGCTAAAAGCCCATGAGGGGCTGCTACTAACCCCTGAGCTATCAAGGCATGAGATATGGTGCCATGAAGACTAGGAACTGCCCCAACTATAGCCCGACGAGTGTTTGGGCTCTGTCTGCTGCCCTCTGACAAGGCCACATCTTCAGCTCTGTGCAGACCATTGGGGAGGCGAGAAGACACCCCATACTCACCCCTCCCCCTATCCATACGCTCTCCATGCTGCTGCCGCCCCGCTTCAATGGGCCCGGCCGAGCTGGGTTTGCCCTGCTGTGGACCGGGAGACCTGCCGTCTAACACCCCGTGCGTGCTCTTCAGCTGCCTGGCAGTCTCGATGAGGAGCTCTATCCTGTCCGCCCCGTCGTAGTTGACACATCCCCGGCACACGGCCTCGCTGAACTCCCACAGCATGGCCCAGGGCATCTTGGGCAGATCGCAGAGGTAGCACCATTGCCGTCTGGAGGAAGACTGCGAGGCGGAGGAGGACATGTTGTTTACAGGCCCTCGACCAAACTTTCTTCGGGGAGGCCTCGCACACGCACGTTTACGCTTCTCGACTAATTCTTTCAGTTTTTGGACGACGCTCGCCACGTGCCGCGCATTTTACGCCGGAGACTAACCGAAAAACGAGCTCAAAGCGCGAGCGTGGACGGCAGCATTTAAAAGTTAGCGACGTCTTCTTTCTCGATTTGTTCGCGTCGGTCTGTGTGGAAGGAAGTAAAATGTCATAAGACACCGGAAACACCTACGCGACGGAGCCGCAAGGCCCTATGGGAGCTGTAGTCTTACTCGCCCGCCACTTTCTTTTTTACTGTTTTTATCGTCTGTACTTCTTTAATAGCGTTTAATTATTACTGTCTGCGCACCAGAACGTAAATGAACTCAGAACAGGTTATAAAATCAGTGATTTAACGGGACATTTGAGGAGTTTACTGGCAGTTTCCAAGACGACGAAATCCGCAACTTGAAAAATCTGACTTGTTTTTCCATTTTTCTTCAACCCCCATTTGACTTAAACTGTTAAAAGAGCAGTGCACATGTTATTTATTGCAAATAGAGCCGATTATATAGTTATATATGTCATTTAAGACCCTGATAAACATCATGTAGCAGGTCTTAACTCAGAAAATGGTTGTCGTCCGCACATTGCGGTGTTTGGACTTCATCTACTCACACAGCCTGAATGCCATTCAACGTCAATTAATTTGTCCAACGTTGTGCGATTGTGTGTGTGCGATTTGTTGATTGCACCAGTTTTGGAGCCTCAAACAAAATCTTGTTTAATGCTACCAAAAGCCAATGACTGATGTTCACTGTGTTGTAGTAGCTTTATGTATTTGTAAATTATTTGTATACATTACTTGCTTGGTTTAGCAGTAAAAAAAACAAACAAACTGTATTTTGTAATGTAACTAGGACACTACAATTGTATGCATGCAGCCAACAAACAGGGCTCAGTATGTGAAAAGTACTCAACCTCTAGTCATGAACTTCAGATGTGCTGATAATAACTCATGTTTAATAGTAAAGAGTTAAATGTTAAGATGAATGTGTAAGTAAAAAGGTCAGTTATTCATTAAATATTCCTTTAATTAATCTAGCACGTGAATATAAACTGAGATACTGTGGGTCTGGGAATATACTTGATGCCGGCATGTGGGAACTGAAACTGAGAACTTCAAGTTAATAGAGTCATTCCAGGCAGAGTATTATTCACAGTATTGTTTACTACAAAAAGTGACAACTGACACTGAAGTCTTGATAGTAACAGGTTAGTACCATTCTCATCTTTCATGCCCACCATCCTTTAATCTTCATAGTGATAATCTTCTATAGTCCAGGTTATAACATATGGAAGGCACCCAAACTACTTCAGGCCAAGTACAGAGATGTCAGAGTGTCTTTTTCAGCCAGAAAACTACAGCCGCTTCTCTCTGTGAGGACTTGGCAATAAATGTTTTTTATTTCCCTGTGAAAGGAAACGGGTGTTTCCCCGTTGAGTGAGGAAATGATGAAAGATACAATACAAACCATCTCTGAGGACATGAACCCTGGTTATATCAATATTCACATTATTATTACTGTTCACTTGATTTAAAAACCAGAAACAGAAGACCACGTTAGGTTATTAAGGTTATTTAAATCTAGTGTGTGAATATACAAAAAATGATGGTCAAAGTCAAATAAATCATACAAAATGATAGTTTAAGTAACATGTTCTAAACCACATCAATCCTACTCTTTGTCAATACTGCTTGAATGTTATGAAACGTGACAAAAGAACTACAGTATACTCTATGCAAAGACACAAAATGTTACAAATAGCTTGAGGGGAGAGTATTTAGTTGGCGTGGTGTGTGGTTGAGAAACACAGTTTCAGTGTGTAAGGGTAAGGCCCACCTGTAAGAGAAAAGAAAGAACATTTTTAGATATTATGAATTATTAAATGTACAGAATAAAAAAACGCTTGCCCTGCTTACGTTAACAAAAAACATGTTAACGTAATGAGATGAGGACTCACTGGGGTTTTTCATCTGGAAATGGTTCATCATAGCGAGAGCTTCCATGGCGTCATTGATGGATTCCCACTCGAGAAGGCCCGATGAACTTCGCTCACCTTTTGTGGCACAGAAGACGACAGATGAGATAATAATAGATAATACTCACCAGTGTGTTCATGCAGTGAACTAAACACAGAGCTGTATAGGACGATTTAGTGGCATCTAGAAGTGAGCACAATTCCAGCTCGTACTACTGGCCAGGCTGTAGTATTACTTACTCTTTCCGGTGAAGAGTTTCACACTTGCAGGACTCTTGATTCCGAGTTCATCGCATACCTGGAAGATAAGACAAGTTTCAGTGGAAATCTGAGTCTGGTTTGTGAGAAAATCTACACTTCATGCTGAACCCTGTGGCGGCTTTTCTTACCTGGTTGAAGATCTCTACAGAGATGTCGGGCTGTGCATTAAAGAAGTGTAGGACGTTGCTTGGGTGCTGGATTCTGTTCTTGGCCGCCTGTTCTGGCGAGGTGAAGCGGTTGTTGCGGGATCCGTGGAAATCTTTGAAGCTGCTGGTGTTGTCCTCTAACTGGTAACACTGCCCTGGCACAATGGCCTGCTGCTTGGACACACTGCCAAAGAAAGAAAGCCAGATCTCAAGTCTCTAGTTAATAGTCTACACTAATGTTTTGTAATTGTTTGGACAGCTGCTCTCACCAAACGTTGAGTTTCTGTCCGAAGAGGAAGTTGTTGTTGAGGTGAGTGATGGCTCTGTCCACAGAGTAACAGTCTCCCATTTCCACCATTGCTGCTCCAGGCTTACTCTTCATGAACTTAATCTGATGAAAGGAAAAACATTCAGCTGAGTCACACAAACAATCAGGACTCCAACTAACAATTAATGCGGCTGTCAGTTTCTCACAGATGACATTTAGTCAGCGAAATGTTACAAAATAAATCACAACTTCTCAATCATCCCATTTGAGAAGGTGGAAGCAGCTAAGATTTTCCACGTCTGCTTGTATGATCGAGCATCAAAACAGTTGCTGATTTATTTTCTGTCCACTAATCGTTGCAGAGAACTGTTGTAACAACCAGATCTCAGCTTACGCTACTGTTACAGGATACGGGGGAACAGGAACGAAAAAAAAAGGATCCAAGTTAAATTTTGGTGAAGGTAAAGGTCAGCACAACAGGATCAGCAAACCTTTGTTTGGTTATTTTTTCTACATAAATCAGAATTATTTAACTTAGTGTGCACTGTATTTTTCTTCTGGTCATCCCTGTCCCACTTGCAGTGGCTCTACGCCCCATCAGGGGGCCCCATCCCACAGTTTGAGAACCACTGGCTTACACTAAATTTACTTATCACTTAAACAAGTGTTGTAGTTTTTCATTCCAGCTTTTATAATCACAATCAAACAAACACATGAGAAGTCTTTCGTCATCATCTCACTCACCCTCTCCACGTTGCCGTAGAGGCAGAAGATGTTGAAGACCTTGTCAGCGTTGATTTTGGAGGGCTCGAGGCCATATACCATAAGGACCGGTGAGTCAGCATGAGGACCGTACTCAGGGGGTGGTGGTCCATATCCAGGGCCGTAGCGCTGGCTACCCCGACCACGACCACCCATTCCTGGTCCCATACGGTGGGGTGGAGGGGGGCCGTAGCTGTCGTCATTGTAGCCGTGATAACCTCCTTGAGGGCCACCTTAATTAAATAAACAAAACATTTGCAGTACAGGTGCAGCACTGGAACGGTAATCATAGTTAGAAATGGCGGACCGACGCTGGATATTTACCATAATCAGGTGGGTGGTCTCCCAGAAGGGCAGGCTGCCTCTGGCGTTTGTTGGGATTGGCATTGGGATCTAAAATGGTAAAATAAAAGTTGCCTATCAAACAGTTTTTTTCTTAAAAAGGTATCAGACACCTTACATGGGCTACTATGTGCTTGACAAGCTTGGGGTCGACATGCAACAGAGGGGTCTGACATCTTAAGTGCTACAAAAAGTCTGCAGGCTCTATTCTGCTAAATCTAACATGAGACATAATGGAGATTTTTTTATTAAAACTGATTTTGAAATATAACTCCTATTATCAGCCATCCTAGTACGAACACACACACTCACACACACCTTGTGAATTGTTCCAATTGCCTTCACCATCAGCATCTGTGCAGGTACACATATACACATGTCAAATCCAAATTAACATTTAAAAAAAAAAAAAAAAAAAGGAGAAATTTGGCAACACCGTATAAAAACTCTTTACATCAGAAACATTCAGGTAGAAGATCAGAGAGGAAAAATATGCATCAGTGCTACGAGCAGCACCTGCAGTCTATGCATGTTTTATTGAAAGCTATGACAACTACACAGTTATTACAGACACAAGTAGAACATCAGAAGTGAACAGACATCAGGACTGACTAGATTACATTGTGGAAAAAAGTACTGACATTCTCCATAACGGTCCATTTTTGTTCTAAAATAACCCCACAACCCGCCCACAACCACCCGTTTTGTTCAGGACACTCCCTGAAGAATCCATTTTATTTTTGAATAAATATTTAATCCTGCTTATGAACACTGTACACACGTCATATATCAGATTTAAGATACTTTTTAAAATTATGTAAGTAGTAAGAAGTTCATTTGGTGATATCTTGATGTGCAAAGTCACAACTGTCCATCTGCACTGACTTCTCTACGGCATCAATAAATATAAGACAGATTAAAAATGTTTCTTATGAAAGGAGATGCAGCTTTGCAATATTCTAAATAAACACATTGAGTTATATTATCAAGTAATGTGGTGTCAAAGACAGACTAACACAATCATACTGTTTCACTCCAGCAGGTTACGGCATACATAGATTTCCCTAGTCTCACTTACTAGTACTACTAGTAGTAGTATAACTTAACTTATAACTTTAACTGTAACTTAAATATGTATCTGCAGAATATTTATGATATGAACACTGGGAGACTGTATTAAAGGCCACGGACAGTGCAATGAACCGCACAATGCACAAGGGGAGATCACTGGGACTAGTCACCAAACTGAGAGTTTAATTACAAGCAACCCATTCTGCATTATAGAGCAAATTCTGATATTTGTGTCTGACACAACCTGTGGAGAAATAAAACTCCTAATCTGTCTGAGCAAACAAACCTTCCTGGGTTTAAATCATTATAATGTGTCACCACGAGCTGTGACTTCAGAACCACCTCAGAACCACTAAAACCAAATAAAAACAACCAGAACTTCAACAAAAATCCACATCTGTGAAATAAAATCCTGACATATTTTAACCTCCTCCTTTAACAGAACTGGGAAATCAAAGATATCACTGCCTGCCTCTGTCATTCCCTCAGATACTAAAGGTGCTTGGTAATCCAACAGGAGGTCATCGTGATATCAGACGGCCATAAATGGAGAAAATTCTTAAAATATTTTAACAATAATTTATGAACAGAAAGTTGCCAAGAGATTTCAGAGCCAGTTTGTCGATTACATTGCTGTAATTGGTGTAACTACGGGACTGTATCATAAGATGGCAACAGTCATCTTGTTTTAATTTCACATTAACTTTCAACTTTTAACCATCAAGTCAGATTATTCATTCATTTCTGTCAAGTACTTACAGCACCACACATGGAGCATGGGACACAGTGGGCAGGTAGGGGGCAGTCTTCAGCAAGGATGCTACCCGCCAACCTCTTGACTCCAGCCTCAACTCATTCTCCCTCTTCAGTCTTTTCTTCCTTCCTTCCTTCTTTCCTTCCTTCCTTGCATCCCCACCACCAGAGAGAAAAGTACATCCACACATCCGTGCTCGGGTTTTGACTTGCTGCCGCTCTCGTTTTCAAAGTTGCTATTAGAGGCTCATTTCCAGCTTACCGTGCTCTGACCACAAAGCAGGACATTTGCACCGTTTGAGAGTGGGCTGCCTGTCCACAGACACACTGAGCCAAACCTGCATCACACGGGAGGCGTTAAAGGCATCACTATGGGCCAGTGCAAAAAAAAAAGGGAAAATGAAACAACGCAGAAACAACACAAGAACAGCACAGAGAGAAGGGGGGAAATGGGGAGGAAGGTACAGGGGAAAAAAACAGAACACCAGAGTCCATAAATGTAGAAAGCTTTAGGAAAGGATTTGTAATCTGTTTGCGTCTGTGCTTGTATGCTTGATAGGTGTCTGATGCTTGTGTCTTCATTGGCCCCCCCGTGGATATTTCTTCTTGTGTAAAAATGGACGCTCACGTGGTGCTTGCGTATTTGGTTTAATGGCCGTCGCGGCCGCTTGCAAAGTGAAAAGGCATCTATTGCTCGACAATAAAGTCATCTGGAATATCTGCGTGACGATGTGCTGTCATGGCGGGTTCAGCTGTGTGTTGCCATGGATATTCAGCTCGCTGTGTTGTCGTGTTGTGTTCGGCGCAGGAAGGTAGAGACAAGCAGTGTCTTTTTTTGTTTGTTTGTTTACTGCCCCAGTATGTGGTATCGTCTGTTCCCTGGTCGGGCTGAGTGTGTCTGAAAACTCCTCTCCTGTGGTTGTGTTATGGCAGGCACATCCCGAGGGCTGGGAGGCGTGGCCGCCAACGACCACACACCTGACTCCCGCCCCTCATCATCAATGTGTTGTGTCAAAAGTGGTGGCTCCTCAGGGCTCTGCAGATGAGATGTGCTGTACTGGTTTAAAAAAAAAAAAAAAAAAAAAAAAGGTGGTGGTAGATGCTTATCAATCTAGCAGTCTGTGGTGGATATGCGAGGTGTCTGTTCGCGTGGCCTTCACGTATTTCTGTCCCTCAAACTGAAATGGTACTGTCCACCACCGAAAGTAAAATGGACTCCCATGTCAGGTGGTGGCGATAGGGGTGATGATGGACTTGGAATAAGGAAGTACTGAGTTGAGGTTGTGTTCCGGTATTTTTTTTTTTGCCCCACTGTGTCCGATGTATGCCACAGAGCAAATTTACATTAGTCGTGGCTGTGGGTGCTGTTATACTGAAGCTGTAGAAGCCGCTGTGGTAAGCCTGTATGAGTTTGCACAGTGAGGACACAAGGAGTACCTCTGGTTGGTAAAGGCAGCACAAACTTTAGAATAATCAGGAAAGATGTCAAACACATGTATGGAACTTGAAATGTACATGTCGTGGTCCTGGTTGTGTTCAAGAAAAACAACTAGAGAATTTTACAGTGCCGGGCAAACAAAGAAAACAAACTTCCTCCAAGCAGATACACTAAAGTACTGGTCTGTAATCAGGTTTAAAATGACAGGAAAAGTCTGTTTCTGACCACCCATAATCTAAAGGACTTCCATCAAACTCCTAACACATTACATTCGAGTGAATGCTGTTCTTCCAGCTACCCTGAAATCTGACTAGCTGACAGCTCTAACCTGTATTTTGAGGATGGAAGTGGTAGAGAAGAATCTCTGTCACCACAAAGTGCCAAGTGGCTGGTTAAGTTTCCTTCCTGGAGGTTACAAGCATGCAATGATCTTGTTTTTTTTTTTTTTTAGTAAAGGTATTGTCTGAGAATTACATCCAGAAAACATATATCCAATAACAAATGGTGTAGTCCCTTTCTAAATATCTACATCCACATGATCGAATCTTTGTTCATCAGTGTGTCTCAAAACAACACAAATTTGCTGAAGCTACAAATATTCAAGTGTGTTTGTAAAATATGTTTTACATTAAAGGTCCCATGAAATGCAGAATCTGTTGTTCCACCATCAACGCGTGTACGGAAAACATACAAAAGAAGTTCATTTTACTAAAATCCCACCCTTGTTTTTTAAATAACTAATCATGTACTCGGGGCATATACAAAATAATCTATCCAATCACAGACAGAGATGCAATCCAACATCAGCAGCTACCAGCTCTCATTGTAATGATCATTTAATCTTCAACAGCAGTGTTCGTTCTGCTGTTTATGCTCCAGCTGCCCTCACACATTAAGTCCAACCCTCCCTCTATCGAAACCTGGAGTCGTTTCATGGAACCTTTAACCAGACGTGTGCCTAGTGGTCACATCAAGTCAAATCTGCTGGCGAGTGCAGAGCATTGTCTAAGTCTAATTTAAGCTATGACAAAATCTCCACTATGTTTGAAAAATGCTAACAGCTGTGAAAGTCTTTGTAGTGTTTACTGGATTAGAGTAGGCAGGGACGTGAGGCTGTGCTGCAGCTGTGACATGCTCTATAGGGAATGTGAACCTATGTGAAGAATGGTGCGCCTGCGTTTGCTAACTGTGATGGGTGCGTCGGGGGCTTTTCGCATGCATGAGCCTGGAATTGAGGTTTGCTGCCCTCGAGGTTGCTCCTCATGCCCTTACTTTGAGCCTGCTGTGTGGTGAGAAAATGCATGAAGACTGTGAAGGCGTCACAGGAATACTGCCTCTGAACACTGAGTTGAGCAGCAAGGTGAATGGTGGGAAAAAAAACAAAAAAACAACAACAAAAAAAAAAAAACACCCATTCATCTGTGATCAAAGGCAATACCCCCGGAGGCAGAGAACCCTGACCGTCCCATACAATGGCATGAGAGGAAAAGAGGAAGAAAAAAGGGGGGAAGGAAGAATTGGGGACTGCTTGTTACCTTGGCCACTGAGGTTGGGGTTTGTATAATCCCACGTGTCCTGGTCGTTCTTGAACACATTAAGGCGTGCTGGCTGCAAAGAGGATTGCATAAGAACAATCAAAATCTGAGGTTAATTAAAAGGCTGCTTAGACCTGATTAGACATTACCAAACACTTACCTTGGCGTACTCAATCTTTAGCGTGCAGCAGCCAGAATAGATGTCAGCCCCGTTCAGAGAGGCTTTGGCCCTCTGGGCACTTTGGACCGAATCAAATGTGGCAGCAGTGAGTTAAGGTGAGATCTGATTATATAAGACAGCCCAAATATACTTAAACATCAACATATTGTACAATAACAGTGTGTCTAAATGTCTGGAAATTATTAACAAAGGATATTCCACCATGGCCTGAACGCCATTCTTCCTGAAGATGACGATCCTCTGTACAGGACCACAGTTGTTGCAAATGGTGTAGAGCACGTCCTGCACAGATACACACACAAGTTCAGATAATACTCACAATATAGTAAGCATACATTATGTGGCAGCATGCATGTCACCTTTAAAAAGATCACACATGACCAGGGGTTAAACTGTCCAGGCACATAAGCCCAGGCTCACACGCAGAGTCGGGCAGCCCTACGTGTTTACAGTGCAAGCTGTGTATTTGTGTGAGCCCAAAGCTGGCGTCAATTTAACCCCTATCTGACATGAGCAAGCACAAAAACAGACTGCTTTTATACAAATAATCATCATAATCAATAAACAGTGAGGGTGCACATAATTTGCATGCTGCTGATGCAGAAGAATAGGCCTGTGTGCTTGAATATTTGGTTCATTTTAATAGTCACGTTACCGTGGTGATAGGATATATGGGGTTGATGATTGTGAGCAGCAGCACGTTATTGACACTCCGGGTGTCGTCCGAGTCTCCTGGCCTGGAGATCTTTTGGCTGGTGGAGTAGTTGATGAAGGCGGGGTGGCCTGCGATGTAAACCTGGTTCTCTGCTGCGTACGTGACAGCGTTGCAGGAGCCGTTCATGTCCTCGTACTCCACCAGGGCCTGGCGCTTCTTCGGCATCATGACCACGTAACTGTAAAGAAATTATTTCAAAACCAGTGTGTAGGATTTAGCAGCGTCTAGTTGCAGATTGCAACACTCCTGCCTCCTTCCTAGTGTGAAGGAGAAACTGTGGTGGCCACGAAACGTGCAAAAGGTTGTGTTTAGCTCATCTGTTCTGGGCTACTAAAGAAACACGGTGGACTCTGAAGGACATGTGGTGTCTGTAGACGGAAAAGACTAATTTTAAGGCAACAAAAACATAACAATACTCATTTCCAGGTGACTTTACACTAATGAAATCAAAGTTATCTTCAATTTCTGTCATATTCTCTAAAGAGAGCCCTCTAAATCGTGCACACTGAAACTTTAAACCAGCATTATATTTTTCTGACACAAGGCATTTCCAGTAATATTAAAGAGATAACAAGAATCCACATTCAAATCTGCGGCTCTGCACAGCTTTTAGTCTAGCCTGGACCAGCATCCCCCATATTAAACAACAGGAAGCTGATAAGCTCTGATAGCAGCCTGTATGTTATGTGGTCACTGTGGGACACCGCAGATAAGAAGGCAGCTGGTGGTGAAAAACCAAGGTTAACTATGCTACTTTGTGTGTGGGGTACAGTGCTGGACACACAGCATCCAGTCAGTGCTGTGTTACCTGATGGCTCCAAACTCCTGGAGGGCCTCCACCAGGTCAGCCTCCATGATGCCGTCCACCAAGCCCCTGATGTGCACCACCGGGGAAGGCAGCGGTTTATGAGGGTCATCGTAGCTCTCCTTTAAAGACACCAACATGTAACAGCTTGTGGGGTCATAAAATACTTTCACTGATGATGATGATGATGATGATGAAGAGAGGATGGAGCCACAGAGAGGCTGATATAAGTATAAAATAACAGTTGGACGTGAACATGGCAGTGAACGTTAACGGTGCCCTGACACGACTATGTGCGTTAATTTGGACACCCCTCGGATCAATAAAACATGTTTATCGACCTTTACACGAGCACACAGCTACGTGCCGTTTATTTAATATTAATTAAGACAAACTCGGTGACCGTTGGTCGTGACACTGCTCCGGCTAAAAGCTGACCCAACATGCGTTAACGTCAAACGGTTTGCTTCGGTTAGCTCCTTACAGTCACAATCCACATACCCCCGAAACTGAGCGCGTTTTTTCAGCCACAATAAAACACCCACAGCCCCCGGGGGAAGGAGGGGACAAGCCTCACCGTTGTCATTCCTCCGTCCTCGGTTTTCTGTCTTTTCGTCGCTCTGCCGCCTTCTCCGTAGTATCGGCCCGCAGCAGCAGCCATGTTGTCCTGTCCCCCCTGTGCCGGGCTACTGGCTGCTGCGTTCACGGTATATGGGGAAAACTGGAAACTATTTGTACAGCTCAGTTCTCCACTGTTCGTGGTGAGGAGTTTAAAGCTGTAAATAAGTCTTGATGGACGTTGTGATGTGACAAAGCGAAGAACACTTGACTTTGATTATTCTTACAACCGTTGTGAATTATGTAGACCGAGTTGCTCTAATGTTCTATTTCCAACGATGGGCTATGAACTCAGCACAGCGTCACACGCTGTACACCGCATTGGTCACATAACCTGTCAATCATTCAATTAACGCGTACTCCAGGAAAGGAGGCGGGTTTAAGCACAGAGGAGCCCTGCTAACCTGTAACAAAACTCATAACTGTGAGTATTTATATAATCTGGTATATGCAATATTTCCCAATATTCCCACTATTTTTCCTCCTAGTACATTATATTATATATCAGAAACTTCACAGGTCAGAAACTCAGGGAGGAAATGTTTATGCAAACTGTATTTGCATCATGTAAACTCACTCTTGCCCATGTGTTTCGTATTTGTAAAGCAGCAAAAATGTCACTGCCAAATGTTAGTCCAAATGATCAGGAGGAAAAATATTCAACCCAGCGCTCCTGCTCTAATGTAACTGACATGTATATTACACAAAATCATGAAAACTGGTTGGGGATAAGTTGATTTATATGAATACGATCTCAGCTGGAGCCCCATGTACCAGACACTAAATTCTTTCTCTATTTTTTAATGCCTTTAACATAGGATTGGCATCTATCCATCCATCCATTTTCCGAAACCATTTATCGTTATCAGGGTCACAGGGGGCTGCAGCCAGTCCCAGCTAACGCTGGGCGTGAGGTGGACACGTTGTCAGTTCATCACCGGGCTGATACTTAGAGACAAACACCCATTCATGCTCACATTCACAGCAATTCAGAGTCACCAATGATTATTTTTTTCAAGAATCCTGAAATTATTATCGATGATTTTTGGATGCACAATCCTAAAACACATTTTGTATTTAACATGAAACAGAATTTAAGAGCATAATATGTATTTTAGTCACTGTGACATGCCATCTATGTCTCCTTCAGCACCAATTCAGGAAGTCATACAGTACTTAAAAAAAAACAAGTGTGGATGATGGATGCAAGGGAAACACACTCAATTAAAATTTCAATGTAATTATGACACCTTACAATAAATTACAATATATTTTTGTTCATATCAGATCAAATACATTAAATTACAAAGACATTAAATGACACCATTGATAAATAAACAGATAAAACTTTAGGGGTGAACAGAAACACTCAATGGCAGATATTAGTATTTTTTGTCATTATCTAATTATTATACATTTCAATATTGGGTACATGTAGTGCATTTCTGATCATTAATATTATCAATACTTATAGTGAGATCAAATTCAGTGCGTGCATAACATTAAACAATGCCTTGTGTCACATAACAATTCACCAGTGAGAGATAATTCACAGCAGCAGCTTATCTCTCAAACTTTGTAACCAAACTGTGCACATCATTTTTAAAGCCAAAATACTTGTTTCTGATTGGCTGGCAGTTCCATTCAAAATTGTACACCAAGACAGCTCGAACACATCCAGTCCACAGCTGAACTATTGATCTAAACCTGTGTGCAAAAAACTTGAGGTAACCATAGCAACAATATGTTTTCTTTGCACTATGTTACCAGTTAACTCTAAACTGGTCAAGAAGACCTAAATATGGGTTAATGCTGACAACAAACAAAATGGATGACAGTTTGAACACAGTTTCTACTTCTGCCTGTGACAAGTAGCCACGGTATACACGAGATGTTACACTCAGACAAGTCCTACTGCTACCACACAAAGCAGAGTGCTGTTCTGCAACTATTATTTTCATGTGTCGGGGCAGCTTGTCGTGTGTCGTCAGGTACATTTGAAATCTGTGTAAAAGCAGCATTGAGTTTCTTATTTAATTACGACCTCAGGTAGTTTAATCTGTGCCAGCCTCTACAAGCACAAGGGGAAACAAGACCAAACTGGAAATCCAGGTTACGAGCCACCAAGCCAGTATCAAGCAAAATCCAGTGACTTCATGCTTACCGTTTATCAAAAACAGTCACAGTATACTTTATTAAGTCCACCTCAGCACCATCACAGTCAATTCTACTGACTGGAACTGTCCTATGAGTGGATGTGACATATTTTCATGCACAAGTCTGGAGCGTGTATACATTTTATTATGAACCATGGCAACAGTTGTCAAGTGATAATAGGTCTTCTCAGTGGTAGTTATTGTAACAGTACTGTTCAGGTAAATATCCCGGTGATGTGTGTTTATTATCGTGCAGTCATTACTCTCCCCCCAGCTGTGCTCTCTCAGAAGCCTTTAACATGGCAATAGGCCTCCAAGCTGGAGAAGAGGATGTAGAGGAACCAGAGTCCAAACAAAAGCAGTGCAGTGAGGACTTTGAGAGCTTTTGGTCCTCCCAGTTCGCCCCCTATGGACGGCCTCCGGCGTAGCATCAGCACTCCCATGGCGAAGAAGGCAAAAATGGTGAAGAGCGTGACGGAGAAGGCCAGCGAGCCAGGGTCCACATAGAAGGCCTTACCTTTGACTTCCCAATAAACGGCAGCCACAGACCAGGCCACCCCAATGCCCAAAAACACATTGACCGCATTGCTTCCTGTCACATTTCCCACACATGCATCTGCATACTGGTCCTGAGTGGCGGCGACTTTACTGGCAAAGGTATCTGGAAAAAAAGAGCAAAGTTTGAAAATAAATCCAACACAATACACTTTCAGTGGTTCTTGGCAAACACATCTGGAATACATTGAATTAAACGTTGTCAACCTGTTGGTCACTCACCAGGAAGCGAAGTCCCCAGTGCTACAAAGACCACTGCAGTGACGGTGTCTCTGAGGCCGATGGTGCAGCCAAAATGTGAAGCGAGGTCTCCAATAATGGCTGTCAAGAAACCGATGACAGAGATTGACACTATGAAGCACGCCCACCCGTTCCAGTACTCGGTGGGTGGGATGAACGCAAACAGAATCTTCCAAAAAAGGCTCAATATGTGCATGAAATAGTCGAAGCAGTTCGGTGGTCGCTGCTCCTCCTCATCATCTCCATCACCTGTTTAAAGAAGACACAGTGAAGATGAATCAAACAAAGCAACATACAAATGATAAAGTCACATATTGGGCTCTGTGTTTAGCAAGTGACTGACAGGGCAAGGATCATGTGGAGATGGTAGAAAATAATATTCCTGGGTAACTGGCGTCATTTTATGAATGTGAAATGTTTAATGGTTAATCTATTATACAATAATAGTAATTCTCCACCAGGAAACACATAAACAAACAAATATTTTAGACTTACTTTAGCACATAACTGGCACATAAAATCACACACACACACATGTTAATTTGCCCACAGTGATGGCGTGCAAAATTCAACCTTCACTGACAAGAAAATTAATGAGAGTATTTCCCACAAGTATTTCCCACTATTCTTTTAAAACTGGTAAAGCACATGCTTCTTGTGAAGTAACAATAGCCATACAGGTGTATTGTTCATGACTCCTGTCCAGCCAGGTTTAAGAGAACAAACATAGAAGAGGAGAATGAGAGCTGAGAAGTGAACGAAGGTTGAAGAGTTGTAAATTTATGCACAAAAAATATCACTTCCACACAAAACTGAAAAACCAGGAAAGAAGAAGGTACTTTACACAGTTATATCTCCGATCAATGCCTTTTCTTAATTTCACAGATTTTGCACAACAACAACCAGTACACAAAAATCAAACATATAATTGTTACTAACCTGCGCTGACTGTGACTGCTTCGATGAACTGCTCTTTCCATGAGTGAGTACCGATCACTGCAGCCAGATTTGTGTCCTTCAGGAGTTTGTCCATCGTGTTCTGTTACAAGACATTAAATAGGTCAGTAATGAGGCAGTGGTAGACATAGCTCGTGTTACACAGAACAGATGGGTTCATATTTCTGTCAAATAAAATCTAGTCAAGTCCTTTTACAGGCTGTTAAAAAGCCCAAATTCTTCCTTTAATGTCTTCTGACAATAAAATATAATATTTCAAGTTTGGGTTTGGTCAAAAGGTTTATGTGTGATAGCCAAAACAAACATGGGAAATATTAGTAGTGCGCCCACAAAACCACTGGCTGAACTGTTTTGCTGCAGAGTCTGAATTAAATTTTAAATTCACTGACCCAAATACACATAACCACACAGAGAACACACAGATACACACACATGGCCTCAGTGCATTTCAAACAGAGATGCATGCAACGCACGAGAAAATACAATATTTTTGTAATCAGAAGAATTTAATGTTTAATGAGAAAATTAGATGACAAATCAGTCCCATCACACGCAGCATGCTAGTAGAAGATCTACCTGGTCTAGTACTCCATTGGCTGTCTGATATGTAAGAGGGTGCAAGGTGGTTAATGGATTAAAACACACATACTTAAACTTTGTTCACACTTCAACACAGATTTTTTGTCTTGTCCCCGAGGTGCTTATATTTGTCACTTGTCTTGAAACATGCAGTTGTGTCAATACATTAAATGTCACTCAAATGTCAGCACAGAGCTAGTTTTCTGCTAGTGTAACGCTTCCTATCAGCCACTCACACACCTTGAACTCACAGGACTCCTCTATGATGACCTCTAGCCTGCTGTGCTCTCCTAGAATGGGTTTGCCCATCTCAGAGATCCTCCGGGCCTCTTCCTCCTCGGGGGTGGGGTTGCCTGTCAGGAAGCACATACATTTAATTATCACATCTATAATTTATTATTCGGTTTTCAGTTTTATTTGTAATATGTGGGTCGAAAAAAAAAAACAGGTCAGCTCAGGATTAAGAGCACGAGTTGCAATAACAGCCCTGCAGCACTCATGGCTGCAGCACTTTATTAAATTATGAGTCAAGAAGTCTGATGGCCTGGTGGTTGTTTACAAAATGCAAACAGAAGCACCCACACATCCTAAACCTCAGTCAAAGGCACAGGCCCATGCCTAAAGCATAAAGAAGAAAGAAAAAACACACACTGCACACACTTTCAAACTATTTTAAAGGTGCCACATGCAGCATTTAGACAGATTATTGCTGCCATAATTATGAATCTGAAAACATATGGCCACCCCAATCATGGTCTAAACCCTAACCATAACCATCTAAACATATGACTGGTAGAGTGTGTGGGTTGGATGGTACACAGCTAGCACTGCCTGTAAATTTCTGTTCAGAAAAAAATGGTCTTAATCCTAATAATCCCAGGCATAAGGTGAGGGATTATTCAAGAGTGTAAAATAGTTGAATGTCAGTAAAAGAGAGGAAGTTTTATCTCCTGTCGTGTAGACAAACCTCAGTCCAAGCAGTGATACTGGGCCTATCCCAAGAAGAAGCCATGCACCTCCTAGTGGCCCTGTCCCTGTCACACCCCAGCAATGACTAGGTCCCTGCATCAGCAGCTGTCCTGACCCAGATCCAGTCCCCAGTGGGCATCGAGTCCCCACCCCTCAGTTACTGACAGCTGGCCTGATGCACCTAGGCCCTGTTCCAACTAGTGCAAGCAGCTGGTCATGCAAAAACAGGCCCCACCCTCAGCGAGCACGATTAACCAATAAAGATTTACTGTCTTCCAGGAAGTAAAAGTCATAATAAGCTGATGCATATTTAACAGCATAAAAAAATAATATCATAAGTGGAGCTAAAGCTTTCAGAGAGTTTAACAAGGGCAATCATACACAGACAAAATCAGGTAGTGTAAATGGAAGTAAATTTTGAGAAATGCATTGACTTAACTGATGGTGTGAAAATAAAATTGAATTTATGTCCTTGGCAGATTTGTAATTTCACAATATTTTGTTAACAATGCTGCACGTTGCACCTTTAACACCCAAACCTACACCCAAACCATCTTACCCTGGTTTAGCAGTAGTGCTGTGAAGACAGACAGACAATATTTCAATACAATTTAACATCTAATACATTAGAGTGCAGCAGAAAGAAAAAATGAATACACTTTGTTCATGCACAGTGCACCATAGAGCTTTCCCACTCTTACTCTAATGAATAACATTTCTGAACATTATAAATTAATGTAATTGATTCTTTTGGCCTCCATTAACAAGCGCATATCCAATTCCTGCACCATCCTTTCGACACATTAAGATTACAGAGAACAGGCAACTGAAGGATACTAAATTCATAATTGGCTGCAGAGCCTGCGTTACAGTGAAAGAGAGACAGAGTGAATGGCAACGTGTAATCTTCGGTTACTGGCTCTGACGCAGGTGCCTGGCATTCAGCCGCCTCCGTTACTGTTGTTATTGTTTTGATACTTGATCTTAGATATTGCCGCCATCTACTTGGAGCGTACTACTGTATATTATGTTATCCTCTTATACTTCATTAATCATAAAAACTACAAGTCACTTAGACGTTATTGCTCAGACGCTTACCAGACAGTCCTCGCTTCAGCCATTTGGGGTCCTCGAGCACGATGAAGAAGTTCTCCTGCTTCTCGTACTCCTCCACATTTATAATGCGCACTTTTAAGACCTGACTGGAGATACGCAAGCACGCACACACACACACACAAACACACATACATTTTCATTATTTCTGTAACAAAGTACCATTAAACACAATGAATGATAAGATACATAAATACACAACGCCTTAAACATTTGCTCTACCATCTAAATCACACCGCAAATTGAAGTGACCTAAATAATTCATCACAATGGACCTTTTAATAATTCAGGCTTAAACATAGTGTGCTCTCGCTTCTCACTGTGCCAGAGAAATACAGCTAAAGTAAATGACTTGTAGCTCAACAATACGCTGGTTAATCAATGCCGATGTAGTTCATTCGTGGAATACTCTGATGACTTCCCAGCAACGCAGCTGTAGCAACTGTACATATAAACATAATGCATAATGGACCCAGCAAAAAGAAATTAAATAATAAGACTACACAGTCATGCACATCTCCATTTACTACGATCTACAAATTGTCATATCCGTTACTGAGTGGAATCTGTTGATACACAACGTTACATAATGCTAAGTGTCCAATTAGTCCATGCGCAAACACAGCTTATATAACCTGAAAAGTTAATGGGAAAATGATCTGTCAGCTTACATGGGGTGACTGCAGGTTCCCACACCTGATCGGAGGATGGGATTATCTTTGGGTGTCAAGTCGTCAGGTAATTCTGTCTAAAAGGACCTCCTACACCTGGAGTGGGTGGCTGATATCACAGTAATCTTTCCCTGAGGTTCAGGTGCCCCTTTCCGAAAAGAAGTAATCGGCCAGTATTAAGGTTGCTGGGTGAGAATTGCACTTCATTGTTGTCTCATTTGTTTGGTACAGTTTCATTTAAAATTCCATGTTCTATATATTTGTTATTCTCAAAAATTCCCATTAAAAGTGGAAGTAGCAGAATAAACTGTTCAACTCTTCACGATCAGTGACACGGCGGTGCATTGAATGACACCTTACCATGAATGCACAAAGCATGTTTATATGCACAGTAACTTTACACTAAAATGTTATCATGTAAACAGTATATACCATATGGATATCCTGAATTAGGCTTCCACATGCAGTATGTTCTGATTAAGAACCAATAAACATGGCATTGAGTGCCAAATATGATTCAGAAAGTCATAAATTATTGAGAGGCGGACTAACGTATTGTTGTACCGCCAGCCTTATCCGTGGAACTTTGTCAGTAATGTAAAATCCATGTTTTAATGTTTAGTATGTTGACGAGTAGGAGGATGCAACCTCAAAAGTGCCTGGCACCGTCTCCTTCCTGGAAAAAGAATTGATTGATGTTCTGAGGAAATACATCCATCAGACTTTATGGCTCCTAAAGTATTCTTTCCCAGACATTACTTCTGATCACTAACTGTGCCTCACCTGGTCTGCTCATTGGTGAATTCCAGCTCCCCTTTGGTCTCCTCGAAGTCCACCCCAGCCTTGGCACTACCATCCTCCGTGTGGTACGGCACGGAGACGGTGCCCCTGGAGCCCGAGTTCCTCACCACCGTCACTGTGAGCGTGCCGGTGCTCTCGCTCACCCGCAACACTTTCTGGCCAAAGGTGAAGATGCCAGCATGGTCATCGTCCAAGATGGTGATGGTGGTGACGAGCGGCTCCACCAATCTACCTTTGGGCGGAGTTCCTGTCCCTTCTTTTCCTCCTTCATCTAACCTCAGGTTCCGAAGACGCACAAAGAAATGCTCGTCCTCCTCAAAGATGTCGTCATCCAAGATGCCCACCTGGAAAGCGCAAAGTATTGTATGTTGACTCTCCTCATAGATGCATGTGATAAAACTTAACTGATGTTGATAAATTATTTCACGGTCGCCTTTCCACCTTGCTCACCTTGATCTCTTTGCGGGTCTCTCCTGGCTTAAAAACCAGCGTCCCCTCACTGCATTCATAGTCTGCCCCGGCATTGGCAGAGCCATTTTCTGTACCGTAGTCCACATAGAAAGTGTTTTGGCCCGTGCCCCCCTCAAGAATCACCCAGATGCTCATAGAGCCACAGTTCTCCGTGCACTGGTACTGGGCACTTTCAAAACAAATGTGCGAGCATGTGGCCAGGTCAGCGTCCTGATCTGCTGGCCGACGTGTCTTCTCAGCAGCGTGTTTCTTTAATATGTTTCCAGCACCGATCAGCATGCGCGTGGCCTGGACACGGTAGAAGGCGCGACTCTTCTTCTTTTGGATCAGGGTGGAGTAGTTGGCCATCTCGATCAGCTGGTCCATGTCTTTGTCTGGGTGTTTCTCTTTCAGGTCTTTGAGGATGCGGAGCGCCTGTTCAAGAAAAATCAAACAAACCAGCTGTAACACACCAGATTTAGAGCAATGTACGTTTTGCCAAAAGTTGGAGATATTTTGAGTTGTTGTGAGTTGTGTGAGGATAAAGCTTATTTAAAAATGACAAAAGCAATGGTGTTTCTTATGCGTGCATTTTGCAGGCTAATGCAGGGATCTTTCTCAAGGAGACTTTGGAAACTCTTCCTGCTCAGCCTCCTAATCAACTCCCTGCTAAGATAAGATTTGTGCTGCCTGCACTACTATCTTTCAAACTTGTGCTGGGATTAAATTCTGCTGGTCTCAGGAAACCTGATATCCTCCTTAAATTCATATTAGGTAGGTTCAAAGTTAGAAAAACACCACCAGTCAATAAAATATGCTCCCATGAGCAATTTTCCTCACGCCTTTTACAAAATATTAGAAATATTGTTTCTTCTTTGTGTAAAAAATGGACCTAAACTCGAGTGCACGCCCCATGCACAAAGACTCAGTCCTCAGTGCAGAGGCCAGGGGGTTGAATGTGACCTGTGGCCATTTACTGCAAGTCATTCTCCCTCTTTCTCCCCGCTTTCCTGTCACTCTTCAGCTGCTACTATACAATAAAGGTTAAAAAAAAAATAGATGCCAAACTTAATGTTAAAGGAAAAAAGCTGATTTCACACCATTAAATCTACGATCTTGCAGTGTGTGTCTACAGCAACATTTCTGCCCGAGCCACTTGTCTTACCTCATCTTTGTTCTGGCCTAATTCATTGCCTGTCTCCACAGAGACTGTCACATCGGAGGAGTTTCCAGGGCACGAGCTACCATCAGGCAACTTTCCATCCATCACTATGTCAATGTCTTTTGGCTCAAGGTCACCCTCCATTTCCACCACGATGCCATGCCTCTTGTCGGCGCGGTAACGCTTGCGCATGTATTTGTAGAAGAGTAGGCGACGGTCGGCGATCCAGGCCAAGATCACACACACAGGAAAGTAAAGCAGCGTCACTACCGCCTCCCACACCTGGTAATACAAGAGCGTCACATGATTTACACACTCCATCTATTAGAAATACATTTATATACAGTCATTGGAAACACACCTCTACAACCCCGGGGGAGATGACAGCCAGTATGAGGTAGAGCCAGATGTAGGCAAAAATACTCCAGAAAGCCGTAATGAAGAACACCCGCAGGTGCTTGATCTTGCGAATCTCTCCGTTGGGGATCACCCAAACGCACAGGCCGATTATCACAAACATATTGAAGGCAGCGCTGCCCACTATGGTGCTCGGGCCGAGCTCCCCTGCAAGAAAGTTGTGGCCACACACCTGGCAGCATCACATCACACAAACACACAAACAAAATCAACGACTATTCACATGTTAAATATCCTGTACACATAATTACTACATGAGATAAATCTGTGTTTAAGTTTTCGGTTATTGTATCACCAGATACAGATCGTGCATCCCTAGTTGTAAATTTATTTATTTATTAGCATTAGTGTTTTTTGTGTGAGGACATACATTAAGGGTGTGAAATGTCTCGTGTACCTCAATGACAGAAAGCAGGATCTCAGGCGCCGAGGAGCCCAGAGCCATGAGCGTGAGGTTCGATACGGTCTCATTCCAGACTCTCACTGTTATTACTGTTGTTTCACCGTTGGGTTTGGTGATGGTCACCTCTTTCTCCTACAAGGAGTTTAAGTTCCTGTTACTGCATTTGAACAGTGAGTGTAGGAATGTGGTGTCAAATTAAGGATGGCTGCATAAATATGAAGTTCAGTAATACCTGAGAGGTGATGACTTCAATGGACGACATGAAGCGATCTGCGATGATAGACACACCCAGGAAGATGTATATGAGACAGACGAAGTAGACGATCGCCCTCCCCGCTTGCTCACCGACTGGAGGATTCAATGGCATCCAAACCGGCAGTATGATACCGGGTTTACACAGAACATTGCCCGCACACGTCTTCTTGCCAGACTCTGTACTGTTACCGGAAGGCTGAGGCGGCTCGGGGGCAGATGCTCGCTCTATAACCTGAGGCCTGATGGAGGTACAGGGGTGGGCCAGGAGGAGGAGGAGGAGGAGGAAGAGGAGTGGGGATAGGTGAACAGGGTGGTGTCCCATTATGTCCCTGAGTCAGCCGGGGTCACTGGGGGAGATGCTGGGTCAGAGGACTCTCCTGCAGGAGCAGAGGGAAGAGCAGAGATCAACAGATTTATAAGAATCTTTGACTTTTTTACAGAGGTCTAACCAGCTGACTGTCAGTTGGTCAGACTGAAATATCTCAACAACTATTGGATGGATAGCCATCAATCTTTTTACAGACAGCCATGGTCCTCTGAGGATTATTAACATTTAGCACAATGTACCACTGTGTCTAAGTACAACCTCAAAGAGAAGCTAACATGAGTCTTGTTAAAGGAGTAGTGTGTAAGATTTAGTGGCATCGAGAGGTGTCACCTCATCAGACAGTAGCTTATCTCATATTTAACGAACGCTGCTGTAGAAGTGCTATTTACCTATGAGAGCCATTTGTGTGAAGCCTTTTCCCCGGGAATCAATGTGAGATCTAACACTGCCCTAAAAGGGAATTGTTTTTAGATTTTCACGCCCTCAAACTCAGCGATGTGGCTGTAAAACAACTCTTCATCCTGTCAAACTAAACCAGCTGCATTGTTTCTCATCAGTTTGGTGAATAAGTTGAGTTTAAGTAAATGTGCGTTACAAACATTTGCAAAAACTCTCTTTTCCGTGCCGTGTATGTAACACAGAGCGCGATGATCAGCCACATACTGATTCAGGGATGTTTTAGAGGCCGTGCTGCACAATTATCCAGGATGCAGCCTGTTTTGTTTTTTTACTATAGCCACCAACACAAAGGCCCGTTGTTAGCAGTTAAAAGTAAACTGACCCGACAGTAATCTTAACAGAATATCAAAATGACTTCAGAGAAACTAAAGCCAGGTCGTTAAGCCATGCAGATCCTGCGGTTATCATTCTGTGACACTAATCACTGAACCCTGGTGGTAAGAATGACTGGGCGCTAATTTATGGCTCAGGTAGTGCTTTCTGGCCTGCAGCGCTGTATCGACATGTGTTAATACGACTTCAGAACAAAGCTGTAAACTTCTGAGAAGTCAAAGTCTTTTGAGGAGCGATTACTATTTCCAGCGGAAAGTTTCAGCTAATGTTGACTTGGTAAATGTTGTAATGCACCAACTAATTCCTGAAATCTGACACAATTTAAATCATTAATTAGTGCTATTAATTACCTACTTTCTTTATTATCTAAATCATTACCACTTAAGCTAACCTTAATCTCACTGTCACTCCTTGACACCCATCACTGGTAAGCTGCATGAGTAACTCTTGTGTGTGCTACCATAACTTATTTATTGGCCATTACAGGTCTTATGACTGGTCGCTGAGTTGTGATGTTACCGAGCAATCGCCAGATTTCAAAAACACACCTTACTGACATCATTTCCTGTCATAAATTCATACTGTGATACGGGATTCTGACTTTGATACAACACTTTATTACTAATCACTGCCAAGACATGAACACAGCTTAGATGTTTTAGGAATCATCATTTCACATGGATTAAAAGAAGGAGGCACCGACATCAGCAGCATGCTGAAGTGAGGCAGGCAGATTACAGTGCGAGCTCATGTCAGGATGTATGGGTGTGAGTACAGCAGCTTGCTAGAAAGCTTTCAGTCTCTCTCTCTCTGCTCCTCTTGGGCCCACTGCCTCCACTCCCCCTGTACAGGTGACACTGCACTATTGTGCATCGTGAGTTGAAACAGATACTGGGGTGCTGCATCTTTGATGCAGCCCGAGCTCTGCCAGCTCATTATGGAGTTGTGATTCAGAAACACAGCCCAGAGGGCCCGCCGCATCGCATTTCACTTTCCAAGGCCTGCTATGGTTACCACGACCTCAGACAGAGGGCCACCTTACACCAGTGGGTGCTGAGGAGGGGGGAGGGCGAGGGCAGAGCTCACCAAAAATAACTTTGTCAACATTCATATCTGGACAACAATGGTGCAGAAATAACAGAGTGATGCTAGTGATACATCTTCCTGTGAAATCAGGATGTTGACGCCATTAAACTATTATGATATTTCCGGTCTCTAATGAATGCAACAGCCTCATTTTGACCATAACAGTCAACACTTTCACATAAAATCAGCAACATGCACTCAGTACACCCAAATATTTGCAAGACATCACTTAAAAAACTGACCAAATGCTTCATTTTGACAGTTATACACCTGGACTACAGTAAACAGACTTTCCTAAAATCCTCTATTAAATATTAGTCTATTATTTAGTCTGAAAAGCGTGCATTTAACATCGAAATGCAGATTTGTTCTGTACTGTAAATGCATTTCCTCGCAGGTGATCTATAGATCTAATCTATAGAATGCAGCGGAGCCACAAAGGGCAACAATTGAGTGCTAGATAATCAAGAAGCCAGAGCTGGAAGAGCTGGATGCATTATTGATTAATGCATTCACCCTAAATATAGCAGGATATCTCTTCCTTTCATGTCACCTACAAGCAGCGCTGTAAACATCACTCAGCAGAGGAGCCGGGTGGATTTATCAGCCAGTTATGAAAGAGAGTACTTCCTCGTCTCTCCACATGAGAGATTGAGTGAATAGGGAGATAAATGGCCAGATTACTGCCACGCCTAACGAGATCAGAGAGTTCCTCTGCGCTGACAGTGATTTGAGTCAGCTCTTTTGGATTTGGCTTCACTTGGCACTTTAAAGTCTAACAATTGCTTCAAAACTGGATGAAAAAGCTTTAAAGGTCATGTGTGTTCATGTTCAGCGTTGAGGCTAATGAATGTCAAAGCCTTTCTTATGTCTGGGGGAAGGGGGTCGTGGGGTTGCTGACAGGTCTGCCATCCTCTTAGCGCACAGGAACAGTGAGCTGTGCGAGCTCATCTCCCCTTACTGCCTCTGACACGTCTGTTATCTGTCAGCACCATCGATAAGTGATTGCCTGGGGTTATCTTACACTGATAGG
The DNA here is from genome assembly GCA_028641955.1 of Protonibea diacanthus. Lineage (NCBI taxonomy): Eukaryota > Metazoa > Chordata > Actinopteri > Sciaenidae > Protonibea > Protonibea diacanthus. Next base: position 3,658,214 of record CM053990.1, on the reverse strand, counting down.
AGTGTCAACAAAAAAGGGAGTTAACACCTTTGACAGTTTAATATTTCCTGCCTGCACGCTCAGCGGGGTACTGTCGGATGAGGGATGCTTCTTTTGACAAGCAGAGCGCTGGTAATGGTAAATGGTTACTGGTAATCTCACTGACTGGGCCGCCTAACAGTAAGAGTCGCTGACATGATGGACAGATTTTTGTTGCCTCAAATTTGTATTTTCTTACAGGGTTGCTATTAGAAACGTATCTATGAAACTGGCAACCGGTTCTTGGACTTTTGTTGCCATCAGTGCAACGACTTTTTAACTTGAAACGTGCAACTCTGTGGCATTTAAATATAGCTATTGCAGTCATAACTGGAACCAGACAATGATGCATGAGTTGTGGTGCACAAGCGACCGTGGTGAAGAAAATTAAGCCGTTTGACCGCGTCTGATCATTTGTGGGTCAAATCGACATGCAGCAGGCCCTGGCGCTACAGCGAACTGAGTCACTGCACTCGATTGCATGCGAGCTGACTGTCACCAGATAACACTACCATTTCCTGGTCCAAATCCTGCCTCTTTGGAAACAAGTGTAGCACCTCTCCAAACACACTTAACAGTTTCCAATGCTGTCACCTCGGCAGCGTCTTGCCTTCCCGGGGTGATCCGATCCTCCACTGATCGAGTATTTGGCACTTGTGCTGGGATGGAGCTCCTTTTTTTGTTTAGTCACTGGTGGTCTGAGATTGAGACGTATATCACCAGCGGTGGTAGGAACAGCAAAATTCTTGCAATTTGGCATGCTGTGTTAACGGTTGTTCTCATTTTTAATCAGTCCTTTTAGTGAGCAGGAGGAGCAAAGGGCAACATATCCATGTCCACCATCCTCGTCCAATAGGAACCAGTTGTAGCAAACCAGGGATGACAGGAGGCTGAGGTTCTCCTTTGTTTGGAGAGATCATGGGTAGTGTTGAAAACTTGCCGAGAGATGTAGTGCAGGACACCAAGGGCAGATTTGAATGGATTTTGAAGACTTCAGCGTGTGTGTGCATGCTGTGGTTACGACTGGATGGATGCATAACAGCCTCCAGGTACTGCAGCATCCAACTGGCAGCGCAGCACGTCCAGCGGAGAGCAGTGCAGGTTGCCCCAAGAAGTCTGGTTTATTTGTGGATAAACGGTTGATCCATAACTGTCATGTAGCTAACAATGTGCAGCTTTTGGTGAAACTGGACATGCGATTTAATCCACTTGGTTCCATCTGTAGAAATGTCTAAATGATGAATTATTAAGCATCGGTTTGTACAAGAAAATAAAGACGGTTCAGGAATTTGTTCTAATTTCACAGTTCATTCAGAAGCAAGGACCTGAAACGTGTCTGTGTTAACACACACACGCTTTCCCGTCACCGACAGGAAGAAACTACACTGACCGCGCGGCTTGAACATTAACCTGTATGCAGATTAACCAAGATCACCTTTCCAGGATGTAAGCTCTATGCACAGGTAAACCAATAACATAGCATGTATAAATTTCACAGACAGCCAATCAAAGCCTGAACACTCAATCACCCCAAATTCAGACAGTGTAGCATTACCGCAGCCGTCTACGAGCAAAAAGGTTCATTTAAACATCACACGAGTGACTGTCACAGCTTTGTACAAAAGTTTACTGCTGGCTGCTCCCACAAGATGCCACCAAATAAAGTATTACCTAATGTAGCCTAAAGAATCAAGGTGTAAGTGAAGTAACTTGGGTTACTGGATAGACATTAGATAATTGTAAACCAAGTGTAGTTTGTCTACAGTATGTATAATTTACCTGGTGCCACTTCTTTCCTACAAATAAATGGTATTAAAACCTGCAATGAGTGTTTGAGGTAGCACAACAAGCTGCACAGCATGCAGCATGTTTGCATAATCATCCAGATCCAGTGTTAATTTCATAAATAAAACTATGATGAAATGTATGTTTTAAAATAATAAAACTGGACTAAAATGCTTTGTTGTGTAGACTTAATCATCAATCAAAGATAAAAGAGGATACAACTAACACGTAACATGCTATTTTAGATTTAGTAGATCTAAAATAGCTGCCAAAATTAACACTGCATTCATCGTTCATTTGTCGTGTTTGTGTCCAAACTATGAATGTAACAGAAAACATACAGCATTTTCAGCAGAGGATCTTTGTCCTTATTACAAACATATTTTTATTTGCTGTATTTTCATTTAAATTTCTGCAGCTAGAAACCGAAAGGTCTGATGATCATTCAGGGTTTGCCAAAAAGGACACCTGAGCTTTGCTGATTTACTACCAACTCATTAATATTGGTGCTATTAAACTGTCGGGGTTAAGGCAGCTCAAAGGAACACTGTATTGATTCTGGCAGACCTCAGTTCCAGCTGTTTGTTTCTATGTATCATGTGTGTTCGATATTGTTGGGTAGCTAAGATGTTACTAGTCGTTTTATAAGTGTTTGATGATTGCAGGATTTATTTTGTCACGATGATTCAATCTTGGATACGAGCAATAAAGTATAAAACGTCCATTATGATACAATAACGTCCGTTCAAGTTACACACAAATCAAGGCAGTTAGACCGCCTCTCTGTTTAACTGTCTCTCTATTTGCAGTTAAAGTAAAAAGAGGAAAGAGATCCATCCCTTTAATAAGTAACACACGGCTTTGGCTCAATGCTACGGGCCTGTCAATGAACCCAGTGAATCAGAGAGTAAGACAATCCACCAGGCCACACAGACAGACACACAGACAGACTGGCCCACACTGCTAATGTGGCACTGAACGGATCTTGTGGAGCTTTCATTGCTTTCATTCAAGATTTCCCACTTTTTGGGTCAGTGGATCTTTTGGTCATTTGAGAAATGAGTATTAAAAACACCAAAAAATCTATTTGATTTTCACTTTAAAATACAAAAATTACAACTCAAATACAAGATTTCGTACGACAAAAAAATGAAATATTCTCATTTTCTGAGACAGGAGCGGCAAATGTGCCAACAGATATTATACTAAAAAAATTAAAAATATGAAATATCTGATGATTTTTATGTGTGTGTAAACCGGCATCTGCAGAAAATGAGTATATGCAAACCAGAGTTTGGTTTGTTAAACAGTTATCTAGTTAAGTTGTTTTCATTACACAAATTTTTCCACACGGCAAAATCTCTGCAAATGTTTAAACAAGTTTAAAAGATGTCACACACACACACACACGGGTTATGTTGAATGGAAGAACTGAGTCAGTCAGGAAGGTGTGTTTGCATCCTGTTCCCTTCACATGTTTTTACTGCGGCTTTCATGAAATGATCGCTCCACGCTGGTTGTTAAGTCAAAATTCCACGTTGCGTTGTATAGCGTGTTTCACGCAGCAGTTTGTTACGGAAGTCAATATTAAACAAATCATGGCGATGAAATAAATCCTGCAATAAATAAATTAAGTAACAAATATATAAGTTTTTAAAAATTAAATACATAAATGAGTTAGAATAGTTCAATGAAGGAATAAATATGTTACATTTTCTCCTCTTATACTCCTTTTTTATACACATTTCACACTAAGTGTTGCTTGTTTCTGTTGATTGCCTTACTATGATGATTACTCATTCATATGTGTACATGTATGTGTATGAATGTTTGAATACGTATGATTAATTTAGTTAATTTGGAGTGGATGTTTTTATGTTTTATGTCTTATTTGCTTATAACTTTAATTTAACTATAATGTGAAAAATGTTTACGTTGTTGATGAAAACTAATAAAAAATAAGGACTACTTTTAGTTTTTTTCAATATTTTTTAAGCATTATTTTTATTTATTTTAGGGATTTTTTATTTCATAATTAAGTTTCTGGTTCTGTTCATTTTTATCTGCCATGATCAAATAAAGGAAGCGTAAATATCTCGCAGAGCAGCGACTCTAAGCGTCTCTAAGACCTACAGTGGCCTGTTTGCAGTTTTACGACAGCGCATACTGTGCCAAGGAGGTTCTCTTCTCGGATTTGGCTTCTGGCAGCCGTGGCATCCTGCTCGGCCTCACCTCTCAGTGATTTACACCGTGTCCTGATAGACAGATAGGTCTTTTTTTTTTACTTAAACCTCTCAAAAAGCGACCCATATACAAAGTTAAATTTCAACAGTTGTCGCTCTCATATTGCTTTACCATATCTTTGCACTGTGTGAAGTAACTCTAGTCTTTAAATTAACTCCACTGGCTCAATCAGTACCAACATGGAACTAATTAGTTTTTGAGAAGCCCGTGTACCAGAGGGGGGAAAGCTAACCCAAGTGGTGCACAGTCTATTCCCTTTGTATCCACTGGGTCAAAATTACCATCAATCTGGACAGCGGCAGTGCAAGCTCGACTGAGCAGAAGGTTTAGTTTACAGCACGGCGGGCACGCTGCCACGCTGTTCAGTTCCTTGGTTCCTCGAGTATGGTGATCTACTTTCAGTTAGCACAGTTCAGCTCCATTTCTCTGACCTCATTATGTGCAGTCCAGTGGTGAAATTTCAAGCGTCTGCGACGATGATATTAGCAGGAATCACTACGACGTCGAACAATCACTGCAAATGTGATATTACACTTCATTTTGGCCATATTCTAAATCCCCTTAAATCTTAGACAGTGGACCTTTAATGCAGTGCAATCATATAAAGTCAATGCTGCCATAAAACAGTTGGCGTGATACACAGAAGGTATTATAGGTAATGCTTTTAGTCGCTCGCTGCATCACTCGATGTAATGTTACAGGCATGAGCGTGATGTTGGAAGCATTAGAACGTGCAGCGTCAGCTGTGTAACATTAAACCTGAACACAATGAAGGTCCAACGTGTGTATTCCATTGCTGCCAATAAATACTCCTAAATCTTACACACTGGACCTTTAAGTACAGAGGAGAAAACACTGAAGACGGTAACAAGCTCTCAACTTTCATCACCTCGTTTGCTCGCATTGTTAGTACGGGCCACTGTGATGCCACCAAGGCAGAGAAGAGAAGATTAGCCGGATCATCGTAAAAAATGGTGACTGTAGATGCTCTCGATAAGTTTTCTGGAAGGAGAAGGCTTCCACGAGCTGACGGCGTCTGTTGAGCTGGAGTACAAACTACCATCACAGCGACTCTCAGGCAGGCAGGCTAACCCATTTCAAAGTTAACATTAGTACTCAGGTATGTTTTAATGGAAGTAATCGAATATGGAGATGCATTAAAATGCACACATGCGATGTATATTGTCACACCACCAATTATTCTTTAATTAAACCTTCATTTAATGAGGCAAATTATTAAGAATGAATTCTTTTTTTTTTTTTACAATTGTAGCCTGGCAAAAGGCAAAGCCTCTGACGGTCAATGATACTGCTGCATCTAATGCTGATTTCAGATTAAGTGTTATGTACAGTGAGCTCTCAGAAGACGCCCCTTGAGACCTCATGGGTAGTTAAGGCGTTCAGTGTCTCTCTTCTCTAATCAGTTTGACTCAGAGGTGAACAATCCATTTAACATCTCTAAGCCATTCTCGTCTCTCGTTTCTCCCCCTCTGATCATCCGGCCTCTTCTAAGAACGTTACACGTTTCCTTTTTCTGTAATTTGTCCGCCCCGTCCCTGAGGCACGCTCACTGTAAAGGAAGGTGCACGTGGACAGTGAGAGGCCACATGGGGCCAGAGGTGAGGCGGACAGAAAGGGGTTGGTAGACAAACCACTGACAGCCAGCAGACAGCAGCTCCTGAGGTTTCCATTACCTGGCTGAGACACCCTGCCTAGCCTCTGTCACCTTAGAAGGAACAGCATTCTCAACTTCAGTATGAACCCAGACAGAGATACTAGTTATGCAATATTCAGGATACTGTCAGAAACATCAATAAAAGACAGAATATACATACATACACTGCTGGCTGTGAAGAGTGATATGACAACAGCGACGGTGTCGGACAAACAACGCTGCCAGCACTAGACGGTCACTATTTGAGCAATCGCTAATCTTTGAAATGTTTTCTTTCTCCGATGTGACTCATTGAGGAGAGAATCTCTACTTATTACCCAGTTTAGTTAACATATCGCTCATAACGCTCATTAACCGGGTGACATCAGACGGTGGAGCAACCTAAAGAATAACAACGGCAAGGAAAAGTCAACAAACCACTAACCGATATTTCCATTTGACACTTTTTTGTGGTGCCGTTTACTCATCATATCGGCCGCGTGGATTCAGGGTGATAATCTAGTTTGGATCAACAAAATGTGCAGAGGCAGCCAGCAGGCCTGAACAACACAATAGACTAGGGAGGCAATGAAAACAAAACAGACCCCACAGGCACTAATTCTCCTCTCCCAATCACTCATGCACACACACTCACAGAGAGGCTGGTAAATACTATCCATTACAGCATGTACACTGCTGTAACCTCAAGCTACACTTATATAATGACTGCAGGCGAGCAGGAATGCAACAAAAGTGTGACTGACAGTTTGGACACGGAGCTACATAACTGCTCTGATCCGAATATATTTTGGCCTTTGTTGGTATTTATAGTCGCGTTACAAATCAATGACAAGATGAGGTCCAGTAATCTGATTCACTCAGGGTGAAAGAGACTCGAAAGAGGTTGAAGGGAGGAGAGTCTGATCAACTCTATAGTTGTACTGACTGATCATAGGGGGAAATGTGAGAGAAACGTGAGGTGTAGTATGGCCCTTTGTCCTGAGGCACCTGCGATGGCGCGCATCTCGGTGCCCACATACAATGCTGCAGCATTGGTTTACCTGAGCCGTCGCATACGTGGGGGGGAGGTTGCATTTCAGGATAAGTGTCAGTGAGCTTTAGTGGTGAACTGCTTGGATTTAGCTTCTGGACCGCAACACATATTGTCTTCCTTGCGCATGGGAGAAGTTTGCCCTCAGCGATACTTTGCCAGGAAGCTTAACTACTTGATCAAAAATGCATCTTCCTTGTGCTAAGATGCCACCAGTGTGATAATATCCGTACATTTGCTTATTTACGGTACTGAATTCTACTTTATTAGAGTTATTATATAGGATATAATTAATTTTGTGAAACAATAATAAAGAATTTTCAACCCAAAAATCATTTTTTATTCCTTTAAGGGCCATTGTAACTGATGACATGATGATACCATGAAAATCTCATACTATTGCAACCATACACCAAAAAATATATGATCTGAAGCATTGTAAATAGGGCTGCAAGTTTATTGTCAGTATGGAAATATCTGCAGATTATTTTCTTGATTAAGAATTTGCATCACAATTTACCAAAGCCCAAGGACTCATACATGGACATTAAATTTAGAATGATAAAAAGAACATTGGTATTTTTGCTATTTAGTTCCCCCAGATTCAGAGTGTGGTCCCACTGTGGTAAATATGAACAGCTGTACACGTGTATTTGTTATGGTTGCATCACTTATGATCAAAATCTACCAAGCTCACAACTTTGCTACCATGCGAGGTCAACAAGAGCAGACATAGCAGCCAGCTGATGTTACTTACTAGTCCCAACAGCAGTCAGCCCAGCTCAGCGAGATCTCACCAACCACTACAAGTTAGTCCCAGATTTACGGCGGCTTCTTGCTTACTCGCTCTCTCATTTTTTCTTCTTAGCATCCTCCATCAACGTCCTCTGCCATTTTTTCCATAGACGCTGGTTGTGCCAAGTTACACTGCCCATCAGCAGACCTTAATATCTCCTCTTCCCAGTGATCCAAAACACTCTCCCTGCGTGCCCTGAGCTCACAGTCTGGGCAGCCCAGCTAACAAACTGAGCTAACATTAACTAACAGCAGCTGTACTTCGCAGCAGTTTACTTTACTGTCCATCAAGAAGTGCAGCAGCTGGAGGAAATCATTCAAATTTTCTCCATAAAATGTGATCCAGCTTTTAAAAAATCTGTGAAATAGTAGCACAAAGTTACATAATGCAGGAACACCATTCACCATTCACCTGATTACACGTGAATGTAGCATTAAAATGATTTTAAATCTCTTATTTTATGGTAAAAACGTTATGCAAAGTTGCTTTAATAAGTTAGTTTAATAAGCTATTGTTGCTTTAGCCATTATTATGTTTCATTATATCGAAACAGAGTCTGCTTTACTGTTAGGAATAAATGTAAGTCAGATGAGAAACATCAGACAACAGTGTATGCTCCATCGGCATGCATGAGTGAAAAATGCAAAAATCATATTAGTGATCATAGTGTCTTTTTGGACGCATATCTGGAAAGTGATAGTAGCGTTATCGTGCGCGTAATCAAATATAATGGACTGGCACTGGGGGTGTATGTGCAATCAACGCCTCCTGTCTCACACATCACCAACTCTTAACACGCCCGTGGGCAGCCGCTGCTGCCGCGGACACAAGAGATGGACGAGCGGGACACACTGTACTGTATGTGGTGCAGCCAATCTGCTAAATGAATGATGCTTTTGATGTCAGTTAAATGTCAGCTCTGAAGTTCAGCCCTTATCAGAAAATGTCAAGCAGAGTGATCTTTCAGAGGAAAATCAATGGGACCTCCTGAGTGTCTCACAAATATGAACACACACTCCTAAAGATATACTTCACTTAAAAGAGGCAAAGCAGTTTAAACCTCTAGAAATAACCAGAAATAAACTGGAAACAACCGTTAACACTGACACATGCCGTGCAATGCATTCGACTAAATGTAACATGATGTGCCAGAGCCAATGCAGCTTCCAGTGATCAACATTCTAGTTGTAAACAAACTTTTTCTATTTGTGGAGTGTTTTTAGTGATCAGAAAGTACGCTACAATACTATACTATATAAAAAAAACAGTAAATATAAAGCAGCACATGTGCAATTTTATATTAAAAACACAGACAGATATCAACTATATGCACCCACATGCAAACTCCAAGCACAAGTGGCTCCACAGCCTGGATGCAAACCTGACTGTGCTGAAAAAAATGCCATTTTGTGACGCAGACAGCCTGAACAAACATCTGTACATAAGATTTAATATCATATCAGAGCAGGTTGGCACCCTAACAAACATTTGGCAAGTAGACACTCAGGTCATCTTTATAGTCTACGCTGAGCCTCTGCATGTTGTTTATACTGTTGGAGCGCCATAGGTGGACTGTATATAGCTTCATATAGCTGAATTTCTCTGTATATAATAGTTCATTCTCAACAATATTGAACTGTTAAATATTAAACACTCTAAATTGATATTTTTGTCACTTATTTTACTGATCTTATACCTTTAAAATATGCATTTTCTAACTAGCTATAGACTGGATTCATTAGGATAATAGTCTATTTTCAAATGTAGAGTCCTAATATATAAAATATATATAAATAAACTGACTCCCTCAAAGACTTTAAATTATCACTCTCTGCGTAAAAGTGTATTTAAGTCTTTAGTTAAGTCCCTACTTGTACACACAGGAGTGCTTTACCGTAATATCACCATGCAATCAATCAAAACTACTTCTGATTCTCGAGGGCGTAGCCTTCACATCAGACCCCCTAAAATGCCCCTATGTCCGGCACACCTGTGCCCCCCCGTCCCTTCCCTCCGTCTCTTACCTTTTGGTTTATGGCACAGCTCCACCGCAGGCTGGCATCGCCTCTGAAAGTCTGCAGACAGTCTCCCGGTAAAACTATCCTCCTGTCTGGACACACAGCTGAACTCACAAGAGTGAACTTTCCCGTTAAACTCACATTGCCGACCCACAAAGTGCGGTGATGCTGCGGGCTCAGCCCACGCGCCGGATGACGTGCTGCGTTCACGGGTCACAGTGAAATTGTAAAAAAAAAAAAAAAAAAAAATGACGATGATGGTCAGAAATGACCCAAACTGAAATATATGTTTAGTGGCTGTTTTAATATTCTGTGAATTTAAGATGCAAATAGAAGTGAATGGAAATATTTTATTGCGTTTGAACATCTCATCCGAGTTGCTTTTGAGAGTACTTGAACGCAACACAAGCAGAGAAAAGTGCGCAACTGCAAAGCTGATAGATTTCTGTGTTAAGTGGACCACTTGTCTCTTAAACCTGCCTTTGTTTGGCTGATCTTAAAGTAGTGCTGCCATATTTTCACCGTTAAACACTTTTTTGGACTTTTGTGTGAAGTGTGTCCGAATTTTACGAGTATTCTTATAGGCCTGATATCAGGATAATTGGGGTTTCTATTATGTTTTATCAACTTGTTTCAGTGTGTTTGAGTTGAAGATAAGTGAACTTTTTCCATCCGTCCACACGTGTTTGTAAATGTGAGTTGACAGTGAACTTGAGTGAGGGACAAATAGCATGTGGTCATTGTGTCTTTATTATTTATGAGTTTTTCACAGTGTACACACACAGCAGGGATGACACGGACAAACAGAAGTAGTTTGCATGCACCAATATCCAAGAGCTAACCGGTATACTCAAATATTACACATAAGAAATAAATGGCTGGAACACTGCATCAAATTTTGTGATAGATTCCAGCAGTGTGTGTGTGTGTGTGTGTGTGTGTGTGTGTGTGTGTGTTGTTTTTTCTATTTTGAGTAAATTAAAGAGCATGGTTCACTTGTCATTTTCAATTGTCAGCTGACATGTAATCCCTGAAATAACTTCAATTATAGAGAACCAGAATGCTGTTAGCTTGGGACCTGATCAAAATGTGTGCTAGGGGCTGGTTTGCATCTGTTACAGGTAGGGCTAACCCCAGAAATTACACAAATGTAACCATATATCATTACAAGTGACGATTCTTCCATATCAAATATAGCTGTATTGTAAAGCCTTAAGTATTACTCTTACTCTTACTTTACTTACTTTAAACTCTGGTTTGGTTTCAAGGATTAAATCAAGAGATGTTTTTGGTGACAGAAAATGAGCAAAGTGACTTTATATAAAGTTTTAATTTGTAAGTAATAAAAGAAATTGTGTGCTGGAGGAGCAAATTCATCCCTAATTTGATAAAATGACATGAAACTGTCTTCTTCATAAAACCTCCTTTCTGAATCAATCATCAGATGTATTGTCTATGAGGGATTCTCGGAAAAGACGGTTACAAATGGGGCATAAATGGAAATCCATCCACCATCAAATGTTTTCTAAACTGACACCAAATTTGAGAGTGTAAAACCACAGAACAAATGGCTTTTTAAAAGGTTAATGAATCAGTTGGCAATGCTTTAAGCCATTAGTAATAATGTTTGGAGTTTGTTGATCGTCTCTATTTGGTAATAATAAACTTTTAAATGTCAGTAATCCATTAATAGAAGATACAAATAATCCTTACAGGTATCTTATATCTAATATCTTATAAGAAACCTTCTAATAAGTCTTCAAACATACACTTTATGAAGGTTAATAAGTCATTGTTAAAGGGTTTTAATCATGTCTGCAGTTTCTCTCCAGATTACCTGTAATCCATATGGTTTAATCCATCCCAGAAGATGTTACCTGCTTTATACTCGACTATAAATCACCAGGAAATTATTTATTAAGCATTAGCATTACGACCTCATTATGAAGGGCGCATTGAAGTGACGTTTACTGTTAACACACCGAATGACAGCAAGAAAGAAAGAAGAAGAAAATGTTATTGCCCAAATATTTCTGAAATGTTAAAATAGTGAATGGAAACAAATTTGACTGGCTAAGTAAATGCAACTCTGAATCCAAATTAGAAGAAATTATACTGAATTCAGAAACATAACAGAAACAGTCAATTAATGGGTAAAGTTGATAGAATCCTGCAGAAATCATATTATATTTTTAGTATATTTTAGTTTAAGGAGAACAGTACACGCTTCCTGTGTCTCCTCGTCTGTGATCTCCAAACCTTGTTTAAAAGTGTCGTGTGGATGGATGAACGCAGATTGTTGCTCCAGAGATGGTAAACTCATAAAGTTATTCAAGTTTTAACTCAGTTACAAATTATCTTTGGTGTCATAGGACAGACCGATTCAACACCGGCAGACAAAAGAGATATTTGTGTTGAGTCTGTTGCTGATAAGACAGAGACAGGTCCTGAACAAAGTTCATTTTCTCCTGATTAGTTTGTCTGAAAAAACTTTCAATGTCAGAATATTTGGGCTTGTGAAAAATGAGTTTACTTCAATGACTATGGGGAGAAAGAATCACTCATAATCTAAAGTAATTACTTCACACAGATGCTCCTGATTTCTGTTGATTCATAAGTTTTGTATCATTTAGGACTTTATGTGGTATGGTATGCCGCCTTCATGCAGATTTTAGACAGGTTTCACTGCTTGAAAGAAATAATGAACCATGAAATAAGACAAATGTGTTTGTTTTTTATTATTGCATGACCAGATTATTGTTATTTTGAAATTAAAAACCAACCCCGACAATCAGCATTAAAAAGATTGATGATTAGACACTTTGTAATGTTTAATTAAAATCCAAAGCGCGTGTTAGTGACTGTGTCAACGTGGAGTTTTTTAGCAGGATTCAGATTAGATTAGAATTTAGCTGCTTTTGGTTGGTTTAACAATCACTGTGCTGTCGGTGAACACAGTGGAGAAGAAGTCATTCAAGAACTTGTTCTTCAGCCGGTGCACAAAGTGGACGTATCTCACCCCGGGTCCGTAACCGGAGAACACGTGTGACACCTACAGGCCAACACAGAGACGTGCAATGAGAAACTGACTTCAAAACACAGGCGTGTGACTGTACCGATCAGGGGGACTCACCTCCTTCCAGTTGTGTGAGTAAACGCTGAGATCCTCGGTGGGGTTGGCGGTATGCTCTGCGATCACTGTGCTTTTGTCTGCACCCAGTAGCTTGACGTGCAGCTGAAAGATGGAGTTATCCAGCTGACTCTCCTCATACCTGACAAAATAACAGATAATCAGAAGTTATGGTTTACTGAAAAATCCTAATAGAATTTAGTTTGGCAGTTTAATCATCGCTGAATCAGTCCTTGGACCAAATACAGAAATCTATTCCCAGGAAATTTGTAAGACACCTTCAACTCTTTCATAACCTCTAACAATTCTCTGGGTTCAGGATCCAACAATAATCTTCAAATTGTTAAAATAAAGCTGCCTCCTGTGTGAACTGTCTGTAGCTGAACAGGATTGACTGTCATGATGGTTGTACTTGGACCTACCTCAATATTTTCTGAGGCGGTACGTGGCGTAACAAGTTTGAGGAACACTAATCTACACAAACACATGCCAGACACCTGCCCATGCAGAGACAGTGAAACATGTACTGCACATGATCTATCCATGCAGCAACCAAGCTGATAAGGCCGCAGTGATAAGTAATCACACAAGGGCGAGGAGAGGAGAGAGGTAGGAGGTGGGTGCTCATTAACCCACCAGTCTTGGATGACTATTTCTGGCTGAAACTCATCCAGCAGCTCGTCCCACAGTCCCTCTGCCTTCAGGTCCACGACCTGCTCCATGGTAAACCAGCTGAGGACAAGATAGCAGACGAGAGTCACGCGCTAATTATGTGGGATAAACTTTAAGTTGTACCCTGACGTGTCTTTTTTTTTTTTTTTTTTTGGATTACTCACCTGAACTGAGACATTCCACAGACCATAGCACCTGGTGGGATGCTGCTGGTGTCAAAGGGGAGGACTTCTATGCTCGTGGTCCAGCCGCTGAAGTCACCTTTGAATTAAGACCAACGTTTAATTGATCTAAGACTTTACAAAACTTTATTCATTTCCTTTGTTTTCATTCGCTGTCTCTCACCATCAGGCTGAAAACGCGGAGGTCCACCTCTTGGCACTTGAGCCAGCTCAGGCTCGGGTAGAGGGATGTCCTTACTCAAACCTGAGAGAAATAAGACAAAGTGATTACTGTACATGCTACCACACCCACTAAAGGTCACGGTAATCCCACTATAAATCTTATAAAACCACAGAATAGATCTTTGTGACACGGTCACTGGGTGTGTCTCTGTGTGAGAAAGTAAAATGTGTTGGTCAGGAGCCAGAAAAGCTCACGTCTGTGTTTGTGTTTGGTGTCATAGAAGAATCCGACATTTCAACACTCTTTGTGTTTACACCTAAAGAAGCATAGCTGTATTTAAGAAATGTTTCCAGACACCTTCTCTTCTCACACCCTCAAATAATTGTTTGCAGATTTCCATCATTATATGTACTGTATATATATGTTAGACCGGACCAAAATCTTCTATAATATTAAATAAATCTATAGATTATTGGTTTATAAAGAGATTCAGCAAAATAAAAGCTTTACAATTAAGAGACTGTACACACAGCTCTTTCTTCCTATTTCACTCCTCATGTAGACATTTTAAACATAATTACATTTTCCACCAAATCTCAGAGGCTTGGCAAAGAAAACCAAACTGATGATTGAGCTGCATCTGCATTTACAATGCATGATGCACGACAACAAAATACTGTATAAATAAGAGTTAACGAACACTCTGTCCATTCCTGTGTAAACAGCTCTACTGTATTTACATTAACATGACAGTCAGGCAGTTATAACGTTCCCCTTTTGTAGAAATGAAGTCCTGTGGATCATTGTAACAACACTGGAGTTGAGTATTGCATTATATTTCCACAAACCGTTGGTCAGATTGCACAAAGCTGCTCAGTGATGTTCAATAGTAGGAAGCCTGCAGTTTCACAGGTCAGTTTTACAACTTGTTGCTTAAGTTTAACAGCACTACTGACTATTACTACTACCTATAGTACTAGTACCAAGTAGTTTTAGTTGGTAAAACACTTCAGGGTGAGTTAAGGAGTAAACTACTTTGAGATTACTGATGAATCACAGCTCATACTATAGTAAATAAGCCGAAAATGTACATTAACACCTGTATCAGCACTTAACTCCATTATATATCACTATTATATAACTCTGCTCCTTTCCCTGCATCAGCACTATAAACTAAAACAGTCCTCAGATCAGTCACCAGCACATGAGTCACGTTCCGGACAGTGTTGTGGTTGTACCGTGTGGAGAGGGGTTCTTCAGTAAGTTTCTCCCCAGTGGCTTGGCTTCGTACACGGACTTCCAGTCCAGGCCGTCCGGCATCGGTGCGCCCTGCAGGCTCCATTCATCCTCACACTTCTTCTTCCATTCAACGGCAGACATGGTGCGACCAAATACTAACTACTGATTTCACACTGAGCACGTATTTATGCAGGAAGTGTGTTTGGGTTTTCCAGTACTGTGTAATCAACGCCACACCCCTGTGCTGCAATGACAAGGCACGCAGGCTGCTCTTAAAGTCACAGCAGTTTAATCATGTTCCAACAGAGCCTGATATAAAAATGATATTAAACTGAACTAAACAAGTAGAGACCCGTTTGTACCCTGTTTGTACACCGTGTTACACACATTATAATCATACTATAAGGATTAGGAGTGTCTGATGGATCATGGAGCCCTGAAACTGACATAAAGCAGCAAAAAGTTACTGAACAAGTCAGAAAATATAATTCAGGACCAAATGTATCGATAAATAATTAAAATGGAGTATAAAAACAAATATTAATTCATTCAATCTGTGTATTTTATTATTTATATAGCGCATATATATATCATAACAACAGTTATCTCATGACACTTTTCATGCAGAGCAGGTGTAGACCGTACTCTTTATAATATTATTTACAGAGACCAACAGTTCCACCATGAGCAAGCACTTGGCGACAGTGGCGAGGAAAAACTTCCTTTTAATGGTAACAGTAATGACAGTAATAATATATGTAGTATGTATGTATGTATAGATACTTAGTCCTTAATCTCCAGTTAGTTTGTTTTGTACATGAATCAGTACATAAACTACATGCAAACTATATTTTACTCTGTTTATCTTTCAGTAGCTCATTTAAATGATTAGAATTTATCTATTTTTATCTACTTCCTCATCATCTGATTTCAGGTTATTTATTTTATTTTATTTGTTAATTATATTTATTTATCATCTGATAATCTTCTGTCGATTTCTGGGCTCCAGATAAAAGTGATAACTAAACTAGAATGAATAAATAAATACATAAATATCAAAGCAGGAGATAAATGAAGAAGTAACAAAATGTAAAATAATCACTTTATATGTTGTACTTTTTAAATAGTGTCATCTGTATTCAGGTGTAATCAATCAATTAAATAAATATAATTAATCGCTGATTTAGTCTATAAGTATTCCAGTGGCAGACAGAGCACACCTTTGAACAATAAACTTATATTTTACAGTTTTATGACTCCGCTCTGGCAGCCCGTCTGTGAGCTGCTATTGTTTCTTTCTGCAGCACTTTGCCCCAATATGATCTCTCCGTGGTTACAGGTATATGCAGACATACTGCTGCTCGACCTTTGCACTCTTTAGATGGATGTCTACGTTCACTATGCAGAGATGAAGTTTTGCTTATGGTGCACTGATATTGGTCGATGCAAGCTTTTTGTAAAAATGTCAATTTCTCCAAGTGAAATCTACAAACTCAGCCTACTTTGCTTTTTATATACATTCAGTCCTTTGTGTGTTTTTCTTGCTTTGGTTACCTTCTTAACATCACACAGTCTTTAAGAAGGTGTGGCCCACTGTACATTCTGCAGAGAATCATTAATGAAACAAGTTCAGCAGGGTACCTCCAGCTTCACCTGCTGAAATGAACAATCGAACTAAAATGGAAGAAGTACGGCAACATACTGGGTCACATTATTAAACCTCCACCTCCACCTCCACCTCCTGTCCTGCTGCCTCCAAGTTCAGAGCACACAGCAGACTTTATTATTCATTCACTATTTGCTCTCACACCCAGAAACCAAAAGTTTTAAGTCAGGCAGTTTGATTATGATCAACTAGGAATATATGTGTATCTATTATATGGGTATTATATGTGAGTTGTTCCACATTAGCAGAGTTACAGTAGCGTCTGAAGGTGTTAACAGAGCTCAGTCTGCACACATAATTAGACTTTAAGTGAAAGCGCCCGTGTGGGTGGACCAGACTTTATTAATAAACCAACAACACAGTTATAATCAGCATAACTGTTTATCCAGTCCGACAAGTTTTGAATCTAGAGAAGCTTAAAGAGCTTTTTAAAGCTCAATACATCTCAATTAAAATGTTATGCTGCACTGTTCAACAAACAAATATGACAACAGACAAAACATTTTTATATATGTTTACATGACGCATCAGCTTCATCATCACTTTATTTATCTTTTCTCTTCTGTGAAAACTTCCAGAAACCAGTTCACTTCTTGTTCGTCCCACAGCGCCGCCGTCTGGAGAAGCAGAGCAGTGACAACTAATCACACTAAACGTCAATGAGATGCAATTAATGGGATATCTTTAAATAAATCTGAAGTTGTTTTTATCAGCAGGTATTCAACTATATAAAACCAAAGAAATAAAACTGATATCCTAAAGATATGATACAGAAAAGGCTGAGATAAAACCTCCAACAGTTTTGATATCGCTGGCTTTTAGTGTTGTTTGTTACCTGTTTACAGCATCATCCATTTACACATGCTACAGCTGTTAACAGAGGCATTTGTAAACACATATATCCGCTTACAACTACATTATAGTGTGTTATAATTTATTAAATGTGAATGTTAAATATGGGACTTTGTAGTAAAGTGTGCATGATATCTAAAAGTAGTAAGGGTTGGTGGAACAAGACATTTCTGTACGTATGAAACATACATACCTACCTTTATCTGGGTGACCTTTGACCTTTTAATGATTCTTTAACATATTGAGATATTTATTCATAAATTTAAACTATTATTTTAGTTTAAGTGCCAAGAAATAAACATTTACAAAGCAACTATGTAGATTTGACCTCATGTAGATGTGACAACCTTCTACAGTATGTGTGTTTTGTATCACCACATACCATCATGTCAAAACAAACCTCTGAAATATTTAACACACTTAATCTTACGTTGGTCGCAAACCATTTTACTTGGTGAAACTGAAGATATTCAGAGTTTCTTTAAATATTTATTATGTTACCAGTTCAGGTGTGTTGCTAGGCGAACCCTCGCATTAATTATAAGCCACTATGTGTTTTTCACACAAGGAGGGCAGATAGATGTCATTCATTAATGAAAAAACAGCAGGTATATAGCTTGAACTTATGTTTTCTTATGTCACGGAGGTCAATTTATAGTTCAGCTGCCGATGACATAAGAAGGCCCAGCAGGGTTCAACGCTGGCAGAGCGCCAGAGAGGCAACAGGGGGCAGCAGACGCTGTGTCTGGAGGGTGAACTGCTGCAGGGAAACACACTGCGGTGTAGTAATATGGTCCAAAATGCACCGTACCTAATAATAGTATAAGAAATAAAGTGAGGGTGTAAACACAGTAAATACATTTAAATGCAGTGCCAAAACTTTGTAATTAAGCCCTCTGCTCTTTGACTGATGACAGAGTCTGCTCTGGAAAAGTAGGACAGCATACTGTAAGATTATGTAACAGACATTCAATATAATATCAAATAATATAATAATGTAATCGCAGCTGCCAATTTTTAGACATGTGTTACTGGACAAATGTTTAAAAACATAATGTGTGTGTGTGTGTGTGTGTGTGTGTGTGTGGTGTCAGTGGAAGCTGTTCGTGCTCTTCACTGCAAACACACAGAGACATGAAGCCTGTGATAACTTACCCACCTGGTCATGTCCGTACACAGCTGACACCTGTCGTCTACCCCCGTGCCCCTGTGCATTGTGGGTCCATACTGACAAATGCGTGCCAGAGGTGATAATTCAAGAGTTAATCAAGTCAAAGGAGTGAAGCAGTTAAACAGACAGGTTTACTCCTGGGATTTTACAAACATAAGCTCTGATCTTAATGGATAAAGAAGGATCCTCTGTAATAAACTGACCGCTTTAACCCCGGTTAAAGGGGCAGGTCACTGATTATACACATAAAGGTCAGTTTAGTCATCACGGAGATGACTGTGACTGTGAGAAGCTCTCAGCTCTATCAACTCTGGAGGAGTTATAGTTTGCGAAAATTACTCTTTAACGTAACATCACCACACCTCACACATACCAGAAAATGTCACTGACGTTGTGATAATACTCACAGGGTTAGTGAATTACTGTAAGAATCACGGTGATTAAACTGGAAGTTCCCTCAAAATCCAAAAACCTCTTGACTTTTTGAACTTTTTTCTTATTATTTGACAGAAAACTTTCATAAGTTTCATAAAAAGTTTCAAAAGTTTCATAAGTGGGGACTATGAAATACCACAGCATATGTCGGGTTGCATAATGGGAATTGTCGGATTTAGTTTTTTTGATGTTTGACTCATACAAGAGACTAAAAGCCAGGATATCTTTGCATTACTGGACTCTCATAACTCCCCCAGGTTTACAGAAGGGCAAAGCTAGATCACTGGAATATCCATTTTGGAGTTGGGGTTAGGTAAAAGTCCAGTATAAAAGCTGATAATCACTTTAATCCAGTCATCACTCATGTAGACAATGAATGAATAAACGTGAACTCAATCATGTGTGTCACAAATCAGGTTAAATAAAGGTGAAACTTACACACTGTGTGTACTATATCTACAGTGTGTACAGTATATTCCCCATGGTTATGGCACTGAGCCAGGTGTAGATGCACGTTACACTGCACATCACAGCATGTCAGTTACAGTCACGTCATATGTGCAACGATCCACGGTCACATACTGTACTCCAAACCTCCGGAAAGGCAGACCTTTATTCATTCAGATGTACTGAAACATATTGTACGCTTAAATAAACATTCTCCAACTAGAGCACATGGTGTTCGTGTGCATTTGGTCCAGTTAATCCTTCAGAGAGGGCCGTGCATATTTATACAGCACCTGCATGACTCACTCTGTAATATTGTGGTAAATGGATGAGGTGGAGGACAAATGCCACATCTCTAGTCTTATTCATACACACATTCTTTCTGATTATTAATGCTTTTTCTCTGATGCAAAGCTAAAATGTGCATTAATTGTGATAAATACTGTGAAAAAAATGCAATTGTTCAACTTTTGATGTGCACAAATTGTGATTTATTTTAATATGAATGCTGTTTTAGCTCATTTGACTCCCAACTGATGCATTTTAAGTTGCAGAGAAAAATAATAATCTGTCCAGCTTCCCTATTTTTGTCAGGTTTAGTAAATGGCTTCACCTTTTGTGGAGGGTTTAGCCAAAGGTACGAAATGTCTCGGCCGGTCAGGTCTGAGATGTATAGAGAACTGACTCGATGAAATTGAATCAGGGGTCCTGGGTGGAGGAGGAGGCGAGGAGGGGGAGCACTCCTGTTTGACAGGGTGCAGATGGGCCGGCAAGCCTGGTATAATTATAGCCTCCCCCTGACCACACTATGTACACGTGACCCTGGCGGCTTCAGTTTCAATAGAGTAAGACCAACCAACTACACTCCACAGTAAACCACCCCAAACCTGCTAAAGTTTGCATAATATCAGAATAATTTAGCCAATTAATGAGCTGCATTATAATAATTCTCAAGTTTTTTCTCATCTCATGGTCAGTGTTTTTGGCCTTTTGGCAGTCAGTAGATAAAGAATATTCTTTTATTTTGAAACACACGGATATCTTGGAAATGAATCTTTAATATATTCCCTTCATTTTTATGTTGTGTGCACGATCTGCATCTCTCAGCTAGCTCTCTACAGACAGGTGTAGAATTTAATGTGGGAGAGAAGCTTTAAATATAGTCTGCCATAAAGGCGTTATTTATAGAGGCTTGCAATGTCATTGTACACATTTGGTTGCCAGGCACATAATGTTACTTTTCAGTGAAACGCTTTTCTCGGTGAAGGACATCACAACTCGCAAAATATCGGCAGAAACACCGAAATCCAACATTTTACTCATTCCTGACCTTGTGTGACATAATATGCTCTCACCTAATACTCGTATGTACGCAGCTGCAGCTTGACACTGAGCTATTCTGACACAGGTCAGTGCAGTTGGCATGGATTCCTTTCCAAGGGTCAAGCTGGATATGTTTCATCAAAGTGACCTGCGAGGCCACAAACTAATGCTCACTTCCTCTGACACACTTCGTACGCTTGACGCTCTGAGGTTTCCGTGCACACACCCTCACACCCTAAATAAGTCAGATTAGTTCATTTATTCTTTATATTTTATGCTCGTGCCCTCGCTGAGTGAATATTTCAGCATCTTGTGAAGTTTGAGGAACTCTGTGCTTTACATGAGCAGAAGCAACATCATCATATCACTGCCCTGTTGCATAACTGTCCTAGACTGGCATTATTCACTTGCTCTGGGTAAAATGTCAGCAGCTAGCCACTCGATATCTGGTGCCTCATGCAGGTGATACTACTTCCTTCTGGGGATTAAAATTAGCCCAACCTATTGTGAATCTTACTAAAACATATGCCAGTCTAACCGAAATGTTTCCTTTCCCATGCAAAGTCCAGACATCTTCAGTATGCCAGACATAACGTGATAGTATTGAGTGATAGTAGAAATCTGCACAGAGACTAATTTGGTTGCCTCTCACATGATGGAGGATGGGCAGCAGACAGCTGTGTAACAGGAGACGGGGCTTCAATTCAGGACAAGGGCACCGTGACCAGCCGATACTCCGCTACACGCCTGCACCTTTGGACACAGCCGGCAGCACCTAAAGCAGAAGAAGTGAAAAGACAAAATACAACAGGAGAAGTGTTAGAGTATGTATACGGTCTGAAGTGGAGGCCTGAAGCGGGTGCCGGGAGGTTGAGTTGGAGATTTGAGAGGGAGGTGGGGGAGTGTTCTACGTGCTGATTGTACAGTCAGGGGTTGTAATGATATGGGGGACAGGAAGAAGCAGGTGTGAGCCAGTTAGGGACAGCTGGGACATCCCACAAACACTGCTGCTCGTTGGGATGTCCCCTGTCTTGGAAGAGTGCCTGCAATAATGCTCCTATGGATTCCCATATGACTTGTTGATGCACCTTTAGTATTTCGACGTGCAGTTTGACAACACCACCAGTTTGTACTTGCACTGCACTTGGGTGCAGATCAGCTAATGTGGCACAGATGAAAAAAGGTGGGGGTGACATAGCTTGTCAAGAATATTTGGGAGGCATGGACGCCTGTGGAGCAAGTCTGAGTTAAAGATCAGTCCTTTCCCCTTCTCTGACAACGATACATGTAGCAGGACGATCTGTTTTTATTGCAAGAGGGCCAAGCAGTGCTTTGTAACCATAATAAAATGTAGTTTATTCTCTTATATACAGTAACTAAGCCTGAACGATGAAAACAAAGCAATTTGGTCTTTTATAACTGAAAACATAGGCCTGCTTTTGTACATAATTAGCAATAATTACTGGTGTAAGCAAACTTTCAATAAAAGAAGACAAAAAGAAGAAACACAAGACAATAATTAAGTTATTAATGAGTAAGATTTAGGTATTGTTTTGTGTTTCTGGTAGTCAAGGTTTGCTTTTGTTTACATTTGGATCATAGATTGCAGTTTTAACATAGTAAGGCTCATCTTCACTGAAAGCTATGGACCAAAACAAAAACACACAATGACAAAACAAAACTACAAAATAAAATTTCTTTCAATTATTCAGGACAAAACTGTATCCATGCGACGTGCGAAGCAGCTGCTGCAGAGCATTGGTAAGATAGTGAGAGACATTTGAGAGAATACAGTATCAAAGAGGGGGAGCTAATGAACCTTATGTCAAAGATGGCATCATCTTTCATCCTCAGCATTCCCATCCAAGATTCGATGTCTGATAATTGGCATATCAATTAGAGCTGGGCTGAGTCACAGCTGTTTTGTTGCCTCTGCAGGTCCACGCAGGCGAGGTGAGCACAGCAACAGTATCAAGCACAACAAACGATTTTACTTTTTAATTTTCCTTGAGTCTGCGTTTGGGGGGTACAGGACAGGATGACTCCCACCTGATGGATAAAATGCTTATTCTGACAGCATTTCCACAAGGCCGCCATTTGTGAAAAGAGCTGTGTCCAACCTTCACGCCTGACACAAGGACCCCTGATCCCAAAGGCATGTTTGGCAAAAGTTAAGCTCAGCTTTTTTCTGTTCCTTCAACTCCCTCTAACACCACCCGTCACACACACCCTTGTGACTACTCCCCCTCCCCCCGCCCCATTCAGATACTCCCGCAGTCCAACTGGTGCTATGTATGGGCCAAGGGGTGGGTGAGGTGGTCAGGAGGGCGACAGGAGGTACGGGTGGGGGGTGGGTACAGCTGCAGTACCCGTGTTGGATGACTGAGATGTAAATGTGTCCCTTTCATAAACTAGCAGTACAGAGGACCGGCCAATGAGGGCACAGCAGGCACTAAAATGGCCAAGCCAATGGCTGAGTGTCTGCCCAGTATATAAACAGGGTGCAAAGACCTCCAGAGTTGGGTGACCCCTATTTTGGCTGTGGTGAACAGGATCTGATCCCAAGGACTGTTACCTCTGTTCTTGTCTCGTGCGCAGGTAAAGAAATTTCTCAGAGATGATTCGTTTTTATGGAGTTTGGGGAAGAGGAGCAGATATTTGGAGGCATGTGTGGCTTTGGAGAACCATCAAACAATTCTGAATCGAAAAAGATCTTTTTGGTTGCTTCTTTTCTGCAGTGAAGCATTTTGGACTTAAAGTCGATGATAAAAATCAAAATATGAATGAATGCACAACAATTCTGCAATCCTAATGATGCATTCTGGGAAAAGAGACCTTCTGGGTATCAGAGGTCACTCAAATTTTGTCAGATTAATAAAATAATTCATTGAAATATGCATTTTAAGCAGTAGTTGCATTGTTAGCTTGCATTGCCATATTTATTAGTGCTCTCTGCAAATGCTTCTCTCATTTGTGGACAGTGATTTATGTGGACAGGTGCCTTTGAGACATGCCTGAAGGCCCGCGGATGTCCAGTGATTGACTTTAGCCTTTTAAAGATTCACACTTTCAAGATGTTTTTTTGAGATTTAAGCTAATGAGACAAAGTGATAACTGCATTAAAAATGTTTTATTCCATAAACCGATATCGCCTTTTTCCAAAATGCTGCACTGCAGTTCACTGCGGATCGCATTTCATGTGATGTAACAAGTGCGTCACTGCACATGCCACGCTTTTATAATTCATGTGATTGTCCTATCAAGGCAATTAATAAAAGGTAACGTGTATATGCCTATAGATAATTAGTAACTAGATCTTGTCGGGTCATGGTAGAGAGGACTGGAGTGAAGCTTCTGCAGCTTGTCAGACTTCAGCATAGTGACAGCTTTAAGTGATGCACTCAGTGTTTGAAAGTGGGTGATGCAAAGAAGGTGCAGAGTGTTTTCAAAGGGAATATGCATGTTAAACACGACCAGCAAAGACCTCTTCATGTGTATTTATGTGTCGACGTGTAAACTGGATAACTGGGGTTGTGTTTGCGCCAAGAGAATTCAAATGTTACTCATATATGCTGAGGACATTTTAAAGAAAGGTTGTACAGTCAGATGTGCTGATGCTAAAAATACCCAGCCAACATGCGCTCCTCCCCCGACTCCATTTCAACTGGACATTCGAGCTGTCGAGAATTGAGTGTCACTTGTTACCAGGATTCCTCTGCCGACACCACTTAAAGTCTGCAGCTGTCCTGCAGAATATCCCATATCTCCAAATGCTGAAGATTTTTTGTTGATATTCAGATCACCTTCACAGGCAGTGTCAGATTAGGATGAACTGGTTTTATTCGTCCCAAACTGTCTTGTTCAAGTTTGCTCATCCTGTGTGTCCCCTCTCTTTTTCTTTTCAGTGTTAGAAAGCAATCATGCCTTTCGGAAACACCCACAACAACTTCAAACTCAACTACAAAGTTGAGGAGGAGTTCCCAGACCTGTCCAAGCACAACAACCATATGGCCAAGGTCCTGACTAAGGACATCTATGCCAAGCTGAGGGACAAGCAGACACCCAGTGGCTATACCGTGGATGATGTCATCCAGACTGGTGTTGACAACCCCGGTGAGACCAGAGAGACAAATCTTTTTATGAACCATAAAATCATTCAGAAACAACAAATCTGTGAATAAAAGTACAATATCATCTTCTAACTCCTGCTGTCCTATTCACTCTCTGCCTTCAGGTCACCCCTTCATCATGACTGTTGGCTGCGTCGCTGGTGATGAGGAGTCCTACGAGATCTTCAAGGAGCTCCTGGACCCCATCATCTCTGACCGTCATGGTGGATACAAGCCCACTGACAAGCACAAGACCGACCTGAACTTCGAGAACCTGAAGGTACAGTACCCCCAACAAAGAGGATCAGAAGATGGCGCTCGGTGTATCACATTTGTGGTCTCTAGTTCACGCTGTAATCAAACTTTTGTCTTTAGGGTGGTGACGACCTGGACCCCAACTACGTCCTGTCCAGCCGTGTCCGTACTGGCCGCAGCATCAAGGGATTCACCCTGCCCCCCCACAACAGCCGTGGCGAGCGCAGAGCTATTGAGAAGCTGTCCGTTGAGGGTAAGGTATTCATAGTTTAAATGTTTGCACAGGGTTGGGCTTTAAGCTATAGGCTTTCCCCCAAACAATAGGCTGATCACAAAATATAGAATTGAGCTCCTAACCCTGCGTCTGCCTCTCCAGCTCTGACCAGCCTGGATGGTGAGTTCAAGGGAAAGTACTACCCCCTGAAGTCCATGACTGACGCCGAGCAGGAGCAGCTGATCGCTGACCACTTCCTGTTTGACAAGCCCGTCTCTCCCCTGCTGACCTGCGCTGGTATGGCCCGTGACTGGCCCGACGCAAGAGGCATCTGGTGAATATGACCAATAATTGTCAGCAGGCCAGCTGTGAAAACACAGCTCTCAGTATGGATTTGCACCTTCATGATGCATCTGTGTCACCTGTGCGTTTTTTACGGTTTGTTGACGCTTTACATCCGTCTCCATCCAGGCACAACGATGCCAAGAGCTTCCTGGTCTGGGTGAACGAGGAGGATCACCTGCGTGTCATCTCCATGCAGCAGGGTGGCAACATGAGGGAGGTCTTCAGGCGTTTCTGCGTTGGCCTGCAGAAGGTACACATTGATAATGAATGATTATTGAAAGCAGTGGTGGATGACCGCTGGAGGTTCCTCTGACTCTTGTTCTTTCTCATCTGCCAGATTGAGGAGATCTTCAAGAAGCACAACCATGGCTTCATGTGGAACGAGCATCTCGGTTACATCCTGACCTGCCCCTCCAACCTGGGTACCGGCCTGCGTGGCGGCGTCCACGTCAAGCTGCCCAAGCTGAGCACACACGCCAAGTTTGAGGAGATCCTCACCAGGCTGCGTCTGCAGAAGCGTGGCACAGGTACAAATACATCCAGTCCTTCTTTGGATCAGTGTGGCAGGTTCTGGAGCCAGGAGCTGTGATGTGCAATCTTTACCTTATTCCCTTGTCTTCTTCAGGTGGTGTGGACACTGCCTCCGTCGGTGGTGTGTTCGACATCTCCAACGCTGACCGTCTGGGCTCCTCTGAGGTGGAGCAGGTCCAGCTGGTGGTTGATGGTGTCAAGCTCATGGTCGAGATGGAGAAGAAGCTGGAGAAGGGAGAGGCCATTGACAGCATGATCCCCTCCCAGAAGTAAAGAGGGCCAATCTTCTGTTTTTCTCGTGACCATTCATGTGTAATGGAGCCAGCTGATGAGCATGCAGAGGAAACCGATGCTCACTTAGAGACTCTTGACTCTGCTCACCTCTTTTTCCTTCTTCCAACTTCTTTTTTTTTTCCCTTTTCTCTGCCCTTCTTGTTTTTCACGTTCTCCAGTGTTGGTTGGTAACATCCTGGGATCAGCCTCCACTGAGCTGGGCTCGCCTGGCAGAGGTGGCATCACCTACTTTTTGTTATAAAAGTAATGATTATTGAAGCTGTTCACACTTCTCAATAAAAAAAGTGCCCCATGAGACAACTCAGTGAATCTTTGGTCTTTTGTGTTGCAGCCTCAGAAACTACTCTTCACATATACTCACCTGCATTCAGATTATGTGAAAACAAGACACCAAAAATGAAGGAAAAAAAATGCCAACATCAGTGAATTTTTATTAATCTTCAGCTCCATGTTCTCCTTATATATCACAACCACTCAATCTCAGTTTACAGTTTGTTTCTGAGGGGAGGAATTAAACAGTAGAACAGTGTAAAATTACTCATACAGGTCAAACTGTGTGTGTGTTCTTCAGTCTCTTTTTGCATATAACATCGACTGTTTCCAAAATCAGCTTTGAAACGACAGTGCATGTTAAATACTGAGCCCCCTGCGGGTCCTAATACTGTACCGTCCATCCATCATCTAAGCCTGACCGGTGACACACCGTCTCTGAGCAGGCATACACGTGTTTAATCAACACTCGGGTCAACAAAACTCTTTTCAAGAATTTTTCACAGTAGATTCCACCTTAAGACAATGTTCATCCATCTTACACTAAGAGTGAGTTGTTTTACACTAAAGTTATTTGCTTTTTTTTTTTTTTTAAGCCCGTTTTGCTTATAATTTCCACTGAAATGCTTTGCAAACAACCTGATTCATTATCTGCGATCAGGAGACAGTGACGTAACGTTTCTATGGCTTGAATGCAACCCAGGGCTTTCAACATGTCAGGGACTTTCACTGGGATCAGTGTAAATTCAAGTTAAAATAGAAACCAAACAATTTGTTTCCCGAATGTGAAGCGGAAACTTTTTTTTTTTCTTACACGCTGTAACGTCGTGGTACATTTCATAGCATATCTAAATACTTCTAAGAAGCCCTCTTCAGGATACTGGACCTGTAGCAAACAAGTTGGGGTGAAGTCACTGTATTTCACCCAAGCCTTCCTGTTTGTTTTTGTGAAAGGGGGGTGAATGGGGGGGCCTGGTGCTACATTTAGCACCATATCTTTGTATTAATTCATGTCTAAAAACGATCGCATCTGCATTTCACAAAGCTTCCAGTCCTAGATGTGCGTCATGTTTCTTTTTTTTCCCCCTAAAACCCAAACTCTGAAGTCATGCAGGATTGCAGGTTGGTTTTTGTTCCCCATTGTCACTGACAGAATCTGCTTTAAACTAGAATTACTTCCCTTGCTCTAGCTATAAATAAACCTTGAGCTCTAAGATATATACTATATTCATATATTTTATATACAGCCATCCACTGACTGATATAAATCCTGTTTTTTTTTAAATGATATTATTCTAAAAAATAAATAAAGTACCTGTGCAAATATCCACAAATTGAAGTGTTTCACATTTAAGACATTGGCGCCCTCCAGTGGCTAGTTCTGGGTATTACCTATACAGGTACACTGGAAGGAGCTGATTCAAGTCAAAGCAAAGTGCATTGAGGTCTATATTACCTAATGCTAATATACACCACAATGAGAAAACGTCCAGGGAGAGGACAAGGACAGACTCCTGATGTCCATGTTGGTGTCTGCTTCTCACCTCAAGGAGGAGGAGGACCGGTTAACACCGGCCTCCTCTCTCCATGAAACAGCACACACCAAACAGGGACTGAGAAGATGCCATACATGGGTCTACAATGTGAGAGTGTGGACGATGGCTGAGTGTTTCCCCCTGCGAGAAAACAGGGTCTCAAACAAAGAGCCGAGGAAAGCCAAACGCTCATTGTGACGATAGAAAAAAGTCGGTGGTACGTACGAAGGTGGCGGACAGCGAAAGGTTGGCGTCCCTGTTAAAATGTAGGGAGGTGGGGAGTTTATGATGGGTGGGAAAGGAAATGGGAGTGGGTAGGGGAGGTGTTTTGGGTCACCATGAGCAAAGCCACAACTGAGAGATAGTATTAACAGTAAATCAGCAGCCAAACAACATGATCTCTGTAGCCTACGTAAATATCACAGTACGTATTCACTAAAAACAGGGAGGGAGAATAGAAAGCTTTCTCAGTTTTATCTGTCTCTCTCTTATTTTTTTTTTTTTATACATTAAATATGTACTGTGTGAAGGCGCTGGGGGTTGTTCACTTTAAAGGCAACTGGACTAACGAAAAGAAAAACACTGTGCACACTGCCTTCGTCGTGCCTTTTTCCGGGGTCAGAACGCTCCCCGCTGATCCCCACAGCCCATCAATAATGGACAGATCAGTTTATAGACTGTGTCACCAGGAGGAGGAAGAGGAGGAGAGGGTGGACATTTTGGAAGTGTGTGTTTCTCTCTGTGTGTGTAAAGGTGAGCGTGTAATCGGAGAGGTTTCGCTGCTTGGCTGATCTGCTTTTGGTGTTCCCCATCAACATATTAAGATGATGGCTGAGGTGAGATCACATGGCACAGAATAGAACCAAAAGAATCGCATTGCACTGAAAATAAACCGGACTTAACAGTATCTCTGTTATTTTGCGGTGACCAGGTTTCGAGGACTGACCGCTCAAGCTTGCTCGAAAGATTTCAACAGTTGAGGGCTCTGAGATAGGAAGATGTTCTCAGGTATGTGTCTCTGCTGTCGCGTCTCCAGTACAATGCTTTAGAAGAAAGGTAAAGGGATGAAAACGGGGTGGGAGGTCGGACAAGTCCAAATGCTTTGAACAAGTGTTTCTGACGATGACCAGCGCTGACAGACGATGAATCCAGCCAACCAGAGAGCAGCGTGTGTGCATGAAGTGTTTGCGGGCCTCTCTGTTCATTCTTTTAGAGAGAAAATAATCTGATGACAACAACAGTATGAAGGTTATATGCCCTTGAACCAAATCAGCTGTGTTGATTTCATTTTGCAGAGCATGACGAGGCACCAAAAGTGCATAAAAAGTTTCCTAACCGAGGGGTTCGTTTCTTAATAAATATCTACAGTTTTCATTTCTGCTAGTCCCCGTGCAGAGAGAGAGAGGCGACAACTCTAGTAGTTCATGAAGTGGATTTTTGTAGTTCAGGTCTCCGGCCTCTGATTGGCTGTTTCAAAGGTCTGTCAACGCTGCTCCCACTGACCTTAATCCAGTGCAGTCGTCACTGCTGTATGTACACGAATCAAAGCGACGCAACCCTCTGCGGCTGCTCGTCTGATCGCTGAGTCGTAACTGAATCTCCGCGTTTGTGCACAACATCGTCCCACAAGGTGATGAAAAGTCAGCAGATAATCGAGTCATCGGTTAAGGGTGGCGGGCGGGGGATAAAATGAATGGTGTGCGTAAAAGGTGACATAAAAAAGGAGAATTTTAAAAAAAGGACTGGCTGGTCGATGAAGTCCGATACACAAGAGATGATGTTTTTTTTTTTCTGTAGTGGTGACAGTGGGGAAAAACAATGATCAGAGCAATAAATAACAAAATAAAAGAGTCATTATGGCTAGAGTAGCAATAAAAAATATTCAACTAGATTACATCTGATCCAGGTCCAGTGGGTGCACTTGCTCAGTGAAGAAGTTGGCTGAGCTGGGTGGGGTGATTAGGTGGTGGAGGAAGGAGGAGGGGGGGGTGCTTCAGTCTGTGTGACTTCGCGGGTCAGGCGTGTGTGGATCTGTGTGTGTGTGTGCATGTGTGTGTGCGTGTCTGTGTGTGCAGGGGTGGGGTGGGGTGTAGTCATGAAAGAGACAGAAGGAGAAGTCTTTTCTCTCGGGTCCAGCCCCTCGCCCCTTCTCTGCTCATTTTTTTTTTTTTTTTGTCAATTATTTCCACCCCTCTTCCCTTTTTTTGGGCGCACACACATCAACACTCACTCACACAAAAACACACACCGCTACGCAAAAAAAAAAAAAAAAACACACCCCTCCGGTTTCAAAGTTCAAGGTCCTTAGAGATTTGGGTGGCAATGTCCCGAAAAGCTAGCGGTGCCCCCCAGAGTCGCGTGTAGCGCACCCCGTTAGAAGTCTCGGAGGTGCCTGTGGAAAGATGGCACACCTCGGCCTCGAAAGCCACGCGGCCCCCTGCTACGCCGTGGGTGCAGGAGAGCAGAAAGGGGCCGGCATGGTGGACCTGGCAGCCACATCCGAGCGCCGCCTCCCGCAGAGCCAGTACCACCTCCGCAGGGTCCCGCCGCCCACCACCTCTCAGATCCCAGCCACGTCCGACGGCCCGGGGCTCGGACGCTTTTTGATACCCAGGTAGATGGCAACTGAGGACAGATCAGAAAAATATTTTTGAGTCTCATAATTGAAAAAAAAAAGCTTATTATTTAAGTGCTCTCAATCCAGCTGCAACACGTGTACTGACCTTGTGACCGCAAATCTCCTGATTCCCTCAGATTCATTTGTGACCCTGCAGGACAAACAGGCAGGGTGAGAGGCAATCCAGCAGAGTACAACAAGTCTTATGACCAGCCCACAAACTCCCAGATGAGATGGCATTCAGCAGTGGATCTCATACAGAGAAGACCAAGCAAGCATCAACAACAACAACAACAACAACAACAGCAACAAGCACGTGATGTGCAGAACGGAGCGTCCTCACCTTACAGGAATGCACACATGCACATAAATATATAAACACAGTCCTTGACTTTTAATCACTTCTGTGCATCGCATTCCACATACGACTCATCAACCACAAATACAAAATGAAAACACAAAACACCAATTTTAAGGGTAGATTAATGCACAGGATCATAAAAAGTCTAGTTACTGACGACGACACTGATCCTGAAACTAAAATTTAAATGTATGTAATGTAAAATGAATCTTCCTTGATTGCAACCATGCTTGAAACCAAGTGTGTGGGACCCTGACAGTATGAAGATGTTCAACAAGTCATGCAGACGAACTATTCATATACTTCATAGATATAGAGGACTGAAGAAAAGTCAGGCAGGCATTCGTGGACTTGGCAGACAGATGGGGCAGCACAGGCAGACAAGAAAGAAGCGAGAGATATGGGAACTTACTAACTGTTTTTGATCCTTGTGGAAGAGTACAACCCGAGACTGATTTGTTTGAGCCCTGGCGCTTGGACGGGTCAAGATTGACCCTGATGCCATGACAGGGGCGGGAGGAGGGGAAGCACAAGAAGATAAAGATGGAGAAAAAGAGGAAATATGGAGTAAGAGCAGAGGGTGGGGAGAATATAATTGAATCACAGGAGAGCAAGTGGTTGAAAAAGAGCGCAGTGCGGGAGCTGATTGGCAAGGATAAAGCTGAGGTTTGATAAGATTAGACATGTGTGATTATGACGACTGGGAGGGGAGAAGGGAGCAGAGGATAATCCGGGGCCACAGAAGGGCTTGCCAAACGGCGGGGTGAATAAAATGCTTTGATAAGCATGGGTCCATACCGAGGCTGTGCTCAGGCTGAGAGGAGGAACTTTAATGCCACATGATTTCATATCACAAATTTCTTGGTTTGAATAGACATTAGAGCAGCTTATTCTCACCGAAACAGCAGAAATCCTAAAATTCCCCTTTAAATATGTGTAAAAAAATAAACATATTACCTGAGATAGTGTAGCTGAAGTACAAAAAATTGCAGCCGTGACATTATTAGGTAAACTTTTGACATTAAAGGAATAGTCATGTGACATTTTGATGCTGAGGATTAGATGAGAAGATTGACACCCCTTTGAGTCTGTGTGCAAAATATGAAGCTACAGCCAAGACGCTATTAGCTTAGCTTAGCACAAAGACTCAAAACAGAGGGAAACAGCTAGCCTGGCTCTGTCCAAAGGTGGGAAATCCCTCACTCCACCTACCCATCACTTTTCTAATATCCCAAACTGACAAACTCAAACTCTTGGTCTGATTTACTTTAATGAAATTATATTTTGTTTCTTTATTGTTATGTATTCATTTGTAGAGGTGTAGATGTGACGTTTATAGTTTTGAATGTAGCTACCTAATTTATCATTTCTTATAGATGGTGGGCCAGGCTAGCGTTTTCCCCATGCGTCTAGTCTTTATACTAAGCTCAGCTAACAGTCTCCTGGTTGTAGCTTCATATTTAAAGCACCAACATGAGATCAATCGTTAGCATCTTCCAGTCTATGAGAGGTCTGCATTTGGTCTATCACACCTGATCCAGAAATATACAGTGACATAAACTGGTTAAAAACAGCCCTTCAGAAACCCATCACAGAAACTACGTCCATGTTTTGTCAACTGTCTATGTTGTACAGAAGGACAGCGTCTCAATCTTTTTCTTCTCCCGGTGTGATATGTGTCACGTGGCGTGCATCTACCTGCGAGTGAGTTTCGAGGTTATCTTGGTGAAGAGGTTGGAGGTTGCCCTGGTGCGGGCGTGTGGCAGAGGGCTGGCGTCATGGTGGGACAAGGTGGGTGAAGTGGGTGGCGCTGAGTACACCGGTGGTCCACGGTCCCTCAGCTGACCCCCGTGAAAGGTGCTGCGGATTGTGGAGCCGCGGGTCAGGCGGCATCTGTCCGAAGAGGAAGAGGAGGAGGCGGCTCCGGCTCCGGCGATGCTGAGCGTGGAGGGAGACGCCGCAGGTATGCGGTGGCCCAGGGAGCTGCAGAGGGGAGAGGGAAGAGATTTTCTTAGCTTCCACTCTTTATTTTACTATGCTACATGGTTCGTTGATCTGATTGGTTGATGTTCTTTCATAATAGACAATGATAGACAGATGGTTCATCCAATCACCTGCCAAGTACTTTTTCAAAGCGCCTGACCTTTTCCAAACTGTTTCCAACTGTTCTAACTTCCCAGATAATCTTAGTAGAAATGTAGAAACTGAGCCAGCAAGCATCCAAAACACAAAATGTACTCGAAAGATCTATTTCAGATTTTCACACGTCCTCTGAACAACGGAACAGCTGAAGGTGACAACTGCTACATCTTTAAGTAAAGACTTACAGCCAAAATGAATGGAGCTTCCATCTTTTAAAGTTAATATGTGATTTTATGTTCATAGTCATATGATATGTACTGATGTGGCTATATCAAATATTTGGTACCTGCTTTAGCTGCCATCTAAAGATCAACAGAAAGTGGTACCTGTTGTCTTTGCCGTTCTGCAGAAGAGAATGTCTGTCAGCGCCCGAGCGGTCCGTGCACACGTACGTATTCCGGCGAGTCATGGCGCTTCCAGGGATGTTATTCTACAGAGGGAGAGGCAGATATTACCAAAGAGTCTCTCTGAATTAAGCCAACCTAAAAAGGAGGTTGTGCATGCACTTTTGAGACGGTCCCTAACTTCAGCTTCTCAATATGAGGAGGGACTCTGTCACTTACCGTGGTGGCAGTCATGTCTTTGCGGCGGTCTGGGATCTCAGACTTGTTGGGATTGTTGGCACTGCTGACCATCGGGCTGGAGGGAGGGAGGCTGTGGCTCCCCATCACGCTGCAGCTGGCCTTACGTGAAGGCATTCGTCCCTCCCGCAGCTCCCGGTCTCCCGTGCTGGTCGGGCTCCGTTTGGGGTGCATGACGGGCATGGAGGGCCCGCCTTTATTGTGGAGGACAGCAGAGCGCAGACACACAGAGACTCATATAAGGAATATTCTGCATTTAGAGCAGGGACTGCAACATACAGTATAACCATGACCACCAGCCACCACCAGCCCAAGTTTTCCTCAGGTGAAGGTTACCATATTTCCTTGTTAGTTCTCTTGAAAACACATCTTTATTTGGCATTATCAATTGATTAAATGTGAAGTTTGAGTAAATGTATGGCTCAGAGTTGATCAGATGTTAGAAAAGAGACTCACAGAAGTCGCTGTGTCGTCGCTGCCTGTGGTAGGTGGAGGCACTGCGCTGGGTCTTGCTATGTGAGGAGGAGGTGGAGGAGGAAGAGGAGCCAGTGGCTGAGGAGTGCTTGTTGGTCCCGTTGGTGATGGGGCTGGGTCGTACCCTCGCCAGGGACAGGCTACTAGCTGTGCGAGCCTCACTGCCTTCCTATAATGTCCCGGCGATATTGAAATGAAAGTTGAAGGAAGATCAGCCCGGTCCTTCAATCACCTAAACTGTGTGAATAAATAGTGTGTAGATCTTTATAACTCACATCGCCTTTGCGGCCCAGGAGTAAGTAGGTGGCGGTGACCTCATTGTACTTCTGATTGAGCAGAGAGTCCTTGATTTCCTCTGGAGTGAACCCCATCCCGACCATCACCTCTGAGGAACACAACCAAGCAGAGATTCTTGTATCTAGTTATGGTGAACATCCAGCTGTTGCAGCTGCAGCGGTAACTGTGGCCGAGCTGACTCACCGATGCGAGCTGGATCACTGTAGTCCTCAACAGGTTCTATATGGGGCTTCAGATCGTCCCCCTCGTACCCTGTATTTATCCACTTGTCCTTCATGACTTGCTGTAGACACAGAAACAGAAAAAAAGCATCAGCTGTGTTTGAATTTCACACGAGCATACATTCAGGCTCGCGTGTGTCGTGTGTTTGGCACGTCTCACCTCTAGGGTGCAGCGTTTGGCGGGGTTGAGCACCAGGAATCGGCGAAGGATCCCCTCACAGTCTGTGGACATATAGAACGGGACGCGATACTTTCCCCTCAGCACGCGCTCCCTCAGCTCCTGTTGGCCACATCCATCAGGTTTATACACACACGGCACATCTTAAATCAAACAAGCCAAACATAAACCAGGAGCCAGCCACCTCAGGACTCTAACATGAGTCATTATTTCATATGTCTGCTTGTTTTTTGGCATGCTCGCCTTTATTTGACAGTGATACTAGAGACGGAGACGGAAAAAGCAGATGAAATTGACCCATAAACGCTGCAGTTAAATGTATCTTAACCACTCGACTACATCCTGCCTCATGTCACGCCGTC
Source organism: Protonibea diacanthus (assembly GCA_028641955.1). NCBI lineage: Eukaryota > Metazoa > Chordata > Actinopteri > Sciaenidae > Protonibea > Protonibea diacanthus. The sequence continues at coordinate 3,622,582 of CM053990.1, read as the reverse complement.
TATAGCATAAAAACTTAAATCCCCAGGTCCCTCTCTGCAGGCAGTATGCTGGGGTGCGATCAGATATGAAGAGGGGTTAAATACACATTTGTCTCCACCCTCTGGTGGAGCTCTAGGGGGCCATTCATTGCCATCTGCTGGATTTGGGATAAAAATACTATTTTTAGTTTAGTTTTTTTTTTTAGGAGCAGTTCTACTTCAGGGTGCAATAACATCAGAGAGAGAGGACGGAGAATAATGTTCTCACTTTACTATTTATCAGCAGGGGTGACATTTAGAATAGGAATTAAATGGTCAATATCAGGCACATCTGTTACACAGCTGAGGATATTCAAATGGACAAAAATAAGCATACAAAGCACATGAAAGTTAAACAGACATTGTCTTTCTCTGTTAATCTTTTTTAATCTTTGATTTTTTCAATAACCTGAAAAGTCTTTTGATGCTGCCGAGCTCCACTGAGGCTCGAAGACTGCACGAACACGATGAAGCCACATTAACAGTGTCCTCCTCTTTCATGTCCACATAAATGAACACGAGTGAGATCTTTGAAGTCTCATGATTTGCATTAAGACACACACAGAACATACTGTACATACTGTAACTGTACAGCTTCTTTTCTGACCCTCACTGGCTGAATTTAGCATGTTAACAAATGAGCAGACTGGTGTACATGCACAAACTGGAACAGATTAATTATATATACACTTAAATACCAGAGAGATTAAAGAGATGTCTGTTTTCTTCAGTGACCAACACCACACTGGAATTCATTTCTTGATACTATTTTGATAGATGGAGTTGTCTTTTTTGGAATAATTATGCACAGTAACATTGCTGTATTTTATATTTTTTGCCATCTACATTTAAACTGTATCTTTTGCTATATTTTTATATTTCTTTACACTTGTATATATTTTATATTTAACGTTTATTGCTCACTGGGGATGTGAGAGAAACAGAAATTCATGTATGCATGCATGAAGTTAGATTTAATCCCTTTTAAGACTCTTTCCATACATCTGAAGACCTCATCACCACTAACACATCAAAAACAGGAAAGCAGAGAGAAAGAGAGGGACCAGTTGAGCTACCAGGACATCGCCTCATCGCCACTTCTAACCAGTTTCATCAGTGACACAGTTAACTTACATTTACTTAACATTGATTGTAAGTTAGCACAATTAAACAGTCTTAAATTGTGGTAACTGCTTGTTCAGATAGGCAGGGTGTAGCAGCTTCAGAAATATCCGATAGATGCATAAAATCTTTCCCCGCACATAAATGAGCATTTCTAACAGAAGAGTGCACAGAGGAGTCACCTCACGCAGACGTCAGACTACACAGAGCTCTTACAGAGATATCTGCCGGTGAAATGATGGTGCATGTGAATAACATAAATAATAATAAAACATTGTTTAGTTTGTGTTGTTTTCTTTCTGCGTTGTCTGCACGGCGTTCTGTGAAATGTTCCTCAGAGGAACCGTTACTTCTCTGTTAATGAACTTTTCATTTGTATCGATACACAAACTGATGTTTCTGCAACTTTCTATTTATATGATTATGGAGTTCCCATAATGACTGAGATTTATAAATCAGTCGTACGCACAGCTTTATATATCTGACAAAAGGAGGCAAATTACTGTCTGCCCATAGTATCTTTGTGGCTACCACTTGTGGCAGCACGTGGGAGTGTTGATCCCAAATTGCAGCTATACTTATCGCCTTCCAACACACAGTTATTTCCAGAGACATGGTTCAAACACACCATTTGGCCAAAAACTTGCATTTCCGCATTAGCTAAGTAGTTTAACACGTGGGCGTAAAGTGTCCTTCACGTAACGTGATCAAGTAGCAGTCAGTCAGTGGGGTCGGTTGTCCTTTTTTAGATGGCGTTCAGATGGAGAGAGAAACAGATTCCACCAGGAAGCCACGTTTGGACACGGACACCACTGATCCGCGGATTTGATCAAACTACCCCAAAGGACAGACAAGTCTTTGGGGCGGTTGTATAAAATCTGATCATCCAGTCACCCAGTGGAAACTCACATCACGTCTAAAATAACATTTCAAGCACACCAAACCACGCAGCTTCAAAACTCTGCTCGACAAGCCACACTTCAAACTACACGAGTTTCTTACAGTACGACAAGAAAGGTTGTTTTTTGACTCAGACTGTAGAAAACTGCCAACTTATTGAAGACTGAAATTCAAGATCTTTAGGGATGGCACTCCATGCCTCAGCTTACTTCATATCATATATACTGCTGGAAACTATGCATGTCAATATAATGTAAACACATTACTGTTACCACGGCCCCCTGAGGAAAACTCCCGCCTCTGATTGTGCCCAGACAGACAAACAGTCAGACAGTCCCTCCCCCGTCTACTTGCCTTCAGGTTCTGCCCATCAAAGGGCAGCGAGCCGCTGACCAGTGTGTAGAGGATGACTCCGAGACTCCAGACGTCCACCTCGGGCCCATCATATTTCTTGCCCTGGAAAAGCTCGGGGGCAGCGTAGGGCGGCGAGCCACAGAACGTGTCCAGCTTGTTGCCCAGCGTGAACTCGTTGCTGAAGCCGAAGTCTGCGATCTTTATGTTGGCGTCGGCATCCAGCAGAAGGTTCTCCGCCTGAGTCATCCATACGTTGGTGCGGAAGAGGAGGGGTGGGCAGGAAAGGGACGTATAGAGAGAAACAACACATCAGTGGAGGGGAGCGGTGGAGAAAATAGTTGGATGGGGGAGGAAAAAGAGGGATGAAAAGGAAGTGAGAGCGGGAGTTGCGATGAAGGAAAAAAGAGAGTGCGAATGAGAGGCAGATTGGTGCATGCGTGTTGTCCAATAACACAGATAGTGGACATGACTCATCCTGTATATATGTCACTGTGTGTGTTTAGAAATGCTATAATGTATTAGAGCAGGAGCTGGCTCTGACTGCCACCTATCCATCCCAGCCTCTCCACTGATTAGTGCTTTACTGCACGATTAAGATGCTGAAGGGCCCTTTTCACAGACACAGATTAAGACCAGTCCCAGATTATAACTTTCTGTTTACTGTAATCTGTCAGTGAAAGGAATGTCCTAGTCTTGGACTAGCCTTAATCCGCCATCCTCCGCAAACATCATCTGAGCGTTCTCACCTTCAAATCTCTGTGGACGATGTTCTTCGTGTGGCAGTAGTGGACAGCGGAAACGATCTGCGAACACAAAGAGACAAACAAAGCTGAAGTGCGGGCGATTAAGATCTGAGGATCGGAACAACGCGGGCATCAAAGAGGCAGCGTGATCCGTACCTGTCGAAATTTGGCTCTGGCTTCAACCTCCTTCATTCTCCCATGAGACACGAGGTAGTCAAACACTTCACCTGTGAGTGCGAGCAGCAGGAAACAGATCAGTCAGGTCGTAAAGCCAGAAGCATTACAGCTATATTACGATTTGATTATATAGCGCTGATATACACAATCAATTTCAATCGCATCAGTTCAGTTATTAATTTTTTATAAGGCCGTCGACTTCAACGTCATTATCCTCCAGGAGATTTGAAAGGATTTGTCTTGAAGCTACACGAAACATAGGATTCACAAAGCCTTAAAGGGACAGTTTGACACACACATATTCATTTTCTCGAGTTAGATGAGAAGATAAAACTCATTAAATATGAAGAATATCTCAGCATAAAGACAATACATGGGAGGGAACAGATAACCTCTTTCCAAGTTAACAAACTCCACCTACAAACACCTCTGAATCTTATTAATTAGAGCATCAGATCTTATTTTACTGAACTGGGGACAAAGGACATAACATCTTCTTGTTCTTAAAAATGAAAAGCAATAAAATGCACCTTTGCTCAGCTCAGTATACTGAGGGATTATGCTGCTACAGTCTTATTTGTTCTGCAGTGACTACTAGCTTACGTGGCTAACGCTGGCAATTATCACTTGTGACAGCAGCTGCTGCTGCTCAGCAAAAGTGACACAGTCCTACTTTAATTCGTACAAAAAAAAAACAAAAAAACGAAAACAACGGATTACACAAACAAGATCACACAATCTCTGAAAGACAGAATCAAGCCACGCCCCTACACGTATATAATTTATTCAGTTTATAGAAATTCTCATCATTCTTTGAGCCCTCGGACCATCTGATCTGTTAATTCACTGCTAACACAAGATTTCACTTGTGACAGGAAATATTAAACAGATATTTTTCAATGGCTGAAAAGCTTTTCTGAATGAGGGAGTGTGCAAAAATGATAGAGGACGGGTGGATGGACTCTCCTGCTATATCCTCCCACAACATCTAAAAATAATAAATTTAAAGTAAGCGGTGAAGACAGAGCCAAATAAGTGGTTACACTTTGGCTGCTTCATCTTGAACACGGTGAGATTTTTGTACCATCTTGACTTCTAATTAATAAAAATGAATATGAATTAGAAAAAAAAGAAAACACACACAAGGGAACAGTAAAATAAAACATACACTCTGGAAAAGAAAGAAATTTAAGACCCTCCCCTCCTTAGCCCAAAATATTTAGGGACTACGCAGACAAAATAACATAACTACAACCTGCACGATCATTTTTGTAACATCCCTGACGATGTTTTAACACCATTATGTTTGAGTAGCTGCTAGAGTTTGGATTGAACGTCATTTTGGTCTTCACAGGCACAGCTACAACTCCCCAATACCTCCTTATGGTGTTTAAGAGTAATATGGGCTTGAAAGAAAGCCACATTTGAAACTGTGTCTGCGACATTCTCCAAGGTCACGGTGAGCAAATGATATGGCTCAGGCCAAAACACAGAAAACAAAAAAAAAAAAAAAGAGTTGGTGACAAGAAACGGACACAAATAGAAACATAAAAGAGACGAATGGAAGTGAAAAGAAAAAGAGAGAGCAGCATTAGATGCAATGTGTTGCCATTACTCCTGAAATTGTGTTTAAAGTCAGTTTAAAGAGCAGCATCATTACTGCACAGAGGCTGCTCGGTTATTTATGCTGTGGTTCCATACTCTATTAAGTTTGAATGTAGAACAGCTCAACGCCTATTAGAGGGGAGTCCACAGTCTTATCACGGTGACTACATGGTTCTACTATCTCATTTCTGTTCATGAGAGTTTAAAACATAAAGACTGAAATAATTCAAAGTTGGAATACATACACCCACACCAAGGCCGAAGCCAAAACAAACACTGCAAAGCATGTGAAATATATTCTGATATTGAGGTTTTAACTGACTAATGTTAACTTGCTCGCCAACACGGATGAATTTCTAGCTAGCTTAATACCATCTTGGGCTGTTGGTAAATTGTCTGGCTTGACGTTTGCGGGTTACTTTGTCAGCTGGCACTGCAAGGCGGCCGGATACACGCAGCAATTGATGTAACGATACAAGGCAAAGCTGTAGAATTAATGATTGCTTTCAGCTAACAGCCAAGTGCTGCAAGGTAGGAGCCAACTATCTAACTGTAACCAACATAAGCTAAGCTGGGTTTGACCGGATGGCTGCGGCTTGGCTGGGTTTGGCGTTGGTTGGTTCACCGTGTTGGCTGATGTGGTGATTTGAAATGGCAAGCTAGTTAGTATCATGGAGCAACGGTTCGAATAAACTATAGGAACATTACAGAAGGTGACGTTCGGTCACCCAAGATGATGCTCAATCACGCACACCGGAGTGCAAGAGCGAACACGAGCAACCAGATGCTGACTGCAGGTCACCAAAGAATTATTACCAGGAGTTTTCTGAATGTTACATAGGAAACCTTTAAACTATACTTCAGATCTTGAGGGAAAAACTTGAAGCAGTGACTGTAATTTCCCCGTCAGCTAAACTGTAAAATGATCCAAACAATGATCACACACATAAGAATTTCCTGCTGCTTCCACCACGTCTGTAAAATTCTGCATCATTTGCACTCATCAGATAATTTCTTGGACATGACAGCCGTATGTACTCACCTCCACTGGCGTACTCCATGATTAGGTAAAGGGTCTTATCAGTCTCAATCACCTCGAACAGCTGCACTGTAGCCCGAAAGAGAATCAGATTAAAATCATATATATATAAACAAATCCTGCACACATTATAAACAGCACAGCCGTCTGCCTGTCTGTCTTAATACCAAAGAACCCGCCGCTAATGCTGTGGGGGGTTTTTGATGCATATGGCATTTCAGCTTTAGAAAATCCAACCTCGTGACCTCTATACGAGGCCCGCGTCGTCGTTGTTGCTACAGTTCGGTCAATGAATGCTCTAAAGCTTATTCAAAGCATTATACTTCCGTCTGGTCACACACATGGAAGCAAAACACACACATGGACGCACACTCAGACACACAAACATAAAGCCCATTGAGATGTACGTATGTGCCTTACCTATGTTAGGGTGATTTAAGCCTTTCATTATTCGTACCTCCCGAAAGAGCTGAGAAGAAGAAACAGAATTTTAATGTTTTTAGAATATTAGACATAAATAAATCTTGTGCTGCAGCCTTGGAGTGTTTAACATTGTCTCTCCATCTGTGCTCTTGTAGCAATGAGGGCATCATCATTGCATGGCATGAAATACATTTAGATTATAGAGAACCGTGTACGTTCTTGGGGGGTTTCTCAGCATTTTCTGGCCCGCGTTCCCCGTCCTTAGATCCCAAAATTCACATCAACCCAGAGAGCTGTAAGGCTGTCCTGTTAAAACGAGTATAGTGTACTTTTATATTTCATTTTCAGACTTCTTGTTTTAAGCTTTTGGTCGCCGAAAATCACAAAAATTGTAACGATTCCTATTTTTTCAGATTTGAAGTAAAGTAACTTATATTTGAATCTCTTCATCTCGATTATTTTTACAGTAAAGATTCGCTGAATCTCAGACGTTAATCATCAAATGTTTGAGGTGAATCAATCCATTCACTACATTTAGTTCACGAGCTTTGACGATGCCAAACAGGGAGCGATAACCTCCTTGTTAGAGGCACAGAAACACCTCATGTCCAAGTCATTTATCGTAAATAAGCAGCCTGAGCCTTTAAACTGGCTATAAATTATGTTTTGTTCTCTAAATGCAAAATTTTAAAAGACCAGCAGAAGAATTTTAACTGCAGTACAGAATCTCACATCCATGCAGCTCTTCGTCGTGGTCTCAAACAAGAGCTGGACTCTTTGTGATTTACGATACTGCTACGGCTGTAAATCTCCCCTAAATCTCTCATTAAGCTTCAACTTTTACTGTTTCTCTTCAACATTCACTATTAAATCATCAATAGGTTGATTAACATGGAAAATTAACATACTGTAATCATAGTTATTTGCATATTAATGCGAGTTATAAAGAGGCCATCCTACAGCATCGCTGTAGTAACCTGCTCCTCATCTCTGCTTGAGCTGCATTGTGGGTAATGTAGGTGCCTAGTTTTAACAAGGAAGAAGGATTTTGACCCTTTTTGTTCATTATGAGCCTGAAAACGTTAAAAGGAGCGTTCTTTTATTAGAGTTTCACTTCACAGATTGGTGAGGGGGGCGTAGAGACAACTTTAAATGGCTTCCTGCTTGGCTGTTTATCATATAGTCTTTACAGCACGCTAATGTGCGATCAATTCTGCTGCTGAACCTCAAAGAGTTTGGGGTTGGACCAATAGACGCAGACAGTTTTACACTTTCTGTCCTAAAAATATCAGCGTCACTTCGTCGTGTCTCTGATATTCATCCAAAAATGAGAATTTGTGAAGATGACAACAACAAAAATCTCCTCACCGTTTAAAAACAACAACAACAAAATGAGCCCACACACAAATGTGATGAATCTGCAGCCAAAAACAACTTCTACTTCTACTCTCTGTCCAAGCACCTTTCTCTCTGCGTGCGATAAACTGTATTTGTGCACGTCACGAGCGGAGCAGTGGATTCAATTTGAGCCAGCTCCTCCTGGTTTCACATTTGTAACAGCACCCTGACTCTCTTCCTTCACGTCGTCAAGTCCAGCTGAACAAAAAAAAAAAAGATGCGATAAGCTCTTCCATCCTCTTTTCTCAATCCTCCCCCTCCTCCTATTTCCCGATGTGTCTCCCTCCATTCCCTCCTCCTTCATTCAATTCCTCGAGCAGTTCTTCTCCTCCAGCAATGCCCCCCGCCCCCCAACGTCACTGTTGCCATAGCGACCCAGGTATTAAGACCGGTGGCTCTTTCCCAGCTTCTCCAGCTGTGCTTACAGGGAATCTTGGGATATGTAGTGCTCAAGTCTCTCATCACCATCACAATCACCATCATAATCATCAACCATCACCATCATCCGGGCGTCCCATCAATTCCCCGCTCGTCACGGCGGGGCTGAGCGCGGTCAGATCCGTCAAAACAATAAACAATCCCCAGGCGACGCGTTCGACCCCGGTCATCGCTAATGACCGCAAAATAAATAGCAATCCTACGATAAAGCTGACAGGGGTGGACGCACGTGCTCCATGGCAACAAGGCTAATGGCTTTAATTGCAAATCTAGCAGGCAAACTGTATTAAAATGTAAATTTCAGCTTGAATGTGTCTGATATGCCATCAAAAAGTGACTAAATCTAATTTCTAACTGAGCCATATTTTGTCTCCAGGTGTCCTCCAACATCAGAGAAGCCACTTTAACAACCTCCTTCTGTAATCTGCCATTTCCTCTTATAAGAAATCCTTCTTCATGGATGTTGAGGTTTGATTTTCTCATCTGTGATTTCACTTCCCACTTCCTTCCTTCCTTCCTTCCTCCCTCCCCCTCTTTCACCCACCCCTGTACAATACATCTCTCTCTTTCCTTCTCCCCTCTACATACATTACCGTCCAGATTATGCTAATATAGGCTCTTTCATGTCTTCAGTACTAAGGATTTTCTGTAGCCCACGGGTATGTAAAGAAGCCCGCTATCATCACCGGCCAATTGTGGAGCGTTCTTTCCAATCAGCGGCCAATCCTGCGCCTCTCTCCTCAGTGCCTGTCCCTAAATGTTGCACTATTGTCTCTCACAGCAGTCAGTCCGATCCAAGAAAAGCACCAGGCAGGAAGATGGGATAACATACAAGTTGGGATTACAGTTCCTGTAAAGAATTTAATATTCTAGCCAGGTAAGGTACAGAAAATCCATTTTCTGTTATGATATAAGCACCAGAAATATGATGAGTCGAAGTATCAGGATTACAGAAAGCCAGTGATCAAAAGGGCAACGGACGGCTGTGAGAATAGAAAACAATGCATTTATGTGCTAAAGCCTTGATAATACTGTAAGAACCCAAGGTCATTGCTATTAGTGCTTCGTAAACATGCAGCTTGAAGATTATTTCTAAAAAAATAAGTCAAATTAAAGGAAACTAAATATAATCTAAAGGATTATCTTCTTTAATCGCTATTTATTGCGTGCATTTGTGCACACGCAAGTGACAAACAGTAACAATTCAGGGCGCGGTGTGATGTATGCCGTAACTAAGGCGGCGCCTATTCGAGCAATATTCTTTCAGGAGACCCAGCGGTCCAGCTGTGCATCTTTTTCATACACGTAACAAGACATACAGACGTCTTACAGTCAAACTAAATCGGATACACATCACTCACATACAAAGAACAATTATTTCATCCCTGATTTGATCCTTCTGCTCTGTTCACTTCGTGCCCACAGGCGGAGGAGCTCATGCAGGCCGAGGGAGGTATAAAGAGATAAGAGGGAGGGCTTGGCGGGCTAAATGAGGGAGACACTTTGGCCTATATGTGCATATAAGCAGCATTACAAGCAAATATGGGTTGATTTAACGTCTGCATCTCCCTGTGCTGTATAATTTACCTGACTACACGTGATCGAGCACACATGACATGACACAAAAGCTTCTGATTGGTGTGTTTGGGAAGTGGTCTTCATGTCAGCCCTGTTGTGTCTGGATATCTACCAGTCCAGGTCTCCTGATCCAGATGTGTGCCTGTCTGCAGCATGCAGAGGTTGCCCTTGATAGCTGTCAAAACCAAAGTGTCCACTGCTCCGCCTCTGACCTTCATGCACAACAAACCTCGAGTGTTCCACCATTCAGGCTCAGCACTCAACGTGCTGACCAGCAGGAAAAGAAAAGCCGGCCCATCAAAAGCTCTCTTTGTGACACACACCTTAGCTTTTTTCTTCCCAACGAAATGGCCACCAAAGCCGACATCAGCGACCGTGAAGCAGCTACAAAAGCATCACGTTCTTTTTTTGTTATCCACAGCAACAAAACTGTGTTCGGGGGAAGACAAATTAAGAACACAAACACACAAAAAAAGGGACGGGTTGGGTAACCGTGGTTTCCGGATGAGTCACCCCCCTCTCAGGGCAGTGATTAGCCCAGAGAGAGACGAGAGATGATCTCTGGAACAGAGGTCTCCTCTCGCTCCCATCCAGTCCCTAGCACCTGCCAAACAGCATCACATCCCACGCTCCCTCTCTCCATCAGCTGCTCTCTCATTCCTGCCCCCTCTGAGGAGGAAACAGCTGAGGATAAACCTGAACCTCTCAAAGTCCCCAATGGCATATCGGTATTTTGTTGAACTACATCAATGTGACCAACATCCACATTTATGATGCCTGGCTGCTGCTTATGAAGACACAGAGCATTAGACAGTGTAGCTGTGATGTGTTTGATTTGTTGTACCCGAGGACACGATGCACACAAGCTTTAATAAACAATCCATCAGCTTAAAGAAGGAAACTCACCTTTTGTAGGCTGGTTGGGTTCAACTGAGTTTTGTCAATGATTTTTATTGCAACCTGAAAGAGGAAAATCAAATACAACACCATTAGATCTTCCTTTTACATACACGATGCTCAGAAGCCATTCACATACAGACTCAGCTCAATAATATCGATGCCTGCGTCAATCTCAATCAAACAAGCTTTTTTTAAGAGTTTCTGATGAAGAAATCACCTATTAAAGCCTTATATATATCACTCTGCAGCTATTTATAATAACAGATTTTGGGTTGCCAGGTTGTAAAACATCTCTTTTCCCAGTGTTTTCTTTGGTAATGCTGCAGTTAGAAAAGTTGGTGATCCATTAAGAAGATGGTAAGTGGTCACACAGTTCAAACGCAGCATCCTAAAAGTTGTTCTTAATGGTTTCCTAACTGACCTATAAAGCTTTATTAAAATGACTTATCAAACATTTAAAAAGCAATTAGTTACAACAGATTAAACCTTTTATTATGTGTACCTTATCATAAAGTGGTATTCATTTATGCAGTCATTTAGTATTTCGGTGTTTAAGTCTTGTCATACTCAAAGTAACTGAACGATGGATTGAGATAATCCCTTAAAGATATCTGAGGAGGGTGTCTTCAGCAGTGCTGAACAGAGACATGTAAGATAACATGAGAGAAAAAGATTTACTTCTTTAAAATATGTTGAAAAATATGATGGTGCAGGCTCAGTACTGGACCAAATCACATTTAAAGGTCCAGTGTGGAGGATTTAGTGGCATCTAGCAGTGCCTATTCCTTGTAGGCATGAAGGAGAAACTATGGTAGCCATGAAATGTGTGGAAAATATGAATATCTACAGCCGCTGTTTAGTTTTAACTTGGCGGTTCAACATGGCGGACCACGTAGAAGATATAAAGTCTCATTTTAAGGTAACAGAAACATAACAGGTCTTATCTTCAGGTGATTCTACAGTAATGAAAACATAGATGTGAATATTATATTCTGTAAATAGAGCCCCGTGTATCTGCAGCAACATCAGCTGACTGTCTTTCTTCATCCTGCAAACATCAGTAACACTACTTCTTCTCACTCCTACCACCCTGGACCTACGCTGCCCCCCGTCTCACCTCCTTGCCCGTCAGGATGTGGCGGGCCAGCTTGACCTTGGCAAAGTTTCCCTTGCCTATGGTCTTGAGCAGACGGTAGTTGCCAATGTGCGGCTGCTCGTCAGAGCAGGAGGCGATGGAGTTCCTGCACCGGGCGCCCAGCGAGCGGCTGGATTGGCTGGTGGCCTTGTCTGAGCGGCTGGCCCCCAGCGACACATGCTGGAAGAGAAAGTTGTGGGGTTACTCACTGTGCTAACAACAAATATCACAGAGAGCAGCAGGCTTGCAAAGGACCTCCAGGACTACTTGTTCCCATGAAGCACTGATGGTCTGCAAAATGATCCAAGTTAGTGTCTTCTGTCTCTGCAGGATAGTTATAAAACTCACCAAATATTCTGATGCTGTCAGGCAAAAGCTATGCTGTTATAAGGCAAAGGTCCAAGGAACTCCCTATCACACTGTGTCATCGCTCACACTGAGTATCTGCAATAAGTAGCTCAGCTTTACATACTGTATGATCTATTGATAGACTGAGAAAGTGACAAGTCTGTGCCACATCACCAGAAGAAAAGGAGCTACATGTGACTACATGCCGCTCATTTCTGCTGCTGTCCAGCACATTGGTTCAGGGCCATCTTCGATAGAGGTGTAATACTGCTTGGCTGCTGGAAGATGTCTTCATGCAATATGACAGTGTATAAAAGGTAATTCTTTCACTGCAGTCTGAGGGAGCCCTGAAGGTTTCCACGACCCTGTAAGCACTGCTGCTGCTGCTGCTGCTGCTGCTGCTGCCGCAGCTGCTGCAGCTGCTGCTGCATGTTACCACCTTGACTCTGGACCCCATCGCCGCTTCAGAGCATCGTTGTGCAGCGAATCCAAAGCTTGAGTCACAGATAATTCTCAGCCAGGAAGCAGAGCAGAAGAGAAAGGGAGACAGGACAACAATGTGCATTTACACAACCAAAAGCTGGACGTATTACAGTGTGAAGCAGCCTCTTGTCGTGTGACAAACCAGGCGAAGATACCGAGGAAGGAAAGGGACAAAAGGCAACACCAGGAAATGGAGAAATCAGGATGACTGATGGAAAAAAGTGGAGAGAGGAATACAGGAGTAAAAAAAGGGAGCAGATGCCGGCACAGTGGTCCCTGGCCGGTCCCAGGCCCTCAGGCATCACACTTCCATCCCCCCAGCATGTCATCTTGCTCTCAGCTTCACACACACACACACACACATACATACATACAAACACAACCACGCAGCCTTAAGCCCCACCTTCAGACACTCCTCCTTCCCATGCTTCCATTCTCGTTCTCACGCCCCACCTAGAGCCAATTTGAACCCCCTCCTCGCGCTCTCTCCAATGTAGACACACGACGAGACGAATCCCAACCTACCAACAGCACTGGAGGCACACGCACACACACACAGAGCAAGCAAGCAGAGTGCATTAATCCACCGACATCAAGCCAAGCCTCACCTGTGCCAATATGGCAACACAACATTTCACCCGGTCAATTCACTCATCTGTCATCATCGCTTAATTGTGGAGTGATGACAGCAGATCGAGATCCATTCTAACGCAAGGAAGGAAGGTAGGTAGGTAGGAAGGGAGGAAGGAAGGAAGGAAGGAAGGAAACTGCATTCATAATCAATCATGCACCTCGTAAAAACTCACATACTTATGCACATCCAGCTACACACACACACACACACACACACACACACACACACACATCTACTGGCTTAACCATCCCTCTGTGCTGAAAGCTCTGCTAACAAACAGATGGGGGGTGGAGGGGTGGTGGTGGTGGTGGTGGTGGTGGTGGTGGAGGGGGGGGGACTCTCTTGCCAGAAGTGTTTAGGGGCAGAGAAATGACATAATGCAACGTCAATCAGTCATGTCACCATTTTGATGTACATTAATGAGGAGTGTGCATGCACAGACAGACAGATAGATAGATAGATAGATAGATAGATAGATAGATAGATAGATAGATCTTGTAATCTTCTGTCTGTCTCACATGAATAAATCCCCTTTGCTTCTGTCTGTCTACTGTTTTCCACTGTACTGAATGTATGGCGCTGTCTGACACCCACTGGCTCTGGGGTTGGGCGCTTTGTAGGCTGCGCAGCAATGGACTGCACATCATTTTACGCAGTAATCCCCCCTCGCTTCGTACGAAACCAGACCCAGATATTCTCCCTATACATTTATTTTGGCCTTCTGTGCTCTCGTCGTCCCACCCATCCAATTTCTAAGGGGAATACACGCGCACATGAGCGCGCGCACACACACACACATATATAGATATATACAGCAGGCAGCAGCAGCAGCAGCAGCAGCAAGGAGTATAATGTGACATCACTATCTCTCCACAGCCTTATAATAAGAGGTGACGGCTGGTTTTCAGGCTTTCTGCGCATATCCGCTGAGTGTTATCGTATGCGGATGGACTCATTCCGAGCTGTTTGCCTGCCATCAGCTCTTTCCCTGCGCAGACACTCAAGGTTAGCCCATTTCGAAAGAGCCTGTTCTGCTAAAATATCCCATCCACTATCACCTCCAGAGTCCTTTCACCTAATGAGGAGAAATTAAAAAAATAACACCATCCATGACCCCCCCTCCGCTCCTCATCTGAGCAAACCAGGGCCACATTTATGAGCGGATCTTTAACAGAGATGCACGATTCATCTTATGCATGCACACAAATAGAGGCTATAGGCTGTAATTGCACTTACATGGTCTCCAGTACTCCTGTCGTTTCCAGACGGTAATGCAGATCGAGAAGACATGTTGTTTTCTATCTCCTTTTTTTCCCTGAGTAAGAGTCACGGTGTGTATGCGCGGATGATATTTACAGGCTCCAACAGACAGAATAACATCCGCAGATGTGACCCACCGTCCCAAATCAATCTGCCTCTTCTCCAACCGGCCGAGCCGCGGTCGAGAGGAGACCTCTGCCTATCATGGCAGCAATGGATATCTGGAGAGGAGAGGAGAGGAGAGAGGAGGGGGGGGTGTCCTCAAACAAGCTGCATTTTCCACCATGCACTTTGCAAAAAAAAAAAAAAAAAAAAAAAAAAAATACGATCAACGATGCAGCGAATGCAATGCAATGCAAATCCCGAGCATCGAATAAAAGGTGCTAAAATGCGGTGATGTTTGGCCGGAGCCCAGCGTCTCTGTGGCGACTCTCCACCCCCTGCCTCATTTCGCCATACAAAACAAACACGGCTCCTTCTGGATGTGTGTCATCTCCGTTTGTCATAATACTGATGACCGATGTTAATCTTTCACTTTAACGCCGCGACGCCGATGCAAAAAACCCCCACACACACACTCTCTCTCTCTCCTCCTCCTACCCCCCCTCCACTTTGCAGCCGCTTCGCAGAAAAACACAGCTTTACGGTGCAGCGGGGAGAAAAAGGCCGAAATGTTCAGAAATCGGTATTCCCGGTCGGTGAGATGCGCACCCCCCTCCCGTCAAGTGAGGACGAATGCGCACAGACTGGAGTTCCGGTGTTTGTTTTGGAAGTAAAAGCCTTTATGAATCAACAACAATTCATTGAAACACACACTCAAATTAAAAACCAATGCAGATGAAACAAAAGAACTAATAAAATTATGATGTTTAAAGGTCCAGTGTGTAACATTTAAGGGGATCTACTTGCAGAAATGTGTTTGTTAACCTGAAAATAAGAATCTTTATGTTTTTATGACTTTAAAATGAGACTTTTATATCTACACTTTTATATCTATCAGACTCCAGATAGGACCTTTTCTGCTTTTCACAAGTTCAGGGTTCAAAGTAATCTTCATAATCCCTAAGGGGAAATCTGTGGTGCAGCAACAACAGAAACATAAATAACACAAATACAAATACCAAACAACCGGTAAATAAATACATGCCACAAAACAATTGGGTGTACACCTCACATGGAGTCCGATGGTAGAAGTAATCAGTTGGTTACAATCTGCAACTTCACCACTAGATGTCACTAAATCCTGCAAGCTGTACCTTTAAAAAGTCTCCATTTCCAACATATTTCCTACTCCTAACTAAGTGCAATAAGTTGTTTGGATAATAAAATGTTTCACAAGGAGTAACAGACAAATACTCACAGGCAAATTTTCAAGATTAAGGTCCAAACATCCATTTTCTGTAACCCGTGAGGAGAACATACAAAGGTCACATAGAATGGCCCCAGTGAGCTGACAGTGCTAACCGCTGCACTACCCTGTCCTAAATTTATGTCTTATAAAGCAACATTGTTACATTTTCACCATTTCAAACAACATTGTTGTCTTAATTTAATCAGGAAAGGGAAATGCTTGGAAGCCAATCAGACACTAAGAAACTATCCAATGGATCTGCAATTAGACAACAGACAACACAGTTTGGACCTGGGCTACACCCTGCAACCAGAAACCTGTGCTGCCAGTCAGGTCGGGACAGAGAAATGAAGGGATCTGCCTAGTGGAATTAGTCTACCATTATGAAGATCACAGTAGAGCCATTAGAGAGTCAGTGGAAATGAGAGCGCCGGGTTAGAGACTGCAGTTTGTTGTGTTGCAGGGCTGTACTGTATTCTTCTATGTATGCATGCTGAGACAAGTGATCCTGAGAGGAAACCAGCAGGTACAGAAGATGGATGGATGGATGGATGGATGGCGCGACACCCCAGTTTTATTTTGAAAACCAAATCTCGCCTCTTCCTGTCTGATCTGTCTAACCACATTTCGCTTGACGCAGCTGAGATGCGCCACATCAGAGATGCTTACAGGTCCACACATAACACAACCCACTGCCGGTTTTACCAACGTAGATTTGTGCGTAAATTAGCATAAACTCTCCAAAGATGGCCGAAGTGCAGAGTCTCACCATCCAGATCTCTGATTCATTTGCTTGTTCTTCTGTTTTTGTATGATCTGGTGTTCATGATGGGCTGTCTGGCAGTGGCCTGCACAGGGAGAGGAGCAATACTCACTTGGATGCTGTGGTATCACTCCACATTCAACCCCTAAAACCTTGTGTATGAAGTGCAATGAAATCTCATGAAAACCTGACTGAAAAATAGTATCAAATTCTTCTAAAACCTCCTAAAATTCTCCTCTAAGCACACTGTAAACTGCTCCTTCAAAATGCAGCAGCGTTGCTTCTCATCCACTGCTCTCCAGCCTGTGAAATGATAACATTTCCATGGATAGTTTTGTCTTCACTCTGTCCATGACATGCTGTCTGCTGTACTCTAGACTAATGGCCCTTATTGACTTCCAGAGGTCATCTCTGGGGTTGGCAGAGAAAAGAGAGGTGCACACATCACGAGTTTGTGTGTGAGTGCTTTGACTTTGAGTTTATTTTGCACACAGTTGAACGCCTGAATAGAAAGCACAATAAAAAAAACAGAAATATATCTATCTAGACATGACTGTGCATCATAAAAACAGAAAACTATACATCTATATATACACATGCATTCATACACATTTAGAAATACAGCCATACAGTTACATAAAAGCATGGAAGCAAAGACTTCAACTGTCCTTTCAGTTCTCTCTCGTGCAGCCGTCGTAGTCTCTAGACTTGCTGCTGCTCTGTCACAGTCTGTTTGTATTGTCTGCCAGCTATAGGGACGCCTGATCTGACCTCCTGCTCTGCAGACTTGTAAGTTGCAGCCTCTGGTGATGATCCTCAGGGCCACTCCAGGAGTGCAGCCTGGCTTTTATTGCACTGCCATGCTACAGGCATAGCCTGACCACAGCGGTGTTTACGGTATCCTCGCAGGGTAGGCTGTGTCCGGGAAGAACAGTTTAGAGGCTGTCCTCACTGTCCACTTGAAAGCTGAGCTGAGGTACTTGATGGTGGTCAAGACCTGGATTTCCTGTCCTGCTAGACACAGAGGAGCAGGTCGTGGTGAGTTGCACTTATTTTTCTCCATCCAGCACATAGTGGCTCCATCCAGCACATAGTGGCACTTCACATCTGCTTGAAGTGCCACTATGAATACTGGTTAAAGGAATGGCCTGAGACAGTCCCATGTTGTCAGCAAACACAGTCTTTCGAGTGGACCTTGCAGGACACCAGACATAGCCTCTGACCAAGGTGTCCTCACCTGCTGCCTTCCTCATGTAGTTGTATATTTGAGCTAAAAGTCTAATGCACAAGCTCATTTGTTGGCCAGATGTTTCAGCAGCTGCGCACGGTCCACCCTCTCAGAGGCCTCGGACATGTCAGCCAGCAGCACCCTCACCATTGTTTGCTGCTGCAGAGATGACTTTGGATTTTGTTTGGCCTACAGAATAAGGCGTCTCATTAGAACATCTACACACCCCACCCATTCCCAGGAAACCCTGCTCTCTCATTTCCACTGACTCTCTAATGCCTCTACTGTGATCTTCATAATGGTAGACTAGTTCTACCAGGCAGACCCCTTCATCCCTCTGTCCTGACCTGACAGGCAGCACAGTGGGCGATCCAGCAGTTTTCTGGTTACAGGGTGTAGCCCAGGTCCAAACTGTGCTATCTGTTGTATAATCACAGATCTGCACTTATGAGCAGAGTATGTCCACAAAAACCTCTCCAGGTCCCCCGTCGGATAGTTTCTTAGTATCTGATTGGCTTCCAGGCATTTCCCTTTCCTGAGGGAAGAGATAATAAGAATTTCATGATTTGTTGTGTGCAGTGGTGAAATTTTTGCAATGTTTCCACAAAAAACAAATTCAGGCCAAGACGTGGTTGGTTCATCTGTTCATCTGTTAGTTTAGTCTTTCTGCTCGTGAGCAGCATTCTTCCTCTATTACACTGTATATCTGTGCACTTTCGTTAGAGGAAGAAAACATGGATACAAAACTGTATCGCTTTATTTGCAGCACTGTTTCTGCTGTGGAAATGTTCAAGTTTCTGAGATCCACAATTTCCCTGGACCCAAAGTGCGAGTCCAACAAGGACACTGTCATCAAGAAGGCCCAGCAGACGATACAGTTCCTGCACCAGCTTAGGAAGCTCAACCTGCCGAAATAGCTGCTGATCCAGTTCTAAACTGCTGTTATTCAGTCTGTTCTCTGTTCATTGATCACTGTCTGCTTTGGATCTGCCACCAAAACAGACAACAGTCAGGGCCGCAGAGACAATCAGTGGAGCAATCCTGCCCTCCATTCAGGATTTGTCCAGAGTTAGGAAACGGGAAAACTTTCACTGTAAGTCCAAATATTCCGGACTTCCTCTTTGCACAGCACTGAGTAACAGATACAAACTATTAAAGGTTTTTTCTAATTTGGTTTTTAAATGTGATTCTTAAGCATTTCTTGGCCTGATGTAAAGAACCTTTGATTGCCTCTGGGGTCAAAAGATGCTGCCCAAATAAAGCTGAGTTGCCTCTTAGTGAAGGTCTGAGTTTGGTCTTGTAATGCCACTTTAAAGCCTTCAGAGGGCAGCAAAGTGTAACTGTTGTCTCTAACCATTGTTGTCTGGATCTGAGAACATGTGGGGTAAAGAAAAATACTATTTATCATTTTGTATCATGAATACAGCAGTTATATGTCTAACATGATCAATTACACTCTGCATTCATCAAGATGGATGATTAATTTGATATCATGTAACAGATTTGATATTTAAGGATGAGATATCTACAGATTTAGTTCTTCTATTTACATTTAAGAGACAATACCTTCTGCTGCTTGTGCACAGTATTCATACATGCACATAAACAGACAGTATAATAGTGTTGCTGCCTTGTTATGCTATACCTCTGCTACCCTGTAGGTTTCACCACTGAGCTTCCACATAACACCAAACACCTCCTGGGTTTCAGTTGAACCTGACAGGTGCCCCTCAGCTGGTTTCATGAGCCACACGTGACCTGTTGTATAACACAGACAGGGGTAAGCACAGGGTGCTCATACAGATGCACCGAGCGGTGTGAAAGAGATGAGTAGGTTCATGTGTCAAAGGTTACGCGGCCCAATTGTTGAGATGGAGAGGGCAAGTATGCGGCGCACCGTCAGCAGCAGGGCAGAGAGGATGTGGAGTCATTAGGCTCGAACTTAAACTCTCTGCTGATGAAAGATGGATGGGGGGTTCATGAAGGGGTGAGAGAAACTGCTTGGACCTCATGCTGCATTCACAACACATTTTGTTTGGTGGCGTTTGGAGCTTTTAAATCATTTGAACTCACCTGGACTGCAAGAACAAAGATGTTTGTAGAAATTGGTATTTGTCTCTTCTCAGCTAGATGGAAATGAACCACAACGAAATGTAATGTCTAAAACCTGTCAGCGGTGTTGCTCATTAAATTTTGATTAATAAATGCTTCACACTGATACAGTCATCTGAGTAGACATCAGGATTCACCTGTGAGTCACCATGTTTTAATTACTTTTGGGGCTCTCCATTTAATATCCATCAGTACATTTCTGACGTGTGATATGATTATGGATTTAAGAAATCAAGAAGTTGCAGAGGATCTGAGCCTGGATTTATAAAACGCTTCAGAATTACAACAAAACTCGAGGTAAAAAGTCAATTTGGAAAATAAAGGAACAGCCAATAAGATAACCAGAATTTAACCTGCACTAAGCTCATTGTTCGTTCTTTTAAAAACAATTGGTAAACAAAATTAAACAACACTTTAATATGCAACTGTCACATTAATGAAATAGGACAGCAATAACAGGAAAAAGTCTGAACTGTAAACAAAAAGAGAACAAATGTCGAAACAGAAGGAAAGGTCGCGGTTGGTAGATGATGAGAGAATTATTCTTATTGTTTACACTCTAAATTTTACAGCACTTAAGAACAATTTTGTTTCTGCTACTCCAAAAGTACTTTTTACAAGTACTTAGCAGACTTTACACATCAGTGTGTGTCAGTTCTGTATGCTGTATGAATTCTGCATATTAAATGCTTGCTTATTGATTAACTGCTTTATTATTGTTTGGTGTGTGATGATAGAGATGAGGAAAATTACAGCGCCCGAATGCAACAGGCTCAAATAATTACCTCAAGAATAGCTTAAAATAATCTATGGATTTATTTCATTGTAGTCCTGTATCAAATGGTCCAAGGCCTGGTACCGGTCTGTGGCCCGGTGGTTGGGGATGTGAAGCTTAAAAGATCAGTAAATCAACCACCTAACATGTAAAGTTGCAAAAAATAGCTGCACCTAAACAAGCTAGAATATTAAGACGCTGCTTACAGATTAATGCAGATTAGTCAGTTAGTATTGTAGCTTATTGTGGCATTTTATTATTGAAATAAAGGATCTGTATAAAAATAATACTCCTTCAGTGTGCCGGGTTTGTACACGATGTTCAGCACTGCGTCAGTCTCACACCTGTTTTTATTCTCTTTTCAATATGTTGTTTATCACATCATAAGCTGTTGCTGTTGAAAGGTTAATGTGCAATAATAATTGATATTGCTGGAATTGAACACAATAGACAGGTTACATTATGGGTCAGCATAACCTCCTCGTTATGTGGAAAAAAAACACACAGCCTCCAATCAAATCCAGTAAAGTGGACCTTTGGCTCCCTGTGGGTACTGGTGCACAGGTCATACTTGTGTTTACCCTTTCCTTCACCTCCCTGAGAGATCAGATAAGCTCTCTTTTGGGGTCTAATGTTGTGAGTTTACTCTAAATCCTAACTGAGATTTGGGTTTCCTGCAACACCTCTTCCTGATGGGGTACAGAACACAACCTGCTTACGTAAATAAGCCGGGGGAGAAGGCACAAGGAGCCAAAGGTGAGACTCTCTTGCCATATTTCACAAGAGGAACCATTGTTTAGTTCCAGACTTATTTCTTGCCATGCAAAGTAGTTTCCGTTCTTGCAAATGGCCCGAGCCAATAAATTTGTTGTTAACGGTCGGAACAGACAACTTACTGTGACAAAACAGCACGGGGGAGGCTTCTTCACGAACAGTGGAGCTGCTTTTAGTTGGACAAACAGTGCATCACCTTTGTTTACTGGCAGAAACACTGGCAGACCCAAATATGTAGTCATCAGGAAAATATTCAGGGCCAGTGTAAGCAACAAGAAGTCCTTGAATGGCATATAGATCGACTGATTCATGCATGTTTTAATCAATTTTTAAATAAAGTGGTTTGTGACTTTCATTTTTCACATTTGCAAAGCCACGGCTGAACACATCGAGGCATCATCTCCTGCCACTCTTCTCTGTTTTCTAGTTAGGCTGCTATGACTGGCTGTTTGTTTTTGGGGTTACAATAACAGAAATCCCTCCCAGAGGGTAAAGGTGAGGCCTCTAGGACAGGCCATGGACTTCCCTCACAAATACACAGCTTTTAAGGATGTCCGTTTGTCCACCCTGTTTTCCATGAAAAGATCTGACAGCACAGTCATTCACTGTCAACCCCACTCTCTCCTCTTTCTTTTGCCTCTCATCTATTTTTAACCTCTTGTTTTCGTCGAGTTGCTGTGTGAGCTGTGGGGAATAATGCAGCCCTCCGTCACCAACGAGAAGAAGAGGCAAAGTTATTCTAATCGTGCTGTCACTCTGCGAGGCGATGAGGTCTTTTGACCTTCTGTTCAACACGGCATGCATGTTTAATGTTTCCCTTTAACTCATGCAAGCTCGGCACAACAGAAAAACTAACAAGCTACAGGTTATAATTTCACTATGACAGTGCATATATGCAGGATGTTTGACATTCAAATGGTCAACAGCAACAGTGTTGCAGCAGTATGCTGCACATTTTGTTGCAAGCAGGGGCCATTTAGTTTTGATGACTGAATGTTGGATGTCATCCATGACACAGAGGAAATGCAGGTGAAGAGTATTTATATCACTGTTACTGCTGCATGTCAAATAAATTCAGACTCTTCTGTATGCAGGTAACAGCTCTGTGACACTAGGTATCTTCATTTAGCATGTTAGCTTGCAAGCATTTTCACTCCAGTTGTGGAGGATTTTGCTGATTGCAACCACCGTCTTAATTTAAGTTTTAGCTTATATTTTAGTTTATATTATTTAGTTTCTTTGCTCTGAGTTACTGTAGAAACATCGCAGTCCAACACACATGTCTGGAGATTTTATGGTGAACTGCCAAACCTTGACAGTAAAAGACCATAATGCCATAAAATATGACTAAACTTTACTGTATTCAGTGAAACACAGTCATATATCAACATTTATTTATGCAGCATTTTAAGGGAATTTACACAGAATAAAGTAATATTTTATATTAGAGACAGTTAATTGTACAGTAAAACACTGTTATATTTAGTGGCATATTTATGTTTTTTTACTGTCATTGTTTGCCAGTTTTTCACCCTAAAATCTACAGACATTTTAAAATATGGAGTAAAACATAAACCCTAAGTGTGAAATCAGCAGTTCAGTTCAACATCATTTTGCCGTAATATTAGAAAAAGCTATAACGCATTTACGGTAAAATTCTGGCAACCACAGCTGCCAGTTTACACTGTAAAAACAGCAGCTGTTTTTTTGTTTGTTTTTTTACAGTGCAGTGTTACAGACTCTGGAAAAGGACCAGCAGCAGCAAGACGTAATAAAAACACAAGACTTCTAATTTTCAGATAATTATGTGCAAATAAAAACATTTTATATTCATTTTCTGCCATATTCTGTATACAAAGACCCCAAAACTTACAGACTGGACCTTTAACACAAAGTACAGCTGAGGCTGATGGGAATTTCATTAGTTAAATGTCTTTAGACAAAAATGTCTTTATGAAAATCCATCCAATGTTTGCCATTTGAGCCAAAGCCAAAAATTTCAACCCGCTTGTAACGCTAACGTTATTCGACGGCCCTCCGCGGATCCATGCCACTCACTTGGCTAAAAAACAAACAAACTGATGACTTTCTAAGATTATAAGTCACTTGCTTTTGTTCTTTCGTGATGATCACCACCTGCAGGTCAGAGGTTTCCCATCCTCTTATTTATCACTGTATGATTGGTTGATTGGCGTTCATGTAATGAGGCCCTTTCTGAGGCCAGGGGATGTGCTCGCATAAATACAGACATTCAGGACCAACAAAGCCTCCCCCTGTTTTTTTCTCACTATTATATAGACGTCAAAATAGTTTAAACAAAGGAAAACAAATACCTCCACAGGTTGGGATGTTTACAGTGTAAGTGGCATCAGGCCAACACGGACCTGAGCAAAATATTTATATCCACGTATCCACCCAGTTTTAGCACAAATCAAATGTCTCAACATGTAAAGAAATAACGGTGCTGGTGCGTTCATGTTTTCTGATATTTTTAAGAATGACAAATCATTTTGTCTTTCTTAAAGTTTATTTTAGATCATAGTCTGAGTTTTGAACAAAAGGTGAACTTCCTCCGCTCCGCCTGTGACTGACTGTCTGAGAATGATGATTTAATAGTGACTGTTGATAATGAAACAAACAGGTTGCCGTGTCTGCTCGGCCTGATTTGGAAGTCGAGCGGGCACTGGCAGGCAGAGCGCATGCAGCTCCTCATCGCTAAATAAAGATTCACTTGATGGATACACTCAGATAACATAAATCAGGATATCCCATCAGGAGTGACGAAGTGCACCATTGTTTTGGTTCAAGTGGGCAGCCATCCTGACAGACAGTGTATACTGAACATGGGAGAGGACAGGAGGTTCTTTCTATTGAATCTTGCCCTGATAGGTCATGTCAGAACGGGCCCTTCATATTTGGTTACGCAATGTGCTGGATGAAACACCCAAAACCAACGAAAAGTTAGACGTCTGATGAAGATGATATCCTTTTGACGGAAACATGGCATGACTGTGTGATTTAATAGCCCTGGTTAAATTATTTAAATGTTGTCATCTCAAAGAAAATTGCAAAAACATAGAATGGAGTGTTCTGCTGATAGTTAGGGTCATTTTCCACCGTACCACTGAGCAGTATTATGAAAAAGACGAAGGCAATCCATCCTAAAATAACACCCCAAGAACAAAGTCACACTTCCCCTGACAAGGGAGACCTAAAGTAACATCAAACCAGTTGAAGAAGCTTCACTTAAATGGTGTCTGTGTTCTGGGGGGATACAGTCATTTGACAGCCTGTGGGGGGAGTGGCATTAACTGGGTGCACTTTATATTGTGAAGGGGGGATGTGTCAGGCACTCAGATCATGTGAATTGAAGCCAACATTAAAAAAAAACTCTTTATACTTTGTATCAAAATCAAATCTTGTTATTTTGTTCATTTCTTAAAGGAGAATTTCATATTTTCTTGGTGAAAAATAATAAATTACACTTCACATATTTACAAATCAAGCCCTGAATGTGTGTCATCGCACAGATAAGTGTACAAAACAGGGAAGATTCCTCAAGTGCCCTTTACTGGTTTGTTCAAATGGACAGAAATGTTTGTGTCTGTGCAATACAGCAACCGATTCATAAACTATGATGGAAAAACAGTATTCAAGTCAAAAATAATTTAGTTTATACTCAAAATAAAAGCATGACATCTTGAAGAATATGCTGTTTTGCTAAGAGTTAGATAAGAACATTTCTACCACTTTGACATCTGCACACTAAATATGGAGCTAGAGTCAGCAGGGCTTAGCTTAGCTTAGCATAAATGCAAAAAAGTAGATTGTATGTTGCATCTTTTATTTTCTACCCTCCAAGTTGCTTTCTGTTTATTTCAGTATGCAGTCACTTGCAACAGTGCTTGCTGCAGCTTACAGATATTAGTTTGAGATGCATTAAAGGGAACAACCCAATATCACAGTGAGCTGAAATATGAGTCTCATAGCCTGAGTTATGGGCGTATTGATTTAATCATGAGTGGAAAAAAACTGACGAGCGGGCCTCGTCTAGACTAAACAAGAACTGACCTGAAAGAAGTGCCGCTCTCCGTTACTCGCACTCTCTTAATTGAGTACTTTTAGATATACGTAGCACTGCATGAGAAGCAAACAAACAAACAAAAAAAGAGTGCAACCATGAAAAGTGCATCTCAGTGTGAACAAAGACAGGGCACGGCTTGCTTCCGAAAACAAACAGCGAATACAGCCAGATGGGTTTTCCATTGCAGAGCTGTGTTAATGAGAGGAAGCAGGGGAGTGCTTCCCAGGGATTGCATTGTGATACTGTGGCCCGTTCCACCTTCAACAACTTGATCGAGGGAAACCTCCAAGAGTTTGGCCCTCATTCCTACCTGGCCTTCTCAGTCAGAAATGGTAATCCCCGCTTGGGATACCTGGAAAACAGAGCTCCAGCATCCGCCTTCAGCCCGCTATATGAAAGGATGTCTGATAATGCTCTTAGATATGCATATGACTCAGAAGCTACGCTGCCAAACTTAACATTCAGTTTATGCCAACTTCACTTAATGTTCTTCCTGTTCTGTCCCACAAATTCGTGGAACATTAAAAATAAAAACAAGTGCACGGTGCAGTCCAAGGTCAGAGATATCTGAGATCTATTGTTGGTAACAGGTAAACATCTTGATGAAATATTTAAGGATGTTTGAAACTTTTTTTTTAAAGACATATATGAGTCATTCTGTTTTGGCGCATTCACACATGAGCGTGCTGATTATATTTAGACATAAATCAAGCGTGTGTCAATAAGCGGAAATTCCTGCAGGACCAAACATTTAGGACGGACAGTCAGAAAAATGGAACCTGTGACGGGAACAAAGCACGTAATGACACAAGTATTAAACTAATCTCCGAGCAGCTAGCCGTCACGAATGTCAGTAAATCTGAAGCAAAACTGACAAACAGACGTCTGCAATAGAATCTATTATCTAATGTCTTACATCTTATAGACTTATAGAATATTATATTCTCTGTATTTGGCAATGCACAACACATTTAAATGCACATTGTCTACTATGTACCACTCCATAAATAGCAAAGGTATGTTCCATTGTCCTTCTTAAGATTGAAATGAATCATACAGCCAGACATTTCTATCACTATCATGCATCTCTAATGTGCTTATAATGCGCCACTTCTAACCTAACATGCAGCTTGTAAAATTGATGTGACTTGCAGGACACTTCAACATCATGCACGCTCATGCGTTTTAACCTCTGACAGATTAATCACATGACACTTTCTAGTCATTTACTGACCCCAAAACAGTCAAAAGGTATTAACAGGCGCCTTGGGAGCTCACCTGGTAGAGCATGCACCCCATATATCAAAGCTGAAGTCCTTAACACTGCATGTCATCTCTCTCTCTCTCTTTCCCCTGAGTTTCATGTCTATCTCTGCAGCTATCGAATAAAGCTTAACTTAGAAGTATCAGAGAAAAATATGAAGACACCACAGTCATTCAGCGTTTAAATTCACCTGTAGTCGTGAATGTGTTGCACTTATTGCTCCTGAATTGTGATGTTTGAACTTCATTGTGCAGAATCTTAATAATAGGATGTGCAGAGACATTCATCTGCTGAGGGAGGAAAGTTTTTCTGAGTTCACTCTAAATCCAAGTTTAGCACACGTGAGTTTTATGACAATGCAACAAGAATTCAATCATGTTCAGTGCTCAGACACTGAGATTAGAACTGGAGACATCCTGTTCATCAGTTAAACTTTTGAAATGAGTATTATTACTATATGTAAGGGAGGGAGGGAATTTTTAAACGAGTAATTACTTTTCTTTTCTGGGAAAACTATGTCAAACATCATTTTTATGAGACACGTCTGCAGGGAATCATAACGTCTTTTAATTTGTTGTTTCTGCTTCTATCACTGGGTGGTGCACTTTTATGGATCAAAGGGAAAAAGGCAGGATTTAACACTTTTTATTTCTTTAATGAGGTTAATACAGATTTAGGACCGGTCACAGACCCTGCTTGGCCAGTCTCCACAGGAGGGGCAGCGGTCCAAGCCCACTGCGTGCTTGTGGAGAGGAGCAAACAATGGAACACATCATTCAATCAGCTTGACCTCTCCAAAGACTAAAAAAAAAAAAAAAAAAGGAGGATCAGACACCCTCCATACAGCAGCATTCACTAAATAAATACATTTTGTTTAATGATCTGTGATTTAGGTGTGATAAAAGTCAAAATAAATCAGTTTAATACTAAAATATGTTAGATGTTAGATGTATAATTCAAGTTTGCCAGATGATGGTACAAAATTTAAATTTATTAGATCAACTGTGGCCTCGCTGCCATGCAGGGATGATGAGATGTCCAAACACCTGACCAGACTTCCATGATTTTCGGATAAATGTGTGTCAGTGTGTCCAAAAACCAGCTGTAAAATCCAACAACTCAACAACAGACCTCAGGAGTTATTTCTACGTTTCAGCCAGCTGGTCATTTAAGTTCTCACAAAGGTCAGTGTGCAGAATGACCCCTGCTGAGGCTGGCTGACTTTGTTTTGAGAAGCCCACGAGCAGCTCAGACATGAAAAAGCTCCGTGGCCGCTGCACCTTCACTCTGGACGGCAGAGGAGGAAGTTCCCTCCTAGCACATAACGTAAACTTGGCTCCAATAAAAGCATCCGTTGGCACCTCGGTGGACAACAGGAAATCTTCGTTTATCGAAAAACATCCCGTTGTTGGCCTCGGGGTGTATGACCCTTCTTGCTGTATGCCGGCAGAGCGTCATGTAGTAGCCGTGGTGGAGCCCCATATTTCAAGCTTTCAGTTTACTGAACAAAGCTGCCATATCCTTAAGATAAACAACCGAGGCATAAAATATGTATGTATATGTACTGGCTGCATTGGTTCTGACTCTCAGGACCTCGTCTGTTTGTCACAGCGCCTTTTGGTATGTATTGTTTAAATTCACTGTAGACTTAGTGTCTGACACTCCCATGTTCAGGGACCACAACACCTAAAGTTAGAAGTAGCCGGAATAGTACAATGACGTCCGTTCTAAGAGCTGATATAACTGTGACGGTGTGTTTTCCACCTGACGTGCAGAATTATGAACTTAAACTCACAATGACAGAACTGCTAAATCTGTTTCATCTACCCAGTCAATGGGTTTTTATTACGTTTCCAGCAACAGATCCATTTCATTCACAGTGAGAGTTCAACACATTTACATTTCCACACACTATATCCTCACATACATATGGACTATATACCAGAGAATGGGTATATATGGTTGGGTAAATACATGTTAAACAGCATAACATCATATTGCATTGCATCTGCTAGCAGATGTTTCTGATATCGGAGAATAACAGGCTAAAAATGACTGGAGTTACATTTTGAGGATATTTGATACCACTTTGTTTACTTCTGTAGATGTGTAGATCAACATTAAAATACTAGAAATCACGGTGAGCTATCATGATACACAGTCTGTTTCACATTTCCATTAAAAATACACATCTGGAGATGGAGAAATGTCGATAAGTCTGTGAGCGTGTACAGTACGAGGAGTACCTGAGGTCAAGTTTCTTTAAGTGGCTGGTAATAATACTTGGTACAATCAGTTTTAGGTCAAGGTGCATGTACATCTCATCAGTATCTTCACAGTATGTCTGTGACTGCTCTCCTAACACAAACACCGACAGCTAGTCTTCCCTGTGAAGTTTATTTACGTCTTCCACATTCTGGCCCTCCGCAGGTTGAGATGATGCATTTCTGGCACTTGCCCTGTGGTTTCGCCTCGGACGGTGCTCTGAGAACCAGTTGGTGACCGTCATGGCCAAGCGGAGGAAACCCAGGCTGATGCAGTGCACCTCCGAGGTGATGGGGATGTCGGAAAAGAGGGCGTGGTCCCTGCACATGAGGGCATTGCTGCATTCAAAGTCTTTGACAATGTTGAGGATCTCCTGGCGCTCCGCCTGCCGCATCATTCCCCGAATGTTCAGCAGGGTGGAGACGTGCTTCTTCCTGTGGGGAGGAAGGATACGGGGAGGAAGGGGGGCAGACGGGTGTTAATGGAAATTGGGTCTGTTTGGTGTCGTCAAAGGCTGTCATGACTTTGAGTAACAGTCACATCTCTGTGAGTCATAGATCTGTTTCTGGGAATTAACAGAAATTTGGTGCCCCTGGTTGTGAAAAATCCTGTTGACTGGTGCTAATACTTCCTATTCGGTAATAATGCGGTCATAAATGTTGGAGCTATAAATACTCATGCATTTCTCAGTCTGGAAGTCTGGTAGAAACAATGATCCATTAAATCTCCAGTTGGTGAATTAGTCTTGGAGTAATGAAGACTTTTCCACAATCTGGGGTCCAAAAATTTATAGTTATAGTGATAGTTCACTATTTTAATGACTTATGACTAACTTACAAAGCTTTAGTACATTTTTGTTCTTGGAAAAGCTCCAGGTTTCAAGGATTGACCCGTATGCCAACGTTTAGGCACAATCACGTGTGCATGAATGGGCTAAATGAAGCACCCAGAAAACTCAAGGAAGGCCGACAGCCTTTGATCGCCTAAAATACCAGCAGGGGATGCCATGCAGTAAACAAAAGGGTTGAGTCAAGCAGTGAGTTAGCATGTCTCCAGGTCTGAAATACTATGTTTTGCTCTCCTCTTCCACACCTCTCCCTCTTTGATTCAAAGTGTGGCACCAGTCTGTCTCCTGCAGGGTGGCAGGAACAGGAAGTACTCGGCAGCAGCTTCCTGTCTGCTCCGCAGAGGGTTATGCGTCACACCAGGTCGTAGGTTGCCAACTGTCACTTGTGTCTTAATCTGTGCACAAACAGCCTGGGGCGGCTGGGACTCCCCCCTTGAGGCCTCTCAGCCTCATCCATTCTCAAAACAGACCCGCACAGCTCTCCAAAAATAGCAAAGTTAATGTAGATATGTTTCCGTGCCTCTTTTCCTTGTTTTGATCCATTGTGACAAAAAAGAAACAAAAAAACAAAAAAAACATACGTAGTCTTACATTTTCCTCGCTCTGGCTAAGTGCCAAAAAAAGCACTGTGGATGTGTAGCAGTAAGCATAAAAGAATATAGGACCTTCGGGGGTACAGGGCCGAGAATCTGTTTTTATAGATGCTTCCTGGTTGCAGAAGAAATGTTCCAAAAGCCTTGTTAAAGCCTTACCGTATATCTGGAAACTCTTTCACCAGGACTGCAACTTCCATTTGGATGGAGGGAGTGTCCTCCAGGAGAATGATGTCAGCGAGGTGGCAGATGACGCTGTCCAACCAGGATGAACTTGATTCCTGAAGCAGACACAACAAAACATCAAATTCATCATTCATCGTCATTCATCTTTGGGCTTTCATTGGATGCATTCACATTTTTTTTATCACTGTTTATCCAAATGGCTTCTTCTTCCGTGTGTTTTTAACATGACGCTGATTAATACTTCTAAAGGCCAAAGGCCGAACGTTGAAGTGATTTACGAAGCGAATAACAAAACTCCACCTCTGTTTTTCTAGGTCCTGTTTTTCCTCCAAGCTCTCAGGAAAAAGAAAGCAGAATTCTTTGGCTTGGCATTCACTAAAAATAACGATGTCTTTTTTAGACAGCCATTAAAAACTCAACCTCCCACCCCCACAAGTTGCCAGTTTCCACAGACACTTCATCCCGCTCCTCGGCGAAAAAAGGCCATCAAGGCCATCCCAGAGCCACATCAAAGCCGGCCAGCTGACAGGAACAGGAAGTTCCTTCTGAGCACAGCAGCTTCCTGTTGTCAGCCGAGGTGACGGACACTTGTTTGAACTTGCGCGCAGAGAGGGGGCAAATGCCACACTGTCAGGCCCAGTTGTTTTACACTCTCTTCCCCCCTCTGGTAAGTACTAACGTAAGCCCGGTTCATCCATCTCCATCTCACTGACGGCAGCCATTTTTCAGAGCTCACTGTATCAACACTGTCTGAGTTATTCCTGACCTAGGAAGTTCGAGGGTCAGGCTCCATTCACAGCAACCAGACTCTGCATTCCCTGCGCCAACACCACTTAGTGTTTTGAAGAATCAGCATTTTGGAATTATTTATAATACTCAGAGTCTCCTGAAAAGTGATTATTTGGTCACGTTTTGGATGCTTTTGATGTCATTCTCCCTTCAAAGTGGTTGTCACAATAAAGAGTATAATATCTTTAATGCCTGATTCAAGGACAGACTTACCAGATCCTTAAAGAGTCCTTTCAGCTGTTTGGCCTCATCTTGCAGGCGGAAGGCCATCCTCTTCCTCATCTTTGAGGATGTACAGATGACCCGTCCCCGCATGATGGACCGGACATACTCCACCAGGACTCGTCGGTGCACCTCGCCAACCAGCGTCTATGAATCACAAAACGAAGCTGGTTACGCATAACACGAACTTAAACATGTTGAACAACACCTGTTCGACCAAACAAACGTTACCTGATAAGGTGGAGAGTCCATCCTTCTGAACTTCTTGAAGTGCTGTTTGATGCAGGCTTCTATGGCCTCGAAGGCCTCCGTGTTGTTCAGCCATTTTCTCTTTATCAGTTTGTCAAAGAAAGGCTGGAAAAACAAAAATACCAAGCTCGGATTAATACACAACACAAAGTACACTTATTCAAGTCTAATGTTGAGGTTTTCTGCATCAGAAATATAGATTAAATAGTGAAATACTGTATGTAACAATAAAACTCAGACTGATAAAACTTCTTTACATGTACTTGAAAATTACATTTTGAATGTATGGCTGCTTTTAAGGATCTGAATACTTTTTTAACCACTAAACAGCTGTCATATTCCGTGAATGGGAAACTGAAACACACACCAGACATCACTTCCAAATGTGTCACCCAGTATTTTCCACTTTGTTTTACTTTTATATTGCATTGTCGTCATTAGATGTTATTTTTCCCACAGGAAATCGAATTAATTGTCTTTTTTTTTGTGGAATAACCAGGAAAATATATCAAGAATCACTGAGTCATCTTGTTAATGGGAAACAAACTTTGAGATCTCCTATGGGACTTGCTCATGACTTACTCACCCTGATGTGCTCAAACAGTCTGTCAGTCAGCACCCTGACTGACTGGTTGATGATCCGGTCCAAGGAGGAGTTGGCTCTCTGTGCTGACTCCTCGCTGCTCTGTGGATCACACTGCCTGCAGCGCTCCACTAAGGATCTACAGGAGACATGAAGCCGAACTTTCAGCGAATTAATGTAAAAAAATAATGAAAAATATTAAGTTGAATAACGAATCTACCTGAGAGGAGGGCAACAGTTGACCAGAGCTATGGTCCTCGAAACATATCCGTCCCCTCTGTCTCCAAATTCTGCTTGAGTCTCATGAAACATCTCCACCTTCCTCTGGAAACTGGACACACAGTGAATTTATGAGAACTTACTGAATGCTAATACAATCTATAAATGAACAATCCTGTCCCATCCTGTTAAAACATCGGGGCTTGCCCAAAAAGTCTACACTGTATTCAAGACATACTTGAAAAAAAGATATACCAGCACACCTGAAAAGACACCTGTAACTCACACCATGTTCTTTGGGTTATAGAGTTTGGTTAAAGCCAAGATTTTATGCCTCTGTGATAGTGTATACTCACTTGTAGAGAAAGTCAGCCAGTCCAATTAGACTGCAGCGAGCCACTCTCGCCCCTAAAAACTGGTTCACAGATGTAGATCTGTCCAAGTCCACCTTCACCCTCTGCAAGTATGAAAGACATAAGCAATAAGACAGCTGCTAAAAATCATTAAAAAAAGTAAATTTCCAAGAAGTTTTCCACTTTCAGAATGACATGTGATAATGTACCTGGATGACTGAGCGAGCCAGGTGAGACTGATACTCTTCTATGTGCAGAGTTTGGGCCCATCGCCTCTCCTCTTCATCCAGGATCTGAACCAACTCTGTTGTCACTTTCTCCTGAAAATTACAGCGAAAGAATTAAAATGTGTCTATCCGGATATTTTAAGGAACAGCTGTGCCTAAAAATAAGTTCATTCTTACCCTGACAATGCTGATGCAGTCTTGTTCCAGCCTGTCCACTGTGTTTTGGGCCAGAATGGGTTCCAGTGAAGCATAGCTGATTGGTGTGGTTGTGCCGATTGTTCCGAGAACATCCCTGTTAGAAAATGACGTTACGAAAGAAGTTCAGTTTCCAAGTTTCTAATACAAGTTTGATATATCATTGTTGCACAGAAACACCCAAGTTTGTGGTCTAATAAGTACCCTACCTGTTGTAGATGTTGTAGAACCAGTCCAGTAGCGAGTAGACGTCTGTGATCTGCAGTGGGCCGCTGGTAATTGTTCGAAGACGTTTGGCCACGGCTCGATGGTAACTTTCCACATATACTTGGAAGGCAGCAAACTCCTCTGGGTAAATGGATACGGCATTCCTCCTTGCCGCATCCAGGTCATCCACCATCCGACTCCTCAGGCGCTCGAGGTATGAGGCCAGCTGGCCTGCCTGAGTGTCCACCTGATGTGGCAGGCTCCAGTCTGCGGCCTCCGCCACAGCCTGCCTCCACTTTGCCTTCAGTCGTCGGGGGCGCTGACTGGGCTGGACGTGGATTTGGGGGCTCTCTCGCTCTGGCTTGGTCTCCTCTCTCAGGACCCAGGCAGCATCAGCATGCTCCTCCTGTTGGATCACCAGCACCACCAGCCCAAGGTTGGGACCAGCACTGGGCTGTCTGAGGGACTCACGCACTACATCCCACATCTCCCTCTGCAGGGCCTCATACAGGAGCTCCACATCCTTTGCCTTTCGCCGGCTCGAGTCCAATGTTGCATTGGAGCTGAGAGACTCATCATTCAAGGATGAGGATGATAAGGGGATCATGCCAGGAGGGGTGCTGGGACAAAGGGTCGGAGTAAGGTTGGGAGGAGTCGGCAGGTGAGATAGCAGCTCACACTCTCGCTCCAGCTCCTGAATGTGTGTGTCAGCCAGGAGAA
Source organism: Protonibea diacanthus (assembly GCA_028641955.1). Taxonomy (NCBI): domain Eukaryota; kingdom Metazoa; phylum Chordata; class Actinopteri; family Sciaenidae; genus Protonibea; species Protonibea diacanthus. Next base: position 3,588,021 of record CM053990.1, on the reverse strand, counting down.
GATCCCTATGGTTGACCAACTGTAGAATCTCCAATACTGTAGGGAGCAAGAAGAGAAATGGCTATTTTCATCTGCAAGAGTCACAAAATGGTTGACCAACAAATCAGGAAAGGCTATATGTGTTTTTATGGTTATTGGGTAGTTGTGCGTATGCCTGACTGACAAACTTGGTTATTTGTTGCTCATTCTGCACACTTTTCTATTCCTAGCGAGGTTCCCTGTGGAGTGTGAACAGTAGCTTGGTTGAACGTCTATCTAAAGGAACCTGGTGTTGGAGGAAGTACGGTCATTTCCTGATTTCACAGTCTGGTGGTGATTGAACCCAGTGACTCAGTGATCTGGGGACCTTTCAGCCTCATCAGAGAGTTGTCTAGGATCGGGAGGAAGTACAGCTGAAGCTTGAGGACCAAAGTTCTCCACAGTAAGGTAAACATCTCGCAAAAGACCCATTTTTCTAGGTCAGTTGATAAGAAAAAATAGTTTTAGGATCAGAACCTGGAGTTTTTTTTTTTTTTTTTTACACCTGAAGCTTCCTTGATTGTTACCTGAGAGGGGCTCTCTGGTTTTCACCACTGGCTCCTCCTCGTCTGTTTCCTCCTCGGCCTCTTGGGACGCCTTGTCTGACATGGATTCCCTCTTCAGCTTGCCCAGACTGACCATCCTGAGGAAGGAGGACCGCCTGGAAGCCTCCGCCTCGGGTTCTGTGCACAGGTTTCCGCAGGGCAGGCTTTCTCGGCGCTCCTCCTTACGTCGACCTGTAAAGCTGTATGGTAAACACAGCAGCAGCAAAGAACACGAATGAGATAAGATGCATTATCTGACTACATTGCACATATTTAGAGATGTATCAACTGGAGGAACAATTATGAAGCTTTGTATTGTACTGTACAATGTGACACAGTAGCAGCTATGTTTGGAATGCCACATATTCACGCATCTGTTAAACTGTGCTGCTGTAAGCATGACGGCCTCGGTTAAAAATAGTCCCATTCAATGAGCACAGCAAGTACATAACACTGAAAAACAAGAGGTTTCCGTAGATCAACATGTTGCTATAGCATGTTGCATAACTCCTCAGGAAATAAGCACACTATATGCTATTATATTACAGACCAGCAACAGTAACAGTGTGTCCTCTGGGATTTACTCAGCTGTTCGAAAAGGCCTCGACTCAAACAGTTTTCCCGTGACGGTTACATGACTGTATTGTCTGGAAATTCTCTTGTAATTGAATTCTGAAAACATGCTTTTGTAACTAGCGACGATTTATTTTTATCCCTTATTCCACCATTTTATTTGACTTCATCCAGTGGATGGATGCACTGTAGTAGAGCCCTTAAGAAAGGCTTACTACAGCATCACGTTCCCAAAATGTAAAAATGCATTTCCCATTTTAATCTAATGATGAAAATCGTGTCATTCTTTTGGTTTATGAAGTTCTATATAAAAATACTACTCTTAATCAAAGATATCATACTTTTCAAGATTCATCCACAACTGCTGAAGCATTTAAAAAACACTTCAGTCTTTATATGAGAATCCAAATTCTTCATAATTTAATGATACAACAGCTAAAATCTTCTAACATTTCAACTCTTCTTCCTCCCCACCCCTCCTCACCGGAGCAGGGTCATAATTCCTTCGGAGCTCCTGCGTATTCCTTTCCTTTTCTCCCTCTCTGGTGGGAGAGTGTTTGAGTCTCCAGGGCTGTAATTCGGAGAGTTGTTCCCCCATACATTGCGTCCCGAAATGCGGAGACCCTTCCCCAGTTTTCCAAGGGTTTTGAGGGGTGACACTCCACAGATCCGCTCCAGGGTTCCCTTAAGAGGCCTCCCTTTTGGATTCCCTGCCCCATGTCTTTCTGCGTTTACCTCATTTTCCTCCTCTTCACCATCACGAGTGGATCTGAGCTGGAGGTTACCCATGACACCACCCCCCATGATGAGGCCCATGTCACCTCCATTCCTCTTGTCGTCATCCAGGTCCACATCCTCAAAGGGGTTCAGGTTCTTGTTCAGATCCGACAGGTCATTCAGCTTCAGGTCATTGAGATCATTCAAGTCCCTGAGGTCCAAGTCCAGCCGGGGCAGGATGAGTTCACCGTTCACTCTGGGGAACTCGTGGCAGCTTTTGGACCTTCCCGGGAGCTTCTTCAGGATGGGCATGGTTGCACTTGAGATTTTAATAAACTGAAACATGAGAACAACGTTAGCTTAATCAAAATATTCAAATAACACTATCTGGTAATTTAAAATTGGGGTAAAACACAACCCATAGAAGGAAATGGCGATATCATAAAGAATTAATAGCCAGGATATCGTGCATAATACATGATAAAACCCTGTACAACACATGACTCTGTCCTCCCAGTGCATAGGTCGACAATGTGTGACTCAAAACTGAACTTGTGAAATGTGGAAAAAGTGTTTTTTGGCCGTACATCAGCCATCAGACAGTTTATATAACTCAAAACAAAAACATCCTTTCTCATGCTGGTTATGCAATACACTTTGCTAAGCAAAAAGGAAATATGTATTCAAAATATTACTGCGTTTACACGTGCTGAACTACAACCTTGTATAAATATTTTACAATCCAGAAAACAAATAATTATGTTCAGTGGGTTAAGAAAGGTTGAAGTGCAACCAACACATTGGAAACAGGAGAATTATACAAAGATAAATGTTCACTGTGAAGGAACGCTGTACAGGTTTTTGGACATTTTATTGTAAATTAAACATATACATATTTTAAAATATTTAATTTGAGTCCAACTTTATTTGATTTTATCAGAACTCTAAACTAACTTTTGTTGTTTTTGTTATCTCACATGCCTATACGTACATTTAAATGCTTTGTTTGTAGTAAGAGCCAACAAAATCCACATTCATTGTTCTGTGCTTTCCTAATTTCAGTTATCAGGCCAAGCTTATATGACTAGCAGTACTAGCAGAGCCGAATCAAGTGGCGTTTTTACCACAAAAACTTCTTCTTTGTGTTACTATCCACTCCAGCGCAGCAAGGAAACGCTGTTCAGGGAAACACAGAGAGGAAATTTTACACTTTGCATTGTTACTGCTGAAGGAACCAATAAAGTTGTATCAATAAAGTATATCTGGACATATAAGTAAGGACATATTTGACAAAAAAGTGAACACATCCTTCATGTATTTAATGTGAGTCTTCAACACCTATACTTGCATATTATCCAAAGATAATTTGTACCATAGTTTTCTCATTTTCTCAATATTGTTTTAATTTGATCCAAGTTGTAAATTAGGACGAACATAATTGTTCTCTAATTGTACATATTTAACAGCATCCATTTTCTTTGTCCACGGCAATGTTGTGTTCTTCTCTCAACGCTGTAGTTATGTATGCACACCTGAAAGTTTCCTTGTATAACTACAGTCCTAAGCTGCTGTCCTCTGAGCAACTCCACACTAGATAAAACTGTCTGCTTTTAATGGACTGGAATCAAAATAATGACTACGTGGTAATAAGTTGGTTTCTATGGTGGAGCATTGGGATTTGAATCATTTCATCACCGTATGTAGAGGCAAAAAAAATATCCAGTGCCAAATGGAAATCATCAGTTTGACTTTCTGCTTATTTATGGTCTCTATGTTAAAACAAAAAATATTTGTTTGTGGTAGTTACACAAGCAAACTCTCCAAACTTTGATATCAGCACTGATTCTTTCAGCTTTCATCCAGTTTGTCTTTGTGGCTTGCATGTGTAATTCTCACTGTTTGTCTTTCTTTGTCTGAACATGGTGTTCAAACTTTGCGTGTAATGCTGCAGCTACTCGATAACTTCTCTTTTAATGTCCAGAAGAGTTGAGGACAGGAAAACATCTGCAAATGGCTGTAAAGGAGTTTACGATCAAGGCAAGAAACAATAGGTGATATGAAGAGAGCAGACATCATTAAGGGCTTTTCATATAATAGGTCAAATCTAATCTTGTAAGCTGAAGTCAAATCACTGTTTTAAACCTTTTTCAAGAACACAATAAGTGAGAAGAAAGAAAAAAAGTCTTCTACAGTGAAACATCATTTGAACATTGATGTTCATCAACATGCATGAACAAAAAGGTTCTTTCTACGGACCCAAATAAAAATTAAAGCACCAGACACCAAACAGTGTCTGTGAATTCAGATAAAGAGACTTACCTGATGAGATTGCCTTGCAGTGTTTCAGTACAATGTCATCCTGGAGTGTGCTGGCTTTGCAGGCTGCCAGGCTGTGGAGTGTGTGCATGTGTGTGTGACTGATGAGTGTCCGAAAGTACTCGGTGACTCAAGAGAGCAATGTGGCTGCCTGTGGTTTCCTGACGGGCTCTATTGTGGTGGAAGGTGATATGTTTTCCTGAGGAAAGGCCCGTCCCGTCCTTTCTCCCCCTCCTACGCCACAGACCCTCCGACCCCCCCAACACCCTGGGGACCCTTCTAATTACACTAATTGCATTAACTGTACAGCGAAGGAGGACAGAGCATTCCTCTGCAGTATTTTATGTTTTTAGCAACTCTGCACTCTCTTTGCGTGTTTGCATGCACGTGTGGTACGTGTGCGTCTTGCTGTGTCTGATTTCTGTTGAAAATGAATTATGAGGATGATTCAGTGTCCGTGGCCTTGAGTCCAAATTCCATTCATACACCATCAGCCGTGTAATTTTCCCCTGCGGAAGATTTTAAGTGGACTGACCTGAGCTAAAATGACCATCAACACTCACAACATATTGTCTTTGCTTTACAGCAGAGCGCCAAGGTCAAAGTAGACATGACAGAGCTCAAATGTCACACAAGGAACAAATCAGTGAGGTGAAACAGCTGGGGGACAGTGGCTCATTGTGTTGTTGTATTGTGCACTTCTTTAGAAAATATCTGAGCAAAGCAACATGTCAACAAGGTAAGAAACACTATTATTGAACATTTCCTGCATTTACTGTGGCTCCCTCCTGCCACCTAGTGCAAAGTCTGGTGTAGGACTGGAGACAGGGTCAACCACTATTTCGTTTTGCTGCTTATGTGATAAGTAGACTTTTCACCATTTCAGCTGTTCCTCTTCTAAGAAGCTCCACTCTCTGACCTTTGTGGAGTCAGATCCGGTTTCCAAGTACTGCATTGTTTGAGGTTAATAACCTGAACTCTAGTTATTTGGGGAGTTTTGTACTGTACTGTACTCTCAGGATTGCCATGATTACTGCTGTTCTGCCTGTGTGGTCCTTCACTTTGTGCATCTATGTGTGCTAAACCCAGTTAACAGGTGGATGGGCTGTAGAAATGTTGGCGTCAAGAACTACGGTTTGCTAATTATTGTTAGGACAGGGTGGAGTACTGTTGGTGACCCTCTCCAATTCACTGCATCTGATATCTACAGGGTTACCTGAGTGCTACCAGATTCTCTCTGCATTATTCTGTACCACAAACTTCCTGAAGGTTCTAACCTCAGGTGGCTTAGTCCAAGTTTAAGGCACTTTGTCCCGGTCATACATATATTATTATATTTATTTGAACGAATTTTGCTTTGTATTTTTATGTGCTGTATTTCTTACTTACTGTACTTCTTTCTCTGTATGTGTGCCATTTATGTAAATATAGTGATTTGTGTTGCTGTGCATCTCTCCTGCAAAAGTTGTGGACAAACATTGGAAGTGGACACTGTGAGATATTCTAGTGACCCATGCTCCTCTCTATTTTAAGATACAAAACAATATTGACAGAAAACAAAGATGATCACTGTTCCGTAAACTGAAGCACAGGAGCTACAAAGACATAATTTCTGTATGAACTACTGAACAAACTTGAACCTGGGTGTGTACAGAAAAAACAAATAAACTAGTATTTCAGCGTTCCCTTTAAACTGTTCAGATATTCCACGTGTTCTGAGTTCACCTGAGCCTTAAAACCATCACACACTGCAGCATAATATAGAACATAAAACACACGCCCACATTGAAAGAAATTATTTTATTAGCAATTCCTGCAGAGAGGAATGTCATGTCATGTCTCTTTGCAGGAAAGTAGAAAATGTAGTAACAATACATCTCGAAAAACAAAAGGAGGTGATGAATGAGAGTGAGATATTAAAAAAAAAAAGCTACTGTGTGTAAGAAATGCAACAGGATTATTTCCAGTGTTACAACCTACTGCTATGTTGAATCCACCTGAATTTCCTGTAACCATGACAATAAATAACATCATAATTTAACAGATGTTAAATAAGAGCATCTAATCTAGCAGTGTTATATAAAAAAAAAAAAAAGGTGCGGCTAAAATGTTCACGTGTTCAGTGGAAGGTGGAAAGTACGGCAACTGTGACTCAGATAGTGAAGTCTTAACATCCACCCCTGGGTGATCTGTCTGTGATGTTGAATATATATCAGGATGTTATTTTAAAATTAGAGGCTGTAACTGACTTCATCAGTTAGTGTCAGAAGTGTGTGTGTGTGTGTGTGTGTGTGTGTGCTGGAGAATAATAATTGTAAATAACTGTAAGAGCAAAGTGGTGGCACATTTTTCCAGTCGAAGTCACATGTTTTGGTCTTCTGGGGATCCTGAGTGATGTGATTACTGACTATTTGTGTTAAGTGAGATCTTGAGAGCGAAGCTCTTACTCTTAGATACATTTCTATCTCATGTCTTGGCCAATTACCCATGAGATGTGTCACAAATAGTTGCTTTTTAAGTGGGTGGTTAAAAGGAATAATTTTAGATTTTTGGGACATGTGCTTATTTGGTGTCTTGCAGAGTTAAATGAGGAGACTGCTCGCACTCTCATCTGTCCATTAAATATGAGGCTATGGCCAACAACTGTTAGATTAGCTTAGCATAAAGACTGGAAGCAGGAGAAGTCTGTCCAAAGGTAATAAAATCTGCCTCCCAGCACCTCTAAAACTGACTAATTAACATGCCTGGCGTACATCTTATTTGTTTAATCGTCACAAAAACTAAATGACATGTTGTTGTTGCTGGGCAGCCTGTTTCTTAATCAAGAGGAGTGACTTCCTGTAGTCTTGTTGTCTAAATTTTTGCTTTAGAGGTACAGGTTGGTGGATTTCCAGTGTCTTTATGCAAAGCTAAGCAAATTGCCCCCTGGTTGTAGCATCTTATTTAGTGCCCTGTTCCCAAAGTTGGTACAAAATGTGACGATGTGCAAAACTTTAAAATCCCAGATTTAATCGAAAACATAACAAATGCATAATGCTTACCGAATGTTGAAACTGAGAAATTGGATTGTTTTTGTGTCCAATTAACCTCATTAGCTGTGAGTTGTTCCACCAGCTGTTTTCTTTTAGCTTTTCCAGTAAGTTTGGAAAGTCTGGCCCAACTTTTCTGAAACATGTTGCTGGAATCAAATTCAAAACAGGCATATCATTTTACAAAAACAATCAAATTTCTCAGTTTCAAGATAAGTTGTCTTTGTGATATTTCTATTTACATTTTACACCATGTTGCAACTTGGAAGTGATATTGATCTACTCATCTAACTCAACTAACTTTAAAAGCTGACAAAAGTACATTTAAAGTTTTAGGGCAGGTTTTTATTTCCTTAACATTTTTTTTCTTGTCTGTGTATGAATGCATATGTGTGTGTGTGTGTGTGTGTGTGTGCCTTGGTTGGAGGGGTTTTCAGAGGGTCTGGTTTTGGCCTCTGGTGTGTTGCAAGTGTTGGTGTTGGTGTGGGTTGTTAAAGTGGTAGGGCTCATGGCGGTAGTGGCTGTGGCAGACGACCGGATGCTCAACGCCTTCACTCTGTAGCTCTTTCTGCTTGTGAACTCCTTCCAGCTTTCCCACCAGCTCTCTGATGAAGGTCTGAGGAGGAGCACAGGAGTGTCACATGGTGCGGAGATAAAATTATATACAGTATATATATTACAAGTGTTTTGTGAGAACAACCACAATCTGTTATTTGACAAGTATTTTTCCAATAACAATGAATATTTACAATATCATCTTGTCAAACATCCACGTTGAGCATTTAGCAGATATGTAGTTTGTTAGATATTTCAGTCTGTTAGTCAGGCTGCCTGGACTGTGAGCGCAGACCACCAAGGCAGTGCCAGTGTTTGCATGGTGTTTTGCATGGACCACTGGGGAGAAGAGAAGGTTTTCAGTCCAGGAACGTGGAGCCAGTGTTGTGCCAGAACAGGAGCTGAGCAAACGGACTCAGCAGCCTTTAAGGGCATAATAACAGAGGTGAAAAGACAGAAGAGGATGTTGACAGAGGAAGCTAAGAAGAGAAAAAGAGAGAGTGAGCAAGCAAGAAGAAATTTGGGTCTGACTTTTAGTGGTTGGTGAGAGCTTGGTGAAATAAAAGGCTGAAAGACAGACGCCGAGCTGGGCTGACTGCTGTTGGACTAGTCAGTAATATTAGCTGGCTGCTATGTCTGCTGTTCGTGACCTGGTTGATGTTTGGCTGTTTTTTTACACGTGTACAACTGTCCATATTTCCCACAGTGGGATTACACTCTGGGGGCACTGAATCACAAAAATATCAGTTCCTACACAAAGCTGCTTTTATACTGTTACAAGATTTGTAAGAGATGATTTAATCAGGGTAAAAATTCAAAAAATGTTTAGCTGTTAAAGAGAGAGAGATACTTTAAATGGAAACATGAGAATGACACCGTCACTGACAGTAACCCTCCTGTCAGTTTTGTCTGTGTGCACCATTTAAAAAAAAAACACTTAAAAAAACAGCTGGATTAAAATTCAAGCCAAGCGAAATGATTAAAATAATATCCTCGCAGCCCTAATCAGAATAAAACAAACAGGAATTAGGAGTGAAGTAGCAAAAATAGTGCCAAATACATGTGGTGTTCAGTGTGTTTCACAGTCACATGTCCATAGATGGAAAAAGTCCTTGGAGAGATCCCAGGAGGAAGACCCAAAGACCACCGAGGAGGGGCTTCCTACTGAAGCTACTGTGATTACTGCATGTGTGGTGTGAATTCTCATTAGCTACTGTTGAAAACTGTCCAAATAACTGGAGATACTAAATACATTATCAGAGTATGAAAGCACACGCCAGACGTTACTTTTTTTGTACATGACATTCGGTTCACCCCTTCCACTGCTTCCTGTGAATAATGAGGGCTTCAGTATACAGATATGGTGTGTGCTGTGACAGCCCCCTTCTACTTTAAGCATGTGTGACGCTGGATTTATGTGGGTTTGCTTTGTTTTACGACATTAAAGCTATTTTCAGTACTGACTGTGCCTGTGTCAAAGTCTCACAGTACTGAACGTGTCAGACAGGCAGCTCCCCGACCTCCGTTTTGTTTGTCTGCTCATGTCTTATAGGCGCAAACTCAGGTCGCATGCTGTGGTAAGTTTCGTAGAAACCTGATTCATGCAGTTTTTCAAGTTTATGTACAAATAAGGCTTCACTAGTTTGTGATAGACAAATCCAAAGCAGCAGCTACACTGATCCTTCCTGCTCTTTTGCCTGTGTTTGCATCTCTGACCAGGCCACAGTGAGGCTGTCGTTTGAGTCCAGAAGGACTCATTGTTTCAGCTTTAAAATGAAAAGAAAAGGCAGAAGAGCACAGAGAGGCTTTGTTGGGGCGTATGGAGGGACAATGGGTGAGATGAGGTCTCAGAAGCTGCAGCTTCAGTTTCACTCCATGTGACCAGTGTGTGTGTGTGTGTATTTACATTTATGCAATGTGGGCATCATCATGACTAATCTGTTTCAAGTTAAAACATACCTGTGTGTTGTTCTTGCAATTTTGAAGAAGCTCCTGTTAAAAAAAGTGGATTGTGTTGTTATGTAACCAGCCACTGAATCATATATTCATTTAAAATATAGCATAATATTGTGCATGTGTGTGTGTGTGTGTTCAGGCAGGTCGTGTTACCTGTAAGCTTTTGACTCGCTCCTCATCATTAGGCAGATCAATCAGGTCATCAATGTTTACCTCATCTGGCATGTCACCTTCCTGAAGTAAAAATACACACACACATGCAGTCTTAAAGTCATCATACAGGGTGCGGACACACAATTAACATCTGATTAAATTCCCCGTTATTGTATCCCATCGGTCCCATTTGTTCCAAGCCTTCATTGAGGCGCACAGCACATCACACTTGACTAGAGACTGAAGTTTTCGTAACTACATCATCACTTAAATGTGTAATATATAAAACATAAAACATATCTGATATTCTTCAAATTAAAGGAACAAATCAAGAAGAATTCATTGATTTGTCTGATTTATTGTAAAGATAATGAAAGATAATGTCTGCAGCCGTGCTAATGCTATTCCAACAACAAACGCTTCACTGATGATTCAGTGACATTGACAAAACTTCATAAACACAAGAGAGAGAACTAATAATCAGACCTGAAAAACTGGATCTGGGGATTTTCATTTTTCTCCTCAGAAGATTTTTGGCATACTTTTACGCGAGGGTGGAGGAGGATATGAAACATTCTGCATGTGTGCAACATGCATTTTAATGACAAACCATTTCTCACACATTTACAAAACATCCCGACAATAATATTTTCTGTTTCAGGAGCAGCTGGAGACTTTGGGTCCAGCCTGCACACAGAGTGTCCATCATTTGTACGTTTGGACTGAGGGGGCTGAATAGTTACAATGTTCACTACTAATACTGTAACAGTGGCTTTTTCTTGTTTGAACAAACAGCTATTGTACCAGCTGAAGGGAACAGTCCCACCCGCTCATCCACACCACAGCTCTGCACTGCAAGTATAATTGGGAGTCTAACTCTACACCCACCTCACCAGCTCCAGGGTGAGAGTTCAGGGTTTCATCAGTATACCAACCGTGGTATGAAATAATATTAAAAAAAAAAAAAAACACATGACGTAATATTTTGTGATATTATAAGAACGGGTGTGTTCTCTCCTTTAAGGGTTGATGTAACTGATGGTAATGATAGTAATTGCAATAATTATACCGTGTGATATTTTCTGAGACGATTAAAATGCTGTTGCACATTAATCAAGAGTTTTGGATACAAGCACCATGATAATATGTCAAAAGCAAAAAAACATTTGACCGTCTTGCATCAGAGCTGCTCTTTGGCTGCAGACATTGCATTGCTTTCTGTTTGCTTCCAGTCAACATGCTTGGCTTTCCCAACACTATCCTCCTCTCCTCTCCTCTCCTCTCCTCTCCTCTCCTCTCCTCTCCTCCACATTTCCTCATGACAGCTCCTGAACTCTTAACAGCTGCCTCAGCAAACCAGATGCACAGTGTTTACCTCCTCCAGGGACCTACAACAACACTTCTCCTCCTCTGTAACCTTCCCCTCTTCCCTTTTTCTCATCATTCATTCCTTCCCTCAGTTCTTCACTGCCCATGTAAGGCAGAAAAGCCTTGGACAGATACACATCTTTAAGAGGGGGGACAGCAGTGGACCTAACATTTACAGGATGATTGGCCTTGTAAGGAGAACCAGGCTGCCCCACCTCTCAGCTCCACGTCACATATACAATGAACTTTATTGTTTATATTTTAAACTTTCTGCCTCGTTTTCTGTGTTTTACAGCAGGAAGGCACATTTTTAAAAAGTGTACAAAGTCTTTTATTTTTAATATTTTGATTATTTTTAAGTCTATTTTCTCATTATATTATAATATATTTTAAAAAAGCAGACCAGCTTAAACAGTTTATTTTCTGCATGCAGCTTTCTCTCCGACACGTTCACCCACCTGACCCAGGTACAGCTGATCCAGGCTGTCTTCGATCCACTTCTCCACGTCCAGCCGTTTCTGCAGCTCTTTCCTGTTGTACTTCACGGTAACCCGGACATGTCTCTTCGGGATGTTACAAACATAATCCGGAGACAAATCCGATGAATGAACGTCGTCTTTTTTCTCAAATCTTCTGCCGGTCCGGTCGGCTGCCATTTCTGGTCTGGGACTGGTCTGACTAGTTTCTCGTCTTTTTCAAGCAGCACAGGAGGAGAGATGAGCGGTGGGAGGCGACGACGGCACAGGCTGCAGGAGAGTTTAAATACAGGGCATCTATTCAAATACTATTTCCATGTCTTGAATCACATCCACTTGTAAACCTGAGGCCTGTCTTATCTAATCCAATTTTTTAAATTCAGGTTACAGAAGTCCAAAACTGTTTAGAAGCATATGTAGCTTTAGATTCAGGACAGGAAATGACAGCTAATTAAATAGGCGTCAGCTGATTGTTGAGGATGTCATAGGCCCAAACAGTTTACCAGATAAATACACAATCCTCTGCACACCATGGACACAACTTCAGCTCTTTAAAGCTTTCCATGCACTGTTCAATGAAACTTTATGTCAGTTTAGTGCAGTCAACACAGTCAGAGTTATGCAGGAGGTACATATCACAGGAAATGGAAAACAAGGCCTTGTGCCATGACCTACATGCACCCCACCTGCATCATTTAGTTCCTTTTTACCCCAGCATCAGGTCCCTTTAACAGCATACATTTGGTGCCAATATATGTATGAGTTTGTTAGGTCTGACAACTGAACAGTCAATGGTGGATTTATTTAGTGTATTTTATTTTATAAAGCAACAAAGAAAATATTTAATATCTTAAAAACAAGAGTATTTGATAGAGAGAACATGTCCTTTAATGGTGAGAAACACACAGAGGTTATGACTATCAGTCATAGGCATATAGACCACATTACATTTTCATTATAGGTGATATTCTGGATCAGAAGGCCATTGTTTGGACATGAGTAGTTTATATACAGTTAACCCAATTAAAATACATGCATTTCACAGCAGGGGTGCTTAATACGACACAACACCGGGTCACTGTATACTTCCCACATGGGCTCGAAATTATCCGATTGTGTGTGGGGTGTTTCTATTTTCTAGAGTTCTACTGTGGTCTGTAGAGGTTTATTTGCACTAATTGTAACTGAAACAATCACAAATTAGCATTTTATTTCTCTGATTTATCGGCATTGACTAGTCTCTGTCTCTCTCTCTCTCTCTCTCTCTCTCTCTCTCTCTCTCTCTCTCTCTCTCTCAAACAAATAGCTTTTGCAGCAAAGACTGAATCCAGACTCCTGTAGAAAATGGCACATGAAATAAACCATGTTGCGCTTGTCAAGGTTCTGGTGTCTTTAGAGAGGAGGAAAATTCTTCCAGTATTTAGAGTTTGGACTGCAGTACCCATTTTAACCACTGGCAGTCAGTGTTACACATGTTACATCATGCTCCTTTAAATACTTCGGCTTGCCTTTGACATACTTTCCAATTAGAGATCAGCACACTCTGTTTGGCTGACCATAAAATTTCTCAGTTTGCAAAGCAGGAAGTCTTCACTCTGTTTATTTGTAAATACATTCCACACGATCTGCGAAGGCTAAAAATACCAAATATTATCTGGTTCCAGCTTCTCAGATGTGATGATGTGTTTCTGCTTTTTAGGCGACTGATTGAACAAAACAAGAAACTTAAACACAGTTTTGGACTAACCAATTAAAACATAAAGCACCAGAGCAAGACAAATATTTCAATCAGACTTTGAGCTTTGATGCAAATCTTTTATTCCACATCACAATCATAACATGATGAAATTAAATAATATGAATGAAAAACATGTAACGTAACACAAACTTTGGCATGAACACAAAATGGCACATGAAGGAGCAATGTGATCAACAGTATATAAACTATATATATAAATTACAGTAATGGCTGTCCTTGTGTCATAAAACACACATTTTCTTTATATCCCTGCACTGAATATCTTTGGGACATTTCACACAGCCTTCACAGCCAATAAAACATCCAGGTACAACATCAATCGTCGGTCTTCATTCACCATCATATAAATATATATCTACATCTGTGACAATCAAAGTGAAGCCATAAACTTAAGTTTTCAAATAAATAAATAATATAAAGAATAAAAAATGATGGTACTCACAATAAGGAAATAATGGCCAAAGGAAGATTGAAAAGCAAAACAAAAGTTCTGTGTTTAAAACAATGAGAAACAATTTTTAAAAAAGTGAACATATTAAAAACAAAAACCCAATAAAACATATTTTTGGGCAGGTTTTCCAAAAGTGGTCAGAGTTAAATGACTTCCTGTATTTGGTTTGTGTTGTAGGTCCTGTGAAAAGTGGATCGTATTATTTGTTTCTTTGGGTCTTAAACGTGGAAGAGCTTTGCCCCATATACTCTTTCAATAATCTTTGTAAATCATTTTCATCATCACAATAGTTCATTTGTCGCTATTTTGTTTCTTGCGTTTACACTTTTAACATTATGTTATCTTCAGCATGAGCAGAGCCGTTTCCAGCTCACAGATTTGCTCCTCAATTCACTGTGCATGAAGAGAGAGGAGCAACAAGTGCTAATATTCTTCTACGCCTTTGTGAATGTCTATGTTTTCTTCCCTGTTTTATCGCAGCCCCGCCACAGAGCCCAGGCCGACCTCGTCCCTCCACATGAAGTCCTGACGCTCGCCTCTGGGCAGGCCGCCCTCCACGGGGTTGTGTCTGTACCCAGATCTTCCGTCGGGGCAGAGGGTGAGGCTGAGGCGAGCCGTGCTGTTGCTAATCTTGAACATGCCATTAGGACCGAGGAAGGCTTCTCTCTCGCTTCCTCCCAGGTTGTTGACCGTCTCCAAGTCATTGTAGACTGCAGTGTCGCTCAGCTGCTTCCTTCCCTGCAATCTCCTCCTCCTCCTTAAGAAGATAATGCCCGCCACCAGAACCAGCACCAGGACAGCCAGAATGCAGGAGACAGTGAGGGTAGCAGAAGAAGGCTGGGAGGTTTGGCGCAAAGCAGGCTTGAAACTTGGCTGAAGTGTGAACTCACAGCTCGGACCCATGAAGCCCTTCGGGCACTGGCATACAGGCCCGGTGAAGTGGGTAAAGCAGGTGCCACCGTTCTGGCATGGACGTTCGCCACAGGCGTCTGAGCGCACACTGCAGTTCTTGCCAGTGTACCCCAAGGTGCAAGAGCAGGTGTAGTCATTCACACCATCTTGGCAGGTTCCAGCATTCTGGCATGGGGCTGAGGCGCAGTCGTCAATGTTGATCTGGCAGTTGGCACCGGTGAAGCCTGCCTGACAGCGGCACAAGACGCTCTGGCCGAGATCCAGACACTCACCACCTGCAGAAGGAAGAAATGTTCTGTTCAGCATCCAAGAGATCAGGGAAGACTACTCGTTTACAGGGGTGTTAATGAGATGACATGAAGCATTCTCTTTGGTTTAAATTGCTGCAAGTGCATTAATGCAAGATTGTTGCCGAATATTTATTCATGGAAACGATTTTATATTCAGCCAAGCAACTGCTGATCTGCACTTTAGCCACAAGATGTCACCAGATGGGAGGTTTCTCCTGCTCACTCACCATTCAGACACGGCCTATTGCTGCAGCGGTCCAGCTTCTTCTCACAGTTGGAGCCGGTGTAGCTGGGAGGGCAACGGCAGGTGTAGCCTCCGGTCATCGTCTCCACACAGGTACCACCGTTGAAGCAGGGACCATCTGCGCATGTCATGGCGATGATCTCGCAGTTCTTTCCATAAAAACCTTGCGGGCAGGTGCATGAGTAGTCATTCTCCAGGTCCTGTGGACAGAGGAAGAAAAAGCCTTCATGTTAGGGAGGAAATATCTAGAAACAAAGTTGTTTTATAACTATTTTAGTGCACCTTTAAACTAAAAATATAAATACTTACATTACAACTGCCTCCGTTCTTGCAGGGGTTGCTGTCACACTCGTTGGTTTCCAGCTCACAGTTGGTTCCTCCGAAGCCGGGACGGCAGGTGCAGGTGTAGCTGCCCTGGCCCGTGTTGGTGCAGGTTGCACCGTTGGCACAGGGCTTGTGGTTGGTGCAGTAGTTGAGGTCCTGGTCACAGAAGAGGCCCCCCCACCCCTCCTGGCAGTTACACTGCCATGGCTGGCCGCACGTCCCGTGGAGGCAGCCAGGGTAGCGAACGCATTCATTACAGGAGGGGCCCTGCCAGCCCATGCGACATGTACAGCCCCCTGGGGCCTCGCAGTAGCCGTGCTTCTCGCTGCAGTCCGCCGAGCAGATGGCTGTAGAAGGGGAGGGGAGGGGAGGGTGTTTGATTACAATGGGCACGCCTTCGCACACATCTCTCTCAAACACACACACACATGTACAGGGCCCCCAGTCTGACCCCAGCCCTGTTCCAGACTTCACTGTTGGTTAAGTATTAAGCCAAGCAGCTGGTAGGCACACTGCCGGAGAAAAATGCTTTCTTTTATCTCCTCACACACACACACACACAGATCACCTTGAAAAATGTGTGTGTGTAACGGGGGCCACCGCTCTTTCTCTCATTGTAACAGAGAACAAAAGGCAGATGGAAGACCACAGACTGTCTTGCAAAAGAGTAAAACACTACACTGCGGGACATCGCTCCAATAAAGGAAATACACTGCGTGCTCTGAAAGGAGTCCAGCTCACAGTGTTTGTGAGGGAGATCAAATATCAACCACAAGCTGAGCAGTAAGATACAAATCACCTTTTTATTCATTAACCTTAACAAAACTTAAATCTAACCCTTCAACTCGTGGGAGAAGAAATTGTTTGAGTTTGCAAATATTCAGGCTGCTGTACATTTTATCACTGTCTTTACTTCACAAAAGTATGTCTACATGATGTTTTGTAAAGTTTTGTCTTTGGAAACTCCTTTCTGAAGGTGAAATTGTGTCTTTTATTTGTTCATTCTACTGTATTTATTCAGGAATTTTACAGTTTGTAACTTTATTTTGAAAGGTTAGATAAAGTTGGTTGAATTTTTATAATTTGAGATATTACATGTTCTCCAAATAAATATGATATCGATATATTTTTGACATATAAGAATACAAAATATGACAGGTTAAATTCTACTAAAAATACTTTAGTCCCTTTAGTTCATGGGTCACATACAACCCAATTTGGGCTCAAATGGGCCAGACCAGTAAAACCATTTTGCTTAACAGCACCTCCAAACTTTGTCCTTTTTACAATTATTAACCATTCATTCATTAGTTAGTCTACTGCCATTACATGTGCATGTATACTAGGGAAGTTCAGTTGTCGCTTGCTCCCTCTACAGGTTGGACACTGAAGTTCATCCAAGCACCATAGAAGTGCCTTGCTTGATGGCACACAGGTAATCATTAACAAACACTCACGCTCAGAGCAGTAGTTTCCCTTCCAGCCCTCCAGGCAGATGCGGTTGCCCTCCTCGTCGCAGGTGTAGTGGCCCAGCGTGTCGTCTCTCGGCCTGCAGTAGTCAGCGCAGCCGTCTCCAAAGTAGTACTCGTCGCAGAATACGTGGTAGGAGTAGCGCAGCTCGCTCTGCTCGCCGAAGTGCACGTCCTGGGACCAGTCCTCACCGATGGCGAGTCTCCTCCTGGTCGCCAGGCGGCTCACAAGGTTGTTTTGGTTGTCTGTAGGGGGGAAGGATGTGTTTAAGTAAAGTACAGTTGCAGAGCAATGAAGCTGTTAAAGTTTTTTTGTTATCAGTGACTTCTGGAAAGAAGAAATAAAACAACCTACCTGTGTATTCAGTTGGAGATTCAGCGTTCCAGGCTTCAATGATCAACGAAAAAGTTCCCTGGAACAGATAAAAACGCGTTTAGTGTTTGGCACATGCAGCGATGGGTGTAGATTTGTAGATTTTACGCAGCCATTTAACATTATTAAGTTTAATGACAGATCAACAACTCTGTTATCATTTGTGTAAATGATTTTTCACTTACCGGCCACTTGAAGTGGAAAGGCACCCTGATGGGAGCGCTGCTAGAAATCGACGTGTGATCGGCTCTGATGACGTTTGTGTGTCCGGTTCCAAAGGTGCACGGCGGCTCCGCGGAGATCACATCCTCCGGGTGTTTAAGGCAAATCCTGAAAAATATGTGACAGTCCCTGTGTCTTCTGCAGATGCGCTGCGCCGTGTGGAATGAATGAATCTTCAGCTCAAACACACCAGAGGACAAAACCTGCAATGACAGAAAGAAAGGTGACATCAGACGCGCTGTGCGTAAAGACATTTTGGGGGGTGTTATTTGAGCACAAACGTAAGCCAACTTACAACATGAACTAAGGCCAAAGCCAAGAGGTATCTCAGGTGTAGATGTGCCATCTTTTTCTCCGAGTTTGCTGTCCAACTTCACTTAGATATCCGCATTCGTCGTGTTCAGCAATATTCCCAAAATATGTTTGAAAAAAACTCAAAAAAGTTTCATCACTTTGTCTCCTTGATCCTTGCAGTGTCTCTTAAATCCTTGTCTTCTTCCTGGTCGTCTTCCCCTTCTTCGTCCTACACTCGACACTTGTTTTGGTTCTGGTGTGTAAAGATGCTGAGTGGCTTTATACCCCTGAAGCTGCGCGTCACAAGCAAAGAGGTGGAGCCGGAGCAGACCTCAGGGGAACAGTGCGACACAGGGGGGGGCTGCTTGGGGATTTAGGCAACCCACAATACACCTGGACTGCGTCCTTCATAGGAATATGTATAAGAAGCTGGCGTGAGGCTGATATGGTTAGGATTACTGCATGAATCTTAACCATCCAGAAAAGTGAAAACTGTGGGTGATGGAACTGAACCCAAAAATGCGCAGATATGGCCAAAACATTTAAGACCAATCTATCTGAAGTTTAAGATGCCAAACTGAAGAACCATTTTAAATTATAAGGAGCAATGTGTTTGGAAAACTTGTGACAAAAAATATTAAAACCAAGTTATCCAGATTATTCAGATTTCTGGGGGGAAGTTTGTCAAACATTGAGCGTCCCGGGACGTTTTATTTCACCAAACATGCACGTCAACAATTAACTTTAACACTTTAACAATTCCAGGCTCAAAGATCATTGTTTATAAAGTTTTTTTTCTTTGTCAAGCTTCAAAAAGATCATAAGGAAGCGGGAAGATTAGCGCGTGGCCTTTCTTTTCTTTACATCCAACATTATAATTGCTCTGACGCGTGCGCGTTGACAAAGGGTGGGCAGGTCCCGGATAAGACCGCATTGTGAGTCTGGCTGCTATTCAGACCTCTTGTGCTCTTGAAGGGTGCAGAGAGGGGGGAGGAAAGAAAGAAAGGGGGAAATGTTGCTCGTGTGTGTGTGTGGGTGTGTGTGTGTGTGTCCGTGGGGTTCCTGCAGAGTTTGGACTATCATGTTGCTTTTGTCTGGGCCTCATGCGAACAGCTGTATGGTAATCAACGGCACATGGTCGACCGTGTGGGGCTATTGTGTCCCCATAGCGTCCACCCCACCCCAGCACACACACACACACACACACACACTAACCGCTACCCCCCTTATTGATTGGTCGGCAGTCGGTTCCAGCACCTGTCGCTGGCAGGGATGTAGTGGAGTGTAAACACACAAAAAACTAACTGTTATTTACACACTACAGAGCTGATTCAACCGTCAACACTGATAAAACCACGTCTGGATTTGGTAGAATAACAAGCAGCCTCCAAATGAATGTTGCACGAGTCTGAAAAATAAGTTTACTGACAACATTAATGTGTGTCTGGTTGTTTTCTTCATGGTGATCATCGCCTGGAGGTGAGTTTAACCACTTGTGTATCCCAACACTGATTGGTCACTGACATCGAGGAGATACATACACATAAATAATCACTAACTGATATAAAAAGTTATAAAGTTATATAAAGATTTCCATGAAACCTCAGCTGATTTTTAATAACCTCACACTGCATGTGTGTCGTGTTATGTGTCTGTGTCTGTGATAGTAGGTTGATGGGGGGTGGGGTGTTTTATTGATATTATAATGAGGACAGAGGACGCGTGCCTGAAGTGGCCCCCTTCTACATCCCGGCACGCTTCTCTGCAGGACAACAAGAAAACACACAAGTAAAAAAATGGCAGCAGTGTTGTTATGCTTTCTATTAACTGACAGCTCACAAACAGCGGCTCTAAAAGTGAGACCAAGGACCGCAGAGGTCAACTTTACCACCATTTCTGCAAGTCATCCAAAGTAGAGAATACACTGCAGCTATGATGAGGTTTCATTTTGTTTTTTCACACAGTACGTTTAATATTAAATAACAGACATGTTCTCTAAAAATGTACTTTAAGAATATCTTGTATGTAATAGAGGAGCACTCATCTTTTTAGTTATAAGTGTAATTCCAAGGGCAGATTTTGATATGTGCTTTACTGACTGTTATGTTTTTGATGTAGCACCAGCATGCTTTTCACTTCATGTTACTTGATGTTGATTTTTTAACAAAGATGAGGCAAAAAAACACAAAAAAGTTTTTTTTGCAAATCTTTAGTAAGAAAAACAAAAACAAGAGAAATGAAAGGGATGATGAAAAGTACTCAAGGTGTCTGAATCTTCTGTCAGTTTGTTAGATATTAATGGTTCCTTTGGACACATTCTTGACTTGACTCTCAAGTAATTTAAGATAATATATTTATGGAACACATGACAAAATGGTGAAACTACAGCCTCGGGCCTCAGTATAATCTTTTAGGAAAGAGCTCATAAATAAATGGTTATTACAGCTAATGAATAAGTGAACCAAGCGCAGGCAGCAGCTCTGTGGCTTAAATGAAATATAAATCTGACATGTGAAAGGATAAAAGCCGTCTGCTCCTCCTCTCTCTTTAGCAAAAAGACAAAAACAAAACAAAGAAACAAAAAATAAAAATCTAATTTTCACACAGTGCCTAGCTGATGCATTACTGTTTTCAAATTTCTTTTTAAAGATCTCTTTTTTATATATAGAAATAACATTATTTTGACACTTACTACTATGGATCTTACTATGCGTGTGTGTTTGTATGTAGCACATGTTCTTACGCATCATATCTCTTACATCTTACCACACACAAGGCCCATACATCATCTCCTGTTTCCTTATCAGAGACGCAAACACTTGTTTTAGACGTATGTGTCCGTCTACAGTATACCTGCTGCATCCCTCTGTGGAGGAGGATGTGTGTCTTTGTGTCAGGAGAGCAGATGGACAGTGCACCCTCTCTGCTGTTGTCATCTGTATTACTTGCAGGAGTGTGACATGAGTGTGCCACAGGGCATGGGAACCAAAGAGGAGTCATGTCATCCCCCCCGGACTTCCCATTAGTCTGAGTGGACGGCATCTGCCTCATCCACGGCCCACAGCAGCTTGGAGATCCTTCTCCCTGAGGACACTTGGAGAAAGAGAGGAGGAGGAGGAGGTGGAGGAGGTGGAGGAAGAGGGGGCGGCTGCTGCAAATCTGACTCAGGCGGGCCCTCGGGGGAGAAGTCAGCCTGCTGTGGCCACTTCTGCAGCCCCAGCCTGCTGTCTGAGTGTGGGACAATAGGCGGTGTGGAATGGGTGTCTGGTGGGTCGTGATGTTCTGTATGTGTTTGTGTGCGAGTGTGTACATGTGGGTGTGTGTGTCTCACAATGCATGCATGTCATTTGGTCGATCTCATTAAGATGCTGGATGCTGAAGCACTGCTGGGTACCAAAAAATGCAAACAGACCTGCCACATCCCCATCCCCCCCTGCGGGTAGAGGGGTGTGACGTGTTACTAGGCAAATCGCAGGCTAACAATAATTCACACATAAATACTGTACGGTAACTTACAGCTTTTTATTACTCTTCCTGCCCCTGTCACAGATAATAAAGTTGGTGTTTTGGAACATTTCAGGCTATTCTCGGTTCCTCAGGCCATCTGTGCCCACTGAGGAAATCCAATTTTTCCTTAACCCTCCTCCAGACTCTTGGAGCTGGCTTAATACAGACAGAATTAGTTCACTTTTCCTTAATGTCCTTTGTCCCAGGCTGGGAAATATTTTGAACCATTTTAGGCCATCTGTTCCTAAAAATACAGATGTGGTGACAAAATACATCCATTACACTGTTAGCCTTTACTGTATTATATTTTGTATTCTGCTACGCTCTGTGTATTTTTTTAGGAATACGACTACAGTTTGCAACTTTTGTATCTTGCAGCTGTGGCTTGCTACAAGTTCCTGAGAAGAGTTAGGTAGCAAACTACGTATGAGGAGTTCTTCTGATAAACTAAAAGATAAATGTCAGATTCCCATTATGGGAATATTCAGTTATCAGGGTGAGAAAAAAACAAACTTTAGTTTCTTGTCATCAAGTTTAAAGTTCAGAGTTTTTAAAGTTCATCAGATGCAGGGCAGGAACTGTATAAATATATGTTACTGTTATTACTCTTTGTCAGACTCTGAACCACTTTGTGTGTGTGTGTGTGTGTGTGTGTGAGGATCTCTGACCTTTCAGCTGAAATACTTGTGACTTGTGTGAAACTAATTCTGTTGTCTCATTGTCTCTTTTGGGGCTTAATTACTCTGTTTCTCCACAGCCTGAATCCCCTGAGCTGCAGCATCATCATGTCCATCTTCATGACAGTTAGTTAGTTAGTTAGTTAGTTAGTTAGTTTCTTCTGTTAGTATACTTTCATGTAGTGCACTGTGTACTTTCTGGTGTGGTGCACTAATTGTTTCAATTCCTGCACAGCTGTTGTGAACTTGAACTGGAAATCGAAACATTTTACCTTCTTCTTCTTCTTCTTCACTGAACATTTGACTTCCTAAATATAAATATAAACCATACGTTCATTGGCATATTGCGGTATTCATCTCAACCTGAGTCTGATAATTTAACTTACTGGATCGTTATAGCTGTCAAGCCGATGCTCATGCAGACTTGTTTTTCTCTTGCCAAAGGCAGTACTAGTGAAAGCTCTGCCATTAATAAACAGTGTCGACTTTCTAGGAACAATGAAACAGCCTGATTTGCTGAATCTTGGAAGGCCATAGATGTTTGAGTTTCTCCAGATGGTTTTGAATGGGTCTCATTGTCCATAAGAATCAATGAATTTCCTCATCCTATAGAAGAATGTGACTCTTTGATTGTAGTAAAAACTTCACTGAAATGATGATGATGAATCCAAAGTTTCACCCAATAACAACAAAATATATGTTAAGACTGCAGTTGGACTGTGAAATACAGCAGTAGCAGTATAGATAGTCGGTATATACTCTGTGTTTTTGCCTTAACATATGGAACAAATAAATCTCTGTGACTCATTAATCACCTCACATATCCTTCCCAAAACAACAGATAAGATGAGGTAAATAAAACTGAACTGTTTGACTTAGCAGCAGATGTATAATTACTCTTTTGTTGGAGCACAAAAGATAATTATTTAATCCCGACAGATCTGCCTTCCTTCAATCCTACCTTCCCTCTCCGGCCCAGACTCTGTCCTGCAGCAGCTTCAGTGACAGATGGGAGATGAAAGAGGGAGCTGGGGAGGAACGAGGGAATGAGAACAGGTGGGGGTGAAAACTGAAGAAAAGGAAAGGGTACAGGGGTCAACTGGAGCAATAAGAGGGGGAGGAAACTTACATATAGATTTGCAGAAGGACAGATCGATGGATGGATTTTTTCCCCCGTTTCATTGTGCCTCTCAAAATCTGTCTCTTTTTGCCAGATGTCGACTAACTCTGTCGAAACGTGAAAACATGCCTATAGGATAACGCTTGGATGAAGGTTGGAGCAACACATATAATGATTTTATTCACATTTTTGGAAAATATAATATAATATATGATCCTTAACACTCGTTCTGCTGATGCAGCATAGGACTGAACTGAATAAATGCAACATCCCATGTGGAATAGTACAGAGAAATGCAGTCTATAAAGGAATTTGGTACAGGTTTATAGTGTAAATATCCACTTTCTGAGTAAAATAAGGGTTAGTCGTATTTTATTCTAAAGAAAGGAGAGGTGCATGGAGTAGAATACAGTTTTATAGGTACTCAAAGTGAATAATGCCCTTTCAGGGAGGCTTAAGTCTCAGGTTTAAGGGCTCCGTAAAGAACTGGAGGTAAAAGCCCGGCACACAATGTGAATACAGCTGCCTATTCAGGAGTCCCCAGCCCCCCTCCCAGCCAGACACTAATGCTGCCCTCCTCCTGCAAAGGAGGAAGCCCCCAGCAGACTGTTGAACTCCTGCTGCATCCCGCCCTCCTCCCCTCCCTGCTGCGGCACGCCGGGCCAGCCCTGGCAGCTGTTTAGCTAACTGAGGCAGAAGGGGAACAATGCAATTTGACTTAACTCAACCTCTTTCTGTGTGTGTGTGTATGTGTGCATGTGTGTTTGCATCAGTATTTTAACTAAGAATAGAGCCGTAGATCCAGCAGCCCCCATCCTAAAATCCTATTATCCTCGGCTATTACACCAAATATAAATCATTTTACCAGTAGTAAAATTATAGAAATCCCTCTGTTGAATGCCTAAAATGCATTTAACAGTATCGTTCCATCTGGATTAAACAGACCTGCTCACAGCAGAGTGGAGTCACATTGCTGTACAAAAGATCTTACCCAGTCTACCAAAGAGTGTGCCCAGCAATAAAGTTATCGATATTCTAAATAGAAAGGCAGAACTACAAATAAAACTTCCCATCTGTGACAGGAATAGTGGTTCTGGCTCTGATTCTGCATGATGTAAAGCAATGATACTACATAAATGGAGCACTACAACTATCTGGACTGAACATCATTTCATACATTGTCATTGTGAAGTTAAAACTATGGATTCAAGGTTGGTGTGTTCAATCCGATCAGCATGCTAAAGAACAGAGAGTGCAATGAAACCTTTTAAAATTAATGATCCACACTTGAATAGATTTAACAGGGAGCGCATGACACAGGCCAAACAACAACTTGGTGCTAAATGCACCTTCAAAAACTTATTGGAGTTAGCTCAGATTTTTGTTGCTCTCTCTTTAGTTTTGTTATTAGTGAGGTTATGTATTGATAAGTATTTGTTACAGTTGGCTCTTCTACCAGTCCTGTTTGGTCATGTAATGTATCTGCTAAAGGTTCTTTGCACGTTCAGGCATGATCAGTGATTCATGATTCAAGTGATGATTCATGGCACTTAAAGACTCAAGTGTCTTTAAACTGTCTCAAACTGACACTTTGACAAAAATGAGTCAAGTATATTCAGAAGTTATCAGGCCACCTATTTAGATTTTATAAACTGATGCTGCACAGTACTTTACAGAGCAGAATATACTCTGGACACACACCTTCCCCATCTGCACAGTGAGTGAAGACTGTGCAGCAGAGCCCCCTGCTGCAACTTACATGAAACTGCACAGACAGAAGGTAGAGCAGGTCACAGGTTTAACTCCAGTCTGCATGTTGAAGTGAAAAACTGATGGTTGAGCATCTTGTTTGGCGCCTTGCATTGCAGCCCTCCACCTCTGCCACCTGTGTATGAATGTAGTATAACAGAGTGTTCAGAAGACTAGAAATGCGTCATATATACGTCCAGTCCACTGACCTTCATCTACATTTGTCAGGGTGGGGGAGAGGACAATAACTGAAGAATAAATCTGAAGTTCTTCACCTTTTTTTCATGGCAACAACATGTTAGTCCCTGTCTCAGTGCTTTCTAACTTCCAAACCTTACCTATGGCACTCAGCCCAAAGCCCAATTCTTCCTACTGAAGATGTAAGTGTTCATAAATGGATCACAAACATACTTTAATTTAAAGAAGGCTCAGATTTTTAGAAAGTGTTTCTTCGTTTCTTAGAAGGCGGACAGTTGGCAGCAGATTACTTGACAGTTGGTGCTCCTGCAGCAGAGTCATGACGGAGCATGTCACGCATTTCCAACGGTGTGGCTCACGGATGTGTAGGTCTTGGGAGAATAATTTGGCTACACAGATACAATCAGTTCATTGTTATCTCTGTTCATGTCAGAGTATTTATTGACAAAAAAAACATGTTTATTTCCAGCTTCATCCTTTAAAGTCTGTGTATGTAAAACAGGTTTTCTGTTGTGTAAACCGCGTCTCAGCAAACAGCTGACGGCTCATTTACAAGTCTTAAGATTAAAATCTGAGCACAAACCTCCCGAATGAACGAGGATCAGTTAACAGTCTATTGGATGATCAGACTTTGAAGCAGTTCTATCTTAAAATATCAAGATAAAGGCTTTAAGCTAAAAGTGCAGCACTGAATCCAGACGGATTTCCACTGGACCACTTTACAGACTCACAGCTAAGAAGATGACTTGTGTTCTGTTTAAATACATGAGGGGTTTATTTCAAAGAAATTACTGAAACTTCCATATTCAAGTGTTCGTGTTTGCAATGTAAAAAACAAAAATCAGACAATCACAAAGTATTCAGTTACAGGTATTCTCAAAGTTTCTAACTTTTAGCTTTCAGACATATGGACCATATAATGGTCAGGTGCGGAAATCCACTCACCATTACAGTACATGTGATAACCTCTCCAGACAGGATGCAACTACAAGGACACAAACAGATCTGACTGACTGACTTTTCAACATTAAAAGAATGTAAAGGCTTTAAACGTGGCGTATGCTTGGAAAAAAAAAAAAAAGACTTATAATGCAAGTGGTAGGAGTCTCACTTTCAGTAGCAAAATAATAAAAACAAAACAAACTCCACGTTCTTTCTTTATGGCTAACATTGGTTCGTTTCTCAATCCATGGTCATGTAACCTCACAGACAGTGATTCCATCAATACAATGTTTCTATGAATACAGTTTTAAAATATAACCACAGAAAATCTGCAGAGTACTATCAAAAAGTACAGTAACCAGCAGTGGAGTCCAGTGGAACGTAAAGGTTCCTGCACCTGAAGGCCATGTATGTAGTCAGTGATACAGCTTAACAACATCTCTGTCTAAACTCTGTTGCTATAACGCTGGCCGTCCATTCAGTTTGTCATGCATGAGTGCAATGGCTCCACCTGTGAAGTCTCTGAGAACCTGCACCGTCTCCCGCTGGAGCTGCAGCGACTCGCGCACAAACTCCTGCTGAGTCTCCGCCAGCTGCTGCACCGACTCGGACAGAAGCTCCAGAGAGCGTGAAACCGTCTCCAACAGGATGTTGGTGGCGTGCTGCTCTTGGAGGCTCATCGATGCATTTTGCAGCATGCTGTCTCTCACGCTCTGTGAGGGCTGGCCCGGCAATGGAAGCGCGGCTGTCGACGTCGAAGGTCCGGAGGACGTCTGAGGTTGTCCTTGTTTCTGGATGCCATTGTTGCCTTGGTGATCTTCTGTTGGTTTTGCTGTTTGAGTGGAAGGAAGCACGTCATCCCTTTGGTCATCGTCTGAGTCTCCGTACGCAGCTTCAGGATCTTCAGGAGAGAAAAAGACTCAGTGTTTTTTTATGACTAAAAACATTGTTGCTTTGTTTGTTTGTACTAGAGATGCACCGATCCGCTTTTTTCACGCCAGATACCGACATCTGAGGTTTAGTATCACCCGATACTGATCCGATACAGAAAAACAATGCAGAATTACGGTAACAAGCGGTATGTCTCATTGTGTGGAATAGAAGTGGATCATTCTTTTGTGCAAGGCAACATCAGACATGACTTAAACATTTCTTTCCTATTTTTTAAAAAACAAATATAAATGTACTGAATTACTTATTTATTTAATAACTGTGCACCAGTACAGCAGCTTCACAAGCTTGACAGACATTCAAAACAAACAGTCAGTTCTTTGCAATGGTTTAGTTTGGTGCAAAAATGATTTTAACATCCAACACTAAAGTGGAAAATCTTCACCTGTTTGCTTCAAAGTTGGCTGCTTCATGCGGCCTCCATTTTGTTTACTCAGTTCAATGAACGCCGCGTGCAGCCTGGCGTGACATTTCTCTAGATGCTTGATTAAGTTGGTTGTGTTATAACTTTTAGTCTTAATGCCGCCCCTCGAAATAATTGCCGCGCAGGTATTGCAGATAGCCACCGATTTTCTCGGGTAAGGTAGCGTGAAAAAGTTCCAGATAGCTGATCTTCTCCCTCGCTCCATTTTGAAAACAACGCGTACTTCCGCTTGCGTATGACGTCACTCACAGCGCGCAACATAGAATTAAACTGAACAGATCGCTACGGATCGGCCCATCGTCATCGATACCCGATAAACGTGATAACGAGTGTGATAAACGATTCGATAGATACTCGGGTTACGATACGATTCAAAAAGGGTATACTTTTATTACACACCGATTCGATACGGTGTAAGAACGATACGATTTGATTTTATTACTTTATAAAATAAAGAAGCCAATTCTATGAAAGTGACTATCTTACAGTGCAGTACAATATTTTCTAACATGTAAAAGACATATCCCAAAGCACTGTTGCTTTATGGCACTGGCAAAAATACATTTAAAAAAAAAAAAAGAACAACAACAAAATCACATGTCAATGTATTTATTTTTAGACATGGACCTAAAAGTCTGGCTGGATCAACATCATTTGTTGGAGAGAATCCGGTGGGTTTTCAAAATAAAATACCCCGTGCAAACAGCCGGTTGTGAAAACAGACAAAAGTGAAACTAATTAACTACGTAGCATATTTACACACGCAGAAGCATATTTAGAAGAAAATACACTGGGAAAATGGCCAAATCTGAGCAAGTAAACAAAGTTTGGCAGGCTAAACGCTCGCCTCTGAAACGCTCCTGGTGGGGTTTGAAGTTGCGTGCAGGACAGACCAAATATGCCATGCTCATGCAACCCACTGCGAACGGGCCCGGTGGATTTTCCCAAAAGTGTGTGAAGCCGCCAACCGATTCCAAGTCTCACGATACCCGATCCATGACTCTACCGATTCATCTAGGAATTCATGGCTAATTCGTATCGATTGAGGAGGCTGCTACCAACGCAGCCATATCTCTCACTTGTTAAACCAAATATCCGGTCGCATCGGTTTATCGTTCACAGCCCTAATTGGGACCGATACCAATATCGGATTGGTGCATCCCTAATTTGTACCCAAATTTTGACAACCCACCTTCTGTCGGAGGTATGTCATACTGTACATCGAAGGCAGATTGTGATGAGTCCCCTGCATCATTAAAAAAAGAGTCATCGATGTGCCATATATTTATATCTTGGGCAAAATAAGTTGACATGTAGACTTCAGTGATGTTTAGACTCAAATATAGGTGAATAAATATTCAGAACTTTAATTTTTGGGTGAACTACTCACTCATGTTATAGGTGGTTGGTGGGGGCATAGGCAGCATGTCCAGCGCCCCGTTAGGAGAATTCTGCATTCCCATCATATCCTCCTCTTCCATTTCTTCTTCCTCCTCTGGCACGTCATCGTCATCTCCCAGCGGGCCAAAGTCTGCTCCGCTCTGGTCTTCCTCATCCATCTCCAAAATTTGTAGCACTATTTTCTCAGTTTGATTTAGGTCTCGGGAAAGACGCGAGTTGAGACCTCTGTTGGGCACCGTCCCCGACCGCATGGCAGCCACTTTCCGCTTGGTGTCGCACTTTAGATCAGACCATTTCTTGATGACCTCTATGACCTCGCGTTGGCACTCGCCAATCTCATTGACACGGGCAGTTATCTCTGCCCACGTGCGTTTCTTCATGTCTGTTGGGACGCCACGATTAAATTTGCCTTCAGGGAGAAAACAAAATAAGATTAAGCACATTTAGTTATTCATAGATTTACCACCATTTATAGTAAACCCTTGTTTGGTTATCTTTGTTTATGTTATGTTTTTATTAACCAGCTTCTGCACAAGGACTCATTCATTTCCCAGGAAGGCAGACAAAAACCCTCAAAGCACAATCTCCACATTTAGACAGCGAATGACTTGAAGACGACGTACCCACGACAACCATACGATGCTTCCTCACTTCATCCAGCAGTATGTGGACTTCACTGAAGGAGAAGCGAGCTTTTCTTTTCTTAAAGCGTGTAACACTGTCTTGGTTGTAGTATATTGGTGAAGACATCCTCCACACGCACACACACACACACACACTGTCAGTAGGTATCCAGCTGTTTTGTAGTCTCTGCTGCGCTTCTCCAGCTGTGTCAAGACTCTGATTAACAAGAAGAAAAGACACTTTTATTAATCCCTCAAGGAGAAATTATTATATTATAATATTTTTTTACATGTATTACATACAAAGGGACATGCAAATGTGGAGAGAGATGGTGCAGCGTCCTGAGAGCAGTTGGGGGGTTTCGATATCTTACTCAAGGGCACCTCGGCACTGGCACCCCTCCAGCTACCATCCATTTTAATCCCGGAATACAACCACACACATACAAAGGGACATGCAAATGTGGCGAGAGATTGTTTAGTGATGGGCAGTCACCCAGAGAGCAGTTGGGGGGGTTCGGTGCCTTGCTCAAGGACACCTCAGCACTGGCACCCCTCCAGCTACCAGTCCACCCTCCATATATTGGTCCATATCGGACTTGAACCAGTCAAGCCAAGTTTCTATGGACTGAGCTACTAACAAAGTTAAAATTAATGGTAATATCTTCATATATCACTCACATACTGATCCATAAACTACAAGCTGAAACTGATATTTGATACAAGATTAAAGGCTGTAAACAAACAGCTGATTTGATGAAAGGTAAAGTATGTAACGTCAAGTATTAATACAGTATTTGTGCGTTACGTTACACTCGTTCAGGCTCAACAGCTGAGCAATCACGGTGTGTGTGTGTGTAGGTCAAGTTAGTTCATTATCTAAATACATAATGAATGAGTGTTATTAACATTTAAACTGTCAGGTAGTTGCATGCATGTGTTTACCTGCAGAGGAACAGTGCAGGTTTTAGAGTGTGACAGTGTGCAGTGCAAAGAGTGAATGAACAATGGACGATGCTACACACATGCTTCAGCCCAGTTAGCTCACAGTTAGCTACACCTGGAGCTCAATGATACATACCTTTATCTACACTCCACTTTATATTTAAATAAGTAACATCAACAGCTATTAAATCACCCCACATGCAGCGCAGTATACGTTTATTTAGCTGGCTTTAGTCGAGTGTTACACAACAACACACACCAGGCTAGCAGGACATTAGCTAAAGCTACGTTAAGAGTCGTTAGAGAAACGGCTAAAGAGGCACTTAGTTCACGTAAGCTCACTCCACAGAGGTTACACGTAAATTACAGAAATACTTAAAGAGATGGTTAACATACCCCCGAGTCAAAGAAGTTGTGTTTTGGTCCAGAAACGTAATGATAAACTTCCTTATCGACAAAGATAGCTACGGTCAAGTTAGCGTGTGTGAAGCTAACGCTACATGAAAGATGTCCGGTTAACGTTGGTGGACGTTAGTTAGCAGCTAAAGCTAACTTACCGACTAATGTAATGACACCAGTTTTAAAACACTACATTACATTTAAATATTGTAAATTATAACAATAACTACGGCTGGTCTGGTGATTATTTCGCTGACTACGCCGCTTCGTTTTATTTCTTATATTTTCCCCGTTGTAACAATGTACTTTTATTTTGAAGGAGCACCAGTATATAGCGGTTTTCTGGTGTTGTAGGCTGACTTGACTCAACAAACACACACACACACACACACACACACACACACACACACACACACACACTGTAAATGTGTGTATCTCAGAAACACTAACGTGGTCTGAAGTGTCTTATTTCTTTGGTATTCCTGACTTTATTGCATTAATATTAACTAGTATGTTGTTGTTGTTGATCAAGTAATTTAAGTATTTTATTGTGACACTTTTTCTGCCAGTGGAGGGCACTGTTGATGGATGGATGGATGACCTATATTTACACAGGTAATATACCAGTGTTGTTGGTTACAGTCCCCTCATTAATCGTCTCCGTGAAGTATTTACAAACTGCTGTGTGCTCTTTTGGACGCTGTTTTGCAGATGAACTTGAATTTCATTCCAGATGATTTGGCTGACGCCTCCTCCCAGACAGTTAAAGAATAAATCAGACACAGGCAATTAAGTGACATTCCTACAGCTGTGGTCTTGAACTAAAATCTAGAGTCCTCTTTGTCTGAGACCGAGTAAAAATGCAGTCTATTCCTTGGTCTCAAGACCAAGACCGATTTCGAGTACTACAACACTCTAATCTACCATTTTTGTCAAAGGAGTCTGGTGGCTTTGAATAGAGCAATATAACATTAAGAGCTTCTGTTCCCTGTTGGATGTTATCAGGCAGTATATAATAGAGTAACAATCTGTTTCTCTAACTTTCTACACTGCGTACCACCTCAGAAAACATTTTTAATTAGGCTTTCAAAGCACCACAGTACAGCAGTGTAGGCCGACCCTATCCAGCTGCAGACAGTTTACACAGGAGTCAGGTTAATTACTAATAGGAAGATTATATATCGTTGTCTGTTGAATCCTTCATTAAAATGACTCAAGATCCTGAGCTAATTTGTTGTTAAGTGGTGCTCCCGATCTGCACTTCTATTACTGATTTTTCCTGTTTGGAGACACGAGTTTTTGCACCGCTTATTTCACCTCTGCTTGTGATCGTTTTGTCAATATTTTGGCATGTATGCATGCATGCAACGGGCAACATAACTAGGTTATTATTAGGTAGTTTATTTTCATCAGAAACATTTGAGAATTTTGTACCACTGCAGTGTGGTCACATATCATAGTTTGAAAAGCAGTGACTTAGACACTAGATGTAGATTACATTGTAGCCACTGCTGCCTGTTTGTGGCTCCTGGCTGAGGCGACCTACTGCGCCAAATGCAAAACCTTTTGTACCTATTAGTCACTTAAACCACAACACATCTCAAAATAGTGCTGGATTAACCCTAGCTATCTCAGATAACGTGCCTGAATCTGAATGGTCGAGAAGAGTCCATTAGTGACTGATTAACAAGTGTTAGCAGAGCATCAAGAATAAGGCAGACACATTTAACATTCCCCTTTTATTTCAAATATTGGCACAAGTATTTATTTCACCAAGCATTTTAACAGTTTAATGACTGTGGCTAAAACTACATGGTTAAAACACCTTTAATATTGGCTGCATGCATTACTGGCATACACGTTGTAATGTTATATATTATCAATTTACATATTGTGCTGGCATTTTCTGGTGCAGGAAGTTTGAATAAAGAACACAGTGGTAAGAAAAGTGAAGTGGAAGCTGAAACACAGATAATGTTACGGCCAAGTTAAACTAACCAGCATGAAATGGAAAAATATTAGGCTGCCCAGACATAAACAAACTGGGATTCCTGACTCCTATGCATATACAGTAACAGTGCAACTCTGATGCAAACATAATGAAGTGTATTAGTCATTAATAAACTATAGTTAACTTGCAATAGGCTGATGCAAGGTCACCTAGATTGAAATATCTACTTTTCTCTCCAGTCAGTGAACTCGGGGCTTGTTTCACAAAGACAATGAACATGGCTGTCTCCTAAAGACATGACACGTTGACCCAAATACACCTTTTCATGGCTGCACGGGCGTATACAGACTGACAGTTTTGTTACACCTGTTTGGGTGGGACAACCTACACCCTTGTGATTCTTAGTTAATGTGCAAGCTGGTTATTCTTCTGTTCGGGTTTAAGTTGAGTGAAGCTTCTAAGAATTTCCAAGTCACCAAGTTCCTCGTACTAACATGAATGCTAAAGGTGTACAATGAGCCGTCTAACAGGTAGGACAAAACGAACAGTGGAGAGACAGGGATGTCAATCGAGCAGTCCGTACACGCCCACACAGTTCTGAGAAGAATATAATTACAGAAAATAAGTGGAAACAATTGTGTGTGTGTGGCCATTCAAAACAAAAAACATGGGCCGACTAAGCTAGTTCAACACTGTTAATCTGTGTTCACTCCAACAGAAAACCTGTGACGAGTGAGCCGGCTTTCCTGTTTTTGTAAGTAGGTGACAAACAGTTGTCAGGTGTCTAAAACAATCAGTACGTTTACATGCAGCAAGAAATTCGAATTTCTGATCGTATCGGACTTAGTTCGGACTTTTTAAAGTGCTTGTAAACACCTTAGTCCGATCTGCTTCGGACCGAATCGGACATCTCAAAATCGGATAAGAACACCTAGATAATTCGTTCATAGTCGGATATTTAACGCCATGTATACTCAGCAATCGGATCTGAAGCAGATTTTGCATTCTGCGCATGCGCGGCATTTTCCGCTGGGGATTTCACCCGAAAGCCGAAAGATCCGTTGTTCTTTTTATATGCATTATTTCGAATTCGAAATTCGAATTTCTTGCTGCATGTAAACGTACTGAATGTCGCTCTATATTTCTTAAACTCACCTTCAGCAGTATTTCCTCATTTCCCTGTAATATTTAATCTTTGTGAAACCAGCCCCAGCCACGTATGAACAGGAGCCTTCACATTAGTTAATTTTTTCCCACAAATTTCACGGTGTAAAAGCATCTTAACGTTGGCCTGCTTCCTCTTGTGTAGTTTTGGCTTGAGGCAGATTAAAAAAGCAAATACCAACCAAGTGGCACCTGAATCGTGTTGGCTACATACTTGTCCAGAACATTCAGTAGCATTCATGTTTTTAAATCCTCAGCTATCGATTGTGAGTGCAGGTTTGTGCTTCTCTAGACCGGTAACACAGTACCAAACCTGTCTTATGCAAGTATTATGGAACATTGAACACTTGGCATTACATTTGTAACATTTGAAATAAACCTGCACACACAAGGGATTCGCTGACTAACAGGAAGTTGTAGGGATGATTGAAAAAAATATTTTGTACTGTGTAGACAAACAAAGTGGTTTCTGTATAACACGCAGGAGAGGCCTCGTCCCGGACTCAAGAGTACATAGTCAACTGAAGCCACTGAAAGGAAATAAGAGCAGAGAAGATGACTTGATGTAACCACTGGAGTTTGAATCCAATCAAACCTCACTGATGTTTAAAATAACTCAGATTACGTTACCTCCTGAATGTTGACTTTGATAGTCCCATTGTTGTCCTTATCCAGGGTTTTGAAGGCACCTGAATGAGAAAAGATATTACAGCTACAACACCTTCAGTTCAGTCAGTCTTATCATGCAGATAAAGCTGCTAAACCAACAAGTTAATCAATTAATTTTTTTAAGGAGTGTGCTTTCAAACTCACGGCACATGGCGTCCAGCCTCACGAGGCAGCCAATGTAGTTGTCAAAATCCATGTTCCCGTTTTCGTCGCTGTATCTGCGGATTATCATGTCGAACAGGTGATCGCTGAGAGGGAAACCTGAGGAGGAGATGAACCACATTACACTCTGACTTTATTTGACTGGCTTCTCATATCTATCAAGGAAATTTTGACAGAGCGGTTCATCTTTTTAAATAGCGTTCAGTGGACATGACAAGATAATAAAATGATGTCAGCGGGAGCTAAACCGACCTTCACAAATTCACCATTTGATAGAATCATGATAAAACGCTCAGATTTACATGCAGCTTATGAAACAATGATCCATCCAATGTTTAAAACATGCACAGCCACATGAGTGTTGACAGTTCTTAAAAATCCCTTTTGTGAAGTTCTGTGGCCTTCATTACTGGTATTAATAATGTGTGCTTTGCTCTGCATCTTTTCAGTAGCTGTGCAAACATTCAGTCAACAAACTCACCTGCAGCTCTGAATGCGTTTGGCAACTCGTCTGCACCAATAACACCGGAGTTGTCCGCATCATAGGATTTGTACACTCCCTAAACAGCAACAATAAAAAGTATTTAGAGCACATATGTCACATGAACATTTCCTAGAAAGAAACAACCGACACAGCTGCTTATTATATGTTTTACAACTGGGTATGGCTGTTTTTCCTGTACTGTATGCTTACTTCATTATGCACTAAATACATGAGTCACATGACTGACAGAGCAGATTGTTGCTAAGGTTTTCCTTTGACAGAAAATTAAATTATCTGTTCCACATGTTGACAATTTAATAATGTGTGAACCTCAGTAAACACAGTACAGAGATTTATGTCAGTTAATTAAAATATGAGGGGTCTGGCACTTTATACATTCAAATTAAAGTCATCCGTAACATCAATAAACAGCTGATACTGTTTATGATTTAAAGGTCCAGTGTGTGACATTTATGGGGGCAGAGATGGAGCTCAATATTCATGAGTACCTTAAAATTAAGAGCCCAGAGTCAAGAGCCAAGAGTCCACCATGTTGCACCGTCATGTTTCTACAGTAGCCCAGAATGGACAAACCAAACATCGGCTCTACATCGGGCGTTTTGCATTTTTCCCTGCCATTGCATTTTCTTCTAAACGAGCAAGATTCAGTCACCACGGGATGCCATCTTACACACTGGACCTTCAGGCTACAATGTCTTGTATGTTCGCTTTAACTGGAGATGATTAACACGGACCACAGGAATGTAACTGTGCAGCACAGAAACAGATGTGTCAGACGAATGCAACACGCCTGCTGTACTCGCCTGCCATTTCTTTATATTGTTCCAGAGGTGTTTGAATTCGTGAAAGCCGAGTTTCCCAGTGCTGTCACTCTGAAATAGCGTTAAGGACAACAGACACAGAGTCATCAAAACTCCAGCTTCGACAAACAGTTGCAATACTTGTGGGCACGCTGTATTTGCCAAAGGTGTATCTTAACGTGCCTTCCTCGTTCATGTAGTACAGAAGTCACAGTAAAAATTGCAGATGGAGCTACCTCACTGAGCTACCTTTAAGTGGTTTTATAGTTAGTTGTGAAAATAGTATTGCTTACTAATTAAAACCTTCAGAGCTGGAAGCCAAGCACAGTCTTAGAGAACTTTTCATAAGTTGGCCAAAGTTTTGGAATCATGGCTCCATCTTTGGAGGAGATATCTCAGTTCTTAACCTTCAGAGATTTCAAGGTCATTACTCATCACTATCCAGTGCTGTAGGCCGAGGGGAGTTCATTTTTATGAGTCACTTCCCTTTTTTTTCAACTGTTTTTTCAACTGTTCATGTTATTTGTTTTCTCTCCTGCACTGTCACCATCGGCTTCATACTGTCACCTTGATTACACAAACACATAAAGTCTCCCAACGACAGAAAGGATACATCCATGACTGCCACCATGCTCCTGCAAGACTCAATGCTGAAACCATCTGTCTTCAGGTCGTCACCTGAAATAGAAGAAAACAGTGTCTCATCATGTCGTTTGTCTCGAGACATAAGATGTGTAAATATGAATCACAACAGAGCACGCGACCACAAAGAACCACAAGAACGAGAGTCAGACTCAATGTGACACTTACGCTTTGAAATGATTCTGTTTAGGATGTTCATCAGCTCATTTGGGCTCACTTCCATGTCCTATATGACAAATACTCAACAGTGTGAACATCACAGCAGAAAAGCAGACATGGATGAAGGAAGAGATGTTCTTATATTAATAAAATGTAGCACTCACATCCCCAGCGAGCTGCTGGAAGACTCTGCGAAACTGTTTCTCCTCATCACTCTCATGCTGCTCTGCGTACACGGCCGGCCTGCGTGGTGGAGGCTGTGGGAGAAGAGTGACGGCAAAAACGTTAAAAACCAGAGTTAGAAGAACAGCGACGGTCAGACAGAGCCGGTAACATCAGTGTTGATACTCACAGGGTCAGAGGGCACAAACTGGTCGATGTTGCTGCGAAGAGAGGAGCAAGAAGTTAAAAACACAGATCAGATTTTTTTGAGGGGGCTTAGACGGGTGACTCTGCGCAGACTCTCACCTGATGACATCGATGAAGCCACTGACGAACTTTTTGGCAAAAAACATCTTCTCTCAGCTGTGAATGCAGAAAGCGACATGAGTTAGGCCAAAGACGGACACCACACACACCAGCCGGGTCCAGATCATTTAAAACACTCATTGACTAAAGACATAAACTATTACAGCAGTGATTACTTGTGGTTAGAGCAGAGGTCTTCAACCAGGGGTCCGTGACCCCTAGAAGGTACTGCAGGGGGTCTAATTTGATTTAATATGCAATAAAAAGCTACTTTTGACAAAAACTATTACTATTTATATATTGTTTATACATTATTCCATTATGCCTGAACGTTTTATCGATCATAAACACATCTGGGCTAATAACCCAGCATATAAACAGGTTAATAAGGTGAAATAAAAGGTGAATAAAGTAAATATGTTTGTCTCTCGTCTAAGGGGTCCTTAGGCTGAAAAGGTTGAGGTTAAAGTAATGCAAGTAGAAGAACTGACTATATAAGGCACTGTGCATAGGTCTATAATTAACAATTAGATGACATACAATAGTAAACATGACATGCATTAACAATGTAATGCTAATGGAAACCATGACAAACACATACACTGGTTGTAGCTTCGGCCCTGTCTAAGCTGTGTTAATTAATGCTGTGTAGATCTATGGTTGAACTTGTTATCTATCAAGCAATGGCATGTTTAGTGTCTGATCCCCGGTTACACCCATTATAGCAGCAGCCACTTGAAACATTTTTCCTGTTACGAAAACAAAAATGTGAATGCCGCACCCTGAATGCGAAAAATAGAACCAATTAAAAAAGGTCTT
This sequence comes from Protonibea diacanthus, assembly GCA_028641955.1. Taxonomy (NCBI): domain Eukaryota; kingdom Metazoa; phylum Chordata; class Actinopteri; family Sciaenidae; genus Protonibea; species Protonibea diacanthus. Next base: position 3,549,702 of record CM053990.1, on the reverse strand, counting down.
CCTGACACATTAAACCTTTACAAAAACATGTGAGAACTTTAAAAAGCGCATTAGCGAGTAAAACATGTTGTTTTTTTAAGTTTAACGATGGGCTACGTGCAGGTTAACGTACCGTAACTGTCAGTTAAACACGCACGAGAGAGAGCTAACGTCAAAGTACATCAACGTTAACGTTAGCTCGAAAATTAGCAGCTTATTTATTAGTCTAACTAACCAACGGCCGCTGACAAATCCAGTTTATCGTGTAAAACCGTGCAGCCTCATAACTTAGCTCGTTACTCTAACACGACAGGACCCCAGGACAGCTAACTAACTTTAGCTAGCTCGGGTTAACGTTACAAACGCTACATGTCAAACGGAGCAAAACTCGGTGTTACCGTAATTAACAGGCATCTAATCCTCTACTTGTTTCGGTATCTAGATGTGCATATTTACCGTGAGGAAGCTGGACTTTGTCGGAGTTGACGGGAGGGTAGACTCTGATGGTGATTGCGTGAGTTTCACTAACCTCAGCTGGCAGGAGCAGCAGCAGGGGGAGGTGGTGGTGGTGGTGGTGGAGGAGGAGGAGGTGGTGGTGGAGGAGGCTCCGTCAACACGCCCCAACTGACGCCGCAGAGAGTCAATGCGACACAAGAGGATGACTCGCCTGGGTTTGCGCAATGAAGCTTTCTCGATACACTTCACACACAGACAGTTGGCCTATATGTAAAGTACCCGGTGTCTGGTTGTGCTATAGCGCTAACATAAAGCTAAGAAGATATTGATATAAATGTTGTTTGTTTTGGACATGCGCACTGCGACGTGCCTCACTGGTAAGCTGCATAAATCGCGTTATATTGTGAACATAAAGAGTTTAACTTACACCTATACACTTTGTTATTCTTAAAAAAACGTTATTTCTTATTAGTATATCTCATAAAATGATGGCAGAGTTCATTTTTGACGGACATATCATGTAGCAATGCGTAAATCTACGTATCATCTCCGGGTTCGAAGATTTATCTCTTCACAGCTATTTCATCTTTGTTGTGTTTTCTTTTCTTCTTTTAATTTCTCGGTTTATTAATTTATTTCTGGGCAGTGTAGGAATACAGTTAGAGCACGTGTCTGCCACCATCTGGTCTGGAGTGTAAGGGTCTATCTTTAGACAGATAAACTGTAAATCTTTCTGTTATTCTACTTTTATGTTTCCTCTATAATACATGTGCAGTGAGTCCTACACATACTTTGAGTTTCCCCCCTTTCCCCTGAGGATACACTTCCATAACACGTTTTTACTTGTTTTACACAAAACCCAGCTGAACACAAGGAAGAGTATTTATAGGCCCACATGAAACACTATCTAAACTATGATGATATCTATTTTTGATATTTTTTTTATTCTCACTTTTACAATGTCAACTATGATTTCCAAACAAATATTTTGAGGCAGTACAAACAGTAAATACATAACATCTCACAAACACACAACAGTCCACTGTATAGACTTCCAGACAAAAATTAAGATATCAGTAATGTGTGTGTCTGTTGGGCTTGATCATTTATTCTGTCATTGTCTCTTATGGTATCACTATAATAAGCACTATAGAAGATTAATGAGGGCCTTAGGGTTGCTGTAATATTTGCAAAGTGTTATTAATAATGACAGCTACACAAAGAAAGGTTATTACCAACTGTGCCAAAGTAAACCAACTGCCGTGCACCAACATTTAAAACAAACAAACCGGTTCAGTTGCACCTTGCAGAGAGAAACTCAGCTCATAGGGTTAACAAAGTCTGTGTTCTTTCATTGTTGCTGACTGCTCTGCTGCTGTCTATACATTCATATTTTAATATAGACAACATTCAGACTTCCACAGAAGTGTTCATTCCTTTATTTAGAGATCCTGCTTTATAGCGACAGCTAAGGCCCCACTGGTGCTTTCCTGACATAAATCATTCAGTTTGACTTTGCTATATCTATAAATGAAAGCCGAATATTTTTATGGCAGTTAAAACAATTTCATAGAGGAACTGCAATGCTGTTAAAAAATCCCTGACAATCCCTCTGAAGATTTGCCAATGGACTTGGGGCATGTTTAAAAATGATAGCACACCGCATTGAATAATTAAACACAGCTTAATGAGAACGGAGAGAAAATTGTGTTTTCATTTATTTTGACAAAATCCTATTCTCCGATAACTGGATCATATAAGCAGTGATTACCCCGTACTTGTAATGGATTGTGCCAAACTGCCAAAAGAACTTTTCGTGTGTGTGTGTGTGTGTGTGTTCTGCGATCCAGACTATGCTGAATCATATCAAGAAAACTGCTTTTCTTTCTGCAGATAGAGAAGAGCCTGAAGTAGACACAGATACAGCTGTTGGATGTTACATTTCATCCTTTTAGGTGCACTTGGGGCTTGACCAGAAACTACAAAGTCTCTGTGAGTCCATCTGGGAACCTGTGTTGCACGTTGTTCCCCATATCTCTGTCAAGTCACTTCCTGTAATCTCTCTACTGTCTATTAAAGTTCAAATCCTGCAGTTTATTCATTCTGCACAGGGTCAGATATCAGAAAACATCCCTCACAAGCTGCAGTCTGTCTTTTAGCTTCACAGAACATGTTACTGAAACTCTGTGGCATCTGGCATGAAAATGATTAGATATGAAAATTTGGAATATTGGCACAAAAATCAAACACGGCTTTAATCGTCTGCCTTTCCTGCCATCGCTCCACACAGGCCAACACAGGGTGACCCACAGAACAGCACCCCCCTCAGGTATAACGGGCACAACATGGGACTGAACACCAGCTGAAGGACACAAACTGTTTGTCCAACACGCTGCCAAAGTGACACCGGAGGCATTCAAAAATGACAGATGAGGGCCGTTTGACATGCAGATTTTAATACGGCGTGTGTGTGTGTGAGTGTGTGTGCATGTGTGTTAAATAAAACCAGCAGGTGGAGTCAGAGAGCATTTGACAGCTCAGTCATAGCAAACACAGTACTGTATAGTCTGCATTCAGCATGCAAATACTCCAGATCCAAGTCATTTCTATAAATGTTAATCCAACCATGGATGATGCAGGTTGCCACTGCTGATGTGAACCAGTCTGTCTGCTACATTTTAATTAGGCCTACAGCTCTGTCTGTCTGTCTGTCTGTCTGTCTGTCTGTCTGTCTGTCTGTATGTCTGCCTGTATTCATTCATTCATTTATTTATTTACATGTAACATAGATATTGGCGTGACAGGGTGCCTGATGAATTCGCTTTCACAATCACAAGAGGATCCTCTACACACACCTCACAGCAACAAACTAACCTGACACCAGATATTTGTTATAAAATCTGTCATATTTTATCTTTTGAATATCTCTTTCTGCAACCATTGCAAAAGAATGAACCTAGCGTTCATTCATCACTGTTTTTCTCTCTCTCTTAAACCATGACAGCAACAGCCAGAAGATGTACAGTATATTTATCCACCTGTGAGTGTTCTGACTCTCTGTCTCTTGTTTTTGACTTCCAAGAAACTGGCCGAGTTTGTCTCGGTGCTGCTCTGTTTTTATCATAGCTACATCTTCTTTTAATCCCTCGTGGCCAGCACTATCATGGTTGCCTTGACAGTGCAGACACTTCGCCTGCTCTCTCTTCAACTGATAAGACACGGTACTAGAACAGACAAAAATAGGATTCATAAATACAATGGCAACATGTCCATGAACAGTGTCTGGATTCACTGCTGTTGCTTGCAGTGCAGTTCAATTTTAAAAACAAATTGTGACCCCAAAACGTCACAAATCTGTGAAGTTACAGCTATGACAGCATCGCCTGTATATAATCTGCCTGATTTCATAACTGCTGTTTAGGTTACTAAATTATATATAAGTGGAGCCATTGCATCACGGACACCTGCCTTGATTCTGTGAATGCAGAATGCACTATTGTTCTGCAAACAAAACACCCCATATGTCAGTTATCTGCTGTGCAGTGCATTAAGCAGAGAGAGGAGAGCAGAGAGAAAATGTGACATTAATTGTGAGATTATTTGAATGCACGTGTTTCAGTATATCAAATTTATATTTATCTATATTTAAGATGTGATAATATATGATGTGCAGTGCAGAAACAGTGATATCTATCCTTCAGATCCCACTCCAGCTAAAATTACTCCATCCATGAAATAGAGGTATCCATGGTTACATCAGGAGCCATGTTAAAGGGAGCCTCAGTGTATCTCTATTCTTTAGCAGTCCCCACCTTTTTCCTCATTCATCATTTGAAAGAAATCACTGTGCCACCCCAAGGTTTCCGACAGCTATGATTTGGTTTTGCAAATGAGATTTGCAGTGAATAATTTCAATAACATTGATGAAGACAGACTGGCTATTAAATACCTCTAAATTATGAATGCAAACCATATTACATCTGCAGTTACCTGCTCGACTTTGAGGGAGTGAAATGCAGAGCTTCTGTAGTTCAGTGCCACAGAGGCTGCAGATTGAAATATTGTATAGGAGCATCCCCAATACGACGTATTTGCAGTCTTCAGAACAACCTGTTACCTTGACAACGCAATTTTATCATTCAAGCCCATTGCTACCTTCTCTCACAGCAGGAATCAAATGTGCCTTAAATGTATACTGCTGCAGGGTTTTACACCTCAGTTCAAGGTAGAAATGAGACTTTGGATGGGTTAAGATGTGCAGAAAATATTTAATTGTGGTTTCACTGCATAGTGGACAATGTAAGATGATTTTCATGCCTTTACAGAGGGAGGAAGGTGCTTTTGATCTAAAATGCATGTTGGACTGTATGATTAATGCAGATACTGTTTAAAAATAAGATAGCTAAAAAATGCTTTTCAAATATTTCTGTAACGTCATGGCATCAGGAGGAATAAACTCTAGGTGACGAGGGAGAGACGAATCCATAAATTCAAATTGCTACCATGTAATTCCCCAAATACCAGTGACCTCAGGGTTGCTACTACTTCCAATGACTTATTCATGCGGTTATACGCCTAATTGTCAGGCCATATTTGCAAGTTAGTTAGTCATTCCGATAATTGTTATGCAAACTACATGCAAGCTTTCCACATCCATCTGTCTCGGTCACTGAATTCCAGCATCTAAGCATCCGGGAAGGAATTCAGTTATTTTTTTGTTAAGTCATATAAATCAAATTAGCAGTAAATATTTGTCTTTGGACACCAAGAACAGATAAAGAAAGTTGATACTAAGATGTGACACTTTCTTTAGAGATTCATTTGACCACACACAGTATATTAATCAGATTTCTGTACATCTATTTAATCAGCATCATCAGCTAGCAAAACTACCTGGAATAACATTCCTGAAATATATTGAACACAACCTTGAAAGAATCCCTATGTATGCCTCAAGTGTAGTATGTAAATTGAATCTCAGGTCTACAAAGTCTGTGAAAATACTGTGCAAATGACCTCAGTATAGCTGCAGACTGTACATGTGTGCGTGATGTCACCTTCCTTGCTTGTGTGGCTGAGCTCAGTAGATTAGGGATGTATTTGCTCGATAATGAAGGTCAAACAGCGTAGGAGGAGGAGGAGGAGGAGGAGGAGGAGGAGGAGGAGGAATGGCTGTGTGTGTGTGTGCTGGATGGATCATGGCAGGCTGACATGTTGCAGAACTTTTGAATTATTTTCCCTGGCTTGTAGTTCTGTGTAAACGTGACTGGAACTGTGCTCAGAGCTCAGTTTTCATTCGATGATATCACATGTAGCGTGTGATTACAATGAGTGCTTTTTTACTGGGTTGTGCACTCAAGTTGAGTGTCAACCTGGTTCAAATAGTAGTGATGGCATGCAGAGATCATTTCAATACCATTAAATAGCTAATTACTGGCTGTACAACCCAGTCATACATGGCTTAGATTGATATACTATACCGTTACTGGCTCACACTGAGTATCAGAGGTTAGTCAGTCTTATTATCCACCTCTGGTAAGACGTTCCTCTCTGACCACAGCTACGGAGACTTCTTAAATTAATTTAATCAACTTGATTAAACAATGAGTTGCTGTCTGTTGGATAGTCTCACCCTGCCATAAGGAGCCTCTAACACTGAAAGATATTCATTACCCTGCAGGGCTTCAGTGGATAGTTTGAATGTCCTGTGATGTTCTAAATGATTAATCAGAGGAGTCTCCATCATAAGATAGAAAAATGTTCATGGGAACAATAATCCCGATATTTTTAGCTGTAGGCACAGACTGTAATATCCCAACAACTGGATGGATTAACATTAAATTTGTGATTTGATGATGAAGTCTACCGACTTTGGTGATCCCGACTTTTCCTCCAGCGTCACCAAATTTGATATAATGTTCATGTCCAAGATGTACGTGTACAAGATGAATGTTTGAACGTTGTAATCCTTTAATTTTTCATCTAGCACCATCATGAGGTGCTAGGGTCGCTGTAAACTTGAATCTTGTCAATTCTCTTTATTGGCTAGCTGGGATCTAGCAGTGTGGTTGCTAACTGAAACCCCCTCGCCTCACCCTCCTTCATAGCATGAAGGCAAACAAACAAGCGAGTAGAAACAAGATGGTGGACTCTGTGGAAACCATGAAATCTGTAGATACAAAATTCTCGTTTTTTTCAGGTGATTATACTCTAATGAAAACATAGTTATGAATATTATATTTAATTTATTATTGGACCGTTAATATCAGCCCTCCCACACACACAATTAGGATGTGCAGCCTGTGCTTCATCTTCTTCACTTTCCTGAGGGTGGAACCACTTATCTTCATCTGTCTGTTTGGATAGTTTTGGTCAGGTATTCCTAGCATAGTGCCACCAAATGAAAACACTAATAATGTGTGGGCGTGCTGGGTCAATAGGTGTAAAAATAAATGTGGATTGGCACTGGCCTGTAAAATCTCATAATCTTTCAATTTATTTAGCCGTGAAACCGCCTGTGATCACACATGGGACAAATATTTGGAGCTGGCCCGAGCTAAATGAAACAAAATGTTGCTGTTTGTGAAGTCACCTCAACGCTGAAGTGACAAAAGAAGCTTTTTAAGCTGAACAACATAATGAGGTACTAAATCTTGTATCCATGATCTGACATCCTACCCTCCGTAAACAAACCAACCATCAAATAAATTCATGTAAATCAGGTGTGAAATTTATGCTGCAACCACATAATTTGTTGCACCTTAATCTGATTCCTCATTACTCGAGCATTGTGTCCATGTAAACACGCGGCCATTGTTCACGTCTAATACGTGCTCAAACTCGGCACTCCAGAAATCGATCTATTCATAGAACGTGTTGGTTGCGATTATATAAACACTCGACCTTTCACTCGAGAGCGAGAAAGAGCAAGGTGGTGAATAAAAGGAACAGAAGACAAGTGATGTTAAAATGAACATTTATAATGACTCTTTGTTGCCGTCGCAAAAATAATCTTTAAAAAACAATTCAATTATTAACACTGAAATGCTGACTTCACTGGTAGTCCACGAGTCATAAAACACAACTCACTGAATTTCTTTTACAAACACAGTACTACAGTTACATTAAATAGTCATTACCGTTAAATCTATTAATGAATAATGTTCAAATAAACTAATAATAAAAACAATGACACTTTTAAAATCCTCTCATTCCCTCACCATAGTAGCTGTTGTCGTTTTATCAACAGTGTATCATTTAGAAAATATACTGCTTCTGAGATGTTTCTCTGACAAAAGCAGAAAACAGACTGGCAGCATAACAATAATGGTACATGAGCTCAAACGTCGTACAATTACGGTGATGTTTTTCAAGGGGAGTGGAAATGGGACGTAACCATTCCAGTGATCTAACATTTAGTTATGTAGGCTGGCTGCCTTTTGGCTCAGTATGGAATTATTTGGCACTCTTGCTGACAATATTTTGCCATAAAAAGCTTTCACACTTTTTCTGAAATGGCACAAGAAGACATTTTTATCCTCCCATTTCTGAATAAATTCAGAGGACTTTATCGTTTTTTTTTTAAAAGACATATAAATGCTGTCCTAGAAAGCCCTTAAGGTAGTTAACAATGTGGACTTTCACAGATTCTCCTCGTCACAAACGAAAGACAGAACCGCTGTCGGTAATATCAAAGAGAAATGTACCCAATCAGCAACATCACTTTTCTTAGTTTGGAATATTTTGATCTTATGCTGTCAGTCCATTTTTTTCTGAGATGGAAAGAACAGAGGTTAAAACGAAGTAGAAACCAAACCCTGAAAGAAATTTTACAATGACGTGAAAATGGTTGCAAGGTACCGGCATGCTTTCTTCAGTTTACACTTAAGCAAGCGTTCAACCCTGCAGAATTGTCCAGATAAACCAGAAAAACAAAAGAACAGTCTCGCAGAGTTTGACAGTAAAAGTGGTGTAAAATATCCAACACGTAACATGAGTTCTTGGGGGATGGAGAAGGTCAACCAAGTTCATGGGAGGTTCAGAGGGTCAAAGACAAAAAAATGGCCTCATATCTGGTTGGCAAAGAATACTGTATTTTCTCAGACGAAAGGGCTCAGAAATACCTTAATCCGTTTAAAGGGCGGACACAGTAGCAGGTGCTCAGTGTGATGAAACACAAATCGTGATATCGTGTAGGCTGAGAGAGTGAGACTCATGGAGAAGAGGTTGTAAGAGAGGAGCAAGCAGCCTTAGCCAGTTTGTAGCTTTTAAAACCAGTCCTAGCTTTCTTGTGAAAGGGCTCCGTGTGGGCGGATGAAACGTCCAGGATACATTTGGAGTGGAAATAAAAACAAACATAACAACTTTTGGAATGATACTGTAATTTGTTTTTTTTTTTGGCATTCTGATGTGAAGCCGTAAATTGCAACGACATGGGATTTGTAACACAAAATAATGAGAGAGAAATATCATTCATGTAACTAGGCCACTCAAAGTCTAATAGGTTTCCTCTGTGATTTTGATCATGTTGAGGTGGCAGAGGCAATCTTCATTTTTTGCTGGTGCCGATTATGTCTCTTTGTGATCTGACTGTAATATCAGCCAGACCTTGAGCTTGCATCCCTCAGTACCTTCAGCCCAGTGCTTCAGTCCCAAAATTTGCTGGACAAGATGAAAGCCGTGTTCTAATTTATAATTTAAAGCAAAAGAGGATGCCAAAAAAAAAAAAAAAAAAAAAAAAAAGGACAAACAGATCGCTCCTGGTTTCACATGTTCGTTAAAAACAAAGCACTCAGTGATTGACACAAACCTCTGCTGAAGGGAATGTGAAGGAGAAGCCTTCAAGTGAGGAAACAGGTGCTACTTTTCTATTTTGTCTGAGACTCCAGCCCTTTCCATCATTCATGAGACCCAACAGGGAATAAATACATTTAAAAAAAAATAAAAGTAACATCAGAGCAACAGCAAAGAATGAGAAAAAAAATAAAAAATCAAATAAACTCTTGAATGCCAACATGGTTTGCTTCATTTCACACCCAGTATGACCCCACTGATCAGTAAAGTGCATTTATGCAACACCAAACAAACAAGATAATGTTGACAGCGAATCGGAAGTTGTGTTAAAACATATCTGGTTCATGACTATGGCCCGTGTGAGGCCTACCTGACTATAGCTGAAATCTGTTATTGACATAGATATTAACTCTACATGTATTTGACATTCCTGCCCTGAATTTACATTAAAGACTGATATAACATTCGACAGAAATTAAAAATTAAAAAAAAAAAAAAAGAGTAAATGGGTACATTCATAGATTAGATCTGGGCTTTCAAGCTGTGACATTAGAAATAAACCCTTAAAACATTATGGGACAGGTTATATGAGGTTCAACCTGTTTGTAAAAAGAAAAATAATGCATGCCTGATATCTTTAAAAAAGCAAAACACAAGGAGCCAATGCACTGAATAACATTTTCACGTTTGCTTGTTTCACATTTTTTAATACTCCTCACTTTACCTAAAAAATCAAATGATCTTCTTCTCTGATGATATGTAGAGAGAGATGGTGAACTTCATTGATGAGAATTGGATCTGAGATGTGTGTGTATGCGTGTGTGTGTGTGTGTGCGTCTGTGTGTGTCTTTTTTTTCATTTTTTTTTTTTTTTAGGGCCAACATGACAATAAATGAGCTCCCTCCCAACTCACGACATAAAAAGAAAAAAAAAAAAAAAAAAAAAAACAACTTCTTTTTTTTTTTTTTTAACATGAGGCGAGTAAACTTAAGTGCTTTACATTTGACTGCATGCAGCGTTATGTCTTTGAATGTTTGCGAGAGACACCTCGCAAAAATTTTTGTAAGATTTTTTTTCCTCCATAATTTTTACTTTGATACCATGCAATAGAAGACGTGCAAAAAGATAACACCTAACTCCACAAACACATTTTTGATTGTTAATGGTATGTTATGAATGCTTATAACATGTTATGCTTAGTCCATGCTGGCCTATAGAGACATTTGTGAGACAGCAGTACTTAAGCCACAGGTCAAACAAACACACAAGGGATGCATGGAGTGTAAAACAACATGGATCCATAAAAATCACAATCTTTAACTCTTACTCTATGTACCTATGGGATAAAACAATGCACAAAAAGTTCTTTGTCCTTTGTTTTCTTAAGTAATGTATTTGATTATCTTTTCTTAACTTAAAAGACAGTGTTTGATTGGCACTTGATCAGCACTTCTAAACAAGTTATTGATATCTAACATTTGATCGCACATCTACAATTTCAGAAGCTGCGGAGGTCTAGTTTGGCACAGGTTGTACTATGGAGTCTATTATTACTTTTGCTATCTTACCAATACTGTATAGTATTCTATACACCTCGTTTTATGCTCCAGCCTTTTAGAGCATGTTTCTAATCAACAGACCAGACATCTTTTCAACTAAAATATTTTGTATAGTTTACTTATCAAATAGCAGCATTTTCATAACTTACAAAAAGTACATGTAAACCTATTCATTCAAAATCTTAGTAATTTCAAAGGTTCATACAACAGACATAAAACACAAAACAGGACAACATGCTACTATATTGCTTCCAATATTCTTTACATTTTCTTACTGTCAAACTAAATCATCAATGACAGAAATATGGACACCACCGGTTGATGATGAGTCATCATAATGCACAAACAAATCGCGAAGCTAATCTTAATCAGGCTTAGTTGGCACTCTCATCATCCACACAAATATAACATAGTTCACATTGTATCGACAACGCTGGACTGCATTTGGACTACAAACTAGAATAGCTACAATAAAGTACATATAGATCATATGACATGACATATTGTATTCCACAGAAATGAATTCTAGTCATTTTTCAGATAAGAGGATATGCATAAAGGATGTCATTGTTTCGGCTTGAGGTCACGAACAAGTTTCCACCTTACACTCGCTATCTTATGCATTCTGTCCTTTCTATGCTTTGTTTTGAGGCTGAAGCTTGAGCTCAGTTTGTTCAGCCAACATATGAATATTTATTCAACCAAGATTTGCCTTCTTTTGGAAGAAAAAAACGACACTTTCTCTTCCCTTAAAAGGCCATAGTTCACGGTCTAAACTTTTCTAAATCCTACTTGTTCTTCTTATAGAGGGAATTTGATACTTTGAGCTAACGTTGCTGGTTGGTCTTGTGGGTGTCACAGTTTTGGAGGCAGGTGTTTTCTGTGCATTTTAAGCCTTGTGAACTCTACGGCCTGGGAAAATATTTTCATACCCTTATGACCTATAGTGCATAACTCCCACCAGCAGCACACCCAACACACCGCCCATGAGAAGACAAGACAGGAGGAAGGAGAAAGAGGGGGAGAGCACAGTGAAGGAAGAACCACAGACAGGGTTTTTTAGGACACAGGAGGAATCTCAAGAGGGGTGAGAAACAGCAACATGCAGGGGGAATAAAATGTTGAGAGAAAGAGGAAAGTTAATGAGGGGCAGAGAGAAATAGTATTTGGCACAATGTATAGATCAGAGAGCTTAGAAGGAGAGCTCTCTGCAGTCAAGCAGTCCAGTTGCATTGATAAAACATCCCTTTGTTTTGTGCTTGTATCTTATTATATGCTAAAACCTTGGGCAGTAAAAGGTTATCTTATGCTATGATTTCATTAGTGGCCAGATTGTAGTTATGGATGACTGTGAAGCCTTCCAGACACGTAGTGAAAGGAGAGATTTCAGTTAGGAAGAAAGGCTCACTGTTGCAATTGCCACACATAATGTTCAGACACAAAGACTTGTTTCAAACACCTTCAAATCCGTCTACTTTCAAACATGAGTTATGAAAATGAAAAGAGAAAAGGCTATTCGTTAAATTTCCCCAAAAAACGGGAGTGGTTCTGATTTTTTTTTTTTTTTTTTTCTTGGACGCTACTCAGCACCAACCCTCACAGCCGTGCAATTCAGGAAGCTGATCATAGAGCTTGGGTTGATGGGGGGGACACTTGAAAGATGTCTTTAGAGCGGGGAGGTGGACGTCAATAAGGGCTGGAGAATACAGTGCAGGAAAAAATGTGGTGGGAATAATTTGTGGTTCGCTGATCAGAAAAATGTCCGCTAATTTAAGTGCAGTGCATTGGTACTGGTAAACAGAAACATCACAAGACGCTGGAGTATAAATGCTCTTGTGGAGATATCCCTTCTGTCAGTATTGGTAGGTTTTTTTGTGTATGTGACATAGATGTGCACATTAAAATATACTCACATCCCAGCAGGGACAGACACGCTTTACATTGTGTTCTTAATGTCTCACAGTGCAGTCTTCAGAGACCCAGTGTACTCAGGATGAACACCATGGATAGCAGCACAGAAGGAAGCCAAGGTAATCTTCGAGTGCTTGGAAATGCTCTAGACAATTAGCCTCCCTGCATTAGACAAACAATTGCCCATAAAAGACAACGATGCCAAAACATTTCATGATGTTTTATTACATGCTCCACCCGAAGTCAGTGAGCGTTAACGTGTTTTGGGAACGATAACAGGCTGCCTGGATGAACTGCAGAATCGTTTTTTTTTTTTTTTTTCCTTTTCTGTTTTTTTTTTGTCTTGATGCAAATTAGGAAGGATGGCTCGCAGAAAAAGCGAGTCCAAACCTTCTTTTCAAGTGTCACTCTACTTCCCTTTCATTAGTGTATGTCTCTTGACTATTTGGTACCCTTAATGTAAAGGCAATAGTTTCTTTGTTCACAGATATTGGTTCATACAGCTTTTCTTATCAAAATGCTTTTTGTAGTGCTTTGTTCTCTTTGCGAACTGAACTGGTTAGACACTGCGTCAAGGTAGTCTGAGCTTTAAGTTAATTCTCGGGAGTTACAAATGTGTGACTAAGGCAAAAACATTGTCAGGTAAAATCTTTGTCCAGTATGGCCAATTGTTCTAAAAGAAAAAAAAAAAGACCTGCAATGGGAGCGAGGATGGACTTGAAATCTTAAGACTGGATTGCTTTTCATCATGAAATGCTGAAATCAATCCTTTTTCATTAGGTGAGAGGGTGGGTCAGATCCAAATGGGCTACTAATGGCTGGACGACACATCAGCTCTTTTTTTTTTTTTTTTTTTACATCAAGTTAAGAGAGTAGTCGCCAGAGAGGTTCTGATTTCATGGTAAAGGAGATATAAACCTAATTCTATAGCACCAAGAACGGGTTAAAGAACAACATATTTCTGTGTGTTTGTATTTGTGACTGAATATGCAAATATGTTTCAGTGTTTGTGGGTTTGTGGGAGCATTATCTATGTGTGTTCATGTAAAATATATTTATACATTCCTGTGTGTCTCCTCTATCCTCTCACATTGATTATTTAACCCCTGAACTATACTTGCAGACAGCAACAGTGAAGTTCAGACTGGGTTTGAGTTATACATTTCTTTCACTGCAACACAATATTTGATCCCTGTAAATGAAAAATAGCGATAGGCTAATATTGTTTTTACATTCAGATCAACCTGCATTCACAGGTTTAAATAATCTATTTGTGTTTGAATGAGACCATGTCAATAAATAAAGGATGAAAATATAAAATACCCAAATTTAGAAACTTCAATTATGATATGAGCCAGAATCAGAAACATATGTCAACATAGATATGATTTCTCTAAAGAAATTATACTCAGATTGCTTCCCCATAGACTGAGATGACCTCAGGTGCTTGTCATAAAACCTCTCCCCTGTTAACAATGCCTTCTGCATTGTATACAAAAGAGCAAGGTTTGTAAAACAGCTCTATCAGCTGGCTGGAACTTCATCTGATATGCTCAACTCGCCGGGAGCTGAGGTTTGCAACTGAAATTAAAACCAACACAACCCAAACAGAACAAAGGAAATAAAACAGCTATGAGGTTTTGGAGGAGGGTGAAACCCTGCGGCCTCACCCTTGAATCTGCAGCTTGGCAGTGGACCAGTTCAGCTTACTCTGATCACCATCGTCAAAAGGACTCGACACAAACTTTTAAAAAACATCAGGACGTCAGTCCTAAAAACACATTCACATATCACACACACTTATCTTGGTTGTCTCCCCCACCTCCTCCTTTGTGATTCTCTCATTTGATACTGAAATATTAAACAGATATTTGGACGTTTCTTTTTTCTATTCATCGTGACCCTCTCAATTCCCTTCTATCTCTGTCTTCATCCTTTCCTTCTTTTCCTCTTCTTTTTCCTTTTAGCCCACCTTTTGTGGGTTGGTAGCGCGCACGCCCTGCTCGTACGTGATCCGCTGGCTGATCAGATACTGCGCTGCCTGCGTAGCGGCTGGCGACCCTGTTATGGTAACTTTACGGTTCCGAGTACCAGGAATGAACTCTCCCTTTTTGGAGATCTGGATGCGGGCTCCTGTTAGCTCCTGGTACTCTACCAGCGTTTTCCCTCCTTTCCCCAAAATGGCACCGACCAGATTCTCGGGCACAGCAATCTCAACCACGTCCTTGGCCCCATCTGCAAGCTTCTCTGTTGCCAGTAGGGATGAGGCCATCAGTGGGGATGAAGCATTTAGGTAACCATTGGAAGCCCCTGTAGCAGCTGCTAGAGAACCCAGGGAGAACCCCCCGAGGCCTGTTGCAGGGTGGCCAGCACTGCTGGAGGCATCGCTAGCGTAGGAGGCCAACAGGTTGGCTGCAGCAGCAGCAGCCGGGTTAGCACTAGCTGCTACCGCAGCGAGGACCCCAGAAGCAGCTGCGGGGTTGAGGCCCAGGCCCAGGGTGTTAGTGTTGTAGCCGTAGCTGGCCAGGGTGTTGAGGGCTGAGGTGATGGCCAGCAGATCGTTGCCAGAGAAGCTGGACATGGCGGCGGGGAAGGCACCCATTCCCGTCAAGCCAGCCTGGCCCAGAAGGCTGGAGGCAGTGGCAGCCGCTGCGGCTGCATTGGGCAGCACCTCGGCCGTGTTAGCGTAGGGGGAGCCGGTGGGGTTGGAGTTGGCCACTGGGCCAGAGACGTTGGAATAGCTGATGTTCAGGCAGCTGCTGCTCTGAGGGTCCTCCTGGATCTTCTGCACTATGATTTCCACAGCCTTGCGGTTCTGCTCGGGCTCCCCACTGATGGTTACCACTCGCTCCTGCAGGTTGATGCCTTCTGGCTTCTGGGAGAGCTGCACCCAAGCCCCTGACTGCTCCATCACTGCCTTCACTGTGGCTCCACCCTTGCCAATGATCAGCCCAGCTGTGCTATTGGGCACGATCAATTTGGCCTGCGGAGAGATAGAAAGATTGAAGTAGCAATAAAAAAGGTAACAGGAGAAAGATTTAACAGCATAAATGGCTGACAGAAAGAGGGATATCTCTCACTGAGTCAGAGTACTACTCCAGCCCCCGCTTTACTCAGCGATTTGTTAATCCCAGGGGTTTAGGCTGCAGCTGCCACACGGCTCTGTCTAGCTATGAAAGACTGTAGGTAAAAATAACCACATACCCTCACATTTTCCTGACCCTACCAGACTGTGGGTCATGGCCTAGAGAACAAGTAAGACTTGCGACTAATAAACAAGGTGTCCTGGAAGTGAACTGTTCTTACCACATAGCGGCCACACACACACACACACACCCCTCACGACCCCGCTGAATGTTCGGTCTCTCACCTGTTTGACGCGGTCGGGGTTGACGGTGGTCTGTGGCTGCAGTATGCTGACTGGCTCGGGTTTCTGGGCGCTCTGGGGCATCTCGCGGACTTTCTCCGCAATAAAGTTGTGGACGCCATTGAGGGCTTCGACTGTACCCTGTATCAGACAGACACGTTCTGTTGTTCCTGTGACGAGAGAGGAAGAAGACAAAGAAAAGTGATCAGTTACTGTAATGTGCTCCGAGTGGATACTCTGTGAGCAGATTTGAGGGATTCACTAAAGGGGCCGGACAAAAATCTACATTTATATTAAGATGTCTTGGCATTGAGAAATGTTCCTTGACATTTCACAAAGAGACCCAATTACGAAGCTATTCCTCGCTTCCTCCATTTACACAATCAACAGAGAAACAGCTGAAAAAAAGAACCATGCTTGGTTAGCGAGCCACAGGGGGGGGAGAAGGATTCCTCTTCAATGATGTAACTCTTTCACTGCTGTACCGAGCCCGTCCTCGCCTCGCAGCTCTAACAGACTAAACACACACTTGTTTCGTCCTCTAGGCTTCTTTCTACACCCACATTGACGACCCAACCGGCATACCGTTGCCATGGTAAAGGGGCCAAGCCGTGGAAACAGGTGATGCAACAGGGAGTCCTTTATACTTCGCAGGCACGATTTTTTAAAACACTCTCCCTTTTGTGTTTGTTTCTTCTTCTTCTTCTTGCTCTCTTGAACGTTTCACTGTTATTTTCTTGAAGTGTCTCCTGATTATTTAACGGGCTGCATAAATCTGAATAAGGCAAATATCTCAGTGAGGGAGAAAGCGTCACATTTTCACCACTGACGACCCTGATAAGGTGATCTTGTGCTGAAGAAGTGCTGCTCTGCTTCGTCGCTGGCATTTCCACAGTACAAGATTGTGTGACGTACACATCTGCATCTGTCCTTGAAGCCGTTTATCAGCACTCACAGGAAATGCTAAGATGAATCCAGGGAAATTAGTCCAAGTCAGACCTCATTGGCTTTACGCCACAGACATGTCTAATAATGGGTTTAAATAGTCAATAGGTCATCCGAAGCATATCAGAAAAAGCAGTGGGGGGCTCTAATTGGGTAAAATGGGGGAAAGGACACCTGACCTGCAGCTGACCTTATTTACTAAGCCTCCAAGTTAAGTTGCTGTTAATATATAAACAGTATTACAAAATGTGTTAAAGAAGAAGTCCCTGGTTGACCCTATTTCTGACTGTCGCCTTATTTTAACTAAAAATAAACCAAAACACAAATCCGACTGAAAGACAAACAAGCGGGCTATAAATGAGAGCTCTGAACAGAAGCGCAGTTGACGCCTCTTGGTGCTGTCCTGCACCTGCCTGTCATTCCTGTAGTGACAAAGTGACAGCCTGAAGCCAGCGAGTGCAGGCACTTGACCTGCTGTAGATACAATTCATTACATAAATCACATGTGCAATGCTTTCTAGGCTTCGGCCGCCGACGGACGTTTTTAAAAACGTCAGAAAAATCCTGGGTCGGGTGTTTGAAAATAAATCAGACAAGATAAACTGTGTTATTTCCTATTAGGCCCATTTCCTGTTGTTCCCTCTCGGTTTCTATTAATGGTGAATATACTGCAGGAAATGGTAAAAGGATATTAATTCTCGTGTGCGAAATGCTAGTGTATATGCAGCCGGGATACAAACAAAAGGGCACAAAATATAAAATATGAGGAGGTTGGAACTAATATGTGTGCAAAACCTAATTACACTGGAGGTAAACATAAAAACTGGGCCGTGCAGACAGTGATTTCACCTTAGTCTGACTTATTTAGACTGAGCAATCTCTTTGTTTGTCCTACACCGATACAACACATTATAAACTAGGCCATCTCAAGACATATTGTCTGTAGTAATCATTGCTTTAGCTTCACTTTTCCAGAATTCAAGGGGGGAAGTAAGGAGGTCCTGCTACTTTGCTTGATACAGCAACCTCGAGTTAAATGTAGAAAGCTCTTCAAGGAGTGATAACACTGCTTCCAGGTCGGTTTATCCTAAGGCGGTATATGCCTACAACTTTTGTCACAGATGAGACACCTAAAGAGGACATGAAACTACTTTAATTCTTTCCATTTTTGCTCTCCACCCTTCCTCGATTGCTTGCATCAGCATTTTGACTTCTGTCTTTCTTTGAGGGTGACAAATTTCATAATAAAAGGTTTGGGTTTTGAGTTGCAGTAAGAGTTAGCTTGTCCTCTTGCTGGCAGGAGGGGAGAGAAATGTGTCAGCGCCCCTGAGAGCACACATCTCAGCCTTCACTTCCCCCCCCCCTGAGAGCCAGGACTTTCAGGTCTTCTATCTTGATCCTGAAGTAAGAAAAGTTTCAATACTTCTGTCTTGTTGCCTGAGCTTCCCTGTGATGAGAATCTGCCTTCGCCTTAGCTTGTCTAAATCCTTTGTCTGATGTATTCAGACTGTTAGCAAGCCACACATAAAGTATCACCCGTAATTACTGTCATCACATCAGCAGATTTTTAAAGTAATTATTCACACTACAAACTGAGCTGGAATGTTTTTGTTGGAAATCCCAGTGCTGACGGTATTCATCGTGCTACGTTGTTGCCATATGGCATGCTTTTGTAAAATGTAAACACTGAAACGAGACGATCTTTTGTACCATGCCATTTATAACTACTAAATGAAAAACAGTCTCCTGGACAACTTTTACATTACTTCACTGTTGCCGTCTTTGCAAATAAGACACACCATGCTTATCATAAGACTCACTTTTTCTGGCATCTATACAGACAAATACGGCATTAAATTACAGGCTGCTGCATGTATCTGGTCCTAATCAGCTGTTAAGATAGACGACAAGTAATTGTTAGCAGTACATTTCTAAATGCAGGCAGAAACAGGATACTGTGAGACCTTTTTAATAAGCGATAGCATCATTTAGGACTGCGGTAATGTAGGATCTAATGTCTGTGTCGCATTAAAATACACCGGGGATTTTACTATAGGGAGGGATACTGACACAAAGTGCAGCCTTCCAGGTTAACGGAACAGGAGACTGCTATTGTGTGACGTTACACTGTCAGTTTAAGGGTGTTAAATGGCAAGGTTGGTGATATCCTCCATTTTTTGTTATTATATGTGAACAAACTTCATGAAAATACCAAAACCAACGCCACTGGCTCCTTCCAGATCTATAAAAATTACTCAGCAAAATATATTTTATGCTGACCACTGTCTAGAAGATTTGTAGTGGGACTATTTTCAGCAGCGGATTAATACGCTTAAAAAAAAATACAAAATCAAACACATCAAATAAATCAAATGGTAGAGAGGCCAGAGAGCTGTGATGAAAAGCAGACACAACTACGTCAAGATGTGAACTGGAAAACAACTGGTGGTCGCATGACACCGTTAACCAATTTCATGTGAGGACATCTCGCTGTGCGGTGAGTGAGGCTGAGTACAGCTCCATATTAATACTAACTGTGACAAATGACAACATTTAATGTCATCCTACACAGGAGTGACACTGTCCTGTGGGGAGCATTAGAGAGTATATACTGCATATTGTAATGTATTCCATGTGCTGCTCAAATGTACAAAATGCACAGAGCTAATAAAAGCTATACAGAGCTAATAAAATGAATACTAATCATGGAGGGTGGTGTGATGGACTTCAGAAACACTTTGTGAAACAGCAAACCAATAAAATGTTTTACTCGTTAGTAGTGAACTCATAAAATGTGATATTGACTGTATTATTCAAAGTACTGATAGAACGTGGTGTGTACGTCCTGTGTTATTTCACATTAAGCACATTAACATTTTGTTTAGTCACTGCTAAAAAAGCGCACTGTCAACGTTACGGACGTACCTGGTAGCATTAATATTTTATGTATCTGCAACGCAGTAATTATATTAACAGATTTAATACAGTAATTAAAAAGGAAATCTGGTATTTTGTTGCAAACAAGCCATTGTGAACACACAAAATAGGATTTAATTTGCTATTTACTGCTAGCATTACTCAATACTTCTGACAAAGAAAATGTCTGGCAGACATGTAGTAACGTGTTTCATTAATGTGCAAAAGAAGAGAAGCAGAAAATAATTCATCTCTAACTACTGACTCGTCATAACTGCCTCTTCCTCACTTGCTGAATTTCCTTATTAAATCACTCGGTTTGCAAGCTCATGCCCGTCACAGCACTACTCCTTGTGACAAATAAACTGACGTCCTCGTGTAAAACTGATGCCGAGCCCCTTTAATCAACCAACTTTTTGCCAATCACTAAACAATTGCAGCAGCTGTTTGGTTGCCGTGTAACACGGAGACACATCCAATATTGTGTTTGCAGGCCTGACAAACAGAGAGGCTTCTTCTACCGGCACAGCATTAAACAACATAAAACAGAGCAATACTTCAGAATACTACAGTGTACAGTGAGGTGCAGCAACAACAAGACTTCCCTTGACTTCTCCTTGACCAGCGTCCACCACGAAGACGTTCTGAGATATGAATCAGGAGAAAGAGGAAGACGGCTGCAGTTTCCATTAGTTAGAAATCCCTGCCCATGATGTCATCCTGCACATAAGTGATACTGTCCTATAGGGAGCATTAGTGAGTATATACAACGTGGAGATACAGTTGGAAAAGCGTACTTTGGCTGTAGTTTCTTTGTCCGCTCCCTTCTTGAGGAAATACCTCACTTTATACCCAATGGAATAGTTTTCCAGTATGAGGTCACATTTTATGATTGATATTTTAATGATCAGATAATGGAAAACATACACCCAGTGTTTCTATGACATCACAACAACCTCATCTGTTCGTGCTGTAAGTAACTCAATACATGTACTTGGCCGTAGCCCAGCTGCACAAAGCAAAGAAGGGTTTGAAGTTTTGTTTCTAAGTTTATGTTCAAATCGTGAACTCCCACGGCTCTCTCTGCAGCTGCTTAAATATGCGGATGTGTGTAAGTAGGTGTGAGTAGGTGTGTGTGTGTGTGTGTGTGTGTGTGTGTGCTGAATGCACAGTACGAGTGGGTGAATGCATAGCGTGCTGCATTTATGGGGGCTCGTGTAATCCAACCATGCAACAGTTCAAATGGGTTCAAGCCAAATAATAAAAGTGAGAAAGAAGTCAGTGCCGATGTGTGAGGAGGCAAACATGCAAACAAAATTTTAAGAGAAGTATGATGTCATCTTATCTGGCCTAAACTCTCCCAACTACCAGGAACCAAATCTGAGAGAAACAGTGAGTGGGGCGGAGGAAAGAGGAAACTTGGCGTGTGTTGGAGCAGCTTGAGTACAGCTGGGAGAGGGGTCATGTCCACAGAGAGAGATTGAAACAGGCTATTTCTGGGCCTGCCCCCCTGTCCCCTCGCTCACATACAATCATGCATCATCCACACCCTTCACTATCTCTCTGCTCATCCATCTCAGTCCACCACAGCAGGGCCCAGTTGTACAGTTCCCATCAGGACCTTTTTTGAATTCACGGTCTCATGTCTTACGCTGACGGATGGGAGAGACGTCAAGTGGGTGGGAGTCTCAGTCTGAGCTATCACAGAGAGGATTGCAGAAGAAAATGGCTGCACCGGTTGTTGTCCCTTGATTTCTCTAGTGTGCCATTGTGCTGTAGTTGTGCCGCAGGATGAGAGATGAGGGCGTGAACTGTGTGTAATGGCATTAGCATGCTATATTAGCCCAAATTGCAGCTGATTCAACAACGAAGGAAGGTAAACAGATGTTGCTGACAAGTTTGACACGCTGAAACAAACGCCACTGAAATCCTGGACGGGATTTTTCATTCACATTTATATGTCGCTGTTACAAACTTCCCCAAGCTGCCCATACTCAACATAACTAGTTATTTAAAGCCTGATCTGACTTCTCAGAAAGTGGCACTCTCAGCTATTGTGCAGTGTACAGTAGCAGTCGTTTCATTTTACTTGTGTGGGCCAGAACAACCGCCCAATCAAATTCTTGCCAGCACCCTCTCCCCGAACTCCTCTTCTCACTCATCACGATAATGAGTAGGGGGATGGGCAGAGCAGGTGGTGGCCTATGAACACATCCACAATCCAAAGAGAGAAATAAGGATACATATAACTCCTTTCATATGTTCCTATTCCAGCGAAGCAGCTATAATTCACTCCCTTAAACATAGTTGGCCTCGTGTGTGGAGGCTTTCATGCCGTGCCCCTCTGAACATGTCTTTTCATCACGGATAATGGTGGAGGAGAAAAAAAAGTAGAGGAGAAATATTTGCGAGCGTATCTTCTTTTCCCTCTATCCCCACCGTCCCACCCACCCGTGCTCAGTAATTCCCCGCCACGGTTCAGGCAGTCCAATATATCACACGCAACTCCCAGACAGAACGGGTCAAATTCAAACCATCTTGTGCATTATTCGCCTGTGTAATATTTAGCGCTCTAAATAATCTAAAGACTCTCTTTCAGGTGAGATCGCTGAGGTCACATTTAACACATTTAATAATAAAAGTGGCTATTATGATGGAAAAATGAGTTCTGGGGAACAATCTGTCTTTGCTATCTTTTAGTGGTGCTTGCTTAAGGCAATTAGAGAACTGACTGTGAACCCTATACTTCAAAAACATCTGTAGTATTTCTGCGTATTTTGTACTACTCATATTTCATAGGTCATACGCACTGCTACCAATCTAAAGAGGTAATTATGCGTTTTGAATACATATACATTTAAGAGGATACAACCACAAAGGGATTATTTGCTTGCATCAGTTATCACAGAAAACATCTGGACATAATAAGCAGCGAGGCTCAGCACCTGTTATTTTTCAGCAGGTTGAAGCCTCCTCTGAGGCATGAAGGACAAACACCCAGACTCCTCTACGACTCAGCCGTTTGAATTTGGAGGATAAGATGGTTCAAGCTCCGACCTCCGTGCGATAAGGGTCACCGAGCTAGCTGCACGAGCGGCCTTGTTTTTCCTGACACCATGACTCTCCCGGCGCAATTAATGCTTTTCGATGTATGCTGCGTGCGTCGTCTGCGTCACACACACAATTTGCGCTAATTATTTTTGGGAGGGGGTTTGCAGCCTCACACAGATTTGCAGACAGGTGTGACAGCTCTTGTAATGCATGAACACATACCTGTGAACACTGTATATAAAAAAAAAAACTGCAACCTGCGAGCCAGACGCATTAATGGCGTGCAAGCTTGAATGCTGTGTCTCTACGTGCACGTTTAGTCCTTCAAGGACGTAACGATAATGAAGATCAAAGTGTTTACGGTTGCTGTAATATTAAAATCGACTGCAATTACTCATGGAAAGCCAAATGAAGAGGACATATGAAATGCTCTCTTGCACCGCGGCGTTGCTCCTCGAGCTGGGTAGAGAGCCAGACGACTCCTCTCATACATACATAAGCCTTTATGCTCATCGATTTTAATTACCGAGTGTCCATTCTTACCTGGGTAGAAGTCTTTGGATTTGGACAGCTTAATGGTGGCACCCGTCTCTTTCTGCAGTTGTACGATGGTCTGGCCGCCCTTGCCAATTATAGAGCCGGCTGCATAGCTGGGGATCAGCACCTTCAGGAAGTACTCACCCTCCTCTGGGGGAGAGACACACAAAGTGGGAAAGGGTCACATCCCGTAAAGTAGCTTGGCACATCATCATGTATCCCATATTGGAACCCAACCCCCAACGGCCTGAACAAGCAGAACTTCACAATGGGAATACATAGCTTTGACACATATAGGGAAAGGTAATAACATAATTTTCTGTCTGTATTCCTCTGGTGAAAGGACGGTTTCTGGAGGGAGATTTTGCTTTTTGAGTTCTTTGTAGCTTTCAGTGCATTCACATTTTTATCAGAGATTGGTGACATGTTCTGTGTCCTGTCCCAGATTTCTTGTAGAGTAAATGATGACCTCCTTTCCAGTTTGCAGAGGTCTAATTTTAACTGTTTTCAAGGAGTTTTTTTAGCAACCTCTGACTAAATACAAAGCCAGGTCCGGTGTTACAAATCATTCTTCACACACGAATAAAAAGGCTGAATTAACGGTTCAATTTGAATACAAAACCGGGGCCGTATTTTCTGAGGAAGAAAGTTACACACAAGAGGGCTAAACGCAAACACGTGAAGTCGTTATCCATGCAGTTCATGAATGCCACTACAGAGTGATCCTTCTTAATTAACAGACGTGAGAAGAACATATGGGAACCAATCCCACAGATTTGTTCAAAGGCTATACTGCCAAGATGGTCTAAATCTCCTCCATTTTGGAAGGAGCTTCCGTGGCTTACGGTGGCTTGTAGCAGTCAGTGATTGACAGCACGTCAGTTTGAGGAATTTGCAGCCAGACGTGTTTCTTTCTTTCGGTTGGGAAACTTTCCTTTTCTTACAATGCTTAATTAAGAATTAATCAGCACCAAAGTGGGCAAAGTGTCTGTCCAAGAAAACCCTCATCATGTTGAGTGTGCTAATCTAGTAAAAAGCAATCAACCACATATTGAGCATGGACCCGAATATAATTAGAGAATCTGCCAACAATACATTAATAGTATTATATTTATAGATGTGGAGCGGCTGTTATTTCCAACCGAAATCCAAATATTATATCGATGACATCATGGTAAACACTTGGTACAGGTGCGTTTCTAGCACTGATACAAATAATCCTCCTCTCCATGCTGATTTCGATGCAATGACGTCATGGTCGATCCTTTTCAGCTGCCTCAAGGGTGACGTCACTCGAGCGGGCAGAGATGTAAAAAGGCACTGTCCATCTCTGTAGGACAAGATTTCTAATACGTTTTCGAGCGTACTATGATGGAGATTTTTTTTTCGAATCGAGGATGCCAAAGTCACACGGTCCGCCACCGTGTGTCGTCTCTGCATTCTGTGTTTTTGTGGAGGTTATCGAATGTGTGTGGGGGGGCTTGACCGGCATGGTGGTGGCAGGAAAGACGGATGGATGGTTGGATGGTTAGATGGATGGATGGATGGATGGATGGATGGAGGTGGACCGCCCGCCCTGCACTGAGACCAACCTGTTGCCTCTGTAATGCACTCATTAGATTCAGATGTGAGTGAACATGGCACTGTGACATTAAGGAATTTCACAGCCTAGATGTTAGCTCCTCTCCTTATTGCATTAATATGCCCCTCATGTTCCATTCAGACACAGGCTTGTTTTCGTGCACATCACCCATAACCAATGCCTCTGACAAATATACAGACAATGACATGATTGCTAATGGAATTCACTTTTGATTTAGTTTAATTAGTCATGGTTGTGGAGACAATCCCAAATCCCACAACATATTATACCCACATTTACCTGAAAACAGAGACGTGAAATGAAAATGTACACCACCATCGAAAGCTAGTAAATATGTGAGGTGCTGGTCAATGTGTCATTTTTCTGAGAGGATCCCAAAAACAGAAATAGGAGATAAACCTTGACACAGACGTCTCGTAAGCATCTACGTTCATCTCTGGCCGTTGTCTGATCTTTAGATTTCCATGCTACATTGCAGTCAGCCCTCTGCTTTTCTCACAACGAATAACAATAAAATGACCTTGGTGGAAAAATAAAGATCATGCATATCTGACACGGTCACCGTAAAGCTTCTGTGCACTCACTGCCATCACGAGATATCTGCTATCGTAGCCACACGGGAGAATTTAAATTGAATGATGCTGATTGCAAACATCCAAAAAACCTGTTGTTGACAGACAAGCCAAAAACCCACTGCGTAACTTTCTGCTCATCTTCAACCAGAGTAAACCCAGCAGGGGAGGAAGCCACTAAGATTCCCTCCATCACCCTCACATCCACGCTTGCTGTCATTAGTCAATAATTAATTCTGTCCTAGTGTCTGAGATCACAGTAACAGGTTTTAATGGCGTCATGTGGTAGAGTAAACATGGCAATCTGTTGCTGCAATCCGCCAGGGAACCGGAGCAGTGGGGCACATTGGGAAGCTGAGCCAGTGGGGTGTTAGTTCAAACCCCTGCTTCCAATACTGGAAGGATAGCTTGGAGGAGAGACGCGGACACTGAGCCAAATGTGTTTAGTTAAGTCACTCAAGGGGGGTGGGTCAGGAGGAAATGCCTTGTGACCGTCCTCCCTCCTTCCCACTACCCCTCCAAGTACCCATTCTGCATTTCAATGGACTAACCTGCTGCTGACAGGCAGCAAGGACGATGGAACAAAAATGAGCAATAATGGACAAATGAGATGTAGGTGTGTGAAAATGCACGTAGTCTAACATGATGGATAAATTCAACAAGTCAGACAAAAAGAGTTTGAGGCTTACCCATTCTGAGATCTGCTGCTTCTCAAGTCCTCTGTCAGATCGCCATCAATGCCGGGGCACAATCTCTAAAGGGGATCTTAACATTAGCCTAGGCATAGGTGCAATGGTAGTGTTGAGGAATGCGGCCAGTCGACTTTTTCACGAGGTCTTATTCATCAGTGGGTGCAGAAAAAGAGATTTCACCGCAGCATCCGAGCCATGCCTGCAGCTGGCCAGAGCCTCAATTGTCTGAGAAAATGCTAATGCAGGCTCTCAGTGTTTTCAGTGAAAGACGGCACGCATTGTTCAAGCCTGCATCGGTTTGAAGGGGGGGGGGTCTTCCCTGCCGCATCACCCTTTTCACTGCTCTCATCCATATTCATCGAGTGGCCTGTCCGTCTGCAGCAGCGCGCAGGACTGACACCTCGCTCGGCCAATGGGTAGCCTCCTCCCTCCAGCACGTCATGTCCCCACCCACCGATGCCGGTCCCAAAAAATTGAATTTTCTCCCCCCTACTCCGCCTCTTTTGACGCAGCACTATAAAGTATGGCAGTCCATTCACTCACTTTTTTTAGTGGAAAGTGACAAAGGTGAAGTGGCTGGGAGAGCGCGATTCGGCGGTGAATGGGGAAAGCATGTAGAGTGACCTTCAACGGTGACTGAAGAGGTGTATGGATAACATAAGCAGATGATGAAGGAGGTGGAGGAGGAGTGATCTGAGACAACGTGCCTTACGCCACCCACCCTCCTTTCCTCCCTTTCCCCCACCCCCAATCCCTTAGACGGCCATGTTTGAGAGGGCGGAGGGGCTCATCAACCATTGCAAATGGCAGTGCCGCAGAATGGTGGAGGGGGGTGATGAAGCCAATCACTACGCCTATAAATCTTACACCGAGAGGTATCTTAACGGACCGAATGTGTGTAAAAACTGCAATGTGCATGTGTGTTCAGTATCTGCGTGTGGACACGAGGGGTGGAGGGGGGTGGGGGGGGGTCCAGCTTCCTTTAATAGTGCTTTCCAGGGAGCCTGTAAAATTGCCTTTTTCTCTCCTGGCTGCTGATCAGTTTCATCCACAAATCAAACCCTAACATCGTGGCCCGTTTGGTTTAGGTTTACCGAACATCTTCCAGAAAATTCTAGCATTCTCATTAACTGAGAGATGCTTTAGTATATAGACACAGCGTCCCTGTAGACTCCACTCCCTCTCGCAGTCTATCCATCTCCCCCTTTTCTCTACGCTTTGCTCTGTCTTCATTTCTATCGCTCTCTCTCGTTCTCTCTTTCACTGCCACCTGGCAAATTCACAGTCCGCTCACGTCACATCGCTCTGCAAGGGCACCTGTGTCCTTCCCACCAAAAAAATAAAAAAAATATATATATATATATATACAGCTCACATTCCTGTGCCAACCTTTCCATTAGCAACATTACGAGCTCATACCTAATCCCTCAGCCACACAACCTTTTTGGGGAGGCAAATGCTTGCCAGCAAACATGGGCTCAGTGTGGGTAATTAGAAAGAGAAATGAATGAAAGATGTTCATTTTGAGGAGAGAAAGACAATGCTGATAAAAGAAGAGTAATTTCCCTCATTCAGTGTCCACAGCTCTTAATGCACAACAAGGGGGGCTCAGCTTTGAAAGAGCACGGGCTTTCTTCTCTTTGTTGTAACTGCCAGTCATGTTAATGATCAGTTCGGCAGGAATAACGTGATCAATATCAGACGTAGTCGAGGGGTTGGTGATTACAGGGACGGCTGAGGATTATCAGGCTGTCTCCCACTACTGCCAGACAGGCTGTGAATTTGCAACGTTACACATAACGCATGTAGATAACATGAAACGTGGAGGCGACGCTAAAACAAATTACAAGAAGCACGGGGGTGACAAGATATTTATGAAACATCTGCTTGTCGTAGTGGCCATTACAAGTGGTCTTAATGTGAATTTCATGTGAACATGGAGGAAGCTTCAGTTCCTGAGCTCAGCCTGTAGCACTGTGCTCCAAATTAGCCTTTTTTTCCTTTAAATTAGATACTTATCAGGATGACCGGTAGATTGGCTGCCATTTCACCTCTGTAAATCTAATATTCGTGAGCCACTGAATATGCTTACTCCTTGGAGACGATGCTGAGCTAACCTGCACCACAAAAAATTTCATAAAACACTTAAATGCATTTATAGCGATTTTGGAGAGGAATAAAAGGTCTGTAGATCACGTACTATTCATACATTAATTGGGATTTACATGTGAGTAATACTAAATTTAGCAACTGTGATCCTTAAATCGGTTACCATGGGCTTTCGGCCATCACAGCACTGAGATTTTATAAAAAGTAAGGCAGCAGTTTAATTTATTTGTCAGTCTTCCAGGTCAGCGTTAAAACATGAAGCACAGACCACATGTTCTGTCACAAATTATGAACACGCATGTTATAAATCCAGCATAAATCGTCTCTTAAAGGCCTTAAAAAAATAGTTATTCTTGTATACTGTATGCATTTATTTGAAATATTAATATATACTATACGTATACGTGAATTGCATTTGTCAGCCTTTAGTCAGGGGGTGAGATGATGCTTACAAAGAGGATTGTCTCATTGCTTTCTTGATAAAGTGATCGTGTATTGCACACGCGCATATTAAATCTTGCTTAGGAGGCCATCGGGAACACCTTCTTCAGAGTCAGACCATCATCAGGACACGATTAATTGAGCAGCTCCAGACTCTAGGAGTATGCTGGAGCTGTGATATAGAGGAACACAGAGTCAGGCTGGTAAAATGGTGTCTATTCTTAGTATTTTTTTAAAAGATTTTCCAAATACAATTTCACACCGTCTAGCCATCCATATCACCTGGATCCTGGGAGGAAATATCAGGGGGCAGACTGAGTGTTGAAAACTCTCAGAGAAGCTGGAACGCTCGGTGACTTCTCTGTTCTACAGTGGTTTCAGGGGTGCTAATGGAGGACATATGGGGGCTGAATCTGCACTAAAATACTGTCTGGTGGCACAAGGGTCCTTATGTGCCTTGCTGAAATTACATTTCTGAGGTGCAGTGAGGTGCAGCAAAGGCGCACTCATGCTGTCAGAAATGGGATATAATGCCGCTATCATCGAATGGCAGGGTGTCCGGGACACGGAGACAGACAAAGCAAGTTTCAGTAACATATGGTGAAGAAATTGCCTGTTCTCCACGGACGTCTAATTAACACCAAGTTCTTGAATAAGTGGTGAGTCCCCATGTGCTGCAGACCATAGCAATCACAAGCTGGAATAAGATGTACAGTATAGCTGGCACAGTGAATCAGCCGTCATCCTCACTGCTGCAATTCGACATCTTACTGATGAGTAATAAAAGCGACTGTGCACACCTCCTTGTTGATTCGGCCACCATTTCTCCTCCAGAGAAGGAAATCAGGATTTATCTGTTAAAATGTTCTGCAGTGTTTCCACGCAGCAATCTGTAACATATCCAACGTGTTATTATCCTTCAGTTTAATGTGTGAGTTTAGACTTTATGAGGGGGGGGGTTTATGTAATTTGTCAACAACTCACACCGTCCAACTAAGCTCCTTGAGCACTTACATGTTTCTAATTTGCGTTTTTTACTATTTCATAATTGTAATCTTGTGTAACTGTGTGCTAACAATCGAGACAGCCTAAAAAGCTTGGCATGGCATACATCATGACAGGCTAACAAAAATACCAAACAGATGCTGAGATTTGGCTTACACCGGCAACCTAAAAATAACGTGACTTTGATAGGAATCTAGGCTACGAGTGGGGATGAGTGTATAGCCTATAGTAACACGGGGTTGTGTGAGTTTCACCTCAGCGTTTGCTTGTTTTAAATCAGAAGAATATTCCACTAAAATCTCACAAATCCGGCACTAAATCTGTTCTTATAAGTCGATTTCTTGTCGGTGTTCACAAATCACAACCCTCCACGTTTAGGACTAGTTTCCTTTTAGGTTTTAGCACCTTGTATTCACTCATCAGGCCAGTAGAGTACAGATCTGTGCCGTACATGTGAATGGCTCTCAAACTAAAAGATCCAGCAAGGTGTTTGACTTCACCACTCATTCTCAGGATGTTTCCACTTGTCACATTTCTGTCATATATTCTCTCTTTACTTATTCCTGCTATCTGTCAACAAAGGCCTCCTCACATGTGTGTGTGTGTGTGTGTGTGTGTGTGTGTATGTGTGTGCTAATTTATTTCTGGCCTCTGCACAAGAGAGCATGAGGGAATCCCTGTCTTAGACTACGGCCATAATCAGAGGTCATACTATAAAAGCCTCCACACACAGATCATCACCTCTCTCACTCAGTCTTCATATCATACCTCCAGATGTGGAGCCAGTGAGGTGATTGGGTTCATGCTCAAAAGCTGACCTGAAGCTGAGGAGGCCACACTGACTCACTGAGGCTCTCCCTGCTGAGATATGCAGCGGTATGAAGTAACCAGCCATGAGCACAGTCAGTGTTTCAAAGTGCCAACTGCACAGGTGCTGCTGCAGCCCAAATCTACCTCCCTCTCTCTCTCTCTCTCTCTTTCTCTGCTGCATGTAGTTTATTTTGCATGCATACAGTGTGTTTTATACTTCTTAGGAGAGGGCACAGTGGATGAGCTGCTTCTTGTGAGTGTGTCTTACCTCCAATGTTGGTGCGCTTGGTACAGCCGGCCTCCTCCGCCGGAGTTTCCAGCGGTCGTTTGCGGGAGTCCGCGTTATCAGCGTCCATGAGGGGCTGCTGCAGGCTGTGGAGGTTAGGATTTGAGTATATCCCGTTATGCTCCACGGCTGCTCCTCCACCACCGGCCATCATCATCTTTTCCCTCCGGAGCTGTAGATAAATTTGCGCTATCCCCCCCTCAGTCTGTCTCTCTCTCTCTCACACACACACACGCACACAAACACACACACAGCGCCCTCACACTACCACATATCCCGATAACGCGCACCGCGATATGAACGACAAGTTTTTGGGGGCTCGAAACGGTCTCAAAGGGATCAAAATGTCAGACAACACCGGGATCAGGGTCTCCTCTTTCCGCTTGCTCGTCGCTGTCGGTCCCCCCTCACGGAGCTAAATATAAAAATCCCATTGAGTGAAATGCGCTCATTTAACGCGCACACACCGTCGCTCCAACGGCATGCTCCTTATTGTTGACGCGCAAAAACAACCCCGCGCCTTAAAATAAAGCAGCAGCACAGTCTGAGAGGCGATCAGCCATTAAAAAAACAAGTGCAACAGCTTCGTTGAGGCAAGGCAGCTGGTCTTAAGTCATCTTCACGTCATGTTTCTCCGCGAAGTCCTCTTGTGTGATAAGTACAGCTGTTGTTATTGTTGCCTTTTGTAGTGCAAGAGGGGAAGAAATAGAGTTTGAGAGCTCCACGGAGGACTACAGTGCCACTGACCGGCCGAAAGACGAGGCCAGTCAAGCCAAGATCTGATCTGAAGTGAGGCAAGTGTGGACTGAAGGAGCTTTTCCATGTCAGCTCACTGTCTGTTAAAGATGTTTAATTGGTCTGACCTCGTTTTATAGTTCAGTTTGGGTTTTTTCTTTGACTTTCTTTTGCCAAAAATGATAACAGAGGAGGGACCTGAAACATTATGTAACACCGAGCAATGAGTCATCTCATCTCTACATTAAAATCTAATCGACTGTTTTTATTACTTTCTAACACTAATAAAATGCATTTAAAAAAAATGTGCCAATGCTGCACCTGTTTCTGACATGTTAAAGGACCACCGAAGAGGACCCTCTCCGTCATTGGATATAAAAGGTTAAAAATAATAAACAGTTACATATTTAATTTTAAAAAAGGGTTTTTCAAAGACACTTTACACAG